>CM077671.1:486958953-488376453 GCA_039707655.1 Elymus sibiricus
CTTGGAACAAACATTAATTGCAGCAAATAAATTCTCAAACATGTCATTGTCATCAAACATAGCATCCCCAAGCTTGTGGCTTTGCAAATCATCAGCATAATCACTCTCATCATTAATAGTATGAATGGCACCAATAGCATAACAATTATTATCATCATAATTTACCAAGTTGGTGCAAAAATATTTTCAAGATTATAAGAAGTATCATTATCTTCCCAATCATAGTCATCACAACAAGCAATAGGCATAACAAAATCATCATCACGTGTATCATCTTCCACAATTATTTTTGATTCATCCTCGTGAGGCACAACAATAATAGGAGCAACATCATTTGGTAGGGATACCTTTTTACCTCTACTCTTTCTTCTTTTCTTCTTCTTCACCACATCATGTGTGGGTTTAATTAATTTCTTCGAGCTTCTTATTGATGAGATTAGTTGAATAGGGAGCTCCTCCTTGTCACCTATTTCATCATGAGAGACAATAGGAGGGAAAGTGGAAATCTTTACCCTTTCATTAGTTTTCCTTTTATATTCTATTGCTTTTCCCATCTTTCTATAGTTGGCAATATAAGCATTCTCATTGCAATTTACCATGCAAAACATATATATATTTTAGATTAGTTTCAATTTCTTCCGTGAGAATGAATACTTCAAACCAACTATTTTTATGTGTCAATTCTTCACTCCCCAAAAATAGAGAAATCTCATCATAAAGTTCAAGGGTGATCAAGTCATTACAATGTTTGGCCATGATTTGATCATGAAAAAGTTTGCATTGGAAATTAAGATGACCAACTTTATTGCAAAGTTCACAAGTAATAGGACAAAGAGATTTGTAGCAAATTCATCTATCACTTTGAGCAAAGAATTGGTTCTATCATGTTTATGCTTCTTACAAAATCTATCATCCCTATAAGGCACATCTTCACAAACTTTATGCACTCCACAAAAATTGACATGCTTAGAATAAACATTTTTATCATGACTAGTGCAATCATCATTAGTATTTTGGATATTCATAGAATTCATACTAACAACATTGCAATCATGCTCATCATTCAAGGAATCCTCATTAAGTGTTTT
Organism: Elymus sibiricus; assembly: GCA_039707655.1. Classification (NCBI taxonomy): domain Eukaryota; kingdom Viridiplantae; phylum Streptophyta; class Magnoliopsida; order Poales; family Poaceae; genus Elymus; species Elymus sibiricus. The sequence continues at coordinate 486,960,042 of CM077671.1, forward strand.
AATAATTCCTTCCTCTACCAATTGAGCACAATTTTCTGAATCCTTATTTTCACGAAAGACATTATAAAGACGATACAAATGATGCAACCTAAGCTCCATTTTTTTATAGGTTTCTTTTATAAAACCAAACTAGTGATAAAATAAGAAACTAAAAGATTCAATTGCAAGATCTAAAGATATACCTTCCAACACTCACCTCCTCGGCAACGGCGCCAGAAAAGAGCTTCATGTCTACTATGCAATTTTATTCTTGTAGACTTTGTTGGGCCTCCAAGCGCAGAGTTTTGTAGGACAGTAGCAATTTTCCCTCAAGTGGATGACCTAAGGTTTATCAATCCATGGGAGGTGTAGGATGAAGATGGTCTCTCTCAAACAAGCCTGCAATCAAATACAAGAAATCTCTTGTGTCCCCAACACACCCAATACAATGGAAAATTGTATAGGTGCACTAGTTCGGCGAAGAGATGATGATACAGGTGCAATATGCATCAAACAATTTCAGATTCATAATACTCAATCCAACACAAAGAACCTCAAAGAGTACCCCAAGATTTCTATCGGAGAAAGTAGGACAAGAACATGTATCATCCCCTATGCATAGATTACACCAATGTCACCGCGGGAATCCACAAGTTGAGTACAGAAACATATTTCAAGTGAATCAATAGAACACCCCATTGTCACCACGGGTATCCACATGCAAGACATATATCAAGTGTTCTCAAATCCAAGATTCAATCCAACATAACGATATCTCAAAGGGAAAGATTCAATTCATCACAACATGATAGCAAGGGAATAACATCATATGATTCGACTATATTAACAAAGCCCGTGATACATCAAGATCGAGACATATCAAGAACACGAGAGAGAGAGAGAGAGAGATTGAACACATAGCTACTGGTACATACCCTTAGCCCCGAGGGTGGACTACTCCCTCCTCGTCATGGCCTCCTCCGGGATGATGAAGATGGCCACCGGAGATGATCTACCCTCTCCGGCAGGGTACTGGAACGCCTCTAGATTGGTTTTTCGTTGATACTGAGAGTTACAGCGATGGAGCAGAGAGTCTAGGGTTATTTCTGATGGTTTCTATATTTATAGGATTTTTGGGCGTCGGTTTCATGCCAAGATGGGCCACGAGGAGGGCACGATACACCAGGGCGCGCCTGGGCCCTCTGGCGCGCCCTGGTGGGTTGTGCCCACTTCGTGGCTCTTCTTCGGTGGTTCTTTGCTCCAATGTTGCTTATTTGGTCCAGAAAAATCACCAAAAAGTTTCGGGCGATTCCGAGAACTTTCATTTTCTGCACAAAAACAACACCACGGTAATTCTGCTGAAAACAGCGTCAGTCCGGGTTAGTTCTAAATAAATCATATAAAGTGAATCAAAACCATATAAAAGTATTGTAAACATAGGTGAATATGGCATGAATACTTCATAAATTATCGATACGTTGGAGACGTATCAGCATCCCCAATCTTAATTCTTGCTCGTCCTCGAGTAGGTAAATGATAAAAGAACAAATTTATGAAGTGTGAATGCTAGCATAATATATAAGTTTGATCATTGATAATTTCAGTCAAATTTCTAGCATCATAACCAGCAATTTTTTCTTATAAAAATCATCATGAGAGAGTAGCAACCAATTCACATGATATGGTTCAAACAATGAATTCTCTTGAAACTTAACAACATATGTTCTTAGTCACCAAAAAATTGCAATTCAACTTATTCTCAACAAAGTCTAAGTAAGAGCTCCACATACTCAATCATCATATAGTCTTCTATGATTGCTAGTACTCAAAGCATATTGTTAGAACAAACGGCATCCATCGAACATAGAGAAAGATAGAGGCTTAATGTTTCGCCTCCCAACTCATTTATCATAGAGATAATTGTCAACAATAATAAGTCATGATCAAATATATTTGACTGGCCAGATGTGCCTAGATATTTCCCCAGCACATGATGCTTGCCAACTAATAGACTGAGGTTGGAATAAGTAGTTAACTCAACATGAATAGTAAATAACATGAAAGTAAATAGATTGTTCCTTCGTAGAGGGAAAGCAGGGATTTGCAAAGGTGCCAGAGCTCATTGTTTAAAAACAGGGATGAATATAGTTTTGGGAGGTGCACCCTTCCTGCCAACGTTACGACCAAGAGTTATCAATATCTTCCATGTTAAACACATTAGCGACGGTTCCCAAGCGGTAAAAGTATAGGTTTACTCCCCCTCCACCAACAAACACACTCCACGGCTAGCCGAATCCACGGGTACCGTCCATACCAACAACATTCCTGGGGAGTTTTTTTTAATTTTTTGCATTTTTTTATTTTGGGACTTAGAATCCCTATTACCGCCCCTCTCCTGCAAGGACGAGTGAATAAACACTCAACATGAGAATAACCCGCTTAACATGGAAGATATTGACTGCCCCCCATCGCTCCATGAGTGGTCTAGGCACACAAAACAGATGTGTATTTGAATGTTTAGAGGTGGCACATCCAAATTTTCTTGGGATGGCAGTGAAATACCATATATAGGTAGGTATGGTGGACTCTTATGGAAGAAACTTGGCTCGATAATTTGGATGCACAAGTAGTATCTCTACTTAGTACGAAGTGTTGGCTAGCAAAAGGTTCTAAACAAGCACCACCTGTTGGAGGATCCATAACAATATAACTTCTATGCAAATATACACAACCATAACTCATTACGTTGTCTTCCTTGTCCAACTTCAACTAATTTTCTCAAATTTGAAAATAATTAATGGGTATTCACAATCATAGAAGATGTCCAAGATAATATATTTGTATGTGAAAGTTCTCTTCCTTATACTAATCATTCACAAATTGTTTGTATGACCAATATTGTGATTGTTAAACTTCAATAGATTTTACTTTCTAAACCAAATGTGAACTTGATACTAAGCATAGAACACATTGATAATTTCATATTTATGATATTTCATTGATTCACAATTTACTCATAGGATATAAGTGAAGCTGAAGAGTAAACATCAAACTACTCTTCAAAAGATATAAGTGAAGATCAATGAGTAGGTAAACAATCAAGTAGTTATGTGAGGACTATCTCTCAATAAAGATTTTCAGATCTGAGTATTTTATTCAAAAAGCAAACTAAATAAAAATAGCACTCCAAGAATAACACATATCAAGTGAACGAGTAAGAATTTAGGTTCAACATAGGCTAACCGATAGTTGACGAAGAGAGGTGGGATACGTAGCATCCCCAAGATTAGATGCTCGAGACTTCTTGAAATATTTACTTGGGGTGCCTTGGGCATCCCCAAGATTGAGCTCTTGTATCTCGTTCAATCCTCTCTTGTCCCGGTTTCACCTAGGTCTCAAAAACTTCATCCACACAAAACTCAAAAAGAACTCGTGAGATAGGTTAGTACACATAAGAACAAATCAACACTTCATGTACTGCCGAGACAAGTTGCACAATAATTTCCAAACATCATATACTGTTTACTATCATTTCCACAATTTATATCTACCAATATAGGCTATGGAAACTATAGGATAAGTAGATAACAAAACTATGACAGCAATCTGTCCAAACAGAACAGTCTGTAGAAATCTCTTAAACCAGTGTACTTATGTAACTCAAACAATTATGAAAATTTAGTAACGTCTAAATAATTTATATGAAAATACTATGTAAAAATTTCAGAAACTTTCCATGTTCCAGTAAAATATGAAAATTCAAACACTACAGAGAAAGTTTTTGTTTTTACACAGCACACATCAAACATGCAATTCAAGCATCCTAAAGGCAATTCTTGGAACTTTTAATTGAAAAACAAGATTATAAATAACACCTAAAATATAACAACAAAATAAAATGATGCTCCAAGCAAAACTCATATTATGTGACGAATAAAAATATAGCTCTAAGTAAGATATACTGATAATGTTGAAGACGAAAGAGGGGATGCCTTCCGGGGCATCCCCAAGCTTAGGCGCTTGAGTCTTCCTTGGATATTACCTTGGGGTGGCTTGAGTATCCCCAAGCTTAGGTTCTTGTCACTCCGTATTCTCCTCATATCGGTGTCTCACCCAAAACTTGAAAACTTCAATCACACAAAACTTAACGGAACTTCGTGTGAAGGGTTAGTGTAATAAAGATAAATCATTCACTTAGGTACTGTAAAGAAAAGATTCATAATTGTTCCCACATAATACCTACTGTATTCTATCATTCCAATAATTTATACCACTAAATATAACCTATGGGAACACTAAAACAAGCAAACTATGCATGCAAAACAGAATCTGTCAAAAACAGAACAGCCTATGAAGATATGTAGTATAAACATACTTCACTATCTCGAAAAATTCTTAAAAATTAGGAAAACCTGCAGAATTTGTGTATGAAAAGTGTGTAAAAATTTCATATCATTATCACTCGCCAGTAAAAAATTAAAATTCCTGTGCTGGAGTCAAAAGTTTCTGTTTTGGTTCAGCATCAATTCTACTCATCTTGTGAGTCATCCCAAAGGCTTTACTTGGCACTTTATTGAAATAAAAGACACAAAACATCATTACTACAGTAGCTTAATCATGTGAACACACAAAAACAGAAAGTAAAAGTGTTGGGTTGTCTCCCAACAAGAGCTTTTCTTTAAGGCCTTTTAGCTAGGCATGATGATTTCAATGATGTTCACATAGGAATAATAATTGAAACATGCAAAAGAGCATCATGAATCTCATGACAAGCACATTTAAGTCTAACCCACTTCCTATGCATATGGATTTTGTGAGCAAACAATTTATGGGAGCAATAATCAACTAGCATAGGAAGGCAAAACAAGCATAACTTCAAAACTTTGAACACATAGAGAGGAAACTTGATATTATTGCAACTCCTACAAGCATATGTTCCTCCGTCATAATAATTTTCAGTGGCATCATGAAGGAATTTCACAATATAACTATCACATAAAGCATTCTTTTCATGATGCACAAGCATAGAGTTTTCATTACTCTCCACATAAGCAAATTCCTTCTCATTCATAATAGTGGGAGCATCAAATGAAACTCGAATACTATAAATTGTTTCCACATTAAAAGAGTAATGTTCAGTAAAAGGATATTCAAAATTGTGATAATAATTATCACTACTTTTTATAACATAAGTATCATCACACTAATCATCATAAGTAGCAACTTTGTTCTCATCATAGTCAAGTGAAACCTCTTCCGAAATACTGGAATCATTACTAAATAAAGTCATGACCTCTCCAAATCCACTTTTATCATTATAAGAAAATTCAGCACTCTCCAAGATAGTGGAATAATAATTATCTAAAGCTGACACTCTTCCAAACCCGCTTTCATAAATATCACAATCATCATAAATAGGAGGCATGCAATCATCATAACAAATTTGATCATTCAAAGTAGGGGAATTAAAAAGATCATCTTCATTAATTATAACATCCCCAAGCTTGGAACAAACATTAATTGCAGCAAATAAATTCTCAAACATGTCATTGTCATCAAACATAGCATCCCCTAGCTTGTGGCTTGGCATATCATAACCATAATCACTCTCATCATTAATAGTATGAATGGCACCAATAGCATAACAATTATTATCATCATAATTTACCAAGTTCGTGCAAAAAAGATTTTCAAGATTATAAGAAGTATCATTATCTTCCCATTCATGGTCATCACATCAAGCAATAGGCGTAACAAAATCATCATCAGGTGTATCATCTTCCACAATTATTTTTGATTCATCCTCGTGAGGCACAACAATAATAGGAGCAACATCATTTGGGAGAGATACCTTTTTACCTCTACTCTTTCTTCTTTTCTTCTTCTTCACCACATCATGTGTGGGTTTAATTAATTTCTTTGAGCTTCTTATTGATGAGATTAGTTGAATAGGGAGCTCCTCCTTGTCACCTATTTCATCATGAGACACAATAGGAGGGAAAGTGGAAATCTTTACCCTTTCATTAGTATTCCTTTTATATTCTATTGGTTTTCCTATCATTCTATAGTTGGCAATATAAGCATTCTCATTGCAATTTACCATGCAAAACATATAGATATTTTTAGATTAGTTTCAATTTCGTCCGTGAGAATGAATACTTCAAACGAACTATTTTTATGTGTCAATTCTTCACTCCCCAAAAAATAGATAAATCTCATCATAAAGTTCAAGGGTGATCAAGTCATTACAATGTTTGGCCATGATTTGATCATGAAAAAGTTTGCATTGGAAATTAAGATGACCACCTTTATTGCAAAGTTCACAAGTAATAGGACAAAGAGAACATAAATTTGTAGCAAATTCATCTATCACTTTGAGCAAAGAATTGATTCTATCATTTTTATGCTTCTTACAAAATCTATCATCCCTATAAGGCACGCCTTCACAAACTTTATGCAGTCCACAAAAATTGACATGCTTATAAGAAACATTTTTATCATGACTAGTGCAATCATCATTAGTATTTTGGATATTCATAGAATTCATACTAACAACATTGCAATCATGCTCATCATTAAAGGAATCCTCACTAAGTGTTTTCATAATTTCTTCCTCTACCAATTGAGCACAATTTTCTGACTCCTTATTTTCACGAAAGACATTATAAAGACGATACAAATGGTGCAACCTAAGCTCCATTTTTTTATAGTTTCCTTTTATAAAACCAAACTAGTGATAAAATAAACTAAAAGATTCAATTGCAAGATCTAAAGATATACCTTCAAGCACTCACCTCCCAGGCAACGGTTCCAGAAAAGAGCTTGATGTCTACTACGCAACTTTATTCTTGTAGACTTTGTTGGGCCTCCAAGCGCACAGTTTTGTAGGACAGTAGCAATTTTCACTCAAGTGGATGACCTAAGGTTTATCAATCCGTGGGAGGCGTAGGATGAAGGTGTTCTCTCTCAAACAACCCTGCAATCAAATACAAGAAATCTCTTGTGTCCCCAACACACCCAATACAATGGAAAATTGTATAGGTGCACAAGTTCGGTGAAGAGATGGTGATAGAAGTGCAATATGGATGGTAGATATAGGTTTTTGTAATCTGAAATTACAAAAACAGCAAGGTAACAAGTAGTAAACAACGAGCAAAACGGTATATTAATGCTTGGAAACAAGGCCTAGGGTCCGTACTTTCGCTAGTGCAATCTCTCAACAATGCTAATATAATTGGATCACATAACCATCCCTCAACGTGCAACAAAAAAGCAATCAAAAGTTCTTATCTAGCAGAGAACATAAGAAGAAATTGTTTGTAGGGTACGAAACCACCTTAAAGTTATCATTTCCGATCGATCTATTCAAGAGTTTGTACTAACATAACATCAAGTTATCCTTTTCGTTCGATCTATCTAAGAGTTCATACTAGAATAACACCATATGATACGCATCAACCAACTCTAATGTCACCTAGATACTCCAATGTCACCGCAAGTATCCATGAGTTAATTATACAATACGCATCAAATAATTTCAGATTCATAATACTCAATCCAACACAAAGAACCTCAAAGAGTGCCCCAAGATTTCAACCGGAGAAAATAGGACAAGAACGTGTATCAACCCCTATGCATATATTACCCCAATGTCACCTCGGGAATCCGCAAGTTGAGTACCAAAACATATATCAAGTGAATCAATAGAACACCCCATTGTCACCACGGGTATCCACATGCAAGACATATATCAAGTGTTCTCAAATCCAACATAACGAAATCTCAAAGGGAAAACTCAATTCATCACAACAAGATAGAGAGGGAAACACACCATATGATCCAACTATATTAACAAACACTGGTGCAGCGACGTGCTATACAAACGATTTTTAACCCCTTTCCGCGACGTAGTTCCAAACCGTCGCCTTGCATGTGTGGGCGATAGGGGGGGTCCATCCCACACGACACCGCCAACCCGTCGGCGATGGTGGCCAACGAACGCAAATGATCTGCAAATATAATCGTGTGTGGTGCAGGAACAGATCGCACACATAATCTTTTCGGTCTACGTGTGGGAATTACGATCAATCACAAACATCCAAGACGAGTGAAACGCGTCTAATTGCTAATGGAAAACAAACAGAGTTTGACCTTTGACCATTTGCAAAACGTTACCTAATCCACACGGGCCATTGTAGACATTGTGTGTGATATCTCATTGCACACGAGATTTATCTGGGAACCGTGTACCATGTATAACATCATCAGACACGTTTCCCAAAAAATGTATGCATGGGATCGTCTTTGCATCGGGTATGGTTTCCTGTTGGCTCACGTGTGAGATACGGTGCTATCGCAAACGATTGAGTAGCTCCTACACACACATACAAGTGTTGCAAACCGTTTGCGATTTCTTATGTATCACCGATGTTTTAGATTATATCTCGTGTGCTTTTCCTGTGGATCACAGGCGGCCCTATGAGTTGCGTGTGCCTTCCATTCTGGACCGCACACGCTTAGTTGCTTGAACCGTGTGCGCTGAAATTGCTAGGTTATTGTAAAATATCGCATTTAATTCACCCAGCAAATAGCAAATTCGCCACAATATGCAATCGACAAATAGTGTCCACATGAAGAACACTCATCATAATTTCCCACAATATGCAATTAAATGAATAGTATCCACAAGCAGAGGATTCATCATAATTCACGACAATATGCAATTGAGGAAATGCTAGCTAAATTCCACAGCTGTTAAACTGACATATCCAGTACATAATAGTGTATGAAATACGAAGACATGATCACATGGAAAATAATGCATCCATGTGTATATATTTAGCTGATAACACTATATGAATGTGTACTTATTTTTAGGAGATTTGAATCCGGAAATCTTCGACGTCTTTAGAGGGCTTGATATAGTGTTTCACAAAGAAGGTGCTGATAAATTTCCTAACAGACAACAATTCATCGGCTGCGAGCGGTTCAGAAGTCATCAGTGCCAAGATCAGCTGCATGACTTTTAGATCAGAATGTGACATACGTGTGGAGTAGAAGATAGTAATTAAGAAGCAGACTTACTGGTTTTATCCTGTCAGCATCAACTCCACATTCAGCATGTCTGCATAGGTTCATCATGTGTGCGCAAACATAGTATCCACATAGGCTCATACCTTGTTGTTGCTGAGGACACTGAAATTTTTTGTACAGTATTAGTCATGTATTTGCCCTGTTAGGAACAACCTAACCGGTGTAAGTTGTTTCTTCTTTTTTCTATGGAGAGAAATAGAAAGAGGTCTACTTAGAAACTTGAACATCTGACTAGCATTTTCTGAAAATAACGGATTTCGTTGTCTTACCGGAGAAACGATCACGTGCTGCGGAGGTAGTTGGTGGTCGAATAGATTCCCTCCTAAAGTTATGTTCTTTGACAATACACTGGAAATGAAGATGTATTTTCACACACTCTATTCTGTAACCAGATATGAACACAACGCATTAACATCAAAGAATTCAATACCTATCCATGAAATCCTGAAGATGACTCAGATCCTAAGGCGCATTTGACTCTCTGAGAGAATCCATGTAGTAAATTGTGTTGCGTTTTGGAACAATGACCACCAAGATCCAGTGACCTCTACAGTTTAAGAAAACCATGAATGTATGAACTATGTCTAAAACTGAAAGACGGTCAATGTATGCGTGGTTGTATATTTATACTTACTGTTCATGATATGGCCACATGAAGAATTCTCCTATCTGTAAGTCGAACAAGATCTTGGCGACAAAATCAATGGAAGCCGTGCATGAGTCATTATCTTGTAACAAAACACCGTTTGCTAAATCAGGATCTATGGAATACGCATGCACCCTTGTTGTTCGCTGCCTCGTCAATCCCCTGAGAGGAATACAGTATAGTTAGCTTTTTTGTCATTTACAGCCTTGTATGGAGAAGATGATTAGAGTTTGTGAAGTACTTACAACATCAAGCATTTGACAAGAGTGGCAGCAAGCTCATCAAAGTTGAAGAGGAGATGAAAGTCCTCGAATTCCACACTGATGGTACATGGAACGTGAGAGAAATGACATTGGTCGTAGTGCAATTCCACAATGTTAGTATCTTCTCCTTCCGACATTCTGTCCATGCAATATTTATGTAACTTGCGAGCACTAGAACTGGACTCGTCCCAGAAATCGCCAACAAGGAATGGCTGGCCATGTTTGTACTTGTGTTTCTCAAATGTGTCTACTTCCATACTAGAAAGTTGCTTTTGAAGGTCTGCTTCAAACATGTGGTCAGAACCGGGATTACCCAGCCCTTCGAAAACCTTATTGTTAATTTGGGTGCAGTCGATGATTGTTTGTAGAAGGAGGCTCTTGGTCCCATCCCTCCTTACTCTTTGGAGGCCCAACTTCCTGTGTGCAACTGTGCCCGCTTCTGTCTTCTTAGATGAAGCACTTCTTGTTTGATGTCTGGTTTCATCAACGACATGCTGCTGAGAAGCGTGTGAAGGTACGATGGACTGTTGAACAGATGATGCCGTTGTGACAGACTGCTGAGCTGTAGTGCCAGAGTCGACGGACAGCTGACCAGCTGTTGAAGCTATTCTGGGCTTCTGAGCAGCTGGTGCCAACGTGTCGGTGTGTTCATGCGGCTGTGACAATGTGTTGGTTTGCTGAGCAGGCAGTGCCGACACATCGGTATGCTTATCAGGCGGCTGCGAACCGCTGGACTGATGAGCGGGTGGTTCCTGACTTTAGGAGTGCTTAGCAGGCGGTCTCGAACTTTCGGCCTTCTTACCAGGTGGTTCCAGACATTCGGACTCATTAGCACGCGGTTCGGTCGGGTTTATCTGGTGAGCATGCAGTGCCAATGTGTCTGCACTTTCTGCTTCAGTGGCCGGCATCTGAACCGATGATACGTCTTCAGCAGTTGTAGGCCTTGCCACAAGCTGCTCAGGACAGGACGATGACCTCACCTCTATGGCAGGAAGTCGGTAGGGCTGATCACAGGTTGATGCCTCGGGCATCAGATTCCCAAGAGTATGTTCATTGGGGGAATCACACAAGATCTGTTGTGGCGAGATGAGAGTCACCGGTTCGAGGGCGACATTGGTTGCTTTTGGGGGGGCTGGAGGGGTCTCATCCAGGAAGTATATTTCTTTTTGTGGCCACTGGATATGATTTAACCGTGTTTCTGCCAAGGTCCTCTGCTCATCAGGATCCCCAAGGACATTCTTCAGGGCAAAATCACTGAATCCAGGCTTTATTTCAGTCACGTAGCACTTCACACAACCCGGCTTCAATGGCACATTGTCCAACAAGAGACCCCCGTCAAAGTCAGGGTTGTAAACCCACGCTGTTGCACATTTTAAAGTACCTTCATAATGTGTAAGCACGGCCCTCACTCTCTCCCCCTGTCCATATAGAGCAGATATAGCACCATCATGTCCAGCTGCAGCATCATTGTCGCTGGGGTCAGCTGATGCACAGCTACTCGTGTGCGGTGTTGCCATACAATAAGTGGCATCATCCATGCCGACATGCCCTTGCGTCTCCTGGCTATCTCTCAACATTTGTGTATTCTCTTGCATATATGACTCCTCAACTTCCTTTCAAACTATAGGATACATGTCCCTCTTAATCTTTTCGTGCAAGTCTCTCTGCTTATAATCACTCCTAGCTTTTTTCATGCTGAGCCTCTCTTCTTTTCTTAGTCAGAACGCCCTCTTGTGTGGGACATTGATCCCAATACCCCTAGCACGGCCAGGGGGCTCTTTGGTAGTCAGAGCCTCGGACAGAATGTCACATGGCCCTGAGTTCCTGTACAACCTTATAGTGTTTTTGGAAGCCTTTGCCATCACATCATATAGTTCTTGGTCTACTGAGTTTTCAAAGTAATAAGAACCGTCTCCATACCTCTTTGTACGTGCCCGCAAGTAGACCCCAGCGCGAGTGCCCCTAATTTCACTAAAGGCCGGTTTGCCACCCGCAGCTACTGCTTCTTTGTCCTCCTGCTCCCATATCGGTTTCATGCCGTAGTATCCTGCCACACCCATATGGTGGGTGTGTGTGTTCTTCTTATGAAGTTCCGATTGCATGGCACTCTTCTTAATAAACTCTTCACTGGCCCTGGCCCTTTTGAATTCTGTCCAATCTTCCTTTGTAATTTGGGGGGACGAGGGGATTGGGTCCTTGCCTTGACTGAAGAACTTCTTGTACAACACATGCTTCCAGTTTCTCCAAGCATCCCTGGCCTTCTTCAGTGCAGCGTGTTCCACCTGCTCTCTCCACTCCTCAGGAACATTGAAGTGCGCCATGATCTCACGGACTATCCTCTGCCGTGTTTCTATACTAGCCTTCCGAAACCCCGGCAGATTAATATTGAGCCTTGCCCTGCCAACAAATCCACACACACTCCTAAACCTCGTGCGGCTTTATCAGGTTTAGTTGGAGCCCAAGACTTCAAATCGATGTCAGTTACTTCGTATACACCTTTAGGCTGGTGTGTGGGCTTTCTTGGAGAGCTCTTCCGGCTCTTGACCGGATGAGTGATTGTGGCAGCTCTATCCCGTTCATCATTTCTTGTTACATGATCATTTGTTGCAGACATGTTGGCTTCAGACTCAGATGAAGATACATCGCCAGACGTATGACTGGCATCGCTGTTAATAGACATCTACAGAGTACACATGTGAAATTCAGAAAAGGGGGATAAACATAAAAAAATTGTAGCAGCTTGGAAGCTAGCTGTCTAAACATGGCATGTGATCATTTGGAAATGTACGGCTAATCTGTTCATTTAGTGTGACTCGTGCGCACATTATATGTAATTCGACAATAACTAATTGGAAGAAATACAGCTTATATGTTAGAAGGTAGTTGATGAACATAAATACTCTCTCCATTACTTTATAATCATTTTGGGGACAAACCGAACCAAATAGGAAAAGGGATCGCAAGATAATAGACCTCACCACGATGAAGGGCAGCAACTGACCGTTTTTTTTGCAAATCCAGCAGGAGAGGCGAGGGTACAGGATCGATATGCTCGACGGCGGTTGGCGAGCAAATGAAGACGGCGAGGCATGGGCAGCCGCGTGTTCGGAGCGGCAGTGAAGGGTAGGGTTGACGCCGGGAAGCGGGTACATGGCCGAGTTGAGCACGACGGCGCCGGAAAGGGTTCTGGTGTGGACCTGGGGGACGGGAGGGGGAGCGAGCTAGTTGTCGATGGACTTTGGGTAGAATACACGGACAGATGGGCGAAATGGGGGAGGGCGCGGGTTTGGGGGGAGGGGAGGGGGAATGTTGGCGGCTTCGGTGAAAAGGGTGAAAAAAGATCGCCGTGCGCCACGCGGAAAAAACATTGCAAACAGTTTCATATAGTAACCCGTGTGCACAAGCAGCACAAACCTGTTCGAAATGAAAACCTGAAAACTTTGAAATGTAGACGTGACCTCATCATTTTGTCTCGAAATTTTTCCCATGGTACGCAGCTATCGTTGTATCTGGATATTAATTTTCTGGCGCATTTCTGGGCTCGCCTGCTATATTTTTCAGAATTTTTTATCATTTACGTGGCATTTATTGCATAAAAATCAAATCCCAACTTCAACAGCATGTGTTGACGAGAGGTATAAGGATCGTCGTTCGATCTGGGTGAATCCTATGGTGCAGACGCATGATCCGCGTGGTTTGGGTTTTGTCCAATCAGAAAGCATGACTCACGTTGCATGCATTAGGTTTCATAGGCCGCGGTTTAGAAAGCACACGGTTCTTTCATTGTCCATGCAGAACAGTCATATTTTCATTTCAAATGAATTTGGGACTTCATCATTTCGCCTCGAATTATTTTCATCCGCACACAATCAACTATTAGCCCCTTTATTGATTTCTGGCCGCATTTTCATGACTTTTTTTCTAATTTGAAGACATTTTTCCACCAACATGGGGCTTGTTAGTAATTTAATTGGAGGAAATGCAGATGTATTACGAAAATTACAAAAATGTGTGTGTCACCGTGGCATGGTGTAAAGACCCCGTGGGAAAAATAGGTAATGTCTGGCGGAAGTTGTGATGGCGTGCCCTTTGAAAACGAATGCATCTCGCACAAAGGATCATGGTTTACGAAAAGTAGAGTTGGCATTTTGGACTCCAATCGGTGTCAACCTCATCCTTGCGCCTTGGTTTTTTCCATGGTATGCAAACATCATTGTACTCCTAATATTGATCTTCTGGTGGATTACATGTCTGTTTGCTATATCTAAGTCATATTTTGCAGTTACCATGTTAATTAGTTCTTATAAATAAAATATCCCAACATGAATTACGTGTGGATGGTGGCAAAGAATCTCTTACAAATCATTTGTGTGTCGCTTTGCGTGATTTTCGTCATTGTGCTACGAATGAGAAGAGTTGTCAAGCATTTCGGACGGGAGATGTGTCCACCTAAATAAATGCCAGTAATTTAATTACAGGAAATGCAGATGGACTCAGAAAATCACGAAAATCGGTTTGTCATCGTGGCGTTATCTCGAGACACCGTGGAAAAAATTTGGTAAAATTTGGCACAAGCTACAATGATCGCTAGTTGGAAACCATAGCATCTGAGTAGAAGGATCATAGTTCCGAGGGGAGAAGTCACAAATCGAACTCCAATCGACGGTGTCTTCATCGCCTCTCCACCAAATTTTATCCCACGGTAGTCAATCATAATTATACGTCAGGTTTGATTTTCTGGCGCATTTCTGGGCTCGCCTGCTATATTTTTCAGCATTTTTTATCATTTACGGGGCATTTATTGCATATAAATCAAATCCCCACTTCAACAGCGTGTGTTGACGAGAGGTATATGGACCGCCGTTCGATCTGGGTGAATCCTACGGTGCAGAAGCACGATCCGCGTGGTTTGGGTTTTGTCCAATCAGAAAGCAGGACTCACGTTACGCGCATTAGGTTTCATAGGCTGCGGTTTAGAAAGCACGGTTCTACTGAACGAACCGTGTGCTATTTGTCCTTGCAGAACAGTCATATTTTCATTTCAAATGAATTTGGGACTTCATCATTTCGCCTCGAATTATTTTCATCCGCAGACAATCAACTATTAGCCCCTGTATTGATTTTTGGCCGCATTTTCGTGACTTGTTTGCTAATTTGATGACATTTTTCTAACAACATGGGGCTTGTTATTAATTTAATTGGAGGAAATGCAGATGTATTACGAAAATTACAAAAATGTGTGTGCCACCGTGGCATGGTGTGAAGACCCCGTGGGAAAAATATGTAATGTCTGGCGGAAGTTGTGATGGCGTGACCTTTGAAAACGAATGCATCTCACACAAAGGATCATGGTTTACGAAAAGTAGAGTTGGCATTTCGGACTCCAATCGGTGTCAACCTCGTCCTTTCGCCTTGGTTTTTTCCATGGTATGCAAACATCATTGTGTTGGGGAACGTTGCATGGGAAACAAAAAATTTCCTACGCACACGCAAGATCTATCCATGGTGATGAGCATCTACGAGAGGGAGAGTGGATCTACATACCCTTGTAGATCGCTAAGCGGGAAGCGTTAAGAAACGCAGTTGATGTAGTCGAACGTCTTCGCGGTCCAAATTGCAAGCTGTCCCGCGATCCTATCAGGATCTGTCTCGCGATCCAATCACGATCCGTCCCGCGATCCTGATCACGGTCCTTCTGATCTAGCGGCGAACGGAGGTCACCTCCGCATTCAGCACACGTACAGCTCGATGATGATCTCCGCCTTCTTGATCCAGCAAGAGGGAGCGGAGAGGTAGATGAGTTCTCCGGTAGCGCGACGGCGCGGCGGTGGCGGTGGTGGAACTATTCCGGCACGGCTTCGCCTAAGCACCGCTGAAAACTAGAGGACTAGAGGAGAAAACGATCTAGAGGAAGTAGAGGGAGCACGTGGCAATTAGGGTTAGCTCTCCCCTCTAAATACTCTAGTATATATAGAAGGGAGGGAGGAGAGGAGGCAGCCTCAAACCCTCAAGGGTTCGGCCGAAATAGGAGGTGGAGGAGTCCTACTCCAATCCTACTAGGAGTAGGATTCCTCCTCTCCACTTGGAAACCCTTTCCACCTTTCCACCTTTGGGGTTTTCCCACCCCTAGCCACATGGGCCTTAGTGGGGGGTTCGGCCAGCCCACTAGGGGCTGGTTTGACTCCTCCCACAGCCCATGAGGTCCTTTGGGTCGAGACACCCCTCCCGATGGTCCCTCGGTACCCTCCCGGCACTCCCGGTACACTACCGAAGTACCCGAAACTTTTCCGGTGACCAAAACAGGACTTCCTATATATCAATCTTTACCTCTGGACCATTCCGGAGCTCCTTGTGACATCCAGGATCTCATCCGGGACTCCGAACAACCTTCGGTCACCACCATACATAACTCAACTATACCGAAACGTCACCGAACCTTAAGTGTGCAGACCCTGCGGGTTCGAGAACTATGTAGACATGACCGAGACACCTCTACGGTCAATAACCAATAGAGGGACCTGGATGCCCATATTGGTTCCTACATATTCTACGAAGATCTTTATCGGTTGAACCTCTATGTCAAGGATTCAATTAATCCCGTATGATGTTCCCTTTGTTCTTCGGTATGTTACTTGCCCGAGATTCGATCGTCGGTATCTCTATACCTAGTTTAATCTCGTTACCGGCAAGTCTCTTTACTCATTCCGTAATACAAGATCTCGTGGCTAACACTTTAGTCACATTGCTTGCAAGGCTTGTTGTCATGTTGTATTACCAAGTTGACCCCGAGATACCTCTCCGTCACACGGAGTAACAAATCCCAGTCTTGATCCATGCCAGCTCAACAGACACCTTCGGAGATACCTGTAGAGCATCTTTATAGTCACCCAGTTACGTTGCGACGTTTGATACACACAAGGTATTCCTCCGGTGTCTGTGAGTTGCATGATCTCATGGTCATAGGAACAGATACTTGACATGCAGAAAATAGTAGCAATAAACTGACACGATCATATGCTACGTTCATAGTTTGGGTCTTGTCCATCACATCATTCTCCTAATGATGTTATCCCGTTATCAAATGACATCTCATGTCTATGGCTAGTAAACCTTCACCATCTTTGATCAACGAGCTAGTTAACTAGAGGCTTACTAGGGACACATTGTTTGTCTATGTATCCACACATGTATTTGACCTTCCAATCAATACAATTATAGCATGGATAATAAATGATTATCATGAACGAGGAAATATAATAATAACCATTTTATTATTGCCTCTAGGGTATATTTCCAACAGTCTCCCACTTGCACTAGACTCAATAATCTAGCTCACATCACTATGTGATTGTAATGAATCCAACACCCAATGAGTTCTGGGGTTCGACCATGCTTTGCATGTGAGAGAGGTCTTTAGTCAACGGTCTGCAACATTCAGATCCGTGTGTTCTTTGGAAATCTATATGTCATACTGCACATGCTACCAGGCTCCACTTGGAGCTATTCCAAATGACTGCTCCACCATACGTATCCGGACTGCTACTCAGAGTCGTCCGGATAGGTGTCAAAGCTTGCATCGACGTAACCCTTTACGACGAACTCTTTATCACCTCCATAATCGAGAAATATTTCCTCAGTCCTCTAGTTACTAAGGATAACTTTGACCATTGTCCAGTGATCCACTCCTGGACCACTCTTGTACCCCTTGACAGACTCATGGCAAGGCACACACCAGGTGCAGTACACAGCATGGCATACTATACAGAGCCTATTGATAAGGCATAGGAGACGACTTTTGTCCTTTCTCTTTCTCCTGTCATGGTCGAGCTTTGAGTCTCACTTAACTCCACACCTTACAAATCAGGCAAGAACTCTTTCTTTGACTGATCCATTTTGAACTCTTTCAAAATCTTGTCAAGGTATGTACTCATTGAAAGTTTTATCAGACGTCTTGATCTATCTCTATAGATCCTGATGCCCAATATTTAAGTAGCTTCATTCCAGGTTTTCCTTTGAAAAACTCCTTTTCAAACAACCCTTTATGCTTTCCAAAAATTCTACATCATTTTCGATCAACAATATGTCATCCACATATACTTATCAGAAATTCTATAGTGCTCCCACTCACTTTATTGTAAATACAAGTTTCTTATAAACTTTGTATAGAATCAAAAACTTTGATCACCTCATCAAAGCGTATATTCCAACTCCGAGATGCTTGCTCCGGTCCATAGAAGGATCGCTGGAGCTTGCATATATTTTAGCATCCTTAGGACTGACAAAACCTTATGGTTGTATCACATACAACCTTTCCACACGAAAACTGTTAAGGAAACTCTGTTTTGACATCCATCTGCCAGATTTCATAATCAAAAAATGCAGCAACTGCTAACATAATTCCAACAGACTTTAGCATCGCTACGGGCGAGAAAGTCTCATCGTAGTCAACTCCTTGAACTTGTGAAAAACCCTTTGCCACAAGTCGAGCTTTATAGACGGTGACATTACCGTCCGCGTCCATCTTCCTTTTAAAGATCCATTTGTTCTGAATGGCCTTTCGCCCTTCAGGTAATACTTCCAAAGCCCATACTTTGGTTTCATACATGGATCCCATCTCGGATTTCATGGCCTCTAACCATTTCTTGGAATCCGGGCCCATCATTGCTTCTCCATAGCTCGTAGGTTCATCGTTGTCCAATAGCATGACCTCTAAGACAGGATTGACGTACCACTCAGGAGCAGTACGCGTCCTTGTCGACCTACGAGGTTCGATAGTAACTTGATCCAAAGTTTCATTATCATCATCATTAATTTTCTCTCCAACAGACATAGGCTCCACAGAAACAACTTTCTGAGCTGCGCTACTCTCTGGTTGAAACAAAGGTTCAATAACCTCATCAAGTTATATCTTCCTCCCAATCATCTCTTTCGAGAGAAACTCTTTCTCGAGAAAGGACCCATTTTTAGCAACAAACACTTTGCCCTTGGATCTGAGATAGAAGGTATACCCAACTGTTACGTTAGGGTATCCTATGAAGATGCATTTGTCCGCTTTGGGTTTGAGCTCATCAGGTTGAAACCTTTTTCATAAGCGTCGCAGCCCCAAACATTAAGAAATGATAGCTTAGGTTTCTGTCAAACCAAAATTCATACGGTGTCATTTCATTGGACTTAGATGGTGCCCTATTTTAAAGTGAATGTAGTTGTCTCTAATGCATAACCCCAAAACGATAGTGGCAAATCAATAAGAGACATCATAGTACGCACCATATCCAACAGAGCACGATTACGACATTCGGACACATCATCACACTATGGTGTTCCAGGTGGCGTGAGTTGTGAAACAACTTCCACATTGTCTTAAGTTGTTTGCCAAACTCGTAACTCAGATATTTACATCCACGATCATATCGTAGACATTTTATCTTCTTGTCACGATGATCTCAAACTTCACTCTGAATTTGTTTGAACTTTTCAAACGTTTCAGACTTGTGTTTCATTAAGTAAATATCCCCATATATCTACTCAAATCATTAGTGAAGGTAAGAAAATAGCGATATCCACCGCACGCTTCAACACTCATTGGATCGCTACATCAACATGTATCATTTCCAATAAGTCACTAGCCCGCTCCATCAAATCGGAAAACGGGGTCTCTAGTCATCTTGCCCAAGAGGCATGGTCCGCATGTCTCAACCGATTCGAAATCGATTGAGTCAAAAGATCCATCAGCATGGAGTTTCTTCATGCGCTTTACACCAATATGACCTTGGCGGCAGTGCCACAAGTAAGTGGTACTATCATTATTAACTTTGCATCTTTTGGCATCAATATTATGAACATGTGTATTACTACGATCGAGATTCAATAAACCATCCACATTGGATGCATGACCATTGAAGGTATTATTCATGTAAACAGAATAACCATTATTCTCTGACTTAAATGAATAACCGTATTGTAATAAACATGATCTAATCACGCTCATGCTTCAACGCAACCAAATAACATTTATTTAGGTTCATCACTAATCCCGAAGGTAGAGAGAGTGTGCGATGGTGATCTCATCAACCTTGGAAACACTTTCAACACTCATCGTCACCTCACCCTTAGCTAGTCTCCGTTTATTCCGTAGCTTATATTTCGTGTTACTAACATTTAGCAACCGAACTGGTATCCAATACCCGGGTGCTACTAGGAGTACTAGTAAGGTACACATCAATAACACGTATATCAAATATACTTCTGTTGATGTTGCCAGCCTTCTTATCTACCAAGTATCTAGGGCAGTTCCACTTCAGTGACCGTTCTCCTCATAGCAGAAGCACTAAGTCTTAGGTTTGGGTTCAACTTTGGGTTTCTTCACTACAGCAGCAACTGGTTTGCCATCCATGAAGTCTCCCTCCTTGCCCTTGCCCTTCTCGAAACTAGTGGTTTTACTAACCATCAACACTTGATGCTCCTTCTTGATTTCTACCTTCGTGGTGTCAAACATCGCGAACAGCTCGGGGATCATTATTTCCATCCCTGGCATTTCATAGTTCATCACGAAGTTCTAGTAGCTTTGTGGCAGTGACTTGGAGAACTATATCAACCACTATCTTATCTGGAAGATTAATTCCCACTCGATTCAAGTGATTGTAGCACTCAGACAATCTGAGTTCATGCTCACCGATTGAGCTATTCTCCTTCATCTTGCAGGCAAAGAATCTTGTTGGAGGTCTCATACCTCTCAACACGGGCACGAGCTTGAGATCCCAATTTCAGCTCTTAGAACATCTCATATGTTCCGTGACGTTCAAAACGTTTTGGAGCCTCAGTTCTAAGCCTTAATGCATGACGCACTGAACTATCAAGTAGTCATCAAAACGTGCCTGTCAGTTGTTCACAACATCTACAAACGACGCTTGAGGGGGTGGCGCACCGAGCGGTGCATTAAGGACATAAGCCTTCTGTGCAGCAATGAGGACAATCCTCAGATCACGGACCCAGTCCGCATTATTGCTACCATCATCTTTCAACTCTATTTCTCTAGGAACATATAAAAATTCAAGGGAGCTACAGCGCAAGCTAGTAATCTACAACATAATTTGCAAAGACATTTTGACTATGTTCATGATAACGAGTTTAGTTAATCATATTACTTAAAAACTCCCACTCAAATTGACATCCCTCTGGTCATTCGAGTGTCACATGATCCAAATTCACCAACTCAAGTCCGATCATCACGTGAGTTGAGGTGGTTTCAATGGTGAACATCTTCATGTTGATCATATCTACTATATGACTCATGTTCGACCTTTCGGTCTCTTGTGTTCCGAGGCCATGTCTGTACATGCTAGGCTCGTCAAGTTTGACCAGAGTGTTCCGCACGTGCAACACTGGCTTGCACCCATTGTATGCGAACGTAGAGTCTATCACACCCGATCATCATGTGGTGTCTCGAAACGATGAACTTTCGCAACGGTGCACACTCGGGGAGAACACAATTTATCTTGAAATTTAAGTGAGGGATCACCTTATAATGCTACCGCCGTCCTAAGCAAAATAAGATGCATAAAAGGATTAACATCACATGCAAATCATAAGTGACATGATATGGCCATGAACTTGTGCTTTTGATCTCCATCTTCAAAGCACTGGCATGATCTCCATCGTCACCGGCATAACACCATGATCTCCATCATCTTGATCTCCATCAATGTGTCGCCATGAGGTTGTCGCGCCGACTGTTGCTTCCACGACTATTGCTAACTCATAGCGATAAAGTAAAGCAAAAACGGCAAAAATAATTAAAGACAACCCTATGGCTCCTGCCGGTTGCCGTACTCATCGACATGCAAGTCGTCATATTCTATACAATACATGATCATCTTATACATCACATATATCTCATCATGTAATTGGCCATATCACATCACAACATAGCCTGCAAAAACAAGTTAGACGTCCTCTAATAGTTGTTGCAAGTTTTACGTGGCTGCTACAGGTATCTAGCAAGAACAATTCTTACCTACGCAAAAACCACAACGGTGATACAAAAATTGCTATTCAACCTTGTCAAGGACCGCCTTTAATTTGTCAAATCCGATCCGACTAAAGTGGGAGAAACAGACACCCGCCAGCCATCTTTATGCAACGAAGTTACATGTCAATTGATGGAACCGGTCTCTCGTAAGCATATGAGTAATGTTGGTCCGGGCCGCTTCATCCCACAATACCGCCGAATCAAGAAAAGACCAAGGGAGGAAGCAATCTGAATATCAACGCCCACAAACTCCTTTGTGTTTCTACTCGAGATCTCATCTACACATAGACCTAGCTCATGATGCCACTGTTGGGGAACGTTGCATGGGAAACAAAAAATTTCCTACGCACACGCAAGATCTATCCATGGTGATGAGCATCTACGAGAGGGAGAGTGGATCTACATACCCTTGTAGATCGCTAAGCGGGAAGCGTTAAGAAACGCGGTTGATGTAGTCGAACGTCTTCGCGATCCAAATCGCAAGCCGTCCCACGATCCCATCACGATCCGTCTCGCGATCCAATCACGATCCGTCCCGCAATCCTGATCACGGTCCTTCTGATCTAGCGCCGAACGGACGGCACCTCCGCGTTCAGCACACGTACAGCTCGATGACGATCTCCGCCTTCTTGATCCAGCAAGAGGGAGCGGAGAGGTAGATGAGTTCTCCGGCAGCGCGACGGCGTGGTGGCGATGGTGGTGGAACTATTCCGGCATGGCTTCGCCTAAGCACCGCTGAAAACTAGAGGACTAGAGGAGAAAACGATCTGGAGGAAGTAGAGGGAGCACGTGGCAATTAGGGTTAGCTCTCCCCTCTAAATCCTCTAGTATATATAGGAGGGAGGGAGGAGAGGAGGCAGCCTCAAACCCTCAAGGGTTCGGCCGAAATAGGAGGTGGAGGAGTCCTACTCCAATCCTGCTAGGAGTAGGATTCCTCCTCTCCACTTGGAAACCCTTTCGACCTTTCCACCTTTGGGTTTTTCCCACCCCAAGCCGCATGGGCCTTAGTGGGAGGTTCGGCCAGCCCACTAGGGGCTAGTTTGACTCCTCCCACAGCCCATGAGGTCCTTTGGGTCGAGACACCCCTCCCGATGTTCCCCCGGTACCCTCCCGGCACTCCCGGTACACTACCGAAGTACCCGAAACTTTTCCGGTGACCAAACAGGACTTCCTATATATCAATCTTTACCTCCGGACCATTCCAGAGCTCCTCGTGACATCCAAGATCTCATCCGGGACTCCGAACAACCTTCGGTCACCACCATACATAACTCAACTATACTGAAACGTCACCGAACCTTAAGTGTGCAGACCCTGCGGGTTCGAGAACTATGTAGACATAACCGAGACACCTCTACGGTCAATAACCAATAGCGGAACCTGGATGCCCATATTGGTTCCTACATATTCTACGAAGATCTTTATCGGTTGAACCTCTTTGTCAAGGATTCAATTAATCCCGTATGATGTTCCCTTTGTTCTTCGGTATGTTACTTGCCCGAGATTCGATCGTCGGTATCTCTATACCTAGTTTAATCTCGTTACCGGCAAGTCTCTTTACTCATTCCGTAATACAAGATCTCGTGGCTAACACTTTAGTCACATTGCTTGCAAGGCTTGTTGTCATGTTGTATTACCAAGTTGACCCCGAGATACCTCTCCGTCACACGGAGTAACAAATCCCAGTCTTGATCCATGCCAGCTCAACAGACACCTTCGGAGATACCTGTAGAGCATCTTTATAGTCACCCAGTTACGTTGCGACATTTGATACACACAAGGTATTCCTCCGGTGTCAGTGAGTTGCATGATCTCATGGTCATATGAACAGATACTTGACATGCAGAAAACAGTAGCAATAAACTGACACGATCATATGCTACGTTCATAGTTTGGGTCTTGTCCATCACATCATTCTCCTAATGATGTTATCCCGTTATCAAATGACATCTCATGTCTATGGCTAGTAAACCTTCACCATCTTTGATCAACGAGCTAGTTAACTAGAGGCTTACTAGGGACACATTGTTTGTCTATGTATCCACACATGTATTTGAGTTTCCAATCAATACAATTATATCATGGATAATAAATGATTATCATGAACGAGGAAATGAAATAATAACCATTTTATTATTGCCTCTAGGGCATATTTCCAACACATTGTACTCCTAATATTGATCTTCTGGAGGACTACATGTCTCATTTGCTATATCTAAGTCATATTTTGCAGTTACCATGTTAATTAGTTCTTATAAATAAAATATCCCAACATGAATTACGTGTGGATGGTGGCAAAGAATCTCTTACAACTCATTTGTGTGTCGCTTTGCGTGATATTCGTCATTGTGCAACGAATGAGAATAATTGTCAAGCATTTCGGACGGGAGATGTGTCCACCTAAATAAATGTCAGTAATTTAATTACAGGAAATGCAGATGGACTCAGAAAATCATGAAAATCGGTTTGTCATCGTGGCGTCATCTCGAGACACCGTGGAAAAAATTTGGTAAAATTTGGCACAAGCTACAATGATCGCTAATTGGAAACCATAGCATCTGAGTAGAAGGATCATAGTTCCGAGGGGAGAAGTGGCAAATCAAACTCCAAACGATGGTGTCATCATTGCCTCTCCACCAAATTTTATCCCACGGTAGTCAATCATAATTATACGTCAGGTTTGATTTTCTGGCACATTTCTAGGCTTGCCTGCTATATTTTTCGGCATTTTTTTT
This sequence comes from Elymus sibiricus, assembly GCA_039707655.1. Taxonomy (NCBI): domain Eukaryota; kingdom Viridiplantae; phylum Streptophyta; class Magnoliopsida; order Poales; family Poaceae; genus Elymus; species Elymus sibiricus. Next base: position 486,984,786 of record CM077671.1, read on the forward strand.
ATCATTTACGGGGCATTTATTGCATATAAATCAAATCCCAACTTCAACAGCGTGTGTTGATGATAGGTATAAGGACCGTCGTTCGATCTGGCTGAATCCTACGATACAGACGCGCGATCCGCGTGGTTTGGGTTTTGTCCAATCAGAAAGCAGGACTCACGTTGCGCGCATTAGGTTTCATAGGTCGCGGTTTAGAAAGCATACGGTTCTAGTGAACGAACCGTGTGCTATTTGTCCATGCAGAACAGTCATATTTTCATTTCAAATGAATTTGGAACTTCATCATTTTGCCTCAAATTATTTTCATCCGCAGACAATCAACTATTAGCCCATGTATTGAATTCCGGCCACATCTTCATGACTTGTTTGCTAATTTGAAGACATTTTTCCGCCAACATGGGGCTTGTTAGTAATTTAATTGGAGGAAATGCAGATGTATTACGAAAATTACAAAAATCTGTGTGTCACCGTGGCATGGTGTGAAGACCCCGTGGGAAAAATTGGTAATGTCTGGCGGAAGTTGTGATGGCGTGCCCTTTGAAAACGAATGCATCTCACACAAAGGATCATGGTTTACGAAAAGTAGAGTTGGCATTTCGGACTCCAATCGGTGTCAACCTCGTCCTTTCGCCTTGGTTTTTTTCCATGGTATGCAAACATCATTGTACTCCTAATATTGATCTTCTGGTGGATTACATGTTTCGTTTGCTATATCTAAGTCATATTTTGCAGTTACCATGTTAATTAGTTCTTATAAATAAAATTTCCCAACATGAATTACGTGTGGATGGTGGCAAAGAATCTCTTACAAATCATTTGTGTGTCGCTTTGCGTGATTTTCGTCATTGTGCAACGAATGAGAAGAATTGTCTAGCATTTCGGACGGGAGATGTGTCCACCTAAATAAATGTCAGTAATTTAATTACAGGAAATGCAGATGGACTCAGAAAATCACGAAACTCGGTTTGTCATCGTGGCGTCATCTCGAGACACAGTGGAAAAAAATTGGTAAAATTTGGCACAAGCTACAATGATCGCTAATTGGAAACCATAGCATCTGAGTAGAAGGATCATACTTCCAAGGGGAGAAGTGGCAAATCGAACTCCAATCAACGGTGTCTTCATCGCCTCTCCACCAAATTTTATCCCATGGTAGTCAATCATAATTATACATCAGGTTTGATTTTCTAGCGCATTTCTGGGCTCGCCTGCTATATTTTTCAGTATTTTTTATCATTTACAGGGCATTTATTGCATATAAATCAAATCCCAACTTCAACAGCGTGTGTTGACGAGAGGTATAAGGACCGCCATTCGATCTGGGTGAATCCTATAGTGCAGACGCACGATCCGCGTGGTTTGGGTTTTGTCCAATCAGAAAGCAGGACTCACGTTGCGCGCATTAGGTTTCATAGACCGCGGTTTAGAAAGCACACGGTTCTAGTGAACGAACCGTGTCCTATTTGTAAATCAAACTGCCAATGTTCAGTTCGTACATACCGGAGTGAGATGAACTGAGCGTTCTAGCTATATATAGTACATGCGAAACTAGATCAACATAAGGCCATGCATACCTCGCAATACAGTACATGCGAAATTTATAACAGAATGAACTTAGTACACATCCCTCACAATTCATTACATGCAACAATTGAGTACAGTAGACATAATGAGTAGTTTTTTGAATCAATTCCCATGTACATGGGGTGATCGCGATCATTAGGTTGACCCCTAATGAACATAGGATTTCTAATGATTTTACGCTTCTCCTCTTTTAAGTCGCGTGGCTCCTCAGGTGGCAACTCATCATATTGATTGTACTCCTCCTCATCACCAACATTCTCGACGCCTAGTACCCTCCTCTTCCCATACATCACTACATGGCAGTGCGTATGCAAGAGGTCGGGCACAAAGAAAATCTGTGTAGCATCGCTGGCAAGAATAAATTGGTCCTTGTGATATGCCATAACTCTATGGTCAACATATGTCTTCCTGTTGTAAGCATCAACCTTTACGCTACTAAGAGGGACCCATCTGCACTTGAATAATGCCACCTTCATTTGCACATAGTCAAGCTCCCAAATCTCTTCAATGGTTCCATAGTACACGTGTTTATCATCTTCCTCTACAGTTAGGCATTCTATTCGAACAGAGTTGTTCTGATACGAGGTCTTAGCATCACGTTCCTCGATGTAGAACATGTTGCCATTTATGTCGTACGCTTGGTACTTCATAATCGTCATTGATGGCTTTTGTGCCAACCACGTTGCAAGATCATCTTGGGGTCCGTTTGTCAAACGATCCTTCAGCCATCTTATATAGTCCCTATTGTGTGCATTTGTCTCGGCAGCTGGTGACAGCACATTGGGTAAGTTGCTTCGTCGTATCTCCTCCATGTGTTCTACAGCATGAGCATCGAGTATCGGGCTGTTAGCAGTACCGTCGAATGGGCTTGATCGGCCATATCTCTAGGTGCACGAAACTGCAAGCCAGCAAGGACCGGCTTACCAGCCAGCCTTCCCTCATGGCGAGAGAGGAGCACACCTATAGGTCTAAGTTTCATGTATTCGGTGCAAAACTCAAAACCTCCTCCGCGGTATAACCTTGTAGGATGCTTGCCTCTGGATGACATCGGTTCAGACAATAGCGCTTCAATATTCCCATGTACCGCTCAAAGGGATACATGTTGCGAAGAAACACAGGACCACAATACTTTATCTCATCCACAAGGTGCACGGTGAGATGGACCATGACATCAAAGAATGATGGTGGGAAGAATAACTCTAAGTTTGACAATATTCTTGCAATATCAGCTTGCATATTATCCAGCTCTTCAACATCTACCACCTTCTGCCATAGTTTCTTGAAGAAATCACAGAGATCAATCAATGTGTTTCTTATGTTTGTGTCCATCATATTCCTTATGGCCACCGGGAGGATTTGTGTCAACATTACGTGGCAATCATGTGACTTCATGTGAGACAACTTCTTTTTACCCAAGCTGTCATCCAGGAGACTTCTGATGTTTGCGGAGTAGGAAGAGGGTGTCTTAATTGACAACAAAAATGCAAAGAACTCTTTTACTTCTGCTGCAGTGAAATTGTAACTCTGGTGTTGGTGGAGCAATTTGTCATCATCTTCTGCTTCATTCATGCATTGTGATTGATCACCAAGCATATCGAGTCGTGCACCGTCGCCATCCTTTCTTTTGCCTTTAATCTTGAGAAAAGTACCAAGGATGCTTTCATAGACATTCTTCTCTACGTGCATGACATCAATGCAATGACGTACACTTAGGAACTCCCAATAAGGTAATTCCCAGAACACTGATTTCTTCTTAAACACTTGGTCCCTGGGTGTTATTTTTAACATCCAACCGGATCCCTTGCCAAGCACAACATTAATATTTTTAACCATGTTGTGGACTTGTTTCCCATCATAGGGTCTTGGGCCCATTCCTTTCTCTACCGTACCATAAAATTCAGCAGTCATTTTTCGGTAAGGGTGATTTCTCCATAAGAATCTACGATGACGCAAATACATGGTTTTGCGCGAGTTGGAAAGAAATCTACTCTCTGTCCTATCCATGCATGTGACACATCCTATTGGTCCCTTTGTTTTCTGCCCTGAACTTTTGCCTAATGCAGGCATATCTTGAATGGTGTGCAGCAGCAACGCATGTAGCCGGAAAAACTCCTTTGTGTTGGCATCATAATAGCTCACACTAGATCTCCAAAATGTCTGCAGTTCTTCTACCAGTGGCTGAAAGTAAATGTCGATATCATTTCCAGGTTGCTTCGGGCCTTGGATAATCATCGACATCATGATGTATTTTTTCTTCATACACAACCAAGGAGGAAGGTTATATATGCACAGAAGCACCGGCCAAGTGCTGTGTTTGGTGTTCATATCACCAAATGGATTAAATCCATCAGTACACTCCCCTGGCCATATATTTCTTGGATCCTTTGCAAAATCTTTAAACCTGTCAGCGATTTGTTCCCACTAAGCCTCATCTTTCGGGTGCCTCATATACCTATCCGCAGTTTGCTCATCATGATGCCACCGCAACCTCTTTGCCTCTAAGGTTTGCAAACAAACGCTTCAACCTTGGAATTATAGGCAAGTACCGAACAACCTTGAACGGGATTCCTGTCTCGATCTCTTCGTCCATTTTGTACTTTTCATGTGCTCTCCTGCGCTTGTATCGTGCGTGCTTACATATGGGACATGAAGGCAAATCTTTGTAATCACCGCGGTACAACATACAATCATTCACACAAGCGTGTATCTTCTGGACTTCAAGTTCCAATGGACAAACAATTTTCTTCCCTTCGTTCATGCTTTTGGGGAGCACATTATCTTCTGGAAGAATGTCTTTGAAAAGACTCAACAACTGCGTGAAGGCCTTGTTTGATAGACCGCTTTCTGCTTTAAATCTGAGAAGCGTCAGTGTGACACTCAACGTGGAATATTTCTTTTTGCAACCTGGATACAAATCTTTATTGGAGGCCGCATCAATGCTTGGCAGCTCCTTGTACCCGGCTATATCTTTATCTGGGCCCTGGAAATCTACAATCATAGTAGCAAAATCTGGCATATCATCAAGGTCGGTGTTGTGTGCTTCACACTCTTGGTTTTTCTTTGTGTTTTCTGGCATGCCAGTCTTCTGTCTGTAGCTTGACATCTGAGCCCCGAGGTTAAATTCATCACCCATGCGACTCTGATCGGGGTTTGGCACCTCGCCGACAGGCAGGTTATTACCTTCATCCATAACTGGCTCTTCACCATGTTTAGTCCATCTTGTGTATCCACCCATGAATCCCTTTTGTATAAGTGTAACTCCACCTCATCAATTGGAATTGACACCGTATTGCTACAATCCTTGCATGGACAGAGGACGTAATATTCTTTGCAAATTCTCTTCTTTGTCCATTCAGCCAAAGCGATGAACTCCTTCACGCCATCCTTATACCTTGAGCTTGTCCGATCCCCCATCCATTCAGATCGTTCCATCTACACACGTTGCATACTTAATGGATGCACAAAGATGGGTGAATAAATCACAAGATTTTATTTTCAAAATTTATGGAGGGTGCTGCATAATGTTACCCAGCCGTGCAATGACACTAATCAACCAGTCAACTTACACGCATCATCAGTAGCGCCATTATATAAATTTAATACATTAATTGGTCCACTCAAGGAAAAGAATACCTTAATTAATTAGAAGCGGCACGGCGAGACAACAGGGTCGAGGAGAAGAGCTTAGTGGGGCACCTGCCTGTAGTCTGGGCTCCACTATCCCGCATACGACCGCGAGGGACGGGCTCCAGCCACGCCGGCGCCGACGACGAGGATTGAGCTCCTCTTATATCTCCCGCCACCGACCGAGGATTGACCTCATGTCATGCCACCACCGCCGACCGAGCATTGACCACCTGTAACGCTGCCACCGCCGACCGATCAAGGATAGACTTCCTATAACGCCGATACCGGATTGACCTCCTATCCGTCAGCAGCTGCCTCGGTCACCGCCGACATCTCTATCAGCATAACGTTTTTTTTTTGGTTTCCGGAGAGCGGTTGTTTACCGCACCCATATGTACCGGGAAGCACATCACAAACAGTCATGTTACGGAAACCGTGTATCACGCACGTTCCATCTCACACGATTTGATTTGGGAAACCGTGTGTTGTATACAACAGAATGCGATAAATAGTTCACCCGACCGTTATCATCAGATCCCCATAGTTTCCCTGTCTTCGCGAAATCCCAAAATAGCTTCCACATCCCTAGCGCCCAAATTCCCTAGTGTGGCACTGACATTGGGGAAATGCGGACGAGTGGTGCTGATAGTTTCAGTGCGGATGCACCAGTTCGTACAGTCGCTCTTGGCAGCGCCATTGGCGGCGCATCCACGACGGCGGTCACCGCCGAGCACTTGCCTAAGGTCACCAGGAGGCCGGTGTACTACGGATCTGAATCGTCTTGTTAGGTCCCAATCATTCCTCATCTTTTTAGCATGACACACACACACACAGGAAACCGATCAAATGTCGGATCCAGAGTTTGACTCCAGCAGACTCCCGCAACATGAGTTCGATTCCGAGGTTTGCGCCACTGAGAAGGACTGATAACCCACAAGTATAGGGGATCAGTTGTAGCCTCTTTCGATAAGTAAGAGTGTCGAACCAAATGAGGAGATAAAGGTAGAACAAATATTCCCTCAAGTTCTATCGACCACCGATACAACTCTATGCACGCTTAACGTTCGCTTTACCTAGAACAAGTATGAAACTATAAGTACTTTGTAGGTGTGATAGGATAGGTTTGCAAGATAATAAAGAACATGTAAATAAAATCTAGGGGCTGTTTAGATGAAGAAACAACTAAGTTAGTCTTAGTAGAGAGCTTTTTGTCACAAGAAAGTTATTTGTCCCTAGGCAATCGATAACTAGACCGGTAATCATTATTGCAATTTTATATGAGGGGGAGGCATAAGCTAACATACTTTCTCTACTTGGATCATATGCACTTATGATTGGAACTCTAGCAAGCATCCGCAACTACTAAAGTTCATTAAGGTAAAACTCAACCATAGCATTATAAGGTATCAAGTCCTCTTTATTCCCATACGCAAACAACCTACTTACTCGGGTCTATGCTTCTATCACTCACGCCACCCACCATAAGCGAATCATGAACATATTGCAAACCCTACAGTGGGGATCCCTCATGCTTGCGCGACACGGAGACCACCATAGGACAGCACCAATAATAAAACATGCAACTCAAACAAATCATGATCATCAATCAACCCATAGGACAAAACGGATCTACTCAAACATCATAGGATAGCCATACATCATTGGGAAATAATATATAGCGTTGAGAACCATGTTTAAGTAGAGATTACAGCGGGGAGAAGAGGTGTTGAACCGCTGCATAGAGGGGGAGAGAGTTGGTGATGACGGCGGCGAAGTTGTTGGTGTAGATCGCCGTCACGATGATGGCCCCGGCGGCGTTCCGGCGCCACCGGGAGAGAGGGGGAGAGAGCCCCCTCCTTCTTCTTCTTCCTTGTCCTTCCCCCTAGATGGGAGAAGGGTTTCCCCTCTGGTCCATGGCCTCCATGGCGGCAGAGGGGCGAGAGCACCTCCTAGATTAGATCTCTCTCTCTCTCTGTTTCCTTCTGTTTCTGCCTTCCCAGATTCTGGCCTTTCACCGTTTCTTAAATAGCCGAAGATCCGTAACTCCGATTGGGCTGAAATTTCAACACGATTTTTATCCGGATATTAGCTTTCTTGCGGCGAAAGAAGGGCACCAACCACCTTACGGGGTGACCACAAGGGTCCAGGGCGCGCCCTACCCCCTGGGGCGCGCCCCTATGGCTTGTGGGCCCCTCGGCCATCGTCTCGCATTGATTCTTTTTCCCAAAAATCACATATATTCCAAAAAAACTCTGTAATTTTTTATCGCGTTTGGACTTCGTTTGGTATGGATATTCTGCGAAACAAAAAACATGCAACAAACAGGAACTGGCACTGGGCACTGGATCAATATGTTAGTCCCAAAAATAGTATAAAGAGTTGCCAAAAGTATATGAAAGTTGTAGAATATTGGCATGAAACAATCAAAAATTATAGATATGACGGAGACGTATCAAGTACCAAAAGCTGAGTTGTGTGCACGGACACACTCCCGCTCGATGTGTATGCACGGAGGGATTCGACATTGGCAGACGGTTTCTCGGTTGGCCCTTAGATGTTAGTGATAAGTTCATCCCTTTAAGTTTAGTTAATGCCCCCACTCATCCTGATTATTTAACATTCGCAGGGATATGAGGCTTGTGCCTTTGTTAACTGGCTGGATGATGAATGGCATGGCAGGGCTCTGAGTGTTATCACCAAGCTTGCAGAAGATAACGTAAAGCTGAAGAAGAAACTGACTAATCTGGAGTGTACAATCACTACGATGAAGCAAGAAAGAATCAATCACAGGCAACAGATGAAAGCAAGAGACAAGAAGGAACTAGCATGCGTAGTTGTAGTTGCCGCATTAGCCATCTTCTATGAGCTGTTTGCATTGATCATTAGGGGTTTCGTTTGATTATTAATGGCTACATCAATAAGCAGAGCTCATCTATTGCTTACCAACTTTCCTATGTTAAATGCTTACTATTTCACACCCGTTGTGTTTCATATAAGCGTGTGTGTAGTTAAACAATGCATCTAGCGAACCGTGTGAACTCCTAAAATGTAGACATGTGAAACATTTGGCATATTGAGAATTGCACAATAGCGGGAATTTAGAGCGACGGGTCGGGTGCACACAATTGTGGTTCATTATATCAGAATTCTAACCGCCTGCCAAGGCGCCAATATAATCCGTCAATCACCCGCTTCAATTGCCATTCCTCTTGTCTTCACACCACACTTCAGTTGCCACCATCTTCATCGTCCCGGCCGGCCACTCTACACTTCCATGCACTATGCAATCTCGCTTTCTCATCGGTTGTTTAATTACGTAGCACAGCAATGTCGACCGACAGCGAGGACGACAGTTCCGCTACTCTGGCGTCAACCACAGAATCATCACGCTCGTCTTCCATGAGTCCGGCATCAAGCCCTGACCTCCATTTTATCCGGCTCATGGAAGGGACGCCGCCGCCGGAGTCATCGGACGACGACCAGACGAACGAGGAGTCGCCGAAGGACGAAGAAGACAACAACGATGAGGAGGACGAGGAATGGTCGGATAAGGAGGAGGACGACGAGGAGCCTCCAAAGGACGAAGAAGACGACGACGATGAGGAGGAGGAGGAATGATCGAACAAGGAGGACGACGACGAGGACATCAACGACGATGGCGATGAAAATCCAGTGGTCAGCGGCAAGAAACGTCCACGTCAAGACGATGGCGCGGGGCCATCTAATAAGAACAAGAAGTAAAACAGACTGTAATCCTTAAATCTATTGTCGTTTGCTCATATTTATTCCTTAACTCTGTCTAGCTTCTCGATCTCATCGCAAACGGTTAAGAATACAGATTCGTCAGTGATCATTCACAATATCGCACATATTTGGTTTCTTGAATTGTGTGCCATGTTGAGCACACAATCAAGAACAACAAATCGTATGTGTTGTCCGGAATTATAGCACACAGTTCTGATTATCAAACTATTTGCAGCCTATCACACACACCTTGTCACGCCACACCATTTGTGTTCTTACGTATCATCGCAAACAGTTCATATGAGGGACATGTATGCCGTACATCACACACATCTATATTTGATTAACTGTTTGTGCCATTTCGCCTCATCACAAATAGTTCTTAAAAGTCAACTATCTGCCGTAGATCGCACATGCAAATATTTTCTGAAACGTATTTGATGGATCCTACATCGCACACAGTTTATGTCATTGGCGACGTTGCTTGAACTATACCGTTTGCGATTCATGCATTGCACACAGTTTTGTCGAAGGGTCTCTGATTGCAGTGTCGCGTTAGCAGCATCCTGCAGTAGTGATAGCCGTGATACATCAAGATCGTGACATCTTAAGAACACGAGAGAGAGAGAGAGAGAGAGAGAGAGAGAGAGATTAAACACACAGCTACAGGTACACACCCTAACCCCCGAGGGTGGACTACTCTCTCCTCGTCATGGCCTCCGCCGGGATGATGAAGATGGCCACCGGAGATGATCTACCCTCTCCGGCAGGGTACTGGAATGCCTCCAGATTGGTTTTTCACAGATACAGAGAGTTACGGCGGTGAAACTTCTCGTCTAGGGTTATTTCTGGGGGTTTCTGAATATATAGGATTTTTGGGCTTCGATTTCACGCGAAGATGGGCCACGAGTGGACCACAAGACACCCGGGCGCGCCAGAGGGGCCTGGCGCGCCGTGGTGGGTTGTGCCCACCTCGTGACTCTTCTGGCCCTCCAACGAAGCTTCTAGGGCTTCTTTTGTCCCAAAAAAATCCTCAAAAAGTTTCGTTGCATTTGGAGAACTTTGATTTCTGCACAAAAAACAACACCACGGTAGTTCTGCCGAAAACAGCGTCAGTCTGGGTTAGTTCTAAATAAATCATGTAAAGTGCATCAAAACCATATAAAAGTATTGTAAACATAGGCAATCAGGGCGTACGTACTTCATAAATTATCGATACGTTGGAGACGTATCAAGGACGTAGGCTATTACCTCCATTGGAGGGGCCGAACCTGGGTAAACTCATCTCTCGTTCTCGATCAACCCCTTTGAGTCGCCACCTAGCGGCGATGGCCTCACACTCAAGTTCTCCTAAGAGAACACCTGCCATGAAAAAACCATGACACCGACCGATCCTCGCGTATTATGACGGTCAGTTTTCGGCTTTCTCCACTGAGGTACTCAACCAGGCAAGCTGGAAGTACAATCGCAGTGGTTCTCCCTTTATCCTCATAGCCGAACATGCGAAACGTAAGAGGATGAGCACAGGAACCGGGCAACCCAACTATTGACCCAAGACATAATTTGGGACCGATGCATATAGTGCAATATCCGAGACTTCCGAGCACATATGATAAAAATAGTGTCAGAGCGATGCTTTGGGGCGACTTTGATGGTCAAGCCCCTGTGTATTAACCGGTTACATCTAGAATATGTACCGAACAAGGTTGCTTCGGCATCGAAGAGCGGAGAGAAGGCTATGCAATACAAATGGTCACAATGAGACCGGCAAAAAAATGGTCCTTGCTTTCCGATAAACTCGTGACGTCTAACCGTGCAATCCGCACTGCCGAAGCAACTATGATGGATACTTTATTTCAAGATAAGTGTTACAGAGGAAAAGATTTATACAGGGCTCTTTATGAGTGGTTTTACATCCCTATTGCGCCCTGCTGCACGTCTGCGCCTTTTGCTTTGGAGCTCCATGAGAGGAGGTGGTAATCGGCGAGCGGACCTTTGGTCTTGAGAGGTCGCCGTGGTATGTTGGCTTGACGCTGGATAGGTCCTTGATGGTACCTGTTGCTTGCCAGAAGACGGATTTGACCATAGTTCGATCGAGTCGAACACTTGGTTGGCCCCCACAGCTGCCCTGTAGGAGATATGCCCTAGAGGCAATAATAAATGTTATTGATTATCTCCCTGTTCATAATTAGGATTATGTTCCATGCTATAACTGCTATGGTTCTCGAGTCTGCAATAACCACGAGGCTCGGAGGAAGACTCATATGCACGTGTGGGATAATAAACGGTAAAATGTATTCCTAGAATGGCCTCTAAGACTAGCTCAAGTGTTGCATGATGGTTCTGTTTTCTTGATCATGGGCATGTCTATGCCAGCTATTTTGAGGGCACAATGTTAGGTGAACATTTGTGTTGAATCGACCCAAATTGATGTTATGCTATGAGATACATTCGTCACAAGTTAATAGTTAATAACACAGAGATGGTTAACGTTTGCATGATTCCTTAGACCATGAGAGTATCGAGTTTCTTCATGCTTGCTTCATGAACTTTGGGGTTTGTTAAACGTCATCCGTAAATGGGTGGCTATTACGGCGGCTTACGGGTTCATGGAAAAGTATGTCAAGTAACTTGATAGCTCAAGATTGGGATTTGCTCCTCCGACGATGGAGAGATATCTCTGCGCCCTCTCGGTGTTACAGTATCCATCATCGTCTGGCCAGACACTTTGTGATTTGATCACGGGGATGCCGGAACACGGGAACGAGAAAAGAGAACAATAACGGTAACGAGGTAACTGGCATAGTGGACAAGTTGTTGATCCACGGGGATGCCAACATGTCTCACCTCGGGTATTTGTAACATATCGCGAAGCAACAGGAATAGCACACGGCAACTGGAGGTTCACTCGAATATTCATTCGTGTGGGTATAGGGGTCAATATGGGTGTCCACGGCTCCGATGTTGATCATTGATCGGAAGGGGTTCCGGGTCATGTCTATACTTCACCGAACCTATAGGGTCACACGCTTAAGGGTCATCTATCTGCTAAATACTAGACAGGGAGTCTGAGAGAAAGTTTCCGGAAAAAGTTTTCGGAGACAGCGGAAAAGTTCCGAAGAGAGAGGTCATCGGATGAGTTCCAGTGAAACTAAAAAGTTGTTTCAGGGGATACCATAAAGTCAAAATGGTTTCGGCACATGCCTGATAATTCTTGGAGGGTGCCAGAATCGTTTTGGAAACTTTCTGGAATTTTCCGGTATGAAAACCGGAAATGTTCCGGAGCTGCCGGAACCGCTTCAGATGCTTTTCGCAGATGAAAATCACTAAACCGGAATTGTTTCGGAACGCGTTGAAAATTATTTTAGTGGGTACTGGAAATGTTCTAAGCCCACATAAATATTTTCAGTTCGAACAGACGCTGAAAAATGTCGTCGTGGATAGTGAAATCAGCTTTATGGTTACTTTTTGGAAAGCCACCTTTTTGGGCTTTTGCTCCAAAATATCTTGGAGATGACATGGATGGATGTGGCTGAAATTTCAGCCCCTCCACCCCTCCTTCTCCTATAAATAGAGGTGGAGGGGGCAGCCCAAAAATCATCCCTTCTCACATACAAGTGACATGCATGATCTGGCTTTCTCTCTCCCTCCCAGCGAAATAGTTACGTAGAGCCGAAAGGCGGTCTGGGTTCCGGTGGGAACTAGTTCTGGAGGGCGAAGCCCTGCCAGATAGATGACACCGTATGTGTGCAACTTTGTAGAGAGATCGTAGTTTCGGTCTTAGTTCGGGAGTGCCTCCCGAAGGGCTGTCCGAGTGACTGTCCGAGTTTCGGAGGTCCTCCCGTAGGGCTGTCCGAGTGACTGTTCGAGTTTCGGAGGTCCTCCCGAAGGGCTGTCCGAGTGACCGTCCGAGTTTCGAAGGTCCTCCCGAAGGGCTGTCCGCAACACCGTCCGGGGGACTGTCCGACCGCCTCCCGGAGGGCTGTCCGAAGGGCAGATGAGGGTATACATCCTCGCGGTTGGGAGGTTGTAAATCCTAGCTGCGGGGATCTGCACCGCCGATCGTCATCGACTCTACTTCCGCTGCGCTACGAGTCGGTAATGAAAAAGATCAAACCTTGTATGCAGTCTCCATACTGGTCCTGGGCTGGTGCGTAGGTCGGAATTTTTTTGTTTTCCGCTGCGTTACCCTTCATGCCCATGGGATTTTGAGTGCGAACTTATGCATCCAGGGTACGTACCTCATGGCTAGCGGGGCCATGCTATGGGGGGCGTGTTCCTGTTTGTCTTCGGCGTGGGAAGGCTCCGGGAATGAAAATAGGGCTCGGGCTTGCTTGCGCTCCTTCCGTGCCTTGACGGCGGGTTGGGAGTTCGGCATCTCCTTGCCGACCTGTACTTCGGTGGCCAGTGCCGCTGTGTGCTCCCCAGTTCAGAGGGAGCGCTTCGTGTTGCCATTGACAGTGATGACGCCCCTTGGTCCGGGCATCTTGAGCTTCATATATGCGTAGTGGGGAACGGCGTTAAAGCGGCCGAATTCTGTACGGCCGAGAAGTGTGTGACACCAGCTGCGGAAGGGGACGATGTCGAAGATCAAGTCTTCGATGTGGAAGTTATCGGGTGAGCCGAATACTACTTCCAGAGTTACGGTGCCCGAGCAGCGGGCTTCCATGCCCAGAAGTACTCCTTTAAAAGTGGTGTTACTGTGTTTGATCCTTGACCGATCGATACCCATTTTTCTTATGGTATCTGAGCAAATCAGATTGAGGCTGTTGCCTCCGTCCATGAGGACTCTTGTTAGATGGTAACCATCGGCAATAGGGTCGAGTACCAGAGCCGCAGATCCTCCATGATGGATATTGGTTGGATGGTCTCTTCGGTCGAAGGTGATCAGGCAAGCCGACCAGGGGTTAAATTTTGGGGCTACTGGCTCCACGGCGTACACATTCCTAAAAGGCGCGATTCCTCTCCTTCTTTGGTATATGTGTGACGTAGATAATGTTCAAGGTTTTTACCTCGGGAGGGAATTTCTTCCGGCCCCCAATGTTCGGGCCATGAGGCTCATCGTTGTCCTCGCTGCGGGGGCCCATGCCATGGTCCTCGGCTGCAAGCTTGCCGGCCTGTTTGAACACCCAACAGTTACGGTTGGTATGGGCGGCGGGCTTGTCTGAGGTTCCGTGGATCTGGCCAGGTCTATCCAATATTTTGTACAGCGCGGTAGGTCCATTCCTATTCCCTTTGGAGGGCTTCTTTCGCGGTCCTAATTTTGAGTTACTGAATCCGGCATTGACTGTCGTGTCCTCAGCATCGCCACCGCTCTGTCGGTGTTTGTTCCTGTTGCGCCGTGGCCTTCCGTTTCCATCCCGAACTTCACGGGTGACGGGGTCTTCGGGGTTACTATCTCGATGAGCTAATCCACTGTCCTCTCCCGCGCGAAAGCGGTCATCCGTGATGTGAGAGGTAACATTGTTCTTGGTCTTTCTTGGCCGAGCTGACGAGCTAGCCATTCGTCCCGGATATTGTGCCGGAAAGAGCCTATTGCCTCGGCGTCCGGACAGTTGACAATCTGGTTTTTATTGGTCAAGAACCGATTATAGAACTGTCGGGCCAGCCTTTTGAACAACATGGCTTAAATCGTCGCAGCCCAAAGGCCGGACACATGTGCTTTGAAAGTTAGCTCGGAAAGCATCCTCGAGCTCTTCCCAGCTCCCAATGGAGTTTTCAGGGAGGCTGTTTAACCAATGTCGTTTTGGTCCTTTAAGTTTTAAAGGTAAGTATTTTATGGCGTGGAGGTCATCTCCTCGGGCCATATTAATGTGGAGAAGGAAGTCTTCGATCCACACGGCCGGGTTTGTTGTCCCGTCGTACTGTTCGATGTTTACGGGTTTAAACCCTTCGGGGAACTGGTGTTGCATCACCTCGTCTATCAAGCACATCGGGTGAGCGGCACCCCGGACTTGGGCTATGTTGTGCCGGAGATCGGATGCCATCCGGACACGATGCTCCTCTCGAACTTTATTATTTCGGTCGAGCCAAGCTTGGTATCCGTCCCGTCTAACGGGGCTATGCCCTCTGGATCCGTAGATGGATCTTGTCTGGCCTGCTCTAGCGTCCAGGTCCTGTCGTAGGTCGTATGGGTCCTCATTTATTGGCTCCTTTCCCCTCTTGCAGGGGGGATAGGTCAATCTTCGGCCCTTCCAGCCGTCCTGTCTCGTCCTCGAGGGGGACGGTCTAGCTGGTCGTCCTTAGCGCGCCTCGGGGGTGTGATCTCGGACCTCATTGTCAAATTGTGGCAGCAGTTGTCGACGCGGGTAGCTTTTGTTTTGGTCTGGCCATTCATTGTTGTACCCTTATTCTGCTGCTAGGACTTTCGTCCATCTATTGTTGAGGGTGTCGTGTTCAGCTTTTATCTGTTGATGCTTCTTTTTCAAGCTTCAGGCGGTGGCAATAAGTTGCCGCTTGAACCTCTCCTGATCTAGCGGGGACGATGAAGTCCTCGGCTCCGAGGCTAACTTCCTATTCAGAGGAAGGAAGTAGTTGTTGTCCTCGGAGTCCTTGAGGTCCTCGGAATTATACTTATCCTCGTGCCCCTCCGAAGCATCAACATTGTGTTTGGGGGAGGCGAGGTCTTCGAGGCCCTCCATGTTGTCTGGGGTGCCGTCTTCTCCGGTCGCCATGTTGCTTTCCCTTCCCTTGCGTGCTTTGGATCATTTGTGCTGCCATCGGCGCTTGGGGGTGATTCGCCAGGGTTGGTGCCATTTTCTTCGGGGGTGTCGCCGTCGGCCTTCCCCGCATTGTTAGGGGTGTCCACCATGTAGACGTCATAGGTGGAGGTAGCAGTCCACCGTCCAGTGGTGGACGGAGCAGCGGCATCGGCCTCTTCATCCGGGCATTCGACTTCTTCCGAGGAGTAGTCCAACATATCAGTTAAGTCTTCGATAGTGGCTACCAAGTGGGTGGTGGGTGGGACCTAAAATTCCCCGTAATTAGCCTCAAGACCACTCCGAACATGGGTCGTGGATGAGTCGTACGTAATGTTCATCGCATGGATCCGGGCCAGCGTCTCGTTTAATGGTGAGAGGTCAGCCGGATTTTTATTCTGGAGTCTTTCGGAGTCGATCTCCGAGGTGTCGATGCATATGGATCGTATTCGGCCAAAGCCGAGCCCAGGTCTCCAGACAGAGTGATCGGACCCGAGCTCGAAGTTGGGCCAAGGGTAAGGGTCGACCCAGCGACGGGGTCGGGGAGGAGTCCCGAAGTCAAGTCTTCGGGGTTTTTGGGCTCGTCGGGTGAGGCCGTGAGCCCAGCCACGAACAAATCGCCCCGGGCGTCGACGGCGTACTCTAGGCTGCCAAACCTGATCTTTTGCCCTGGGGTGAAGCTGTCGATCTGGTCGAGGTGACCGGCGGTACCGACGCGTAGAACTACATCGCCAGGTGCCGGGAACCGGCCGGGGACAAAGATGTACCCGGTGTGGATGTTATCGCTGATGACTAAGCGAGCCATCAGTCCTTCTGGTGATCCAACAGCGGAACTCTCAATGAAAGGACCAATGTCGGTGTCAAAACCGGCAGATCTCGGGTAGGGGGTCCCGAGCTGTGGATCTTGGATCAATGGGGAACAGGAAACATGGAGACGATGTTTACCCAGGTTCAGTCCCTCTCGAAGAGGTAAAACCCTACATCCTGCTTGATTGTATTGATGTATGTGTGATGATTACAGAGTCGATCTACCACGAGATCGAAGGAACTAAACCCTAGATGAGTTGGAATAATGGTTCTGCCCCTCTACGAGCTAAACCCTCTGGTTTATATAGACACCAGGGGTACCTAGGGTTACACAGAGTTGGTTGCCGTCAAGGATAAACACGCCGGTCTCGCCATCTTGACTTGGCGGACATACCAAGGCACTGAAGGTCACCTTCCCCAATACGAGGTCGTCACATAGCTCGGCATCCTCGCAATAGCCACAGAGCGGCCCATCTGCCTGGCCTATGGGAGATAGGTCGGCGGCCCGAGGACCCCTTAGTCCCAGACTCCCTCACCCACGCTGGCCCACCCCGACCCTACATATATTCGTCCATATTCGCATCCCAGATGAAATCCTGGCCAAACCACTCCACTCTGTACCCAAGCTTCGCTCCAACGATCCCTGGCCTTCTTCCGCATAATGGGCAGCGGATCTGACTCTGATCTCTCCAGATCTGTCGACTGAGACTATTACATACGGGGACGAGGAGGATATGGTTGTCTGGATGGCTCTCGCTGCACTTGGGAGGAGTGCATCCAACCGCGGCCGAACTCGATCCGACGGGAATCCATTGCGTCCGCGCAAATGGCTCTTAGATCCATTGTGGTTGGGGTCTCGAGGCATGTGCCCGTCACCTCGACGGATGTGGTGACCACCATCGGTATGAGTCATGGTCCGTCTGCTAGGCACGGGAGGCCACCGCAGCCCTCACAGCCAACGCCATGGACGTGGAGTCGCACGGCGCCTTGGACGAGGAAGTCGATTGTGTCTCCATCCTCGAAAAACGGCAAAGGAGGACAACACACACCTTCGCAAGGGAGGAAAATCGGTTTTTTTTTGTGCCATGGCCAAACTGCCCTCCAAGGAGGAGGAGCAAGCCAATGATGGGTTCGATAGCTCTGGCAGTGCGTAGATCCGACTCGGTCCATTTTTCGTCTTCGACCACTTCTTCCGCGACAACGATGGCAAGTGCAAAGGTAGCCGTGGATGAAATTCCTCCATAGCTTTAAAGTATAGAACATGCCAATTTGTGGTATTCCGATGGCATGTACTCCCTCCATTCCATGTCATGCACCCATGCTTTTAGAGATTTAAGTTTGACCATAAATTAGACCAATGATACATAAATCAAGTTACTGAAAAATTGTGCCATTGAAAACTTCTTTCGAATACGAATTCAATGGTATCATTTTATGACACGTAACCCACATTTCATTGGTTAAATTTACGATCAAGCTTAAATCTCGAAAAGCATGGGCACGCTATATTAAGGAATGGAAGGAATATGATGTAGTAGAGCATGACGATATTTGATAGGAAAAATTCCAAAACAAATCTTAAACTTGTAGACGAAAGCTAAATCGAAACCCAACTTCAAATCTCGGAAATCAGCACGCTGAACTCTGTGATCCCGGTCTATTTTAAACCTTGAGAGAGTTCCCAAACAAAAATTGTCGACGTGGCATGTCGAATTCCGGGATTGTTAGCTGCGGACTCGACTAGGCCGGCCCACCAGGCACGATGCAAGTTTTTTTTCTATGCGCGACGTAAAAAATTCAAAACAAAAATGACTCCTCCAGAGTCAAACTTGGGACCTTGCAGAATTGAACTCACCCCGATAGCCACTAGAACATACGACTATGAGTGACATAATCAGAGGCTCAAACAAATAAAGTGCGAACATTTTATAAAGTGTGAGCACTTTTTCAAAATTCCGAATACTTTTAAAAAACAACTATTTAAAAAACAATCAATTGAAAATGCTAACACTTTTTGAATATATTTTTTTTGAAACCTTCAAAATAAAATAAAGTGCAAACACTTTTTGAAATTTTAAAAATGGGAAAAAAATTGGAAACCTGAAAAAATGTGTAAAAGGAAATGTTTGTGACATCTAAAAAATATCATGATTTTTGAAAATGTCTGTGGCATTTCAAAAAAATGTTTGTACAATGTAAAGTAATTCATGTGATTCAAAGAAATGTTCCGTCCATTAACACAAAAGTAACATTTAAAAAATGTTCACAAGTTTCAAAAAATATGCTTGTGACATTTTCAGAAAGAAGTCTATACAATGTAAAAAAATGTTTCCATAATGTAAAAAAAATGTGTCACGCCCTTAAGAGAATATACGTGACATGTGTTTGAAAAAAGTATATGCAATTTAAAAAATGTGTAATAATGTAAAACAAAGTGTTCCTATAGTTTTATTAAAAAAATCGTTGTCTTTTAGAAAATGTAAACCGTGTATTTGGAAAATATTACGGTGTATTCAAAAAAGTTTTAAAAACATGTATTTTAAGAAATCTAAATAATGTATCTGAAAATTTTCGCAAGTGTATCAAAAAATATTTCATGTGTGTGCTAAAAATATACATTGCATATTGAGAATAATTAGACATATGTAAAAAAGAAAACCGGTTACCGGTAAAGAAACAGAACAAATGTGAAAAAATAGACAATATGAAGAAAATCAAGAAGAAACAAAAGAGAACTTGAAATATAACAAAGAAAGAAAAACCGCATAAAACCCGTGAAAAAAATAAATATAACAAAGGAAAAACCCCAAAGAAAATATAAACAGAAAAGAAACAAAGAAAAATCAGAGAAGCTCGAGCGACTGTGCTAATGGGCCGGCCCAATTTAGCGAATAAATGCTAAATCTTTTCAAGGTTCAAAATAGAACGGGATAAGAGAGTTTGGTGTGCTAATTTCAAGATTGGGAGTTCAGGGTTTTGATTTAGCTTTTGCCTATAAATTCAAGGTTTGTTTTGGAAAAAAAATTCCTATTTGATATATATGACGAACCAGATGTGTGGGATCGAGATGTTTACATAGTGTTGAGTTTATGTTGCATGCTTTAGTGTGGATTTGATTTTTTTTTTTTTGAGACAAACTCGCGAAGCTTTATTCCACCGTCACAATGTTTACAGGGACGAACAAAAGATCGCCGGGGTGGCCTAACCAAACATGGCGGCCGGTCCCCAACGTTAACGCATGCTTCGCGAGGTTGTGGGCCTCAAAATTCGAGGTCCGAAATTCATGGCCAAAAATACAAGAAGTGAAAAAACGAGATCTCTCTGTTATTTCCTGCACCAGTGCTCCGTAAGATGCAGCTGTTCCTCCTCTGATTGCCTCCACCGCTGCCCTGCAGTCCGAGGCGATGAAAACTTTGTGTCCGTAAAGGTCCTCGGCAAGAGCCAGTGCTTCCCTAGCAGCTAGGACTTCCAACACCTCCGGATCTTCTATGTTTCTGAATATAACTGCCGAGGCTCCCTGATAAACACCCGATGCATCGCGGCAAATAGCTCCCACAGCCCCAAATCCGCCTGCACGCGACACTGCCGCATCAACGTTAATTTTAACATGATCCGCCGGTGGCGGCTGCCAAGTAGCTGGGCAAATAGACGGCGCTGCTACTGTCCTCCCGACAGGCTTCCGTATTTGCTTCAAATATGCCAAGTAGCTAGTGATAAAACCATGAGTTGAGAAAGGAGTTTTGTAAATGCCTTCGTGGATTATCTTTCTCCTTGCTGCCCAAATGGCCCATAGTGTAACAATCATTGTAGTAAACTCCTCTTGAGGAAGCGATTCACTCATCAGAAACAGCCATCTCTTCGCTTGTTCATCTCTATTCATGCACATATGTTGCACCATGTCCTCCTTAGATAGAGCCCACACGCACCTGGCATAGTTGCAGTCAATTAGAGAATGGCGCCAGTTGTCCTCTGCACCACATAAAGCACACACATAGGACGAAGACATGTTTCGGTGGTGCAGTACATCACTGGTGGGAAGTGAATGACGAGCCAACCGCCATGTGAATATCTTCAGCTTCGATGGAACTTGCAGACCCCATCAAATCATCAAATCCACACACACTTGTTGATAGTGTGGATTTGATGATTTGATAATGATGCACCGGTTGTGGAAGCAGCCACTGGTGAGAGCCTCGGGCCCATCCAGGTGGATTCCTCCTCGGCTCCTCGTACAGGTGCAGCTAAGGGCAACGTTTGCTCAAAAAAAAAAAAAACGTGGATGCTGCTATTTCAGTGGCAAACAGCAGGTGCTACAGAAACGAGGGCAGCGCCGCCACCACCGCAGCCTCCGCGCAGGAGTGGTGCCGATTGCACCACAACTCCAGGCGCAGCCATCCAAGCCGACTGCCGCGATTTTCGTCCGCGTCCGTTGCAGGGTGGCCTTGGAGACCCCCGGCAGGGACCTGGCTGCCGGGCTGGTAAAGTGCGTCCGGTGCAAGACCGTGCAGCGCGAGCAGGAACAGAGGAGGACGTCGTCGGGGCCGTGCCACCAGGTGCCCAGCGAGAATCCTCCGCTGCAGCCGGCCACGACGCCGCCGAGTACGTGAAGCGGAACGACAACCTCTTCCGAGTTCAGATTACATCTTCCAATAACAATCTCCAGCGAAGAATGCCATGGGTAGCTCATATAATAAACCTCGCAAAGATGTAAACCTTTCTAACTTTCGTTGACGACACATATTTCAAGATTATATAATAGCTTGATCTATGTACACATATATAGCACTATATGTTTCTTACTGAATGTTGTCGGTCAAGATTATATATAGCACTATAATTGCTTAAAGCTTGATGATAGCACTATATAGTAGTCTTCTCTTTCTTCCCTGTTTAGGAAGGAGGAGTAGTTGAGTAAGAGCATGCAAGAACTGTTTAAGAGACAACTAACAGCATGGATAAGTGGTGTAAGCATCTACTTGTTTTGCAGTCATACTGAACTATTAGTTTCTCCTTTTCAACCTCAAACTTTGAGAAAAGATCTGCAGAACACGACATGTGGATAAGTAAGTAGTCGACAATAGAAATGATTCGTTATGTGGCAGGAAACTACAAATTCAGGTCTCATCATGCACAAATATAACCTGAAGATACTGGCTCGTCCTTCCAAACAAATACTACCTCCATCCGGAATTACTTGACGCTGAAATGGACGTATCTAGACACAGCTCGACCAGCTTTAAAGGATCTCATAACAAATGGTTTTCTATGGATAATGTTTGACGATATAATTCTCCTACATGTGTCAGGGCAAAGATAACAAACTCATTTAAACGCAAATATGCTTATAATTCAACAGGATGCACCTACAGTTCTTCCAGGGCCAAAAGCTAGCACACGACTACACGAGCAGACTGTTCTACATATACGTATGAGATCTCTATAATGTATTTATCGACACGTAGAGTGTATATATGCCATAGACTTAAGAAAATGTGGTAGTGGATGCCCATTCGGCACACCTTTGAAATTCTGTATATGCAGCCTTGCCTTTCCAGAACTTGCCATGAGTAGCTTGACACTTGGTGTACTCGGTCTTCAATGAGCCTTCACACTGCATTGCATACAGTTAAAGCTGGTAACCAAACTGTGACAATATTATATAACCAGACGTACATCATTATATCAAGAGAAGTTCAAAACCTCTTTGGAAGCCTTCGTTAGAGCTTTAAGAACATTCTGCCTGCTAATGCAATCAGTAACATTTGTCAGCGTTCAGAGTACGTTTCAATGAACAGTCACAGTTTTTATTAGAGAAAAGTATACTTTTCGTCCCTCAACTCTTCGCTGAGTTTAGTTTTCATCCCTCAACTCTAAAACCGGACAGAGTGCACCCCGAACTCTCGAAACCGGTCATTTTTCGTCCCTGCGACTGAGTCAATCCGGTTTTGACCATGAGTGAACAGTACATCCGATGAACAGTAGATTCGAAAAAAAATAGCAACAAAAGTTAAAAAAAACTGAAATTTTATGACATCGAAGATACTCAGGTACGCCACGTGCGTGAATTTTTTTGTCATGTTTGGAAGTTCGAGGAGCTCGCAGCAAAAAAAGCAAAAGTAAATCTACTCTGAAGTGAACAGTAAATTCAAAAAAAAATAGAAAACAAGTCAAAAAAAATTTCGTGGCCAACGTGCGTGCAAATTTTCGTGGTAAAATAAGATCCGAGGGTTTGGAAACCACCCGAAGCGGCACGCACACGTACGCTATTTTGTTTTTATTGGCACGACCTTCTCGGATGTCATTTGACCACGAAAATATGTACGCACCTTGGACACCTGAGCATCTTCGATACAGAAAAATTTCAGATTTTTTTTATTTTGTTTGCTATTTTTTTTATTTTACTGTTCACTTCAGAGTAGATTTTTACTTTTGTTTTTTTTTGCTGCGTGCTCCTCGAACTTCCAAACATGACGAAAATTTGCACACACGTGGCGTACCTGAGTATCTTCGATGTCCTAAAATTTCAGTTTTTTTTTATTTTTTTTGCTATTTTTTTCGAATTTACTGTTCATCAGGTGTACTGTTCACTCGTGATCAAAACCGGGTTGACTCGGTCGCAGGGACGAAAAATGACCGGTTTCGAGAGTTCGGGGTGCACTCTGTCCGGTTTTAGAGTTGAGGGACGAAAACTAAACTCAGCGAAGAGTTGAGGGACGAAAAGTATACTTTTCTCTTTTTATTATCAATAACTGGCTTATGTATGTGTTCATGTCAAATCTTCACTATAAAAGGGTAGCAGAAATTTGTATTCCTACACACAGAAAGTTAAAAGGCAAGTGAAACAGTTCGGTTGTTCACCTTTTCTTCTCAAACATTGTCTTGGTGCCATAGATTGAATCTCTGTTGCAACGCTGAAAGTTAAAAGAATATGTTAGTAAGTAAATTCTGCCAGTAGCTGAAAAGTGTGCAATAGACACAACTTGGGACCTTTGTCAGACAGGAAAGGCTCGAAGTATTGAACCACTGAATATGCACATTGAGATGTCATCTATTCATCATAGGAATCCATCCTTCATACAGGAATGATCATGTATGCTACGCTTCGTTATAAGTTTATGATTTACTGCCACAGCATTACAGAGTGTCTAATATGTCTCTTATAAGTTTATGATCTACTGGCACGACACTATATACAAGACCTAAGCAGTCATGACCAATCTGGAAACCATGGTATGCTGCCCTGCTAATTTGGTGATGCGAACACAGATTCCCAATGTCTAAATGCAAAGAAACAGTAACATGAGTCTGAAGTCTTTGCAGGCTATTGTGAGAGTGAGCCACGATTAAAATGGGAAGATGGAAGCATATATTCGATCAACCAAACTAGTTATGGTTCCGCAAAGGCGGATGAATCATGTGAAAACCAATAGGTGCACGCAACGCTTCCAAGTCCTATCGTTGCATCAGTACCCACTACTCCAATCATCATATGGGCACTCGAACATTCACAAACAACATAACACTTGTAAATCCTAGTTCTCATCCAATTACAGACTTCTGAAACCTAAATTCAGGTACAGGCATACAGCAGGCTAAAAGCACTGATAACACTCATAACTTGAAAAATCCTACCATTGAATTGAAGGGAACAAATCTACCATAAGTTTATGATCAACTGCCACAACATTACAAAGTGCCTAAAATGTCTCTTACAAGTTCATGATCTACTGGTGTGAAATTACATACGAGACCTAAGCAGTCACAAACAACCTGACAACCATGCTATGTGATCCTGCTACTTTGGTAATGCGAACATAGATTTCCAATATATAAATGCAATGCAGTAAACAGAAACACTAACATAACCCCCAAGTCTTTGCAGGCTATTGTGAGGGGAAGGTGGATGCGGTGCATATATTCGATAAAAAAAACTAGCTATGGTTCACTCTGAAGAAGGTGGATAAATCGTGTTAAACCAACTGGTGCACGCAACACTTCTAAGTCATGTCGTCGCATTGGTACCTTCTACAGTCATCAAAAGGGTACCTGGTCATTCACAAACAACATGGCACTGGTAATTCCTGGTTCTTATCTAGTTACAGACTCCTGAAGCCCAAATTCAGATATAATGCATACATCACTTTCAGGTACAATGCATACAGCAGGTTCGGATACAGGGCATACAGCAGGTCGGATACAGAGCATGCAGAAGGCAGGGCACGCAGCGGATTCGGGTACAGGGCATACAGCAGCCACTGAATCCTAGCGTTGCAGGCAACAAATCTCCCATAAAAGTGGGGCTGGTGGAAAGAATGCGCAGACTAGCATTATGAAATTGACCGGGGAGAAACATGGGAAGCGGGAATCACCTGGAGATGGCCTGCTCGGTCTTCTTCTGGCCGTCCTTGTGAGCCTTGTCCTTGATGTGGCGCAGCATCTTCACGATCTGCTTGAAGTCGCTGCCTCGGCCGATCACATCGAAGCAACCACCCACAAATCATATGGCCAAATCAGTTTTTTTTCGATAAAGGAAATATATTAATATCGTGAAGATACCAATTACACACAGCCTCTACACCTGGACATCAAAAGACATCAAGGATGCACACGGCCAAAAAAAGAGAGAGAGAAATATAAGAACAAAGACCCCGTCGCAGTGATGAAACACTCACAACAGCAACACTCTAAACACCACCAAAGACAACACCCGGACTACATAAGAGGTTCTCCAAAAGCGACGCCTCCAAGAAGGAAACAATGCACTAGCGTTATCGTCGCCCGATCAAGGATCTTGAGTTTTCACCCTGGAGAGGGTCCGAGATCCCAAAAACAATGTCTTCGCAAGACCATTGCCAGGTACAACCAATGAAGGCCAGACCTTGAGCTTTCACCCTGGAGATCATGACTCGGTACTCGGGAAGCACCCCCAAGAACGTTGTCCACCTGTGTTGCCGCCCCCTCCTGCCAAGGCCGCCGCTACAAGTCTTCAACACCCGACACACAGGAAAAAACCTGTGTCGCCATTCTTCAACACAACCAAAAATCATCTCCGCCATTACAAGTCTCTGATGGCCAAATCAGTTAAGCACGCGAAAAATCCGACACAAATCGCGCGCGAGAGGGTGAGGATGGGTAGGAGGAGGAGGGGGCGTGGCCAGAAAAACCCTCGGTCTCTTCGATCCGAGCAACGCCGTGAATAGCTGGGCATGAAAGTGAATAGCTGGGCATGAAAGGGGGAGAGGGGAGTCACCTGTCGCCGTCGCAGTCGCAGTCGCAGTCGTCCATGTCGCGCCACCTCTTGTCGGACCGGGGCGCCTCGTCGGGGTCCTTGGCCCCTTCCCGCTTTCCGCCGCTTGCCTTCGACTTCCCCGCTGCCGGCATCGCTCGGCGCTGGCCGGTGATGGTGGAGGTGGACGAGATCGCAGCTTCGCTTCGCCTTGCCCCTTCTCTCGTTGTCTGTGTGTGGGGAGGAGAAGAGAACTTTTTTTGTAATTAAAAAAAGGGGAGGGGGAGCTACTAATTTTACCTGTAAACATTTTAGAGATTTGAATAAAGTTGACAAGAATGTCTAAAAAAAGGCACATGCAGTTACTGTGATGGTGGTACAATAAAAATGTACTGGGTTGCTCCTATCGTTTTTTGAAACTTTGCATACTTGTCCCATTAGGGTCTAGTTGAGCATATGCAGGTAAAAAACATCATCTGCATGTTGATTGATTGCCTTTATAGCCTTTTTCCTGCATCGTAACAATGTCTTTATGCATATGTTTGGTTGCTTGCATTGTCTATGCTCATACGAGAGCGCATGTCGTTTGGTTGCATACGAGCATATATAGAGTTGTGGTAATCTGGCATCCTACTTGGTGAGCTTACCCACTACTACATCTTATACATGATCACACCGAGCACACCAATGTCACAACACTGTCATGGCGATGAACTGGACAAAGATGATGAAGTTCTTCAGCCCAAACTGACGATCCACCTTGCCAACTTCAACCTTGATGCATGCCTGCTTTCACACGTACTTGGAGTAAGCATCTTATGCCGCTGCCTAGTCTTAAACCCTCTGTGGCTGCTATTATTGTACTCTGAAACTTGTTGGTTGCAAGCTTCCCGTGAATTGTAAACCCATGGAGCCCTCTCGATGAACACCGCTTACAACTTGTCCTAGCAGTGCAAAAGAACAACAATGAAAACAACAAGGAAAGGAGCACACTGTTGGGAGACGTAGTAGTAAATCAAAAAAATTCCTACGTGTTCACCAAGATCTATCTATGGAGAAACCAGCAACGAGTAAGGGGAGAGTGCATCTTCATACCTTTGAAGATCGCTAAGCGGAAGCGTTACAAGAACGCGGTTGGTGGAGTCGTACTCGTAGCGATTCAGATCGCGGTGGACTCCGATCTTAGCGCCGAACAACGGCGCCTCCGCGTTCAACACACGTGCAGCCCGGTGACGTCTCCTACGCCTTGATCCAGCAAGGAGGAAGGAGAGGTTGAGGGAGAGCTCCAGCAGCACGACGGCGTGGTGATGGTGGAGCTGCGTGGTCTCCGGCAGGGCTTCGCCAAGCACTACGGAGAACGAGGAGTAGGAGGAGTAGGGCTGCGCCGAGAGGGAGAGAGAGTCGTGTCTCAAACAGCCCCAAGGGCTCCACTATATATAGGAGGAGGAGGGGGGAGGGCTGCGCCCTAGGGTTCCCACCCTAGGGGCCGGCGGCAGCCCCAGATGCCATCTGGTGCGGTGGCTAGAGAGGGAGAGGAGGGGCGGTGCCCTAGGGTGGGCCTAGGGCCCATCTGCGCCTAGGGTTTGCCCACTCTCCTCCCTTGCTGCGCCTTGGGCCCTTGTGGGAAGCGCACCAGCCCACCTAGGGGCTGGTTCCCTCCCACTTGCGGCTCATGCAGCCCTCTGGGGCTGGTGGCCCCACTTGGTGGACCCCCGGAACCCTTCCGGTGGTCCCGGTACGTTACCGGTAATTCCCGAAACACTTCCGGTGGCCAAATCCTCACTTCCTATATATGAATCTTTACCTCCGGACCATTCCGGAGCTCCTCGTGACGTCCGGGATCTCATCCGGGACTACGAACTACCTTCGGTAACCACGTACACTATTTCCCTATAACCCTAGCGTCATCGAACCTTAAGTGTGTAGACCCTACGGGTTCGGGAGACACGTAGACATGACCGAGACACCTCTCCGGTCAATAACCAACAACGGGATCTGGATACCCATGTTGGCTCCCACATGCTCCACGATGATCTCATCGGATGAACCACGATGTCGGGGATTCAATCAATCCCGTATACAATTCCCTTTGTCTACCGGTATGATACTTGCCCGAGATTCGATCGTCGGTATCCCTATACCTTGTTCAATCTCGTTACCGGCAAGTCTCTTTACTCGTTCCGCAACACATCATCCCGTGGCTAACTCCTTAGTCACATTGAGCTCATTATGACGATGTCTTACCGAGTGGGCCCAGAGATACCTCTCCGTCATACGGAGTGACAAATCCCAGTCTCGATTCGTGCCAACCCAACAGACACTTTCGGAGATACCCGTAGTGTACCTTTATAGCCACCCAGTTACGTTGTGACGTTTGGCACACCCAAAGTATTCCTACGGTATCCGGGAGTTGCACAATCTCATGGTCTAAGGAAACGATACTTGACATTGGAAAAGCTTTAGCAGACGAACTACACGATCTTGTGCTATGCTTAGGATTGGGTCTTGTCCATCACATCATTCTCCTAATGATGTGATCCCGTTATCAACGACATCCAATGTCCATGGTCATGAAACCGTGACCATCTATTGATCAACGAGCTAGCCAACTAGAGGCTCACTAGGGACATGTTGTGATCTATGTATTCACACATGCATTACGGTTTCCGGTTAACACAATTATAGCATGAACAATAGACAATTATCATGAACAAGGAAATACAATAATAACCATTTTATTATTGCCTCTAGGGCATATTTCCAACAGCCTCCCACTTGCACTAGAGTCAATAATCTAGTTACATTGTGATGAATCGAACACCCATAGCATTCTGGTGTTGATCATGTTTTGCTCGTGAGAGAGGTTTAGTCAACGGATCTGCGACATTCAGGTCCGTATGTACTTTACAAATATCTATATCTCCCTCCTGAATGTAATCACGGATGGAGTTGAAGCGGCGCTTGATGTGTCTTGTCTTCTTGTGAAACCTGGGCTCCTTCTCAAGGGCAATAGCTCCAGTGTTATCACAGAATAGAGTCATCGGGCCCGACGCATTGGGAATTACTCCTAGGTCGGTGATGAACTCCTTCATCCAGACTCCTTCCTTTACTGCTTCCGAAGCAGCTATATACTCCGCTTCACATGTAGATGCCGCCACGACACTTTGCTTGCTGCTGCACCAGCTGACTGCCCCTCCGTTCAAAATATACACGTATCCGGTTTGTGACTTGGAGTCGTCCGGATCTGTGTCGAAGCTAGCATCGATGTCCTAAAATTTCAGTTTTTTTTTATTTTTTTTGCTATTTTTTTCGAATTTACTGTTCATCAGGTGTACTGTTCACTCGTGATCAAAACCGGGTTGACTCGGTCGCAGGGACGAAAAATGACCGGTTTCGAGAGTTCGGGGTGCACTCTGTCCGGTTTTAGAGTTGAGGGACGAAAACTAAACTCAGCGAAGAGTTGAGGGACGAAAAGTATACTTTTCTCTTTTTATTATCAATAACTGGCTTATGTATGTGTTCATGTCAAATCTTCACTATAAAAGGGTAGCAGAAATTTGTATTCCTACACACAGAAAGTTAAAAGGCAAGTGAAACAGTTCGGTTGTTCACCTTTTCTTCTCAAACATTGTCTTGGTGCCATAGATTGAATCTCTGTTGCAACGCTGAAAGTTAAAAGAATATGTTAGTAAGTAAATTCTGCCAGTAGCTGAAAAGTGTGCAATAGACACAACTTGGGACCTTTGTCAGACAGGAAAGGCTCGAAGTATTGAACCACTGAATATGCACATTGAGATGTCATCTATTCATCATAGGAATCCATCCTTCATACAGGAATGATCATGTATGCTACGCTTCGTTATAAGTTTATGATTTACTGCCACAGCATTACAGAGTGTCTAATATGTCTCTTATAAGTTTATGATCTACTGGCACGACACTATATACAAGACCTAAGCAGTCATGACCAATCTGGAAACCATGGTATGCTGCCCTGCTAATTTGGTGATGCGAACACAGATTCCCAATGTCTAAATGCAAAGAAACAGTAACATGAGTCTGAAGTCTTTGCAGGCTATTGTGAGAGTGAGCCACGATTAAAATGGGAAGATGGAAGCATATATTCGATCAACCAAACTAGTTATGGTTCCGCAAAGGCGGATGAATCATGTGAAAACCAATAGGTGCACGCAACGCTTCCAAGTCCTATCGTTGCATCAGTACCCACTACTCCAATCATCATATGGGCACTCGAACATTCACAAACAACATAACACTTGTAAATCCTAGTTCTCATCCAATTACAGACTTCTGAAACCTAAATTCAGGTACAGGCATACAGCAGGCTAAAAGCACTGATAACACTCATAACTTGAAAAATCCTACCATTGAATTGAAGGGAACAAATCTACCATAAGTTTATGATCAACTGCCACAACATTACAAAGTGCCTAAAATGTCTCTTACAAGTTCATGATCTACTGGTGTGAAATTACATACGAGACCTAAGCAGTCACAAACAACCTGACAACCATGCTATGTGATCCTGCTACTTTGGTAATGCGAACATAGATTTCCAATATATAAATGCAATGCAGTAAACAGAAACACTAACATAACCCCCAAGTCTTTGCAGGCTATTGTGAGGGGAAGGTGGATGCGGTGCATATATTCGATAAAAAAAACTAGCTATGGTTCACTCTGAAGAAGGTGGATAAATCGTGTTAAACCAACTGGTGCACGCAACACTTCTAAGTCATGTCGTCGCATTGGTACCTTCTACAGTCATCAAAAGGGTACCTGGTCATTCACAAACAACATGGCACTGGTAATTCCTGGTTCTTATCTAGTTACAGACTCCTGAAGCCCAAATTCAGATATAATGCATACATCACTTTCAGGTACAATGCATACAGCAGGTTCGGATACAGGGCATACAGCAGGTCGGATACAGAGCATGCAGAAGGCAGGGCACGCAGCGGATTCGGGTACAGGGCATACAGCAGCCACTGAATCCTAGCGTTGCAGGCAACAAATCTCCCATAAAAGTGGGGCTGGTGGAAAGAATGCGCAGACTAGCATTATGAAATTGACCGGGGAGAAACATGGGAAGCGGGAATCACCTGGAGATGGCCTGCTCGGTCTTCTTCTGGCCGTCCTTGTGAGCCTTGTCCTTGATGTGGCGCAGCATCTTCACGATCTGCTTGAAGTCGCTGCCTCGGCCGATCACATCGAAGCAACCACCCACAAATCATATGGCCAAATCAGTTTTTTTTCGATAAAGGAAATATATTAATATCGTGAAGATACCAATTACACACAGCCTCTACACCTGGACATCAAAAGACATCAAGGATGCACACGGCCAAAAAAAGAGAGAGAGAAATATAAGAACAAAGACCCCGTCGCAGTGATGAAACACTCACAACAGCAACACTCTAAACACCACCAAAGACAACACCCGGACTACATAAGAGGTTCTCCAAAAGCGACGCCTCCAAGAAGGAAACAATGCACTAGCGTTATCGTCGCCCGATCAAGGATCTTGAGTTTTCACCCTGGAGAGGGTCCGAGATCCCAAAAACAATGTCTTCGCAAGACCATTGCCAGGTACAACCAATGAAGGCCAGACCTTGAGCTTTCACCCTGGAGATCATGACTCGGTACTCGGGAAGCACCCCCAAGAACGTTGTCCACCTGTGTTGCCGCCCCCTCCTGCCAAGGCCGCCGCTACAAGTCTTCAACACCCGACACACAGGAAAAAACCTGTGTCGCCATTCTTCAACACAACCAAAAATCATCTCCGCCATTACAAGTCTCTGATGGCCAAATCAGTTAAGCACGCGAAAAATCCGACACAAATCGCGCGCGAGAGGGTGAGGATGGGTAGGAGGAGGAGGGGGCGTGGCCAGAAAAACCCTCGGTCTCTTCGATCCGAGCAACGCCGTGAATAGCTGGGCATGAAAGTGAATAGCTGGGCATGAAAGGGGGAGAGGGGAGTCACCTGTCGCCGTCGCAGTCGCAGTCGCAGTCGTCCATGTCGCGCCACCTCTTGTCGGACCGGGGCGCCTCGTCGGGGTCCTTGGCCCCTTCCCGCTTTCCGCCGCTTGCCTTCGACTTCCCCGCTGCCGGCATCGCTCGGCGCTGGCCGGTGATGGTGGAGGTGGACGAGATCGCAGCTTCGCTTCGCCTTGCCCCTTCTCTCGTTGTCTGTGTGTGGGGAGGAGAAGAGAACTTTTTTTGTAATTAAAAAAAGGGGAGGGGGAGCTACTAATTTTACCTGTAAACATTTTAGAGATTTGAATAAAGTTGACAAGAATGTCTAAAAAAAGGCACATGCAGTTACTGTGATGGTGGTACAATAAAAATGTACTGGGTTGCTCCTATCGTTTTTTGAAACTTTGCATACTTGTCCCATTAGGGTCTAGTTGAGCATATGCAGGTAAAAAACATCATCTGCATGTTGATTGATTGCCTTTATAGCCTTTTTCCTGCATCGTAACAATGTCTTTATGCATATGTTTGGTTGCTTGCATTGTCTATGCTCATACGAGAGCGCATGTCGTTTGGTTGCATACGAGCATATATAGAGTTGTGGTAATCTGGCATCCTACTTGGTGAGCTTACCCACTACTACATCTTATACATGATCACACCGAGCACACCAATGTCACAACACTGTCATGGCGATGAACTGGACAAAGATGATGAAGTTCTTCAGCCCAAACTGACGATCCACCTTGCCAACTTCAACCTTGATGCATGCCTGCTTTCACACGTACTTGGAGTAAGCATCTTATGCCGCTGCCTAGTCTTAAACCCTCTGTGGCTGCTATTATTGTACTCTGAAACTTGTTGGTTGCAAGCTTCCCGTGAATTGTAAACCCATGGAGCCCTCTCGATGAACACCGCTTACAACTTGTCCTAGCAGTGCAAAAGAACAACAATGAAAACAACAAGGAAA
Organism: Elymus sibiricus; assembly: GCA_039707655.1. Lineage (NCBI taxonomy): Eukaryota > Viridiplantae > Streptophyta > Magnoliopsida > Poales > Poaceae > Elymus > Elymus sibiricus. The sequence continues at coordinate 487,017,436 of CM077671.1, forward strand.
GGAGCACACTGTTGGGAGACGTAGTAGTAAATCAAAAAAATTCCTACGTGTTCACCAAGATCTATCTATGGAGAAACCAGCAACGAGTAAGGGGAGAGTGCATCTTCATACCTTTGAAGATCGCTAAGCGGAAGCGTTACAAGAACGCGGTTGGTGGAGTCGTACTCGTAGCGATTCAGATCGCGGTGGACTCCGATCTTAGCGCCGAACAACGGCGCCTCCGCGTTCAACACACGTGCAGCCCGGTGACGTCTCCTACGCCTTGATCCAGCAAGGAGGAAGGAGAGGTTGAGGGAGAGCTCCAGCAGCACGACGGCGTGGTGATGGTGGAGCTGCGTGGTCTCCGGCAGGGCTTCGCCAAGCACTACGGAGAACGAGGAGTAGGAGGAGTAGGGCTGCGCCGAGAGGGAGAGAGAGTCGTGTCTCAAACAGCCCCAAGGGCTCCACTATATATAGGAGGAGGAGGGGGGAGGGCTGCGCCCTAGGGTTCCCACCCTAGGGGCCGGCGGCAGCCCCAGATGCCATCTGGTGCGGTGGCTAGAGAGGGAGAGGAGGGGCGGTGCCCTAGGGTGGGCCTAGGGCCCATCTGCGCCTAGGGTTTGCCCACTCTCCTCCCTTGCTGCGCCTTGGGCCCTTGTGGGAAGCGCACCAGCCCACCTAGGGGCTGGTTCCCTCCCACTTGCGGCTCATGCAGCCCTCTGGGGCTGGTGGCCCCACTTGGTGGACCCCCGGAACCCTTCCGGTGGTCCCGGTACGTTACCGGTAATTCCCGAAACACTTCCGGTGGCCAAATCCTCACTTCCTATATATGAATCTTTACCTCCGGACCATTCCGGAGCTCCTCGTGACGTCCGGGATCTCATCCGGGACTACGAACTACCTTCGGTAACCACGTACACTATTTCCCTATAACCCTAGCGTCATCGAACCTTAAGTGTGTAGACCCTACGGGTTCGGGAGACACGTAGACATGACCGAGACACCTCTCCGGTCAATAACCAACAACGGGATCTGGATACCCATGTTGGCTCCCACATGCTCCACGATGATCTCATCGGATGAACCACGATGTCGGGGATTCAATCAATCCCGTATACAATTCCCTTTGTCTACCGGTATGATACTTGCCCGAGATTCGATCGTCGGTATCCCTATACCTTGTTCAATCTCGTTACCGGCAAGTCTCTTTACTCGTTCCGCAACACATCATCCCGTGGCTAACTCCTTAGTCACATTGAGCTCATTATGACGATGTCTTACCGAGTGGGCCCAGAGATACCTCTCCGTCATACGGAGTGACAAATCCCAGTCTCGATTCGTGCCAACCCAACAGACACTTTCGGAGATACCCGTAGTGTACCTTTATAGCGACCCAGTTACGTTGTGACGTTTGGCACACCCAAAGTATTCCTACGGTATCCGGGAGTTGCACAATCTCATGGTCTAAGGAAACGATACTTGACATTGGAAAAGCTTTAGCAGACGAACTACACGATCTTGTGCTATGCTTAGGATTGGGTCTTGTCCATCACATCATTCTCCTAATGATGTGATCCCGTTATCAACGACATCCAATGTCCATGGTCATGAAACCGTGACCATCTATTGATCAACGAGCTAGCCAACTAGAGGCTCACTAGGGACATGTTGTGATCTATGTATTCACACATGCATTACGGTTTCCGGTTAACACAATTATAGCATGAACAATAGACAATTATCATGAACAAGGAAATACAATAATAACCATTTTATTATTGCCTCTAGGGCATATTTCCAACAGCCTCCCACTTGCACTAGAGTCAATAATCTAGTTACATTGTGATGAATCGAACACCCATAGCATTCTGGTGTTGATCATGTTTTGCTCGTGAGAGAGGTTTAGTCAACGGATCTGCGACATTCAGGTCCGTATGTACTTTACAAATATCTATATCTCCCTCCTGAATGTAATCACGGATGGAGTTGAAGCGGCGCTTGATGTGTCTTGTCTTCTTGTGAAACCTGGGCTCCTTCGCAAGGGCAATAGCTCCAGTGTTATCACAGAATAGAGTCATCGGGCCCGACGCATTGGGAATTACTCCTAGGTCGGTGATGAACTCCTTCATCCAGACTCCTTCCTTTACTGCTTCCGAAGCAGCTATATACTCCGCTTCACATGTAGATGCCGCCACGACACTTTGCTTGCTGCTGCACCAGCTGACTGCCCCTCCGTTCAAAATATACACGTATCCGGTTTGTGACTTGGAGTCGTCCGGATCTGTGTCGAAGCTAGCATCGACATAACCCTTTACGACGAGCTCTTCGGCACCTCCATATACGAGAAACATGTCCTTTGTCCTTTTCAGGTACTTCAGGATATTCTTGACCGCTGTCCAGTGTTCCGCTCCGGGATCACTTTGGTACCTCTCTACCAAACTTATGGCAAGGTTCACATCAGGTCTGGTACACAGCATGGCATACATAATAGAGCCTATGGCTGAAGCATAGGGGATGACACTCATCTCTTCTCTATCCTTTGCCGTGGTCGGGCATTGAGTCGTACTCAATCTCACACCCTGTAACACAGGCAAGAACCCCTTCTTGGACTGATCCATATTGAACTTCTTCAATATCTTTTCAAGGTATGTACTTTGTGAAAGACCTATGAGGCGTTTCGATCTATCTCTATAGATCTTAATACCTAATATGTAAGCAGCTTCTCCAAGGTCCTTCATTGAAAAACATTTATTCAAGTAGGCCTTTACACTTTCCAAAAGTTCTATATCATTTCCCATCAACAATATGTCATCCACATATAATATGAGAAATGCTACAGAGCTCCCACTCACTTTCTTGTAAATACAGGGTTCTCCATAAACCTGCATAAACCCAAACGCTTTAATTACCTCATTAAAGCGAATGTTCCAACTCCGAGATGCTTGCACCAGCCCATAGATGGAGCGCTGGAGCTTGCATACTTTGTTAGCACCTTTAGGATCGACAAAACCTTCCGGCTGCATCATATACAGTTCTTCCTTAAGGAAGCCATTAAGGAATGCCGTTTTGACGTCCATTTGCCAGATCTCATAATCATAAAATGCGGCAATTACTAACATGATTCGGACAGACTTCAGCATCGCTACGGGTGAGAAAGTCTCATCGTAGTCAACTCCTTGAACTTGTCGATAACCCTTAGCGACAAGCCGAGCCTTATAGACGGTCACATTACCATCCGCGTCAGTCTTCTTCTTAAAGATCCACTTATTTTCAATGGCTCGCTTATCATCAGGCAAGTCCACCAAAGTCCACACTTTGTTCTCATACATGGATCCTATCTCGGATTTCATGGCTTCAAGCCATTTGTTGGAATCCGGGCCCGCCATTGCTTCTTCATAGTTCGAAGGTTCACCGTTGTCCAACAACATGATCTCCAGGACAGGGTTGCCGTACCACTCTGGTGCGGAACTTGTCCTAGTGGACCTTCGACATTCAATAGTAACTTGATCTGAAGTTTCATGATCATCATCATTAACTTCCTCTCCAGCCGGTGTAGGCTCCACAGAAACAACTTCCTATGCTGCGCTACCCTCCGGTTCGAGTGGAGGTACGATTACCTCATCAAGTTCTATTTTCCTCCCACTTACTTCTTTCGAGAGAAACTCTTTCTCGAGAAAGGATCCATTCTTGGCAACAAAGACTTTGCCTTCGGATCTGAGGTAGAAGGTATACCCAATAGTCTCTTTGGGATATCCTATGAAGACGCACTTTTCCGCTTTGGGTTCGAGCTTCTCAGGTTGAAGTTTCTTCACATAAGCATCGCATCCCCAAACTTTTAGAAACGATAGCTTAGGTTTCTTTCCGAACCATAATTCATACGGTGTCGTCTCAACGGACTTTGACGGTGCCCTATTTAAAGTGAATGTGGCAGTCTCTAATGCATATCCCCAAAATGATAACGGTAAGTCGGTAATAGACATCATAGATCGCACCATATCCAATAGAGTGCAATTACGACGTTCAGACACACCATTTCGCTGAGGTGTGCCAGGCGGCGTGAGTTGTGAAACAATTCCACATTTCCTTAGGTGCGTGCCAAACTCGTGACTTAAATATTCTCCACCACGATCAGATCGTAGGCACTTTATTTTCCTGTCACGTTGATTCTCTACCTCACTCTGAAATTCCTTGAACCTTTCAAAGGTTTCAGACTTGTGTTTCATTAAGTAGACATACCCATATCTGCTCAAGTCATCAGTGAGGGTGAGAACATAACGGTAGCCACCGCGAGCCTCGACGCTCATTGGACCGCATACATCGGTATGTATTATCTCCAACAAGTCAGTTGCTCGCTCCATTGTTCCAGAGAACGGAGTCTTGGTCATCTTGCCCATGAGGCATGGTTCGCACGTGTCAAATGATTCGAAATCAAGAGACTCCAAAAGTCCATCAGCATGAAGCTTCTTCATACGTTTGACACCAATATGACCAAGGCGGCAGTGCCACATGTAAGTGGGACTATCGTTATCAACCTTACACTTTTTGGTACTCACACTATGGACATGTGTAACATCACGTTCGAGATTCATCAAAAATAAACCATTGACCAGCGGGGCATGACCATAAAACATTTCTCTCATATAAATAGAACAACCATTATTCTCAGATTTAAATGAGTAGCCATCTCGCATCAAACGAGATCCAGATACAATGTTCATGCTCAAAGCTGGTACTAAATAACAATTATTGAGGTTTAAAACTAACCCCGAAGGTAGATGTAGAGGTAGCGTGCCGACGGCGATCACATCGACCTTGGAACCATTCCTGACGCGCATCGTCACCTCGTCCTTTGCTAGTCTCCGCTTATTCCGCAGCTCCTGCTTGGAGTTACAAATGTGAGCAACTGCACCAGTATCAAATACCCAGGAGCTACTACGAGTGCTGGTTAGGTACACATCAATAACAAGTATATCACATATACCTTTAACGTTGCCGGCCTTCTTGTCCGCTAAGTACTTGGGGCAGTTCCGCTTCTAGTGACCGGTACCCTTGCAATAAAAGCACTCAGGCTCAGGCTTGGGTCCATTCTTGTTCTTCTTCCCGGCAACTTGCTTACCGGGCGCGGCAACAGTCTTGCCGTCCTTCTTGAAGTTCTTCTTACCCTTGCCTTTCTTGAAACTAGTGGTCTTATTCACCATCAACACTTGATGTTCCTTTTTGATCTCGACCTCCGTTGATTTCAGCATCGAGTACAACTCAGGAATGGACTTCTCCATACCCTGCATGTTGTAGTTCATCACAAAGCTCTTGTAGCTAGGTGGAAGCGACTGAAGGATTCTGTCAATGACCGAGTCATCCGGGAGATTAACTCCCAGCTGAGTCAAGCGGTTGTGCAACCCAGACATTTTGAGTACGTGCTTACTGACAGAACTATTCTCCTCCATCTTACAGCTGAAGAACTTGTCGGAGACGTCATATCTCTCGACCCGGGCATGAGCTTGGAAAACCAGTTTCAGCTCTTGGAACATCTCATATGCTCCGTGTTGCTCAAAATGCTTTTGGAGCCCCGGTTCTAAACTGTAAAGCATGCCGCACTGAACCAGGGAGTAATCATCACTACGCGACTGCCAGGCGTTCATAACGTCTTGAGTTGCTGGGAAAATGGGTGCGTCACCTAGCGGTGCATCAAGGACATATGCTTTCTTGGAAGCTATGAGGATGATCCTCAAGTTACGGACCCAGTACGCATAGTTGCTTCCATCATCTTTCAGCTTGGTTTTCTCTAGGAACGCGTTGAAGTTGAGGGTGACATTAGCGTTGGCCATTGGATCGACAATATAGATTGTAAAACCATTTTTAGACTAAGTTCATGATAATTAAGTTCACATAATCAAATTATTTAATGAACTCCCACTTAGATAGACATCTCTCTAGTCATCCAAGTGATCCATGATCCATGTCAACTAGCCCGTGTCCGATCATCACGTGAGACGGACTAGTCATCCATGGTGAACATCTCTATGTTGATCGCATCTACTATACGACTCATGTTCGACCTTTCGGTCTTCCGTGTTCCGAGGCCATGTCTGTACATGCTAGGCTCGTCAAGTCAACCTAAGTGTTTCGCGTGTGTAAATCTGGCTTACACCCGTTGTATGCGAACGTTAGAAACTATCACACCCGATCATCACGTGGTGCTTCGGAACAACGATCCTTAGCAACGGTGCACAGTTAGGGTGAACACCTTTCTTGAAATTTTATTGAGAGATCATCTTATTTACTACTGTCATTCTAAGCAAATAAGATGTAAACACGATAAACATCACATGCAATCAATATAGTGACATGATATGGCTAATATCATCTTGCTCCTTTGATCTCCATCTTCAGGGCACCATGATCATCACTGTCACCGGCACGACACCATGATCTCCATCATCATGATCTCCATCATTGTGTCTTCATGAAGTCGTCTCGCCAACTATTACTTCTACTACTATGGCTAACGTTTAGCAATAAAGTAAAGTAATTACATGGCGTTTATGATTGACACGCAGGTCATACAATAAAATAAGACAACTCCTATGGCTCCTACCGGTTGTCATACTCATCGACATGCAAGTCGTGAATCCTATTACAAGAACATGATCAATCTCATACATCACAATGCATCACATCACATCATTTTGGCCATATCACATCACAAGGCATATGCTGCAAAAACAAGTTAGACGTCCTCTAATTTGTAGTTGCAAGTTTTTACGTGGCTGCTATAGGTTTCTAGCAAGAACGTTTCTTACCTACGCCAAAACCACAACGTGATATGCCAATTGCTATTTACCCTTCATAAGGACCCTTTTCATCGAATCCAATCCGACTAAGGTGGGAGAGACAGACACCCGCTAGCCACCTTATGCAACAAGTGCATGTCAGGCGATGGAACCGGTCTCACGTAAGCGTACGTGTAAAGTTGGTCCGGGCCGCTTCATCCCACAATACCGCCGAATTAAGATAAGACTAGTAACGACAAGCAAATTAACAAGATCGACGCCCACAACAACTTGTGTTCTACTCGTGCATAGATTCTACGCATAGACCTAGCTCTGATACCACTATTGGGAGACGTAGTAGTAAATCAAAAAATTTCCTACGTGTTCACCAAGATCTATCTATGAAGAAACCAACAACGAGTAAGGGGAGAGTGCATCTTCATACCTTTGAAGATCGCTAAGCGGAAGCGTTACAAGAACGCGGTTGGTGGAGTCGTACTCGTAGCGATTCAGATCGTGGTGGACTCCGATCTTAGCGCCGAACAACGGCGCCTCCGCGTTCAACACACGTGCAGCCCGGTGACGTCTCCTACGCCTTGATCCAGCAAGGAGGAAGGAGAGGTTGAGGGAGAGCTCCAGCAGCACGACGGCGTGGTGACGGTGGAGCTGCGTGGTCTCCGGAAGGGCTTCGCCAAGCACTACGGAGAACGAGGAGTAGGAGGAGTAGGGCTGCGCCGAGAGGGAGAGAGAGTCGTGTCTCAAACAGCCCCAAGGGCTCCACTATATATAGGAGGAGGAGGGGGGAGGGCTGCGCCCTAGGGTTCCCACCCTAGGGGCCGGCGGCAGCCCCAGATGCCATCTGGTGCGGTGGCTAGAGAGGGAGAGGAGGGGCGGCGCCCTAGGGTGGGCCTAGGGCCCATCTGCGCCTAGGGTTTGCCCCCTCTCCTCCCTTGCTGCGCCTTGGGCCCTTGTGGGGGGCGCACCAGCCCACCTAGGGGCTGGTTCCCTCCCACTTGCGGCTCATGCAGCCCTCTGGGGCTGGTGGCCCCACTTGGTGGACCCCCGAAACCCTTCCGGTGGTCCCGGTACGTTACCGGTAATTCCCGAAACACTTCCGGTGGCCAAATCCTCACTTCCTATATATGAATCTTTACCTCCGGACCATTCCGGAGCTCCTCGTGACGTACGGGATCTCATCCGGGACTCCGAACTACCTTCGGTAACCACGTACACTATTTCCCTATAACCCTAGCGTCATCGAACCTTAAGTGTGTAGACCCTACGGGTTCGGGAGACACGTAGACATGACCGAGACACCTCTCCGGTCAATAACCAACAGCAGGATCTGGATACCCATGTTGGCTCCCACATGCTCCACGATGATCTCATCGGATGAACCACGATGTCGGGGATTCAATCAATCCCGTATACAATTCCCTTTGTCTACCAGTATGATACTTGCCCGAGATTCGATCGTCGGTATCCCTATACCTTGTTCAATCTCGTTACCGGCAAGTCTCTTTACTCGTTCCGCAACACATCATCCCGTGGCTAACTCCTTAGTCACATTGAGCTCATTATGACGATGTCTTACCGAGTGGGCCCAGAGATACCTCTCCGTCATACGGAGTGACAAATCCCAGTCTCGATTCGTGCCAACCCAACAGACACTTTCGGAGATACCCGTAGTGTACCTTTATAGCCACCCAGTTACGTTGTGACGTTTGGCACACCCAAAGTATTCCTACGGTATCCGGGAGTTGCACAATCTCATGGTCTAAGGAAATGATACTTGACATTGGAAAAGCTTTAGCAGACGAACTACACGATCTTGTGCTATGCTTAGGATTGGGTCTTGTCCATCACATCATTCTCCTAATGATGTGATCCCGTTATCAACGAAATCCAATGTCCATGGTCATGAAACCGTGACCATCTATTGATCAACGAGCTAGCCAACTAGAGGCTCACTAGGGACATGTTGTGGTCTATGTATTCACACATGCATTACGGTTTCCGGTTAACACAATTATAGCATGAACAATAGACAATTATGATGAACAAGGAAACACAATAATAACCATTTTATTATTGCCTCTAGGGCATATTTCCAACACACACAAGCATCAAGCAAAGGAGCACACAAACAGCAAGTAGTGGAGCAGAAAAGTAGTAAGCATGCATGATCATACGGCATATCAAGTTCAACCTAGCACTACATTGGTGTCATCCTACCACCACATCCAAACAAGGGTGTCATCCTACCACCACAAGTTCACCATCATCGTGAAGAGCTAGTATATACCACCTCGGCAAAATATACAGACTATCAAGTTTTCAAGCTCTAGCAACACAAAATGTACGTCGTCATCATCATCGTCGTCGAGGATCATACACGCGCTAACCAGCAACAAGCTCTAGTAGTAGTGCTTGCCCAGCCAGCTCCTGAGCCAGAGCACCCTGTGAGCGTCTGCCATAACAATCAACCCAACACCTTGGGTCTTGTAGTCCAGCAGGTGGCTCAGAGCATCCACGAGGGCCTCATCGCTGAAGCAACCTTGCTCCATGACGGCGATGTGCAGGTCGGGGTGGACGTCGAGGGACTTGCTCTCCATGATGGCGATGGCCACCTCCTTCACTGCCTGGGTCATGTTGTTGAAGATGGTCAGCTCGTCCTCCATTAAGGCCCCCTCTTCCTCTTCCTATCAAGAACCGGAATGTGCCCACTATCCTTTTCAGGAGCATCTAAGTTGATCTCTGGGGTGTCTGGATACTCAGGCATCGGCGAGCCCATCGGCTGACCTGAGCCTATGGCATGCTTGTCGGTTGCCAGCCTGAAGGAGAAGATCTGCTGCATATAGTGGTAGTTCTGGATGGGTGTGTTGAGAAACTCTGCGTCCTTGGGATGAGCCTAAAAAAGAAACATGGTAGAGTGGTTAGATAGAATGACAATGGTTCATATGTATAAACAACTGGTTAGTTAGATTTGCATGGTTTGTGAGCTAACCACGATATGGCTTTGGTAGTGCTCTGCCTCCAAAAGAATCGAGCAGTTGCCATCATCCCATGAAGCACCGCTCAGTATCTAAGCTTGGACGCGGTGATCCACCTCGCTCTCCACTTTCTGAGGTGGTTGTGGACCTGGGTTGAGCTGACCTATTGTCCACAAATCTCGAGCACCTGCTTTGCAACAGCGTTCAAGTGCGCCTCCTTGAAGCCCTTGTCAGTCCTCATCTCACTAGCTATGATCTCACACATCTTGTTAAGCACGAACGTCGACAAATACGACTGCCACTTCATGATGTTCCCCCTACCATCCTTATTTGCCTTTGCGGCAGCTGCTTGTGCAGCGGCATGAGCTGCAGCATTCGGCTGAGCCAGCACAAATGGAAGAACCCTTGATGACACCTCGAAAACGTCTGAATCAGGAGCCATCTGGTCGAGGGAAGGCTGCGAATCCGCGACGTTGGACGGCTAGAACTGACTATCGGACAATATCCGTATGTAGTCTAATTGTGAAATCTCTAGAAAGACTTATATTTAGGAACGGAGGGGGTAGAATTTTTAGTGCCGATCTCCCCTGTTCCTCTTTTGATGCCAAATTCTTGGCGTGAGGACAACGGAGCGGGGCGGCGTTGTGCCACGCGGCCACGCCCATTTGGCCCCGGCTGACGTTGGACGAGTAGTGCCAGGAAGAATCAGTATAATAAGAACCATATCCTCAGGTCAAAGTTAAAACCCAGCATTATCAAAGCTAAAAAAAATCAGGAATGATAGAAACATATATCATTGTTCAAGAAACATACCGGATCATATTTCGTGAGGAACCAACACATTATCAAATAAAGACACAACATTTAATGTTCAAACGTGGAGCCTCAACATGCCTATCAAACAAGCACCCTCATGCCGACAACGTGCAACCTGGATGACATCGACTCCTGCGACGGGGCGCGTAGGTCGAAGATCATCTCGGCGACGAAGCGGCGAAGGCGAAGGTCCACCCCATATATGCAGGAACCAAGAAGGACGTAGATGATCGCCTGGACATGGTACGGATGAATCAAGGCAAGTGACGCCCTAGGCAGCCCGGTGGTTGCACCGTCCCACGGAGCGTGGAAGCTCCCGATGCCAATTGCGGTCCCGGTCATGGAAAGTCCATATAGCTCAAGCAAGTGGTGTGTCTCATCCGCGATCTCCCTGTAGCATATGTGTCCCTCGGACAGCGTGGCGCACCGAAGCCTCTTGAGGTCGGCGGAGCCGGGAGAGCGGCCTCTCCCTGGTGGTAGAGGTAGGAAACGCAGGACATCGTCCCCGTCAAGGTCCCAACAGAGAAACCCAATCTGAAAATAGTTTATCACATGAACACAACACTGAAATATGTTGTCACGAAATTTCGTATGAAAATTCAAAATATTGCTCGACATACAAAAATGATAAACTTGACATCGATGTGATGCCGGGCCAAAATCTAAAGCCCAACTTATGCTACGTAGTACTATTCAATGTCGAATTTGTGATTTTTATTTCCCGACCTATGTTTCAAATTTTCATTTGAAATTTTGTGATTATGTTGTGTGAATATGCTATCTTTCCACAAATTTTTGAATGTTTTAAAATGCGCCCCGAGGAGTTTAGTAAGCACCCGGTGTACCAGCTATTTTCTCAGGGTTCGTGTGATGGGAAAAGGTTTGGGCTTTGCATGTTGATGGTGTTAGCCCATAATGGACCAAAAAATACCATTCTACGGTATAGCCTTTTTTTCTTGCTAACATACTCTGCTATTGTGTTCTTTCAAGAATTAATTCTAGGAAAATCAAAAGGAACCTGTAGCGTCATTGGTTTGCATGATCAAAACTATTTACCCAAAGCAACAAGGAGGACTCGGTTTTAGTGATTTTTATTCTTTTAATATGACCATGTTAGCTACGCAAGTTTGAAGACTTATTTAGAACCCGGATTCACTATGTGTGCACATGTTCTTAAGGCTAAATTTAATCCTAACTAACACATTATTCATGCTGGTATATGACCCATCATTCACATGGCAAAGTATAGTGGCCAAAATTTAAACATTCAAGCATGGACATATCTGGAGAGTGAGTAACGAAGAGCACATCAACATATGGGGAGACCCATGGATCCCATCTATGTGCGGTCGAACAGGAAGTTAATTACGATATAATGATCTCATTGATCCAGATTTGGGCAATTGGGATGAGAATATGGTGAGATTATTATTATTTGCGGATGATAGATCAATTTGTTCCATACAAAACACATACTACTGCAGATCCAACTACACCCAAATGGTTTTAAGGACTTTATTGCATGGCAATTGACACGATCAGGACGATTTTCAGTTTTGTCTACATATCACGTGGAGTGGAGAGTGGAGACATCGCCTCTAAATGAATGAAACTGTGATGATTCTAAAAAAAGGAACAATCAATCAAACACCTCAAGAAGAACAGAACCGATGGAACAAGAATGAGCAGTACCTGAATCAAACAAGCTAATGTTTTAATGGTCTCGATCATCCAAAAAACAGCAGTTGCAAACGTTGTAATGGTCTCTCTAACTTGCAATCAAAACAACCAACTAGTCACTCAATGAATCGCCAAGATCGAACGAAACGCGAGGATGAGTGGAACTCCGGTGGGGGCGCCTCGATCTCCAAGGAAGCGTTGGCCACCATGCAGCCCCGCCGGACATCGATACCATAGATGTGTGATCCGACGAGCACGTAGACGATGCCGTCAGGGCCGATCAGCGCGACGGCTGGCACCACCCTCGGCAGCCCGGTCGATGTATAGATAGAATCCTCCCAGACGCGATCGAAGCTGATCGATCCCTCCACGAGCCAGCCGTCGCTGAGATGGCTCCACGCCTGAACCTGGATCAGCGGGCGGTGCGGCGCGTCGAGTATCTCAGCGTACATCACCTGCTGCCCCTGCTGGCAGAGGGTGGCGCAGCGGAACCGGTCGAGGCCGACGGCGCCGGGTGGGCGGGCTCTCCCTGGTGGGACGTGGGAGAGGCACGAAACGCAGGACATGGCCCCCGTCAAGCTCCCACCAGAGGAAACCGACCCTCAGGTCGTACCACAGGATGGTCTGTCCTTGCGCCACCACAGTCCCACTCGCCGATGACGCCATCAACCGCCACCGGAAAGGCGCTCCAGGCGCCGGTACGGCTGTCGTAGCAGTGTACTGTCGTCTCACCTGGCTGCAGACCGAAGACCCTGTATTCGTCCTCGCCATCGGAGACGATAGCGAGCCGGTCCGGCACGAGCACCCCGCCGAGCGCCTCCGGAGCGGGAAGGAGAATGGCGATGCCCGAGGACACGTCGCAGACGTAGATGAGGCTCTCCTCGGCGCCGTCCTCTGGCTCGGGCCGGGCGTGGAGGAGCAGCATGTGCCCGCGGTCCGCCACCGCCGACACGTAGGGGTACGGCTCCTGGATCGAGGTGAAGGCGCCCGAAAGGTGCTCGCCCACCTCGAGGGAGCTCGGCAGGGGCGGTGGCGCCGCCCGGAAGACGACGTCCATCCCCGCCGGCATCTCGACCTGAACCCGAGGGATGCAGGCGAGGACCAACCACTGCGCGTCCTGGAGATCGACACTGCACATTTCCAAAACCAAACGAGGAATTCGAATTCAACCAATCCGTCCATCGGAATGCGAATTCTGGAAGGATGGGAGTAGAGAAGGAGAAGGAGCACCTGTCCACACGAGGAGCGGAGGGAGCGCGCGGCGGTGCGTCGGCGGTCCGGGGTCAAAGCACGACGGGAAGCTTCCGCGGCAGAAGGTGCGGGGTCCTGCCGGCGTTCTTGAGCCGTCGGTACAGGGTCCGGATGTGGTCGAGATCGAGGAGGACGTCCTCGACCTGCTTCCACGCTCGGGTCGAGCGGAGGCGGTGACCCGCGAGATAGAACCTGATCAACATGCCGCGCTCGTCGTCGTCCTCCGCGCCGTCGTCGATGTCGAGCACCTCGTCGCCGTTTGGGTCCGAGGCGAGAGGGCGGCGGGACCCAATCTCGGCGCGGCGGCGGCGGAGGCGCTGAAGACGGCGAACGAAGGTGTCCCAGGGCCCCGCCCCCGCCCTCGCGTGGTCGTCGATGGGGCGGTGCAGGAGGAGCTCCTCGGTGGCCCTGGGGCCACGGCGTGGGAGCCGAAGGCGGGCGACGAGGTCGTGGATGGTGTGGGGGCGGTCCCGGAGGAGGGCGACGACCTCGTCGATGGCGGGGCGGGTGCGCCGCAGGAGGTCGCGGAGGATGGCGGGGCGGTCGTGGAGGAAGGCGTCGATGGCGGGGCGCACGGCCGCTCTCCAGCGCGGCGAGTCGGGAGCCGCAGGGCGGAAGAAGGCGGAGACGCGGGCGGTGGCGCCGCGGAGCGCCGTGGTGGTGTCCACGCGGACGCGCGCCACCCCACGAGCGGACGCGGCACGGAGGCTCGCGGCGGCGGCGGTGACGATCTGGGGCAAGGACGCCATGGCGGCGCACGGTAGGGTGGGGAAGGGGAGGAGGGGCGCGGGTTTGGTTGGTTGGTTGTGTGGGGTGGGAGGCGGCGGAGCGGAGCGAGCTCGAGAGCAGTGGCGGAGCTTGAAAGAAAAACTGGGCGGGCCAGCCCAAAGGAGAGTACCAATAATTTCAAATTCTATACCATACTATCATGTTCGTCAACTGATCGAATTCAGATTAATCCAAGTGCTATATATAGCCGACGATTTAGAGGAAAAATACCCGATTGATTGATACTTAAATGAGAATTTTGGGGACAAAAGAAAATTACATGCACGGTTCAGTTTTCTGGGTATCAGAGATTTCGTTGTGATGCCTGTACGACAAGTCGGGGGGAGGGGCGAGGCTCGTGGTCTGGCTGCATGTGCAATGCGAGATGCTGGCCACCGCTGGCTGATCCCAGCCTCACAGCCGCGAGGAGGGAGCCTGATTGTGTAAACCTGCTGCTTTCTGGACTGTACGTGGTGGGATGGGTTAGCTTTCGATGCATGGATATAAAATAAAAAGTGCACAATTCCTGGGCGGGCCACCGCCCGGTTTGGCCCTGCCGAAGCTCCGCCTCTGCTCGAGAGGATGAAGAGAGCTCGAGAGGAGGGGGTTGGGTGGTTGGGTTTTGAGCGCCGGCCGCGCGCGGCCGGGTACGGGTAGGTCGGTTGGGTTCCCGCGCGGTGGCACGCACGCGCGGTGCTCGGAGCTATGCCGGCCCCTCCTCTCCTCTCCTTGCACGACGAGCAGCCTGCGTGTTCTCCTCCCTCTGATTGGTCGGTTGGTCGGTTTGACCATCCAGTCCACAGGAGCTACCTAGCCTTATACCTTCCTTCCTTCCTTCATGCATCGCAGGCTCATCATCTTATGTTGCATTGCCAGTTTTTGATCACAAAAGTAAGATCATGCTTACCGCGCGAGATCATGCTTACTACCACCTGATGATCCATCCCAGCTCTCACTTGGGAGGGTCTATAGCTCCTGTGCGACACCTTTGAGGTGAATTGGAAGGAGTGCGACGTCTTTCGTCCGAATTGCCTTGGTGCGACACTTTTTAGCGAGGAAATAGCCCAGACACGACATGGCCCTTAATCTGAACTGATGCCCTCATTAGCTGTTAGGGGCTGGACCCACAACTTATCCACGTAAGCGCGGGACCCACCACTTGTCCACTGACCGCGGGACCCACCATTTGTCCACTGAGCGCGGGACCCATCTCTTTGCATCTAGAAGAGACGACCGCCCCCATCAAAAAAAAAGAAGAGACGACCGCCTGTGCCCGTCCGCCCGCCGCCGCCCATTGCTTCCCCTTTCCCCATTCTTCCTCTCCTCCGGCGACCTAGTGCAGATGTCCACCTCCTCTGCCACGAACTCAAAATGGCGTCGGTATGGTCCAGTGCCACTCACAAGGTGCCCTGACTGCCCACGCCCAGAGCCTCTGAAACGGTTGGTCACTAGGACTGATGATAATGGAAATCTTGGGCGGGAATTTGTGAAGTGCTTGAGCAAAACAATGGCAGGAAGTGATGGCAAGGTTAGATCTCAGTTCCTAGCCCGTTCTTTCACTGCCGTTTGCTCTGATTTTTCCATATTTTGTTTTTTTCCTCGAATTTGGAATTTAGGGTTCATATTGTTGTTTTCAGATCCTGAAGAAATGCACCCATTTCGAGTGGATGGATGAATATGTTGAGAGGATTCAGTTCGAGGGCTACATTGATTCGAACGGGGCCGCAACCTGGGAGCTCAATTTGGGCGGGGTGCCGCAGATGGAGAATTTGGGGAGCTCGGACAGAGGGGCGGGCAGAGTCGTGCCGATGGCGAGGTATGCGCGCAATGCTGAACTGCACTTGGAGTCTGAACTGACCGGGGAACTGAAGAAGATCAAGAAAAATCTAATGGAGATGATCGATTTGCAGAAGCAAGCAAATTTCATGGCAGGGGGGTTCTATTGTTGTATCATTGCTCTGTTTTTGTTTTACTTGCTGTTCATCCGTCATTAGAGGGGGCATTTAGGTCTGTCAGGGCAGAGGATGCGATCTGTGCGTCATGCCAAGTTCATGTAATTGAATCGAAGCAGAAATATTCAGTGTTCATGCTCTGTTCTTGTTCTTCAGTTAACAGAGTGCACACCCCCCAAATTCAGTTTCTAGAAAAAAAAATTGCTTGCCGAATAGATGTTGGGCCGTGAGAAAATAACCAGGCCCAAATAGAGACCAAATAGAGACCAGCCCACCCGCGTAGGGGCACCATCCCTGTTTTATAGCATTGAGGCACCCATGTTTAGAAAAAAATGCTTCGACTAAAATAAAATGTTGCTTCGGCAAATAAACCTCTAACAAACATATACTTCTTTACTTGTTTTTACTTTGGCCAAATTTTTATGTCGAATAAATGTTGGGCCGTATGTATTGTAACTTATTTAATTTTGTTTTGCTTTACATTTTTCTTGCTTGTCCTCTATTGTTTTGTGATTGTTTTCATGCATGTCTATGGTTCCATGAAACCCAAATTAAATGGGGATATATGAAAGCCTCAGAAATCATTTTTGGAAATGATCAAGTTAAAATTCGCTTCAAATATGTCCAAGAAAATGTTCCTGTTTTGCTCTGAAAATATTGGCCAGAGGTAAAATTCAAAGCAATATTTTTAGGAGCACGGAAATATTTATTTTGGGTATTTGAGTTAATCCAATAATTCAACCCAACATAGATAAACTCAAGCACGACATTACAACTAACATAGATAAACTCAAGCACGACATACATAGTACCATTACAACTTATATAGATAGTTCAACCAAACACGACAATAATAAAACGGCACCCTAGATAAGATAAAACACCACCGGCTTGCTTGCTTGCTCCAAGGCCAACTCCTCCGGGCGCCGTTCACTGCTCCTCCGGGGTGTTGTCGATGGGGTACGGCAGAGTGTGCATGCGCCCCGCGGTGGGGAAGGTATTGGTGTAGTCCGTGAAGATGTTGTGGGTGGTGAAAGCGATGAACTCGCAGCCACACCAGAACACACGGCCGAGGAGGTAGAACACGTCGAAGGAGTTGGTGAAGTGGGCAAGGATAGAAACCACAACCCCGTTGTGGATGACCTCCTCGACTCGGTACATCCTTGG
The DNA here is from genome assembly GCA_039707655.1 of Elymus sibiricus. Taxonomy (NCBI): domain Eukaryota; kingdom Viridiplantae; phylum Streptophyta; class Magnoliopsida; order Poales; family Poaceae; genus Elymus; species Elymus sibiricus. Next base: position 487,034,812 of record CM077671.1, read on the forward strand.
AGATCCCCGGGGGAGGTGGCCGAAGCCGAGCGCAAGGAAGGCGTTGGTGAAATCCCTTGCGCCCCTCCATCTTGACATCGACCACACACGGAGTGTGTTCTCGACGTACACGTCGGCGGGGTAGAGCGTCTCCGGCACTGTGGGGGGAAAGCGGAAGGTTGGCCCGGTGTAGTTCATGGCTGCGGCGGCCTAGTTTTGGGGTTGTTTGTGGTGGTGAGAAGAGGATGCAGATGGGAGAGGATGGGTGAGGAGGAGGAAGATGATAGGTGGCTTAAATAGCCCTAGTGCGACGTCGTTTACACCGGGTGGAAGTAATGAGCGGGCGGTGTTGGGTGGCATCGGGGGAGGGGAGGGGTGTGTGTACATGTGTGTACACGCATGGGAAACCGAAAGCGGCATCAATAGCCAGGCTGCGACGTTTCAGCGCTGCACGCTCTGTGCCGTCGGTCGGGGTTCACGCCTGCTCGTTCTGTGCGTGTGCCGCCCGTGCATGCATGCGTCGACGGTTGTTTTGTTTTCCTCTCCCCTCGTAATGGCATGGGAAACGGGCAATGTGGCATCGAGCCAGCCTGTGTGTACACGCGCATGCAAGTGTTGCATCGTGGTAGTAGTGCCAACAGCCCGCGTAGCACACTGGCCATTAAAAACGCGTGGAGAGATGAGCTCGATGCCATGCATGCAGCGGCTAGCGATGGTCGGGCACCTAGAATAGCCAAGCAGCGACGTGAGGCGGGCGGCGCAGGGTTGCGCGCGCATGCGTGCATGCTTTTTAGGCCTGCTCAAATCGGGTCAGCGTGGTGTCCATCGGTCCAACGGGTGGGCCGCTTTAATTAAGCCCAACAATACATGGCAGGCCTGCTCAATCTCATCGAACGTAAAAAAAATGGGCTAAAATGACCAGCCAATGAAAGCGCAGCCCGCGGATCTGTGACGTGGCTCCCGATCCAGACCGTTGCTTCTGTTCACATCCATCCAATGGTCCAGGGTGCTGCGTGTTATAATATCCAGCATCTTCGAATCAGCCAATCAGAGTGCAACCCGCGGATCGCTGACGTAGCCCTAGTGCCTGATCCAGACCGTCCATTCACAGCGATCCAATGGCCCAGAGGGGTGCGGGGTTTTGATGGGGTTTTGAGGGGCTTTGAGGGGTTTTGAGAGGTTTTCGACGGTTAGGGTTGAGCATAACTAATTCAAAAAAAATCAAAAATATATAAAACTTGTGCCGATCATCGTTTTATGTGACTAAGTATCTAGGAAAAACAAGAAACTTGGACTATGGATTTTTTTCATGAAAAAACCTTCACAAAAGATGGCTACCAAGAACGAGGTTGTGGAGTATTCAAGAGAAGTGAGCAAGGGGTAAGTGTTAAACATGTAATAATTTATCGAAACGATCCAATCTCAGGACGGACTCTTATATACACACACTAGATGTCAAGTTTCCTTTTTTGGCTCATTTAGAGAAGGTCGAAAAAAAACTTGCTTACAAATGGGTCTGTTTTCCCTAGCTTTGGAGGGGTTTGGAGCTGATGTGGAGCACATTTTTCATGTCCAGAGTTTCACATAATAAAATTGCTCCGATTAATGAACTAACATGAATAATAGTCTCAAACTTGAATAGTATTACACAAATACATATCATATCAAAGTAATGGGTCTACCCCAAAGTAATACACAAGTTTTCAACAAATTTCAACAGCATAGTAGCAATACACAAGTTTCAATAAATTTTCACTTCTGCTTCCTCCTACCACTCAATTTCTTCTTCTTTTTACCAATGCTTGTTTTTTATTGTACAACACCCATTTCACTCAAGCTCTTGATTTTCTTCACTGGACTGCCTGGAACAGCAGCTTTATTTCGCACCACAACAGGGGTTGGCAACACAACTTCCAATATAGGCTCAGCTGGCACCACATTAGATGGAATATCTTCAGTTGGCAACTCAACTTCCAACATAGGCTCAGCTTGCACAACATCAGCTGGAATATCTTCAGAGGTACCCATATCTTCAGAAGGCAACTCAACTTCCAACATAGGCTCAGCTTGCACAACATCAGCTGGAATATCTTCAGAGGTACCCATATCTTCAGAAGGCAACTCAACTTCCAACATAGGCTCAGCTTGCACAACATCAGCTGGAATATCTTCAGAGGTACCCATATCTTCAGTTGGCACCAGAACATCAAAATCTTGCTCATCTTGCAGCAGCACATCCAAGTCTTGCTCATTTTGCACCACACCATCCAAGTCTGGTTGAATGTGTATTGTTTCACCAGAACTTCTCTTTTTTCTACAGCCAGTGCCTCTTGCCTTTTTCTTTGGCCAGCATTCTTCAACAACAAGGGGCTCACCTGCACGTTTCCTCCTAAAAAGATAAAGCATGTCAACTGGTTAGTAATTGAAAAATGCAGCAAAATAGTAAACATGGCAAACATATGCCCACATACTTTGGCCTTTCAGGAGTGTAACAACATTTTGGAGATCCTTTTCGGTGCCCAAGTTCCTGGCACAGCTTGCATCTATTTTTGTTACCTTTTTGGGACCTTTTTGGCTTTCCATCCTTCTTTCCCTTGCCCTTTTTACTACTCCCACCTTTCTCAAACCATGCCTTGAATCTACTCTCTTTAGGCCTGCCAGCCTTTCTTTTTGTTAAGGGAGGACACATGGAAAATTCAATTTCCACTTCAGGCCACTGAGACTGATCTGTAAGTGCTGGAATTGGAGTTGCATATGCAGCCTTGAATCTTGCTACTGAGTAATATTCGTGCAAATATGGGTGCATGTTTATCTTCGGTCGGGAGGCCAAGAAAAGTATGGCATGATCACATGGTTTCCCAGTGTGTTGCCACTCCAAACAAGTGCAATCATGCATTTCAGTGTTAACAACATGCCTTCTACCAGTTTTGGTATCTCTAACTTCAGCACCACAAACAGAAGATTTTTCAACAGATAAATGCGTAAGATTTCTGCTCCTGTTGACCACCTGTTGTACCACCGCAGGAAGCTTATCCCCTTATAGACAATCCCCAATCCTTCTTCTCAATTCCCACAAGCGCATGATCATGATCCTGATTTGGTCAACCATGTCATGCACAGGCCAATTTTTTAACTGCTTCACCTTGTTGTTAAAACTTTCTGCCAAGTTGTTGTTGATATGATCACACTTGATGGCAGTGTTAAATCCTGACCTATACCATAATAGAGAATGGTAGGTGTTCACCCATGGACCAAACTCAGGGCATGCTGTCATTATCTTACCAAGATGATATGAATGTGTCTGTTTAGTGTAAGATCTTGCTGCTGGCCACATGCGACCAAATTCTTCACCTCTGAATTTTTTGATCAAATTCATCCACATATGGCCGAAGCACTCCCTCTGCTCACAATGGGGGAAAACATTCTTCACTGCGTTTTCTAGCCCTTTGCATGCATCTGTGTGGACTGCCAAAGGTGACACTGGCCCTATGCATCTTTTCAACTGCATCATGAACCATGTCCACGAGACCTCTGTCTCTGACTGAAACAAGCCAATAGCAACAGGGAACATCCAGTTGTGTCCATCCAAAGCATTGCAAGCTGCCAATTGACCATTCCACTTGCCAGTCAAAAATGATGAGTCTATGCTCAAATATGGACGACAACCTGCCTTGAAGCCATCAATGCAAGGCTTTAAAGCCATAAAAAACTTAGAGAAAAGGACTCTTCCATCCTCTGTTTCCTCGGTATCTATCTCCACAACACTGCCAGGTGACCTCTTCTCCACCTCTTCTTTGAAATTATATAGCATCCTAAAAGTATTTTCCCAGTCACCATATAATTGTTTCATTGCCCTTTGTTTTGCCTTCCACACCGTGTTATACTTCACCATAATGGGGTATCCCTTTTCCAAGTCTACTTTAAGTTTATTTGCAGTAGTGTTTGGTGTCTTGGCTAAAATAGGAGTGATCTTTTCTGCAATCCAAAGTTGTGATGTCATGGTTGATACTCTCTGTGAACTTGTAATACAAGTATGTTGGTGTGGGATTTGATTCACCCTAATGGTACTTCCATCAGGTTGGCGTCTAGCAGATATGTACCACTTGCAAGGCTTGACACTTCCATCAAAACCTCTACATCTTGCATAAAACTTCTTTCTATCAGTCCACTTAGTCTTGGCATCAAACTCATGTTTGACTGCATAAGTCTTGAAACACATCCTAAACTCATCCATGTTTGGGAACAACTTTCCCACTGCAATAACAGGGTTTTCCTTGTCATACACATGTACCAACTCATCATCATGTGCATCATCTACATCATCTGCAGCATCTTCCATCAGCTGTCCATCCACATCTCCAGTTCTATCTCTGGTAGCATCAGTATCAGTAGGCATACTAGATTCACCATCCTTCTCCTCCTTATCTTCATCAGCTACTGGAATGCCAAATTTTTTGGCCATCTCAGTGTCATCCATTGGTGCAATGACTAAATCAGTTGGGTCATTTAATTCTACTGAATTCCAATCAACAGAAACAACCCTTGCAACACCATCAGAGCCCTCTTCTGCATCGACCCCCTCAGGTAATACTGTCACTTCACCTGTACACATGGGCATTATCTGCCTCTCTGAAGCCCAATCATCATCTACCATCTGTGAAGCTAACTTTGAGGGCACATATCCAACCTTAGAATCTGATTTCAGATCAACAAGCTCTGCATGAAACATAGTCTGTTTGGTTGTCCAACCATCTTGTCGATCGATTTCATCAACCATCTCTTCACCATCCTCAATTCTCACATACTCTCCTTTCCAATTATCAAACCGTAACAATGCTACCTCTTGCTCCGGACCCCAAAAAATGCTCTCCCCAATTTTTTCCACCACATTCTTCACGGCCTTCTCTTCCATGCTCTGTAGGTCTTGTGGATCAATCTCTGCAAAATCAATCTCCCACTTCACAATTGTATCTCTCTCTATGTCCCACATGCTACCATCACCTAGCTTCGCCTTAGAAGGAAGAAATTCCACAGTGAATTCGAACGTCTGAGCACCACCACCCCTGTTTGTCAATGGCGGGGCAGTGTGAGGTGAGCTAGCGGAAGCAGACGAGGCACAAATCGCATAGGTTGGAAAGGATGTTGTTGTCTCTGGCGGCTCCATCGCTGTCAGCCCCCCTCCCCCCACCCAAATCTGGCTCAAATCGACCAAAAATAGAGGGAAACAGAGGCGATGCGGTGAGATCTAACTCGACACACCCGAGGAGAACAGGACAGGGTTCCGGATTCACTCACCAGAGCCGCCGCCGTCGCCGAGAATGAAAGCTCCGCCGCTGCTGTCACCCAGAACAAAAGCTCCGCCGCCGCCGCCGGCTCACCGCCGGGAACGAAGAGGAGGGAGCAACACAGGTTCAGAAAGGGGTACCCGTTCGGACAGGCACGGGGACACGTTTCACCTGATGCACTGACAAGGTTTTTTTTTTAGAAACTGATGCACTGACAAGTGGGGCCCGTAACTAGATGCACTGCCAAGTAGGGCCCGCAAGTCTTAAACATAACCTCACTCCCGTTGACGACCATTTCAATCGCCCGAGTGGGCCTTGGCTATTTGGGCTTCTGAAAACGTCTCGCGAGAGCCATTTTCGTCAACTACGTCGCATTCTTTCCAATTCACCTCAAAGGTGTCGCACAGGAGCTATAGACCCCACTTGGGAACAACAAATTAATGTACCCTAGCTAGTTAATAATGTGTTAAATCATTTTGATTTTCTCCTAACTAGCCTTTAGCAAGAACTAAAAGGTGGATATCTACGCACTAGCTAGAGAGGGATCAACCCCAACATTAATTCAAACCCTACAACCTACCTACACACTAGAGAGGGATCACTCGCCTCCCGTCCGTCGCCAAAGCATGAATCGATCGAGCGGAAGGGGGCTCCTCGGTTCGCTGTAGTCTGAAAGAGGAGGGGATGTTCTGTTTTGTATGGTTGTTGAAGAACCCATATGCTTGGAATACCATCTTCTCTTGTAATACTCATTTTTTGATTTATTCCAATACTAGATCTTTTTTTTTTGAAACGGTGGCAAAAGATTTGCCTCATCTATTAAATAAGCAGAAGAGAGTTGCTCAGTTAATTACTGGAAAACCATGACAAACCGCTGAGCGGCACACACAAGATACTCACACACGCCACTCCAAAGAGGGCCTCATCGAGACAATACAACGACGTCATCGTCATCACTTCTCCCCTCTTAGCGTTATCGCCATCCCAAACTCTGAGAAACGACTCCGGCTTCACCAAAGACGATCGTCAAACCAATCCACGCTGAAAATGTCGTGTGGAGTCACATGAAGATCCACGCCAAACCTCAGCCACCGCGACGAGACAACGTAGCTCCGACACCGACAGGAAGCTACGAAGGAGAACTAGGCAAGGCTGGTGGCGTGGAAGATCACCGAACGGACCACCTGCTACCCGTCATCGTACGCCACAGGGCCCCGCCACCGCAACTTCGACTTCAAAGCATCAAACCAGCCGAGGCCATCCTACGAACACGTCGGAGAAGAGCCGACTACCTCAACCATAGCCGCGTCTCCCACATCGTTCCCCGTAACACCGTTGCCACAGAAGCCTCAACGCCAACTTCATCACTTCCCACTGGCCCCGCTTGCCGACGCCCAATTACTAAGATGAGGCACTCGAGAGGGGATACGACGCCACGGCGCCGCCAACATCCGATCGCTCCGGATCTAGGGATCCCCCAGAGTTGCAGCAGCTGCAGGATCCTACACGTAAAGGGTGCAAGAGCAATGCAACGATGCCTCCAAAAAGGTCTACGACGCCCAAGGCCACCGTCATCGCTGGTCAAAGGCCAACGGCCGAGATAGGGTTTTCACCCAAGCTACTAGCACACACAACCGCACGTCAATCCGGCGCCAGCAAGACCACCAATCACAACCTCCCACGAACAAGCAAGTCAACGAAGAAGGACCGAGCAGTCACATAGCCAACCGCACCTCACGGAGACCAACGGGAAGCCGTAGTGTAACCGTTTTTATTAGGAAAGTATAAATTAGAACATGTGGTTGGAACACAAACAATTAATATCTTAATCTAAGTGATGTCCACTTCTTGAAAGCTGTCCGGATCGGATTAGGCATGCATGTATTGAAACATTTTACAAAATTAGATCTATCACCCAACGGATGGCATATATGTGTTGCTTTTGGCATTTTCTCCTCTTCATCGTATTATTATATTCAGGTGGCGTCACCGTGCATGCATTGTTTTGAAACCCTTGCATGCATGCTTCAAACCCTAAACCTTGTGTGCACTTCACTTCTGCCCTACATGCAAAAATCTTTGGCAGATGAAATGGCACATGCAAGGCATGGCCTGCGCCCAACACACGCCCGAGAAGAAGCATGACGTGACGGACCAGAGAAATAACATACCAAACTGTGGCAAAATGGTTAATCAATTTTCATCTCCTTTCAATCACGACATCATAAAGTAAGAGGGCTCGATCATACGTACCACAAACAACCAAACTCTACAAGCGTACCAACTGATGATCCATCCCAACTCACACTTACGAAGAACAAATATACTGTAATTAATAATGTGTTAAATCAATTTGTCCCAACTAGCACCAGGGAAGAACTAAAAGGTGGCATGGACCTAAATTATCTGCACCCTAGAGATGGATCAACACCGCCATTAATTAAAACCCTAACCTACCTACACACTAGAGATGGATCACTCTCCTCCCGTCCGTCGCCAAAGCAACACATATATGACTCCAGTGGAAGGGGGCTCCTGGGTTCGCCCCCGGCAGAAAGAGGTGGGGAACCAAACCAAGTGTATCCTTTGAGAGCGAGAGCTGACTCGTGTATGGTGTTCTGTTCTATATGGTTGTTGAAGAACCCATGTGGTTCAAATACCATCCTCTTGTAGTTTCTTTTTATTTATTCCAATGGCATATCATAACTTTTAGTTTAACCCATTTTATTATGGAAGTATGAATTAGAACATGTGGATGGAAAAAAATCAATATCTTAATATCTAAGTGATGTCCACTTCTTGAAAGTTGTCCGGGTTAGGCATTCATGTTTTGATTTTTTTTACAAAATAAGACCTATCACCCACCGATAACATATACGTGTTGCTTTTGAAATGTGTGTGTGCACGCGCGCTTTTCACATCTTCCTTATATGCAAAAAAAATGTTGGCACACGACGTGGTACATGCAGCGCACGGCCTGCACCCAACACACGCCCGAGAAAGAATATGATGTGACGTATCAGAGAAATAACATACCGAACCATGGCAAAACGGCTGATCAAATTTCATCCCCTTTCAATCACGAGGTCGTAAAGTAAGAGAATTCGATCATAGTATTGCGATCATCTCTCTCTCTCTCTCTCTCTCTCTCTCTCTCTCTCTCTCTCTCTCTCTCTCTCTCTCTCTCTCTCTCTCTCTCTCTCTCTCTCTCTCTCTCTCTCTCTCTCTCTCTCTCTCTCTCTCTCTCTCTCTCTCTCTCTCTCTCTCTCTCTCTCTCTCTCTCTCTCTCTCTCTCTCTCTCTCTCTCTCTCTCTCTCTCTCTCTCTCTCTCTCTCTCTCTCTCTCTCTCTCTCTCTCTCTCTCTCTCTAAAACCTAGCCATAAGCCATCTTAGAGCATCTACAGCCGGATATGACAAATTCGGCCCCTCAAACGTCCGCGGGCACTGACCGGGCACGCCTCCAATCCGTCAATCTGCATCCGCATCTCTCAAATTTCATCCCCTACATCCATACAAAAGCATGCAAAGAAAATCCTACATACTACCCTAGCTACTCTTCGTCGTCGATGATATCCACGACGACGGAGCCGGGTGCCGGCTGGACGGGCGGGGAGGAGGGCTCCGGTTCATCCTCCTCCTGCTCCATCTCATCGATGTAGGCCAAGCACTCCGTGTGTTCCGCGGCTTCTTGCGCCTCCATCTCCTGCCGGCGACGGCGTCTTGCATCCGCTTCCGACTCCGACCGGAGGGAATCGAGGATGGCCTGCTGCTCCGCCCGGAGATCCCCGTTGCCAGCGTCCCCCACATCCACCTCCCCCGGCTCATCCCCCTCCTCCTCCACCTCTTCATCCTCCTCCTCCACCTCCACCTCCTCCTCGTCCGACTCCTCCTCCGGATCCACTACATCCGGAGGTAGCCCCGCGGCGATCTGGGCTTCGCACCTATTCAGGATCCGCTCAAGGAGCTCGAGCCGGCGCTCCGGTGTCAGGAACGCCTGGCTCCTCACCCGGCGGCATGGGGGCATGGCTGCGGATGGGTGGAGTGGAAACTGGCGGCGGCGGCGGACAGGAGGAGGAGGAAGATGTGGATGTAGGGTTTCGGGGTCCGTCGGTGCACTTAAATAGCCGGGCAATGCACTACGCGGCCCGTCGGAGCTGCGACACGCGGCGCGACTAGTCCGGCGGAGGAGACGACCTTCGGACCGCCGGGTTGGTGGGCGTTTTCGGCTGGGCCCCATTCGTCAGTCCGACGTGGCGGGCGTGCTCGGGCGTGCCCGGGCGCCCCCATATCGGCCCCATATTTGGGCTGGATATGGGGGGTGCCGGTCAGCACGGGCGCCGGCCGGGCCTCGTGGGCCATTGGTCCCGGTTCGTCTGACCCCTTTGGTCCCGGTTCCAGACACGAACCGGGACCAATGGGCCTGGGTCCTGGCCCACAACCATTGGTCCCGGTTTGTGGCTGGAACCGGGACCAAATGATGTCCTTTAGTCCCGGTTCCAGCCACAAACCGGGACCAATGGTCGGCCTATATATACCCCCTGCCCGCGAGCAGAGCAGTGCACACTCCTCTGTTTTTTTGGCCGGCCGTTGGGAGAGCTTTGTGGTGCTTTAGCTCACCTCCTATGCACATGAGGTGTTCGATGAAATGCCCGAACCACACTTAAGCTTTCTCCTCTCGAAGCTCCTTGTCCAAGCTCCATTTTCCTCAAGATTTGTTTAGGTTTGGCGGTCCGTCCTGTCCCGTCCCCGTCCTCACCGCCGTCGATCGCCCCCGCCCATCTCGGCGCCGGCACCACCGTGGTTAGCCTCTTCTTCTTATCTTCTTTCTAAAAGAAAAAAGTTCTTACTTGTATCATTTAGATAGATACTTGTGTAATTTTTTTTACTTTTATTATTGTTTGTTATTATATAGTGCCATGGTCATGGTATCCGCCCACGTCGGCCCTCGTCCGGTCTATGATTCGGATGTGGTATATATTATCTTTTATAACTATTTGTTTTATTTAGTGTTTATGACAATTATGCCGACCAACGTGACATAGATTTTTTAATCTAGGAGATATGTGAACCGGAAATTCCAACCGACATAGAAATTCTTGTCGAGAAGTTAAATTTGGTTGAAAAATAAAACAATTACTTGAAAGAAAAATTACAAAGAGTTGAAGAGGAGAAGATGAAGTTGGAGTTGCATGTTGCCGATGTCGTCGACGATCACAAGATCAAGATGGATGCAATGCGCTTGAAGATTAGAAAGATTAGAAAATATGCCATTCATACTGAGGCTTGGTATCATTATGCCGTTGGATCAATTGGTACCTTAGTTGCGGTTATGATCGCATTTGTTGTTGCATTTAAATTTTATAGTTTCAATGTATGTTTTAATTAGATGCTCTAGAGAGCTATATGTTGTTCAATAATGAGAACTATGTATGAACGTTATGTATTTATTTTGGTCACTCACTACTAGAATCAGCTTCTTTGCCGTATGCCATAGCAGACGGCAAAGGCATGCCTGGCGGACGGCAAAGCCTTTGCCGTCTGTCAGCAGACGGCCAACAGTCCGGCCGAACAGCTGCCGGCAAAGGCCCCTTTGCCGTCTGCTGGCAGACGGCAAAGAAGCCAAGCTCTTTTTCCGTCTGCTGGCAGACGGCAAAGCTCCTGGACGGCAGACAAAAGGTGCCAGCCCCGTTAGGGGGCTAACGGCGCTCTTTGCCGTCTGCCAGCAGACGGCAACGAGGCAACGGTCTTCGTCGTCTGCCAGCAGACGGCAAAGAGGCCAAATAGGCCAGCCCAGGTTGCACAGGCTGCTGCCACGTGGCCTCTTTGCCGTCTGCTAGCCGACGGCAAACCTCTTTGCCGTCAGCTAGCAGACGGCAAAGTGGCTATATTGCCACTATTTTTTTTCTTAAATTCAATCAATTTCACAGATATATATATATACATTTCAAAATATTTCAACAAGTACATATAGCCAACATATCCCTGCCATATGGATATGATCATCCAACACATATATACACCAAATGAAAAGTCCAACATATCCAACAATTAAGCAAAAGGTCCATATAGTTTCATCCATACATACATATATAGGTAGCAAGTTTCACATTGTTCATCCTACAAAATCAAAACAAAAAGGAAGCACAAGAAGAAGAGTAGACTCCATCAACGCAAGCTTCCTCATCGAAAGCAAATCTGCAAATTGGGAAAGAAGAAAGTTAGAAGAAGAAGAAGAAGACTAGCTAGAAGAAGAAGAAGAAGAAGAAGACTAGAAGAAGAAGAAGAAGAAGAAGACTAGCTAGAAGAAGAAGAAGAAGAAGAAGAAGACTAGGTCATTTTGGAGCTAAAGCAAGGTTATTATGCCATTTTTTACCTAAGTGAGCTAATTATGTCATAAATGAACTAGCTAAGCTAAGTATAGATCATTATTGAGCTATCCTAGGTAGTTATGCCATTTTTTAGCTAACTAAGCATATCAAGTCATTTTGGAGGAAAAAATGCTAAGTATAGGTCATTTTATAGCTATCCTAGGTAAAATATGTCATTTTGGAGCTAAGTAAGGTTATTATGTCATTTTCGAGGAAAATAAGCTAAGTATAGGTCATTTTGGATCTAAGTAGGTCATTTCTTAAGCTAAGTATGCATTTGTTAAGCAAAACACTTGGGAAAACTTACCATCATCACGGAGGTGAAGGACCGGTCGGGCTTGCGCCAGTGTGAGACGGAGAAGGACCGGTCGGGGTTGCGGCAGACGCAGAAGGACCGGTCATAATCACAACTCCTCCTCCTCATCATCATCAACTCTAACACATTGTAGCACATAATAACACATTGTACCTAGGACCTACTCCTCTCTCATAGGACCTACTCTACCCTCTCTTAGGTAAAATATCATAAAACAAGATAGGCCCTGACTCTCCATTATGGAGAATGCAGATCATCCTGTCTCCAATTCTTGGCCTACGCACAATGTTGCTTCCAAGTAGCTCTCTAGGATTGACCATACATTTTTTCCACTCTTTGATTGTCATGTCTTCATCGGTTTTAGAAATCCGGTATGGACAGGAGTGATGCGTAGGCTGACCTGGCCGTGCTGGCCGTAAGCTCATAAAATCAACGTGACCGCTCGGAAACATCAGATTAGGCACACAATCCGTCGGGATTTTCTGTTGAAAAACATAGTAATAACTTTGTAGTTAGCAATGTAGTTTAGTTTTAGAAGAATTTATGCAAAAGATGCACGGATGTCGTAATAGTAGAAAATCTTACCATGCAATCTCCATGGATGTTACCGTAGTTCACCACCTGCACTAGTGGCACGTATTGACCATAATGTGGAGGAGTTTGATAATAGCTATTGTAATTCTCAAGATCATTAATAAACGCGACAAGATGATCTTTCTCCTTACAAGTTAATTCTGCTTTATCATTGTAGTAGTAGGTTCTGTCTACCATCTTCCGTACATTTTTTGAAGAATGAAAATAAGCTGTCAATGGAAATTAGTTGTCAACTATTTTTAAATAAACAATATAAATTACTTAATAAATATGGTTGAGAAACTCACATAATGGTAGAACTGGAGGCGTCTGCACATCGACCCAGATGTCGATATTACCTTCAATTTCATCTTCCGGACGAATATCAAAGGTGATAAGCATATTAGGCTCAAATGCATAAGCCTTGCATAGTGCTTGCCAACTTTTGCATTCAAAATAGGAGTAGGTGTCTGCATTGTACAATTTTACGGCAAAAGTATAACCATGCTCGGTCCTCAAGTGAACTCTCTTTACCTCCATACTTTTTTTAGTATTGAAACCAATCTTATCCAAGACATATCTTCTTGCATGGCAGGGGATACGCTAGTAGAATAGTAAAAAATTAAAATTATAAGTTGAAGCAAAAGAAGCAGAAGTCATGCTTAATTACGAAAAAAGACTTGTCGTTGTGACTTACTGTATCCACTTCGAAGGTCTCATCCAGCACGATGCTGAAGCGCCTACCATCAACTAGGTGAGTCGTGTCGCACATACCGCGCTTGTCTTCGCAGTATTCGCACATACCGAATTCCCTTTCGCTATCATCGTCAGACATTTCCTATGTTCATAGTTGAAACATTTAAAATCGATCGAAGGCAACTACCAGGAAACTGATCAACACACAGATCACTATTACTCAAAATATGCAACGGGTTGACTTTAGGTCTGTCGAGTCTTTCCTTCCTAAACTCTCATCTCACGTATATGGTGGGCACTCCCTCTGATATTGCGTCCGTCGGTGATGGTGGCTCCTCCATTCGTCCCCGAGTGCATTACACCAAAATGTCTAGCACACGGGAACGAAGGAGAAGCGACCCCCACGACAACAGTCGGGATTCTTCCTCTCTCATATTTCGACCGTCGGTGATGGTCGCTACTCCTCCTTTCCCTAGTGCATTACAAATATCTAGCACAAGGAAAAGAAGGAGAAGCGACCCCCACGACAACAGTCGGGATTCTTCCTCTCTCATATATATATATATGGTGGACACTCTCCCTCACTGAAATACACACAAGGATCCGAAACAGACCTAAAGTCAACCCGTTCCATATATCGAGCAATGACATAGAAAAAATGCCCTATGTTTATAGATGTAACCCTTTCGAACGGGAGACGCATAGTGGTCACGCATACTGATGATTCAATCTACCTACAGCTAGCAAGTTTCATCGGCACGAAGACCGGAACAGAGCAAATGAAGGGGGAGGAGGAGATGTCATTTGTGCTCACCCACGAACGCAGGGGCGGAACTCGTCGAACGCACGGGGAGGTCGTCGAACACCAAACCCTCGCAGCGACGAAACAACTGCACATTTAAATCCACCCGATCAACACAAATATATATGATGTTTTTCATCACAAAATCGGAAATTATATGACCTAACTCATAATTCACACATATATGACCCCGTCGGACTCTGGAAGGCCGAAGAGCACCCTTTCGGTCAACAGGAGGCCGAAGAGGTGTCGGGTGTCGGGGGTGTCGTGTTAGGGTGTCGGGGTGTCGTGGTGTCGGGGTGTCGTGTCGGGGTCGGGGTGTCGTGTCGGGGTCGGGGTGTCGGGGTGTCGGGGGTGTCGTGTCTGGGTGTCGTGGTGTCGGGGTGTCAGGGGTGTCGGGGTCGGGGTGCCGTGTCGGGGTCGGGGTGTCGGGGTGTCGGGGTCGGAGTGCCGTGTCGGGGTCGGGGTGTCGGGTCGGGGTCGGGGTGTCGGGTCGGGGTGTCGTGGTGTCGGGGTGTCGTGTCAGGGGGTCGGGGTGTCGTGTCGGGGTCAGGGTGTCGTGTCGGGGTCGGGGTGTCGGGGTGTCGGGGGTGTCGTGTCTGGGTGTCGTGGTGTCGGGGTGTCAGGGGTGTCGGGGTGTCGGGGTCGGGGTGCCGTGTCGGGGTCGGGGTGTCGGGGTGTCGGGGTCGGGGTGCCGTGTCGGGGTCGGGGTGTCAGGTCGGGGTCGGGGTGTCGGGTCGGGGTGTCGTGGTGTCGGGGTGTCGTGGTGTCGGGGTGTCGTGTCGGGGTCGAGGTGTCGGGGTGTCGGGGTCGGAGTGTCGGGTCGGGGTCGGGGTGTCGGGTCAGGGTGTCGTGGTGTCGGGGTGTCGTGGTGTCGGGGTGTCGTGTCGGGGTCGGGGTGTCGGGGTGTCGTGTCGGGGTCGGGGTGTCGGGGTGTCGGGGGTGTTGTGTCTGGGTGTCGTGGTGTCGGGGTGTCGTGGTGTCGGGGTCGGGGTGCCGTGTCGGGGTCGGGGTGTCGAGGTGTCCTTTTCTTTTATTTCCTATCTTTCTTCTACTTCTTCTTCTTTCCTTTTTCTTCTTCTCTTCTTCTTTCCTTTTTCTTCTCCTAAATCTTACTCCTATTACCTAAATAATACAAACAAAGAACACTTGTAGGAACAAGGTCTACGTAGAGTGGCTCCTCCATCTTCACCGGAAGGAGCGGCGCGTCGTCGTCCACCTCCATCTTCACCGACAGGAGGGCCGGGCGGGAGCGGTGGGTTGCGGCGGCGACGGTTCGGGCTGCTCCTCCTCCTTCTCTCCTTCATCTCCTCCTCCTCCTCCTCCTCTCCTCTTTCTCCTTCTCTTCCTATTCTTTATCTTCTTATTCTGTTTTTCTTTTTCCTTTCCATTTTCCTTTAATTATATTTACATCTACATCTTTTTCTTCTCTTCCTATTATTCTTCTTTTTTCTTTTACTTCCTATTATTTTTCTTTTATTTCCTATTATACTTCCTTTTCTTTTATTTCCTATCTTTCTTCTACTTCTTCTTCTTTCCTTTTTATTCTTCTCTTCTTCTTTCCTTTTTCTTCTCCTAAATCTTACTCCTATTACCTAAATAATACAAACAGAGAACAAATCTAAAACTAAATCTAATTCAACCTAAAAATTAAATATAACTAATACAAACAGAGAACAAATCTAATTAAACCTAAATAAGAAGATAAACAGGGAACAAAAAGAACAGGGGAGGAGGGGGGCTTACCTTCCGGTGGCTGCGGGTGGGGGGAGGTGGCTGCGGGGAGGAGGATGGCTGCGGGTGGGGGGGAGCTGGCACCGGCGACGGTGCGGCTCCGGCGGCGGGGCGGGGCGACGCGACGCGGCGCGGCTCCGGTGATGGGGTGGGGCAGGGCGGCCGCCGCGGCCTGGATCCGCTGGGCGGGGCGGCCGGCGACGGGGCGGGCTCCGGGGGGCGGGGGGGGCGGCGCGGGGCGGCAGAGGGGGAGGGGCGGGGGAGCGTCGGGCGGCGGCGGGGGACGAAAATTAAAAGGGGATAGGGCGCGGGAGAGAGAGAAGAGAGAGAGGAGGTGGGGGGGTAACGGCCGTTAGGGGGTTATTTTCTTTGCCGTCTGCCAGCGGACGGCAAAGTTTCTTTGCCGTCCGCTAGCAGACGGCAAAGAGGTGGGGTTGGCCGTTGCAGTTAACTGCCCTCCACGGGGCCCACCCCACCTCTTTGCCGTCTGCTAGCGGACGGCAAAGAAAGTTTGCCGTCCGCTGGCAGACGGCAAAGAGCTTGACCTAGCCAGTGCCGTGCCCCGTGGGGCCCACTTTGGTCTTTGCTGTCTGCTGGCAGATGGCAAAGAGTTCTTTGCCGTCTGCCAGCAGACGGCAAAGAAGTGCAGATGGCAAAGACCCTCTTTGCCATCAGCTGGTTCTTTGCCGTCTGCGTTGGCAAGACAGACGGCAAACAGCCTCTTTGCCATCCGCTGGCAGACGGCAAAGAGCTGGCAGATGGCAAAGTTGCTGATTCCAGTAGTGACTACTGTACTTTGGCTTTAATGTAATGATGAATTTCTATTAATTTTGTCACTTCTCTATTCATGATATGCACGCAGATGAACCGGCAATGGATGTACGGTGACCGACGCACCTCCGAGTATATTAAGGGCCTGCATAATTTTCTCGAAGCAGCTGAGGCAAACAAGCAGAATGGTTTTATGCATTGTCCATGTACTATCTGTGAGAATACGAAGGCTTTCTCCAACTATAAAACCCTTCACTTCCACCTGCTTCAGAAGGGTTTTATGCCACGCTATAATGTTTGGACCAAGCATGGAGAAAGAGGGGTTATGATGGAAGACAATGAAGAAGAAGAGGATGACGACAACTACCCGCCCCCTGAATACGGTGATGCTGTAATGGGGGAAGCTGAAGATCAAGAGGAACCAGATGATGTGCCCGATGATGATCTTCGCTGGGTCATTGTTGATGCACAGAGAGAATGCGAAAGTGAAAGGGGGAAGTTGAAGTTCGATCGCATATTAGAGGATCACAAAAAAGGGTTGTACCCAAATTGCGAAGATGACAACAGAAAGCTCGGTACCACACTGGAATTGCTGCAATGGAAGGCAGACAATGGTGTATGTGACAAGGGATTTAGTTCACTACTGAAAATAATGAAGAAGAAGCTACCAAAGGATAACGAATTGCCCGGCAGTACGTAAGAAGCAAAGAAGGTTCTATGCCCTCTAGGATTGGAGGTGCAGAAGATACATGCATGCCCTAATGACTGCATCCTCTACCGCGGTGCGTACGAGGATTTGAACGCATGCCCGGTAAGCGGTGCATTGCGGTATAAGATCAGGAGAGATGAGCCTGGTGATGTTGAGGGCCAGCGCATCGGGAAGAGGGTTCCTGCCAAGGTGATGTGGTATGCTCCTATAATACCACGGTTGAAACGTCTGTTTAGAAACAAAAAGCATGCCGAGTTGATGCAATGGCACAAAAAAGACCGTAAGAAAGATGGGGAGTTGAGAGCACCCGCTGACGGGTCGCAGTGGAGAAAGATCGAGAGAAAGTGGAGCGACTTTACAGGTGACCCGAGGAACGTATGGTTTGGTTTAAGTGCAGATGGCGTTAATCCTTTTGGGGAGCAGAGCAGCAAGCATAGCACATGGCCTGTGACTCTATGTATGTATAACCTTCCTCCTTGGTTGTGCATGAAGCAGAAGTTCATTATGATGCCAGTGCTCATCCAAGGCCCTAAGCAACCCGGCAATGACATTGATGTGTACCTAAGGCCATTAGTTGATGAACTTTTATAGCTATGGAATGGAAGAGGTGTACGTGTGTGGGATGAGAACGAACAGGAGGAATTTGACCTACATGCATTGCTATTTGTAACCATCAACGATTGGCCTGCTCTCAGTAACCTTTCAGGATAGACAAACAAGGGATACCACACATGCACACACTGTTTAGATGACACCGACAATATATATTTGGACAAATGCAGGAAGAATGTGTACCTGGGGCATCGTCGATTTCTTCCGACCAACCATCAATGTCGAAAGAAAGGAAAGCATTTCAAAGGTGAGGCAGATCACCGGAAGAAGCCCGCCCTTCGTACTGGTGATCACATACTTGATATGGTCAATGATTTACAAGTAATATTTGGAAAGGGTCCTGGCGGACTATCTGTTCCGACTGACGATGCGGGACACGCACCCATGTGGAAGAAGACATCTATATTTTGGGACCTACCCTATTGGAAAGACCTAGAGGTCCGCTCTGCAATCGACGTGATGCACGTGACGAAGAATCTTTGCGTGAACCTGCTAGGCTTTTTGGGAGTGTATGGGAAGACAAAAGATACACCGGAGGCACGGGAGGAACAGCAACGTGTGCATGAAAAAGACAGCATGCATCCAAAGCAGTACGAAGGTCCTGCCAGCTACGCTCTTACCAAAGAAGAGAAGGAAATCTTCTTTGAATGCCTGCTCAGTATGAAGCTCCCGTCTGGCTTCTCGTCGAATATAAAGGGAATAATAAGTATGGCAGAGAAAAAGTTCCAGAACCTAAAGTCTCATGACTGCCATGTGATTATGACGCAACTGCTTCCGGTTGCATTGAGGGGGCTTCTACAGGAAAACGTTCGATTAGCCATTGTGAAGCTATGTGCATTCCTCAATGCAATCTCTCAGAAGGTGATCGATCCAGAAATCCTGCCAAGGTTAAGGAGTGATTTGGTGCAATGTCTTGTTAGTTTCGAGCTGGTGTTCCCACCGTCCTTCTTCAATATCATGACGCACGTCCTAGTTCATCTAGTCGACGAGATTGTCGTTCTGGGCCCTGTATTTCTACACAATATGTTCCCCTTTGAGAGGTTCATGGGAGTCTTAAAGAAATATGTTCGTAACCGCGCTAGGCCAGAAGAAAGCATCTCCATGGGCCATCAAACAGAGGATGTCATTGGGTTTTGTGTTGACTTCATTCCTGACCTTAAGAAGATTGGTCTCCCTCAATCGCGGTATGAGGGGAGACTGATTGGAAAAGGCACGCTAGGAGCGGACTCAATAATATGTAGGGACGGGCATTCTTGGTCTCAAGCACACTACACAGTTCTACAGAATTCTACCTTGGTGACCCCGTATGTCGATGAACACAAGAATATTCTGCGCTCCAAACACCCGGAGCAGTGTGACGACTGGATTACATATGAACACATCAGGACTTTCGGCAGTTGGTTGCAAACACGTCTCATGGGTGACAAGACTATTTCTGATGAGTTGTACTCATTGGCCAGGGGACCATCTTCGACTGTATTGACTTACAAAGGGTACGACATAAATGGGAATACATTTTACACGATCGCCCAAGATCAAAAGAGCACCAACCAAAACAGCGGTGTCCGCTTTGATGCAGCAACCAATAGGGGAAAGGACACATATTATGGTTACATAGTGGACATATGGGAACTTGACTATGGACATGATTTCAAGGTCCCTTTGTTTCAGTGCAAATGGGTCAATCTGTCAGGAGGCGGGGTACAGGAAGACCCACAGTACGGAATGACAACAGTGGATCTGAACAATCTTAGGTACACAGACGAACCATTCGTCCTAGCCAATGATGTGGCGCAGGTTTTCTATGTGAAGGACATGTCTACCAAACCGAGAAAAAGAAAAGATAAGGAAGCGAATACATCATACGATGAGCCAAAGCGCCACATAGTTCTTTCAGGAAAAAGAGACATCGTGGGATTGGAGGGCAAGACAGACATGTCTGAAGATTATGAAAAGTTACATGAAATTCCTCCCTTCAAAGTCAAGGCTGACCCAAGCACCCTCTTAAACGATGAAGATTATCCATGGTTACGGCGCAATAAGCAAAGGACACAAGCGAAGAAAAAGTGAAGACTTTCTCTCCACAACTATATCATTGCAGTTACATGTGAAGAAATGAAATGTCTTTTGTAACAGATGAGTTTTCGTATGAAACCCTAATACTTCGAAAGAGATTGTCCGTTTTGTACACAAAGTGCATCCAGTTTTTGCCGTAACCCTCTCAACTCTTTATAACCTTGGGCGGTGAAGGTCGTACCAATCAGGAAGAAGCACACGGATCGTGTGTTTGTTTCAAGCGCTTGTGAGCTGTTGGATCTGCACTATAACGACTAGTCCCGGTTCGTGCTAGCAACCGGGACTAAAGAGGCACACGACCCTATATATAACCCACCTCTCGGACATGTTCGACACTTAGTGTGTGTACTCATTCGGATTCCCTGCATACGGTCCAACGGTGCATTTCATATTTCCTCCGTTGGGCTGTATGCAGGGGAAACCGTGTGTTTTGTTGATCTATCTAGAAATCCTTTAGTTCATCGACCGAATACAAATCATTCGGATTCCCTGCATACGGTCCGACGGTGCATTTCATATGCGGGCACTCACGAGCCACCGTCGGGCTGTATGCAGGGGAAACCGTGTGTTTTGTTGATCTATCTAGAAATCCTTTAGTTCATTGACCGAATACAAATCATTCGGATTCCCTGCATACGGTCCGACGGTGCATTTCATATGCGGGCACTCACGAGCCACCGTCGGGCTGTATGCAGGGGAAACCGTGTGTTTTGTTGATCTATCTAGAAATCCTTTAGTTCATCGACCGAATACAAATCATTCAGATTCCCTGCATACGGTCCGACGGTGCATTTCATATGCGGGCACTCACGAGCCACCGTCGGGCTGTGTGCAGGGGAAAGGATGATGCTCAATTGTCCGTTTTGTACACGAAGTGCATCCAGTTTTTGCCGTAACCCTCTCAACTTTTTATAACATGCTATCTGGGTGAAATGATGATACCATGCCAACTTTCAACCTTTTCAGAGTTCATTTGTAGTGCTTTTCAATTTCAGGGTCATTTAGCTCAAAAAAATCAATAAGTGCATGAAAAATACCAAATGAATTCAGAAAGGGTTGAAAATTGATGATGTGGCTTTGAACGGTGCATTTTGAACGCACAAAAAGTCTGGAGTTCAAATAAGTTCAAAAAAATGAAATCCCTTTGTAACACATGAGTTTTCGTCTGAACCCCTCATACTTCGAAAGAGATTGTCCAGTTTGTACACGAAGTGCATCCAGTTTTTGCCGTAACCCTCTCAACTTTTTAGCACTTGCTATGTGGGTGAAATGATGATACCATGCCAACTTTCAACCTTTTCAGAGTTCATTTGAAGTGCTTTTCAATTTCAGGGTTATTTAGCTCAAAAAAATCAGTAAGTGCATGAAAAATACCAAATGAAGTCAGAAAGGGTTGAAAATTGATGATGTGGCTTTGAATGGTGCATTTTGAACACACAAAAAGTATGGAGTTCAAATAAGTTCAAAAAAATGAAATTCTTTTGTAACACATGAGTTTTCGTCCGAAACCCTGATACTTCGAAAGAGATTGTCCGTTTTGTACACGAAGTGCATCCAGTTTTTGCCGTAACCCTCTCAACTTTTTAGCACTTACTATGTGGGTGAAATTATGATACCATGCCAAGTTTTAACCTTTTCAGACTTCATTTGTAGTGCTTTTCAATTTCAGGGCCATTTAGCTCAAAACAAATCATTAAATGCATGAAAAATAGCAAATGAAGGCAGAGAAGGGTTGAACATTGATGATGTGCCTTTGAATGGTGCATAATGAACACACAAAATGTCCGGAGTTAAAATAAGTTATTAAAAATGAAGGAGAGGCGCAATGCTCACCTGCACGTTGCTTAGCTTCAGGCCTTGAGAAACTGCAGATAGCTCCGTGCAGTCTACACCATTTCCTCAAGGCCTGAAGCTAAGCAACATGCCGGTGAGCATTGCGCCTCTCCTTCATCGTTCTTCATCTCTGCACTCAGGGCTTATAAACCGCTGCGAGTCCCTCTCGCTTGGCGAGGTGGGACTAAATGTTAGCCACTCCGAGGACAAGGCCTTTAGTCCCGGTTGGTGGCTCAATTAAAATATTTTGTTATGATCAACTAAAACAAAACTATAATATTCTTCAATAGCAAAAAGAATCAAATAAAAAGCTTTTATAAACTTAAAATTATTTAAAATTTATGCAACAAAAAAATATAAAACACCCATTTAAAATAACCTAAAACTTACCAAATTGAATATAATGATAAAACACAGTAATATTAAATAGCAGGAAAAAGAATCACTCGAAAATCTATTTTTTTAGTAAAGTTATCAAACTATTAACTAAAATTATCAAATTATTTATTTGTTAAAAAGAATGAACTAAAATATTAACTAAAATTATCAAAGAATTTAATTGTTAAAAAGAATGAACTAAAAAGAATCAACTAAAATATTAACTAAAATTATCAAAGTATTTATTTGTTAAAAAGAAGAAAAATACTGGAAAAAATAAAAAATAAATACTTTGGTCCCGGTTGGTGGCACCAACCGGGACCAATACCCACCTTTGGTCCCGGTTGGTGGAACGAACCGGGACCAATACCCACCTTTGGTCCCGGTTGGTGCCACCAACCGCGACCAAAGGTCTCTGCTTCCCGCCCTTTGGGCTGCTGAAAAGAGACCTTTGGTCCCGGTTGGTGGCACCAACCGGGACCAAAGGTGGGTATTGGTCCCGGTTGGTGCTACCAACCGGGACCAAAGGCTCTGGGTATATAAGCCCACACTTAGCGTTTTCCAGTCCCAGTTCATCTTCCCCCCCCCCCCCGACGCCGCGCTGAACTGCATGACGCCGCCAGGCTGCCGGACCGCGCCCTCGCCGACGCGCTCTCCTCCCCGAGCCCTCGCCGACGCCCTCGCCGAGCCCGCCATTCTCGTCCCCATCGCCGCGCGCCGCCCCGAGCCCGCCGTCGTCGTCCCCGTCCTCGTCGCCGCCCCCGTCGCCGCCCCGTCCCCGTCGCCTCCCCGTCGCCGCGCCGCCCCGTCGCCGCGCCGTCGCCTCCCCGTCGCCGCCCCCGTCGCCTCCCCGTCGCCGCCCCGTCGCCTTACCGTCGCCGCCCCGTCGCCGCCCCCCTGTGAGCCACCCCTTTCCCATAGTCCCCTGCTCGGATACGGCGACACGGACACGGCGACATGGGATATGGCATTTTCCAGAAACAGTCCATCGGGGACACGACAAGTATATATAAAGATAAATGAAAATATGCCAGTTAAAGAAAGAAAAATAACGAGAAAGAGATCGCCCCCTCCCCGATAACTTCGACATGAGGGGGGTCGATAAACATTTTTTTTCCATGTATGTATGTCGTTGTCGTTGAGTTAAAGAAAGAAAAATAATGAAAATATGTCATGAGTTAATGAAAATATATAATATATGTATGTGGCTATGTATGTAAAGATGGATAGCATTTTTTTCCATGTATGTATGTCGTTGTCGATATAGCCCCTCCCCGATAATTAACTTCGACATGAGGGGGGGGTCAATATACCCCCTCCCCGATAACTTCGACATGAGGGGGGGGGTCGATATACCCCCCTCCCCGATAACTTCGACATGAGGGGGGGGGTCGATATACCCCCTCCCCGATAACTTCGACATGAGGGGGGAGGGTCGATATACCCCCTCCCAGCTAACATTTTTTTTCTAAGTTACTTAGGTAAAATGTTCACCCCCCTCTCGATATACCGGGCGAGATGAAGCCGTGGTTTTCTTGAATCCTCTGACACTAGACAACATGACATATAGAAGGGTAGATGAGATCAGGAAAAATATGGACCATTTTCTGCACATCCAGAATGGCGCCATTTTGTTAAATCCCTAAAAGGTCAAGAGAATCCCGTCCCTCTCCCCTACCCAATAAACTCTCGAGGCCACCCAAACCCTAGAAGAAAGAGCGTTGTCGATCTCCTACCCCCTCCCGTCCCTACCTGATAAACTCTCGAGGCCACCCAAACCCTAGAAGAAAGAGCATTGTCGAGGCCACCCCAAACCCTAGAAGTGTTGTCGAGGCCACCCCAAACCGGACGTCGGACGACATTCATGAGAGAGGCGGTCCGGACGTCGGACGACATTCATGTTTGTATATTAATTGCAATGTTGTAATATTTGCAGAAACTATGGATGTTGGGGAACGTTGCATGGGAAACAAAATATTTCCTATGCACACGCAAGATCTATCCATGGTGATGAGCATCTACGAGAGGGAGAGTGGATCTACGTACCCTTGTAGATCGCTAAGCGGAAGCGTTAAGAAACGCGGTTGATGTAGTCGAACGTCTTTGCGATTCAAATCGCCGAGCGTCCCGCGATCCCATCACGATCCGTCTCGCGATCCAATCACGATCCGTCCCACGATCCCATCATGATCCGTCCCGTGATCAAATCACGAACCGTCTCGCGATCCTGATCACGGTCCTTCCGATCTAGCGCCGAACGGACGGCACCTCCGCGTTCAACACACGTACAGCTTGATGACGCCTTCACCTCCTCGATCCAGCGAGCAATGGTGAAGTAGTAGATGAGTTCCGGCAGCACGACGGCGTGGTGATGGTGGTGGTGAAGAACAATCTCCGCAGGGCTTCGCCAAGCACTACGGAAACTATGACGGAAGATGAACTAGAGGGGCGGGGTTGCCGGCACACGGCTTGGAATTCTTTTTCTATTCCGGGTGCTAGCCCTGCCCCTCTATTTATATGTTGAGCCCTAGGGTCGAAACTTGGAGAAAGAGCCTCCTCAAAGTCGGTTTGGCCCGCAAGGCAAGAGTCCTGCTCGGACTCCAGGACCAGACGCCAGGGTTCTCGGCGTCTGCCCCTAGCCGACAGGGTTCCTGGCATCTAGCCCCTGGCCTCCGCAAAACTCCTTTTGCACCTTCCTTAAAGCCTCGTGGGCTTTACCCCTTGGCCCATATAAAGTGTTTTTGTACCCGAACATTTCGGGAAACATCCGAAACCCCTTCCGGTGAATTCCGGAACCCTTCCGGAGACCAAACACTATTATCCCATATATCAATCTTTACCTCCGGACTATTCCGGAGTTCCTCGTCATGTCCGGGATCTCATCCGGGACTCCAAACAACCTTCGGTCACCAACATAATAACTCAACTATACTTATATCATCACCAAACGTTAAGTGTGTAGACCCTGCGGGTTCGAGAACTATGCAGACATGACCGACACACCTCTATGGTCAATAACCAATAGCGGGACCTGGATGCCCATATTGGTTCCTACATATTCTACGAAGATCTTTATCGGTCGAACCTCTATGTCAAGGATTCAGTTAATCCCGTACGCTGTTCCCTTTGTTTATCGGTATGTTACTTGCCCGAGATTCGATCGTTGGTATCTCTATACCTAGTTCAATCTCGTTACCGGCAAGTCTCTTTACTCGTTCCGTAATACAAGATCATGTGGCTAACTCTTTAGTCACTTTGCTTGCAAGGCTCATTGTGATGTTGTATTACCGAGTGGGCCCTGAGATACCTCTCCGTCACACGGAGTAACAAATCCCAGTCTTGATCCATGCCAACCCAATAGACACCCTCGGAGATACCTGTAGAGCACCTTTATAGTCACCCAGTTACGTTGTGACGTTTGATACACACAAGGTATTCCTCCGGTGTCAGTGAGTTGCATGATCTCATGGTCATAGGAACAGATACTTGACATGCAGAAAACTATAGCAATAAACTGACCCGATCATATGCTATGTTTATAGTTTGGGTCTTGTCCATCACATCATTCTCCTAATGATGTGATCCCGTTATCAAATGACATCTCATGTCTATGGCCAGGAATCCTTGACCATCTTTGATCAACGAACTATTTAACTAGAGGCATACTAGGGACACAGTGTTGTCTATGTACCCACACATGTATTTGAGTTTCCAATCAATACAATTATAGCATGGATAATAAATAATTATCATGAACAAGGAAATATAATAATAACCAATTTATTATTGCCTCTAGGGCGTATTTCCAACAGTCTCCCACTTGCACTAGAGTCAATAATCTAGTTCACATCACCATGTGATTTACATTGTTATGAATCTAACACCCAATGAGTTCTGGTGTTCGATCATGCTTTGCATGTGAGAGAGGTCTTTAGTCAACGGGTCTGCGACATTCAGATCCGTGTGGACTTTGCAAATCTCTATGTCATACTGTAGACACTGCTACCACACTCCACTTGGAGCTATTCCAAATGGTTGCTCTACTATACGTATCCGGACTGCTTCTCAGAGTCGTCCGAATAGGTGTCAAAGCTTGCATCCACGTAACCCTTTACGACGAACTCTTCATCACCTCCATAATCGAGAAATATTTCCTTAGTCCTCTAGTTACTAAGGATAATCTTGACCGCCGTCCAGTGATCCACTCCTCGACCACTCTTGTACCCCTTGACAGACTCATGGCAAGGCACACACTAGGTGCGGTACACAACATGGCATACTATACAGAGCCTATGGATAAGGCATAGGGGACGACCTTCGTCCTTTCTCTTTCTTCTGCCGTGGTCGAGCTTTGAGTCTCACTCAACTCCACACCTTACAAATCAGGCAAGAACTCTTTCTTTGACTGATCCATTTTGAACTCTTTCAAAATCTTGTCAAGGTATGTACTCATTGAAAGTTTTACCAAACGTCTTGATCTATCTCTATATATCCTGACGCCCAACATTTAAGTAGCTTCATTCCAGGTTTTCCTTTGAAAAACTCCTTTTCAAACAACCCTTTATGCTTTCCAAAAATTCTACATCATTTCCGATCAACAATATGTCATCCACATATACTTATCAGAAATTCTATAGTGCTCCCACTCACTTTATTGTAAATACAAGTTTCTCATAAACTTTGTATAGACTCAAAAACTTTGATCACCTCATCAAAGAGTATATTCCAACTCCGAGTTGCTTGCTCCAGTCCATAGAAGGATTGTTGCAACTTGCATACATTTTAGCATCCTTAGGACTGACAAAACCTTCTGGTTGTATCACATACAACCTTTCCTCACGGAAACCGTTAAGGAAACTCTGTTTTGACATCCATCTGCCAGATTTCATAATCGAAAAATGCAGCAACTGCTAACATAATTCCAACAGACTTTAGCATCGCTACGGGTGAGAAAGTCTCATCGTAGTCAACTCCTTGAACTTGTGAAAAACCCTTTGCCACAAGTCGAGCTTTATAGACGGTGACATTACCGTCCGCGTCCGTCTTCCTTTTAAAGATCCATTTGTTCTGAATGGCCTTTCGCCCTTCAGGTAATACTTCCAAATCCCATACTTTGTTTTCTTACATGGATCCCATCTCGGATTTGATGGCCTCTAACCATTTCTCGGAATCCGGGCCCATCATCGCTTCTCCATAGCTCGTAGGTTCATCGTTGTCCAACAATATGACCTCTAAGACAGGGTTGCCGTACCACTCAGGAGCAGTACGCGTCCTTGTCGACCTACGAGGTTCGACAGTAACTTGATCCGAAGCTTCATGATCATCATCATTAACTTCCTCTTCAACTAACGTAGGCTCTACATAAACAACTTTCTGTGCTGCGCTACTCTCTGGTTGAAACAAAGGTTCAACAACCTCATCAAGTTCTATCTTCCTCCCACTCAATTCTTTCGAGAGAAACTCTTTCTCGAGAAAGGACCCATTTTAGCAACAAACACTTTGCACTTGGATCTGAGATAGAAGGTATACCCAACTGTTACGTTAGGGTATTCTATGAAGATGCATTTGTCCGCTTTGGGTTCGAGCTCATTAGGTTGAAAACCTTTTCCACATAAGCGTCGCAGCCCCAAATATTAAGATATGACAGCTTAGGTTTCTGCCAAACCAAAATTCATACGGTGTCATCTCAACGGACTTAGATGGTGCCCCCTTTTAAAGTGAATGTAGTTGTCTCTAATGCATAACCCCAAAACGATAGTGGCAAATCGATAAGAGACATCATAGTTCGCACCATATCCAATAGAGCACGACTACGACGTTCGGACACACCATCACACTATGGTGTTCCAGGTGGCGTGAGTTGTGAAACAACTTCCACATTGTCCTAAGTTGTATACCAAACTCGTAACTCAGATATTTACCTCCACGATCATATCGTAGACATTTTATCTTCTTGTCACTATGATTTCAAACTTCACTCTGAATTTGTTTGAACTTTTCAAACATTTCAGACTTGTGTTTCATTAAGCAAATATCCCCATATCTACTCAAATTATCAGTGAAGGTAGGAAATAACGATATCCACCGCCTGCTACAACACTCATTGGACTGTATACATCAACATGTATCATTCCAATAAGTCACTTGCCCGCTCCATCATACCGGAAAACGGGGTCTTAGTCATCTTGCCCAAGAGGAATGGTCCGCATGTCTCAACTGATTCAAAATCGAATGAGTCTAAAGATCCATCAGCATGGAGTTTCTTCATGCGCTTTACACCAATATGACATTTAGCGGCAGTGTCACAAGTATGTGGTACTATCATTATCTAACTTTGTATCTTTTGGCATCAATATTATGAACATGTGTATCACTATGATCAAGATTCAATAAACCATTCTCATTGGGTGTATGACCATTGAAGGTATTATTCATGTAAACAGAATAACCATTATTCTCTAATTTAAATGAATAACCGTATTGCAATAAACATGATCTAATCACGTTCATGCTCAACGCAAACACCAAATAACACTTATTTAGGTTCATCACTAATCCCGAAGGTATAGAGAGCGTGCGATGGTGATCACATCAACCTTGGAAACACTTCCAACACTCATCGTCACCTCGCCCTTAGCTAGCCTCCGTTTATTCCGTAGCTTTTATTTCGAGTTACTAACATTTAGCAACCGAACCGGTATCTAATACCCAGGTGCTACTAGGAGTCCTAGTAAGGTACACATCAATAACACGTATATCAAATATACTTCTGTCGACGTTGCCAGCCTTCTTATCTACCAAGTATCCAGGGGTGTTCCGCTTCAGCGACCGTTCTCCTCATAATAGAAGCACTTAGTCTCGGGTTTGGGTTCAACCTTGGGTTTCTTTTACTAGAGCAGCAACTGGCTTGCCATTCATGAAGTATCCCTCCTTGCCCTTGCCCTTCTCGAAACTAGTGGTTTTACTAACCATCAACACTTGATGATCCTTCTTGATTTCTACCTTCGCGGTGTCAAACATCGCGAATAGATCAGGGGTCATTATTTCCATCCCTGGCATTTTATAGTGCATCACGAAGCTCTAGTAGCTTAGTGACAGTGACTTGGAGAACTATATAAATCACTATCTTATCTGGAAGATCAACTCCCACTCGATTCAAGCGATTGTAGCACCCAGACAATCTGAGCACATGCTCAACGATTGAGCTATTCTCCATCATCTTGCAGGCAAACAATCTTGTTGGAGGTCTCATACCTCTCAACATGGGCACCAGCCTGAGATCCCAATTTCAGCTCTTAGAACATCTCATATGTTCCGTGACGTTCAAAACGTTTTGGAGCCTCAATTCTAAGCCGAAATGCATGACGCACTGAACTATCAAGCAGTCATCAAAACGTGCCTGTCAGATGTTCACAACATCTACAGACGACGCTAGAGGGGGTGGCACACCGAGCGGTGCATTAAGGACATAAGCCTTCTGTGCAGCAATGAGGACAATCATCAGATCACAGACCTAGTCCGCATTATTGCTACCATCATCTTTCAACTCTATTTCTCTAGGAACATATAAAAATTCAAGGGAGCTACAGCGTGAGCTAGTAATCTACAACATAATTTGCAAAGACTATTTGACTATGTTCATGATAATGAGTTTAGTTAATCATATTACTTAAAAACTCCCACTCAAATTGACATCCCTCCGGTCATTCGAGTGTCACATGATCCAAATCCACCAACTCAAGTCCGATCATCACATGAGTTGAGGTGGTTTCAATGGTGAACATCTTCATGTTGATCATATCTACTATATGACTCATGTTCGACCTTTCAGTCTCTTGTGTTCCGAGGCCATGTCTGTACATGCTAGGCCCGTCAAGTTTAACCCGAGTGTTCCGCACGTGCAACACTGGCTTGCACCCGTTGTATGCGAACGTAGAGTCTATCACACCCGATCATCACGTGGTGTCTCGAAACGACGAACTTTCGCAACGGTGCACACTCGGGGAGAACACAATTTTTCTTGAAATTTAAGTGAGGGATCACCTTATAATGCTACCGTCGTCCTAAGCAAAATAAGATGCATAAAAGGATTAACATCACATGCAAATCATAAGTGACATGATATGGCCATGAACTTGTGCTTTTGATCTCCATCTCCAAAGCACCGGCATGATCTCCATCGTCACCGGCATGACACCATGATCTCCATCATCTTGATCTCCATCAATGTGTCACCATGAGGTTGTCGCACCGACTGTTGCTTCCACGACTATTGCTAACTCATAGCGATAAAGTAAAGCAAAACAGCGAAAATAATTAAAGACAACCCTATGGCTCCTGCCGGTTGCCGTACTCATCGACATGCAAGTCGTGATATTCTATACAACACATTATCATCTCATACATCACATATATCTCATCATGTAATTGGCCATATCACATCACAACATACCCTGCAAAAACAAGTTAGACGTCCTCTAATTGTTGTTGCATGTTTTACGTGGCTGCTACGGGTATCTAGCAAGAACAATTCTTACCTACGCAAAAACCACAACGGTGATACAAAAATTGCTATTCAACCTTCTCAAGGACCGCCTTTGTCAAATCCGATCCGACTAAAGTGGGAGAAACAGACACCCGCCAGCCATCTTTATGCAACGAAGTTACATGTCAGTTGATGGAACCGGTCTCTCATAAGCGTACGAGTAATGTTGGTCCAGGCCGCTTCATCCCACAATACCGCCGAAACAAGAAAAGACTAAGGGAGGAAGCAATCTAAGCATCAACGCCCACAAACTCCTTTGTGTTCTACTCGAGATCTCATCTACACATAGACCTAGCTCTGATACCACTGTTGGGGAACGTTGCATGGGAAACAAAAAAATTCCTACGCACACGCAAGATCTATCCATGGTGATGAGCATCTACGAGAGGGAGAGTGGATCTACGTACCCTTGTAGATCGTTAAGAGGAAGCGTTAAGAAACGCGGTTGATGTAGTCGAACGTCTTCGCGATTCAAATCGCCGAGCGTCCCGCGATCCCATCACGATCCGTCTCGCGATCCAATCACGATCCATCCCGCGATCCCATCATGATCCGTCCCGTGATCAAATCACGAACCGTCTCGCGATCCTGATCACGGTCCTTCCGATCTAGCGCCGAACGGACGGCACCTCCGCGTTCAACACACGTACAGCTTGATGACGCCTTCACCTCCTCGATCCAGCGAGCGATGGTGAAGTAGTAGATGAGTTCCGGCAGCACGACGGCGTGGTGACGGTGGTGGTGAAGAACAATCTCCGCAGGGCTTCGCCAAGCACTACGGAAACTATGACGGAAGATGAACTAGAGGGGCGGGGTTGCCGGCACACGGCTTGGGAATTCTTTTTCTATTCCGGGTGCTAGCCCTGCCCCTCTATTTATATGTTGAGCCCTGGGGTCGAAACTTGGAGAAAGAGCCTCCTCAAAGTCGGTTTGGCCTGCAAGGCAAGAGTCCTGCTCGGACTCCAGGACCAGACGCCAGGGTTCTCGGCGTCTGGCCCTAGACGCCAGGTTTCCTGGCATCTAGCCCCTGGCCTCCACAAAACTCCTTTTGCACCTTCCTTAAAGCCTCGTGGGCTTTACCCCTTGGCCCATATAAAGTGTTTTTGTACCGGAACATTTCGGGAAACATCTGAAACCCTTTCCAGTGAATTCCGGAACCCTTCCGGAGACGAAACACTATTATCCCATATATCAATCTTTACCTCCGGACTATTCTGGAGTTCCTCGTCATGTCCGGGATCTCATCCGGGACTCCGAACAACCTTCGGTCACCAACATAATAACTCAACTATACTTATATCGTCACCAAACGTTAAGCGTGTAGACCCTGCGGGTTCGAGAACTATGCAGACATGACCGAGACACCTCTACGGTCAATAACCAATAGCGGGACCTGGATGCCCATATTGGCTCCTACATATTCTATGAAGATCTTTATCGGTCGAACCTCTATGTTAAGGATTCAGTTAATCCCGTACGATGTTCCCTTTGTTTATCGGTATGTTACTTGCCCGAGATTCGATCGTCGGTATCTCTATACCTAGTTCAATCTCGTTACCGGCAAGTCTCTTTACTCGTTCCGTAATACAAGATCCTGTGGTTAACTCTTTAGTCACTTTGCTTGCAAGGCTCATTGTGATGTTGTATTACCGAGTGGGCCCTGAGATACCTCTCCGTCACACGGAGTAACAAATCCCAGTCTTGATCCATGCCAACCCAACAGACACCCTCGGAGATACCTGTAGAACACCTTTATAGTCATCCAGTTACGTTGTGACGTTTGATACACACAAGGTATTCCTCCGGTGTCAGTGAATTGCATGATCTCATGGTCATAGGAACAGATACTTGACATGCAGAAAACTATAGCAATAAACTGACCCGATCATATGCTATGTTTATAGTTTGGGTCTTGTCCATCACATCATTCTCCTAATGATGTGATCCCGTTATCAAATGACATCTCATGTCTATGGGAAGGAAACCTTGACCATCTTTGATCAACGAACTAGTTAACTAGAGGCATACTAGGGACACAGTGTTGTCTATGTACCCACACATGTATTTGAGTTTCCAATCAATACAATTATAGCATGGATAATAAATAATTATCACGAACAAGGAAATATAATAATAACCAATTTATTATTGCCTCTAGGGCATATTTCCAACAATGGATCCGGCGAGGTATATATATTAATTAAGCCTGTGCTGACTAGCTAATTGATGCATTAATTGTTTTGGTATGTACATATATTAATTAACTCTTCTTTCTTCTTTTATAGCCCTTTGGATCGAGCCAAACTTCGGTAATGAGACGAGGCCCGAAGAAGAGGTTGCGCAAGGATGAAAGGTTCACGATCATAGCACTCGCGCACGATGGCCATCCGATTGAACCCAAGCGGACCAAGGACGCATTTTCTGCTCAGTGCGGAGCTATTGTGAGGGACTACATCCCGATCAGCATCAAGCAATGGAATAAGCCTAAGGATAGCGCCCCTGATGGTGATTATGTCACCGATAGACAGAAAGATGATCTTTGGACCGCGCTGAAGGCAAATTTCACCCTACCGCCAGAGGAGGATCCGAATAAGCCAGTTATAGAGCCACTGGTCAAGGCGTGTGCTCTTAAGAAGATGGCAGATCTATTCAGGAGGTGGAAGAATGAGTTGAAATCAAAGTTTGTCGACAAAGGGAAGACTCCAGAATTCACCGGCCGATTTGAGAAGATAGGAGATCACTGGCCCGCATTTGTGGCCTACAAGACATCGGACAAGAGTAAGAAAATGTCAGAGACAAACAAGATCAATGTTGCAAAGAAGTAGTATCACCATCACACGGGGTCAGGTGGCTACCTCAAAGCCCGGCCGTTGTGGGACAAAGCTGAGAATGACCTGATTGCTAAAAACGTCGTACCATAGGCATTGAACTGGCCAGACCGTTCAAGGACTTGGTTCTTCGGGGTTGGGGGAACTTTGGACCCTGAAACAGGGAAGTGCCGCTGGACGAACGAGCAACTTGCAATACCCATGAACAAGCTTCAGGAGTATATCACCGCAGCGCAGGAAGGGACGTTCATTCCCGACAGA
The DNA here is from genome assembly GCA_039707655.1 of Elymus sibiricus. NCBI lineage: Eukaryota > Viridiplantae > Streptophyta > Magnoliopsida > Poales > Poaceae > Elymus > Elymus sibiricus. Next base: position 487,068,578 of record CM077671.1, read on the forward strand.
GAGAAGGACGAGCTGACTGAGGCCCTAGGGAATGCTAAGCACCCTGGACGAACACGAGGCACACCAGGCTCCGTTCCGTGGAAGGTTGGGTTTCCCGACGCAGGCGATTACAGAAGCCGGGAGAGAAAGAGGAAAGCGGAGCTGAGCGAAATTCAGAAGCTCAATGCAAGACTACAAAAGCTAGAGGAAGCTGAGAGCCAGCGAGCTGCCGGCCAACCATCTCAGCGGCACGAAGCTACCCCGCCATCTCGGCGGAGAAGCAGCGTCGCTTCCACGGAGCCCGTTCAGCCTGACTTAACGTCTCCTAGCTAGCCCGTGGATACTATCACGGAGGCTCAACATTGCGAGCTTATGACGAAATGCCAGAACCTCACTTTATTGGTGGATGTCGGCTCTGTTGCACCTCCTCAACCCAACGGAACTTTTCACTGCCGTCCAATTCCACATGGCTATGCTGTTGTGATGGTGGATGAAGTAGTGGAGGGATTTGCGGAGCTCGAGCTTGACCACTCTACAGGTGAAGGGGAGAATCGGTTGGGTCGTGCCCTGAGGAGTACATGTCTATGGCAGAAGGAGTACATCAACTTCCAAACTGGACGCCTCCGCCTTCTCCTCCTCCTCCGGCGAGTAAGGGCACTCCGCCTCCTCCTCCTCCTCCTCCTCCTCCTCCGGCGAGTGATCAGGGGACCCCGCCTCCTTCTCCGGCTCCTCCGACGCGTGAGGGCACTCCGCCTCCTCCTTCGCCTACTCCGGCACGTCGAAGCAGTACGCCTCCTCCTCAGCCTCGTCGGCAACGGCGGAAGACAAACGCCGCCGCTCCGGCTCCTCCGGCGCATCGGAGCACTCCGCCTCCTTCTCCGCCTCGTAAGCAACGATGGAAGAGAGACGCCACCGCTCCGGCGGCTAGCAGTACAAGCAGAGGCGGGAGGGAATGCAGATACGGTCCATCTCTCAAGCCTCTGGAAAAGTTACCATATGAGAGGACCGAGTCTGAAAACGAGGAGATATGTCAGGAGCAATGGAGGGCCCATTTTGCAAAGAAAACTCCACCTCCGAAGGAGAAGCTAGATCTGGTGAAAGTGAAGCGCACTATCGATGCCCTGAAGCGACCACCACCGCCTCCGCCGGATTCCAACTATGTCCGGATTATTAAAAAGACATATGAAGAAGCGCGGCGGTCGGGAAGTACTTCTAGTGATGCAAGGTTAGCAGAACGAAGAAGTGGGAAAACAATTCCCCAGCTCGGCGAACAGGAAAAGCAATCGTGCCCCCCGCTCAAGGTGTCTAGCGATATCGTCGCAAATCATCCGGGGATGGTGCCCGGTACCAATCCCGGTGATTACTTGGGGGATGATGTAATTTTTCAAACGGCTAAGGTAACAAAAGAAAAATATGAATACATGCACGGGAAGCCTCTCGTCAAACAGTGGTACATGAAAACCTGCAGGGAGTCTGGGAGAGACACTATGTATATGGCAGTACTACCAAAGCACGAATTCATTGGACTTACCGTGATGCCTGTTGAATTTGTGGAGTTATTTCAGTTATACAATCAACTGGCCCTCGACAAACAACTCATGACTGCCTACTGTCTGTAAGTATTACTTCTATAGTTAAGTCTCTAGCTCAGCTCGTTCATTGCATGTATATATAATTATCCTCACTATATTATGCAGATTGAAGATCGTCGAATAAAAAAAACTAGGAATCTTCGACGTTGGGTTCATTAGCCCAGATGCCGTAAATGAATGGACGGTACGAAACTCAATCAAAGAGACCGGGGAGAACTTGCTAAAGTCGTTCCTTATACATCAAAACAAAAGGGAAATACTCTTTCCTGACAACTTCAAGTGAGTGTTGTTGTCTTCTCTGTATACTCGGTTTCGCTTACTCGAGGTTAAGTAATGTAATTGATGAGTTATATATGCATGCGCAGTTTCCACTTTATTCTGCTATCCATTAAGCTTGACGGGGCATTAGTAACTGTCTTAGACTCGAGACGTAAAGATCCCGAGGATTATGCGGACATGACTGCAATGCTCAAGAAGTAAGTTCAGTCAATACCGGGACCATATCGGCATGCAACTTTCGTTAATTTCCTGATATCAAGTAATCATTTTCTTTGCCTGGCGGGGTTTGGAAGAAGTTCACCCGAAAGGTTCCCGGTCTAAACAAAGAGTTGCGATTTACGCACCCCAAAGTAAGTAGTACTAGCTAGTTCCGCGCATCTCTAATTGATTCAAATTTTCATCAATATATCATTACCATGCTTGCTTATCAGTTTGATTGAACTCTATTCTCGTAAAGTGCTTGTACCAGAAAGAAGGGACTTCTTTATGTGCATACTACGTATGCGAGTTCATTCGCCAATCGACCTCTGAGCGGGGCTTCTCTAACAAACAATTTGAAGTACGTAAATAATATTCACAATTTTATTTTATATATTACCATCAATTGTGTTGAGTTTTATTCATATATATGCATGTATTGACCCCCTTCTTTAAATTAGATCTGGCAGATGCGGGATGAACTCCTACCACATGATCGCATACGAGCAATTCAAGAGGAATTGGCGGGATTCTTTCTTGACCACGTCATACCTAAAGACGGAGAATACCATTCGAATTTGTGATTGGATCTTAGGTACATGATGTTAGGGATTGTAAAAGATGTTATATTGTATATATGTAGTAGCGTCGGATAGATATACGAAAACTTGTTGTTCGACCAATCTCTCGGAGAAAGAGAGGTCGATCACTTCTCTCTGTATATGTTCATGACGATCTTATGTACTTAATGGTTCCTTCATTTGCTTACTAGCTAGCGTGTCGATTTCTCTCTATAGTAGCTAGCGTCGACCAAGCACGGAGAAAGAGAGGACACTTCTCTCTATTAGCTAGCTAACACAATATGAAACCCCTAAATTAACCCTACAAAACCCCCTAAACCCCCCCCCCCCCTTTAAAAAAAAACAAAAACCCCAGCTCCTGCCAGATGCTGACGCGTGGATGCCTTTTGGTCCCGGTTGGTGTTACCAACCGGGACTGAAGGTCCTCCTGCCTGGGCTCCCCGCAGCGGCCACGTGGAGGGTCTTTGGTCCCGGTTCGTAAGCAAACCGGGACTAAAAGGGTTTTGGGCTTTAGTCCCGACCCTTTAGTCCCGGTTCCAGAACCGGGACAAATGGGCATTTTTCTACTAGCTAGTGTACGTACGTACAGCTGAAGTAGAACTGCCAGCACTCATATATACATAATATATACACGTTTCATTAACATTTGGAAGGATTGTGTTCGTATCACATGGAGTTGTTAAACGAAAACGTGTATAGAGTGAGTTTTAAAAATGAGTATATTTATAAAAGAAGGAAGTAGCTACACATAGTGAGATGTCCTAGGACTAGAGATAGGGCACCCGCTTACTCGCTGCGCGCATGCATGTAGTTGTGTTTTTTCTGCCTATGATAATTCCAAGGGTTTTCACGCTCTGGTGCAAATAATCAGGGAAATGGGAGGGGCGCAGGAAGTTTATCCAAATACTAAAGTAAGAAGGAAAAACATTAAAAATCCATAAACTACATGGCAAATCGAATTTACTAGCCACAGAAATTGTATTTAAAATACATTTTTAATCAAAACTTACATTAAAAAGAGCAAATTTAGAAGAAACATGAAATTTAGAAAATGAGTGTGCCCTAGAAAAGTTATTGAACAACCAAATAACTAAGACACAAAATATAAAAAGTGAAATATTTTTTGTTTGAACCATGCACTCCCATGGTCCAACCGAATATTTCTAAATTTTAGGCATTTTAAAACATCCTAATCAAACATTAAAATGCATCTTTTTTCTTGTCCATTTTTTCCATTTTGTTCCCTGCTTCTGGTGAGGGCATAACCATAGACAATATTACTACTTTTTGAATAGTTTGGATTGCTTACCATACGTGTCACATGGTGATGAACAATATTACTACCTTCATTCATACATAGAAGATGCTTCGGATATTTCAGTATAGACTACATATGGATTGACATGAGTAAAAGAACACACTAAAATGTGTTTATATACATCTGAATTGGAAAAAGGAAGTGAGCATATTATATTTATGAACAAAGGGAGTAGCAATTACCAACTTTGTTAGGGTCAATCTGGCATAAGCGCTGCCTACTCACAAGAAGAAATGAAGAATGCAAGTATTTACATGATGTTGGAGACGTCGGGAAAAACCACATGGTGATTAGGGCATCTTCAACGCTGACCCTTAAATTGCATCTCGCATCCGTCCGCGGACAGGGAGACCAGTCTACGGACACGAATGCGGGAGCCAGCCATCCAATGCTATCCACATACAATTCAAACAGGGTTTCAATAGACCGGATGAAATTCATGCAAATCGGCTGATTTCATATAAACCGGAGCACATCATTACAAGTCGGACATTTTTCATTAAAACAAAGCAGCCGGACCTAAACCTATACTATGGCGGCGCCCGTCGTCCACTTCATTTGTATTCCGCATCGGCGACCACGTCCTCCATCGGTCGTCTCCGTTAGCGGCGGCGGGGTTCAAGACCCATGAAGTAAAGGTGTGGTCTCCGCGAGGAAGAGTATCACATGGGAGATGAACCGGCCCGCTTGGGACACAATGCCATGTCACCTCCCATGCCCTACGCATCCTTGAAGGAGTTCGTGGCCTGTCCGTCACCAGTGGACGTGAGGTTCACGATAGAAGGGGGCGACGCTCTCGTCGTCCCACTGGCGTGCCCGAATGTTCGTTGGCGGCGCGTAGAATGCGCAACTGGCGGCGTTCTTTTCTGCGATCGCCTGCACAGCTAGTGTTGCCTCCGTGTCCACGTCGGGCTGTGCCGTCTGTATGGTGCGAGTAGCGGCTTAAGCATGGGCGGCCTCATAGAGCGCCTGCTGCTCGGCGACAAAGTTGGGGTTCACCGTGGCCATGGCGGCCACGGCTTCCTCGCTCGTGCACTCGCCATAGATTTGGCCCTCCGCCGGTCAGTGCTGCTCGAGGAGACCCAGAAGCACCCCACCCCTAGTTTGTCTTCGGTTTACAGAATAAAACATGTCTGGACCAGTTTGTGGACCGAGACCCGCGCTAGATGACAGAATACGCCTGGACCGCGCGGTACGGACGGTTGCGGGTGGTTTGAGGGTTCACGTTGAAGATGTCCTTACACTCATAGTGAACTTCCGTCCAAGAAAACCAAACAGAAATTGTTTTTTTCTTGTGTGTGGTGGAAATCCACGTAATTTGTTGCTTCGAGTAGTTTGTGAATGTTTGAATGCGGCCGGGTATATTTTCTGTTGAAACTAGGAAGTGCGTACAATAAGTTGCATGATCCAAGATGATGTATGTATGGAGGCGAAATAAATGAGACTAGTAGGCGGAGGCGCGGCGTCACGCCGCGCCCGAGCTTGAGCCCACCGTTGGCCAAATCATAGCTTAATCTGTTGTTGCTCTGGAGTCTGGTTTGTATTTGAGAAATGATGATATTATTGAAGGATAGTGGGAAAGAGTAGTATTCTGGTAACATAAACATCAGTTGTCCAAATAACAAATAAGTAGACTATTCATGGGAAGATAGAAAGGTACATTGAGGTCTAGTGAATCAAACATCACCAACTCTGTATAAGATTTTACAAAATTGCAGAGAATGTTGTCATCATTGATAATTCATAGGAAGAGTTTACTTTCGGTCAAACATAAACAGAAACTTGTATTGAAATTAAAGAAATACATTCAACCAATAGGGCTCGTGCCAACAAAGAAATATGAAATATCTTATTAGAATAACTTGAAGAAAAAGATGAACCATCCGTACCCACTTTCTTAATCTAGCTATACTGACCCTGACCATTAAAAACAGAGCGGCGAAAACTGGCAAACAAATTTTGTCAGATAATAGAAATTTAAAATCATAGAGGGACATAATACCAGTCTGCCATCAAGAAGGAACATGCAAACATCTTGCCATAATGGGATTTCTACATTTGTCTTGGTTTAATTTATAAGCCTTGAAGTTGAATGATTAATATAACAGCTTGGAAAACAAATGCAAAATGTATTACCTCACACTCAAGTTCGCCATATAAAAGAAACATAAAACAACATGTCTCAAATCTAGCCAATGGACTGTGTTTTACAAATAACTTGGACACACAGAACATACCTTAATACTGAATACATAAATTTCAACGCAAAGCTTATAGACACACCCATAGCTTAGGTTGATACTGTGGAAGCAAACTCCATGGCACCCAGTGCTCTTCAGAGCTCCAGCTTGGCAAATCAAATAAAACTAAAACCAACAAATAGATCTATAGCATGAATTTACCAAAAGCAAGTTATAGTCGACAGTATAGGGAACTATGAATCTCTGTAAGGAACCTGAACTATCTAAATCGGGATGCGCCTGACAAAAATGACCTTGAGAATCACAAAGCATGGAAAATTGAAAGCAATCAAGAAGTATTTCCACACGCAAGTAGAAACCAGGTACAATAGGACAATAAACCATAAACCGGTAGCATAGGGAATCAGTAAACATATAACAACGGACCCCCACCAGTGTTTCTATTTCATTTGGTAAAAGTGTAGATTTTGCTCTCACATTTACTTGAAGCATGTGTTCGTAGTTCTTTGCATATATATAAATTTTCGAATTTCAAAGCTCATCAATGCTTAACATGTGTTTGCTTATCACCAACAGTTTGATTAAACAATTATCTATAAGAGGGATGATCAAAATGCAGTATTTTTTTTGATCTTCTACGCTACTGCCTGAATGGGACCTAAAGCAAACTTTCAGTCCAATGAAAGATAAGTGTAGCACCTAAAGAATAACATGATCATGGTAGATAAGTGAATCCCATAACAGAGATCGGCACGTGTATGAAAAGCAGTAAAACATGGATGTACTACACAATCATAGGAAATACAGTAACATCCTGGAACTTTATTCTTTTGATAGAACCTGAACAACAGGGTAACATTGTGTGGCTTCTACAGTCTGAATCAAAAGGACCATCTGTGATGTTAATTATCAGTGATGTTCCCCTGCATCTAGTATAACAAATGGCAAAAGAAAATATACATTAATAGTGGACTTCATACTAATTACAATGAAAGTGCTAATTGATATCAATGTCAAACAGCTGCAGACGCAACCTAACATGGTTTTGTCTTGATATAATAAAGAAGTAATCATTCTATGAATGCATAAACCTAATACATACTTTCATATATTTTTAATATGATGATGCAGTCTCTATCAAATCGAGCATAATTACATCAGAAAATATTTGTTCTTGCATGAATAGAAGAAAAAAAATCCGTTCAAATTTCTATCTTCACTTGCAAGCAAATAAGTTACTCAGGTAGTGATGTTTCAGATCAGATTACATACAGCAAATAAGGGACGCCCGTTCTTCCTCTTCATTTCAAGATTAACAGATTGACATTCTGAAAGTGGGCATACCTCTGATCTCAAATGCTTGAATTTTTGAACTGATGTGGTCAAGTAAGCAAGGATGGAAACTGCAATTCAATGTCAAGAGATATTTATATATCAACCAAAGTTCAGTTACATATGTATGCCCAACACCAACATGGCAAGGCAAATAAAAAAAATTGCTGAGTGAAGGAAGGGGAAAGCATTCCCAATGCAATTATTTGCTTAGCTTCTCCTCCTTAAGAACTTCTGCAAATAGAAAAATATATAAAGTACTGGAATCAACATGGAAAGCAAGACAACAAAAGAGGACTAATTATTTATGTAAGTCAACCTTAGCTTTCGGTATTTATGAGCGAAACATATCAGAAGAAAATAAGCCAATCTAAGTACCAATTTAAAACATAATATCATCAACCAACATGTTATTTGTTCTAATACATTATACATGTTAAATTTCCTAACATGTGACCAAGGGCATTTCTAAGGCTCCTTGCAGCAATGAAAACATGTGTGATCTGAACTACGCCATTACAGGCAGAACATGATCGATTTCAAAGACATCCTAATCCCTCTTTTTAGCCTATTCTTTAACAATACAATTCTATTGACTGGTATTCCTCCTTCCATTGTTCTTCCATATGAGAAGAGAAAATGATTAAACCTGCAGTTCTTCAAATTATATTTTGCAGCTTGTGGTTCGATAGCCACCATCAGGAACTTGTGTAGAATACAGTAATTCAAAGCAAAATTGAACATTCAGTGCAGCTCGTATCTTTTACTGTATTATTCATAGCAAAATAAAACACTACACCATGGGAAATTAAATGTGTGACCTATATGTCTGTTTCTTTTCTTCTGAATAAGAAGGCCCTGCAGTGCCCACTCCGTTAGAAGTTCGGATTTGATGGACATGGAGTTATCATTGGCAACCTGTAGGTCTTCTTTTCCCAATCAAATATATGCATTTCTTTTTTCAAAGCTAGTATTTTCTGTAAAAATAACTTTATAATTTCTCTTTGCAGTTTGAATATGGTTAGCTCTTCTACTGCTTTAGAGACTATGATAGTTCTATTCTATCTATCTAGCTATGGGATACTGCTGGGCTGAAAAGGTCAAGAGTCTTGGTGTTGCATAACAGCAGAGTATGATTAATTTTCAGTCTCACCTACAAATCTAACATGTGTAGGATACAGTAATTCTGATACCCAGGGACCAAAAGGTGGTGCTTGACTAATACTATGAGAAGGATGGCCTAAGTAAAATTTTACTCATAAGATTGCATGCGTAGCAGATTGCTGACAGGAAATCAATTGTACTGAAAGGATGAACAAATCTGACTTTATGGGAAGAGAGTGCAACAGTCATGAAGAGTGTAGTATATTATACATAATATGTCCTGCCAAAGGTAACGCCTCCAAGATGAATTATCAAACTGGTGCTCAAGGTTGTATGATTGACGTGAAGTACCAATACATTGGAGCGATGAACATGGTGATAGTGGTCGACGACTGCACAAAAGGCAAATGACCCTTTACAGAAGACCCCACATCGCCATCTGGAGGAGAGTACTTTGGAGGAAACATGGGCCTATCTCAGTCCCAATCGGCGAACGACACCGCTACACCTGCTGGCCGCTGCTGGTCGTCGCTGTAGAACTCTGAGATCGTAGTGCTAAGGTCAGATTGACAAAACATCCCTTGTTTCCATGGATGCACTGTATATCTGTCTGATCCATTCAGGTCCATCATTTTACCTTGCAAGATTTGCATTGATATAATATCATGCCTGCAAGAACAACACGTTGTGAAAAGATGGTCATCTATACAGACATAAGTAATTAACCAGAAAGGTAGACCTTCTGATTAATTACCAAAACCAGAGACCATGAAGACCATATCAATATAAAATTTCAGGAATAGGTCAGAGTTAAGAAAGGAAACATGTCTAAATTGTGCTCTACATTGTAGAAAAAGAAAAGGAGGAAGAAATTCCTTAAAGCAAACATGCCAAGGAATGTCGCTTTAACAGGAAAACTACATCCTAACCCGCAATCCCCATCCTTGTGTATCTATGGACACACATACCAGCAGCCGTCGGAAGTACCACGGAAGAAAAAATATAGGAAAGTAGACGCAAGATATACCTGAGAGGAGGTAGAAGAGTTGGGGCGTGGGCACAGGGAGCCAAGCGACGGTTAAGACCACATGGAATCTTCGAGGATCTCTAGTTGCTGATGGTAGGTGGTTTGATACGACGAACATCCCCTGGTATGGCATGTCCAGGCCGCCGTCCCCGTCCAGAAGCGCGCAGCCCCAGCGCCGGCTCCTTCCACGGCATACGACGCCGGGCCCGGACGGCTCCTCATCCACAACCTTCTTGGCGGCACAATGTGACGGCTCTGTTGGGGCAGGATGCAGAGAGGATGGGTACCGCTAGGAGGATGGGGAGAGGGGAGGGGAGCCGTCCGGCCGGGATGTGAAGAGGGGAGGGGGCGCCAGGGAGAAGAGCAGCCGAGGATGAGGATTGCAGGGGAAAGGAAAGGAAGAGGAATCTGGAGGCAGCTTCGCGAAGGGACGCAGACAGACACGTAGCAGAATGGTGGACCGGTCAAACCGAGCCAAAACAAAGAACCGGCTACGAAACCAGCCTGGACCAACAGCAAAAACCAATCCACGTGTCAGTAAATGAAATAGTTACCGCCAGAACGGGGAATTCACCTCAGCCGGGCTTGCTTAGCCGCTATAATATATTGTTATATATGTAGATCGACGTACAGGTGTAATGACATCCACGTACGAATGTTGTAACATGCATGCATGCATGAGACTACCCACAATGGGAGTAGCATAGGTAGTAGCATAGATGCCATCTAAGTAAAAAATGTGATGTGACAACTAATTAATGAGAAGAGAGAGAAATTGAGTAACTTAGCATGTTACTGTAACATAACGCATACCGAGGCAAGATGAGTCTACAAGCTAATAAATGAAAGGCTCAATATTACTACTACTATGTTACTATCCACTGTGGAGGTAGTAACTTAGACTAGTAGCATATGCATGTTGCTACTCTATGTTACTCTCCATTGTGAGTGGTCTGAGCGGCATGGTAGAGGAGGCGCATGTGGCGCGATATGTTTGAACATTAGGCCAGGCTGGAATTTACAAGAGGCACAACCTTTTATCTTTGGTCCTTCTCATTCCAAACCAGGGGGACAATGTTGTGCTAAAAAAATTGAACGCAAGGCATAGACGCTTATATATACACATACACTCATCTTTATAAACGTATGCACGCACAGCTTATCCCTACAAGCATCTTCAAGAGACTGACCATCAAACGCATATCGTCGAAAGACCTGAAATAAATCCAAGAAAATGCGAGCATCAATGTCAAGTCTATGACTTAAACTCTGATGGACTGGGGATATCACTATCCTCCTGACCATCCAACCATAGATTGATTCACAATGTTGAGGTAATTAATAAAACATTTATAGTCCTCACAATTCTGATGTATAAGTCTGTGTAATGTGGGTTATAAGATTGTGTCAAAAGTGTTGATCATTCAACCATGAATTATTTCAATGGAGCAATCTGCCTTTGTCCTGGGGAAGTTGATAATGGATAATATCACTGCACATTTGAATATCTGCACTTTATGAAGAGGAATAAGGTGCAGAAGCATAGCATTTGTGCTCCAAAAATTGGTATGATGAAGTCTTATGATCGTGTTGAATGGGATTATTTGGAAGCTATCATGGGTAAGCTCAGATTTAGCACTGCCTGGATTTCGACGGTGATGATGTATGTATGAACCGCATCCTTTTCAGTTCTAGTCAACGGTGGTCATATCGAGGAATTAAACCAACCCGTGGAATCAGGTAGGCGAGTCATATCTCAGCCTATTTATTTCTGTTAGCAGCTGAAGGTTTATCGTCAATTTTGAATGATCATTGCAATTCTTCAGATCAAATTGGTATTAAGGTGGCTCCCATTGCCCCAAGGGTGAGCAATCTTTATTTGCCGATGATAGCTTGTTTTTATGAAGGCAAATGTTACTGATTCACATGGAGTAGTATCGATGTTGCAGCGTTATTGCAATGCATTAGATTAAAAAAACACTTGAGAAGACTCTTTCTGAGAACTACTTGGGTATGCCAACGGATGTTGGTAGATTAGAAAAATGGTGTGTTCAAGTAATCCCTCTGTTCCATAGATCTTGTCGTGACAGCAAGAATTATGGAATAGGAGTATTTGCAAGATAAGAGTTTGGAAGCCAGTACAAGGATGGATATGTTAGAGATACGACACGCAATCGATACGATGAAGAACGAAATTAAGCAAAGGGACACAAGATTTTAACGTGGAAAACCCCTCCAACATGAAGGGGAAAAAACCACGGGCGCCAGCCAGCCAAACTTCACTATGATCGGGAGAGGTTACAAACGCCGGGGATTTACAACTGATCGACTTATCCCGTGCAGCGGCTTACAAGAGGTATATATAACACAGGTGTCCTAGGTCAATCCTGATCCGTACCGCGGGGGGCTTCGCCCCCCCCCCCGCACCCCCAAGGCGTCCCTGATGGGGGCGGCCCACATGGGCCAACTTCAGACTTCGCTATGCTCCGCTCGCTCGTCAGAAGTTGGCCTTTCTCTTTATATTGGAATTTGGAGCATAACATAACAAACTCCACCTTGAGACAAAATCCATCTTGTAGCATGAATGAGAACCTTCTCCCTGAACAACAAAGAAAACACTTTCGGCGCCAAACAGCCACTAGGGCTAATGAGTTATACCAACTAAGTCTGAGCAAAGCTCAAACTTAGCAACAGGAACTGGCTTTGTCAACATATCAGCAGGATTATCATGAGTACTAATCTTGCATACCTTCAGTTTACCTTGCTCAACAATGTCTCGAAAAAAATGATATTTGACATCAATGTGCTTTGTTCTCTCATGGAACATTTGATCCTTAGTGAGGTATATGGCACTCTGACTGTCACAAAACAGGTTAATGCAAGAATTATCTCCACAAAGCTCAGCATACAAACCTTTCAGCCAAACTGATTCTTTACATGCTTCTGCAATAGCCATGTACTCTGCTTCAGTGGTAGATTGAGCAACTACTGCCTGCAGTGTGGCCCTCCAACTCACGGCACAACCACCAACAGTGAACACATAACCTGTAAGGGACCTCCTCTTGTCCAAGTCGCTGGAAGCAAAATCTGAATCCACATAGCCAGCTAGTCCCTCACCAGTCCTGCCGAATTTCAAACAAGCATTGGAAGTGCCACGAAGGTACCTGAAAATCCACTGAACAGCCTTCCAATGTTCTTTACCTTGGTTAGCCATATATCTACTGACCAAACTCATTGCAAATGACAAATCACGCCTAGAACACACCATGGCATACATTAAAGAACCGACAGCACTAGAATATGGAACTCTTGACATATACTCAAACTCTTCATCCGTACTAGGACATTGAGAAGATGACAATTTGAAATGAGGAGCAATAGGAATGCTTACTGACTTAGCATCATGCATGTTAAAATGATGAAGGACTTTCTGAATGTAACTTTGCTGACTAAGAAATAACAAACCAGAATTTATGTCCCTGGTAATCTCCATACCTAAAATTTTCTTAGCAGCACCAAGATCCTTCATGTCAAACTCGCTACTTAATTGTGCCTTTAAAGTAGTGATCTATCTCTTGCCCTTGGCAGCAATCAACATGTCATCAACATATAACAGCAAGTATATAGGCGATCCATCAACAAATTTAATGTAAACACAACTATCATATGCAGACCTCTTAAATCCATGTGCAATCATAAATGAATCAAACCTTTTATACCACTGTCTTGGAGACTGTTTCAAACCATATAAGGACCTCTTTAACTTGCAATCAAAGTTCTCCTTACCAGGCACTACGAAACCCTCTGGTTGGTCCATGTAAATTTCCTCCTCTAGTTCTCCATGCAGAAAGGTTGTCTTGACATCTAATTGCTCAAGCTCAAGATCATTCATAGCAACAATACCGAAAAATGCACGAATGGAACTATGCTTGACAACTGGAGAGAACACATCATTATAATCAATACCTGGTATCTGACTAAAGCCCTTAGCCACTAACCTTGCCTTAAACCTTGCGGGCTCATTAGGAGACAAACCTTCCTTTCTTTTGAAGATCCATTTGCAACGAACGGTCTTCTTTTGTTTAGGCAAGCGCACAACATCCCATGTGCCATTTTTCTCAAGTGATTGCATCTCTTCCTGCATAGCAGCAACCCACTTCTCACGGTCACCGGAAACAATGGCTTCAGTGTATGTGGATGGCTCATGGATGTTCTCAACCTGTTCTGCACAACTAAAAGCATAATGAACAATGTCACACTCCTCAATTAGGCGTTTAGGTTTGTTAATGACTCTCTTTCTCCTTCCATCTACAAGAGACTGGATTTGTGGCTGCAAAACAGGGGGTGAGCGTTGCACAAGATCATCATCATGAATCTTTGTATCTAGAGCATCATCAACATTATCATGAACCTGTGCATCTGGAGCAGTAACATTATTATCAACAATTTTGTTTTCCTCATCAAAATGCTCCACCTGCACAGTAACTCGTTGTGGCTCCACATCAAAACTATCTGTGGACAGATCATCATGATACATAACAGATTCATTAAAAACAACGCTCCTGCTCACAAAAACCTTATTAGTTTCAGGATTCCATAACCGATATCCCTTAACTCCTGAACCATATCCAACAAACACACACTTAATAGCTCTAGGCTCAAGCTTTCCGTTATCAACGTGTGCATATGCATTGCAACCAAAAACTCTCAATTGTGAATAATCAGCCGGTGTACCAGACCATACATCAATGGGAGTTTTCTTATTAAGTGGAATGGATGGAGACCTGTTGATGAGGTAGCAGGCGGTGGAGGCTGCTTCAGCCCAAAAACGTTTGCCCATGCGAGCATTGGACAACATGCAGCGAGCCCTGGAGATGATGGTTCTGTTGAGGAGTGTATGAGACGGTGTGGTGCCTGACGATGCCCAAGTTTCTGCAATACCTGTTAAAGCTTTTGAACAGAATTCCATACCATTGTCAGTACGAAGTATTTTTACCTTCCTCTCAGTTTGCCTTTCTACCATAACTTTCCAATCCTTAAAGGCATCAAACACATCATATTTATGTTTCAGAAAATAAGGCCACACTTTTCTGGAGTAGTCATCAATAATTGTAAGCATATAACAAGCACCAGCAAGCGAGGGTTTACGGGAAGGTCCCCACAAATCAGCATGTACATAATCTAATATACCTTCTGTGGTATGAACAGCAACATTGAACTTTACCCTCTTGTGCTTACCAAAGATGCAGTGCTCACAGAACTCCAAATCACTTACATTGCAGCCATCCAAGAGTTCCCTCTTGGTCAATTCTGCCATGCCAAGTTTACTCATATGCCCAAGGCGCATATGCCAAATATTAGTTTTACTGGATTTATCAGAAGTAACAGCAGCAGCAGCAGCAGCAGTACCAGTAATAGTGCTTCCTCTAAGAACATATAACTTGGCAGAATTCATATCACCTATCATATGAATGAGGGAACCTTTTGTTACCTTCAAAACTCCACCTGAACCGGAGTATTTGTACCCTTTGACGTCAAGAGTACTCAGCGAGATGAGGTTTCTGGCCATGCCTGGTATGTGCCTCACATCTGTCAACGTGCGTATCATGCCATCATGAGTCCTGATCTGAACAGAACCGATGCCCACAATCTCACGTGGGTTGTCATCTCCCATACGCACAACATCTCCACTCTGCACAAACTCATAAGTACTGAACCAATCTTTGTTACAGCATATATGAAACGAACATGCAGAATCAAGTATCCATTCATCATGACATGAAACACAGCCAGCAAAAACAACTAGAGCATCATCTGAATCAGATTTATTACCAGATGTAACATTGACCTTACCATCACCTTCAGATTTGTTTTTAGGTTTCCACGTACCGTTCCTTTTCTCCTTATTTTCCAGCTTCCAACATTCATCAATGAGGTGACCCTGTTTCTTACAATACCTGCAGAACTTTTCTTTTCCAGATCCTCTGGACTTCGAACGACCTCTGCCGTTCTTACTTTTATCTCTATTGTTGGGGTTGTATGTTTTCTGCTCAGGCCTGCCTCGTACCTGCAATGCTTCTCCTTTGGAGGACAATTCCTCAGATTGCAACATATCTTTCATCTTTTCCTTCTGTTGAAGGGCCTCATATACTTCCGCAACAGTTAGTTCATCACGACTATATAATAACGTATCACGGAAATTTGCAAAGGAACTAGGCAGCGAGCATAAAAGTAGGAGACCTAAATCTTCATCATCATACTATACCTCCATAGACTGTAAGTCAGAAACAATCTCCTTGAAGATTGATAAGTGATTCAGCACCAAACCACCTTCTTGCAACTTATGCGTGAACAACTTCATCTTCATGTGCATCTTACTGGTCAGATCCTTGGACATGCAGATCGATTCCAGCTTGAGCCAGAGGCCTGCTGTAGTTTTCTCTGCCAACACTTCTTGCAAAATATTGTTAGATAGATGAAGATGAATCAGAGCCATAGCCTTACAATCTCTACGCTTCTCATCAGCGGTCCAAGTCTTCTGTTCTTTACCGCCGAATCCATCGAGCGCCTCATCCAGATCGGGATGCGCCAGCACTGCCCGCATCTTCACTTGCCACAATGAAAACCTGGTGTTGTAGTCCAGCAGCGGAAGATCGTACTTCATCGATGCCATGTCGTCGAAGAACCCTAAACAGAAACAAGGCTCTGATACCACTTGTTAGAGATACGACACGCAATCGATACGATGAAGAACGAAATTAAGCAAAGGGACACAAGATTTTAACGTGGAAAACCCCTCCAACACGAAGGGGAAAAAACCACGGGCGCCAGCCAGCCAAACTTCACTATGATCGGGAGAGGTTACAAACGCCGGGGATTTACAACTGATCGACTTATCCCGTGCGGCGGCTTACAAGAGGTATATATAACACAGGTGTCCTAGGTCAATCCTGATCCGTACCGCGGGGGGCGAAGCCCCCCGCACCCCCCAGGCGTCCCTGACGGGGGCGGCCCACATGGGCCAACTTCAGACTTCGCTACGCTCTGCTCGCTCGTCAGAAGTTGGCCTTTCTCTTTATATTGGAATTTGGAGCATAACATAACAGGATAGAGCAAATATTGTTGGTTGGGGGTAAGAAGAATTCATCAAATCAGTGGCACAAGCCCTACTAACATATGCATTGGGGTGCATTAAATTGCCGAGAGGTTTATGCGAATGTATTGATGTTATGCTCAGGAAGGAAGAAGAAAAATTGCCTGGGTCTCAGGGAAGGGAGAGCTAGGTTTCAGAAAAATGAGTTATTTAATCTGGCCTTGCTTGCAAAACAAGGGTGAAGGTTGGTGCAGGAGCCGGATACCCTTATTTCTGAAAGCCTTGTATTGCCAGAATGGGGAGTTTCTTTCGGCATCATTGTCTCCCTTCCCTCGCAGGTCTGGATCAAGGTCGATATTAGATGGTTGGGAGGTTCTGAAACAGGGACTAATCAAGAGAATCGGCAATGGACATACTACCCATGTTTGGAACGGAAATTGGCTTCCACGGGAGAATATGATGAGACCCATCGCACCTTTGAATGCTAACAAACCAGAATTTGTTGCGGAATTGATTGATAGAATGACCATATGTTCGAGCAAGCTTTTATGCCGATGGATGTAGAGTCGATTCAACGGATTCCCTTGCCGTCGATGAAACTCGATGATTGTTGGTCATGGTACTGGGAGAAATCGGGGGAGGTTTCAGTTCATTCCACTTATCGCATGCTGATCCACACTAAAATAAAGAGAGGCTTGGCTAGATGAAAGACCGGGGGATTCTAATCCAAAGAAGGAAGTGAAAGCATGGACCAAGATGTGGGAGCACAATATTCCGGCCAAAGTTAAGGTGTTCACGTGGCGTTTGGCAAAAGTTTGTGGGCAATCTGGAAGGCTAAGAGAGATGTGCTATGCGAGGACAAATTCCAGAGTCCGTTTGCTACATGCGAGTTCATACAGATTTTTATGAAGGGGGTGTAAGTTGTTCAATCACCTACTCCCTCCGTCTCATAATATAAGAGCGCTTTTGTTAGCAGCCACTGGTGAGAGCCTCGGGCCCATCCAGGTGGATTCCGCCTCCTACAGTTGCAGCTAAGGGTGACGTCGATGGTGATATTTCAGTGGCAAACAGCAAGTGCTACAGAAACGAGGAGCGCCAAGATTATATATATAATTGCTTGATATATGTATATATAGGACTATATGTTCCTTACTGAAGGCTGCTAGAGAATTTACATGTTGCAAAACATGAAGCAAAAAGGTCGGCCAGAAGTTTAGCAATGACTGCTGCGCATGCGAGAAAGTAACCCGGATGCTACGCTATACACTGCAGACCGAAGCCGAAACCAAAACCAAAACTGCATGAACCGAGCGGTGAAGATATCAAAATCCTATGGAACCTACTCTATTTCCCCTATGCTGTTCATCATCTCTGTTCTTCAGAACCATATACCACTATCCACGTCGATCTGAAAGGCAGACACCACAACACTGAAACCATATGAGCCATGCGGGTGAAGAAGCTAGTGAAATCCTACAAAACCTACTCTATCTTTCCCCTGTGCTGTGCATCATCTCTCTTCTTCAAAACCATCTACCAGTATCCACGTCAATCTGAAAGACGGGCAATCTATTTATCACCCTGCAAGAGAGACAAACACAGGGTTACTTATCGAAGAGAGAGAATTACATGGTACCGATGCACATCGAACTCTGTTAAAGCGATGTGGTTACAAGACAAGAAAGGCGGTTCAAGTAAATGCTGCAGGGTGCCTGAACAGACCTGCTTCAACTTCTTCAGAGATTCTTCTGCATCTGCTAGCTTCTCTGAAACTGTTTTCTCAAGATCAGAAAGAGTAGTCTTCTCCTTCCCTGTTAAACAGGTACTAGTAGTTGAGTAAGAGCAACGAATCTTTGACACACAAGAACTGCTTATAAGACAAGTAAGAGCATGGATAAGTGGTGTAAGCATCTACTTTGCAGTTCATACTGAACTATCAGTTTCTCCTTTTCAACCTCAAACTTTGAGAACACGACATGTGGATAAGTAAGTAGTCGACAACAGAGATGATGCAATATGTGGCAGGAAAATACAAATTCAGGTCTCATTATGCACAACTATGACCTGAAGATATTGGCTCACCCTTTCAAACAAATAATAAATAATCAAGCGTAATTAATAGCCAGTAGCACAATTATTCACAAAGTTCAATCAGCTTTAAAAGTTAACAAGGACATAGTTTTCTTTGGATATTGTTTGGCAATATAATTCTCCTACATGTGTCAGGGCAAGATAACAAACTTATTTTTTATACAGAAAAATGCTTATAATTCGACAGGGTGCAGCTACTGTTCTTCCAGGGTCAAAAGCTAGAACAAGAGCAGACTATGTTCTACACATATGTATTTATCGTAAGACGTAGAGTGTATATATGCCATAGACTTAAGAAAATGTTGTAGCAATGCCCATTCGGCACAACTTTGAAATTTTGTGTGTGTGCAGCCTTGTCAGACAGGAAAGGCTCAATAACATGAAAAGTGTGCAATAGATATAACTTGGGACCTTTGTCAGACAGGAAAGGCTCAAAGTATCGAGCCACTGAATATGCACACTGAGATGTCATCAATTCATCATATGAATCCATCCTTCATACCGGAATGATCATGTATGCTATGCTTCCTTATAAGTTTATGATCAACTGCCACAGCGTTATAGAGTGCCTAAAATGGCTCTTATAAGTTTATGATCTACTGGTGCAACACTACATACAAGACCAATCTGGAAACCATGGTATGCTGCCCTGCTAAATTTGGTGATTACAGATTTCCCAATGTCTAAATGCAACACAGCAGGTAGAAACAGTAACATGACTCCGAAGTCTTTGTAGGCTATGTGATTAAGCCAGGAGAAATGTGGGAAGATGGAAGCATATATTCGATCAACAAAACTAGTTATGCTTCTACAAAGAAGGCGGCTAAATCGTGTTAAAACCAATAAATGCATGCAACACTTCCAAGTCCTATCGCTGCATCAGTACGTACCCACTTACTCCAATCATCAGATGGGCACCCAAACATTCACAAACATGCCACTCATAAATCCTAGTTTTCATCCGATTACAGACTCCTGGAACCTAAATTCAGATACAGGCATACAGCAGGCTAAAAGCACTGATAACACTCATAACTCCAGAATCCTACCGTTCGAGGGAACAAATCTCCCATAAGTTTATGATCAACTGCCACAACGTTGCAAAGTGCCTAAAATGTCTCTTACAAGTTTATGATCTACTGGTGCGAAATTACATACGAGACCTAAGCAGTCACAAACAACCTGACAACCATGGTATGCGATCCTGCTACTTTGGTGATGCGAACATAGATTTCCAATATATAAATGCAATACAGTAAACAGAAATACTAACATAACCCCCAAGTCTTTGCAGACTACCGTGAATGGGAAGGTGGATGCATATATTCGATCAAAAAAACTATGTATAGTTCCACAAAGAAGGCGGATAAATCTTCTTAAACGAATCAGTGCACACAGCGCTTTCAAGTCCTATCGTTGCATCAGTACCCACTACTCTAATCATCATATGGGCACTCGAACATTCACAAACAACATAACACTCGTAAATCCTAGTTCTCATCCAATTACAGACTTCTGGAACCTAAATTCACGTACAAGCATACAGCAGGCTAGAAGCACTGATAACACTCATAATTCCAAAATCCTACTACCATTTAAGGGAACAAATCTCCCATAAGTTTATTATACCAACTGCCACAACATTGCGAAGTGCCTAAAGTGTCGCTTGCAAGTTTATGATCTACTGGTGTGAAATTACATACGAGACCTAAGCAGTCACAGACAACCTGACAACACCAGTGTGCTGTCCTGCTACTTTGGTGATGCGAACATAGATTTCCAATATCTAAATGCAATGCAGTAAACAGAAACACTAACATGGCCCCCAAGTCTTTGCAGGCTATTGTGAGAGTGAAGCAAGCACAAAGTGGGAGGTGGATGTGATGCATATATTCGATAAAAAAAACTAGCTATGTTTCACTCTGAACAAGGTGGATAAATCGTGTTAAACCAAATAGTGCATGCAACACTTCTAAGCCCTGTCATCGCATTGGTAACTACTACTCCAATCATCAAAAGTGCACCCGATCATTCACAGACAACATGGCATTAGTAATTCCTAGTTCACATGCAGTTACAGACTCCTGAAGCCTGAATTCAGATACGATGCATACATCAGGTTCAGATACAGTGCAAACAGCAGGTTCTGATACAGGGCATGCAGAAGGTTCAGACTCAGGGCACGCACATGACTTCAGAAACACAAATAACACACTCGTAGCCACTGAATCCTAGCGTTGCAGGCAACAAATCCACCATAAGAGTGGGGCTGGTAGAAAGAATACGCAGACGAGCATTGCGAAATTGACCAGGGAGAAACATGGGGAGGTGGATGGGAGCGGGAATCACCTGAAGATGGCCTGCTCGGTCTTCTTCTGGCCATTGTCCCTGATGTGGCGCAGCACGATCTGCTTGAAGTCACTGTCTCGGCGGATCCCATCGAAGCAGAACACCAACAAATCATATGGCCAAATCAGTTAAGCACGCGAAAATCCGACATGAACCGCGCTCTCGCTCTCGCTGTCGGTCTCTTCGATCCGAGCAACGCCGCTAGCGGGATGCGCGGGGGGCAGAGCAGCGGCGCCAATAGCTGGGGAGGGAGGGGAGGCACCTATTGAGCTCGAGCTCGGGGTCGGAGTCGTTCATGTCGCACCGCCTCTTGTCGGACCGGGGCGCCTCGTCGGGGTCCTTGGATCCGCCCGGCTTGCCGCCGCTCGCCTTCGCCTTCCCCGCCGCCGACATCGTTCGCCGGTGGTGGTGGTATTAAAGTTTTTTTTTTTTTTAGTGGTTGGTGGTGGAGGTGGACGAGACCGCCACTTCTCTTGCTGTGTTACGGATCTCAGTCCAAATGCCCCCCAAAATAACAGCCTTTCCCTTGTTATCTAATTCTAGAATTGTTGCTAAAAAAAATCTAATCCTGGAATTACACTAAAAAAAAATCTAATTCTAGAATTGTCTCAAAAAAAATCTAATTCTAGAAACCTAAAAGGGGGCTGCTAGGCGTCCACAGGTATCTACCACCCAACTGACCGTCCGATACACGCGCGTATAGCCGTTGGATCATCCAACTGGGACGCCTTTTCCACCAAATAGAACCTGAAACAAGCAGCCAGTTTCAGAAACAATTTTGCTGTCCGCCGGTGGATTCCTGAAGCAACGGTCCAGTTGCGGAAACAAATTCGTTGTCTCGGCCCAGACAGACCAATTAATTCCTGAAGCAACGGTCCAGTTGCAGAAACAAATTCGTTGTCTCGACCCGGACAGACCAATTCCTGAAGCAACGGTCCACAGCCGTTGTCTCGACCCGTTGCAGAAACATATTTTTAATAGATCCGGCGGCTCCACAGCCGTTTAGATCTCACGACATCCAACGACCCAACCTCGTTTTTATTATTGCAACAAAGGCAGTGTTGCAGAACATTTGCAACAGAGCTCATGTTGCAGAAAAAATATTTGCAACAGAGGCTATGTTGCAGATTTTTTTTCTAGCTTTGCGACATAGATAATGTCGCAGAAAAGGCTTTTGCAACATGAATGATGTTGCAGAAATTTTATTGCAGTAAAAGATGTTGCTGCAGCAGCATTAGCCTCGTTGTCGTCTCCATTTTGCAACTCCGCCATTTTTGCAGAAATTCTTCGGCGTGCTGCCGCACGGTCTGGCGGGCACGCGTAGCGTCCGCTGATCCTGGACCCGCTTCGCTGTCTCCGGCTTCCGTCGGGCTAGCACCGCGGCGGAGGCGGCAAAGGGGATGTGCGTTCCGCCTGGGAAGGTTGTGTCGTTCGCTGCCAGTATGTGGGCGACATCGATGGCCACCACTCGGGCCCAGCCACCCTGGTCGCTCCGCCATGATTGGGGAGGCCACCACCGACGGAGTTACCTTCTGGTTGGTCTGCAACATACCATTTGGTGCGGTTTGGTTTCTGAAATAGGTGATCAATTGCAGGAATGGGAGTAGCTACCGAATAGCATTAGTGGCCAGGGGTCCAGGAGATAAGGATGAAGGAAGAGTTGCGGTGCGTGGGCATCATCAAGACGCGTGGCAAGCATAGGAAGCGGTGGATGTAAAAGAAAAGCTCAGTCGGTTGAACACCAGCTTTTCCCAACCTAAAAAGGGGGCTGCTAGGCGTCCACCGGTGAATATGTAGAAAATATCCACCACCCAACTGACCGTCCGATACACGCGCGCATAGCCGTTGGATCATCCAGCTGGGACGCCTTTTCCACCCAATAGAACCTGAAACAAGCAGCCAGTTTCAGAAACAATTTTGCTGTCCGCCGGTGGATTCCTGAAGCAACGGTCCAGTTGCAGAAACAAATTCGTTGTCTCGGCCCGGACAGACCAATTAATTCCTGAAGCAACGGTCCAGTTGCAGAAACAAATTCGTTGTCTCGGCCCAGACAGACCAATTAATTCCTGAAGCAACGGTCCAGTTGCAGAAACAAATTCGTTGTCTCGACCCGGACAGACCAATTCCTGAAGCAACGGTCCACAGCCGTTGTCTCGACCCGTTGCAGAAACATATTTTTAATAGATCCGACGGCTCCACAGCCGTTTAGATCTCACGACATCCAACGACCCAACCTCGTTTTTATTATTGCAACAAAGGCAGTGTTGCAGAACATTTGCAACAGAGCTCATGTTGCAGAAAAAATATTTGCAACAGAGGCTGTGTTGCAGATTTTTTTTCTAGCTTTGTGACATAGATAATGTCGCAGAAAAGGCTTTTGCAACATGAATGATGTTGCAGAAATTTTATTGCAGTAAAAGATGTTGCTGCAGCAGCATTAGCCTCGTTGTCGTCTCCATTTTGCAACTCCGCCATTTTTGCAGAAATTCTTCGGCGTGCTGCCGCACGGTCTGGCGGGCACGCGTAGCGTCCGCTGATCCTGGACCCGCTTCACCGTCGCCGGCTTCCGTCGGGCTAGCACCGCGGCGGAGGCGGCAAAGGGGATGTGCGTTGTCCGCCTGGGAAGGTTGTGTTGTTCGCTGCCAGTATGTGGGCGACATCGATGGCCACCACTCGGGCCCAGCCACCCTGGTCGCTCCGCCATGATTGGGGAGGCCACCACCGACGGGGTTACCTTCTGGTTGGTCTGCAACATACCATTTGGTGCGGTTTGGTTTCTGAAACAGGTGATCAGTTGCAGGAATGGGAGTAGCTACCGAATAGCATTAGTGGCCAGGTGTCCAGGAGATAAGGATGAAGGAAGAGTTGCGGTGCGTGGGCATCATCAAGACGCGTGGCAAGCATAGGAAGCGGTGGATGTAAAAGAAAAGATCAGTCGGTTGAACACCAGCTTTTCCCAACCTAAAAAGGGGGCTGTAGGCGTCCAGCGGTGGATATGTAGAAAATTTCCACCACCCAACTGACCGTCCGATACACGCGCGCATAGCCGTTGGATCATCCAGCTGGAACGCCTTTTCCACCAAATAGAACCTGAAACAAGCAGCCAGTTTCAGAAACAATTTTGCTGTCCGCCGGTGGATTCCTGAAGCAACGGTCCAGTTGCAGAAACAAATTCGTTGTCTCGGCCCGGACAGACCAATTAATTCCTGAAGCAACGGTCCAGTTGCAGAAACAAATTCGTTGTCTCGACCCGGACAGACCAATTCCTGAATTAACGGTCCACAGCCGTTGTCTCGACCCGTTGCAGAAACATATTTTTAATAGATCCGGCGGCTCCACAGCCGTTTAGATCTCACGACATCCAACGACCCAACCTCGTTTTTATTATTGCAACAAAGGCAGTGTTGCAGAACATTTGCAACAGAGCTCATGTTGCAGAAAAAATATTTGCAACAGAGGCTGTGTTGCAGATTTTTTTTCTAGCTTTGCGACATAGATAATGTCGCAGAAAAGGCTTTTGCAACATGAATGATGTTGCAGAAATTTTATTGCAGTAAAAGATGTTGCTGCAGCAGCATTAGCCTCGTTGTCGTCTCCATTTTGCAACTCCGCCATTTTTGCAGAAATTCTTCGGCGTGCTGCCGCACGGTCTGGCGGGCACGCGTAGCGTCCGCTGATCCTGGACCCGCTTCGCCGTCGCCGGCTTCCGTCGGGCTAGCACCGCGGCGGAGGCGGCAAAGGGGATGTGCATTGTCCGCCTGGGAAGGTTGTGTCGTTCGCTGCCAGTATGTAGGCGACATCGATGGCCACCACTCGGGCCCAGCCACCCTGGTCGCTCCGCCATGATTGGGGAGGCCACCACCGACGGAGTTACCTTCTGGTTGGTCTGCAACATACCATTTGGTGCGGTTTGGTTTCTTTAACAGGTGTTCAGTTGCAGGAATGGGAGTAGCTACCGAATAGCATTAGTGGCCAGGGGTCCAGGAGATAAGGATGAAGGAAGAGTTGCGGTGCGTGGGCATCATCAAGACGCGTGGCAAGCATAGGAAGCGGTGGATGTAAAAGAAAAGACCAGTCGGTTGAACATCAGCTTTTCCCACCTAAAAAGTCCAATTCTAGAAAGTAATTGAATGATATGTAATTTATGACGTCTTTAGAAATGAGTACTTGTACTTTCATGCCACATGATCACTGTCACCAACTATTTTGACCGCAGTTTGTAAGCAATGTACTCTACCTTTGCATTTGATGTGCATACAATGTCCATCTAAACTTGGTTAAGGTCACTAATACTGCATTTTTAAGCAACAACTTGAGATCATGATCATTGACGAGATGAACATAGAGAAGAGGCCACGAGTAGGAGCAAAATATAACCATGGTAGGAATGGGGACTAGGAGGATTTTTTTTTGCACGGGGGACTAGGAGGATTGAGACCAGTCGACTAGTTTTCGGAAGTGCTCTTTTGATCCCAAGATCACATGCACTCAAGGGAATAAGAAAATCCGTAAAAAAATGGCAAGCATTGATGAGTGTTTCATCTGCATGCATTTTTTTGATGGAATGGCATTCGTGGAGGTATGGGGGGAAACAAAGGTGATGCTCCAAAATGCTTCCAAAAATTGTCATTTTGGAGCATCGCCACGATAGTCATTGTCTCGAACGATCCCATTAGAGAGACACCCACAAATCATATGACCAAAATGCGGCAAAGTTGGTTTGGAGTTTGATCAAATGTACCTGTGGGTTGAGATCAACACCAAATAATTTAGATAATTTCCTAAATATCTGGCTAAAAACCTTTCAAAAAACTGAAAGAAACTTGATTTTAGTGGGGATTTCTGTAGTATTCTGGGCTGTCAGGAAATGTAGAAATGATATTATCTTTCGTCGGAAGAAAATCAATGATCCCATGATTCTTATTAGACTAATGTGTGGATGGATTTGTGACTGGTCTGTTTTGCAGAAAAGAAACCCAGTACAAAGGCTTCTGAAGCTGGGAGCAAAGTTACTTGAGCGGGTAGCAAATGAGGTGTATCGGACTTCACAGGGATGGCGACCGGGGGTGCGACGACTAACACCCCACGATCCGCTTGTTTGGATTCCTGTTCCTGATATGAAGTTTCTGAGAGCTCCAATTTATGTCACTTGTCACTAGAGTCCTGTAATGACTGCTTTGTACTCCTTTTGTTGCTGCTCTTTAGCAAAACTGGTTACTCCGGTTGTTTGTAGGTAGTTTGGGTGATGTAGTGGAGGTTATGTCGGAACACCTTTGGTGATGCTATGGTTTTGTTAATGGAATCGGGGAGGAAACTCTCTTTTATTAAAAAAACATATGACCAAATCAGTTAAGCACATGAAAATCCAACACAAATCGCATGTGAGAGAGAGGGGAGGGAAGGAGGTGCGGCCACTAAACCCTCGCTCCTGGTGTCGATCTCTTCGTCGGAACCACGTCGTGAGTGGGACGTGGAGCGCAGAGCAGTGATACGTCTCCAACGTATCTATAATTTTTTATTGTTCCATGCTGATATATTATCATTCTAGGATACTTTTTGGGTCTTTATTTACCAATTTATAATATTTTTGAGCACTAACCTATTGACCCAGTATCCAGTGCGAGTTGATGTTTTCTGCATGTTTTTTACATCTCAGGTTTACAATACCAAACGAAGTCCAATTGCCACGAAACTTTTTGATGATTTTTTTGGACCAAAAGAAGACCTGAGAGAGTCGAGAGGAGACCGGGGGGGCACACGAGGGCACCAGCACACAACAGGGCGCGCCCTGATGTGTGTTGGCCCCCTCGTGGCTCTCCCGACGCCCCTCTCTGGCCTATAAATTCTATAATATCCTAAAAAACCTGGAGGCTGTCTCGAAACCCTTTTTTCGCCGCCACAAGTCTCTGTTCCATCACGAGGCCATCTGGAGCTCCGTTTCGGCACCCTGTCGGAGGGGGGATCGATCATGGAGGGCCTCTACATCAACCTTGCTGCCCTCATGATGATGTCTGAGTAGTTCACCACAGACCTACGGATCCATAGCTAGTACCTAGATGGCAATCTCTCTATCTCTTGATCTTCAATACAATGATCATCGCATCTTCGCTTTGATCTATCCGATGTAATCCTATTGTGGGGTGTGTTTGTTGAGATCCGATGAATTGTAGGTTTATGTTCAGATTATTTATGGAAAGTATTTGAGATATCTCTGATATATATTATGTCTCTTAATTGCATGATCATTATACCTTCGTAATTCTCTCCAATCTATTGAAATAGTTTGGCCAACTAGATTGATATTTCATCGGTGAGAGAGGTGTGTTGTGGTAGGTTCAACCTGACGAGTTTCTATATCCTAGTGACAGAAGGAGACAAGATGCGTCTTTGTGTTGTTGCTACTAAGGATAACCCGATGGGGTTTATTCATATTGCTTGAGTTTACTTTGTCCACATCATGTCATCGTTCTCCATGCATTACTCTGTTTGTCATGAACTTAATACGTAGAGAGGCAATCATAGAAGCGCTCTTGAAGTGGAGTAATAGTAATAGGTGTACGCAGGAGCCGGCCTATTTGTTTATGGACGTGGTGCCTATATACACATGATCATTGCCATGAAAATCGCATAACTGTCCGCTTTTCTATCAATTGCCCAACAGTAATTTGTTACCCACCGTATGTTGCCTACATGAGAGATGCCGCTAGGGAAAACTATGGGCCCCGGGTCTATTCACTTATAAATTTACAAACGCTACTATTACCTTGCTGCCTTTATTTACTTTTTATTTTATTTTGCAATTTACAATTATCTACACAACTCATTTGCTTGCAAATAACGAGATCAAGGGGATTGACAACCCTCTTGCCCGCGTTGGGTGCAAGTTATTTGTTCTTTTGTGTGCAGCCGCTGAATACGGTTGAGGATTGATATTCCTATTGGTTCGATAAACCTTGGTTTCATAACTGAGGGAAATACTTACCCACTTTGTGCTGCAATTACCCGTTCCTCTTCACGGAAAACCCAACGAGATCACAAGTATCAGGAAGGATTTCTGGCGCCGTTGCCGGGGAGTATCATCACCAACTATCAAGTAACTTCACACAAATTTTCATTCACTTGTTTATGTTTTTATTTGCTGTTATATTTAGTTTGTCTCATAAAAATCAAAAATACAAAAATATTTATCTTTGCTTGTTACTAGTTTACTTCTTTGCTTGCTTGAAGTTGCTATCATGTCTGATTTTGAAATTAGTGGTGCTTTCGCCTCTAGTGCGGAAGCCCTTGAACGTCCAACTTCACCTTGTGATAAGAATGCTAAAAGAAATTTTGATGAAGTTGCTAAGGAAAAACTTGATAATCTTGCGGATGATGATCCTTCTAAAAGTGAACCCATTATGCAAACAAAGAAACTCCGTATAGGTAGTGGAAATATTATTGGCAAAAGTGTGATTCAAGATTTTTTTTCACTTGTGCGGGGTCATTACCATCGATAGGAGGTTCCATTGTTGCTAGAACTACAAGTTATGCAGATGCTATATCTTTGCTTATAGCGCAGTTGGAAAGACAATTTGTCCATATGCATCCTTTCATACAATGGTTATTTCTTGAGTTCTCGAAAATTCAGGAAGCTCCTACTAAACATCTAGCCACTATATTTCTTGTTCAAGAATTTGACAATATCATGCAAGAGGCTAGAGATATATTTGCTCATTATAGGGTTAACTGTGAGTGTCCACCAATAGAAGGAATTCTTTATGAGTTGGAAGGTATAAGGAAACTAAGATCTACAGACTATGTTGCTTATGATGAAAACCTTAGATAGAATGTTCCACCTCATGTCCTAGTTGATAAAATTTCTGAACATAATGATCAATTTTCTATACCCAAACTTGGAATGGGTTATGATCTTGAGAGAGAATTAAGGAAATATCTTTATCGAAACCTATACAATGAGGAGATGGTCATCACTTATGAGAAACCTAAAGAGGAGTCTCCCATTCTTCCTGAAATAGATCTCTCGGATCCTTGTGTTGTTTAGTCCCTTCAATTATTTTTGCCTACCTATTAGAAAACTTGCTGCTGAAATAAGTAAATATGATTATAGCATGATGGATCGTTTCCGTGTCTATTACAACATTTGAAACTATGCATTATGCCTAGCTAGGGGCATAAAACAATAGCGCTTGTTGGGAGGCAACCCAATAGTTATCTTTAAATTTTTGCTTTCTACTTTCTGTTTGTTTTTTATAACATGATTATTGCCTCTGTAATGATTATGTTTTTATGTTTAAATTTGTGTTTGTGCCAAGTAAAGCCTTTGGGATGACTCACAAGATGAGTAGAATCGATGCTGAAACAAAACATAAACTTTTGACTCTAGTACAGGAATTTTCATTTTTTTACTGGAGCGTGATAATAATCTGAATTTTTTACAAAGTATTTATATAAAAAAATTAGATGTTGTACTATTTTTTCAGAATTTGTAGAGTTACATAAGTATAGGTTCTCTACAGATTGCTACAGACTGTCCTGTTTTAGACAGATTCTGTTTTTGCTTGCGTAGTTGCTTGTTTTGATTATGCTATGGATTGTATCGGGGGGTATAAGCCATGGAGAATTTATAATACAGTACCTATTATGAAATTATGAAATAATAATCAATTTACAACAGTACCTAAATTATGCAATATGTTTCTTATACTAACGGATCTCACGAAGTTTTGTTGAGTTTTGTGTGATTGAAGTTTTCAAGTTTTGGGTGTTATCGCGATGGACAAAGGAATAAGGAGTAGCAAGAGCCTAAGCTTGGGGATGCCCAAGGCACCCCAAGGTAATGTTCTAAGGAATACTCAAGCGTCTAAGCTTGGGGATGCCCCGGTAGGCATCCCCTCTTTCGTCCCATTCCATCGGTATGTCACTTGAAGCTATATTTTTATTCATCACATGATATGAGTTTTGCTTGGAGCGTCGTTTGTTTTTCCTTTGATTTTACTTTCAGTTTTCCAAAATTATCGTTTGCTGGACACACCTATTTAAGAGAGACACCCATTCATCATAATTTGTTAGAATACTCTATGTGCTTTACTTATACCTTTTGAGCTTAGCAGTTGCTCTAGTACTTCACTTATATCTTTTTGAGCACGGTGGCATGTAGATTTTATAGAAATAATTTCACTCTCACTCTTCACTTATATTTGTTTGAGAGTTAATAAATAGTGACGGTAATTTGCATGGGTCATAAGACTAGTCCAAAAATATTAGGTATTCAATGAGTGATAATCAAAACCATCATGTAGCACATATAGAGAAATTGTGGGTTAATGATATTGATGTGGTAATATGAAAAAAGTGTGAGTACATAATTATTGATTCATAAAAGTGTCAATATTAAGAGAGGTTAAGTTCTTGTTCGTCTAAAAATTAAAGAGGCATGGTGATGATGTGTGAGTATTTCTATTCCTTGTTGAAATCCTAGTGTTGTTTCAGGTCGTAAGCGCGCGATGGTTAACTCCTACCAACCTCTTCCCTCGGGGCATGCGAGGAGTACTTTGATTTGTGATAAAACTAATAAAACTTTGCAATAAGTATATGAGTTCTTTTTGAATAATGTGAAACCCTGGACATACGCAATCTCACCACCTCATATTTTGCTAGCCTCTTCGGTACCGTGCATAGCCCATTCTCACCTTGAGGATCGGTGCAACTTTCGCCGGTGCATCCAAACCCCGTGACATGATACGCTCTGTTGCACATAAGCCTCATTATATATTCCTCATAACAGCCACCATACCTACCTATCATGGCATTTCCATAGCCATTCAGAGATATATTGCCATGCAAATTCCATCGTCACTTCACATGACTAGTTTGTTCATCATCATATTGCTTTGCATGATCTTATAGAGCTGACATAGTATTTCTGGCAAAGCCACCGTTCATCATATTTTTGATACGTTTCACACTAGATCATTGCACATCCTGGTACACTGCCAGAGGCATTCATATAGAGTCATATCTTCATATCAGTTCTTCATATCGAGTTCTAAGTAAATAAAAGTGTGATGATCATCATCGTTAGAGCATTGTACCAGTGAGGGAATAAAAATGGGGGAGGCCAAATGAGCCCACCATTCTGAATAAAAAATGAGAGAAAATGAGAGAAGGAACTTTGCTTCTATCCTTTACCACGCTTGTGCCTCAAAGTGGCACCTTGTTCCTCATATAGAGAGTCTCGTGTCATGTCATTTTCATATGCTAGTGGGAATTACTTTTTCATTATTATAAACTTGGCTTGCATATTCCTATGACGGGATTCCTCAAATTCCCGAGGTCTTCATGAGGAAGCAAGTTGGTTGCACACACCCACTTAGCTTCATTTGAGCTTTCATACACTTATAGCTCTAGTGCATCATTTGCATGGCAATCCCTACTCCTCGCATTGACATCTATCAATGGGCATCTCCATAGCCCGTTGGTATGCCTAGTTGATGTGAGACTATCTTCTCCACTTTTTACCCCTTTGATATCTACCACTATATTCTATTCCACTTAAATGCTATGTCCAATGGCTCACGCTCATGTATTGCGTGAAGAATAAAAAGCTGGTGCATATTGAAAAGTACAATCCAATTGCCTGACTTGGACACCGTGGTGCTTGAAATTTGTATTAATGTGGTGAAGATTGAGCCATGCCTTGCTAATATAATAAGATGAATGGGGGTAAACATTCTTTGAGGATCGTATAGTTTGAAAGATTGATGATTTTGTTTCTTATACTCATGTATTGATATGTTAATATTTGTTAATTCATCGTTTCTCAATGAGAATACATGCATAAGATTACATAATGGATAGCATGTCACATCAAAAATTCTATTTTTATCATTTACCTACTTGAGGACGAGCAGGAATTAAGCTTGGGGATGCTTGATACGTCTCCAATGTATCTATAATTTTTTATTGTTCCATGCAGATATATTATCATTCTAGGATACTTTTTGGGTCTTTATTTACCAATTTATAATATTTTTGAGCACTAACCTATTGACCTGGTGCCCAGTGCCTGTTGCTGTTTTCTGCATGTTTTTTACATCTCAGGTTTACAATACCAAACGAAGTCCAATTGCCATGAAACTTTTTGATGATTTTTTTCTGGACCAAAAGAAGACCTGGGAGAGTCGAGAGGAGATCGGGGGCCACACGAGGGCACCAGCACACAACAGGGCGCGCCTTGGGGGTGCCCTGATGTGGGATGGCCCCCTCGTGGCTCTCCCGACGCCCCTCTCTGGCCTATAAATTATCTAATATCCTAAAACCCCTAGAGGGCAGTCTCGAAACCCTTTTTCCGCCGCCGCAAGTCTCTTTTCCATCGCGAGGGCATCCGGAGCTCCATTCCGGCACCCTGCCGGAGGGGGGATCGATCATGGAGGGCCTCTAGATCCACCTTGCTACCCTCATGATGATATGTACGTAGTTCACCACAGACCTACGGGTCCATTGCTAGTACCTAGATGGCAATCTCTCTATCTCTTGATCTTCAATACAATGATCATCGCATCTTTGCTTTGATCTATCCGATGTAATCCTATTGTGTGGTGTGTTTGTTGGGATCCGATGAATTGTGGGTTTATGTTCAGATTATTCATGAAAAGTATTTGAGATATCTCGGATATATATTATGTCTCTTAATTGCATGATCATTATAGCTTCATAATTCTCTCCGATCTATTGAAATAGTTTGGCCAACTAGATTGAAATTTCATCGGTGAGAGAGGTGCGTTGTGGTAGGTTCAACCTGACGAGTTTCTATATCCTAGTGACAGAAGGAGACAAGATGCGTCTTTGTGTTGTTGCTACTAAGGATAACACGATGGAGTTTATTCATATTGCTTGAGTTTACTTTGTCAACATCATGTCATCGTTTTCCCTGCATTACTCTGTTTGTCATGAACTTAATACGTAGAGAGGCGAGCATAGAAGCGCTCTTGAAGTGGAGTAATAGTAAGGGTCTTTTACATATGTGTCCCTAACTTGAACCCGCTACTCGGATTTGCCCCTAATTTCGAAGCCTGCTCAAATTTGCCCCCGAGCCATTAGTTCATCTTATAAAAATGCCCTTCTGAGCCGTTACCGTCCGGTCAAAGGGGTTTGACCGTCTACGGGGTGTTTATGGGACTTTTTGCCCCTACGTCCATGTGTCACTTACATGTGGGACCCACTCAGAAAAAAAGAAAAAGAAAAACTCTTTCTCTCACCCCCTCTCTCCCTCTCACTTACATGTGCCCCGCCCCCACGGCCTCTCTCTCACCTCCCACCTCTCTACCTCTCCCTCAAAAACTCTCTCTCTCAACTCCGGCGAGAGCCGGCTGCCCAGGGACCGTGCGCTGCCTCTCTCAACTCCACTCCGGCGAGCGCCGGCTGCCAGGGATCGTGCGCTGCCGCACCCTCTCTCCATCCCTACCTCCCTTGCGGCCTCTCTCTCTCTCTCTCTCTCTCACCTCTGTAGAGCGCCACCGCCGTCGCTGCCTTCATCTCTACACGGCCACCGACAACCCCAAGCACCTCCACCTCGCCAGGAAGCTCTTATGAGACGCCCTCGTCCTAAAAGCCTACTAATTTGATGAGAGATGGCCAGTACCGAGCGCCACAATGCATCTTCCCCGCCTCCGACCTCAGACCGCTGCGTTCGATTTGATGCCGTTGAAGCCCGTGGGACGATTCCTTCCGCTCCCCTAGGACCTTGATGTACTGCAGAAGATGTCAGTGTCATCCATAGCAAGCCCTGTGAGCTTTGGTCATTTCCCCCGCAAGCTCTGAGCATGCCATGGCTGCCATTGTCAGATTCCTCACTCTGGTCTTCCCAAGCACAAGCAGTGTTGCCATCATGCTCCTAGTGAGCTCTTCAATGTCACGCACCTCGTTACCTTCTCCCTCTCTATCGCATGGCACCTCCCCCACTTGCGCCACCCAAAGCCACCGTGTGAATGGTAGCTGCCGCCCGCTCCGGCGACCATATGATGCTAGGACACCATACCTAGACGCGGGTGAGCTAGGGCAATCGCTCGGTTCCCTTAGCCGACATCCCCATGGCCTCCTGATGTCTACTACACAACTTTATTCTTGTAGACTCATGTTGGGCCTCCAAGCGCAGAGTTTTGTAGGACAGTAGCAATTTTCCCTCAAGTGGATGACCTAAGATTTATCAATCCGTGGGAGGTGTAGAATGAAGATGGTCTCTCTCAAGCAACCCAGCAATCAAATACACGAAATCTCTTGTGTCCCGAACACACCCAATACAATGGAAAATTGTATAGGTGCACTAGTTCGGCGAAGAGATGGTGATACAAGTGCACTATGGATGGTAGAAATAGGTTTTTGTAATCTAGGAATACAAAAACAGCAAGGTAGAAAGTGTAAAACAGCGAGCAAAACAATATATTAATGCTTGGAAACAAGGCCTTGGGTTCATACTTTCACTAGTGCAATCTCCCAACAATGCTAACATAGTTGAATCATATGATCATCCCTCAATGTGCAACAAAGAATCACTCCAAAGTTCCTATCTAGCGGAGAACAATAAGATTAAATTGGTGTAGGTAGTGGAACCACCTCAAAGTTATTTTTTCCGGTCAATCTTTTGAGCTATTCTTATAAGTGTCACAAACAGCCCTAGAGTTCATACTAAAATAACACCAATGATACATATCAATCCACTCTAATGTCACCTAGATACTCCAATGTCGCCTCTAAGTATCCATGGGTAAATTATGCGACATGCATCAAACAATTTTAGATCTAACATATTCAATCCAACACAAAGAACTTCGAGGAGCACCCCAAGATTTCTATCGGAGAACGTGGTATGAAAACGTGCAATCAACCCCTATGCATAGATCCCCTAGGTCATCGGAATCCGCAAGTTGATGCCTCAACATATATCAAGTGAATCAATAGAATACCCCAATGTCTCTACGGGTAACCCACACAAGACGTACATCAAGTGTTCTCAAACAAAAATATTCAATCCAACATAACGAGATCTCAAAGGTAAAGATTCAATTCATCACAACAAGGTAGCAAGGGAATAACATCATATGATCCAACTATATTAACAAAGCCCATGACACATCAAGATCGTGCCATCTCAAGAACACGAGAGAGAGAGAGAGAGAGAGAGAGAGAGAGAGATTGAACACATAGATACTGGTACATACCCTTAGCCCCGAGGGTGAACTACTCGCTCCTCGTCATGACCTCCACCGGGACGATGAAGAAGGCCACCGGTGATGGTTTCCCCTCTTCGGCAGGGTACTGGAATGCCTCCAGTTTGGTTTTTCGTCGTACAAAGAGTTGCGGCGACAGAACGGAGAGTCTGTGTTTATTTCTGGGGTTTCTGGTATTTATAGGATTTTTCAACGTTGAAATCACGCGCAGTGGAGCTACGAGGGCCCCACAAGCCAACATGCCACGACCCCCCTGGGCCGCACCCTGATGGCTTGTGGCCCAGGGGTGGCTCCCCTCCGGTGGTCCTTCGCTCCAATATTGCTTAATTGGTCCAGAAAAATCACCAAAAAAATCGGGTGATTCCGAGAACTTTCATTTTCTGTACAAAAACAACACCACAGTAATTCTGCTAAAAACAGCGTCAGTCCGGGTTAGTTCTAAATAAATCATATAAAGTGCATCAAAACCATATAAAAGTATTGTAAACATAGATGAATATGGCATGAATACTTCATAAATTAACGATACATTGGAGACGTATCAGCATCCCCAAGCTTAATTCCTACTCGTCCTCGAGTAGGTAAATGATAAAAGAAATAATTTATGTAGTGTGAATGCTAGCATAATATATAAGTTTGATCATTGATAATTTCATTCACTTTTCTAGCATCATAACCAGCAATTTTTTCTCATAAAAATCATCATGATAGAGTAGCAAACAATTCACATGTCATGGTTCAAACAATTCATTCACTTGAAACTTAACAATCTATGTTCTTGGTCACCAAACAATTTCAATGCATCATCAAGTCTAGTAAGAGCTCCACATACTCAATTATCATATAGTCTTTTATGATTGCTAATACTCAAGGCATATTTTTAGAACAAACAATATCCATCGAACATATAGAAAGATAGGGGCTTAATGTTTCGCCTCCCAACATACTTATCATGAAGATAATTGTCAACAATAATGAATCATGATCAAATATATTTGACTGGATATATATGTTTGGATCTTTCCCCACCACATGATGCTTGCCAACTAATAGACTGAGGTTGGAATAAGAAGTTGACTCAACATGAATAGGAAATAACATGAAAGTAAATAGATTGTCCCTTCGCACAGGGAAGCTGGGATTTGCATATGTGCTAGAGCTCATTGTTTAAAACAGATATGAATATGTAATTTTGAGTGGTGTGCTTTTCTTGTCAACGTCACAACAGAGTTTTCAATATCTTCCATGCTAATCACATTAATGGCGGTTCCCAAACAGAATTGAAATTTTACTCCCCCTCCACCATTCAAACACATTCCATGGCTGGTCGAATCCACGGTTGCCTTCCAAACAATCAACTTTCTAGGGGGAGTTTTTGTTTATTTATTTTTGTATTATGCAGGACTGGGCATCCTTTTTACTAGCCTCTCTCATGCAATGACAAGTGAATAAACACTCATCTTGAGAATAACTCGCTTAGCATGGAAGATAATGACCGCCCCGTCGCTTCATGAGCGGTACGGGCACACAAAACAGATGTTTATTTGAAGGTTTTAGAGGTGGCACATGCAAATTTACTTGGAATGGCATTGAAATACCATATATAGGTAGGTATGGTGGACTCTCATGGAAGAAACTTGGCTCAAGGATTTGGATGCACAAGTAGTATCTCTACTTAGTACGAAGTTTTGGCTAGCAAAAGGTTCTAAACAAGCAACACATGTTAAAGGATCCATAACAATATAACTTCTATGCAAATATACCCAAACAATATAACTTGAACTATTTGATCCAGTTTGAAAATAATTAATGGGCATTCACAATCATAAAAGATGTCCAAGATAATTAATTTGTATGTGAAAGTTCTTTTTCTTATACTAATCATTCATGAATTGCTCATATGACCAATACAATGATTGTTAAACTTCAATAGATTTTACTTTCTAAACCAAATGTGAACTTGCTACTAAGAATATAGCACATTGATAATTTCAGATTTATGATATTTCATTCATTCACAATTTACTCTTAGGATATAAGTGAAGCACAAGAGTAAACATCAAACTACTCTCAAAAGATATAAGTGAAGATCAATGAGTAGTCAAACAATTAAGTAGATATGTGAGGACTCTCTCTCAATAAAGATTTTCAGATCTGAGTATTTTATTCAAACAGCAAACTAAATAAAAATTCATTCCAAGAATAGCACATATCATTTGGACAAATAAAAAATTAGGCTCAACATAGGCTAACCGATATTTGTTTGATGAAGAGAGGTGGGATGCATAGCATCCCCAAGTTTAGATGCTTGAGACTTCTTGAAATATTTACTTAGGGTGCTTTGGGCATCCCCAAGCTTGAGCTTTTGTATCTCGTTCAATACTCTCATATCCTGGTTTCACCTAAGTCTCAAAAACTTCATCCACACAAAACTCAAAAAAGAACTCGTGAGATAGGTTAGTACACATAAGAACAAATCAACACTTAATGTACTGCCAAGACAAATTGCACAATAATTTTAGAACATCATCGACTGTTTACTATCATTTCCACAATTTATATCTACCAATATAGGCTATGGAAACTATAGGATAAGTAGATAACAAAACTATGACAGCAATCTATCCAAACAGAACAGTCTGTAGCAATCTGTTAAACCAGTGTACTTCCGTAACTCAAAAAATTCTCAAAATTTAGGACATGATAAAGAATTTATATTACAATACTTTTTAAAAATTTCAGAAACTTTCCACGTTCCAGTAAAATATGAAAATTCAAACACTATAGAAAAAGTTTCTGTTTTTACACAGCACACATCAAACATGCAATTCAAGCATCCTAAAAGGCAATTTTTGGAACTTTTTATTGAAAAACAAGATTATAAATAACATATAACAGAGAAAAAAATGACGCTCCAAGCAAAACACATATTATGTGACGAATAAAAATATGGCTTTTGTCAGTGTACAAATAACCAGGGTATCTATTACCCAGACTTGTGCGCGGACAACCCCCTGGGGCCGACAAGGCATAGCAAAGCCTTGGAATCAAGTACTACAATATCAAGAAGATGAGAAGATAGAAGACCAAAGGCTGGAGCCCCGACAAGATCTTGCCGGGGATGGCTCATGGCCCCGACAAGGCTCGCATCCGGTAAGACCCTGTCACTGTTCAAGCGCACCGCCCCAGGGCAACTACCAGCTTGTCTTTTAGCTTTTGTTATCCTGGGTGCGTGTCAGATGCTGATGGCGTGAGGGCTTCAGCAGTGCAATGGGATGGCTCCTTTTTCCATCCCCAAGAAAGGCAGGGACACCTCAACAGGAGCATTAAATGCCCTTGTCCTAAGCCGTTAGTATTAGGTATGATAAGCACTGTAGTTGCTTTACACCTCATGTACCCCAGCGCACTACTGTTGGCGACCCCTTCGAAGGTATAAAAGGAGGCCCAAGGTGCAGCTACCGGGGAGGATCTTTCTGGCCGGTTTCGCGTGTGTAGCAGCTATTTACTGTAGCGCTCCAAGAACTGGCCTAAGAACACATCCAATACAACCAAGCAGGAGTAGGGTTTTACGCTTCCAAGCGGCCCGAACCTGGGTAAAATCCCTTTGCGTTGATCGTTCGATCTGCTCTCTGTGCAACCCTTCTTCCCCGCCGAATCGTAAAGGGATCCTGGTGACCCCATAGGTGTCGTTTCCGACAGCTTTGGCGCGCCAGGTAGGGGAAGAAGGCTGCGTGGACCTGATCCAGTGATCAGCGCGCCAGTTTTTCATCATCATCACCGCCATGGCCCCCAAGAGGAAGGGTCTCATGGTGGTTGGACCGTCCGTGTCCGCTGCACCCGTGCTTACGCGCACGGGCGATGGAGTCGACGCGGGTGGAGGGAGTAGAGATCCCGAGCTTCCACGACGCTCCGGTGATCGTAGCCAGGCGAGCGGCGTTGTTCGCGCCGCTGGATCCAGGGATGGAGCCGTGCTGCCAGCAGGCGGTTCGGTGAACTCCAGAGATGGAAGGGCGCCCTCCAAGACACCCACGCCGGCGCACGTGCCGCGACCTTCCCAGGGCGCGTGCGAGGAGCATCGCCGCGACGTTGGGAGTCCCGAATGTCCCCATGGAAAATCTCCTGAGCATCATTCTCGGGATGTCCGAGACCAGCATGCACGTCCACGTGCTGGTGGAAGCAGCGTACGGTCGCAGGATCGTGTTGTTGCTCCTTCTAACATGATTAGGAGTCAGAGCACCTCACGTTCCTCGCACCTGTCGCCGCCGCCTACGCCGGCAGAAGCGCTGGCACGTGCACAGCTGCTCCTGAATTTTCCTCCTGCTGCGGACAAGCTCGAGGAGTGGAGATCCGCCATTCAGAGCCTCGTTGGCCTTGCCAACGAAGATAAGCCGGAGCAGGTGGATCCCTCGCGGCGACGGTCCATCGACCCGGCGCGCGTCGGCAAGGAGAAGGCTGCGGGCGGTACAACTACGGTGTATTCCCCCCCACAGCAGCAGCAGCGGACGATGGCTCGATTGGTCGACACTCGTGAGGACGATTCCACGGCGTCGTTCGACCCGCGAACTCGCCGTGATCAACGTCACGTTCTTTGGGAGCGAGGCAAGGAGGACGCTCGAACTACCATCGAGCGGCGTCGGGAAGCATGCTACCAGTCCGACGAGCGCGCGGGGCCCACTGTAGATAAGCCTGCGCCGGGGTATCCTGGCGATTTACCTTACGAGGTGGGTTGTCCAGCGTTTACCCGTGAGCTGTGGCGAGTCCAGTGGCCCAATTCCCACATGTTCAAGCCGGAGGTCCCAGAGAAATATGACGGCAAAACCCATCTGTCAGAGTTCCTAAGCATCTACACCATTGCGGTGCAGGCTGCCGGGGGTCGTGACGACAAGATACTTGCCAACTACTTCCCGTTGGTGCTCAAGCCCAACGTTAGGTCGTGGTTGATGCACTTGCCGGAAGGATCCATTTCTTCCTGGGCAGATCTGTGCCACGAGTTTGTTGGCGCCTTCACCGGAGGCCATCAAGCTCCGGGCCAGGAGAGTGATCTACATATCATTCCCCAGAAGGAAGGCGAGACCCTGTGCAAGTACATCCAAAGGTTCAGCCGCGTACATCACAACATACCAGACGTTCACCCTGCCGCTGTCATCAGCGCGTTCCATCAGAACGTGCGTAACCACAGGATGCGGGAAGAGTTGGCAATGAACAAGGTCAGGGATGTTGCCGAGCTCTATGCTCTGGCCGACAAGTGTGCTCGAGCTGAAGAAGGGAGGAGACTCCCCGGCGAGGATGTTGGCGCAAGGGCTGACTCTGAAGATGAGGACGCTGCCGCTCCAGTGAAGAAGGGTCGGCGGCGCAACAGGAAGCGCAAGGGCAAGGCTGTACTTGCTGTCTAAGGGTCCGGCAACCCCGGCACCGCCAAGAAGGCCAAGGTAGACGACCCCGGCAAGGGTGTTGCCGGGTGCGCCTCCTGTCAGGCCTTGTCGGCTGCCGACAAGCCAGACGGCTCTGGCAAGCAGTATTGCGAGATCCATCGTACCAAGGGCCACGATCTCCAAGACTGCCGGCAAGTCGAACAGCTTGTCGAAAAGCAGAAGGCCGAGTACGAGAGGCGAGACAAGGAGAGGGCTCAGGATGGTGCTGAAGGGTCCGGCAAGAAGCGCGGTGGCCGAGGAGGTCGCCGCGGCAAGGCCAAGCAGCAGAAGGATCGGCCCGCTCGAGGCCGCGACAAGCAAGAAGGGGCTGATGATGGCATGGAAGAGGACGACGAGTCCAGCGAGCAAGAATTTCAGAAAGCTACTGACGCCATGTGCGTCGACGGAGGCGCGTCGTTGCATTCTTCCCACCGCCAACTTAAACAGTGGGCGCGCGAGGTTAATGCGACAGAGCCGTCTGTCGGCGCTCGGAAGCCCTTGAGATGGTCCAACACGCCTATCGTTTTTGACGTTGAGGATCACCCTGATCGCGTAACTGCGGTCGGGTGTTTGCCGTTGTTGGTCTCACCAACAATTCGCAACCTCAATGTGACGAAAATGCTAGTTGACGGTGGGGCCGGCTTAAACTTGATTTCACCCGAGGTCATCAAGAGACTACAAATTCCTGATGGAGATCTCGAAGAGACGGGCTCTTTTCAAGGGGTCAATCCAGGAAGAAGCCAACCCAAGGGAAAGATCACGCTGCCGGTAACATTTGGCAGTGACTTAAACTTCAGGACGGAGAAGATTGTGTTTGACGTCGCCAAGATACCATTGCCATATAATGGGATCCTTGGCCGCCCGGCGCTGGCCAAGTTTATGGCGGCATCACACTATGCCTACAACGTGCTGAAGATGCCTGGGCCGATGAGCGTTATCACTGTCGGTTCCGACAAGAAGGACGCGCTCATCTGCACCGATCAGCTCTACCGGGATGCAGTTGCAGCATTTGCCGCCAAGACGCTTGCTCCTGCCGCTGAATCTCCCGGGGGGAAGAAGACCGGCAAGGCCTCTCGTACACACTCCGACAAGCGCGCCTCTTCGGAGTGCTGCGCTCCCGTTGAGGATGTGCCTAAGAGCTCCACCGGCAAGAGCAAGAAGTCCAAGGCTGCTCCACCAGCAACCAAGAAGGTGCCCGCCAAGGAAGATGGCACGGGGGGAACTTTCGTTATAAGTTCCACCCTTGACAGCAAATAGGAAAGCGCGCTCGTTGCCTTCCTGCGGGCGAATGTCGATGTGTTTGCATGGCAACCATCTGACATCCCCGGTGTTCCCAGGGAGATAATTGAGCACCACCTTGCCGTCTTTCCACACGCGCGGCCCGTCAAGCAGAAGGTCAGGAAGCAAGCTTTGGAACGGCAACAGTTTATTGTCGAAGAAATCAAGAAGTTAGAAGCAGCAGGCTTGGTTAGAGGAGTACTTCATCCAACATGGTTGGCCAATCCAGTTGTAGTGCGCAAGGCGAATGGGAAGTGGAGGCTATGTATTGATTATACATATATCAATAAAGCCTGTCCAAAAGACCCCTTCCCTTTGCCGCGCATCGACCAGATTGTGGACTCCACTGCCGGCTGCGACTTGCTGTCGTTCCTTGACGCTTACTCAGGTTATCATCAGATATTTATGTCCAAGGAAGACGAAGAAAAGACCGCATTTATCACCCCATGTGGTACGTACTGCTTTTTGCATATGCCTTTCGGGTTGAAAAGTGCTGGTTCTACATTTGCAAGAGCAGTCCAGATTGGTTTTGGGCCCCAGCTACATAGAAATATGGAAGCTTATATGGATGACATAGTGGTCAAAACCAAAGACAATGCAACACTCATATCAGATTTAGAAGAAACCTTTGCAAATCTGCGCAAGATCAACTTGAAGCTCAACCCTGAGAAGTGCGTGTTCGGTGTCCCATCCAGCAAGCTCCTCGGGTTCTTTGTATCTCAGCGAGGAATTGAAGCAAATCCCGACAAGATCAAAGCAATTGAGCAAATCGAAGCGCCAAGACGTGTCAAGGATGTGCGCCGTCTTGCCGGCTGCGTTGCTGCTCTGAGTAGGTTCATTTCAAAATCTGTTGAGCGCGCCCTGCCCTTTTTCAAAATTTTGAAGAAGGCAGGTCCGATGAAATGGACTCCGGAAGCGGAGGCAGCGCTGTAGGATTTGAAGAGGTACCTCTCCTCTTCGCCAGTACTAGTCGCGCCAAAACCACAAGAGCCATTGCTGCTATACCTAGCAGCAACGAATCAAGTGGTGAGCGCTGCGTTGGTGGCGGAGAGAGAAGTTGATGAAGAAGTAGCGCCAACGGCAGGACCGCCAAGCGATGAGCCAAGGCCTCCCCTGGCATAGTCTGGCGCCGACAAGGTTGAGTCTGCGCAGTCAAGCCAATTAGTACAGAGGAAGAAGATGGTGCAGCGCCCAGTCTATTTTGTCAGTTCCCTTCTATAGGGGGCTAGGTCGAGATATTCTGGTGTGCAAAAGTTGCTCTTCGGCCTCCTCATGGCCTCGAGGAAGCTGCGCAATTACTTTCAGGCACATGAGATCACCGTCATCACTCGCTTTCCGTTGCAGCGGATTTTGCGGAACCCAGAAGCTACCGACAGGATTGTGGAGTGGGCTTTGGAGCTATCGAGTTTTGGTCTCAAGTTTGAAAGCACTTCGACCATCCAGAGTAGAGCCCTGGCGGAGTTCATTGCAGAATGGACCCCAACGCCAGATGAGGAAATTCCAAAGTCAACTCTCCCTGGTAAGGAAACAAAGCAAGAATGGATCATGTATTTTGATGGGGCCTTCTCGCTGCAAGGAGCCGGTGCTGGCGTGCTGCTTGTCGCACCCACCGGAGAGCACCTCAAATACGTGATTCAGATGCATTTTCCCCGGGAGAGATCGACGAACAATACTGCCGAATATGAAGGGTTGCTGGCCGGTCTCAGGATCGCGGCAGACCTTGGAATTCAGAAGCTTATTGTTAGAGGTGATTCTCAGCTTGTCGTCAGACAAGTCAACAAAGATTATCAGAGCCCGTTGATGGAAGCTTATGTAGATGAAGTGAGAAAGTTGGAAGAGCGTTTTGACGGTCTGCAAATGGAGCACGTCTCTCGTGCAGAGAATAGCATTGCCGATGACCTGTCGAAGCACGTTGCCCTTAAGCTGCCTGTGGAACCAGGTACCTTTGTGCTCCGACTCACTCAGCCATCCGTAACACCATCAATAGGGCAAGAGAAAAGAAGAAAGTTGAGTTCTGGCAAGTACTTCCCGGCGGAGCTCCTAGAAGCCACCGGCAAGGAAGTTGCCGGGAACGACGTCAAGCTTGCCGGTGAGCAACAGGCTCCAGCAGGGGCTCAGGCTCTTGCCGTTGAGACAAACGCTCCCACCGAGCTTGCCGGGGAACAGCAAGATCTGGCAGGGTCTCGGGCCCTCGCTGTCGAGACAACTGTTCCCGCGGCAGAAGATT
Organism: Elymus sibiricus; assembly: GCA_039707655.1. NCBI lineage: Eukaryota > Viridiplantae > Streptophyta > Magnoliopsida > Poales > Poaceae > Elymus > Elymus sibiricus. Next base: position 487,112,863 of record CM077671.1, read on the forward strand.
TGCCTTTAGTCCTTGCCGTCGAGCCTCAGGCTCCAGCGTGGGCACAGCACATCGTCCATTTCCTTCAGACAGGAGAACTCCCCGATGAGCAGGAAGAAGCAGAGAAAGTAGCCCGTCGGTCTAAAATGTACCAGTTTGTGGACGATGTCCTGTACAGAAAAAGACCAAACGGTGTGAAATTGAAGTGCATTTCTCGGGAGGATGGACTAGGGCTGTTGGCAGAGATACATGGAGGCATATGTGGCTCTCACATAGGATCAATTGCACTTGCCGACAAAGTGTTCCGGCAAGGTTTCTTTTGGCCCACTGCCCTCCAGGATGCAGCTACGCTAGTAACCAAGTGTGAAGCATGCTAGTTTCATTCAAAGAAGCTACATCAACCAGCTCAAGCCCTTCAGACGATCCCTTTATCCTGGCCATTTTCGGTCTGGGGGCTCGACATCTTGGGCCCCTTCCCCCATGCTGTCGGGGGCTTTGAGTACTTGTACGTCGCCATCGACAAGTTCACAAAGTGGCCAGAAGTGGAACCAGTGAGGAAGGTGACAGCACAGTCGGCCGTCAAGTTCTTTAAAGGAATAGTTTGCCGCTTTGGTGTACCCAACAGGATCATCACTGACAACGGCACACAGTTCACCAGCAACACCTTCATGCAGTATGTCCAAGACCTTGGCGGCAAAATTTGTTTTGCTTCTGTTGCTCACCCAAGGAGTAACGGCCAGGTGGAAAGGGCGAATGCTGAGGTGCTGCGTGGTCTCAGGACAAGAACTTTCGACAAGCTGCGCAGGTGTGGAAGGCGCTGGATCGATGAGTTGCCGGTGGTTCTTTGGTCAATCAGGACGACACCAAATCGAGCTACCGGCCAGACACCCTTCTCCCTAGTATATGGGGCAGAAGCAGTTCTCCCCACGGAACTCATATACAGGTCACCTCGAGTGCTCACCTATGATGAGCTCGAGCAAGAACAGCTCCGGCAAGACGACGCGCTGTTCCTTGAGGAAGATCGTCTCCAAGCTGCTGTGCGAGCCGCACGCTACCAGCAAGCTTTGCGCCGCTATCATAGCCGCAAGGTTCATGCCCGGAGTCTTGAGGAAGGCGACCTTGTTCTTCGGCGCGTTCAGTCGGCCAAGAATTCCAACAAGTTGACGCCGAAGTGGGAAGGCCCTTATCAGGTAGTACGAGTCACCAGGCCTGGCGCAGTCCACCTGGAGAGCGAAGACGGTATTCCTGTGAGTAACTCCTGGAATATCGAGCATCTTCGTAAGTTCTATCCATAAGGCGCGGTTGCCGGGTCTCCCGGCAACCCCTTTTGTACAAGTCTTGCCGCAGTAGCATGTAATCCTTTGTACAAAGCCAGGCGCAGACCCTGTGCGTAGTTGAATAAAGATAAGTGTTTTACAATTCTTGTCGATTTGCATATTTATTTATATGCATGTTTATCTAAGATATTGTATTACGCTTACTCCCGACAAGTGCTAAAGAACCACCAAGGTTCCATATCTGTATTTTCTCTTCTTTCTTTTTCTCAAAGGAACAAAAGGTTACCTCGCGTGCAGCTTTGCCGGGGGGGAGAATGGTGGTATGGATACCAATAGGCGATGTTCAAGGAAATCATATTGTCGGAAAGAGTGCTTCAACGAAAAGCTAAGTTGCAGAATTGCTGAGATTTTAAACGGATTTTTGTTTTGTTGTTCCCCTTGAACAGTTTCAACTTATGTATGGAAAACCTGCATGCGAAGGAACCTTGCTGTAAATTGGTTGCGCCCTTATCCTGTTTCGAGTCCGCTCAACAGTTTAGGTGGCTGCACTAAGAGCATCAAGGTCTCTTGCCGGCAGCAGCCCCGCCAGCAGGCTGCTAAAGTCCCGCACCTAGCGCTCGCGGCAAGGGTATGCGCGCCGGCAAGTTTCCGGTTAAGCCTAGGGCGAGTACATACATAAAGAAATTAAGCAAAGGGGAATAACATAGCATTTGTCCAGAACAGAGCAAGTTATATTACAATAAAAGCTGCCGCGATTCTAACATAAGGCAATGTTGTCTTTGGCATGAAATGGCGGCGCCAAGGAACAAAGCAGTTAATCCCGGCGATCGCCTTCGACCCTCTTGACTTGGCTCACCCTGTCGACGATGGGCGCGACAAGCTCTTCTGCCGCCTTGAGATCTGCATCCTTCGGCAGGCGGTCGAAGACGTTGGCAAGGTTGATGCCGGGATTCCTGTAGACCACCTTGGTGATCACTTTGCGGAGGACAGCTTGGCAGAGCTTGCGTGACTCGCTGGCCAGATGAGCTGCTCGGTTAGAGTGGAGTTTCTCCAGAGCTTCAAGCACGTGGTCGAAGAACGTGGTCAGCTTGGCGCTCTGGGACATCCTGTCACCAAGAGCCTCCCTGTAATCTTCCAAGCCCATGGTAGACAGTTGCGCGGCAAGCTTCCTCGCGACGACGACAAGCTTCTCAGTCCAGATCTCCATGCCTCGCACATAGTCATTGTGCTCAAGGGCGGCGCTCTTGAACAGCTCCTGCTCGTTCTGGAGGTCTTTAGTCACGGCCTTCTCGCGAGCTTCCGCGGATTCAAGGGACTCCATCAGCTTGGTCAGCTTCAGCTTCAGATCAGCGATGGACTTGTTAGCTGTGGAGAGCTCCTTGGACTTGTCAGAGACGGCGACCTGTGCCTCCGCCAGACTGCGAAGAGTTTTGTCTCTTTCGATCTCGAGCGTTGAGACCTTCTTGCCGTGCTCCTCAAGTTCCGTCTCCAGCTTCTTCACCTTCTCGGCAAGCTCGTTCCTGGCGGCCTCTGCAGTTTTGGCGGCATCGACGGCCTCCTTCAGCTTGCCGGCGTGGTCCACAGTTAGAGTTTTCAGCGCCTCCACGTGCCTTTGCTCCAGCTCCTGGGTCCGCTGCGCGACAAGATTTTCAACCTCCTTGTCCTTGGCACGGAGCTTGTCGGCAAGCGCCTTCTCGCGCGTGGCAAGGTCATCTTCATGCGATTCGAGCCCGACACGAAGCTCTCTCAGATGTGCTTCCTCTGCAGCAACCCGTTGCTTGGCCTCCTCTTGTGCCTTCTCGATGTCAGATTGCTTTAGGAGGAGCTCTTCCCAGTTCTGGCTCAGCTGAACTTGGCCTGCCTTCATCTCCTGGACGGCCTCAGCGTACCACGCTTGGGTCTCCTTGACGCGCTCTTGAAAGTTCACCTCGGTTGCTTCAGCAATGGCGGTCCGGGAGTCTAACTTCTCCTTGCGGGCGCGATGGAGGGCCTGGAGCTTCTGATAGTTGCTGTTTATTGCCAGGAGGAGTTTCTCTTCCTCAGATCTGCTGCTGCCGGCGCTAGGTTCATCCACAATCTCAAGCCCAGCAGCGGTGACGACTTCCTCAAAGGTCTCTCCTTCGATTGGCGCCCTGATGCTGGCTGCCCCTGGAAGGCTAATGAACAGGTTATCGCCAACCTTGAGGTATTTGCTGGAAGAGGGAGCTTCAGATGTTGGCGGTTGCTCGTTGGCAGCCGCCTCATCGGCAGCCGGGGGCTCCGGGGCTGGATCAGCACTATGCGCTCCTGCGGCAGGAATGTCGTCAGCGCGGCCGGCGGACTCCTTGTCGGCCCTCTCAGCAGACTCTTCGGTGGCTCTTCCTTGTGCGCTCCTGGCGGCCTCAGCGGCAGCGGCCTTGGCGGCTTCGGCGGCCTCGGCGGTAGCGCTTTCGGCGGCCTCCTCGGCGGCAACCCTGTCGGCCTCGGCGGCAGCATCCCGGGCGGTGTTCTCGATGACAGCATCAACATCCATGTGTTCTGCCGAGGGGATGTCTGAAAGCCAAAGGAACAAGACAAAATGGGGATGAGGAGGAAGTTCAAGAAGACGAAAAAAGGAAGATAAAGCAACAAATACTCCAAAGCGGATGGTTTACCTGTGTCAGCCTGCCGGGGAGTGGGTTCTCCCCTCCCGCCAACGTCGGTTGCCGACGTATGGCTGCCGGTGCCTTCGCTTGCCGGCTCCTCCTCGTCGCGATAAAGTGCGCTGGAGGAGGTCCCAGCCGGAGACGCATCTCTGGGCGGCGTGGTTGACGGAGGTGGCATGTCAGGGATGAACTCTGACGGTTCTCCTTGTCGCTGCTCTCCTCCTGCACGTCCGATGATGTCAGCAGCATAAATGCACACCCCGGCACTTGCCAACGGAAAGTGAGTAATGGACTCACGCTGGGGGCTGTGCTGGGGGCTGATTCGAGGACTGCGTCGCGGGCTGGGTCTCGGGCTGATGGTGGCCGTTCCTGGTGCACCTGAGGTGCTTGCCGGCGGCTCCTCATCCGTTGAGGTCCTTGCCCTCTTCGCTATCCTCTGCGCCAAGGTTTCTGCATCTCTGCGGAAACAGGTCAAAGCAAACGATGAGTTGGAGCGAAATCAAAAATTCAGAATATAAAGGGTGCGACAAGCTTCTTACTCTTCTTCTCCTCCCGAGCTAAGGGCAGAGAGGTCGAAGGCGACTTCCACCATTTTGGCCGGGGGAGGAGGTGAAGGGGGGCTCCTTGGCTGCTTGGCCGCGGCAGGTGCGGGTTGCCGATGAGCTTCTTGCCGCTACGTCGTCTTGCCGGCCGCCCCCTTGCCGGGGGCTGCACTACTTGAGGAGGTCTGCTGGGCCGGGGCCCCAGAGGCGGCGCCTCGAAGGACGCGTCTGCTCCTTGGCCTGAGAGATGGGGCCTCCTCGGGTGGTTCCTCCTCGGCTGTGTCTTCAGCAGGCTGACCCCCGGCAGATGTACCGCCCTGTTCTTCAGCAGTCTCATCCTGCCCGGCAAGGTCTTCATCCGGCAGCATCTCCTCTTCGCTGGATTCTTCTTCCGCGAAGCCAGCGCCGCTAGCCTCCGCGGCAAGGCCTGCTTCCTGTACTCTGCTGGCGATATACTCCAGCTCTCTTTCAGTAGTGTCGCAGATGAGATCTTCTCCCTCGAGGATAGGCCTCTCCGACAGATTATCAAAGAATCATTGGACCTGGTCATCGGGAGGCACGATCTAGGACCCGTCAACGCTGTGAGCATCAAGCACCGGCATCATTGCGAGGATTGAGTTCAAGCGAGAATTGTTGCATAAGGGGACTATGCTTGCCGGAAGATCACGCACCACTGCGCTCTTGAACAGTTTTTGACAGATGGATGCATACTGCATATGTGTCATGTTGAAGTCCAACCCAGGGCGCAGCCGCATGATATCGGCCGCATTCTTGAACTCCCAAGCTGGCCTCCCTTTGTTCTGCAAAGGGGCAATCCGCCGGCGAAGGAAGTCGGCGCCTATCATATCTACAGACAGTGCGGCAGCCTTGAGGCGGAGGATTCTTGTTGTCGCAATCGTGAGCTTTGCATCTTCGGGATCAAGAGCGCTCCAGTCGTTGTTGCGGGCTATCCTCGTCTGCCGCGGCAAGCAGAAAGATTGGATTTCTTCCTCTTCTGTCTCCCGAACCCAGCACCATCTGCCCCGCCATTCCTCCCACTTCCGGCAGTAGGCCCCCTCTGGATAGACCTCCTTGGTTCCTGTCTGTGGGATCCAGGCGACGGAACCAGAAAGGGCCTCGCTGCTCTCGATTCGAGGAATGAAATAATGGTGGAAGAGGGCAGTACTAGGATTTACTCCGACAAAGTTTTCGCAAAGATGAGCGAAAACAGACATGCACGTCACGGCATTCGGCGTGAAATCTAAGAGCTGGAAGCCATAGGTGTGCATGATATCTTTGAAGAAGTCGGAGAGAGGGGGACAGAGATCGCAGTAGAAGTAATCGGTGAAAAAATGGTATTTCTTTGGATGAGCCTCAGCAGAACCTGTACTCATGCGGGTGGCGGGATGCGTCGCCGTCTCCGACGCCCACATGAACTGGTAATGTTCCTTCAAGGCTTCCGCGTCGAGCGACGGCGCGAAGACGATGCGCTCTTTCCGCATCTCCACCATCTTGTTCTCCGCCGCTTTCTTGCCCTTGCCCTTGCCTGCCTTGGGCGGCATGGTGGCTATGGAGGCTGGAAGATGAGGTCGGCGAAAGTGTGGGGGGGGCGGCGAGAGCGGTGGAAGGAAACTCTGGTTTGGAGGAAGACGGCGGCGGTTCCTAGATCGGAAGAGGCAAGAGGTAAATGAGCCGCGGGCCTGCGGGTTCCTTTTTATGGGGAAGGCGCGGGGCTGCCTCTTTACTAAACTAATGATGGAATACCTAGCGAGCGTGCTGCTGCAACGGTCGCGTCGCGCACGTCCCCCACGTCCCGAATTTAATGGGCGTCGTGGGTGGCACCGTAAAGGAATGATTACAGACGGTAACTCCTGCCACGCATGCCCATGCACTGTTTGGGCCTGGCCCAACGACACCGCGCGCTCCCATGTGGCCCAGGCCCGGGGGCTCCCGTGTCGGTACACTTGTGCGGGTCACTCATGCATGGGCCCGTCGGGGCTATACTTGCGACAAGACTTGTCGGAGTGCTCGCGGCAAGGCCTGTCGGGGTGCTCATGGCAAGGCTTGCCGGGGCGCTCGGGCAGTTGAAGATACATCTACAGCAAGCACAAGATCAACGAAATAACGGAGAACCCCAAGTTGAAGATCAACAAAATAGCGGTGGGACGTCTACGACGGATGAGCGCTAAGGGAACCTCGGGCGCGGCCGCGTCCTCTCGCCATCTTGGGGCGGCGCGACAAGGAGGTAGCGGAAGTTAGAAGGAGAAGGAATCGAGCAGCAGGAGATCAGAGGTTTGCAGATGGGTGGCCTTTTTCTTCTTCCCTCGTCTCCCTTTTATAAGACTGAATGCTGAAGAAGGAGAGGGGCCAACCCTTCGCAACCTAAGCAACACGCGTCGCTCAAGGCGCGTCATCCAAGGTGTCAATGTGGAGGCGAGCGGACACCGCCCTGTTCATCGCTCCTCTTCCCGAGGAGGAAGGCGGGCCGTCTCGCTCCGATACTCCCAAGACCTGCAGTTATTATGCGTCGTGGGAGAAAGCTATCAACCGCCATCATTGCTATGGCCACGTGTACCCGCGCACTATTTTGGGCCTAGCCCAACAGCGCCGCGCGCGCATGTATGGCCCAGGCCCGGGGGCTCCTGTCAGTGTACAAATAACCAGGGTATCTATTACCCAGACTTGTGCGCGGGCAACCCCCTGGGGCCGACAAGGCATAGCAAAGCATTGGAATCAAGTACTACAATATCAAGAAGATGAGAAGATAGAAGACCAAAGGCTGGAGCCCCGGCAAGATCTTGCCGGGGATGGCTCATGGCCCCAACAAGGCTCGCATCCGGCAAGACCCTGTCACTGTTCAAGCGCACCGCCCCAGGGCAACTACCAGCTTGTCTTTTAGCTTTTGTTATCCTGGGTGCGTGTCAGACGCTGACGGCGTGAGGGCTTCAGCGGTGCGATGGGATGGCTCCTTTTTCCATCCCCAAGAAAGGCAGGGACACCTCAACAGGAGCATTAAATGCCCTTGTCCTAAGCCGTCAGTATTAGGTATGATAAGCACTGTATTTGCTTTACACCTCATGTACCCCAGCGCACTACTGTTGGCGACCCCTTCGAAGGTATAAAAGGAGGCCCAAGGTGCAGCTACCGGGGAGGATCTTTCTGGCCGGTTTCGCGTGTGTAGCAGCTATTTACTGTAGCGCTCCAAGAACTGGCCTAAGAACACATCCAATACAACCAAGCAGGAGTAGGGTTTTACGCTTCCAAGCGGCCCGAACCTGGGTAAAATCCCTTTGCGTTGATCGTTCGATTTGCTCTCTGTGCAACCCTTCTTCCCCGCCGAATCATAAAGGGATCCTCGTGACCCCATAGGTGCCGTTTCCGACAGCTTTAAGTAAGATATACCGATAGTGTTGAAGACGGAAGAGGGGATGCCTTCCGGGGAATCCCCAAGCTTAGGCGCTTGAGTCTTCCTTGGATATTACCTTGGGGTGCCTTGGGAATCCCCAAGCTTAGGTTTTTGTCACTCCTTATTCTCCTCATATCGGTGTCTCATCCAAACCTTGAAAACTTCAATCACACAAAACTTAACGGAACTTCGTGAGATGGGTTAGTATAATAAATAAAGATCATTCACTTAGGTACTGCCAAGACAAGATTAATAATTATTCTCACATAATACCTACTGTATTATACCATTCCCATAATTTATATCACTGAATATAAGCTATGGGAACACTAAAACAAGCAAACTATGCATGCAAAACAGAATTTGTCAAAAACAGAACAGTCTGTGAAGATCTGTAGTATAACCATACCTCCCTGTCGATAAAAATTCTGAAAAAATAGGAAAACTTACATAATTTTCGTATAAATACTGTGTAAACATTTCAGAATTTTTTGACGCTCCAGTAAAATCAGAGAAATTCTTTAGTGGAGGCAAAAGTTTCTGTTTTTGCACAGAATCAAACTAACAAGTCTCCATACTATCCCAAAGGCTTTACTTGGCATTTTATTGAAATAAAAGACACAAAGCATGATTACTACTGTATCTTAATCATGTGAACACTCAAAAACAGAAAGGAAAGGTGTTGGGTTCTCTCCCAACAAGCGCTTTTCTTTAAAGCCTTTTAGCTAGGCATGATGATTTCAATGATGCTCACGTAAGAATAGTAATTGAAATATGCAAGAGACCATCATGAATCACATGGCAAGCACATTTAAGTATAACCTACTTTCTATGCATAGGGATTTTGTGAGCAAACAATTTATGGGAGCAAGAATCAACTAGCATAGGAAGGCAAAACAAGCATAACTTCAAAACTTTGAACACATAGGGAGGAAACTTGATATTATTGCAATTCCTACAAACATATGTTCCTCCCTCATAATAATTTTCAGTAGCATCATGAAGAAATTCTACAATATAGCTATCACATAAAGCATTATTTTCATGATCTACAAGCAAAATTTATTACTCTCCCCGCAAGCAAACTTCTCATACATAATAGTGGGAGTATCATAGGAGACTCGAATGCTATAAATTGTTTCCAAATTAAAAGAGTAATGTTAAGAGAAGGGATATTCATAATTGTGACTAGTTTTATAATAATAATAATCACTACCTTTTATAACATAAGTATCATCACAATAATCATCATAAGTAGGAGGCATGTGATCATCATGACAAATTTGATCATTCGAAGTAGGGGGACTAAAAAGATCATCTTCATTATGCATAGCATCCCCAAGCTTGGGACACACATCAAATGTAGCAAATATATTCTCAAATATGTCATTCTTATCAAGCATAGCATCCCCAAGCTTGTGGGTTTGCATATCATTAGCATAATCATCAATAGCATGAATAGCACCAATAGTGTAACAATTATTATCATCATAATTTTCCAAATTGTTGCCAAAAAGATTTTCGATATTATAAGGAGTATCATTATCTTCCCAATCATCCTCATAACAACAAGTAGTAGGCATAACAAAATAATCATCAAGTGTATCATCGTCCACACTACTTTCGTATTTATTCTCAACAATGATAGGAGCAAGATTATTTGAGAGGGATACCTTTTTACCTTTACCCTTTCTTCTCTTCTTCTTCTCCTTTCCCACATTTTGTGTGGGTTTATGTAATTTTTCCGAGCTTCTTATTGAAGGGATTGGTTCGATGGGAAACTCCTCCTTGCAACCTGATTCATTACGAGAAACAATAGGTGGGTAATGGTAGACCTTTACCCTTTCATTAGTATTCCTTTTATATTCTATTGGTTTCTCATTTTTTCTATAGTTGGCAATATAAGCATTCTCATTGCAATTTACTACGCAAAACATATAGATTTATTGTAGATTAGCTTCATTACCATCTGTGACAATGAATATATCAAATCAGTCATTTTTATGTGATAATTCATCACACCCCAAAAATAGGCAAAGTTCATTATAGTGTTCACGGGAGATAAAATTATCACAATATTTGGAAACGGTTCGGTCATCAAAAAGCATGCATTGGAAATTAAGATGTCCAACCCTGTTGCAAAGTTCACAAGTAATGGGATGAAGAGAGCATAATCTTGTGGCACGTTCATCTTTCTCCTTAAGCAATGATTCAGTCATATCATTGTTATGCTTCTTACAAAATATACCATCCCTATATGGCATGTCTATGCAAATTTTATTCACTCCACAAAAATTGACATGCTTATAGGAAATCTTTTTATCATGACTAGTGCAATCATCATTAGCATCATGGATATTAAGAGAATTCATACTGACAATATTGCTATCATGCTTTTCATTCAAGGAACTATCATGAATCACTTTATAAATTTCACAAATTTTAGATTCATGATTTTCAAGCAAGACCTCATAAAGATAATCTACTGAACTCTCACTAGAAATTGTTCCAACATAATCGGGTCTTTTGAAAAGATTAGTGATACGTCTCCAACTTATCTACTTTTCCTCACTCTTTTGCCCTTGTTTTGGACTCTAATTTGGATGATTTGAAAGGAACTAACCCGGACTGACGCTGTTTTCAGCAGAATTGCCATGGTGTTGTTTTTGTGCAGAAATAAAAGTTCTCGGAATGGAACGAAACTTTTTCCGGAGATTTTTTTTGGAAAATATGAAAAATACTGGAGCCAGAAACCACCGAAGAGGGGGCCCAGGGTGTACAGCACCCACCAGGGCACGCCAGCCCCTTCCCGGCGCGCCCTGGTGGGTGGTGGGCACCTCGGGTCCCCACTTGACCTATCTCCACCACTATAAATTCCTATATTTGGAGGAAAAAATAGGAGAGAAAGAATTATCACGTTTCACGAGACGGAGCCACCGCCACCTCCTGTTCTTCATCAGGAGGCCAGATCTGGAGTCCGTTTGGGGCTCCGGAGAGGGGAATCTTTGGTCTTCGTCATCATCAACCTTTCTCCATCGCCAATTCCATGATGCTCCCCACCGGGAGTGAGTAATTCCTTGATAGGCTTGCTGGTCGGTGAGGAGTTGGATGGGATTCATCATGTAATCGAGTTAGCTTTGTTAGGGCTTGATCACTAGTATCCGTTATGTTCTGAGATTGATGTTGCTATGCCTAATGCTTGTCACTAGGGCCCGAGTGCCATGATTTCAGATCTGAACCGTTTATGCTATCACCTCTATATCAATGTTCTTGATCCGATCTTGCCTATTCATATGCACCTATTACATGTTATGATCCGTCAACCCCATAGTGACAATATTTGGGATACTTCGCGATGATGACCGTAGTGTGAGGAGTTCATGTATTCACCATGTGTTAATGCTTTGTTCCGGTTCTCTATTAAAAGGAGGCCTTAATATCCCTTAGTTTCCGTATGAACCCCGCTGCCATGGGAGGGTAGGACAAAAGATGTCATGCAAGTTCTTTTCCATAAGCACGTATGACTATTTACGAAATACATGCCTACATTACATTGATGAACTGAGCTAGTTTTGTATCGCCCTAGGTTATGACTGTTACATGATGAATATCATCCAACGGGTTACCGATCCAATGCCTACGACCTTTCCACTTATTGCTCGCGCTAAGTTACTACTGTTGTTGCTGCTGTTCCTACTGTTACAAAACTATTGCTACTACTATTACCGCTGCCGTTACTATTGCTACTGCTATCAAACCTATCATATTACTGTGCCACTGATCACTTTGCTGCAGATATTTATCTCCAGGTGTGGTTGAATTGACAAATCAACTGCTAATACTCTCAAATACTCTTTGGCTCCCCTTGTATCGAATTTATAAATTTGGGTTGAGTACTCTACCCTCGAAAACTGTTGCGATCCCCTATACTTGTGGGTTATCAAGACCTTTTTCTGGCGCCATCACTGATACGTCCATTTTGCATCATGCTTTTATATTGATATTTATTGCATTATGGGCTGTTATTACACATTATGGTACAATACTTATGCCTTTTCTCTCTTATTTTACAAGGTTTACATGAAGAGGGAGAATGCCGGCAGCTGGAATTCTGGACTGGAAAAGGAGCAAATATGAGAGACCTATTCTGCACAACTCCAAAAGTCCTGAAAAGTTACGAAGAATTATTTTGGAATATATAAAAAATATTGGGCGAAAGAAATACCAGAGGGGACCCACCAGGAGGCCACAAGCCTGGGGGGCGCGCCCTAGCCCCCAGTGCGCGCCCCTGTGGCTTGTGGGCCCCCTGGCAGCCCTCCGGTGCCCATCTTCTTCTATATGGAGGGTTTTGACCTGGAAAAAATCATAAGAGAGCTTTCGGGACGAAGCGCCGCCGTCTCGAGGTGGAACTTGGGCAGAACCAATCTAGGGCTCCGGCGGAGCTGTTCTGCTGGGGAAACTTCCCTCCCGGAGGGGGAATTCGAAGCCATCGTCATCACCAACGATCCTCTCATCGAGAGGGGGTCAATCTCCATCAACATCTTCACCAGCACCATCTCCTCTCCAAACCCTAGTTCATCTCTTGTATCCGATCTCTGTCTCAAAACCTCAGATTGGTACCTATGGGTTGCTAGTACTGTTGATTACTCCTTGTAGTTGATGCTAGTTGGTTTACTTGGTGGAAGATCATATGTTCAGATCCTTAATGATAATTAATACTCCTCTGATTATGAACATTAATATGCTTTGTGAGTAGTTACGTTTGTTCCTGAGGACATGGGATAAGTCTTGTTATAAGTAATCATGTGAATTTGGTATTCGTTCGATATTTTGATGAGATGTATGTTATCTCTCCTCTAGTGGTGTTATGTGAACGTCGACTACATTACACTTCACCATTATTTGGGCCTAGGGGAAGGCATTGGGAAGTAATAAGTAGATGATGGGTTGCTAGAGTGACAGAAGTTTAAACCCTAGTTTATGCGTTGCTTCCTAAGGGGCTGATTTGGATCCATATGTTTCATGCTATGGTTAGATTTATCTTAATTCTTCTTTCGTAGTTGCGGATGCTTGCGAGAGAGGTTAATCATAAGTGGGAAGTTTGTCCAAGTAAGGGCAGCACCCAAGCACCGGTCCACCCACATATCAAATTATCAAAGTAACGAACGCAAATCATATGAGCATGATGAAAACTAGCTTGACAGAAATTCCCATGTGTCCTCGGGAGCGCTTTGCTTTATATAAGAGTTTGTCCAGGCCTGTCCTTTGCTACAAAAAGGATTGGGCCACCTTTCTGCACCTTTGATACAATTGTTACTTGCTATCTGTTACAAATTATCTTATCACCAAACTATCTGTTACCGACAATTTCAGTGCTTGCACAGAATACCTTACTGAAAACCTCTTGTCATTTCCTTCTGCTCCTCGTTGGGTTCGACACTCTTACTTATCGAAAGGACTACGATAGATCCCCTATACTTGTGGGTCATCAAGACTCTTTTCTGGCGTCGTTGCCGGGGAGTGAAGCGCCTTTGGTGAGTGGAATTTGGTAAGGAAAAATTTATATAGTGTGCTGAAATTTACTGTCACTTGTTACTATGGAAAATAATCCTTTGAGGGGCTTGTTCGGGGTATCTTCACCTCGACCGGAAGCACAAAGAGTTGCCCCTCAACCTACTGAACCTACTGAAAATATTTATTATGAGATTCCTTCGGGTATGATAGAGAAACTGCTAGCTAATCCTTATGTAGGAGATGGAACACTACATCCTGATTTGCATCTGATCTATGTGGATGAAGTTTGTGGATTATTTAGGCTTGCAGGTTTGCCCGAGGATGATGTCAAGAAGAAGATCTTTCCTTTATCTTTGAAGGAGAAGGCATTGACATGGTATAGGCTATGTGATGATATTGGATCATGGAACTACAACCGATTGAAATTGGAATTTCATCAGAAGTTTTATCCTATGCATCTGGTTCATCGTGATCGGAATTATATTTATAATTTTTGGCCTCGTGAAGGAGAAAGTATCGCTCAAGCTTGGGGCGGCTTAAGTCAATGTTATATTCATGCCTCAATCATGAGCTCTCAAGAGAAATTATTATTCAGAATTTTTATGCTCGGCTTTCTCGTAATGATCAATCCATGCTTGATACTTCTTGTACTGGTTCCTTTATGAAGAAAGATATTGAATTCAAATGGGATTTATTGGAAAGAATTAAACGCAACTCTAAAGATTGGGAACTCAACGAAGGTAAGGAGTCAGGTATAAACCTTAAGTTTGATTGTGTTAAATCCTTTATAGACACCGATGCTTTTCGTGAATTTAGCACTAAATATGGACTTGACTTTGAGATAGTAGCATCTTTCTGTGAATCTTTTGCTGCTCATGTTGATCTCCCTAAGGAGAAGTGGTTTAAATATTATCCTTCCATTGAAGTGAAAGTAGTTGAACCTATTAAAGTTGAAGAAGATACTATTATTTATAATGTTGATCCTATTATTCCTACTGCTTATATTGAGAAACCATCCTTCCCTGTTAGAATAAAGGAACATGCTAAAGCTTCAAGTGTGGTTCGTAAGAGCTATGTTAGAACACCTAAACCCCCTGAACAAATTAAAGTTGAACCTAGTATTGCTATGGTTAAAGATCTCTTGGTTGATAATATTGATGGGCACGTTATTCATTTCTGTGATGAAGCTGCTAGAATTGCTAGACCTGATACTAAAGATAAACATAGACCTATTGTTGGCATGCCTGTTGTTTCTGTTAAAATAGGAGATCATTGTTATCATGGCTTATGTGATGTGGGTGCTAGTGTGAGTGCAATTCCCTTTACCTTATATCAAGAAATTATGAATGCTATTGCACCAGCTGAGTTAGAAGAAATTGATGTTAACATTAAGCTTGCTAATAGAGATACTATAGCACCAGTTGGGATTGTTAGAGATGTTGAAGTCTTGTGTGGGAAAATAAAATATCCTACTGATTTTCTTGTTCTTGGTTCCCCACAAGATGATTTTTGTCCCATTATATTTGGTAGACCTTTCTTGAATACTGTTAATGCTAAAATAGATTGTGAGAAAGAAATTGTTACTATAAGTGTTGGGGATGTGTCTCATGAGTTCAATTTCTCTAAATTTCGTAGACAACCCCATGGTAAAGAATTGCCTAGTAAAGATGAAATTGTTGGTCTTGCTTCTATTGTTGTGCCTCCTACTGATCCCTTAGAACAATATTTGCTAGACCATGAAAACGATATGCATATGAATGAAAGGAATGAAATAGATAAGATTTTCTTTGATCAGCATCCTATTTTGAAACACAACTTGCCTGTTGAAATACTTGGGGATCCTCCACCACCCAAGGGTGATCCCGTGTTTGAGCTTAAACAATTACCGGATACTCTGAAATATGCTTATCTTGATGAAAAGAAGATATATCATGTTATTATTAGTGCTAACCTTTCAGAGCATGAAGAAAAGAGATTATTGAAAACTCTGAGGAAGCACCATGCTGCTATTGGATATACTCTTGATGATCTTAAGGGCATTAGTCCCACTCTATGTCAGCATAAAATTAATATGGAGCCTGATGCCAAACCAGTCGTTGATCACCAACGACGGTTAAATCCTAAAATGAAAGAACTGGTAAGAAATGAAATATTAAAGCTTCTAGAGGCAGGTATAATTTATCATATTGCTGATAGTAGATGGGTTAGTCCCGTTCATTGTGTCCCTAAGAAGGGAGGTATTACCGTTGTTCCCAATGATAAAAATGAATTGATCCCGCAAAGAATTGTTACAGGATATAGAATGGTAATTGATTTTCGGAAATTAAATAAAGCTACTAGGAAAGATCATTACCCTCTACCTTTTATTGATCAAATGCTAGAAAGACTATCCAAACACACACACTTTTGCTTTCTAGATGGTTATTCTGGTTTCTCTCAAATACCTGTGTCAAAAGAGGACCAAGAGAAGACCACTTTTACTTGTCCTTTCAGTACCTTTGCTTATAGACGTATGCCTTTTGGTTTATGCAATGCACCTTATACTTTTCAAAGATGCATGACTGCTATATTCTCTGACTTTTGTGAAAAGACTGTTGAGGTTTTCATGGATGATTTCTCCATTTACGGAACTTCTTTTGATGATTGCTTGAGCAACCTTGATCGAGTTTTGCAGAGATGTGAAGAGACTAATCATGTCTTGAATTGGGAGAAGTGCCACTTTATGGTTAATGAGGGTATTGTCTTGGGACACAAAATCTCCAAAAGAGGTATTGAAATTGATAAAGCTAAAGTTGATGCTATTGAAAAAATGTCGTGTCCTACGGATATCAGAGGTATAAGAAGTTTCCTTGGTCATGCTGGTTTCTATAGGAGATTTATTAAAGACTTCTCTAAGATTTCTAGGTCTGTCACTAATCTCTTGCAAAAAGATGTTTCATTCGTTTTTGATGATGACTGTGTAGAAGCATTTGAAATCCTTAAGAAAGCCTTGATTTCTGCACCTGTTGTTCAACCACCTGATTGGAACCTACCCTTTGAAATTATGTGTGATGCTAGTGATTATGCTGTTGGTGCTGTTCTAGGTCAAAGAGTTGATAAGAAATTAAATGTTATCCATTATGCTAGTAAAACTCTAGACAGTGCTCAAAGAAACTATGCTACCACTGAAAAGGAATTTTTAGGAGTTTTGTTTGCTTGTGATAAGTTCAGACCTTATATTGTTGATTCCAAAGTAACTGTTCACACTGATCATGCTGCTATTAAATACCTTATGGAAAAGAAAGATGCTAAACCTAGACTTATTAGATGGGTTCTTCTACTTCAAGAATTTGATTTGCATATTATTGATAGAAAGGGTGCTGACAACTCCGTAGCAGACAACTTGTCTAGGTTAGAAAATGTTCTTGATGACCCACTACCTATTGATGATAGCTTTCCTGATGAACAATTAGCTGTCATAAATGCTTCACAAATGCTCCTTGGTATGCTGATTATGCTAATTACATTGTTGCTAAATTTATACGACCTAGTTTCACACACCAACAAAAGAAAAAGTTCTTCTATGATTTAAGACATTACTTTTGGGATGATCCACA
The DNA here is from genome assembly GCA_039707655.1 of Elymus sibiricus. NCBI lineage: Eukaryota > Viridiplantae > Streptophyta > Magnoliopsida > Poales > Poaceae > Elymus > Elymus sibiricus. Next base: position 487,129,780 of record CM077671.1, read on the forward strand.
CCTTTATAAAGAAGGAGTAGATGGTGTAATTAGACATTGTGTGCCTGAGCATGAACAGGAACAGATCCTACACAAGTGTCACTACGAGGCCTACAGAGGACACCACGCTGGAGACAGAACTGCACACAAGGTATTACAATCTGGTTTTTATTGGCCTACTCTCTTCAAGGATGCTCGTAAGTTTGTCTTGTCTTGTGATGAATGCCAAAGAATTGGTAATATTAGTAGACGTCAGGAAATGCCAATGAATTACTCACTTGTTATTGAACCAGTTGATGTTTGGGGTTTTGATTATATGGGACCTTTTCCAAAGTCCAACGGGTATACTCATATTCTAGTTGATGTTGATTATGTTACTAAGTGGGCAGAAGCTATTCCAACTAGTAGTGCTGATCATAACACTTCTATTAAAATGCTTAAAGAAGTTATTTTCCCTAGATTTGGAGTCCCTAGATAGTTAATGGCTGATGGTGGTTCACACTTTATTCATGTTGCTTTCCGTAAATTGCTTGCTAAGTACAATGTTAATCATAGAATTGCATCCCCATATCATCCTCAGTCTAGTGGTCAAGTAGAGTTAAGCAATAGAGAAATTAAATTGATCTTGCAAAAGACTGTTAATAGATCTAGAAAGAATTGGTCTAAGAAACTTGATGATGCATTATGGGCTTATAGAACTGCTTACAAAAACCCTATAGGTATGTCTCCATATAAAATGGTTTATGGTAAAGCATGTCACTTACCTCTTGAACTAGAACATAAAGCTTATTGGGCAATCAAAGAGCTCATGTATGATTTCAAACTCGCTGGTGAGAAGAGGTTATTTGACATTAGCTCACTTGATGAATTGAGAACCCAGGCCTATGAGAATGCCAAGTTGTTTAAAGAAAAAGTTAAGAGATGGCATGATAAAAGGATACAAAAGCGTGAATTCAATGTAGGTGACCATGTCTTGCTATACAATTCTCATTTAAGATTTTTTGCAGGAAAACTTCTCTCTAAATGGGAAGGGCCTTACATTGTCGAGGAAGTATATCGTTCCGGTGCCATCAAGATCAACAACGCCGAAGGCACTAACCCAAAGGTGGTAAACGGGCAAAGAATCAAACATTATTTCTCAGGTACTCCCATAAATGTTGAAACCAATATTATCAATACCATAACTCCGGAGGAGTACATTAGGGAGACCTACCAGAACGTTTCAGACTCCGGAAAGGAATAGGTATGTGGTACGGTAAGCAAACCGACTCCAAAACTTTTCCAATAGCAATTTTTCTCCGTTTTGGAATATTTAATAAATTAGGAAAATTTAAAGTAGTCCGAAAATTTAAAGTGCACGAGGAGGTGACAAGCCAGGGGGCGCGCCCTACCCCCCTAGGCGCGCCCCTGTGGCTTGTGGCCACCCCATGTACCCTCTGGACTCCATTTTCTTGTGGTATACTCCTTTAGGTCGGTAAAAATTCATTATATAATCTCCCGAAGGTTTGGACCTTCGTATCACGACAATACCTCCAGTTTTCGTTTTGAGCTGTTTCTGCAGCAGATTTAGAGCAATATGTTGTCTCAAGATTCCGATGGGGAGAGCTATGTATCGCATTATCTTGCCAATCCCAAGCTCTATGGGGACTTAGATCCGTATGGATTGTTCTCGCGGGAGGAACAAGAAGGCAAGTATGAGGAAGAAAGCCCGGATGAAGAAGAGATCCCCCTGCCTCAACCAGGAGATATGCATGTGGAGTTCAGGAAATCGAGCCTCCCAAACACAAGGAGAAAACCCAAAGTTCTATTTATCCCGTCTCGTTTTCTGCAGGAGAGCAAGCAAGAATTATGTCAAAGGATATTGAAGCTCGAGCAGGAAGTTGACGATCTGAGGGAACAAAATTTTATGCTTAAGAGGAAACTGAACAAGCTTAAAGATCCTTCTCCATCAGAACCACCTCCGAAGAAATACAACTAAACACATGGGTATGGGCACTCCCCTTGGCTTGTGCCAAGCTTGGGGGAGGTGCCCCGGTATCGTATCACCATCACATCTTTTACTTTTATCGTTTTTCTTAGTTTGGTCCTTTTTGATTATATCTTGATCTAGTAGAATAAAGTTTTTAGTGTGATCTAGTTTTGAGTTTTGCCTTATGTTTCCCCTATGTAAGCGAGTCCGAGAGTTATATAATAAAAAGTAGTTTTGAGTTGAGGGCTTTGCTTGCCTGCTATGATCTTGAGAAAAAGAAATAGAAAGAAGTAGAGAATAAAAGCAAAGAGTACATATGATGATCTTATGGGGAGTGATGACTTCACATATAAGAAGTATGTCGATTGAAATTTGTTGTGAGTTGACAAACATAGCGATTGGTCATTGCTGCAATTAAAAGGAAGTAATAAAGAAAGAGAGGTCCACATATAAATATATTATCTTGGACATCTTTTATGATTGTGAGCACTCATTAAAATATTATTTGCTAAGAAGTTGATGTTGGACAAGGAACACAACATAATGGGTTATGTTTGCTTATTTCCGAATCGAAGTTATATGGTTATAGATCCTTTAACATGTGACGCTTGCTTCCACCCCATATCAGCCAAAACTTCCGCACCAAGTAGAGATACTACTTGTGCATCCAAACACCCTTAACCCAGTTTTGCCATGAGAGTCCACCATACCTACCTATGGATTGAGTAAGATCCTTCAAGTAAGTTGTCATCGGTGCAAGCAATAAAGATTGCTCTCTAAATATGTATGATCTATTAGTGTGAGGAAAATAAACTTTATACGAACCTGTGATATGGAAGAAATAAAAGCGACAGAATGCATTAAGGGATTGTGCATCCAACTATAAAAGCGCATGACAACCTCTGCTTCCCTCTGCGAAGGGCCTATCTGTTACTTTTACTTTCTAGCACTTACCTTTATGCAAGAGTCATGGTAATCTTCAGCACTTCCTTTATTTCGCCTTTCTCTCTTGGCAAGCGTCATGTGTTGGGGAATGATCTAGACACATATATCCACTCGGATGTGGGTGATCATGAGTTATTTCTTTTGACATTACCCTTGAGGTAAATAGTTGGGAGGCAAAACTATAAGCCCCTATCTTTCTCTGTGTCCAACTAAAGCTTTGACCTCATAAGTACCGCGTGAGTGTTAGTAATTATGAAAGACTAAAAGATGATTGAGTATGTGGATTTGCCTTACAAGCTCTTATATTGACTCTTTCCGATGTTTTGATAAATTGCAATTGCTTCAATGACTGAGATCATAGTTTGTTGGCTCTCAATAGAGTTCTTGATTCATACTTTACCTTGTGAATGAATTGTTACTCTAGTATAAGAAATTATATATCAGTAAGTATTGCTGTTCTAAAGCTGATCATGATGCTCTCATGTCCGTATTTTATTTTATCGACACCTCTATCTCTAAACATGTGGACATATTTATCGATTTCGGCTTTCGCTTGAGGACAAGCGAGGTCTAAGCTTGGGGGAGTTGATACGTCCATTTTGCATCATGCTTTTATATTGATGTTTATTGCATTATGGGCTGTTATTACACATTATGGTACAATACTTATGCATTTTCTCTCTTATTTTACAAGGTTTACATGAAGAGGGAGAATGCCGGCAGCTGGAATTCTGGACTGGAAAAGGAGCAAATATGAAAGACCTATTCTGCACAACTCCAAAAGTCCTGAAAACTTATGGAGAATTATTTTGGAATATATAAAAAATATTGGGCGAAAGAAATACCAGAGAGGACCCACCAGGAGGCCACAAGCCTGGGGGCGCGCCCTACCCCCCAGGGCGCGCCCCTGTGGCTTGTGGGCCCCCTGGCAGCCCTCCAGTGCCCATCTTCTGCTATATGGAGGGTTTTGACTTGGAAAAATCATAAGAGAGCTTTCGGGACGAAGCGCCGTCGTCTCGAGGCGGAACTTGGGCAGAACCAATCTAGGGCTCCGGCAGAGCTGTTCTGCCGGGGAAACTTCCCTCCCGGAGGGGGAATTCGAAGCCATCGTCATCACCAACGATCCTCTCATCGATAGGGGGTCAATCTCCATCAACATCTTCACCAGCACTATCTCCTCTCCAAACCCTAGTTCATCTCTTGTATCCGATCTCTGTCTCAAAACCTCAGATTGGTACCTGTGGGTTGCTAGTAGTGTTGATTACTCCTTGTAGTTGATGCTAGTTGGTTTACTTGATGGAAGATTATATGTTCAGATCCTTAATGATAATTAATACTCCTCTGATTATGAACATTAATATGCTTTCTGAGTAGTTACGTTTGTTCCTGAGGACATGGGATAAGTCTTGTTATAAGTAAACATGTGAATTTGGTATTCGTTCGATATTTTGATGAGATGTATGTTGTCTCTCCTCTAGTGGTGTTATGTGAACGTCGACTACATGACACTTCACCATTATTTGGGCCTAGGGGAAGGCATTGGGAAGTAATAAGTAGATGATGGGTTGCTAGAGTGACAGAAGTTTAAACCCTAGTTTATGCGTTGCTTCGTAAGGGGCTGATTTGGATCCATATGTTTCATGCTATGGTTAGATTTATCTTAATTCTTCTTTCGTAGTTGCGGATGCTTGCGAGAGAGGTTAATCATAAGTGGGAGGTTTGTCCAACTAAGGGCAGCACCCAAGCACCAGTCCACCCACATATCAAATTATCAAAGTAACGAACGCGAATCATATGAGCATGATGAAAACTAGCTTGACAGAAATTCCCATGTGTCCTCGGGAGCGCTTTGCTTTATATAAGAGTTTGTCCAGGCTTGTCCTTTGCTACAAAAAGGATTGGGCCACCTTGCTGCACCTTTGATACAATTGTTACTTGCTATCTCTTACGGATTATCTTATCACCAAACTATCTGTTACCAACAATTTCTGTGCTTGCAGAGAATACCTTACTGAAAACCGCTTGTCATTTCCTTCTGCTCCTCGTTGGGTTCGACACTCTTACTTATCGAAAGGACTATGATAGATCCCCTATACTTGTGGGTCATTAGTCACCGGGGAGCATAGCAATATTTTTTGAGTCACTTGGGATTTATATCAATTTATCACTATGAAGAATCTGAAGTATCCAAGGACTAAGATCCTTCCCTCTACTACGAGGGGAGGTAAGGAACTGCCATCTAGTTCTGCACTTGATTCACCTTCTGTTATGAGTAAGTTTGCAACACCACCACATGCTAGTAATCCTAATATGTCGCAAGTTATTGATGATGCTGCCTCTGCTATGAATGATGCTTATAATGATGCTAGTACCATGCTTGATGATAATGTGCCACTAGGAGAATTTCTTGATGAACAAATTGCTAGAGCTAGAGAAAATGAAATTGCTGAAATTGACGAGGCTTATGAAACTGATTATGATTATGAAACTCATATTAGTCCTAGTTCTTCTAAGTTTGAAATGCCTAAGATACCTGAAGGTTATGTTATGGACGAAGAGATAAGTAGAGAAATTCTTTCTTGCAAGGATAGAGACGATCTTAAGAAACTGCTATGCAAGTACAGGGAAAAAACTTTGAATGCTAGAATGAAATGTGATCCTAAGTTTGCTACTTCACCTATCTGTGTTACCGATAAGGATTATGAGTTCTCTGTCGACCCAGAGTTAATTACTTTGGTTGAATCTGATCCTTTCCATGGCTATGAAACTGAAACTGTAGTGGCACGCCTTACTAAGCTGAATGATATAGCCACCCTCTTTGCTCATGATGAGAAGATTCGCTATTATTATTTCCTTAATTATTTCCATTCTCATTAAAGGGTGATGCTAAGACATGGTACAATACTCTTACTCCTGGCTGTGTGCGTAATCCCCAGGATATGATTTACTACTTCTCTGAAAAATATTTTCCTGTTCATTAGAAACAAGCTGCCTTATAGGAAATATTTAACTTTGTGCAAATTGAAGAAGAGAGTCTCCCACAAGCTTGGGGGAGGCTTCTCCAGTTGCTTAATGCTTTGCCTGATCATCCTCTCAAGAAGAATGAAATACTTGATATCTTTTATAATGGACTAACTGATACTTCTAGGGACTTCCTAGATAGTTGTGCTGGTTGTGTTTTTAGGGAACGAACTGTTGAACAAGGTGAGGAATTATTGAATAACATATTGAAGAACTATGATGATTGGACTCTTCCCGAACCACCGCCTAAACCCACTCCGAAGAAGAGGGGTATCTTATTTCTCAGTCCTGAAGATATGCAAGAGGCAAAGAAATCTATGAAGGAAAAAAGGTATTAAAGCTGAGGATGTTAAGAATTTGCCACCTATTGAAGAAATCCATGGCCTTGACACACCACCTCCTCCACAGGTGGTAGAGGTAAATTATTTATTAAAGTTTAATGAAAGTGACATCCCTCACAATAAACCTCCTAGTCAGTGCTTATATGAGTTTAACAACTATATTATGAAGCAAGATCATTTCAATGCCCATGTTCTGAAACAATTGAAATACAATTGTGATATGATTGCTCGCTTGAGTGACTTGCTATTTAGAATCAGTAATGATGTTAGAGGTGTAGGAAAGCATGCCTCTATGCTTCAAACTCAATTAGAACAAGTTGTTAAGTCTCAAAAAGAATTGCTTGATCAAATGAATAGTAATATGCATGACTTTGCTGCTAGAGTAGTAACTAGAGGAGGAAGAATGACGTAAGAACCACTTTATCCTGAGGGTCATCCTAAAAGAATTGAACAAGACTCTTAGAGAATTAATCTTGATGCACTTAGTCCTTCTAAGAGGAAAAAGAAAAAGAAAAATGATAGGACTTTGCATACCTCTAGTGAACCTGAGACACAAAAACCTCCTGATAATAATGACGTCTCTATTTCCGATGCTGAAACTCAGTCTGGTAATGAACACCAACCTAGTGATAATGAAAATGATAATGATGATGTTCACAATGATGATCAACCTAGTAATGATAGAGAACCAGACAACGATGTTGAAATAGAGCATGCCCCTGATCTTGATAACCCACAACCTAAAAATAATCGGTATGATAAGAAAGACTTTGTGGCTAGGAAACATGGTAAAGAAAGAGAGCCATGTGTTCAGAAACCCATGCCACTTTCACCTAAGCCAACTAAGAAAAAGGATGATAAAGAATTTGAGCGCTTTGCTGAAATGATTCGGCCAGTCTTTTTGTGTACCCGTTTGACTGATATTTTGAAGATGGCCCCTTATGCAAAGTATATGAAAGACATCATCACTAATAAAAGAAAAATACCTGAAGCTGAAATCTCCACCATGCTTGCTAATTATTCTTTTAAGGATGGAGTACCCAAAAAACTTGGAGATCCTGGAATACCAACTATACCTTGCTCCATCAAAAGAAACTATGTCAAAACTGCTTTGTGTCATTTGGGAGCCGGTGTTAGTGTTATGCCTTTCTCCTTATATAAAAGACTTGATTTGAATAAACTCACACCCACCGAGATATCATTGCAAATGGCTGACAAATCAACGACCATACATATCAGTATTTGTGAGGATGTGCCCGTTGTTGTTGCAAATGTTACTATCTTAATGGACTTTGTTATTCTTGAGATGCCCGAGGACAACAACATGTCGATTATCCTTGGTAGACCCTTTTTGAATACTGCAGGGGCTGTTATTGATTGCAATAAAAGAAAAGCCACTTTCCATATTAATGGTAATGAGCACACGGTGCACTTTCCGAAGAAACAATTTCAAGTGAATGGTATAAATGTTATTGGAGAATCTCCGACCATCACTATTGGAAGTTTTCAATTACCTCTACCTACTGCCAAGAAGAAATATGATATACTTATTGTAGGGGATATGCACATCCCATTGAGGTAACTTAGTGTTTTACAAAAGTTCTTCAGTTGCATGCTAATCGGAAGTGGTTGTTAATAAGACTTGATCAACCTTATTACTGAATCATTTTTGAGAGCCATGACATCGATGAACCTAGTAAGCGCAACTCTCTATTCCCATCTTTTATTTTCTGTTTTAGTTAGTAAAAAAATGCCATGTTTATCCTGTTTTCTGTTTTCTCCGTGCAATAAAAAAATGACCCAAAAATAAAAGTTCTTAGAATGCCCTGAAAATTTAACACAAATATTTTCCTAATATTTAAGAATTTCTAGAGCAAATAACACCTGAGGGGAGTGCCCAGGGTGCACAGCACCCACCAGGGCGCGCCAGCACCCCCCAGGCGCGCCCTGGTGGGTGGTGGCCCCCACGTAGGTCCCCTCACTTATCCCTTTATCCCACATTGTCACCTACCTCCAGAAAAAAATCACCACAGCCACCATTTTGGTCTTCATTGCTCTCAAACCCGCGAATTTCGATCTCTTTGCTCGAAGCTCCGTTTGCGAAACTGTTTGGAGGGATTGCTACTTGGTACGTGACTCCTCCATTGCTCCAATAATTTTTGTTTTTGTGGGTTATTTTTAGAGTAATTAGCTACTCTTGGTGCTATTGTAGATGAGCTTGCATGTTGAATTCTTAGAGTTCTAAGTCGTTTGAATGCTCAATATGGCATGTATGCATGCTTAGGAGTAGTTGCTAACAATCTTACAAAGTTTTGTTGAGAAATTTTTGTGGACTAAAAATTTTCAGAATTTTTATAGGAATAAAATGAATATCTTTAGGAAGTTCTCCTCCAAGAAAAATGCCAAGGGAGTCATTGGGGAATCATTGGATAATGACCTTCACATTCCAAGAAAGGTGGAGGTGCGGCCGTGTGAATGGCCGCATGATGCCTTCTTGGAGGAGGCCAGGATCCACCAAGAGTTCGCTCAGTTTGTCGCAAATGCTGGGTTAACCGAGTTCTTCGCAGATACGTGTGACCAATATCACATCCTTACAAATTCCTTTGCGCAAAGTTTTAATTATTTAGGGAGAAACAATCCTCTTGAAGTAGAGTTTAACCTTTATGCTGAACCTCACAGAATGTCACTAACCGACTTCTGTAACATATGCTTGATTCCTGCTGATGGGGATCTGAGAGAGCCTAGGCCATCTGAGTTTGAGGATTTTCTCCTCGCATTAAACGTGGGTGAGGATAGAGGCGTGTCGAAGGCCACTGCTATTAGCTTACAGTTTCCCTCAGTACATTATTTCGCCTTAGTCATCACTAAGTGTTTAACCGCTAGGGAGAAGGTCAGCTCACTCAGTGCTCCTGACCTCGCTATTTTACGTTGTGCACTTTATGATGATCACACCTTTAGTATGGGGGCTATTATTGGCCGGCGCTTACAGCTCAATAAAACTAAGGGAAAGATACATGGTGGTATTTATGCTACTCGCTTAGCGAACCATTTTAAAATCCCTTTTCGCTCACATGACTACCTCTTACCCCGAGTTTACCTCGATCTTAAGACATTGCAGGCCCACCATTTTCTTGATGTAACTGACTCTCCACGTGATATTCATTATAACTTAGTATTCAGCAAGGAAACACGTGATGCTATCCCTTTGCTTGCACCTGCTTTGTTTGACCCTATTGCCAGGAACGGATACAGGATTATGCCAGATGACATTACATCTTACCGGAACAACCTAGCAGCTGCTGAGGAGGAGCACCAGGGGTGGGATGCTCAGGTGCCGTCTCCACCTCACTACGACCTGGGACCGGACGGCTACTACGGATGGTGATTACCAAGCTAGGCCAAAAGCCTAAGCTTGGGGGAGTACGTATTTCCACCGACATTACATTCATGTTCGCACATTTCATTCCAGTTATCGGTGTTCATACTTTTTCATTGTATTATCCATGCTAGATTTGTTTTCCCGCTTTCTTCTTGTGTGTTTGAAAACCTTTGAGAAAACCCAAAAATATTTCCCACTTCTTTTTAGTTTTTCTTTCTAGCTTAGTTTAATTGTAGCATCAAAAGAAAACTCAAAAAGATTTCTCGCTTCTTCTTTTACTTGTTGGGAGCTATCCCGTGTAAATAGTTTTTCTCGTTTTTGTTTTTCCTCTTTAATTTGCTTCCTTCCAGAAAAACCAAAAACTCCAAAAATATTTCAGTGTGTTTCTCTGAAATTCTTTTCTTTTTACTTGAGTCATACCGAGGAGAAGACCACGATGAAATTGTTGAGTGGTTCTCATCTGCAATACTGTTTATCTAATAAAGAGCCCATGTACTTTGTCTTCTCCTCTTGAATAAAATATTTGCAGATTCCAGCTTAGTCCACGGCATTCTTGCACTATTATTATCTTCTTATCATTCGGTCGTGCAAGTGAAAGGCAATAATGACGACATTTGATGAATTGACTGTGGCAGAGAAAGGCGGGTATGAACTCAACTTGTTTTTGTTTTTGTAAATATGTTTAACCTAGTATCCCTTGATTCAGCTCATTATGATCAAACATGTTTGCAATGACCATTAGAGATTATAGTTGTTCATGCCATGCTTAAGTAGCTAGGAGTGGATAATGATTTATCTTGGGTGTCAACATGCATTAAAATGGTTGTGATGCGGTATGATGATATGGTATCCTCCTCTGAATGTTTCAAGTGGCTTGACTTGGCACATGTTCACGCATGTAGTTGAATCAAAACCAACATAGCCTTCATGATATTTATGTTCATGGTGTCCATATCCTACTCATGCTAGTATTCAATGTTGATTATATGTAATGCATGTTCATGACCGTCTTCGCTCTCTAGCTGTCCGCTTCTCAATCTAATTGCTAGCCTTCGCCTGTACTAAGCGGGAATACTGCTTGTGCATCAAAACCCTTAAACCAAGTTATGCCAGATGAGTCCACCATACCTACCTATATGCGGTATTACCCTGTCGTTCCAAAGTAAATTTGCATGTGCCACCTCTAAATTTTCAAATAAACATCTGTTTTGTGTGCCTGGACCACTCATGAAGCGACAGGGGGCGGTCAGTATCTTCCATGCTATGCGGGTTATTCTCATGATGAGTGTTTATTCACTTGTCCTTACAAGAGAGGGCGGTAATAGGGATTCCCAGTCCCGAAATCAAAAATCAAAAATAATTAAACAAAACTCCCCCAGGAATGTTGTTGGTTTGGACGGTACCCGTGGATGCAGCTCGCCGTGGAGTGTGATTGTTGGTGGAGGGGGAGTAAACCTTTACTTTTACCACTTGGGAACCGCCGCTAATTTGTTTAGCATGGAAGATATTGATAACTCTTGGTCGTGCTGTTGACAGGAAGGGTGTACCTCCCAAAATTATATCTATCTCTGTTTTAAACTTTGAGCTCTGGCACCGCTGCAAATCCATGCTTCCCTCTACGAAGGGACTATCTATTTACTTTTATGTTGAGTCATCACCTTCTCAAATAAGCGCCAGACCTGAGAGCATTATTGTCATCCTCATGCATTGTATATAGTTGATGTTGGGTGCAGCATGACTGGATCTTTTCTACCACGAATTACAATGTTTAGTCGCTGCTTGAACTTTGGAGGTGTTCTGCATTTATGTTTTGCGGTCTCAGAAAGGGCTAGCGAGATACCACTGTTGTCATATTGTATCATGATTGTTTTGACAAATTGTTGGCGCTTGAGATATCTTATTATTGCTCGCTAGTTGCTTACGCTATTGATATGAGTAAATATAATTCCTAAGAGTTATTGTTGACATGGTTAGTCATAATCTTTACTGAAAACCTGGGTGCAACTTAAGCATATATATGTAAACAAGAACAAAAGAGTTCATAAAAGTTTTTCTTTATCACTTTTAGTTTATCAACTGAATTGCTTGAGGACAAGCAAAGGTTTAAGCTTGGGGGAGTTGATACGTCTCCAATGTACCTACTTTTCCTCACTCTTTTGCCCTTGTTTTGGACTCTAATTTGCATGATTTGAATGGAACTAACCCGGACTGACGCTGTTTTCAGCAGAATTGCCATGGTGTTGTTTTTGTGCAGAAATAAAAGTTCTCGGAATGGAACGAAACTTTCCGGAGATTTATTTTGGAAAATATAAAAAAATACTGGAGCCAGAAACCACCGGAGAGGGGGCCCAGGGTGCACAGCACCCACCAGGGCGCGCCAGCCCCCTCCTTGCGCGCCCTGGTAGGTGGTGGGCACCTCGGGGCCCCACTTGACCTATCCCCGCCACTATAAATTCCTAAATTTGGAGAGAAAAATAGGAGAGAAAGAATTATCACATTTCACGAGACGGAGCTGCCGCCACCTCCAGTTCTTCATCGGGAGGCCAGATCTGGAGCCCGTTTGGGGCTCCGGAGAGGGGAATCTTCGGTCTTCGTCATCATCAACCTTTCTCCATCGCCAATTCCATGATGCTCCCCATCGGGAGTGAGTAATTCCTTCGTAGGCTTGCTAGACGGTGAGGAGTTGGATGAGATTCATCATGTAATCGAGTTAGTTTTGTTAGGGCTTGATCACTAGTATCCATTATGTTCTGAGATTGATGTTGCTATGACTTTGCTATGCCTAATGCTTGTCACTAGGGCCCGAGTGCCATGATTTCAGATCTGAACCGTTTATGTTATCACCTCTATATCAATGTTCTTGATCCGATCTTGCCTTGTCATATGCACCTATTACGTGTTATGATCCGTCAACCCCGTAGTGACAATATTTGGGATACTTCGCGGTGATGACCGTAGTTTGAGGAGTTCATGTATTCACAGTGTGTTAATGCTTTGTTCCGGTTCTCTATTAAAAGGAGGCCTTAATATCCCTTAGTTTCCGTATGAACCCCGCTGCCATGGGAGGGTAGGACAAAAGATGTCATGCAAGTTCTTTTCCATAAGCACGTATGACTATTTACGAAATACATGCCTACATTACATTGATGAACTGAGCTAGTTTTGTATCGCCCTAGGTTATGACTGTTACATGATGAATATCATCCAACGGGTTACCGATCCAATGCCTACGACCTTTCCACTTATTGCTCGCGCTAAGTTACTACTGTTGTTGCTGCTGTTCCTACTGTTACAAAACTATTGCTACTACTATTACCACTGTCATTACTATTGCTACTGCTATCAAACCTATCATATTACTATGCTACTGATCACTTTGCTGCAGATATTTATCTCCAGGTGTGGTTGAATTGACAACTCAACTGCTAATACTCTCAAATACTCTTTGGCTCCCCTTGTGTCGAATCTATAAATTTGGGTTGAATACTCTACCCTCGAAAACTGTTGCGATCTCCTATACTTGTGGGTTATCAATTAGCAAGTGGGTGAGGATCCATTTATATTTATTTTGTAGTTTTCTATTATAAAACCAAACTAGTGAAAAACAAGAAACTAAAAGATTTAATTGCAAGATCTAAAGATATACCTTCAAGCACTCACCTCCCCGACAACGGCGCCAGAAAAGAGCTTGATGTCTACTACGCAACTTTATTCTTGTAGACTCGTGTTGGGCCTCCAAGCGCAGAGTTTTGTAGGACAGTGGCAATTTTCCCTCAAGTGGATGACCTAAGGTTTATCAATCCATGGGAGGTGTAGGATGAATATGGTCTCTCTCAAGCAACCCTTCAATCAAATACAAGAAATCTCTTGTGTCCCCAACACACCCAATACAATGGAAAATTGTATAGGTGCACTAGTTCGGCGAAGAGATGGTGATACAAGTGCAATATGGATGGTAGAAATAGGTTTTTGTAATCTGAAAATATAAAAACAGAAAGGTACCAAGTGTAAAACATCGAGCAAAACAATATATTAATGCTTGGAAACAAGGCCTAGGGTTCATACTTTCACTAGTGCAATCTCCCAACAATGCTAACATAGTTGAATCATATGATCATCCCTCAACGTGCAACAAAGAATCACTCCAAAGTTCCTATCTAGCGGAGAACAATAAGATGAAATTGGTGTAGGTAGTGAAACCACCTTAAAGTTATTATTTCCGATCAATCTTTTGAGCTATTCCTATAAGTGTCACAAACAGCCCTAGAGTTCGTACTAAAATAACACCAATGATACATATCAATCCACCCTAATGTCACCTAGATACTCCAATCTCACCACAAGTATCCGTGGGTAAATTATGCGACATGCATCAAGCAATTTCAGATCTAAAATATTCAATCCAACACAAAAAACTTCAAGGAGCACCCCAAGATTTCTATCAAAGAACGTGGTATGAAAACGTGCAATCAACCCCTATGCATAGATCCCCTAGGTCACTGGAATCCGCAAGTTGATGCCTCAACATATATCAAGTGAATCAATAGAATACCCCAATGTCACTACGGGTATCCCACGCAAGACGTACATCAAGTGTTCTCAAACCAAAATATTCAATCCAACATAACGAGATCTCAAAGGTAAAGATTCAATTCATCACAACAGGGTAGCAAGGGAATAACATCATATGATCCAACTATACTAACAAAGCCCGTGATACATCAAGATCGTGCCATCTCAAGAACACAAGAGAGAGAGAGATTGAACACATAGCTACTGGTACATACCCTCAGCCCCGAGGGTGAACTACTCCCTCCTCCTCATACCCTCCGGTAGGGTACTGGAACACCTCCAGATTGGTTTTTCATCGATACAGAGAGTTGCGGCAGCAGAACAAAGAGTCTCTGTTTACTTCTAGGGTTTCTGGTATTTATAGGATTTTTCAGCATTGGAATCACGCGCAACGGAGCTACGAGGGCCTCACAAGCCAACAAGCCATGACCCCCCTGGGTCGCGCCCTGATGACTTGTGGCCCAGGGGTGGCTCCCCTCCGGTGGTCCTTCGCTCCAATATTGCTTATTTGGTCCAGAAAAAATCACCAAAAAGTTTCGGGCGATTCCGAGAACTTTCATTTTCTGCACAAAAACAACAACACGGTAATTCTGCTGAAAACAGCGTCAGTCCCAGTTAGTTCTAAATAAATCATATAAATTGCATCAAAACCATATAAAAGTATTGTAAACATATATGAATATGGAATGAATACTTCATGAATTAATAATACATTGGAGACGTGTCACCTCCCGGCGTGCCTCCGCCACGGGATTTGGTCGCCGCGGGAATTTGTCGCCGGGAGAGAGGTGGGAGGTGAGAGAGAGGTTGTGAGGGGCCCACCTGTAAGTGAGAGGGAGAGAGGGGCGAGAGAAAGAGTTTTTTCTTTTTATTTTTTCTGAGTGGGTCCCACACGTAAGTGACACACGACGACAGGGGCAAAATGTCCAATACACTCCCCGTAGACGGTCAAAGCCCTTTGACCGGATGGTAATGGCACAGAAGGGCATTTTTATAAGGTGAACTAACGGCACAGGGGCAAATTTGAGCAGGCTTCGAAATTAGGGGCAAATCTGAGTAGGTAGTTCGAGTTAGTGACAGAAATGCAAATGGCCCTAATAGTAATATGTGCAGGCAGGAGTCGGCATATTTGTTTATGGACGTGATCCCTATATACACATGATCATTGCCGTGAAAATTGCATAACTATCCGCTTTTCTATGAATTGCCCAATAGTAATTTGTTACCCACCGTATGCTGCCTACATGAGAGATGCCGCTAGGGAAAACTATGGCCCTCGGGTCTATTCACTTATAAATTTACAAACGCTATTGTCGGTGTCGAAACCGGCGGATCTCGGGTAGGGGGTCCCGAACTGTGAATCTAGGAGCGATGGTAACAGGGGACGAAGGAGACGGGGTTTACCCAGGTTCGGGCCCTCGTGAGGAGGTAAAACCCTACGTCCCGCTCGATTGTATT
Organism: Elymus sibiricus; assembly: GCA_039707655.1. Lineage (NCBI taxonomy): Eukaryota > Viridiplantae > Streptophyta > Magnoliopsida > Poales > Poaceae > Elymus > Elymus sibiricus. Next base: position 487,145,444 of record CM077671.1, read on the forward strand.
ACTGAGTATGAAGGTTACAGAGTAGATCTACCTCGAGATCAAACGAGCTAAACCCTAATGAGTTGAGTTCTCCCCCTACGAACTAAGCCCCCTGGTTTATATATACCCCATGGATACCTAGGGTTACATATGGTCGGTTTCTATCTGGGCAGAGATGCGCCCATTCTTTCTTGGAGGACACACCAAGTCTTCGGGTTTCCTCCTTCCGAACACGGGATTGTTTGATAACTTGGCCTTCTAGCGACTGCTCCTATACGACCCACAAGGGATGAATCACATAGTAGAAATCAGGCCTTTCGACCGGAGCATTAGTCCCGGTCGCATTTTGGACCGGGACTAATGCCTCCACTAGTCCCGGTTCATGAGGATAAGCATTAGTCCCGGTTCGTGAGGACCCTTTAGTCTCGGTTGGTGTCACCAACCGGGACTAAAGGAGTGGTGGCAACCGTTCCCCTGGCGCGAGCCCTTTTAGTCCCGGTTCGTGGCTCAAACCGGGACTAAAGGTCCCAACCATTCAAATCCCGCGCCTTGGAAGTTGTTTCGCGCGAGATTATACATGGGAAACGCTACAGTAACGCGACCGACCACCATTTCTGTTCGTCTCCCTCTCTCCTTCTTCCTCATCCTCCACACCATGAATCCAATCACTCGCTACGGGAAAGTGCTCGCACATGGCACGACCAATCTCCATGTCGTCTACACGAACGACAGCGCCAAAGTCGAGGGTTTTCTTTCCATGTTCGAGGAATGGCTTCAAGAGGAAAAACACAAGTTCATGGGCCTCGATCTCGAGTACACAGCCGATGGTCGCAATGTTGCCGTTGTCCAACTTTGTTTGAAGCAACATGTCATGGTCTTCCAGTGGGCAAGGTAATACGGAACTTGTCATAATTTTAATCGGGGCTTTTCTTTAATTCATAGGATAGGAAAATTGCATATAGGAATAGGAGGATTGGGAATGTCGAGAACATGTCATAGTTTCCTTGATTCATAGGAAAAATGCATAGGAAAATTGGGGCTTTTCTTTGATTCATAGGAAAATTGGGGCTTCTCTTTGATTCATAGGAAAATTGGGGCTTTTTCTTTGATTCATAGGAAAATTGCATAGGAATAGAAAATTGCATAGGAATAGGAGGATTAGGAAAATTGCATAGGAATAGGAATAGGAGGATAGGAATAGGATAGGAAAATTGCATAAGAATTTTCCGTGTAGTTTCATATATTTATTGGCCATCGTGGGAGAACATGTCATAGTTTAGGGGCTTCTTTTGATTCATAGGATAGGAAATGCATAGGAATTTTCCTTTGTTATGATTCTTATTATACTTGTTCCGAATTATACTTGTTATGATTCTTATTATATACTTGTTCTAAATTATACTTGTTATGATTATTCTTATTATACTTGTTATGATTCTTATTATACTTGTGCCGAAATATACTTGTTATGATTCTTATTATACTTGTTCTAAAATATACTTGTGATGATTTTTATTATACTTGTTCTAAAATATACTTGTTGCAGCAGTATTTCACACATTTGTTCCATTTTGTTGTTGCAGTAGTGACAAGCACTGTCCAAAACTCATGGAGTTCCTTCGCAGCAGCATATATTTTGCTAGTGTTGATATAACGAATGACAAGATCAAGATGAGGCGCACCTGAGGTATTGAGATACCAGCTGAATGACACATTGATCTTCAGGGCAGGTTCAGGCTTGAGCATGACAAGACTTCAATGGCTGATATGGCAGTCGCCCTGATCGACGAGGACTACGCTGATATGAAGACAAAATTCCCCAAGTCAGGGCACAAACGTTGGGAGAAGACCCCACTTGACCCTATCAACATTCAGTATGCAGCAATAGATGGGTACGTTGCATACGAGTTGTATCGCAGGATTGGAATCTTCAATTATGGGCAGCGTCACCTCGTACCGCTAGTACCACCACTAGTGCCCCATGGGTCTGCTGCTTGGGGGTATTCTGATCCGGACGACGAGTAGTGTTTGCAATGGCGAACACTTTTATCTAAAAAGAAACAACTAAAATATTAGCTAGAATATCTAGAATATCACTGCAGTTAAATATAATATTAACTAGAATATCACGAAGTGCATCCAGTTTTTGTCGTAACCCTCCCAACTTTTTAGCACATGCTATGTGGGTCAAATGATGATACCATGCCAAGTTTCAACCATTTCAGAGTTCATTTGTGGTCCTTTTTAATTTCAGGGTCATTTAGCTCAAAAGAATTCATTAAATGCATGAAAAATAGCAAATGAAGTTAGATAGGGTTGAAATTTTAGGATGTGGCTTCTAATGGTTCATATTGAATGCACAAAAAGTCTGGAGTTGAAATAAGTTTAAAAAATTGAAATCCTTTTGTAACAGACGAGTTTTCGTCCGAAACCCTGATACTTCGAAATAGATTGTCCATTTTGTACACGAAGAGCATCCAGTTTTTGCCGTAACCCTCTCAACTTTTTAGCACATGCTATGTGGGTGAAATGATGATACCATGTCAAGTTTTAACCATTTCAGAGTTCATTTGTGGTGTTTTTTAATTTCAGGGTCATTTAGCTCAAAACAATTCATTAAATGCATGAAAAATAGCAAATGAAGTTAGATAGGGTTGAAATTTTAGGATGTGGCTTCTAATGGTTCATATTGAATGCACAAAAAGTCTGGAGTTGAAATAAGTTAAAAAAATTGAAATCCTTTTGTAACAGACAAGTTTTCGCCCGAAACCGTGATACTTCGAAAGAGATTGTCCATTTTGTACACGAAATGCATCCAGTTTTTTCCGTAACCCTCTCAACTTTTTAGCACATGCTATGTGGGTGAAATTATGATACCATGCCAAGTTTTAACCCTTTCAGAGTTCATTTGTGGTGCTTTTTAATTTCAGGGTCATTTAGCTCAAAACAATTCATTAAATGCATGAAAAATAGAAAATGAAGTTAGATAGGGTTGAAATTTTAGGATGTGGCTTCTAATGGTTCATATTGAATGCAAAAAAAGTCTGGAGTTGAAATAAGTTAAAAAAATTGAAATCCTTTTGTAACAGATGAGTTTTCGTCCGAAACCCTGATACTTCGAAAGAGATTGTCCATTTTGTACACGAAGTGCATCCAGTTTTTGCCGTAACCCTCTCAACTTTTTAGCACATGCTATGTGGGTGAAATTATGATACCATGCCAAGTTACAACCTTTTCAGAGTTCATTTGTGGTGCTTTTTAATTCCAGGGTCATTTATCTCAAAACAATTCATTAAATGCATGAAAAATAGCAAATGAAGTTAGATAGGGTTGAAATTTTAGGATGTGGCTTCTAATGGTTCATATTGAATGCACAAAAAGTATGGAGTTGCGAAAGAGATTGTCCATTTTGTACACGAAGTGCATCCAGTTTTTGTCATAACCCTCTCAACTTTTTAGCACATGCTATGTGGGTGAAATTATGATACCATGCCAAGTGTCAACCTTTTCAGAGTTCATTTGTGGTGCTTTTTAATTTCAGGGGCATTTAGCTCAAAACAATTCATTAAATGCATGAAAAATAGCAAATGAAGTTAGATAGGGTTGAAATTTTAGGATGTGGCTTCTAATGGTTCATATTAAATGCACAAAAAGTCTGGAGTTGAAATAAGTTTAAAAAAATGAAATCCTTTTGTAACAGATGAGTTTTCGTCGGAAACCCTGATACTTCGAAAGAGATTGTCCATTTTGTACACGAAGTGCATCCAGTTTTTGCCGTAACCCTCTCAACTTTTTATCACATTCTATGTGGGTGAAATTATGATACCATGCCAAGTTTCAACCTTTTCAGAGTTCATTTGTGGTGCTTTTTAATTTCAGGATCATTTAGCTCAAAACAATTCATTAAATGCATGAAAAATAGCAAATGAAGTTAGATAGGGTTGAAATTTTAGGATGTGGCTTCTAATGGTTCATATTGAATGCACAAAAATTCTGGAGTTGAAATAAGTTTAAAAATTTGAAATCCTTTTGTAACAGACGAGTTTTCGTCCGAAACCCTGATACTTCGAGAGAGATTGTCCATTTTGTACACGAAGTGCATCCAGTTTTTTCTCTAACTGTCGTGGATTTGTCACGGCAGATGTCCGGGTTAGCGGACTTTAGGTTCGAGGTGTCGCAACCATGTGGCGGCTTGAAGGGGTTGGTCGGAATCGAGAGACACGAGGCGGTTTACCCAGGTTCGGCCCCTCCGATCGAGGTAAAAGCCTACGTCCTGCTTGTCTGGCATTGATGATGAGGAAGACCTCTTGGTTACAAGGGTGATGTCTAGCCTCTAATCTGTCTATTGTGGCGTCTAATCTATCTATCTCAACTTGTCAATTGAGACGTCTAAAAACTTGTCCCTCTTGGGGCGCCTTACCCCTCCTTATATAGGTGGAAGGGGTAAGTTTACATGTAGAGTCCTACTGAGAGTAGGACTAGGACTAATCTCTCTAGAATCCTAATCCGGGTCTTGCTTCCTTCGTGAGGGAATCCTTTCTCTTCTTGGGCCTTCTCTGTAAGCCGCCTCCGCCGGCTTACACACTGGGCCTTCTCTTCTGAGCCGCCCCTCCAAACCCGTCCACGAGCCACCTAGCGCCGGCTTGCTTGTTGGGCCTTGGGCCTTGTCACTCGTCTGACCCGCCTGCTGGGTTACCAATGAACCACCAAGTCTCGACCGGGTCACCAGTGAGTCGCCTAGTCCCCGGCCGGGTCATACTTCCAGCCGGGTTATATCGCGGGGTAATATCCCCGTCATTAGCCCCAAGCTTAGCTTGAATTTATTCATGGTAAGCTCCTGAAATAAGAATAATAAATATGTTAAGGGACCGGCTCGCTCCCCTGGTCGTCTTGTTTCGATGAAGTGGCTCCTTGAAAATCCGGGTTTCTTTTCCATATGAACGAGCCGTCCTCACAACCATCTTGCAGGTCCATGCCCTTTGAAATAAAATATTGGGAATACAACACCCATATGCTGTTGAGTCGGCCTTCAATGTTCTTGGCGGGTCATCTCCGCCGGGTCATAATCATTGGTGATGCCGGGTCATGATCATTGGCGACGCCAGGTCAAACAACTAGACTCCAGCTGACTTGATAAAAATACTGGGATGAAAATCCATCTGATGCTAAGCCGGACTTTTAATGCTTCGGCTAGATAAAAATCTGTTGAGCCGGTCTCACTCACAATTGACATCTTGACAGCTCTCTCTTCAATTTTTTGACATATCCATATTACCTGAAGCCCCCAAGCTCCAAGTTAATCCATGATGACTTGGCGCTTTGCAACAATATCTTTTGATTGTGTAGCCCCCAAGTACCAGGTTGTCTTGCCTGCAGCAGCCTGGGACTTGTAACTATCTTATACTTTATAAAGCTTTGGCAGGTGTAGCCCCCAAGGACCGGGTTGTTTTGCTTGCAACAACCTGGGACTTTTGAACTTGGTGTTGAATGTTGAGAAATCTGGGTTGTCATCTGAGTCGCCAGATATTTACTGAGTGTCTTGTATTTCACATATGTAGCCCCCAAGGGCCGGTTCATCAGTATGTGATGGGCCGGGTCTTCAATTTGGACCATATAATCTGCTTGAACAGCTGAATACTGTAGCCCCCAAGTTCCAGGTCGCACGCCTACGGCGACTTGGGACTTTTTAGAAAATTTGATCTGAGTGGTATAGCCCCCAAGTGCCGGGTCAGTAAGAAGTACTGGGCTGGGACTTAGAAAAATATGGAAAGGCTGGCTTATCTCCTTGAAATAACAGGATCTGTTGACCATGAAACGATTTGAAAAGCAACTTGCATTAGCCCCCAAGTGCCGTGATGCATGCTCGCAGCGACATGGGGCTTGCATACTTGATATAGACTGGACTTGAATAATGTAGCCCCCAAGTGCCGGGTCGTCTGCCTGCGGCGACTCGGGACTGTGTGAGAGTAATATGACTCATCATAATTTGTTGAATGAATCCTTTACCATGGTTGTAATCCGGTATGAATATCCTGGAATAATGCCTTTATTCTTGAAAATGAAAATCTCTGCTCGTGGTTGCGGTGCAACCCGGCAAATATATGTCTGAGAAATCCATGATGAAGATCCAGCCATGTTGGCTATTAAAGATCCATTTGTTATGGCGGCTTATCTTAGGAGACAAGACCTGCAAAAACAAGACAGAATATATTCTGCATTGTTGTAAGGGCGGCTTGAAAAAGCACAACCCAGGGATGTTGAATCCCTTATAACCTTGCTTCTTCTTTCACACCCTTGCTCTGACCCGGCTTGATAAGCCGGCATGATATGTAAGTATGATGCAATATATGATGTAATGTATGTATGATGCAATATATGATGCAATGTATGATGTTCTTGCTTTGCCTTCCTTTGTTCCCAAAAACTCATATGATGGTTCTTCCTGGCTGGACTCGATGCTTAAACTCATACCAGCGCAGGGTCTCTAACGAGATTAACTGATAAGAGCGCAACAAACCAGAAAGAGAGACTGCGGGGTGAATACCCCTAAAGCCCATAAGCTACTTCTCACGTGACATAAACCCGTCGTTTGAACCTCCAGGGTACGACAGGCCACTTGGCGGAGAGTACGCAGCAGATGAGAGAGTTTATCCTCGCCGATGTAAGAGGCCCTTGCAGGGGGTAAGTTTACGACTTGCTGCACCCCTGGCAAAGCGGCAGCTACTTACAGGCAGGTATAACCCGGCCTTGCAGATCGAAAAGGGGGTAAGTTCACAACTCGCTGCACCCCTAGTGATCTTTGTTGACGGAGTCAACGTTTGGGTCCACGACCCGCCTTACGGTGGCTGAAGAGCCTGATCGAGAGGGTTGAAGCTTAACCCGGTGGGTTGAAAGCCCCCAAACGACCATGTTGACGTAGTCAACATTTTGGGTCTACGACCCGCCTTACAGTGGCTGAAGAGCCTGATCAAGAGGGTTGAAGCTTAACTCGGTGCGTTGAAAGGCCCCAAATGACCTTGTTGATGATATCAACTTGCGCACCGTCTTGTAAGCCGCCATCTTGTATGAAGAAACAGCAGAAGCCCCCAAGCTGAATGGTGCATCATGGCGGCTCATCTTCTTGGGCAACTTTTAATTCTTTCGCCAATAATGTAGCAGCCCCCGGAATTGGGTTAACTTCCCTGCAATGACCCGGGGTTCTCATTGAAAAACGACCAAATGCGTCGAGCCATGTCTGAAGCCCCCGAGTCTTAAGTCGACTCGAAGCGGTGGCTTGAGAATCTCCACTGAAGGTTTGAGGTTGACCGTGGCGGGTTATAGATGATCCCGTATCAATTGTTTCAATAATCCGGTTGATGGTTCGTCCCGGCTGGTTGTTGAAGTTAACCAAACTGTAGCGGCGGCGACTTGTGCGCCTGTCCGTCGGGCGGTTTGTACAGGCGAACATCGCACCGATATATCAATGTAGATTGGACCGCAGGGTGGCGATTCAGAACCGTCCGTTGGGCGGCTCGTATTGGCGTACGCAGCCCCTGGCGTGTTGATGTAGACGTAGAAGTCAGCCGCGCGTTTGAAGACGGCGTGGCTGCGAGAGACGGCCGTGGCATTGCAAGCCGGTGCGGCCGGGACATCGTAAGCCGGTGCGGTCATAAGAAACGACCGCGGCGTTGTAAGCCGGTGCGGCGCGAGAGGCGGCCACGACGTTGTAAGCCGGTGCGGCGGCTTGCACGAGTCAACTACGACATGTTGACGCTGGATTGGACCATGGGTGACTTCTGCGCGTCCGTTGGACAACTCGTACAGGCGGACGCTGTCATGAGCTTTGCATCCGCGGTATGACTGTCACTTTGGCAGTCCTGCATAAAAGACATCGCAGACGAGAGTGATTGTTCTCGAAAGGATAAAAATGCATCAATAAAAATTAACTGGACGGACTTCACCTGATTTGTCCGGACAACAGAGGATCCGTACGTGGCGTCCGTAGATAACATTTCAGTACTGTTGCTAAATTCTGTTTGATCCTTATATGCATCCAAAGGATTTTGCGTTGATCCCCTCGATGACCTTGCGAGATGCTGCCACAGCTCTTATCCTCCTTATCTTGTAGAAGTTGTGTTTGATTGATCAACAGTAACCACAGACCACAGCCGTACGTGCAACTCGCCAGTACTCATCTAAACAGCCCCCTTTTCTTTCCCCGCGTGGGCAGGCAGCCACAGCAGGGCGCTGGATCAGTCAAGGAGCCGGCGCACGGAGGCTGTAGGAGCGGAAGAGCACGCTGGAGGAGACACGCTCGCCGGGCAGAGGGGCCAGGGCAGGGCGGTGCTAGCGCGGCGAGCCGAAGGCGCGCGAGGCGCAGCCGGCCGCGGCGCGCGAGGCGAGGGCCAGACGCGGGCGGCGGGTCAGCCGGCGCGTGGTGAATGGGAAACAGCGAGCGGCGCCAAGACGCGGGCCAGCCGGGGCGCGACCCGAAGCGTGCGCGGGACAGCACAGAGGGGAAATCAGCCAAAGCAGAGGCCGGCATGGGCGGGCCGCTGGCGAGGCTGCGCGAGGTCGACGCGGCCGGGGGAGGCGCGGAGACAGAGCAAGGCGCGGCAGCTTGCAGCGCATCTAGCTCATGAACCACGGAGGCGATTCCGGACGACAGCGACTTGGAACCGCGGCAGAGGCATCAAGGCGGCTCACCGGCGACGTGGTGAGGGTCGGCTCAAGATCGGGGCGCATCGGCGACTCGGCGACGAAGACGACAACAACTTGAGGCGGCGCGCGGAGCTGGGCCAGGCATGGCCGGGCGGCACGAGGGCGACCCAGCCGGTGCGGCTAGGGAGCGGCCGAGCGGGGCGGCGGCTCGCGGAGGCAACCCGGCTGGTGCGGCCGAGCAGAGTGGTAGCGTGGGGGTGACCCGGAGTGGTAGCGGGGCGGCGGCGGGGTAAGCAGGCTCGAGGCGCGGTGGAAGCGAGCCGGCGGCCGGGGCGAGGCATGCGGTGAGGGGCGGAGCTGGGCGAGGTGAGCCATGGCAGTTGTGGCAGGTGTAGCGGAGGCGGAGACGGGGCGGCTCAGACACGCGCCAGCGTGGTGAGGCGCCGCGGAGGCGAAGTCGGGGCGGCTTCGGATGCACCCCGGCGATTCGTGCTTGGCTCGGAACGAGATGAGGTGCCGCGGCGACAGAGGCAGTCGGCATGTGATGGCGCGTACGCGGGCGAGGCCATGGCTTCAGAGGCGACAGCCAGCCGTGGAGGTGGCCAGGCCGGCCCGAGGTGGCGGCGATGACATGGTGCGGGAGAGCCGGAGGCCGCAGCAGGGGCGGAGCTGGGCGGTTCAGCTCAGCGAGTAGGCGGCCCACGGCGGTGAGACGACTCGCGGTGAGGAGAGGCAAACCCGACCGACGTGGCCGTGGTGGATGGCGAGGTAAAATAGCGAAAGGCTCCAACGACGGAGCGAGAGGAGTAGTGCTGAAAAATTTCGACGGGGCGCTGCAACAGGTCACCGGCGGATCGATCTTGGAACGGCGGCTGGAGCGAGTGCGTGTAGACGGAGGAGATCGGCGTAGACCTTTACCGGTTCGGAGCAAGACGCCGCGGAGGCAGAGCGGCGGCTCGGACGTGCGTCGGCGAGGTGAGGCGGAATCGGAGCGAACGACGGCGGAACCGAGTCCGCATCGATGTCAACCTCCAGGAAATCGCGCCCTCTCTTTGTTTTGTTTTTACTGCTGCTGCAGCATATGCCCACGCAACTCACCCCGTGGGCAGATTGAATATTCCGGTGGTAGCACTCATCTCTTCTGATTGATTTTTGACGGCTAGCTTTGAGTTGCTTTTGGTCTTCAACGCGGTGGCTGGTTAGATCGTGAGCAGCCTCAAGTTTTGAGATTGAAATTAGACGGGCAATTGCTTCTCGTGGAACAGTATTACATGATGCAGTATGGCGACTCGCAGATTACGCCGGGTTGAATTGATCTCGATGCGGACTGATTTGATACGCCTACTTCGGTTGACGGAAACTGACCGGTCTTTAGTCTGTCTCGACAGATCGCAGCACGCAGCAGTGCACAGATGTAACCCTAATTCTTTCTTCTCGATCTCAAACTTGCATCGGCTCTTCTTCATCCGAAAAATTGTATGCTTCTCGATCCTTGGGAGAGATCCCTTCAAGAACACAAACCACTATGCGCAGCCCCACGGAGGGCACCAACTGTCATGGATTTGTCACGGCAGATGTCCGGGTTAGCGGACTTTAGGTTCGAGACGTCGCAACCATGTGGCGGCTTGAAGGGGTTGGTCGGAATCGAGAGACACGAGGCGGTTTACCCAGGTTCGGCCCCTCCGATCGAGGTAAAAGCCTACGTCCTACTTGTCTGGCATTGATGATGAGGAAGACCTCTTTGTTACAAGGGTGATGTCTAGCCTCTAATCTGTCTATTGTGGCGTCTAATCTGTCTATCTCAACTTGTCAATTGAGACGTCTAAAAACTTGTCCCTCTTGGGGTGCCTTACCCCTCCTTGTATAGGTGGAAGGGGTAAGTTTACATGTAGAGTCCTACTGAGAGTAGGACTAGGACTAATCTCTCTAGAATCCTAATCCGGGTCTTGCTTCCTTCGTGAGGGAATCCTTTCTCTTCTTGGGCCTTCTCTGTAAGCCGCCTCCGTCGGCTTACACACTGGGCCTTCTCTTCTGAGCCGCCCCTCCAAACCCGTCCACGAGCCACCTAGCGCCGGCTTGCTCGTTGGGCCTTGGGCCTTGTCACTCGTTTGACCCGCCTGCCGGGTTACCAATGAACCGCCAAGTCTCGACCGGGTCACCAGTGAGCCGCCTAGTCCCTGGCCAGGTCATACTTCCAGCCGGGTTATATCGCGGGGTAATATCCCCGTCAGTAACCCTCTCAACTTTTTAGCACATGCTATGTGGGTGAAATGATGATACCATGCCAAGTTTCAACCATTTCAGAGTTCATTTGTGGTGCTTTTTAATTCCAGGGTCATTTAGCTCAAAACAATTCATTAAATGCATGAAAAATAGCAAATGAAGTTAGATAGGGTTGAAATTTTAGGATGTGGCTTCTAATGTTTCATATTGAATGCACAAAAAGTCTGGAGTTGAAATAAGTTTAAAAAAATTGAAATCCTTTTGTAACAGACGAGTTTTCTTCTGAAACCCTGATACTTCGAAAGAGATTGTCCATTTTGTACACGAAGTGCATCCAGTTTTTGTTGTAACCCTCTCAACTTTTTAGCACATGCTATGTGGGTGAAATTATGATGGCATGCCAAGTTTCAACCTTTTCAGAGTTCATTAATAGTGATTTTGATTAAAACAAATGAAGGTATAAAACTAAAAAGAGTTAAACAGAATCTGGTTTTGATTAAAACACCTATTTAAAATATCCTAAAAATTCCAAAATTTAACATAATGATAAAACATACTAATATTAAACAACATAAAAAACAATCACTCAAAAATCTATTTTTAAACTAAAGTTATTCACAAACTAGCGATTCACAAAAAATTCAAAAGAATTCAAATTTAAACTATTTAAATTTGAAAACTACTCGCACTAACAGAAAGTTTGTAATTGTTTTGACCTAAAGCAAAAGGATTCATTAAAAAACTATAAATATTCTAACAGTTATTGCAAATATAAAAACAGTTATTCCAAATATAAAAACAGAAAAACAAAAAAAGAGAAAATGGACCTTTAGTCCCGGTTGGAGCCACCAACCGGGACTAAAGGTCCCTTCCTGCGAGAATTTGGGCCGCCGAAAAGGCCTCTTTAGGCCCGGGACTAAAGGGAGGACCTTTAGTCCCGGTTGGTGATACCAACCGGGACTAAAGGGTCTTTAGTCCCGGTTGGTGATACAACCCGGGACTAAAGGTCCTCCTATATAGCAACGTCTCCTTCCTCCCCCAAATTCACTCCGTCTTCACTCGCTTCGACGACGCCGCCAGGCTGCCCCGCCCGCGCCCTCGATCGACGGCGTCGTCCGTCCATGCATCGCCGCCGCTCTCTTCCTCCACGCCGTCGCCATCAGCTCCGTCGGCGTCGCTCCTCCCAGCCGCCGGTCGTCGCCTTCAGCTCCGCCGATCCTCCCTCACCTCCGCCGACTCCGCCGGCGCTCTCCTCCTCCACGCCGGCGCCCTCAGCTCCACCGGCGCCGCTCCTCCATGCCGTCGCCGTCAGCTCCGCCGGCGCCGCTCTCCTCCTCCACGCCGTAAGCCCGATCCGTCCTCCGCCCTCCAAATTGATGTGTATGTGTATGTGTATGTGTATGTGTATGTTAGATGTATATATATGTGTATTTGTATGTGTATATATGTGTATGTTAGATAAAATCGGGAGTCCTAGGAGTTTATAGTATTTCTATGTTAGATATATTGATGTTTATATGTGTATGTTAGAAAAAAATGATAATACTAGAATAATATTAGTTTAATTTGCCCCTAGGAGTTTATAGCATTGTACGTATGATCATAGGTGCTAAAGAATTTACAGATCATTGGGGGAGTTTATACATTTTATTAGTTTAAATGTATGTATGTTTAAATGTATGTTTTAAATGTTTAGATGTTGCTGATTTGCTAATTGACATATTGCATATAAGGCATCTTTCCTAACCATCGAATCGATTGCATAGCGTAGCCGTCGAGTCGACGATGCCCATCCCGCATCCTTGTATTGATTTGCATATCTCCGGTTCTGCTTATTGAATGCATTCTAATTGTTTTATATTTGTTCTGGATTAGTTAAGCTATGGATGACCGTGATCAAGAGAATGCCATGTACGACCTGATACGCTCTGGAAACGAAGAGAATGAAGTAGATGATGGCTCACCATACCTTAACCCATCCGGTGAGGGAATTGAGGAAGAACAACCAAGAGACGAAGGCGAACCAGCTGACAATGACGATGGCGAAGAAATTTTTGTCCATTTAACAGAGTCCGGCGAGGTATTAATTTGCCCTCTGGTGATCATCAGATGTATTGATTGATTTGTATATATTAACGAATCTTTCTTCCTTTTAGCCCTCTGGATCAAGCAAATCTTCTACAAGGGTTAAACGTGGCCCGACAAGAAAGTTGAAACAAGGCATGAAGTATAACATCGATCAAATCAGAGCAGATGGCGAACCGATTGCTCCTAAAGAGAATGCAAACAAATTTATACGTCAATGCGGAGTTATCGTTAGGGACCAAATCCCGATCACCACTCAAGAATGGAATCAGCCAAAGGATCACGGAGTTCCTTTTGTCAGGCAAAGAGCAAAAGATCTGCTTTTGGAGGAGCTCATGAAACATTTCACCCTACCAGAGGGTCTGACAGATGTCCAATGGGAGAAAGTCAAGAAGTGTGCTCTTAAGAAGATGGCCACACAATTTCAGTCTTGGAAGAAAAGATTATGGAACAATTACTTGGAAGGAGAAAAGAAGACTCCAGAATTCAAAGGAGAATATGTGAAGTTAGCAGATGACTGGGACGAATTTGTGAAGTTCAAGGAATCAGAAGAATCTAAGAAACGGTCGAGAATAAACAAGGAAAATGCCGACAAAAAAACGTGGCACCATCGTCTGGGGCCAGGCGGCTACTAGTCTGGGTTGCCTAAGTGGGATGAATCTGAGCGAAACATGAGGGCTGCACGGGTCTCTCCAGTAACAGATACTTGGCCCGAGAGGTGCAGGACTTGGTTTTATGCACATGGGGGAAAGTTGGACCCAAAGACAGGCCATGTTCTTGAACAGGCCAGTCTTAAAGATGCCATGAACGAGATAATTAAAGCAATAGAAGAAGCTCGAGCGGGTGTGTACCAGCCGGAGAGAGAGAACGACGAGCTTTCGCGCGCCCTCAAGAATCCTGAACACCCGGGACGAACACGAGGCAAAGGCATGGTTCCGTGGTTTCTGGGGTTTGCGGATTGGAACGACAACTACAGAAGTCGTGACAGAAAGAAGAAGCATGAAGTAGATCGGATCCAGGACTTGGAACGTAAATATAACATGCAGTAGGAGCAAATCAATAAACTTAGCCAGCAAGGCGCGTCTCAGCAGTAGCAACAACCAGATCCAGCATTGGATGGTACCATTCCATCATCTATGCCGAAAAGCAGCGTGGGTTCCACGGAGGTCCCGGCCGATGATGCACTGCTGGCTCGCTACCCCGTGGATGATATCTTAGAGTCGACACCTTGTGAGCTACACGTGAAACTGAAGAACATATCCATGAAGGCGGCGGATGGCTTTGCTTTACCGAGTGGACATGAAGCAACTTTCCACGTCAATCCGATTACACCTGGCTATGCTCGTGTCGGGGTGGATCAAGTTGTGTCGGCATATGAAACACTAGATCTTGACTACCCTGGAGGTGAAGGGGAGCGGACACTGGGAGAAGCCGAGCGTTCTGTCATTTTATGGAAAAAGGAATGCATCGTGTTTCCAAACTCGGTGCCAAGGCCACCGACTCCTCCTCCAAGTCCGCTCCGTCAACAGACTCCAACCCTCCCCAAGACGAAGCGCAGGGTGAGTCCTTCGAATCCATCTCCGCCGCGCCAGCCGAATCCATCCCACCCCGAGACGGAGTGCATGGCGAGTCCGCGATATCAATCTCCGCCACGTCAGCAGAGTCCATCCCACCCCGAGACGGAGCCTAGCGCGAGACGTCCGCGATATCAAAAAACAGCGTCTCCAAAGCAGAAGAGAACACAGAAGAAACCGGCCGAGCCTCCTGCCAAAAAGAAGTTATCTTACGAGAAGACTGACGAGGAACTCAATGAATCAGTGAATCTCGCTTTGCGGGCCCATTTTGGACCGAAAGCGCCCCCGCCGCCAAAGGAGAAAATACCCGACGAGGTCGTACAACACTTTATTGATGCAGCTAAACCGGTGGAGAAAAGACCGGTATCAGACTATGAACGTTGTATTACCAAGTCTTATGCATCCCAGAAAAGACAGAAGTCTAGCGGTAGCAGTAAATGCGGGAAAACTATTCCCTAGCTCGGAGAACAGGCAGTCCAATCGATCAGCCCACTCAAGGTGAGTGCCAATAACGTGGTAATAACCGACGCTGATAGAGAGAATGCTAGAATGCTCGGTATCACCGTTGAACAATTCCTAGAGATCGAGGAATTTCCACCGTTAGATCCGAAGGAAATAGAACGGCAATATGTCCCCGGGCAACCTCTGGTCAGTCCTGAAGACGAGAAGCTTCTAACAACGCAAATGTACAAATTGCATGACTGGTACATGAGAGAAATAAAGGCCGGGATGGAGAGCCTCATGGTGAAAGTCGAGAAAGTGCATTACGTCCATGCAAAAGATTTGTGGATTGAAAATGAAGAATTTTTTCAGTTATTCAATCAAAAAGCACTCGACAAATCTATCGTATGTTGCTATTGTCTGTAAGTGATTTCTATCTGTAATTTAAGTCTCTAGCTCAGCTCGTTCATTGCCTGTTATTATACTCACTATATTCTTTTGTGTGGTATTATGCAGAATGAAGATTTTTGAATTGAAAAGAGCTGGAGTCTTTGGCATTGAGTTCATTGACCCAAATACCGTCAATGAAGAAGTGTTGAGAAGGCACCCTAAAGACACGGAGAAATTGCTTCTAAGGTTTTTGAAGGCCCTAAAGTACAAAGCAGAAATAATTTTACCTTGGAACTTCCAGTGAGTGTTACTTTCTTGTACTACAAATTCTATTTTTGCTTATATATATATATATACTCGATGTTAAGTGTAGTTGATGAGTTATGCATGCCCGCTTATACAAATCGTGTGCGCAGCTACCACTGGATCCTTCTAAACATTAGAGTTGACGATGGAACTGTTGAAGTACTGGACTCGCTAAGTAAAGACCCTGAAGATTACAAAAGCTTGCATTTGTTGCTCGAAAGGTAATTTCAATCATTGACGCACTATGTCGGCTTCTTTATTAGTTCATTTCCTGATATCAAGTAATTAATAACTCCTTTATTCATTTTGTTTGCTGGGCAGGGTTTGGGAAAAGTTCACCAAAGATGTTAGAGGTGAATGGAAAGAGGAGCTGAGATGCCGAAAGCCCAGGGTAATTAAGTAGTACTAGCTACGTCCGCGCATCTCTTTAATTCTAGTTTCAATACCATTGTCATGTTTCATTATTATCTGATTGAATTCTATTCTCGTAAAGTGCATGAGGCAGGCACAGGGGACTGAAAAATGTGCATATTATGTTTGCGAGAACATTCGCTTTGTGACCGAAAGCAACAAGAGTGCAAGAGATCTTTGGGTACGTAAACACCATACATATTTTTTTCATGATCTAATACGTACATATACGCACAACTAACATGTTCATATTGATCTCCTTCTTTAAAGATGCATGAGATGCAGGATAAGCTCCTACCAACGGACCGCATACGAGCAATTCAAGAGGAAATTGCGGGATTTTTGCTTCAGCAGGTCATATCTCCCGACGGAGAATACCATTACCGGATCCGCAAATGATCTGCAAATTGTACGATAAATTGTATATACCAAATTGTATATATATATATGTGTGTGTGTGTGTGTGTGTGTGTGTATGCATGTGGTCGTACGAGAAATTCTATGATATATATATATGATTGCTTGTACGAGAAATTCTATTATATATGCATAACGTGTACGGTATGTAGTAGCGTAAAATATGTTTGAAATGAAAAAGAATTAAATGGAAAACACAAAATGAAAAGGAAAAATAAACAATAAACACTAATTAAATCCCTAAACACCTAAACCCCTAAACCCCTAAACCTTTACCAACCGGGACCAAAGGTCCCCATGCCCTGGCGCGCGCTGCCGACCACGTGGCCAGGGTTTAGTCCCGGTTCGTAGCCAACCGGGACTAAAGGCTTGGACCCTTTAGTCTCTATACTTTAGTCCCGGTTGGGGAACCGGGACTAATGGCCTATTTTCTACTAGTGTCAACAGCCCAAGGACCCCTTAATCCCGGACTCCCTCAATAGCCCCCGAACTTGCCTCCAACGCCGAGGCATTCCATGTTCGGCAGCTTCGTTCACCAAGGGTCTTCGGCTTGCGAGGCGAGTTCTTCTCTTCTTCGATTTGTCAGACGATAACCTGACCACACTAAGAGTCCCCGATTGCCGAAAGAGGCACGGGCCCACAACATTGATTTCCTTGCCCGAGGCTCAATGAAACTCCTCGATTCCTGCGCTCCAATAGAAGACAGGCATCCCAATAGTCCTTTTACGGAAATACCCTCGACAAGCCGAGGGATAAGCGCCTATTTATAGCAAGTCGAACTTGTCGTAGGAAACACTTCTACCCCGTCCGTCTCCAAGAAACTCTAGCATCAATCAAACTTTGGAGGTATGGCGAGCGCCCCAGGTTCTTCCTCGCGCCCTCATGGCCCCCTTCCCGGCGACTAGGCCAGCTGCTCTGTTTCTCTCCTCCGGCTGCGCAGTCTTGAGATGCAAGGATATCTCCCTGCCTCGGATCTGGCAACCACTCACGCAGGGCTTACCTCTGTGAACAGCGTGGCTTTCGCGGAGAACTTCCCCGCTCCCCGCCAAGACGAGAGGGTATGCTTCACCTCCTTCCTCCTACGAGGCCTGGGTTTCCCTATTCACGCCTTCTTGAGGGGCCTATTGGAGTTTTATGGGATCCAACTCCACAACCTTACCGTCGGGTCCATCCTGCACATCTCGGGCTTTGTCGCCCTTTGCGAGATGTTCCTCGGCTGCGAGCCACACTTCGATCTATGGCAAAAATATTTTTGCCTCGTCCCCCGAACTCAAGGAGGATCAATCCGGGAAGTGGGCGGAGCCGAGGTATGGCGCATAGCCGGGACGGGGTGCGGTGTCAAATCCGGCATATCTCGTAGTAGGGGTCCTAAGCTATCGAGCATCCGAGGAGCCCCTTTAAGTTATCGGCATTTATCAATGCGTTATGATTTTTTACGCCACACCTCGGGTTTGAAGTGTTTCCCGTGCGGCGGTGTCCTCTTCCGTCCGAACTCTAACGCCGAACTGCATCCGAGGTGTCTTTTTACAGCCGAGCTCCAACGCCGGACTATGTCCGAGTTCCAACGTCGAACTGTGTTCGAGGTGTATTTTTATCCGAGCTCCAACGCTGGTCAGCATCCGAGGTGTCATAGACTACCTCGGTCATGAAAAGTTTAGAGGAGTTCATCCGAACATAATGCCGGAAAAGTCCTCTAGGGAGACAACCACTCGCGTTCGAGCTTGATGCCGGACTGCGTCCGAGGTGTCTTTTTGTAGCCGAAGTCTAATGTTGTTCGGCATCCGAAGTGTCATAGATTACCTCGGTCTTGGAAAGTTTGGAGGAGTTCAACCGAACATAATGCCGGAAACGTCCTCTGTGGAGCCAGCCATTCACATCCGAGCTTTTATGCCGGACTGCTTCTGAGGCGTCTCCTATCTTGAGCTTTACATCGGACTGCTTCCGAGCTCCAACGCCGGACTGCATCCGAGCTCCAATGATGATCAGCGTCCGAGGTATCATAAACTACCTTGGACCTTAAAAATTCAAGGAATTCGTCCGAGCTTAATGTCGGAAACGTTCTCTATGGAGCCAGCCACTTGCGCCCGAGCTTTATGCCGAACTGCTTTCAAGGTGGTGCACCACCCCGACCATGGGCTGATTTTTTGTGGATATTTTCGATTGGTGCAATTTATTCTCTGCCGAGATATATAGCCAGTAGCCCTCAAGGTGTGTGTCGGTCTATAACCCGAGATGTGCCTGAAGGATGACATAAGACCGCTAATCCCAGTAGCCCCTGAGACTCAGGTCGATTCGCGAAATCGGCCTGAGGATCAACTCCTAGCTCGGCAGCATACTTCGGAACACAAAAGCGGTGTGCACAGACCTCGAGACTCAGGTTGGGTGCGGCCGACCAACCCAAGGATCATAATCTCCTCGAAAACTGTATTGCACTGAAATTTTCTGCATTGAATTGTCAATGCAGTAGCCCCCGAGACTTGGGTTGGGCAATATGGCTGACCCTAGGATCGTATCTCCTCGGGAACTAGTTCAACCGTCATGTACGTTTTGACAACGCTGAGGTGGAGCTCAGCAGGAAAGATGCCGAACTGTAGTTTAGAAAAGAGTTTCCTAGCAAGACCATCACGCCGAACACCTCAACCAAGAGAGTGTCCCGCTTCCTGAAAGGAAAACATAAAATAGGTGAAAGATGTTATAAGCTCAAAAGACCAAAAAACTTGCGTAAAAAACTTTACGTCTAGATTGGATCAAGTTTTTTGGTGCCAATATGAAATTGGTCTTGAAATTGTGCTTCCGTCATGCTTTGACATGACACATCCGATCTCTAGACTTCAAGTGGGTCAGCCTTCGGCTTCAACCTCCCTTTCCCGAAGGCGGAGTGTTTCTTAGGCCAGTTTAGCGAACTAAACGCGGGCGGCTTTAGAGAGAAACCAGGCTACCCGGCTATTGATCACACACTTGAGTCGAGAAAGGAGTGGTAGAAAAAGATTTTGCAATGACTAAGAAGAAAACATCTATTATAAAACGGCTCATATTAATTTAAGAGCCCCCAAGTTACTTGGGTAAAAGAATTTTTTGTATAATGATTGTATCTACCGAAGTACTCATATAATATCTGTGTTCGCCCGAACTTTGAACGCGTCTTAACCGACCGTCGGCTTCTCCCTTTTCGGCCAAGGGTCGAAAAGTGTTATCTACTCCGCCTACCGAGAATATCGGCGGTGTTTCGGATAACCAGGCAATCAGGCCATGAGGCTGTAATAGACAAAGTGCGCCCAGGGAACTTATGCTATATTACTTATGTAACGTAAGAAGCATCTTCAAAAAAAATAGTGCCCCCAACGGTACCTTTCTTTGGTCGCTCATGATTACTATGAGACTTGTGCAATAGATTTGTCTACGCGTGAGTTCCGTCGTGTGCCCACCATAGTTGAAAACAATAAGAGCGCTAGCTTTCGGCTTCACCCGTCTAAGGTACGAGTTCGGATGACCCGATCATAACAATCGCAGAGGTGCTCCCTTTACTCCCTAGCCGAACAATCGGGAACGTAGGGGTAAGCACAGGAGCCAGGCAACCCAACTTTGCGGAACATTTAAGTCAACATGATGCATATTTTGGCATAATACACGAGCCAGGAAAGAAGCTGTACAATAATAATCACATGCAGAGAGAAAATGTTTCATAAAGGAAGCCCCCAAGTAAACGGGGTATTTGAATTTGTTTGTAACAAACAAATTTTTGACAAAGAAAGTTTTTCACAAACAACTTTTTGTTCAAGAAGTATAATGCTTGGTCGAACTGAACAAAATCTAAAACTGAAAGTTTTTGAGCATGAAAGCGACTTAGCTGGTTAATGTGCTCGGTGTGACGTGGGCCGAGCTTGTAGCGGCTCAAGGTCCCAGCCCCCAAGCCGGTCTTGAAATACCCGAGCCAAGAGCTCGGCTTGATGAAGTAATAGCACAACAGTGCCGAAGTGCCGAGGTGAAGCCCCCGGTCCAGCCGAGGAGACGGAGTAGTTCGGCAGCGTGACGGTGAAGCCCCCACGTCAGCCGACGTGTCGGAACAGGTCGGCATGGTGGACGTCAGTTTGATGAAGCGACGATGCGATAATGGCGACACAGGGTATCACACCATGGTGACGGTGGAATTTGGTTGATGGAGGCGAGAGGACGACTCCGTACGTCGAGGTAACCGCGCGACGCAGCAAAAATTGATTATCTGCACACATAAAATAGTGCAAGGCAGAAGTAATAATAATAAAATATTTCAAAACAAAAAATTAAAAATTCCTCCAATTAATTAATTTGAGTGAAACAAATAATTAAAGGAACACGGCCTGGACACGGGAGTCGGCTCGACGGAGTGGAAGCATCAAAGTGTCACTGCAGATCAGAATTTGCCGAACAACGATGTTGTCGGGCCGCTGACAGAAAACCAATCCATCGTATAACGGCAACTTCAAGGGAGACAAGATTGTAGAGCTGCCATAATGAAAATTCCCAAACCACGTTCTGGGATACTGTGCTGCAAAACTGCGGCCAACTATGAGCTGAATTAGAAAAAAAACATATAGAGAGAAAAACAAATCTCCATGATGTGTGTTCGGATATCCTTCTCTCAATGTGGTCACTTGGCACATACTGCCACCGCTTCATGTATGCACAGCTGCACGTGCGCCCTTGAGAAGCCGGTCTAGTTGGGGCTAAGCAGACCATCTCATGGTTTCAGCAAGACCAGAAAAAGGGGTATGAAGTTAGTAATTCAAGATGGATTAGTACAACCAAAGAAGAATACTTTATCAATTATATATGGAAAACGTGATATCTAGCACAACTAGTACTTCCCTCCTAGTACTCCACGGATGTTTTGATTTGTTAGCTCGGCGACGGGGGCAACGTCTGCAATAAACTTGAGGTAGAATGGACATGAGGCAGAATGCACGCGCCCAGTGATCTATGAAAAATCCAGTATGGTGCGTTGTCCTTGGCTTGGCCGAGGTACCAGCCCCCAAGCCAGTTCCAAGGAAGTCGAGCGAGGAGCTCGGTTTGACGAAGTGATGACACAACATTGCCGACGAGGCGGGCACAACCCTCGGTCTAGCCAAGAGGACGCAACAGCTCGGCAAGGTGATGTCGGAGCCCCAAGAGTACGTTGGTGAAGTGATGCCGAAGCCCCCGATCCAGCCGAGGTGAGGTCGGCAGTGTGACGCCGACTTAATGGAGTGACGGCGCGGGTATGCCGACACTGGGCACCGCACCAAGGTGACGACACAATTCGGTCGACGGAGGCGAGGCGACGACGTCAGCGTGCCGAGGTGACCGCGTTACACAGTCCAAGCCAATTACCTGCGCACATAATATATGGCAAGCCAAAAATAATAACAAACAAAGGTAATGATAATATATATTTTTTAGAAAAACCTTCTACTTAATTAACATAAGTGAAGGAAGGAAAAAGAAAAAAAAATATAGAGATGTGGCCTGAGCGTCGAGGTCGCGGCGGAGCAGAGATGTCGATGCCGGGCGGTCATCCATGGGACGATGTTGTGACCAAGTTGGCCGCGAAACCCAAAGCTGCCAGTAGACGACGTTGACACAGGGCGGTAACGGCGAGGCTAGGTTGTACGTGATATTGACCGATCCATGAAGAAAGATAGATAGGCGAAGTAATAAATTTCCAAAATTAACAGTACGCACAACATTAGTGCTAGGAAAATATCACCTGGGTTTAACGCAGAGAGGACAACGCCTCTGTTTGCTTTAATCAGCCTCGTAATACGTGTTGGCAATTAAGTGCTAGTATGTTAGTGCATGTTCTATGTATATTCAATAGAAGCAATGGCCGACCAGCCGCAGATCAATACTTGGTTTAGAGAAAAAGGAAAGGAAGTAACGAGGTTTCCCTGGATGCGTGGTTGCTCGGGGCCGAATTGAGTATGGCTGCAGGACTTGTGGGGCAGCGGCAGTCCAGACGGCTGGGACTCAGCGTTGCAGTGGAGCAGCAACAGATCGATCCGAGGACCGAAACCCTGCTACTCCGATTGAAGTTTCACATCGGCTGCCGCTTTTGGGAAACCGCGGCTAGGGATGGACCTGCGCCCACTCGCAATCCGATAATTTGGCGGCAGCTACAGGTAGATTGATCTCCACCCCGCACGCTCCTGCGAACAGAACAACACGCAAGAGTAGAAAAGACAAACCGAAAAGAATTGATTACGTTGAACAGGTTAAAAGCTGAAAGGACAACACCTGATTCACGTCGTAATTTTTCTAGATCCCGATCGAAGAGCTCGGAATAGACAGAGATGAATCTGCTCATCGAACCACGGTGATCACCTAGCAGGCTCTCAATGAAAGCACCAATGTCGGTGTCAAATCCGGCGTATCTCGTAGTAGGGGTCCTAAGCTAGGTGTCTGGGAGCGATGGTAATATGGACACGGGATTTTACCCAGGTTCGGGCTCTTTTGAAGAGATAATACCCTACGTCCTGCTTTTGATTGTATTGATATGGGGGATAGTACAGAGTACATGTATCTATCACGAGATTATGAGATGTAATATAATGATCTATTGACTAGCCTGGCCTCGGTTTATATATGCACCGTAGGCCTAGGGTTTAGAGGAGTCCTTGTCTTGTGCGCCAAGTGTGGAATCCTCCTCGTATTCGGCATGGGCTGCCCGAAGTGGCCCATTAGTGAATCATCACGGGGGTCCTCGGCCCGACCCACTGGTCGGGAGACGACGTGGTGAGTACCCCCTAGTCCAGGACACCGTCACGGGGTACCCTATCGGAACTCCGAAAAAGGAATCCGAAGAGTGGGCTTCGGAGTGGTTCTATATCGAAGACGTCCCCTTATTCGAACCAGCTCGAAGGGGTCAGCCCGAATACTCCGAGGCTCCTTTAAATAAGCTATTCAACTGGCGTCCGAGGAGCGCTTCTCAAGAGGAGTGCACCGAAGTAAAGTGCCTAGCCGCCAAAGTGAAGCTGCTAGGTCACAGCAAACTGACCATTATCGACGTGATGGCTGCCACTATCACCCGTTGCGTTCAACCCCTCCAACAGACGATCCATCACCTATGGTGCTATAATGGGACGAGTGACACGACCCATTGCCGAAGACAAGGGCCTGCCGACCAAGCGGCGTTGACGGTCATGTTAGCCGACCTCTTCAAAGGAGAAAAGGAAGATTTCATTCAACTGACGGTCAAGGAAGGCTACTCGACTCATAACCCCATTGAATGGGTAAGTCCATTCATACTCCCCTCCCTCGGATCATCAGTTCTTGATTTTACTGACCGAAAGTGAGTTTTTCCCTGAGCAGCAATGGAGGCGTCAGTTCGAGACAGTTAAATGTCCCGCCCCACAACCGGAGGATTACTCCCGCAGCGACGACCCCGGATTTCATGATGACCCAGAGATTTCAATTGAGTTTGACGACGGGACCTTCTATCAGCGGAGCGTCGATGGATCCAAGGTGACCCTCCAGGCTGATCACCCTGGATCCCTCCCTTCCTCTACGACCAGCAAGAAGAAGGTTTCCTCTCGGAAAAGACGTTCGTCTCCCGTAATCCCGATCTCATCGACTTCTGTCCCCAAGGGCCGCCGGTCTACACGCCGGTCACCCTTGGAAACTACTCCATCAGGGTCCGCGCCTAACAGTGGCCGGGTTCCCGAGCCAGAGACTGCAGAGGAAGTTTTACCGACCACTCCCCCTACCAAAAGGTATTCAACCTTGCGGTTCGGTCTCTGTTTTTGCTTGTTCCGAATATTCATGCTTTTTAACTGACACACTCAGGAGGCGAGTAGAACCACCTCCGTCCGAAGAAGCTAAGAAAGCGTCGGGCAATCCTCGACCATGGTCTCCGGTACACGCCGAAGTGAATGCGGGGACTTCTGCCACGGGCCAACATCCCGAGGACTTAGGGGATGTCTGATGTCTACTATGCAACTTTATTCTTGTAGACTTTGTTGTGCCTTCAAGAGCAAAGTTTTGTAGGACAGTAGTAATTTTCCCTCAAGTGGATGACCTAAGGTTTATCAATCCGTGGGAGGTGTAGGATGAAGATGGTCTCTCTCAAACAACCCTTCAATCAAATACAAGAAATCTCTTGTGTCCCCAACACACCCAATACAATGGCAAATTGTATAGGTGCACTAGTTCGACGAAGAGATGGTGATACAAGTGCAATATGGATGGTAGATATAGGTTTTTGTAATCTGAAAATATAAAAACAGCAAGGTAGCAAGTAACAAAAGTGGGCACAAACGGTATTGCAATGCTTGAAAACAGGGCCCAGGGTCCGTACTTTCGCTAGTGCAATCTCTCAACAATGCTAATATAATTGGATCACATAACCATCCCTCAACGTGCAACGAAGAATCACTCCAAAGTTCTTATCTAGCAGAGAACATAAGAAGAAATTGTTTGTAGGGTACGAAACCACCTTAAAGTTACCCTTTCTGATCGATCTATTCAAGAGTTCATACTAAGATAACATCAAGTTATCCTTTCCGTTCGATCTACCTAAGAGTTCGTACTAGAATAACACCGTATGATACGCATCAACCAACTCTAATGTCACCTAGATACTCCAATGTCACCACAAGTATCCATGAGTTAATTATACGATACGCATCAAACAATTTCAGATTCATAATGCTCAATCCAACACAAAGAATCTCAAAGAGCGCCCTAAGATTTATACCGGAGAAAGTAGGACAAGAACGTGTATCAACCCCTATGCATAGATTACCCCAATGTCACCGCAGGAATCCGCAAGTTGAGTACCAAAACATATATCAAGTGAATCAATAGAACACCCCATTGTCACCACGGGTATCCACATGCAAGACATATATCAAGTGTTCTCAAATCCAATATTCAATCCAACATAACGATATCTCAAAGGGAAAGATTCAATTCATCACAACAAGATAGTAAGGGAAACACACCATATGATCCAACTATATTAACAAAGCCCGTGATACATCAAGATCATGACATCTCAAGAACACGAGAGAGAGAGAGATTGAACACATAGCTACTGGTACATACCCTCAGCCCCGAGGGTGGACTACTCCCTCCTCATCATGGCCTCCGACGGGATGATGAAGATGGCCACCGGAGATGGATTCCCCTCTCCGGCAGGGTACTGGAACGCCTCCAGATTGGTTTTTCGTCGATACAGAGAGTTGCGGCGGTGGAGCGGAGAGTCTAGGGTTATTTTTGGGGGTTTCCGAATATTTGGGAATTTATAGGCATCGGAGGCGGTGGAGAGGGCCCCCGAGGAGGGCACAACCCATCAGGGCGCGCTGGGCCCCCCCTGGCGTGCCCTGGTGGGTTGTAGTCTCCACGGCCCACCTCTCCGGCACTTCTTTGGCCCACTGGGTGTCTTCTGGTCCAGAAAAAAATCTCCAAAAAGTTTCGTCGCGATTGGACTCCGTTTGGTATTGATTTTCTGCGAAGTAAAAAACAAGCAAAAACGACAACTGGCACTTTGGCACTATGTCAATAGGTTAGTCCCA
This sequence comes from Elymus sibiricus, assembly GCA_039707655.1. Taxonomy (NCBI): domain Eukaryota; kingdom Viridiplantae; phylum Streptophyta; class Magnoliopsida; order Poales; family Poaceae; genus Elymus; species Elymus sibiricus. Next base: position 487,171,437 of record CM077671.1, read on the forward strand.
AAAAATGATATAAAGTTGCTATAAAATGATTGTAAAACATCCAAGAATGATAATATAATAGCATGGAACAAACAAAAATTATAGATACGTTGGAGACGTATCAATGTCTCGGGCACCAACTCCGAGGTTGAGAGTGCGATAAATCACCGACGACGGAGGGAGGCACTGCGTCACCCCATATTCTCCAACCAGGAGTTCAATGCCCTCAATTCCGTGAACTCATACCTCGGGGCCGCTCACACGGGACTTGATGAAGCCGCTAAAATAATATCTACCAGCCTGCAGGTAAATGGTCGGCTCGGAAGCCCGATCATAATTCGTAACCTAGTAGCCCCCGAGCCTTAATTTGGTCGGAACGGCCGAATTCAAGGGTCTAACATCTATGGTCGCGTATGTGTAGGTTTCAAGGCAACAGAATGAGAAGCTATCTGCGGACCTCGAGTCAAGTCGAGCAGAGCTGCAAGACGTTAGGACCGAGCTCGAACAGGTGAAGAAATGCACGTGGGAGGCGCACGGTGAGTACAAAATATTACTTCTTGTACTGGAGTTTTTTAAAGGACATCTCTTCTGACGAAAGATTGTTTCGTAGCAGCCGAGTCCATAGGGAAATTGCAGAAAGATTTGGATGCTTCCCGAAAATCCCAAAGGTATGCTGAATCCCAGCTAGAGGCCGGGTACCGCGTATTGACTCAAAGTCTGGAGGATAAAAACCAGCTCAAAGCGGAAAATCAGCGACAGGCCGAAGAAATTAAGAGCTTGAGGGCTCAATTGGCACGATCTTGTCAAGAATACCAAAGATTGAAGGGTGGTATGTACTGTAAGTGAAAATCTAACCTTTAACCCACCAAGTGCTTTGTATTGTGTTGAGTTTAAGAAGCATTGTTTATTTCCTGACCACGTCTCCTGACCGGGCGTCCCGAGGAAGAAGCCGGCTCGTATGGAGGGGGCCTGTTAAAGGAACTCTCCATTGTACACGAGCGGGCTCAGAAGGCTATGAAGAGCATTATAAAAGCCCTATGGACGGCTCAGACGCCTCCGGAAGGGATGACAGAGCTGGCCAAGAAGTTCACGGGAGCTCGGAGTCGTTTTGAGCTATGGAAGACTTCCGCTTGCCGAGAGGGAGCCCGAGAGGCGTGGGCCATGGTCAAGACCCGCTTTACCAAACTCAACCCGGAGCATATGGCTCGGGTGGGCCCGTATGGCCGGATGGTAAAGAGGTGCCACTGAGCTTGGTTTATGACCAAGTGATGCCTGCTGCTCGAATGTCACAGGAAGATTGTGCCTTGGACACCATAATAGACCACCTTGAGTGACAGCCTTTAGTTTTGAATCTATGTAATGATGTACTTTTTATCAAAACCCTCTCTATCCATCCTGTAAACGTTGTCTTAACCGGTCATCGGCCTCTGCCTCCGTCGCTGATAGCTAAGGAGTGTTCCGGACTATGCATCCTGTGATAACAGGGAATTGTCTCGGGGAACTAAGCAATCTGACCTTGTGGTTCGAACAGACGAAACGTGCATGTGGAGGTATGTTATATTACTATTTAACATAAGAAACATCTTCCAAAGAAAATAGTTCCTCTATGGGTTCCTTTCTTTAGGTTACTACGTGAACCGTAGATGTCATAGTCGTGTATCTGCATTATACGGATGATTTTGATGTTTGGGGGGAATAGCCCCCATGTACGGCAAGAAGTGTCAACTCTGCCCGTTTCCTTCCTTGCCGACCAATTTGTATCATAAGAATGCTAGCCTTCGGCTTCGCCCGTCTGAGGTACGTGTCCGGGTAATCCAGTCATAGCAATCGCAGAGGTGCTCCCTTTACCCCCTAGCCGAACAGTCGGGAACGTAGGGGTAAGCATAGGAGCAAGGCAACCCGGCTTGGCTAAGACTTAAGCCTAATTGGTGCATAAGTGGCACGGAAGGGGTGTTTGGAGAGTGCATATAAGACAAATAGCCAGAGTAAGTAAGATGGCTTCATTACGGAGCCCCCAGGTGATTGTGGGGTAAAACATTTATCGATGAGATCATAGTTCGGTTAAGCCGAACATAAGGTTAGAGAGAAGGTCTAGCCACTCCTACAAAGGTAGAAAAAGAAAAAGAAAGTAAATACAAGGGTTGGTGGGGAACAATGCGACACCGGTCTATCCGTAGAAGCGCCGAAGGCGAGCTGTGTTCCATGGGTTTGGTTCGAGACGATTGTCCTGCGGGTTGCGAAGACGGTAAGCTCCTCCTGTCAGTACTTCGTCAATTATAAAAGGGCCCTCCCACTTTAGTTTGAGCTTATGCTTCTGCTTCTCTGGGAGGCGTAAGACCAACTCGCCTACATTATAAACTTTAGCTCGAACCTCCCTGCTCTGGTACCGGCAGGCCTACTGATGATAGAAAGTAGATCGAGCCCGGGCTATGTCGCGCTCCCCTTCCAAGGCGTCTATGTCGTCCTGCCGATCTAGCTTGGCTTCTTTTTCCTCGTACATGCACACTCGTGGCGCATCATGAATGATGTCACAAGGGAGGACCGCTTTCGCCCCGTACACCATAAAAAATGGTGTGTATCCCGTTGATCGGTTCGGGGTTGTACGCAGACCCCACAACACGGAATCGAGTTCCTCAACCCAATGACAGTCGGACTCTTGAAGTGATCGGACCACGCGAGGGTTAATACCGCTCATAATGAGACCGTTGGCCCGTTCAACTTGTCCGTTGGTTTGCGGGTGGTACACCGAGGCATAATCGAGCTTGATACCTAGGTTGGCGCACCAGTCCTTGACCTCCTGGGCGGTAAAGTTGGTTCCATTGTCAGTTATTATACTGTGTGGGACACCGTAACGGTGCACCACGTCGGATATAAAGTCGACGACCGGTCCCGATTTTGCCGAACTTACTGGTTTTGCTTCGATCCATTTATTGAATTTGTCGACAATGACCAGTAGGTATTTCTTTTTCTTGGTCCCCCCTTTAAGTGGTCCGACCATATCTAACCCCCATACCGTGAAAGGCCATGTGATGGGTATTGTCCGAAGAGCCGTAGGAGGCATGTGGCTTTGATTAGCAAAGAGCTGACAGCTGACACAATGATGAACGAGTGTGTGGGCGTCACTTCGGGCGGTGGGCCAGAAGAACCTGGCTCGAAAGGCCTTGCTTACCAGGGCCCGCGCTGCCGCGTGGTGGCCGCCCATGCCTGCATGTATCTCTGCCAAGAGCTGCCTTCCTTCTTCTTCAGATATGCACCGTTGGAGGACCCCCGTGGTGCTCTTTTTGTATAATTCTCCTTCATGGACCTTGTAGGCTTTTGATTGCCGTACTATGTGCCTCGCCTCCGTCTGGTCATCAGGGAGTTCTTTGCGCAGAAGGTAGGAAAGGAAGGGTTCTATCCACGGTGCGATTACGGCCATCACTTTGTGGGCCGAGGGAGTTTCCTCAATCGTGGAACCGCCGATGATTAGCTCATCTGGTTCAACTGTGGGGGGATGACCTGCTCTTCACCGTTAGTTATGGCATCCCCGCCGTCGTCCTGCCATACCATAGAGGGTTTGAAGAGCCTCTCTAGGAAGGTGTTCTTGGGGACTGGGTCGCATTTGGCGCCCATACGGGCGAGGATGTCGGCAGCTTGGTTGTTGTCTCTAGAGACGTGGTGGAACTCTAGTCCTTCGAATCGTGCAGATATCTTAAGGACGGCATTTCTGTAAGCTGCCATTTTTGGGTTCTTAGCATCGAATTCGCCGTTGATTTGAGAGATGGCGAGATTAGAGTCTCCCCGTACTTCGAGCCACTGTACACCCATCGAAGTCGCCATCCGGAGTCCATGCAATAGAGCCTCGTACTCGGCTGCATTATTGGAGTCGGCGTACATGATCTGGAGGACATATCGGATGTTGTCGCCGGTGGGGGATGTGAGGATGACTCCAGCCCCCAGTCCAACGAGCGTCTTGGATCCGTCGAAGTACATTGTCCAGTGTGAGTATGTCACTAGTAGAAAACAGGGCATCGGTCCCGGTTCCAGAGGGCCTTTAGTCCCGGTTCTGCAACCAGGACAAAACGATCGGGACTAATGCCCATCACTTTTAGTCCCGGTTGGCTTACGAACCGGGAATAAAGGAGCTCCACGTGGGCGTCGTCGCCGCGCCTGGCAGGAGGACCTTTTGTCCCGGTTGGTAACACCGACCGGGACTAAAAGGCAACCACGCGTTGAAAGCACATTTGCTCCCTTGGTGGTTTTGGTAATTAATAACAACATATAAGTCATTGAACTAATGTTTCTACCAAGTATATTTCAGGAAATGTTCAATGATAGGATTGGCAAAAGGAGATTGTGGAGATACCCCAAGATGCAAGGAAATAGGTTGGCCAAGCTTCAAGCAAGAGGACTCTACATTTTATATTTGTGACAAATCACTTTGAGTCCATAGGAAAGCCAATACTATTAAAAGGGGGTAAGGTTTTGTTGGTGAACAATATGCTCATACGTGCACAAGAGATAGTCGCCAAAAACATCCACAAGCTCTCCCACCAAAGTCTGTCCTAAGCCAAACATTCAAAATCGGTGCAACCAACTTTCCTATCCCGGTGCCACCGAATTCCAAACCCTAGACAGACTCAGCCAAACCCTAGCCACTTCGGTGCAACCGATTCCATACCGGTGCCACCGAGTTTGGGTTGCCAACTTTCTGTTACGCAAATTCACATTTTCGGTCCCACCGAGAATGTTGGATCGGCGTCACCGAGATTGGAAATCTGACTGTTGGTCACCTTATCGGTGCAACCGAGTTTCCTATATCGGTCTCACCGAGATTCAAAAGTTGCCACCTTTTGGTCACTTCGGTACCACCGAGATTCACACATCGGTGTCACCGAGTTGGTCATTTTGTGTGTAACGGTTGGATTTTTGGGGATGCCTATATATACCCCTCCACCACCACCTACTCGAAAGAGAAGCACTCAGAACTATTCCATACTTGCCCATCCAGTTTTCTGAGAGAGAACCACCTAGTCTTGTGTTGAGGTCAAGATATTCCACTCCTACCATATGGATCTTGATTTCTAGCCTCCCCAATTTGCTTTCCACCAATCCCATCTCTTCTACCAAGCCATATCTGTGAGAGAGTGATTGTGTGTTGAGGAGTCTATCATCTTGAAGCACAAGAGCAAGGAGTTCATCGTCATTACCGAGCCTATTACTTTTTGGAGGGTGGTGCCTCCTAGATTGGTTAGGTGTCGCTTGGGAGCCTCCTACTTCGTGTTGTGGAGTGAACCAAGAAGTTTGTACGGGCAAGGAGATCGCCTACTTCGTGAAGATCTACCCATAGTGAGGCTAGTCCTTCGTGGACGGAAGCCGTTATGGAATAGTCAAGGTTGCTACTTCGTGGACCCTTATGGGTGGAGCCCTCCGTGGACTCTCGCGACCGTTACCCTCCGTGGGTTGAAGACTCCATAAACGTGGATGTACGATAGCGCCACCTATCGGAACCACGGGAAAAATCATCGTGTCTACAACTACGTTTGATTCTCCTACCCTATCCCTTCTATACATGCTTGTTGTTATTTTCCGCTGCTATATACTCTTAGACTTGCATGTGTAGGGTGTACTTGACTTGCCATGAAATGCTAAAAACTGTCAACCCTAAAACTTGGCATAGGCAAAACTTTTATTTGGTCAAGTAGTCTAATCACCCCCCCTCTAGACATACTTTCGGTCCTACACGCGTCAGTAGCTGACAGGCTCTGTTTTTTTTTTTGCAAGGAGGGGTTTAGGGGTTTTCATATTGTGTTTCCCCCTTTTATTTTTGTTTTTACCATTTTTATTTTATGCTTTTCATTCAACTCGACGCTAGCTACTACATATAGCAATGAAAGAACCATTACATAACATCGTCATGATCAATATATAGAAAGAACCATTAGTATCACTTGAAAGTTGTTCAACTTAAGAAACAAACATGAATGTATCACATTCATCTTAACATACTAATTAATTAACTAACAGTTCTCCAGCTGATATATTCATGACTTAGTTCTAAACATGGTCAACAACAACCATCATCTGATAGTCCTTGCGGTTGCTCTTCCTTATAGCACAAGGGTCTCCACCCTTAGTTCTCTCTTTCCCTTGATGAACTCCTGCCAGCCGGCCTTGTGGAATGATATGCGCCCGTCGGGGTCTGTCTTGTATTAGACGTTCGTGACAGGCCCTCTTGGTCCATGGATTACTCCGGCAGTGTCGACGGCGGGGATGTCCACTACGAAAAGCATCTTCAAAGGTAACTTCTGAAGACCCCATCATTAAGAGAAAATAGAGAGCACAAAATGTTAGACATCTCACCATACTTGGTTTTGACCAAAAAGAGATGAAAGAATATAAAACATCTCACCATAACTTTTTTAACCACGTTTGTTTTTGTTAGACGGTGCACAAAGGGCTTCCCCAAGAACGCCGAAGAGGATGGTAACTTTTCTTTCACACTAGCTTTATCATCCCGAGTAAGCTTCTTCATCCTTTGAGAAAAAAATGCAGAAAGGATAGGACCATCATCTTCATCTTCGATGTCCCCCTCTTCATCTTGGATGTCCTCATCTTCATCTTGGATGTCCTCATCTTCATCTTGGCTGTCGATGTCATCTTGGTCATCTTGGCTGACGATGTCATCTTCGTCATCGTCATCATCATCGCTTTGGACATATAATGCCCTTAACCTATTCACCTCTCCTATTAAGGAAAAAGCTATGAGTTCTCCTCCTTTAAAATTGTTCACTGCAATGTACTGCTCCCATCCATCACCATATATGATGGTTTTATTCTTTCCTTTGCGCAGATCCAATTCGAATTCGCGCTCCTCATCATCCTCAAAGTACAACACGTTACCATATGAATTGTTGAAATCCTCCCTTATGTTGCATGGAACACACTATGCAGCAGTTAATAATCAACAATAAAGTCAGTAAAAAAGGGAAACAAATGATCAAAATTCAATACAAATTAAAGTTAAAGACCGTTACCACTGATTTTCGAAATCCCTTTCTCAATATACCCCGAACTGCACTGCAGTTTCAAGACTGTCCATACATGAATTTTGGCACACCTTGCAGATCTTACGCCTCATGGTCCCTAATAAGCCCAAGCAGTTGTCAAACGTAAGAAAATGCAATTAACACTTTTTTATATTTCATTTCCGAATGTAGAATAGTTCATAGATGTAAGTTATGATATATAATGTGAATCTTTTAAAAACTCATAACATGACATGCCTTATTGCAACCTAAGAAACACAACTCGAATAATCCAGTTAACGAAGCATCGAATATTATCGCTAATACAACTCGAATATTACCATATAATATCATTAATTAATACAGATCGAGTTGACGCCTCACGGCGCAGGCGGTGGACACCCAAAGAGAAGGAACCATCGCCGGATCATAGCTCGGGTGAGATCCCTGAATAACCTGCCAGGTATTGGAGAACTTGGCGTCCAACGCGGCCATGTAGCGACGGACGTGCTCGTCCTCCTCCCTGACACGACGACGTACCACCTCCGCGGGGGCCGGCTCCCTTAGCACCGATAGTGGCCCACGCAACCGCCACCAAAGAAGCTTCGGGTCGACAACGAGACCCGGATTTCTCACCAAGGTGCGCGCCCCGGAAGGTAGCACCTCCCAGTGCCAGCCCGGCGGAGCCCAGTCCCGGACATGGCGCCTCTCAAATTGGTTGTCGGCACCGACTCGACGACGAAGATGCGGGATTGGCATCGTCGACGAGAACAAATTGTGGCTATAGCAAATATCATTTTATTTAACAACAATACCATATTTAATACCAAAATGACATATCTTTTTCTAATCCTACTCATAGGATTTGAGATGCATGTTTAATAGCAAAAAAAAGGGGGGGCAAGAAGAGAGCCGCCCATTGCATGAACCGGAAAGAAAATCACCCCATCTCATACTCTTATCAGGTCGTGACCCTTCTAAGGTGTGCTATAGGCAAGAGCTAGCTAATGCTCGGTATAAACGATATACACTATTCTCCCCTCGAAACACATTTGTTTTGTAGGTTCCTCTACATACAAAGTGGATCATCTAGAAAATATTCTTTTTATCGTGCTTGAGAATAATTTCTAAATTTCTATACTAGGTGGTAAAGTTTGCTGCATTCACTTTATCCTTTTCTATGATGAATTTCGAAGCAAAGTTCAAAACTGGACCAAAAGGTGTCATCTAGCTACAAAACAAAATATGCAAACAATAGAGATTGGATCCCACGCGCGCCACCACTGCTTCGGCCGGCGATGGACGCGGGCGACGACGGTGACCGCGGGGGGGGGGGGGGATAGGAGGAGGGGAGTATGAGACCTCCGATAAGTTGTATGCTTGCAAGATGAAGGAGAACGGGTCTATCAGTGATCACATACTCAGAATGTCTGGGTACTCCACCCGTCTGGCTGAATTGGGGATGTCCCTTCCAGCAGAGGCGATCACTGACAGAGTTCTTCAATCATTGCCACCTAGCTACAAGAGCTTTGTGTTGAACTATAACATGCACGGGCTGAACAAGTCAGTCGCCGAGCTGTTTGCGATGTTGAAAGTCGCTGAGTCTGAGATTCAGAAGGAGCATCAAGTGTTGATGGTCAATAAAACCACTAGTTTCAAGAAGAATGGCAAGGGTAACAAGGGTAACCCCAAGAAGAGTGGCAAAGCAGTTGCCCCTCCCATGAGGAAACCCAAGGCTGGACCCAAGCCAGAAACTGAGTGCTTCATTGCAAGGGAACTGGTCACTGGAAGCAGAACTGCCCCAAGTATTTGGCTGACAAGAAGGCGGCCAATAACAAACAAGGTATATATGATATACATGTTATTGATGTGTACCTTACCAACTCTCGTTGTAGTGCCTGGGTATTTGATACCGGTTCGGTTGCTCACATTTGCAACTCAAAACAGGAACTGCGGAATAGACGGAGGCTAGCAAAGGACGAAGTGACGATGCGCGTGGGAAATGGTTCCAAGGTTGATGTGATCGCCGTCGGCACGCTCGCTCTTCGATTACCATCGGGATTAGTGATGAACCTGAATAATTGTTATTTAGTGCCTGCGTTAAGCATGAACATTATATCTGGATCTTGTTTATTGCGAGACGGTTACTCATTTAAATCAGAGAATAATGGTTGTTCTATTTATATGAGTAATATCTTTTATGGTCATGCACCCAATGTGAGGGGTTTATTCTTATTGAATCTCGATAGTGATGATACACATGTTCATAACATTGATGCCAAAAGATGTAGAATTGATAATGATGATACCACTTTCTTGTGGCACTGCCGTTTAGGTCATATTGGCGTAAAACGCATGAAGAAGCTCCATGCTGATGGACTTTTGGAGTCACTTAATTTTGAATCACTTGACACATGTGAGCCATGCCTCTTGGGCAAAATGACTAAGACGCCGTTCTCAGGAACAATGGAACGGGCAAGTGACTTGTTGGAAATCATACATACTAATGTGTGCGGTCCGATGAGCATTGAGGCGCGCGGTGGTTATCGTTATTTTCTCACCTTCACTGATGACTTAAGTAGATATGGGTATATTTACTTAATGAAACACAAGTCTGAAACATTTGAAAAGTTCAAGCAATTTCAGAGTGAAGTTGAGAATCATCGTAACAAGAAGATTAAATTCCTACGATCTGATCGAGGAGGAGAATATCTGAGTTATGAGTTTGGCAATCACTTAAGACAGTGTGGAATTGTTTCACAATTGACACCGCCTGGAACACCATAGCGTAATGGTGTATTCGAACGTCGTAATCGAACCTTATTGGATATGGTGCGATCTATGATGTCTCTTGCCGATTTGCCACTATCGTTTTGGGGTTATGCATTAGAGACATCTGCATTCACTTTAAATAGGGCACCATCGAAATCCGTTGAGACGACGCCATATGAACTGTGGTTTGGCAAGAAGCCAAAGTTGTCGTTTCTTAAAGTTTGGGGATGTGATGCTTATGTCAAAAAGCTTCAGCCTAAAAAGCTGGAACCCAAAGCAGAGAAATGCGTCTTCATAGGATACCCAAAAGAGACAGTTGGGTATACCTTCTATCTCAGATCCGAAGGCAATGTGGTTGTCGCTAAAAACGGAACATTTCTTGAGAAAGAGTTTCTCTCGAAAGAATTGAGTGGGAGGAAGATAGAACTTGATGAGGTTATTGAACCTTTACTTCAACCTGAGAGTAGCGCAGCGCAGAAAGATGTTTCTGTAGAGCCTGCATCAGTTGAAGAGGAAGTCAATGATGATGATCATGAAGCTTCGGATCAAGTAGCTATCGAACCTCGTAGGTCAACAAGGACGCGTACTGCTCCAGAGTGGTACGGCAACCCTGTCTTAGAGGTCATGTTGTTGGACAACGATGAACCTACGAGCTATGGAGAAGCGACGATGGGCCCGGATTCCGAGAAATGGTTAGAGGCCATGAAATCCGAGATGGGATCCATGTATGAAACAAAGTTTGGACTTTGGAAGTATTACCTGAAGGGCGTAAGGCCATTCAGAACAAATGGATCTTTAAGAGGAAGACGGACGCGGACGGTAATGTCACCGTCTATAAAGCTCGACTTGTGGCAAAGGGTCTTTCACAAGTTCAAGGAGTTGACTACGATGAGACCTTCTCACCCGTAGCGATGCTTAAGTCCGTCAGAATCATGTTAGCAATAGCTGCATTTTTCGATTATGAAATTTGGCAGATGGATGTCAAAACATCGTTCCTTAATGGTTTCCTTAAGGAAGAGTTGTATATGATGCAACCAGAAGGTTTTGTTGATCCAGAGAATGCTGACAAAGTTTGCAAACTCCAGCGATCCATTTATGGACTGGTGCAAGCATCTCGGAGCTGGAATCATCGCTTTGATGAGGTGATCAAAGCGTTCGGGTTTATACAAGTTTACGGAGAAGCTTGTATTTACAAGAAAGTGAGTGGGAGCTCTATAGCGTTTCTAATATTATATGTGGATGACATATTGCTGATTGGAAACAATATAGAAATGTTGGAAATCGTAAAGGAATATTTGAACAAGAGTTTTTCAATGAAGGACCTAGGAGAAGCAGCTTTCATATTAGGCATCAAGATCTATAGAGATAGATCGAGACGCTTAATAGGACTTTCATAGAGCACATACCTTGACAAAGTTTTGAAGAAGTTCAAAATTGATCAGTCCAAGAAGGGGTTCTTACCTGTATTGCAAGGTGTGAAGTTGAGTAAGACTCAATGCCCAGTGACTGCAGAAGATAGAGAAAAGATGAGTGTCGTCCCCTATGCTTCAGCCATAGGCTCTATCATGTATGCAATGCTATGCACAAGACCCGATGTCAGCCTTGCCATAAGTATGGCCGGAAGGTTTCAAAGTGATCCAGGAGTGGAACACTGGACGGCGGTCAAGAATATCCTGAAGTACCTGAAAAGGACTAAGGACATGTTTCTCGTTTATGGAGGTGATCAAGAGCTCGTCGTAAAGGGTTACGTCGATGCAAGCTTTGACACTGATCCGGATGACTCTAAGTCGCAAACCAGATACGTATTTATTCTCAATGGGGGTGCGGTAAGCTGGTGCAGTTCCAAGCAAAGCGTGGTAGCTGATTCTACATGCGAAGCGGAGTACATCGCTACCTGGGAGGCGGCGAAGGAAGGTGTCTGGATGAAGGAGTTCATGACAGATCTTGGAGTAGTGCCTAGTGCACTGAACCCAATGACTTTGTTCTGTGACAACACTTGTGCCATTTCTCTAGCCAAGGAACCAAGGTTTCACAAGAGGACCAGACACATAAAGCGACGTTTCAATTCCATTCGCGATTACATCAAGGAGGAGGACATAAATATTTGCAAAGTACACACCGATCTGAATGTTGCAGACCCGTTGACTAAACCTCTCCCAAGGGCTAAACATGATCAACACCAGAACTATATGGGTGTTAGATTCATTACAATGTAAATCACATAGTGATGTGAGCTAGATTATTGACTCTAGTGCAAGTGGGAGACTGTTGGAAATATGCCCTAGAGGCAATAATAAATTAGTTATTACTCCCTCTGTTCCATGATGTAGTGCATATAGATTTTTAGGAAAGTCAAACTTTACAAACTTTGACCAAATTTATAGAGAAAACTATTTATATCTACAATACCAAATATATACAATATGAAAGTACATCTTGTGATGTATCTAAGGATATGCATTTGGTATTCTAGATGTATATATTTTTTCCTACAAACTTGGTCAAAGTCTATAAAGTTTGACTTCTCAGAAAATCTATACGCACTACATTGTGGAACGGAGGGAGTATCATATTTCCTTGTTCATGATAATCGTTTATTATCCATGCTATAATTGTATTGATTGGAAACTCAAATACATGTGTGGGTACATAGACAAACAATGTGTCCCTAGTAAGCCTCTAGTTAAACTAGCTTGTTGATCAAAGATGGTGAAGGTTTCCTAACCACAGACATGAGATGTCATTTGATAACGGGATCACATCATTAGGAGAATATTGTGATGGACAAGACCCAAACTATGAACATAGCATATGATCATGTCAGTTTATTGCTATTGTTTTCTGCATGTCAAGTATCTGTTCCTATGACCATGAGATCATGCAACTCACTGACACCGGAGGAGTACCTTGTGTGTATCAAACGTCGCAACGTAACTGGGTGACTATAAAGATGCTCTATAGGTATCTCCGAGGGTGTCTGTTGAGTGGGCATGGATCAAGACTGGGATTTGTTACTCCGTGTGACGGAGAGGTATCTCAGGGCCCACTCGGTAATACAACATCACAATAAGCCTTGCAAGCAATGTGACTAAGTGTTAGCCACGGGATCTTGTATTACGAAACGAGTAAAGAGACTTGCCGGTAACGAGATTGAACTAGGTATGAAGATACCGATGATCGAATCTCGGGCAAGTAACATACCGAAGAACAAAGGGAACATCATACGGGATTAACTGAATCCTTGACATAGAGGTTCAACCGATAAAGATCTGCGTAGAATATGTAGGAACCAATATGGGCATCCACGTCCCGCTATTGGTTATTGACCGTAGAGGTGTCTCGGTCATGTCTGCATAGTTCTCGAACCCGCAGGGTCTACACACTTAACGTTTGGTGACGATATAAGTATAGTTGAGTTGTTATGGTGGTTACCGAAGGTTTTTCGTAGTCCCGGATGAGATCCCGGACGTGACGAGGAACTCCGGGATGGTCCGGAGGTGAAGATTGATATATAGGACGAAGGGAATCAAGTTCCGGAAGTGTTCCGGGAGGTACCGGGAAATTGACGGAGTACCGAAAGGTGTTTCGGGGGGCCCCGGCAAGTGTTGGGGGCCTCATGGGCCAAGGTGAGGGGGCGCACCAGCCCACTAGGGGGCTGGGCACCACTCAAACCCTAGCCCACTTCGGCCAAGGGTGGGGAGCCCATCTAAGGGGCTGCCACTAGGTAACTTGGGGGGACAAGCCACCCTAGGGTTTCCCTAGGGGGCGCCCCCCCTCTGCCTTGGCCGCCACTCCAAGATGGGATCTAGGGGCGCCCCCCCTGCTCCCTTCCCCCCTATATATATGGAGGGAGAAAGAGGGCAGCCGCATCCATCTATGCCTTGGCGCTGCCCTCCCTCTCCCTTGTTCTTCTTCTCCGCGTAGCGCTTAGCGAAGCTCTGCTGAAATTCCTCCACCACCGCCGCCGCCATGCCGTCGTGCCGCCGGAGGACTCGAGCTACTACTTCACCGTCGCTCGCTGGATCGAGGAGGTGAAGGCGTCATCAAGCCGTACGTGTGTTGAACGCAGAGGTGCCATCCGTTCGGCACTAGATCGGAGTTCGCGGGACGGATCGTGATTGGACCGTGAAGACGTTCGACTACATCAACCGTGTTTCTTAACGCTTCCGCTTAGCGATCTACAAGGGTATGTAGATCCAACTCTCCCTCTCATAGATGCTCATCACCATGGATAGATCTTGCATGTGCGTAGGAAAAAAAAAATTCCCCATGCAATGTTCCCCAACAATGACGTGGTTGGGAGTTTTTTTGACACGAGGCCTTGCGCAATAGATGAGTACTTCAGAGCCCACCGGTTCCCATGAAGGTGGTAGATCCGAAGGATGAGGAGGGGAGGGGTCCGGCGGAGGAGGACGTGGGGTAACCGAAGGAGGGAACGATGTCGGTTGCAAGCTTCTAGATGGAGGACACCATGGTGGACGCCATGGTGGACCCCAAGTGGCGGAGATGGCGGAGTTGCATGCCATTATAGGGTCGCCGAAGTGGCGGAGATGGCAGAGTAGCAGGCCATTCTAGGGTCCATTCAGAATGAGGCCTATGTGGAGGCCAACAACCGGTTCATCCGACAAGAATGGGCGACGACAGACATGCTTTTTCCCGAACTAGAGATGGGGACGGAGATGGAGGCTGACGCGGAGGAGCCGGAGTTGCGGCTGTCGTCCATGTACCTGGAGCCGGACAAGGAGATCATGGACATCACCAACGAAGACGTAGTACGTAGGATTTCCTCGTCTGCATATTTTGTATCGATTTAAAATTTCAAGTATGAGGTATCCTGATGCAGATAAGCAAATTTAAGGTGTGACTGACCATTGTCGACGGAAGTGCTCGGACGTGTTCGCATGCGTTTGAGGGTCCAAATTTTCTATCTATGGCTGAAGATGCTCGTATTGCAGTCGTTTCTTTCTTGGGTCGAATTGAATAATGATTCCATACATATGAGTTGTTCTATGGGAAGTTCTGTTAAATTGTTAGAAAGTGTGTCTTCATGTGTGAAATTAGAACTTATTGCCATATTTTGCCGGAACTTATGTGTAAGTGAAGTCGCGATACTCATCACACGTATGGCATAATGGACACCCGACCACAAGACCTGTCTGGCATACCCAGGAGGCAGCCCACACAATCTTGTGTGGGCGAACATTAGAACTACCCACACGTCTGGGCGCAGCTACTCCGTGCCGCATGCCCAACAACAACTACTCATCCCCACCCCGCACGTGTGGCACGAAGCAATTCCGTCCTGACATTTTTTGATGGCAACTTTTGTTACCCGGTGATGGTAACTTTAATTATAAAGCATGACAATTTCTCTGTTTTGGTTAACTATAGTTGCCATGTCTAATTAACGGTAGTTGCCACGTGTGATCAAACCATAGTTGTCATGTATGGTCAACCATAGTTGTCACGTGTGGTCCAACCATAGTTGTCATGTATGGTCAACCATAATTGTCATGTGTGACTAACTAGTTGTCACGTGTGGTCCAACCATAGTTGTCATGTATGGTCAACCATAGTTGCCATGTATGATTAACTAGTTGCCACATATGCAGAACTGTAGTTGTCATCTATTACCGTACGAGCGTCGTGTGGGCGAAGAGCAGTTAACCCACACGGCGTGGACTGGATGGTATCTGTGTGGGCGAGGACCGGTTCACCCACACGGCGAAGCTGACAACCGCGCGCTGCAGGTTGTGCAAGGCCTTGTGGGCGAGCGTTCTAACCCGTACATAACACACTATACCTACGTGGCACTGAAATTTCAATAGATCCCTGCAAAATTCGTGCAATCCAGAACCAACGACGATTAGGACGTGTGGACCAAGTGTTAAAATGCCACACGTGTGAGCGTTATCATTTGGAAACTAATAAGTAACGTGAAAAAAATGACACTACGACACATCGTGCGTACTTACCTGTGGACATTTTATTGAACAAGGTGAATAATATTTATAAGTTAAAAGTTAAGTAACATATTTGTTAACATTGTAGTTCTCGAGGGAAATAAACAAATTTTGTAACTGGATAAAAAACAGGGTTACATGAACATCTATTCTAGAATTCTTCCGGATTGGTACGGCCAAAGTGTTGAGGTGAAGTTAACAAGCCACTGGGCGTCAATCTGTATGGTGTCATGGTGCTAAAAAAACAAAAAAACTCACCGCTTCGCTACAGCAAGATGATTATTTACTTTCTGCGCAGTACAGCAAAAGATATTAATCTGCCACATTCAGCAGACATTTTTACTCCAATTGACGATTGAAGGGGTAGCCACGTACCGAAATAGAAAAACAGACTCCCTAACAAGCTGGCTATAATCTTCAGGAGAGAAAAATCCTGAATGATTCCAAGAAAATCTACAACGGGTCCAAACAGCTAACTAGGTCGCTCGCAAAATTCATAGAATTATTAGTCAATGTGAGAAGAATCTCCTACTCATTGCATGACCAAATAAACACCATCTCTTCCCCGCAAAAAAATAAAATAAAAAAAATAAACACCATCTCTATTTACAGATCAATGCGCCGGCACTCCTGGTATGCAGCCGAAAGCCCTGGCCACGAAGGCCAAGCAAGGGCAGACATACTTTTTGACGAAACGGTGCATGGCACCGCCACGGCGTGTCCCGAGCGGCCCCGGGGACCGCCGACGATAGCGGCGGTGGGCGACGCGTGTGTACATCCGCGACGCCGCCGTAGTCACGGTCCCCGCCTCCGATGAACGGCCATTGCCCTCCCGGAACGCCTCGAAGAGGACCATGTCCTCGAAGCTCACGTAACCGAGATCGCCGGCGCAGCGACGCCCTTCGAAGTAGGCCTCGGCTTCGTCGCTGCCGACACGCATGTCTTCGTGAGAGCGCGTCCGTAGCAGGCCATTGTTGTTGGTGGGGAAGGAGCCGTCGCTGCTGCTGCCCTGGGCGCAGGAGAGACGGTCGCAGCCATTGTCGTGGTGGTGGGCGAGGAGAGGCTGGGAGTGAGAGTGGACGATCGGCATCAGAGGCGCGAGGCGGTGGCGCTAGGAGGCGGCGGCGAGAATGTAATGGCGACTGTGAATTGTGATCTAGGTAGTCTAGAATTAAGGGAATTAGTTAAGATCAATGGGCTCCAGCGCCGTGCTGGTGGATATTCCCCCACGGGAGGCGCGGGAGCGTAGCAGGCTGACTAGCTAGCCGGCCCCCTAGCCCTCAAAAAAAAAAAAAACTAGCCGGCCCCAGATCGAGTGGGCCCAACAAGTGGCCCGGCCTCTCTCCTTCCAGTTCCAGTTCCCGCCACACATCGGCATCGCCCCTGGCCGCGGCAGAAAAAATCCCACGTCGCTGGGCCCCGGACGTCAGTGGCTGAAGCCCTCTCCCCAGTCCGCGTCCACTCGAACTGGGTGAGCTCTCGTCCCCTCCTACCCCGGCCGCTCCACCTCCACTCCTCCTCTCGGAGAGAGCCCAGACCGCCGCCGCCCGCTCGCGGGAGCCATGCGGGCCCTCGCCTCGCCCGCTCCCGCCGCCGCCGCCGCCGCCGCATTCCTCCCGCGGACCCCGGGCCCAGCGCTCTCGCGGCACCGCGCTTCCCCCGGCGGCCGCGCTGTCGCCGCCGGGGCTGCTGCCACGGGCGACCACTGGGGCGCCGACGAACAGCAGCACCACAGGGAGCAGCGCCAGTACCGCGGCGGCGCTGGCAAGGGCGGTACCAGGCGCGCGGGTCCCAGCGTGCAGTGCGACGTGGACGTGGTGTCGTGGCGCGAGCGCCGGGTGTTCGCGTCCGTGGCGGTGGCCGCCGACGTCGATACCGTCTGGCGCATCATCACCGACTACGAGCGCCTCGCCGACTTCGTCCCCAACCTCGTGCACAGGTCCGCATCTCTCGTCCACCGCCGTCTCGATCCATCCCTTCACCATTTGAGAACTGAATTTGGGGGAAACTGCGCGCAGTGGGAGGATCCCGTGCCCGCACGAGGGCAGGATATGGCTGGAGCAGAGGGGGCTGCAGCAAGCGCTCTACTGGCACATCGAGGCGCGCGTCGTGCTGGATCTCCGGGAGGTCCCGGACGCCGTACGTGACATGTTCTGTTCACCATAATCTCCTGCCAGTAATCGTCAAATTGCATTGACATTGATCACAGTTCAGATGTACTTGCTACTCTAGTGTACATTTTTCTCATTGGCCGCTATTCGTGGGGCGAAATGAGATATCACTGAAATGTCGGTGGTGCGCTCGAACTGAATGTATGGTAGCATTTGTACATGATCAGTTGATTAGGTCCTGACTAGTGAATGCATTTTACTGTCAGTGTCTCTGCACGTGTTGTTTCTTCTTGTTAAGTTGTAGGTAGCAGATTTGAAGAGGATGAATGGTCTCCCTCGTTTTCTACTTATATATATTGAGCTATATAGCCTTACTTACTAAATTGTTCTGTGACAATTACCGTGCAGGTTGATGGACGAGAGCTCCACTTCTCCATGGTCGATGGCGACTTTAAGAAGTTTGAAGGGAAATGGTCTGTCAGGGCTGGTCCAAGGTGGGCATCTTGCGGCCATTTTTATGCCATGTTTGTGAGTTGTGACATATGCCTGGCTTTAATGAGCATCCAGCTTATTTACTCGATAGTACCTTATTTTTCCACTGCTTTGATGCCCTGATATAGAAATGTTTTGATTTCAGGGATTCTTAGATTTTTCGTTGTTTTAGTCTTTTACTTCCAGAAAATAGAATTATGTTCATAAGTCTCATATATGATCCCTGTTTGATTTTGTAACAGGTCCGCTAGTGCGATTTTGCTGTATGAAGTTAATGTGATACCACGATTTAATTTCCCAGCAATATTTCTTGAGAGGATTATAAGGTCGGATCTTCCTGTGAATCTTACAGCCTTGGCTTTCAGATCTGAAAAAATGTATTTAGAAAACCATAAATTTGGACCTACAAAATTTACCGGTGCAGAGTCCAAGCCACTTAACTTGCGTAGTGCAACAGTCGAGAACGATGTCATCTCTTCTAGTAAGTTCAAAGAAGCGCCCGCCTCTTCCGGTTTTGGTGGTGTGCTTGCTTCACCCCCTCCTGAGTTGAATGGCAAATGGGGTGTATATGGAAGTGTCTGCAGGCTTGATAGGCCTTGTGTGGTAGATGAGATCCATCTTCGACGATTTGATGGCCTCTTGGTAACTAACGAAGCTTATACCTATCAAATCCTTGGATTCTTAAATTTCACGGAAAGCACACTAAGAAAATTATTTCTCTTGTGGAATGCTTTGGGTGAAGGAGCGTGATGGGGCTCATAGGTGTGTTGTTGCTAGTATCACTGTGAAAGCACCAGTTCGAGAAGTATGGAATGCACTAACAGCATATGAGAAGTTACCTGAGTAAGCAGTTTTATCTTTATGCAGTATTTAGAGTTCACATAGTCTATTTTCAATATGCAGCTATGATCTAATATAGCCATCTTGTAGGATTATACCAAACCTGGCTATCAGTCGGATTATTCTTCGTGATAATAACAAGGTTCGAATATTACAGGTACAAATTCTGTTAATGTTTTACATGAGATTCTGGTTGCTTGTTTGTAAATAGCATTTAAGTTTAGGGGTGGAGCATTGCATGCATTTTTCAGAGTTGTCAGTCCACAATTTCACTTTCTGCTTGTTAACTAGTTTATCATTTGTAGTTTCTTTTTTTGGCTTTTACCCAAGAGATTTCTGGAACTGTCTGATGCTTACGAGTCCAATGTTTTATTTCACATATATTGTCGCAGAATACTGTACAGACGGGATCACACTTGTGTCCTGCCAGTGAAAAAAAAAAAATCAATGCCCCCTGTCCCCAAAGATCCTTCTCAAAAGAATTTAGTTCAATTTGATTGTTTTTTGAGCCGTGCAAGTTTTGTAGCATCTCGGATTATTTGTTTTCAGGAGGGCTGCAAAGGCCTACTTTATATGGTACTTCATGCCCGTGTTGTAATGGATCTTCGTGAGAAACTTGAACGTGAGATCAGCTTTGAGCAAGTTGAGGGCGATTTCTACTCATTTAAGGGAAAATGGCGCCTCGAACAGCTTGGAGATCAGCACACACTGCTGAAGTATATGGTCGAGACTAAGATGCATAAAGATACCTTTCTCTCAGAGTCTATCCTTGAAGAGGTATTCACAATGTGTGCATTTTATGCATGTGACTTTTTGCACTTACTCCAAAAAAGACCCTATTGTTGCGAAGTAGAAAAGTTGAAATAAAAAATAGTTGTGTGTGCCCCCAACCTTCCAAATTATTTATTTGGGAAAGAACTACACTAGCACTGACGTAACCCCGGGGTGTTACTATTTAAAACACAACCTTTGTGCGGATGTATCATCCTGTTGAATGTAGTACCATCATGCTCACGTGGCAGACTTTACTTTTTATCCTTTTACTCATTCATTTTATTTCTTACACCAGTTACAGTCACAGGTTTGTTCCTGACAAATGATGAACTGAATGAATCTATATACTCTGAACTAGTATAAACTTGTATCCATTATCTGTACAAATTGGCATTTGTCTCTCCCAAGGATAATAATTGGTATTTCATTCTCTTGATAACAATAATTCCGTATTAGGTTATCTCTGAAGAGTATCCTAGGTATGTTTCCTAATTTTATGCTAGCTACAAACATCTATCTGAGGCATACAAATATTTATTTTGAAGGAATTCTCATTACAAGGTATCATCGCTATGCAAACATGATAGTGAATTTAATAAATACAGTTCTGATGTCAAACATTTGTAGGTCATCTACTTGTGTGGCATGATTGTGCGAACGACCACATTTCATGGCTATCTCACTGTTGTTGTTCTCATCTTTGGGGGAAAATAAACCAAAACATTTCATATTTATCCTTTTCAGGTCATATACGAAGATCTTCCATCAAATTTATGTGCAATCCGTGATTATGTTGAAAAGGCAGAAGCTGAGAGAAGTAATTCCAAAGTTCACTCGGATGCGCCAACCAATCTAGATACTGTTCCTCTGTGTTACATGGAAGGACAGCAGTCGGAGCAAGCATCTGTGCAGTGCTCTTCAAGTTCCACGAGGCAGAGACCAAAAGTTCCTGGCCTGCAAAAGGACATCGAGGTCCTGAAATCAGAACTTGGTAGCTTTATTGCAAACCATGGTCAGAATGGTTTCATGCCTAAGAGAAAACATCTTCGGACACATGGAAGAGTTGATATTGAGAAGGCTATAACACGGATGGGTGGGTTCAGGAAGATTGCTACCTTAATGAATCTTTCCCTCTCTTATAAATATCGGAAACCAAGAGGTTATTGGGATAATCTGGAGAACTTGCAAGAAGAGGTAAGACAGCATGCAGTCTCTCCCATTGCTTTTTCTAGATGTCCAGTCAAGTATAAGTTTCCACACTGTATCATATCTTGGAAATGAAGAAGCTAAACCTTTCCTGGTTAGATTTTTTTGATGACATTGAGGTTGCTAGAAAGCGAAATGATAGCAAGTGCTCCGTTCTTTTTATGTCATACTTATTGTATCATGTTTGCATTTTATTTATTTGTTACATGTTCAGTTTACGCCTTTACGGTCATAAGTACACACTGACAATGATCGCTGTCTACAGATTAGGAGATTCCAGAAGAACTGGGGGATGGACCCTTCTTACATGCCAAGCAGAAAGGCTTTTGAGAGGGCAGGTACTTGATTACTTCTATGCAGACCAAGTTTGGCAATGCGATTGACCATTTTTCTTACAGATGTCGATTGCAGCTGGTACCCCATTTTGTCTATGTAATTAGCCAACATATCATTTTTATTGCCTACTTTTATATGGTCAGATAGCCGTGGGCCATGTCACTGCACTACCTGTTAGGATTTGCTTAAGATATCTGGGACCGCCGTCACCTTTTAGCACCAAATTTCTGTAGTTTTCTACAGCCGTTATTGTTGACGAATTTCAGTCCATGACCAAGAAATTGATGCACTAGTTGACATTACTGGTCGCATTCACGGTCATTTCTATCATATTCATGCTAGTGCCACCAGTCATGTGGTCTCTAATTCTCTGTTGGTCCACCATGGCCGGTCTTCCTTCCTGACAGTCTCCATTCATACTCTGTTTGTTGTGGTTGGCAGGGCGGTACGACATTGCTCGAGCCCTGGAGAAATGGGGCGGGATACAGGAGGTCTCCCGGCTCCTGTCGGGATACAGGAGGTCTCCCGGCTCCTGTCTCTGGAACCAAGGCGGCCCCGGAAGCAGGCGGACCCCGACGACGAGCTGCAGCCCGAATCACCCAGCGCCGCCGCCGCAACCAAGCCCGCGAGCAACGCAGACAAGGCGAGCGTGCCCCTGGACGCGCAGAAGTGGCTCCTGAAGCTCAAGGACCTGGACATCAACTGGGTCGAGTACTGAACAGCAGGAGGGGACTCACTCCGGCGTACGTAGCTCACTAATCCAACCTGTAAACGACTGTGTATGTACGTACAAAAAAAAAGTTAATGCACTGGCTAATTTTTCCCTGCTTGGAACGCCGATTTTTTAATAAAAAAAAATAGAAGGCCGATTTAGCGGTTCTCCGCCGTTCTGCCAGAGCTCTAGAACTGCAGAACGACTAAGGTTTCTTCCGGGGTGTTTTTTCTCTTTACGACGAGCCTATCTATCTGTTTTTTTTCTTTCAGTAACGTATGATGACTTGGGATGTCTTAGCGGGTCCTTACCCCCTTTATCTGATTAGAGCGGAAAGGACCCGCGGAATTTTTACTCTTATAACGCGAATTGAATCTATTCGATTCACTCTTATGAAGCAACAAGAAAAAGAGATCACTCGAGGATCCAGTATCTTATTCCACAAAGGAAGTATCCTGAAAATCCTTGATTTAGTTTCGAGTAAAACTGTCAGCTTCCTCGTCGCTGTCGGATCGACGAGTCGCGTAGAATTGGTGAAAGGGGATCGTTAGAGCTGGGAAGTGCGCGCGCATGGTGGAGAGGATTGACCTTTTCAAGCCCACGTGCGTTGAAAAAACATGGAAGAATATGTGTGGTGTGGTCTGGATTTTCCTTTCCGTCTTCTTCCTCTCGACTGACCATTAGCCGGGCATTGATGTGCCTTCTCCACAGCTTCGGCTGGTGATGATGCTCTTGTTTTGGGTCACCACGTAACACCAATACCAATAAAATAGTAGTATGACGAGCTGGAATCTAGATAAGATGAGATGCGAGCGAGCGTGATGTGTTCTGTTTTATTTCTATGATGACAGCGTATATCGTGTTGATGTTAATCGACGGTCATGCAACAAAAAAGGACAGTGGGCTGATAAGGAAAAGAAAAAACGAGTGAACAAGCAGGCGAGAAGATGATTCTCGAAAGAAAAGAAAAGAAAAAGCAGGCGAGAAGACAGGAAAAAAAATGGAGGTCTCGCCGGGATTCGAACCCAGGTCGCCAGATTCAAAGTCTGGAGTGCTAACCACTACACTACGAAACCAATTGATGACATCTTTTCTGCCTCGTCTTATATAAACTAAATCAAGGAAATCAAGCCGCGAAGCAGACAGATGCATTCTACTACAACAGTGGATCCGATCTCCACGTCTCTCTCTCTCTCTCTCTCCACCGGTGACAGTACGCAGAGCAGCTGTTTCCATGAAGCAGGCATTAAACACGGGCCGCAGCCACATCACATGCTTGTCCTCGTAAACCTAGCATTAATGGAGGCCGGGGTGCATCTCATCTCATCAGCCAGTGATGACAAAAAAGTGACACATGATGCAGGATTCTCTTCTGGTTGGTGCCGCTGCCACTTGATCCACAAATTAACGGGTCCCCGGCTGGGCATTCATCCATTCATCCAACTTGCACACTTGTTCTTCAAGTTGATGGACAAGTCTGCTGAAAGAATCCGTCCAACGCACCCAGCCCAGTTGTGCCGAATTGCCAGTGCCATACCACCAAGGCACTGCTGCTAATGGCAATCATCAGAGCCGAGTATCATAGTATGAGCACCAACGCACAGCGCGGTCAGCATCGCCAATTACGCATCCGAAATGCACCACGACTTTGCCCTCCATCCTTTTGCCAGACCCAATGCTCGTGGGCTCGGAGGCGGTGCCACCCTTCAACTCCCTCACACTTGGTGGTTCCGATCAGCGTTGGCATCCCCATCTACGATCTCAGATTTGACGACTATGGGATTACGATCTCAGATTTGGCGACTATGGGATTGCTCAGCTTCGCGCCAGGGAGAGATCCCTACTGCTTGGCTCCCCGGTGCCGGCAACGACGGTGCCAGCGGGTGTCGTTTTTCTCATTGAAGACGTTGCCAAGGCCTTCAGCTGTGCCCCTCTTCGAGCTCGGGGGAAACCCTAGGTCTGGGTCTCCCGGACCGGATAGTGACGGAGTCTCGACGTCGTCTTCCTTCTTGAAAGCACTATCTTTCTCGCTCGCGGTGTCTCCGGTTTTGACTCGGAAGATGTTGGAGTTCTCGTTGGTTTGGCATCGCCATTCTTGGCTCGGGTTTGGTAGGTTTAGTTGTGATGTATCCTCTCTTCGGGGCTTCGGGCCGAGCATCACGTGCACGCCTGTCTGCGTTCGTATTATGCGTTGTACCTCCTGTACTCATTATACTTCTTCTATCAATGTACTTATTATACTTCTTCTATCAATGAAAAGATACGCAAGCTTTGTGTATTCGCGAAAAAAAAAGAGTTCAACCAGCACCCATTCTAGCATCACCAATTCAAATATGAAATGCATACCAAATTTGCCCCCATGCTGCAGTACTCTGCCTCAAATTTGAATTATTTGTACAAATTTCGACGAGTCTCGCATTGTCGAGTCTGGTCTAGTTCTATTACTTACAAATTGTGGGTAATCTGGCTGGCTCAGATACATACATGCATCTCAAGTATGCCAAATCTCACAGCCACTGAAGAACAGCTTCCATGCTCCACCAAGAACAAAACCAAGCAGATCCTAGAACACCCTACCAATTCCCTAACTTGCTCGATGATCTGCGCGGTTTCCCTTCGATCGGAGCACCGAAGCGCGAAGCATCTCCGGTCGTCTCGCCGCCTCATTTCGCCGTCCGGATATATCAGGAGATGGAAGATCAGCAGCACTGGCAGGCATTGTTACATTGTCATGTATGGCTCCGACGAGCGCAGCGGGAGCGACGCGATCTCGCGGGTGCGGGCGGAGGCCGACCGCCCCACGGAGATCTCCTGCTCGACGTTCGGCGACGGCACGGGCGCCGGCGGCGCGGCCACCGACGAGGCGAACGTGGACGCCGCGCTGCTGCTGACGCCGCTGGCGGAGCCGCCCGTGGTGGCCGTGGTCACCGTCATGAAGCTGTCGGACGACTTGGGCGGCGGCGGCCGCTCCAGCTCCATGATCCCCTCCAGCATCTGCACCACCTTGCCCATGGTGGGCCGCTGCGACGGCTGCTCCTGGATGCACCAGAAGCTCACCTGCAGCGCGCGCTCCACCTGCGCCATGTCCACCTCCTCCCCGGCGAGCCGCCGGTCCACGATAGGCAGGATGTTCCCCTTCTCGTACTCCTCGTACGCCCACACCGAGAACTTCTTCCGGTTGGTCTCCTCCGAGATGTCGAAGTTCCGGTGGCCGCTCACGGTCTCCAGCAGGACCATGCCGTAGCTGTACACGTCGGACTTGACGGTGATGGGCAGGTTGGCGAGCCACTCCGGCGCCAGGTACCCCCTGGTGCCGCGCACGCTGGTGAGCGTCCGGTGCCGGTGGTCCTTGGGGTTGATGAGCTTGGCGAGCCCGAAGTCGGACACCTTGGCGTTGTGCTGCTCGTCGAGGAGGATGTTCTCCGGCTTGATGTCGCAGTGCACGATGGTGTCCCGGCACTCCTCGTGCAGGTACGTGATGCCGCGCGCCGTGCCCACGGCCACCGCGAACCGCGTCGCCCACGACATCGCCTTGCCGCTGTCGTTAGTGTTGCTGCCGGCGCCGAAGAGGAAGGAGTCCAGCGAGCCGTTCTTCATGAACTCGTAGACGAGGAGGCGGTGCCGGCCCTCGGAGCAGAAGCCGATGAGCCGGACGAGGTTGAGGTGGTGCGTGCTGCTGATGGTGGCCACCTCCATCCGGAACTGCTTCTCCCCCTGCTCGATCCCCTCCAGCTGCTTCACGGCCACCACCGTCCGGTTCGCCAGCACGCCGCGGTACACGGCGCCGAACCCGCCGGCGCCCAGCTTCTCCTTGAACCCCTTGGTTGATCTCTGCAGCTCGCGGTACGAGAACTGCACCGGCGCGCCGGACGCGTACTCCAGCAGCGCGTACTGCGCCGACGCCGGCCCGTACTTTGGGCTGTTCCGGCAGAACACCCACCACAGCGCCCACTCGGCCAGCACCAGCCCGGACACCACGCCGAGGACGACCAGGGCCACGATCCACCCGCGCAGGCCGGAGGACCCCGAGGAGGACGTGCCGCCGGCGCTGACGGGCGGGTTGGGCTGGCCGGGGAAGCAGACCTTGACGAAGGACGTGCTGGGGAGCGACGCCGACTGGTACGCGCTGACGAAGTTGGACACCTTGAGGAAGCAGAGGCCGGAGCCGTCGGAGAGCGCGGTGGAGGCGACACAGGAGCTGCCGGACAGGCAGTTGAGGCGGCATGCGGTGATGCCGACGAAGAACTGCTCGGTGGTGATCTCCGGCGTGTAGGTGAGGAACTGCGTGTTGTCGAGCTGGAGCATGGTGGAGTTGCCCGGGCAGTTCTGGAGCTCCACCTTGCGCTTGCACCCGCTCCGGGGGTTGGAGGCGTCGTTGAGCTCGAAGTTCAGCGACGGGCACCCGCACACCGGCGACGTGCCGTTGTAGCCGCACACGCCCATGTTGCCGCAGTAGCCGAACACCTCGCACTGGTCCGCCACCGCGGACCACTGCTCGGTCGCCGTGCCGCTGCCGCGCCCGGCGCTGTAGGCGCGGAAGTTGCCGTCCGAGTCGAGGCGCACGAAGCGCAGCATGTCGCCGCTCTCTCCGTAGTTGCTGCTGTAGGCGACGACGACGGGGGCGTTGAGCGTGCCGTCGGTGAGGGAGACGATGCCGTTGGTCTGCATCGTGAGCGTCGGGGAGCTGAGCGTCCTGTTGGCGGTGAAGGTGGAGTTGTATCCCTTGTTGAAGTAGATGACGGTGGCGGAGCCGGAGTTGGCCCACCTGAGCGTGAGGTTGCCGGTGGCCCGGTCGACGGCGAAGACGTAGGAGCCCGAGGTGAGGTTCATGCCGGACGCGAAGTTCTGGGACATGACCACGGTGTCCGTCGGGTGGTCGAAGGACTGCCAGACGGCGCCCCCCGTGGAGTTCTTGAGCAGGAGGTTGCCGCTCTCCTGGAGGGCGGCCGCGGAGACGCCCCGGCCGGCCGTGCCGGACGACCAGAGCACGGCGCCGGAGCCGTTGACCAGCTGCAGGTCGCCGGTGGACGAGAGGCGGAGCGAGCCCCCCGAGTCGACGGGCGCGCCGGCGCCGGCGCCCGCGGACCAGACGGAGATGCCGCCGGCGTAGGTGACCGAGGCGACGAAGAGCGAGGGCGCGGTCGGGGACGGCGCGAAGGCGAGGGAGAAGGTGGAGTTGGGCGAGGACCACGCGGCCGAGTTGCCGCCCGGCGTGAGGGTGGAGCCCAGGGGCATGTCCTTGCCATGGGACAGGAAAGGGAGGAGCAGGAGCAGGAGGCAGCAGCAGAGGACGGCGAGATCCCCCCGCGAAGGCCGCATCTTTGTTGGACGGACGGCAGCGAGGAAGAAGGCCGCGGATTCTTGCGCCGGGAGCTGTGGCGGAGAGGCTAGCGGGGGCTATGTAGCTTGGCTTCCCCTCTCATGGCGTGAATTGCGGCTGTGAATCGTGGCTTGGGAAGAGGGGGAGAAGCAGGGGATGGGATGAGCATGAGCGAGGGAGGGAGGAAGGGAGGAGGAACTAGCCGGAGAAGGAGAGCGACTGTGACGCACACGCACGCTCACTGACCGTGCTCGGTCCTTGTAGTTGTTCGGTCAAATTCCCGTACGTTTGTGGACTGGTAATATTTTTGAGAACTGGACTGGTAACTAACAGCTGTCTAGACCAATGCTTCCTGATGGGAATTTTAGCTGAGTAAAATGCACACTTGTTTGGATTTGTATTTCAGTTTTTTTTTACGGGAAAATTTTCGATCTATTCATTGCTTCAATTATGGCAGTACAACGAATACCAGAAATAATAAAAATTACATCTAAATCCGCAAACCATCTAGCGAACTCAAAATCAAACGATGCACCATAAATTCATACTTGTCATTTTATCTTGCACGACTTGCACCGGCAGTTGATGCTGAGGGCCTCGGCGTCGTTCGACATTTCTTAGCGATGACTAAGAAATATGGTACTCCCTTCCCTGCAAAAAAAAGGAAAGAAATACATGCCCTCTTTTTTTCTTTGGCGAAACAAGAAATGTATTACCCTGTCTTTGAGGGATAGCGAAAGCACAAATTAAAAGTGGACGCTATTTTTACTCCCTATTTTCATTGGATAACATCCCAATCGTTCAAATTTCCAGCCTAACTAATGAGCAAACGACTGTTTATGCTAGTACCGGTGGTTAGTTGGAGTATAATTAAGGCATATGCTAATCAACTACAGTACTGGCACCAACCAAAAACTAAGGTACTCTACTCCGAGAATGGTCAAGGTGTCTCCGGACCGGACAAAACGAGTGAGCGAGCATGGCCGGTGAGCTCAAGACCAAGCCCACTCTCGGGCCTCTTAAATGTCAGCTGTCCGAAACGATCTCAGCCGTGCAAGATCCCACGGAGGGCCCTGATGAGCCGGTGGCGACTGGACCATCGACATGTGCCGACGTACGCTTGACCTGGCGGCACCTGTACCGCCGGTCGTCGGTCGGAGGGTCAACAGAGGCGGCTTCTGGACGATCGAGCAGCCCACTAATTATCTTTGGTTTGAGTAGCACTGTGTTAATTTGTTACTCCCTCCGTTCCTTTATATAAGGTGTATTTGTTTTTTCAAAAGTCAAATAAGTGCAAGTTTGACCGAGTTTTAAAAAAAATATATCCATATCCACAATACGAAATTTATATCATTTGATCCATCATGAAAAGTAGTTTCGTATTTTATCTATTAGGTACTACAGATGTTGTTATTTTATTCTATAATCTTGGTCAAACATTCAAATGGTTGACTTGCACGGAAACCAATACACCTTATATTCTGGAATGGAGGGAGTACTAGAGTTTTTTTTTTTCCTTTTTGAGAATGAATTTGCTACTAGATGATCATGGGCGTGTACGCTCGTACAAGAAGGAAGACAATGCAAAACAAAAGTAACCTACCAGCGTCAAAAGTACTGAATATTTGTATTGACCTTGACTTTGAGAATTGAGATTTTTTATACAGTAGCAAATTCTTAGGGCCTCTTTGATTCGTAGGATTTTAAAAACGCAAGAATAGAAAAAGTATAGGGTTGGAGTGGCATGTCCATTTGAACCCTATAAGATTAGTAAAGAGTGTTTGATGACACATGAAAAACAAAAGAATTGTAAAAAAAAAGATAAAATGATCCTACGGGAAATTGTAAAAAACAAAAGAATTAGTAAAGAGTGTTAGATTTCATATGAAATGTAGTACAAAAGATTCCATAGGAAAAAATCCTACGGGATCCAATCCTATGAATCAAATGATCAATATAGGAAAAATTCCTAAGGATCTCAATCCTCCAAAAACCCTATAGAATTCCTTTGAATCAAAGGAGCCCTTATGCGAGGATCCAGGCTAGCTGAGCAGAACATAGTCTTGCGCGGACAACAACGATGTCAGTATGTCACGATCACTGCCATCAACTTACATCCGTGCGATATTGAACATTGTCTTACACTGTACTACTGTAGGGTTATTACGACCAAGTCTTGCACATGAGAGTCAGGTGGGGGGAACATCAAATAAGGCCATGTTTCAAGGTCTTTCTCCTCCTCCCGTCGGCGCCGCCGTCCGTCTGCCCCATCTCCAATGGCCTTTGGGCCATGGAGGTGCGGAGCACCTCGGCCTTCCGTCGGCGGGAAGGACCCTGTCTTTGTTTTTGTTAGGTTTAAGGTTTTGGTTGGGGTTGTGTGGCGGCGGCGACGTCCCTCAATAAGAATAATGTCGTCCACGTTATATTCATGTCTCGATGGTGCGTCTAGCTTCGTCGGAGGTCGTGTGGAGGTGTGTCTTCGTCGGATCTCACGGGATTCGGTCGGTACTGGTCTTTGATGGATCTGTATGGATCCGGTCTTCCTTCGTATTCGTTGGGGTGTTGACTGGTTTGATCCTTCCGATCTATGACTTTCTTCATCGATGATGGTCGCTGCTCTCGTGCGCTGGACCTATGGAGCCTTACCGCGATGACTTCCCGCCTGTCTATTACAACAAGGTTTGCCCGGCTCCAGCGAGGGAGGGGCGATGACGGCGGCACGCTTTCGGCTCGCTCCAGTGGTTGTAGTCCTCGCTAGATGGTCCACGGACATGGTTATACTTTTTATTACCTTTAGTGTTCTTTGGACTGTCATGATTAAAAATGAATAGATTGAAAGTTTCTCACGCAAAAAAGGCCATGTTTGGAACATAGAATATGATGACATCCAAACTATGTGTAAAATACAACGAGAGTTGTGCACAAGTGTACAACAATTTAGTTTGGAAAAAAGGACGTAGTGCAACTTAGTGGCACGTATGTTTTAGGTATGAAATGTCACGGGTTCAATTCATGCAACTCTACTTACGACCTCTTATTCTTTGTCGACAACAACGAAGATATCAATTAAAGTAAAATGGGCATAACTTGAATTTATAAAGGCCGTACGTGCAGGAATAGGAAAAACACATGAATACGGTAGGAATCCATGTGGAAATAAAACAAAAATTTGGAAAACACGGGAAAATTTCTTAGGTGACCGTTTGAATGAAAGTAGGAAAAGCAAAATACAAGAACCTTAGTCATGGAACATTCATTAATAACTAAAGTCATAAACAAAGAGCTGCCATTCCTATGAACATTACAAGTCACATACTAGACCTTCATCACTAAATCTTGATTTGTTTGTTCCAATGAATAAGCTTACAACAAATGACACCTATTTAATTGACAATCTTGTACCCTAATTTGTCTCATTAATGTGCACATGTTCACATCGAATCCGCTCTTACTCTTTTGCCATTCTTCTCATAATCAAACAACAAAATCAGAATAAAGTTGTTCACATTGAATCCCCACTCTCTCCTTTGTCGTTCTTCACATACCCAAACAACAAAATCGAAATAAATTTGTCCATATGCATTGTTCCTTCGGTTTCCCTATGAAACCATTGGTGTAGAAAATTTTGCTAATGTTTTCCAACAATGGAATCATGTGTTCCAACTTCAAATGGTACAATATAAAATTTCACTACAAAATTATTTCTTACATAATTCCGTGATCATGTGTACCTGCAGGGACGAAAAATGCAAAAGAGACAAGAGACAACTACGATGCAATTTTATTTCACACATACATGAAGTTCATTCAAGGTCGTTCCATCGATCCCTCATACAAACAGATCTGGTTGCAAGACTATGGCTCAACACATCTGGTGTGCCATGTTAACCTTTCCAGGTTGCGCTTGTGGAAACCTGAGAGTTTTCCCTTTTTTCATAGATCCGTTCATTCGAAATGTTTTTATCTCTTAAACTGTATGTCCAAATCGTAAATCGTTTTCACTGTTGGATTTTCTGTGTTGAGATCTTCGAAACTAGATATCATGTTAAAAGGTTTCGACAAAAAAATTCTCACAAAAACCGAAAGAAAAAACCACGAGCCGGAAGGACGATTTTCCCCCATTTGTTTTCCTTTTCCGAGAGGCAAATCTGTGCCTCTCGCAGAAGCAAATATGTGCCTCCATAAGAAGCAAATATGTGCTTATCGTGAAAGAAAAAAACGTGTTTTTTGCCATTTCTGATGTGCCTTTCGCAGAAGCAAAACAATGTCTCTCGTAGAAAAAATGTGTTTTTTTTTCTTTTCCAACAGGCGCAACTGCGCTTCACGTGAAGAAAACCTGTGCCTCCACGAGAAGCAAATCTCTGCCTCTACGTGAAGAAAACCTGTGCCTCCACGAGAAGAAAATCATGTGTTCCAACTTCAAATGGTACAATATAAAATTTCACTACAAAATTATTTCTTACATAATTCCGTGATCATGTGTACCTGCAGGGACGAAAAATGCAAAAGAGACAAGAGACAACTACGATGCAATTTTATTTCACACATACATGAAGTTCATTCAAGGTCGTTCCATCGATCCCTCATACAAACAGATCTGGTTGCAAGACTATGGCTCAACACATCTGGTGTGCCATGTTAACCTTTCCAGGTTGCGCTTGTGGAAACCTGAGAGTTTTCCCTTTTTTCATAGATCCGTTCATTCGAAATGTTTTTATCTCTTAAACTGTATGTCCAAATCGTAAATCGTTTTCACTGTTGGATTTTCTGTGTTGAGATCTTCGAAACTAGATATCATGTTAAAAGGTTTCGACAAAAAAATTCTCACAAAAACCGAAAGAAAAAACCACGAGCCGGAAGGACGATTTTCCCCCATTTGTTTTCCTTTTCCGAGAGGCAAATCTGTGCCTCTCGCAGAAGCAAATATGTGCCTCCATAAGAAGCAAATATGTGCTTATCGTGAAAGAAAAAAACGTGTTTTTTGCCATTTCTGATGTGCCTTTCGCAGAAGCAAAACAATGTCTCTCGTAGAAAAAATGTGTTTTTTTTTCTTTTCCAACAGGCGCAACTGCGCTTCACGTGAAGAAAACCTGTGCCTCCACGAGAAGCAAATCTCTGCCTCTCGTGGAAGAAAAAACCCGCCTTTTTTCCTTTTCCGAAGGCACATCTATACATCTCGCGAAGCAAACCTGTGCCTCCACGAGAAGCAAATTTGTGCCTCTTGCGGATGAAAAAACATGTTTTTTTTCTGAGTGTGCCTCTCACGAAGCCAACCCGTGCCTCCACGAGAAAAAAATATGTGTCCGACGCAGAAGAAAAAAAACATGTTTTTTCCTTTTCCGAGAGGCACAAATCATGGAAGAAAAAATCGAGTTTTTTTGCGAATTATATTTTGAAATATGTTTTTATCCAAAACTTAGGGGAGACCGAAAAAAAACATCTAAAACACGAAAACACATATTGAAAAAAAATAACAAAATCCCGAGGAAGCGTCCAGAATGCGACACACGGCGACAACTGAGAGTGCGCGGCTCCCGAAAGGGGTACCCATCAATTAGGGCATTCCTATATAATGGCAAGTATAAACAAACCGGCGCACACCCCCCATCATGGGCCCGACCCATTTTCTTTTTTAACCATCAGAAAAAGTTGCTGGTGACAAATGTGAACCTGAAACCTCTGTGTTTCCTTCAAACACAGTAACCAACTCGGCCGGCTCACCTGCTATGTCTAACAATACTTCTGTTTCTTCTCATTCTTTGCCTCCCGGACTTTGTTTGTTTTGTTTGGCCAGTTTTCATTTGTTTTTACTCTGTTTTTATTTTCTCTTTTATTTTTTCTTGTTGCTTTTTTATTTTTTATTTTTCAAAATACATGAAATTTCCAAATTTGTGAACTTTGTTTTGAAATATGTGAAGAAAGATCATTTTCGTGAACTTTGTTCAAAAACCGATGACCTTTTCTCAATTGTCTAACTTTTTTTTGTCAAGTCAATGGACATTTTCCCTTTTCAAAGTTGATGAACTTTTTCTAATTTTTCTTCCGGATTTGCTATTTCTCAGGTACCTGATTTTTTTTCTATGCGTCAGTTTCTTTTCTTAGTTCATCCCGAGCTCGTCAGAGAAGAAATAGCCTCACTATTATCTTAGGAAGAAGCCATGGCCCATTATCTATCTTAGGACGTGAGGGAGGGGATGCAAGGGGGTCGCCGGAGTTGTGTTGTGGGGCTTAGAGAGAGGGCTGGGTGGCGGCCAGCACGACAGTTGGGGGAGGTCAAGGGGGAGACAGGGCGGCGAGGCGACGATAGCAGCCAATCGCAAGGGGTGGAGGCAGACAGATGGGCCTGGGTTGTTCGGCGGTTATGTAAGAAGGAAGAAGGAAGAGAGGAAGAAGATGAACAATGCTTGATCTATTTTTAGTCGTTGTATGAAAATCGGATGGTGCGGAAAGAAAATGGCTGATGCTAATTGTTTTTTCAAGCAACTGACCTGTAGACTGCCCGTTTTCTTGCGCGAGGGGGCAATCGCCCAGTTCTTCGTCGGGCTCCCTCACGAACTGCCTTACACATCACACCCTCGCCAAAGAGCTCGTCCCACATTTATTAGTGGTGACTAAGAATGCTGTACTCACATTTAAGAAAAGTGAAAATGCAAATTAAAGTGGATGTTCTTTTATTCTTTTTTCTGCAATTTATTTTTTTATCCTATTGGATGGCATCCAATCATACAATCAATTTCCAGAAGAGTTAACGGGCAAAGCGTTGTCTATGCTACCGGTAGTTAGTTGGAACACATAACTATGGCCTATGCTAATCAACCACTAATAGCACCAACCAAAAACTAAGGTATAGAATGGTCAAGGTGTCTTCGGACCAGACGAGAGTGAGCGACCATGGCCGGTGAGCTGAAGACCAAGCCCACTCGGGTCCCTCTTAAATGTCAGCTGTTGTAAGCGATCGCAGCCGTCCAAGATCCGACGAAGGGCCCTGATGAGCCGGTGGCGACTGGACCACCGATACGTACGCTTGACCTGGTGGCAACTGCACCACTGGTCGTCGGTCGGCGGGTCAACAGGGGCGGCTTCTGGGCGATCGAGCAGCCCACTGATTATCTTTGGTTTGGTTGGTTAAACCAAATGGACCATATTTTGTCACCTTTTTTCTTTTTTGCGAGGACCTTCTTGTTTGACTAGCACTGTGTTAATTTGTTACTACTCGTAGCAAGAAGGAAGACAATGCAAAACAAAGTAACCTACCAGCGTCAAAAGTATTGAATATTTGTATTGACCTTGACTTTGAGAATTGATATTTTTTATACAGTAGCAAATTCTTATGCGAGGATCCAGGCTAGCTGAGCAGAACATAGTCTTGTGCGTACAACAACGATGTCAGTATGTCACGATCACTGCCATCAATTACATCCGTATGGCACTGTGTTTATTAGGAGTATTGAACATAGTCTTACATTGTAGGGTCATTACGACCAAGTCTTACACGTACATGGGAGTCAGGTGGGAGAAACATCAAATAAGGCCATGTTTGGAACCATTAGTCCATTAAGGCATTAATATGTGGAAAATACTATGATACTATTTTGGGGCGGAAATCGGAGTTTGTCCACTTGAATATATTACTACTCGAAGAGACCAAAAGTCAAGAGGGAGTCGTCCTCTTGATTTTTGTTGACTCATTTTATAAGAAAAGTCGAATAAAAAACCTAAACAATTTGACTCCTTAATGAGGAAAACCATGCCAAAAACCATCCAAAACGCGGTCCTTAAGGCCAATTCATTAAAAAAAAGATAGAAGAGAGTTGTCTGGTTAATTAATGAAACCCGAGCGAAAACCGTTGCAACACACCCATAACAGGGCAACATCAACACATGCCGACTTTAAGGCCGCGCTCCAGGCGAGCCGCCGACTCTGTCATCCGAGCAACTCGTAGCCGACACCCTACAACCAAAACTGAAGCCATCGCTCGTGTTGGAAATATGCCCTAGAGGCAATAATAATTTAGTTATTATCACATTTCCTTGTTTATGATAATCGTTTATTATCCATGTTGTAATTGTATTGATTGGAAACTCAAATACATGTGTGGGTACATAGACAACACTGTGTCCCTAGTATGCCTCTAGTAGACTAGCTCGTTGATCAAAGATGGTCAAGTTTTCCTAGCCATAGACATGAGATGTCATTTGATAACGGGATCACATCATTAGGAGAATGATGTGATGGACAAGACCCAAACAATGAACGTAGCATATGATTGTGTCAGTTTATTGCTATTGTTTCTGCATGTCAAAGAATCTGTTCCTATGACCATGAGATCATGCAACTCACTGACACCGGAGGAATACCTTGTGTGTATCAAACGTCGCAACGTAACTGGGTGACTATAAAGATGCTCTACAGGTATCTCCGAAGGTATCTGTTGAGCTGGCATGGATCGAGACTGGGATTTGTTACTCTGTGTGACGGAAAGGTATCTCAGGGCCCACTCGGTAATACAACATCACAATAAGCCTTGCAAGCAAAGTGACTAAAGAGTTAGCCATGGATCTTGTATTACGGAACGAGTAAAGAGACTTGCCGGTAACGAGATTGAACTAGGTATAGAGATACCGACGATCGAATCTCGGGCAAGTAACATACCGAAGAACAAAGGGAACGGCATACGGGATTAACTGAATCCTTGACATAGAGGTTCAACCGATAAAGATCTTCGTAGAATATGTCAGAACCAATATGGACATCCAGGTCCCGCTATTGGTTATTGACCGTAGAGGTGTCTCGGTCATGTCTACATAGTTCTCGAACCCGAAGGGTTTGCACACTTAACGTTCGGTGACGTTTCGGTAGTATTGAGTTATGCATGGTGGTGACCGAAGGTTGTTAGGAGTACCGGATGAGATCCCGGACGTCACGAGGAGCTCCGTAATGGTTCGGAGGTAAAGATTGATATATAGGAAGTCCCGTTTTGGTCATCGAAAAAATTTCGGGTATTTCCGGTAGTGTACCGGGAGTGCCGGAGGGCCATCGGGAGGGGCCACCCACGCCGGGAGGCCACATGGGCCCGAGGGGGGGTGCACCAGCCCTTAGTGGGTGATGACCCACAAGTATAGGGGATCTATCGTAGTCCTTTCGATAAGTAAGAGTGTCGAACCCAACGAGGAGCAGAAGGAAATGACAAGCGGTTTTCAGTAAGGTATTCTCTTCAAGCACTGAAATTATCGGTAACAGATAGTTTTGTGATAAGATAATTCGTAACGGATAGCAAGTAACAAATGTAACAAAGGTGCAGCAAGGTGGCCCAATCCTTTTTGTAGCAAATGACAAGCCTGGACAAACTCTTATATAAAGCAAAGCGCTCCCGAGGACACATGGGAATTTCTGTCAAGCTAGTTTTCATCATGCTCATATGATTCGCGTTCGTTACTTTGATAATTTGATATGTGGGTGGACCGACGCTTGGGTGCTGTCCTTACTTGGACAAGCCTCCCACTTATGATTAACCTCTCTCGCAAGCATCCGCAACTACGAAAGAAGAATTAAGATAAATCTAACCATAGCATGAAACATGTGGATCCAAATCAGCCCCTTACGAAGCAACGCATAAACTAGGGTTTAAGCTTCTGTCACTATAGCAACCCATCATCTACTTATTACTTCCCAATTCCTTCCCCTAGGCCTAAATAATGGTGAAGTGTCATGTAGTCAACGGTCACATAACACCACTAGAGGAGAGACAACATACATCTCATCAAAATATCGAACGAATACCAAATTCACATGATTACTTATAACAAGACTTATCACATGTCCTCAGGAACAAACGTAACTACTCACAAAGCATATTCATGTTCATAATCAGAGGAGTATTAATTATCATTAAGGATCTGAACATAAGATCTTCCACCAAGTAAACCAACTAGCATCAACTACAAGGAGTAATCAACACTACTAGCAACCCACAGGTACCAATCTGAGGTTTTGAGACAAAGATCGGATACAAGAGATGAACTAGGGTTTGGAGAGGAGATGGTGCTGGTGAAGATGTTGATGGAGATTGACCCCCTCTCGATGAGAGGATCGCTGGTGATGATGATGGCTTCGATTTCCCCCTCTGGGAGGGAAGTTTCCCCGGCAGAACAGCTCCGCCGGAGCCCTAGATTGGTTCTGCCCAGGTTCCGCCTCGAGACGGCGGCGCTTCGTCCCGAAAGCTCTCTTATGATTTTTTCCAGGTCAAAACCCTCCATATAGCAGAAGATGGGCACCGGAGGACTGCCAGAGGGCCCACAAGCCACAGGGGCGCGCCCAGGGGGTAGGGCGCACCCCCTGGCTTGTGACCTCCTGGTGGGTCCCCTCTGGTATTTCTTTCGCCCAATAATTTTTATATATTCCAAAATAATTCTTCGTAACTTTTCAGGACTTTTGGAGTTATGCAGAACAGGTCTCTCAGATTTGCTCCTTTTCCAGTCCAGAATTCCAGCTGCCGGCATTCTCCCTCTTCATGTAAACCTTGTAAAATAAGAGAGAAAAGGCATAAGTATTGTTCCATAATGTGTAATAACAGCCCATAATGCAATAAATATCAATATAAAAGCATGATGCAAAATGGACGTATCAACTCCCCCAAGCTTAGACCTCGCTTGTCCTCAAGCGAAAGCCGAAATCGATAAATATGTCCACATGTTTAGAGATAGAGGTGTCGATAAAATAAAATACGGACATGAAGGCATCATGGTCATCTTTAAAACAGCAACATATATTGACATATAATTTCTTATGCTAAAGTAACAATTCATTCACAAGGTAAAGTATGAATCAAGAACTCTACTGAGAACCAACAAACTATGATCTTAGTCATTGAAGCAATTCCAATTTATCATGACATCGGAAAGAGTCAATATAAGAGCTTGTAAAGCAAATCCACATACTCAATCATCTTTTAATCTTTCATAATTGCTAACACTCACGCGGTACCTATGAGGTCCAAGCTTCAATCGGACACAGAGGAAGATAGGGGCTTATAGTTTTGCCTCCCAACTATTTACCTCAAGGGTAATGTCAACAGAAATAACTCATGATCACCCACATCCGAGTGGATATATGTGTCTAGATCATTCCCCAACACATGACGCTTGCCAAGAGAGAAAGGCGAAATAAAGGAAGTGGTGAAGATCACCACGACTCTTACATAAAGGTAAGTACTAGAAAGTAAAAGTAACAGATGGGCCCTTCGCAGAGGGAAGCAGAGGTTGTCATGCGCTTTTATAGTTGGATGCGCAATCCCTTAATGCAAAAGAACGTCACTTTATATTGCCCCTTGTGATAAAGAACTTTATTATGCAGTCTGCCGCTTTTATTTCTTCCATATCACAAGTTCGTATAAAGTTTATTTTCCTCACACTAATAGATCATACTTATTTAGAGAGCAATTTGTATTGCTTGCACCGATGACAACTTACTTGAAGGATCTTACTCAATCCATAGGTAGGTATGGTGGACTCTCATGGCAAAACTGGGTTAAGGGTGTTTGGATGCACAAGTAGTATCTCTACTTGGTGCGGGAGTTTTGGCTGATATGGGGTGGAAGCAAGCGTCACATGTTAAAGGATCTATAACCATATAACTTCTATTCGGAAATAAGCAAACATAACCCATTATGTTGCCTTCCTTGTCCAACATCAACTTCTTAGCATATAATATTTTAATGAGTGCTCACAATCATAAAAGATGTCCAAGATAATATATTTATATGTGAACCTCTCTTTCTTTATCACTTCCTTTTAATTGCAACAATGACCAATCGGTATGTTTGTCAACTCACAACAAATTTCAATCGACATACTTCTTATATGTGAAGTCATCACCCCCATAAGATCATCATATATACTCTTTGCTTTTATTCTATACTTCTTTCTATTTCTTTTTCTCAAGATCATAGCAAGCAAGCAAAGCCCTCAACTCAAAACTACTTTTTATTATATAACTCTCGGACTCGCTTACATAAGGGGAACAAAAAGCAGAATTCAAAACTAGATCACACTAAAGATTTTATTCTACTAGATCAAGATATAACCAAAAGAATCGAACTAAGAAAAACGATAAAAGTAAAAGTTGTGATGGTGATACGATACCAGGGCACCTCCCCCAAGCTTGGCACAAGCCAAGGGGAGTGCCCATACCCATGTGTTTAGTTGTCTTTCTTCGGAGGTGGTGATGTTGGAGTTGTTGATGAGGTTGGAAGCTTGTCTAGTTTCCTCTTAAGCATAAAATTCTGTTCTCTCAGATCGTCTACTTCCTGCTCGAGCTTCAATATCCTTTGACATAATTCTTGCTTGCTCTCCTGTAGGAAACGAGAAGGGATAAATAGAACCTTGGGTTTTCTTCTTGTGTTTGGGAGGCTTGATTTCCTGAACTCCACGTGCATATCTCCTGGTCGAGGCACGGGGATCTCCTCTTCATCCGAGCTTTCTTCCTCATACTTGCCTTCTTGTTACTCCTCCGAGAACAATCCATAAGGATCTAAGTCCCCATAGAGCTTGGGATTGGCAAGGTAATGCGATACATAGCTCTCCCCATCGGAATCTTGGGACGACATCTTGCTCTAAATCTGCTGCAAACAGCTCAAAACGAAAACAGGAGGTATTGTCGTGATACGAAGGTCAAAACCTTCGGGAGATTATATAATGAATTTTTACCGACCTGAAGGAGTATACCACAAGAAAACAGAGTCCGGAGGGTACACGGGGTGGCCACAAGCCATAGGGGCGCGCCCAGGGGGGTAGGGCGCGCCCCCCCTGGCTTGTCGCCTCCTCGTGCACTCTTCGGACTACTTTAAATTTTCCTAATTTAATAAATATTCCAAAACGGATAAAAATTGCTATTGGAAAAGTTTTGGAGTCGGTTTGCTTACCGTAACACATACCTATTCCTTCTCGGAGTCTGAAACGTTCTGGTAGGTCTCCCTAATGTACTCCTCCAGAGTCATGGTATTGATAATATTGGTTTCAACATTTATGGGAGTACCTGAGATATAATGTTTGATTCTTTGCCCGTTTACCACCTTAGGATTTGTGCCTTCAGCGTTGTTGATCTTGATGGCACCGGAACGATATACTTCCTCGATAATGTAGGGCCCTTCCCATTTAGAGAGAAGTTTTCCTGCAAAAAATCTTTAACGAGAATTGTATAGCAAGACATGGTCACCTAAATTGAATTCACGCTTTTGTATCCTTTTATCATGCCATCTTTTAACTTTTTCTTTAAACAACTTGGCATTCTCATAGGCCTGGGTTCTCCATTCATCAAGTGAGCTAATATCAAATAACCTCTTCTCTCCAGCAAGTTTGAAATCATAGTTGAGCTCTTTGATTGCCCAATAAGCTTTATGTTCTAGTTCTAGAGGTAAGTGACATGCTTTACCATAAACCATTTTATACGGAGACATACCCATAGGGTTTTTGTAAGCAGTTCTATAAGCCCATAATGCATCATCAAGTTTCTTAGACCAATTCTTTCTAGATCTATTAACAGTCTTTTGCAAGATCAATTTAATTTCTCTATTGCTTAATTATACTTGACCACTAGACTGAGGATGATAAGGAAATGCAATTCTATGATTAACATCATACTTAGCAAGCAATTTATGGAAGGCACCATGAATAAAGTGTGAACCACCATCAGTCATTAAATATCTAGGGACTCCAAATCTAGGGAAAATAACTTCTTTAAGCATTTTAATAGAAGTGTTATGATCAGCACTACTAGTTGGAATAGCTTCTACCCACTTAGTAACATAATCAATAGCAACTAGAATATGAGTATACCCGTTAGACTTTGGAAAAGGTCCCATATAATCAAAACCCCAAACATCAAATGGTTCAATAACAAGAGAGTAATTCATAGGCATTTCCTGACGTCTAGTAATATTACCAATTCTTTGACATTCATCACAAGACAAGACAAACTTACGAGCATCCTTGAAGAGAGTAGGCCAATAAAAACCAGATTGTAGTACCTTATGTGCAGTTCTATCTCCAGCGTGGTGTCCTCCGTAGGCCTTGGAATGACACTTGTGAAGGATCTGTTCCTGTTCATGCTCAGGTACACAACGTCTAATAACACCATCTACTCCTTCTTTATAAAGGTGTGGATCATCCCAAAAGTAATGTCTTAAATCATAGAAGAACTTTTCTTTTGTTGGTATGTGAAACTAGGTGGTATAAATTTATCAACAATGTAATTAGCATAATCAGCATACCATGGAGCATTGAGTGAAGCATTTATGACAGCTACTTGTTCATGAGAAAAGCTATCATCAATAGGTAGTGGGTCATCAAGAACATTTTCTAACCTAGACAAGTTGTCTGCTACGGGGTTCTCAGCACCCTTTCTATCAATAATATGCAAATCAAATTCTTGTAGCAGAAGAACCCATCTAATCAGTCTAGGTTTAGCATCTTTCTTTTCCATAAGATATTTAATAGCAGCATGATCAGTGTGAACAGTTACTTTGGAATCAACAATATAAGGTCTGAACTTATCACAAGCAAACACAACTGCTAAAAATTCCTTTTCAGTGGTAGCATAATTTCTTTGAGCACCGTCTAGAGTTTTACTAGCATAATGGATAACATTTAATTTCTTATCAACTCTTTGTCCTAGAACAGCGCCAACAGCATAATCACTAGCATCACACGTAATTTCAAAGGGTAGGTTCCAATCAGGTGGTTGAAAAACAGGTGCAGAAATCAAGGCTTTCTTAAGGATTTCAAATGCTTCTACACAATCATCATCAAAAACGAATGAAACATCTTTTTGCAAAAGATTAGTGAGAGGCCTAGAAATCTTAAAGAAGTCTTTAATAAACCTCCTATAGAAACCAGCATGACCAAGGAAACTTCTTATACCTCTGATATCCGTAGGACACGGCATTTTTTCAATAGCATCAACTTTAGCTTTATCAACTTCAATACCTCTTTCGGAGATTTTGTGTCCCAAGACAATACCCTCATTAACCATAAAGTGGCACTTCTCCCAATTCAAGACAAGATTAGTTTCTTCACATCTCTGCAAAACTCGATCAAGGTTGCTCAAGCAATCATCAAAAGAAGTTCCGTAAACGGAGAAGTCATCCATGAAAACCTCAACAATCTTTTCACCAAAGTCAGACAATATAGCAGTCATACATCTTTGAAAGGTAGCAGGTGCATTGAATAAACCAAAAGGCATACGTCTATAAGCAAAGGTACCGAAAGGGCAAGTAAAAGTGGTCTTCTCTTGGTCCTCTTTTGACACAGGTATTTGAGAGAAACCAGAATAACCATCTAGAAAGCAAAAATGTGTGTGTTTGTATAATCTTTCTAGCATTTGATCAATAAAAGGAAGAGGGTAATGATCTTTCCTAGTAGCTTTATTTAATTTCCTAAAATCAATTACCATTCTATATCCTGTAACAATTCTTTGCGGGATCAATTCATTTTTATCATTAGGAACAACGGTAATACCTCCTTTCTTAGGAACACAATGAACGGGACTAACCCATCTACTATCAGCAAT
Organism: Elymus sibiricus; assembly: GCA_039707655.1. Lineage (NCBI taxonomy): Eukaryota > Viridiplantae > Streptophyta > Magnoliopsida > Poales > Poaceae > Elymus > Elymus sibiricus. The sequence goes on from CM077671.1 coordinate 487,214,514, forward strand.
AGGATAAATTATACCTGCCTCCAGAAGCTTTAGTATTTCATTTCTTACCACTTCTTTCATTTTAGGATTTAACCGTCGTTGGTGATCAACAACTGGTTTAGCATCAGGCTCCATATTAATTTTATGCTGACATAGAGTGGGACTAATGCCCTTAAGATCATCAAGAGTATATCCAATAGCAGCACGGTGCTTCCTCAGAGTTTTCAATAATCTCTTTTCTTCATGCTCTGAAAGGTTAGCACTAATAATAACAGGATATATCTCCTTTTCATCAAGATAAGCATATTTCAAAGTATCCGGTAATTGTTTAAGCTCAAACACGGGATCACCCTTGGGTGGAGGAGGATCCCCAAGTATTTCAACAGGCAGGTTGTGTTTCAAAATAGGCTGCTGATCAAAGAAAATCTTATCTATTTCATTCCTTTCATTCATATGCATATCGTTTTCATGGTCGAGCAAATATTGTTCTAAGGGATCAGTAGGAGGCACAGCAATAGAAGCAAGACCAATAATTTCATCTTTACTAGGCAATTCTTTGTCATGGGGTTGTCTACGAAATTTAGAGAAATTGAACTCATGAGACACATCCCCAAAACTTACAGTAACAGTTTCTTTCTCACAATCTATCTTAGCATTAACAGTATTCAAGAAAGGTCTACCAAATATAATGGGACAAAAATCATCTTGTGGGGAACCAAGAACAAGAAAATCAGTAGGATACTTTATTTTCCCACACAAGACTTCAACATCTCTAACAATCCCAACTGGTGCTATAGTATCTCTATTAGCAAGCTTAATGGTAACATCAATTTCCTCTAATTCAGCTGGTGCAATATCATTCATAATTTCTTGATATAAGGTAAATGGAATTGCACTCACACTAGCACCCACATCACACAAGCCATGATAACAATGATCTCCTATTTTAACAGAAACAACAGGCATGCCAACAATAGGTCTATGTTTATCTTTAGTATCAGGTCTAGCAATTCTAGCAGCTTCATCACAGAAATGAATAACATGCCCATCAACATTATCAACCAAGAGATCTTTAACCATAGCAATACCAGGTTCAACTTTGATTTGTTCAGGGGGTGTAGGTGTTCTAGTATAACTCTTACGAACCACAGTTGAAGCTTTAGCATGTTCCTTTATTCTAACAGGGAAGGGTGGTTTCTCAATATAAGCAGTAGGAATAATAGGATCAACATTATAAATAATAGTATCTTCTTCAACTTTAATAGGTTTAACTACTTTCACTTCAATGGGAGGATGATATTTAAACCACTTCTCCTTAGGGAGATCAACATGAGCAGCAAAAGATTCACAGAAAGAAGCTACTATCTCAGAGTCAAGTCCATATTTAGTGCTAAAATCACGAAAAGCATCGGTGTCTATAAAGGATTTAACACAATCAAACTTAAGGTTTATACCTGACTCCTTACCTTCGTCGAGTTCCCAATCTTCAGAGTTGCGTTTAATTCTTTCCAATAAGTCCCATTTGAATTCAATATCTTTCTTCATAAAGGAAACAGTACAAGAAGTATCGAGCATGGATTGATCATTATGAGAAAGCCGAGCATAAAAATTCTGAATAATAATTTCTCTTGGGAGCTCATGATTGGGGCATGAATATAACATTGACTTAAGCCTCCCCCAAGCTTGAGCGATTCTTTCTCCTTCACGAGGCCAAAAATTATAAATATAATTCCGATCACGATGAACCAGATGCATAGGATAAAACTTCTGATGAAATTCCAATTTCAATCGGTTGTAGTTCCATGATCCAATATCATCACATAGCCTATACCATGTCAATGCCTTCTCCTTCAAAGATAAATGAAAGACCTTCTTCTTGACATCATCCTCGGGCAAACCTGCAAGCTTAAATAATCCACAAACTTCATCCACATAGATTAGATGCAAATCAGGATGTAGTGTTCCATCTCCTGCATAAGGATTAGCTAGCAGTTTCTCTATCATACCCGAAGGAATTTCATAATAAATATTTTCAGTAGGTGCAGTAGGTTGAGGAGCATCTCTTTGTGCTTCCGGTCGGGGTGAAGATACCCCGAACAAGCCCCTCAAAGGATGATTTTCCATAGTAACAAGTAGGGGTGGGCATAAAAACCGAGAACCGAAGACCGGAGCTGAAAAACCCAAGACCGAAGCCGAAAAAACCGAGCACCGAAGATTCGGTTGTTTGCTCGGTTGGCAAATGGCAGTAACCGAAATTACCTCGGTGAATTCGGTTGTTGGAGCTTGTTAACCGAATCCCCGAACTGACCGAAATACTACTGTGTTGTATTAAAGACCGTACAAAGCCCAATAGCCCATCCACGTGAGATAGATCCAACACCACACGAAGCTTCTCAGCCACGAACACACTTATCCTAGATTTTCTCCTTGACGCACACAGGTCACCTGGTCACGCAGCGCCGCCGCCCTCCATTTCCCCGCCTCGCAATACCAGCGGCGACTGTCTGCGCAGGCGCCCATCTCTCCCGCACGACGATGGCCTACGACGCACATCTCTCCCACCCGGCGACGGCTGACGCCTGACGGCGCCCATCTCTACCGCGTGGCGACGGCTGGCGGCGCCCATCTCCCGCGCACGGCGACGGCCGTCGGCGGCTCGGCGTCCATCATCCCCGCGCGGCCTCACAACCACCACTCCTTCATGGCCTGTTGTGTGTTGTCCGTTTGGGACGATGCGGCGTTTCCTCGCAGCATTCTCCACAACCGATGCATGCTACGCATGTTAGTTTCTCTGTTCATATTTCCTTGACAAGATTTTACTTCAGATTCCTTTCTTCCAGCCATAATATCGGGTCTCTTCGGTAATAACCGACGGCCGAACCGAAATATGGAGGGACCGAAGCCTCGATCATTGATTTCTTCGAAGACCGATCGGTCACGAAAAACAAAAAACCGAATTTCAAAATAAACCGAGGAACCGAACCGAAATATTCGGTCTAACCGAATGCCCAGGCCTAGTAACAAGTGACAGTAAATTTCAGCACACTATATAAATTTTTCCTTACCAAGTTCCACTCACCAAAGGCGCTTCACTCCCCGGCAACGGCACCAGAAAAGAGTCTTGATGACCCACAAGTATAGGGGATCTATCATAGTCCTTTCGATAAGTAAGAGTGTCGAACCCAACGAGGAGCAGAATGAAATGACAAGCGGTTTTCAGTAAGGTATTCTCTGCAAGCACTGAAATTATCGGTAACAGATAGTTTTGTGATAAGATAATTCGTAACGGATAGCAAGTAACAAATGTAACAAAGGTGCAGCAAGGTGGCCCAATCCTTTTTGTAGCAAAGGACAAGCCTGGACAAACTCTTATATAAAGCAAAGCGCTTCTGAGGACACATGGGAATTTCTGTCAAGCTAGTTTTCATCATGCTCATATGATTCGCGTTCGTTACTTTGATAATTTGATATGTGGGTGGACCGGCGCTTGGGTGCTGTCCTTACTTGGACAAGCCTCCCACTTATGATTAACCTCTCTCGCAAGCATCCGCAACTACGAAAGAAGAATTAAGATAAATCTAACCATAGCATGAAACATGTGGATCCAAATCAGCCCCTTACGAAGCAACGCATAAACTAGGGTTTAAGCTTCTGTCACTCTAGCAACCCATCATCTACTTATTACTTCCCAATTCCTTCCCCTAGGCCCAAATAATGGTGAAGTGTCATGTAGTCGACGTTCACATAAGACCACTAGAGGAGAGACAACATACATCTCATCAAAATATCGAACGAATACCAAATTCACATGATTACTTATAACAAGACTTATCCCATGTCCTCAGGAACAAACGTAACTACTCACAAAGCATATTCATGTTCATAATCAAAGGAGTATTAATTATCATTAAGGATCTGAACATAAGATCTTCCACCAAGTAAACCAACTAGCATCAACTACAAGGAGTAATCAACACTACTAGCAACCCACAGGTACCAATCTGAGGTTTTGAGACAAAGATCGGATACAAGAGATGAACTAGGATTTGGAGAGGAGATGGTGCTGGTGAAGATGTTGATGGAGATTGACCCCCTCTTGATGAGAGGGTCGTTGGTGATGACGATGGCTTCGATTTCCCCCTTCGGGAGGGAAGTTTCCCCGACAGAACAGCTCCGCCGGAGCCCTAGATTGGTTCTGCCCAGGTTCCGCCTCGAGACGGCGGCGCTTCGTCCCGAAAGCTCTCTTATGATTTTTTTTCCAGGTCAAAACCCTCCATATAGCAGAAGATGGGCACCGGAGGACTGCCAGGGGGTCCACAAGCCACAGGGGCGCGCCCAGGGGGGTAGGGCGCACCCCCTGGCTTGTGACCTCCTGGTGGGTCCCCTCTGGTATTTCTTTCGCCCAATAATTTTTATATATTCCAAAATAATTCTTCGTAACTTTTCAGGACTTTTGGAGTTGTGCAGAATAGGTCTCTCAGATTTGCTCCTTTTCCAGTCCAGAATTCCAGCTGCCGGCATTCTCCCTCTTCATGTAAACCTTGTAAAATAAGAGAGAAAAGGCATAAGTATTGTACCATAATGTGTAATAACAGCCCATAATGCCATAAATATCAATATAAAAGCATGATGCAAAATGGACGTATCAGTGGGCTGGGCAAACCAGCCCCACAAGGCCCATGCGGCTAGGAAGGTGGGAAAGGAAAAAACCCCAAGTGGGGAAGGTAAACTCCAAGTAGGAAAGGAATCTTACTAGGAATTGGATTGGAGGTGGAATCCTCCACCTCCTCCTGGTTCGGCCGAACCCCTAGGGGAAACCCTAGGGAGGCTGCCTCCTCCCCCTCCCTCCTATATATACTAGAGGAATAGAGGCCCCAAAGACACAAGTCCACGTGCTAGTTCTCTTTTCCCTAGTTTCTCCACCAAATAGATTCCGACGGTGCTCAGGCGAAGCCCTGCCGGAATAGTTCCACCACCACCGCCGCCGCGCCGTCGCGCTGCCGGAGAACTCATCTACCTCTCCGCTCCCTCTTGCTGGATCAAGAAGGCGGAGATCGTCATCGAGCTATACGTGTGCTGAACGCGGAGGTGCCGTCCGTTCGGCGCTAGATCGTGATTGGATCGCGGGACGACTAGCGATTTGGATCGCGAAGACGTTCGACTACATCAACCGCGTTTCTTAACGCTTCCCGCTTAACGATCTACAAGGGTATGTAGATCCACTCTCCCTCTCGTAGATACTCATCACCATGGATACATCTTGCGTGTGCGTAGGAATTTTTTTGTTTCCCATGCAACGTTCCCCAACAGCTCCTTCATCCACGCGGACCCCGAGGTCGCACTAGGCGAGTTGCGTGCTTTGCCGCCCGCTCGGAGTCGATACCCTACAACTATCTTTGGAGCCGTCGCTCAGAGGTACAAATGAAAACCACACACATCGATCCCGAGGCCGCGCACCAGGTGAGCCGCCAGCTTCGTCACGCGAGCAACCGGCCGACACCCAACAACCAAAACCGAAGCCGCCGCTTCGTGGGAGATAGGGACCGTGCCGATCAGGAGCTCTCTGGATTTTGTGTTTTTCTCTTAAAAATCACCAATTAAGGGTTACCTCTTGCAAAGTTCACTTCCCCCATTTTATCTGGTTTGACAATTGAGGCACTGCATGTGCATTAGTTGTCAGAGAGTTTTACTTTTTTTAATAGATTTATCTTTTCAAAATGTTTTATCTCTTGATCAGTGCGTCCAGATTTCTCACGCGAGATATTCGAAACTACATCTCATGCTAATAGGTTTCGACGAACTTTATAAAAAACAGGAAATAAAAAAAACTATTAACCCAAAAAATAGAAGAGAATGATTCATGCAAAAAATGAATACTAAAAAGAGGAAGAAAAACTCCAAAGCCCAGAAGCGTGGCTGAGGGTTTTCCCTTTGTTTGGAAGCACATGTTGTGTTTTTCCTCTTTTTTGGGGAAACACATCTGCGGAAGCAAATTTGTAATTTCACACAAAGCAAATCTGTGCTTCTCTTGAAAACATAAATTTTCTAGAAGCAAATCTGTGCTTCTTGTGAAAAAAATGAACATCGCATTTTTTCTCTAGAAAAATATAATCCTAACCCCAAAAAACGAATAAAAAAATACATAGGAAGTACCCAAACCCAACATGTGACATTTGGCAACAGCTGAACGCACTACTTGGCACTGGCGGAGCTTCAGCAAGGCTACATGGGCCATGGCCCGCCCAGCTTTGCAGCACCTCCTACTATTACAGCCGGCCCATGGGCCGAGGAAATTCCAATTTCTTGCAATTTAGCCTATCCAGCCCGCCCAGATATTTGCTGCAAGCTCCGCCACTGCTACTTGGCACACCCCGCAAGGGGTAACCTTAGTTAGTTATTCCATATTTTTTCCTGGGTTGGGTGTTGGAGTCTTGACTAAGACCTCCTTTTGTTCCTAGGATAGGGATAACATAAGTATTGGAAACTCCTAAGAGCATCTTCAACAGACGCACGCTCGCACGGCGCGCAAAAAAAAAAATGCAGCACCAAAATAGCATCTTTTAACGCGCGGGAGGGCGTTTGCTCCAACAGACGCCTTAAAATATGGGTCGCGCCGCGTCCAATCTGACGGACCCCCCCCCTGCAACAGCCCAGCTTTTGCAGCGCGCACGAGTGGGCGCACCAAATACGCAGCGCGCGAGGCCGTTTTCCCAGCGCGCTGAACTTTGTTTACCGCGCGCGGAATTTTAGTGCAGTTGTTGGAGCGCTAGTTTTGACCGCGCACGCGCTATATAGCTGTTTTTTTCAGCGCGCGGCTTATCTAGCTCGGCTGTCGGAGATGCTCTGAGAATCTCAGTTCCTATAAAATAACAAATGTCATTTGATACATAGGATATTTTTTTATTGAGTCTAGGCTAATGTTTTTTATTTGAATGTGAAGAACTAGTTTCTATCCTACTGCATATGAATAAGAAGTCCTATCGCGAACCAACCTGTGGTTGGATGGTTAGAGGGACTGTGGTATCCCCAGCCCACCAGGGTTCAAGTTCTGGTGCTCACATTTATTCCTGGATTTATTTTAGGATTTTCGGCGACGCGCATTCAGTGGGAGGAGACGTTTCCGTCGACGACGAGGTGCCTACGGCGACTTCGTAAATCTTAAGATGATATGCCGGCTCAGTCCTATCCATTCCTACAAACCCTAAAAACAATTATTTGAAAAACGTATCCTATAAAATCCCTACACAATCCCTACAAATCAAAGAAGGCCCGAATGTGCTTTTTTCCATCAGCCCAAGGGTTAGCGAAAAGGGCCGGCCCCAACGACCAAATCAATCAATAGCCCAATACTTTTTTCCTCGTCCTCTCCCATCTCCATCTCCGACTGCGCCGCCACGACCACGAGCCATCCCCCAGCCTCGCTCACTCCGCCCTCCACCGCCGCCGCGCCGCTCCCCTTCGCCGGCACCCACCAGGCAGGGACCACCACCGGGCCGCTCCCTACGCCGGCCTCCACCGGACCACCGCCGTCCCTCCGTTCCGCTCCGTGAGCTCGCCTTTGACCCGGCGGCGAGGACCTGCAGGCTGCTCCTCTCCTTCCTCGGACGGTTCCGCCCCGTCCCCCGACTCCACCCTCAGCTTTCTTGCCCTCTCAGGCACCAGGCTAGTCAGCAGCCATCAGCGAGGCACGGAGGCGGGCCGGTGGCAGCTCGCCGGTTCAGATCTCCACCTCGCGCTCGCAGGCGGCAGCAGCACCCACCCAAGGTACACTCCTGCTGCCATTGCCTTACTTTTAAAGCTAATGCACAGTACAGATATAGCTTATGATTTGATTTGATTTGCTGCTCCATATTCTTTTTCCACTTGCTAAAAATCTAATTCTTTCCCTTTGGAACTTGGAGTCCGAACAGGGCATCAACATTCTCCGTGATCTTGGGCTCTCGGACTGGACCCAGGCGCGCCCGCCGGGATGGCCGGAAGGAGCCACTGGGTAGTTCGATTGGCTTCCCTTCTTGCAGTCGGATTCGTGGTCGGCTCTGTCGAGGCCAGCCCGGGAGATGCTCATCCGCAGTACAGGTGAGAGCAGTTCTTGGCTCATCTCGTGTTGCAGATGATGCACCATTGCGCCAGATTGCCGTTTATTTTCTTATACTTGATTCCATGCCTTGGATAGGTTGGTTCTTGATTTTTTCGTAGTTTTCATTCCTATTAAATTGTTGAATAGTACCCCTGAAATTTCAGGGGCTCATTTCTTTGTTCGGAAAGGTAGGATGAAATTCCAAATGATTTGGTTTTATCCAAATTCCTATGGATTTCCTTCAGTCCAAAGTACCCCTTTGCCGTTTACCATAACATTTGTTTAGCTTTATCAAATTGTAAATAAAATTGCTCTAAAAGCAGTTGATTAGATTCTGCTAAATTGTGGGACAGTGTTAAAGAAATGATCTTAATCAATGATGTGTTTGCTTGCACATCGTCTGTCCCGTAGCTGTTTTGTGACAGCCAGTCGAGGCAACCTGGGGTGACAGGATGCCTAGGTGCTCGTGATCAAATTTCAGGATACAAGAACAAATAGTAAATAATATCTCATATAATACGATAAATTGAATTTATGTGGATGCACATCAGGAGATATAGCAGCACAATTGTAGAATAACCCCAGTTCTAAACAAAGCACTAACAGTGGAGTACCATAAGCCAATTACCAGGCGACACCTGTGAAAGCTATTTCTTTTCCAGTGTGTTGAGTTGTTCATGTTTAATTTATAGTATCATACTTGCAGTATTATTTCTCTTCTAGTATCCTTCCATTTTGCTTGTGCAATCAGTCTACCACCCATAATATCTGCTTTCTGCCTGTCCTTTTTTCCTGGACTCAGTGGACTTTAAAAAATGACTATTACTAGATTTTAGATGTGTTTCGTAATAAAAAATAATTGAGTTCACCATATTTATTTTCCCTTTTGTATTTTTCTTAAAAAAAGTTGTACTGAAAACTGGTTGGATTCCTGAAATTTGTTCAGCTATCGACCTTTCAGTTGCCGTCATTCTTATGTTACACTGTTTAGAAGTTTCTGGTAACTTGCGTCGTGACCAACCTGCAGAACTTGTGTGAAGGAGTGTCAGAATACAGGGATTGTTGAAAGTAACATCATCAGCAACTGTCAGTCCCAGGAGAATGACAGCACATCTGCTGGAAGTTCTTGGTACACACAGGAGCCCCTTTACGTGCACTGGAAGCAACAAAACTGTAAGACAGACTGCCGCTACTACTGCATGATACGGAGAGAAGAGGAAAGACATTTAGGCGGCCTGAGCCCTGTTAAATATCATGGAAAATGGCCCTTCAAACGTGTTTCTGTCTTCCAGGCATGTTTTGGCTTGTATGTTGATGAGTGATACTAGTATTTCACCATGATGACTATCACTACTACATGTCTTAACTTGTTTGCCATTTATCAGGAGCCCCTTTCAGCTGCACTGTCTGCTCTCAACCTATTGACGCACTTCACTGGCTGGCTTTTATTCTTCCTGCAAGTGAATTACAGATTACCTCTTAGACCTCAGACGAAGAGGACATACTACGAATTCACTGGCTTATGGCATATCTATGCAATATTATCACTGAATGCATGGTTCTGGAGCACTATATTCCATACTAGGTGTGTGTTTGCTCAAAGCTTGGGCATGCTGTCATAATAGTATCTGATATCTTACTCAGCAGCAGCATTCTTCATTTTGTAGGGATATTGACTTGACTGAGAAACTGGACTACTCTTCAGCTGTGGCCCAACTTGGCTACTCTTTGATCCTTACATTGCTAAGAACTTTTAATGTCAAGGATGAGGCTGGCAGGGTGATGTTTGCTGCACCTATTCTAGCATTTGTTACTACACACATCTTGTATCTTAACTTCTACGACCTTGACTACGGTAAAGTTCCTTTTGCTTCTCCTACAGTATTTGATCTTTTTCTATCGTCATTCGTACAAGATCTATCCTGCATATATATGAAGTTAAATATTTTACTAGCTAGGCTCAACAATCTTGTAACTGTTACTTTTACCATGTTTTGTGGTGTTATTACAAGTTAAACAAAGGATACGATGGACGGAATATTATCATTGACGGACTGAATAATCGTGTCTTCAGTTTCCTTACACACACTTTGCCTTTTGTGCACAAACATATTATTAATTCATGTGCATGTGCTGTGTTTATATGCCTTTCCAGGATGGAACATGAAAGTTTGTGTGGCAATGGGTGTGGTTCATATTGTCGCATGGTCAATCTGGGCGGCTGTGACCCATCATCCGTCACGATTCAAGGTTTGGATCGTCATATTCGGAGGAGCTCTAGCTATGCTTCTTGAAGTGTATGACTTCCCTCCATACAAGGGGTACGCTGATGCACATTCGCTGTGGCACGCGAGCACCATTCCTCTCACCTATCTTTGGTGGAGCTTCGTTAGAGATGATGCAGAATTCCGCACCTCCACGCTTGTTAAGAAGGCCAAGTAGTAAATTAAGGTCATTATGAATGCTGTTAGCTTCCCCTTACAAACTTTGATCGATCAGGTAACATGAGAAGAGGACATGCGTGCCGCCATGCCGTGCGTCCCGAAAGCTCGGTATTCCCTCGATCGATCAGGACAAGTCGTTCATCTTTCGGCAAACTCAGCATCTTGTTTATGCGGTATCTTTAGTTCTTGACCTCCTGATTTCTGTTTTGATTGATATCAACAATTGTTCTGTAATAGAAAAAAAGGCATCATCTTTTTTTGTCCCTGTTGAAATGGTTCACCTTATGGGTTTCAACGCTTATATAAACCTAGCATTGATGTCAAAGACGAGATAACAGCCAGCAGTTAAGAATTTCAGTTCCTTAGGGATTTTTCAGCTCTCATTTCTTCCCTATATACTCCCTTTGTTCCTAAATATAAGTGTTTTTAGAGATTCCGCTACGACTACATACGGATGTATATAGACATACTTTAGGGTATAGATTCACTCATTTTGCTTTGTATGTAGTCCGTAGTGGAATATCTAGAAATACTTATATTTATGAACGGATGGAGTATATGTCCCTGTTTTGGATTGGACCGGTTTGGATGTCTGAAAGCCCTCAATCCGGCATCAAATCGGGGGTGGTCTAGGGAGTTCCGACAGTCCGGACCGACTCAAAACTCACAATTTTCTACAATACACTAAACTCTTTTCGTGTCTAACCCAGCCCTCTTCACACTTAACGTCAACGCCCTCGCCGCCATCATGATGAATCTGTTGGAGGCGATCAAACGCCAAGACCGGCGCTTAAGGGCGAGGGTGAAGGTGGTCGGTGTGGCTGCCTGAGCCCTAACTCTTCCTTCAACAGTCGAGACTCTTTTTGTGTCTTACCCCGCTCTCTCCATCCTCAACGCCACCACCCATGCCTTTGCGGCCATGCGATGGATCTTCGCCATCCTGGTGGACAAAACGCCCTTGTTTGTCACATGCTGATGAATCACGAGATGATCAACGCTAAGATCGAGGCTTGAGGGCGAGGGCGAAAGAGGTCGGTGCGGCTGCCTGTGCCTGAGCCATAACTCCTCTAACTGTCCAGACCAATCCATAATCACACTCAAAGCTCATGATTTTTGACAATTCACCCACTCATTTCGTGTTTGCCCTCTCCACCCTCAACGCCACCGCCCACGCCCTCACCGCCATCGCCATGGAGGCCAACAACTTGTTCGTCGTCCCGCCAGACGCAACGCCTTTGCCAACCATGTCTACAATGATGATTTGAGAGATGATCAAACGCCAAGACCGACTCTTGACAACGAGGGAGAAGGCGGTCGATGCGGCCACATGAGCCGTAACTCCTCCAACTGTGTGTACCCAATGAAAACCCCATTCAAAGCTCACGGTTTTGACAATTCACCCCCGCTCTTTTCAAGTCCAACCTCGCCCTCTCTACTCTCAACGTCACTGCCCACACCCCCATCGCCATTGCGATGGATCTGATGGAGGCCAGCAACTTGTTCGTCATCCCACTAGACCCAACTCCCGCCCTCCGCGTCCGTGCCAATGAAATTGGGAGACAATCAAATCGCTTGAGGGCGAAGGCTGTCGGTGAGGACGCGTCAGTATATATATGTGATGATCTTATTACAGAACATATAGTGTGAAAACAAATCAATGTGCACTGAAAAACATTCAGAATATCAGGATGCAATAATATTGCAATGTTTAACTGTTTTGAATAAGTAATCTGAATAACTTTACAGATTATTATTTTTTGCTGAAAAAGCGACATTTTATTTCTCTGAAGGGGTGCCAAGCTTTATTGCTACTAGTATATGATTATTTTATAAAGAAAAAGAAATTCATCCATGGAGGCTGGAAGTCCCCGGCGACGACGGGTTAGTGGCGCTTGACGGGCGGGTTGGGCAAGCCGGGGTAGCAGACCTTGACGAAAGACGTGCTGGGGAGCGACGCCGACTGGTAGGCGCTGATGAAGTTGGAGACCTTGAGCCAGCAGAGGCCGGAGCCGTCGGAAAGCGCGGTGGCGCCGACGCAGGATCTGCCGGCGAGGCAGTTGAGGCGGCAGGCCCTGATGCCGACGTAGAACTGCTCGATCGCGATCTCCGGCGGGTAGGTGAGGAGCTGCGTGTTGTCGACCTGGAGCATGGTGGAGTTGCCCGGGCAGTCCTGGAGCTCGGTCTTGCGCTTGCACCCGCTCCGGGGGTTGGAGGCGTCGATGAGCTCGAAGTTCCGTGACGGGCAGCCGCACACCGGCGACGTGCGGTTGTAGCTGCACACGCCCATGTTGCCGCAGTAGCCGAACACCTGGCATTGGTCCGCCACCGCCGACCACTGATCCGTCGCCGTGCCGCTGCCGCGTGCGGCGCTGTAGGCGCGGAAGTTGCCGTCCGAGTCGAGGCGCAAGAAGCGCAACATGTCGTCGCTCTCGGCGTAGTTGCTGCTGTAGGCGACGACGACGGGGTTGACGAGGGAGCCGTCGTTGAGGGAGACGATTCCGTTGGTCTGCATCGTGAGCGTGATTGTTTTCCTGGCGGTGAAGGAGTTGTTGTAGCCCTTATTGTAGTAGGTGATGGGGGAGGCGCCGGCGCTGGCCCAGTTGAGCGTGAGGTTGCCGGACCTGTCGACGGCGAAGACGTAGGGGCCGGAGGTGAGGTTCATGCCGGAGGTGAAGCTCTGTGACATGACCACGGTGTCCGTCGGGTGGTCGAATGACTGCCATAGGACGCGCCCTCTCGAGTTCTTGAGCACGAGGTTGCCGCTCTCCTGGATGGAGGCGGCGGCGACGCCCCGACCGGCGGTGCCCGACGACCAGAGCACGGCGCCGGAGCCTTTGACCAGCTGCAGATCGCCGGAGGACGAGAGGCGGAGCGAGCCCCTCGAATCCACGGCGGCGCCGGCGCCGGCGGACCAGACGGGGACGCCGCCGGCGTAGGTGACCGCGGCGACGAAGAGCGACGGGGAGGTCCGGGACGGCACGAATCCGAGGGAGAAGGTGGAGTTGGGGGACGACCAAGAGGTCGAATTGGCCGCCGGCGAGAGGGAGGAGCCTAGTGGCATGTCCGCGCCATGGGACAGGATGGAGAGGAGCAAGAAGCAGCAGCTTAGGACAGCAAGATCCGCTCCGGCTCCGGGACCTCCCCGTGGATGCCGCATCATTCCTGGTGGTGATTGCGCTGGAAGATGGAGCTAGGTGGGGGCTACGTAGCTCGGCTTCCCATGTCATGGCGCCTTCCCTCTAGGCTATATATAGCCTCTCAGTCTCAGCCAACGACCTGCTGACAGCTTGCTGAAAATCTATCCATCGGACAGCTTATTTGTGTGTTCCTTTATCCCTGATTTTTGGAGTTTCTATTTTTTTATTGGTCTCACCCACGTGGTTTTGACTCCTCTCACTTTTGCAAAGTGCTCCCCCGTGTTTGACCAAAAATTTAGACTGTTCAAAACAACTTTTAAGACAGGTTTATATTGGTAATTTTCACTCTCTTATTGAAGACGTCGTCGAGGTGTCTGTTGCGTGCCCTCTTTCTGACAACTCCAGGGAAAACCTTTGATCTCCATGACACCGAACGATGGTGGTGCATCCTTTGCGGTGTTGTTCATGGAGCTGCCGTCGGATGGAGGGACCAATGAGTGCATTGCGGTGGTGGTGTGGAGGCTTCTCTATGGCAACGAAGGCGGGGGTGAGCGCGGTCGAGGTCGCTGCAGAGGTTACGGTAGTCCACTCTTCGGTGTGTCCGTGGGTTTGCCTCGAAGCATCTCTTGCAGTGAGGAAGGAGCCACGGTGGCGGAGTCCGGGTGGTGAGGATGATGAATGGCTGGTGGTTTATATGGGGATCTTCGGCGGGATCCTTGCGTAGTTTCCCTTCTATTTCAAAATATTAAAAAAATCTATTAGCGTTGGAAATAAGAGATTTTTTGTTTCTCCATACATAATTAGTTTCTTCAGATTCTGACGTTACAAACAATTTTTATGAGACATAAAAAACCCCTGGCTCACTGTTAAATTCGGAGTTGCGTTGTCGCCGACATGGTGGATGATTGCTTGGCAGGGTTCTTCATGTGACTTCTCACCGTTGTTGCGATGTGGGCTTTGTCGACGGTCATTTGCAGCGAAGACAGATTTGCTTGCTCTGGGAGAAGTGATGATGATTGAGACCAATGTGCAACCTCGTGGAGGTTTCCTAAGAGTGGTATGCATTGTATATTGTTTGTGTGCCTGATCAGCAGGCTGTGACGTTTTTCAACTGGTTTTCTGCTAATTAATCAGGCAACTCTCTTCTTAACAATGACTCCGGTTTCATTTAAAAAATATATTATTGAAAACCATTCCACTTTTTTCTTCGCTGTTAAAAAGCTATTCCAGTTAATTCATATGTATTTCATATTTTTTTGGCATTTTAATTATAAGCTTTGGTGATTTTTTTTAAAATCTTCTGTTATTACAATATATTTTTAATAATCTAAAACTACAAATATACTGGAGCCCGTTTTGGCTCTGGGGAACATATGCTCTCTCATGAACATCAAATTTAAAATAAATAATAACTAAATTGAAAAATTCTGATTTTATGTCTGGATGTTCATGTTAGTCTAACAAGTGTGCTTGACAATTTTTCATGAGAAACGACATAGCAGCGCTTCGTCGGTGAAAAATAATAATTAATTGTAACATTTGAAGGTAACATTTGGCGTTCGATTTGTTTTTTCACACATATTAAAATGCTTAAGCTTTTTCACTAAAAAGTTACGGATAACATTTGGTTGTGCCAATGAACACATTAATTTTATTTTCGATTTTGTTGACATTTGTAGAAAACATTTTTGGTGATCACAAGCATATGCAAATATTTAAAACAATTATATGCCAAGGGGCTCCGACATGTTATATAAGTCGGGGAAAATCTAGTCATCTTTGTAGTTTGTACACCCCAATCACAATATACACGAGTAGGAGTAGGTTATTACCTCGTAAGGAGGGCCCGAACCTGGGTAAACTTTATCTCATGTTCCCTTCCGACCTAATCGCCACGCCGAGATACCATATCGAGGGATCTACCTGTATCAGCTCTGACAAGGGTAGATGGCTAGGACGAGGAGATCTCCTCCTAGTAACTAGGAAGGCAAAGTCTCCTCCCCCAGTCCAATTTGTCGACCCCATGCAATCTATAGGTGGCACCCCCCTTTGGGCCTTTTGTGGCCCATGTGTGAGCAGCCCTTTCAGCCTATCCAAGGTTTTCTTTTTCCCTATACCATTCCAAAACTTTCTGGCAGTTTTCGAGAACCTTCCGGACTTCCCATAAATAGACCTAAACTTTTTTGGGCACTTATTATACACTACCAGAACTTTTGGAACGCTTTCGAGACCATTTGGAACATTTTTGGATCCATCTAGAACAATTTTGGATCTCAGTATCTCATTCTCTTTGATATCATAGTTCTCATAAATATTACTAGCTGTTAAGCATGTGACCCTGTAGGTTCAGAAATAACTGGACATGATGTGGAACACCTCCCGGTCAATAGTTAACCAAGATATCTAGGCACCCTTTTTAACTCTCCACATATTTATGAAGTTCTCGAGCAAACCTTATGTTCCTGCATACCATTCCCTTTGCTTTTCAATAAGTTACAAAACCCGATGCGATATATTATCAATATCCCCGTGATCAACACTTTGATCACTAAAACGATTATCCTCATTATCAGTTTTGTTCTCTTTACTTGTGTTCATATTCTAGTATCCTTGTGATCTCAATCACATGTGTTTGGTCAGAAGATGATAATACCGTAACACCGAGTGGGACAGAAGAGTATCTCTGCACCGTTGGAGAAGCAGATCCCAATCTTGAATTATCGATATCAAGACATATGTTTCCGGTATACCCGTAAGTTAATTTTATTATCACCCATTTAGGGTGTGACGTTTCAGAACCCTAAAGTAACCATCCGGTATGTTGGCACACGATATTCTCATGGTCTAAGAAAGTAAGTGAACGTGAACATTTTATATGAACTGACAACATAATAATGATGTGATCTCACAATAATTCACTAGTTGGGTCTATCCAACACCATTGTTTAATAACAATGTGTTCTCATTATTTATGGCATCCCTGTTACTGTAAATCTGTAATAATGCCCATGATCAGGAAAACACCATCATCATCAATACATGAGCTGGTCCCAAATCACGATACAACCAATAACAAACTAATCTATTGAGGCAACTAAAAAAAGAAGCATCACTAATCAAATTCTAGACCTAGTCATTGTCGATTTTCGTCATCTCCATCTTTTTTTACGTAGTTGTGGCTTCTTCCTGTTCGAGTTATGTGTTTGTGAAAGAATAAAGAGGGGCATTGGCTCTACCAAGGACCTGTCGAAGCAAAATTTGAATCCATGGGAAAAACTAAAGGAAAAATCTACAATACATGTTAGGTGGGACCATCTAATTAGCTGCGCAGGGAAAGAGAAAATGCATGCTACGCAGGGGTAGGCTGGCTCACACACTATTTTCGGCAGTAGTTTCTTTTACTTTAATTGTGTTTGTTCCTTTTCACATTTTCTATAGTGACACATCAGGTGTTTCTCTCCTAGACATTTGCTAGGCATTTAGCCCACGACCTCTCAATTTGTATAGTCTCTAGATTTCTTCTTCTTCTCATGTGCATATCTACTTGCATTACTTTTGTACAATAGGGCCAACACACCTTCATGTGAAATATTTTTAGTCTTTGGGATGCATATATGGTATTTGTTTTATCGTGCGACGACACATAGGTGCACAAGCACAACACCGTGTCAACTAGTTTTTTATAACCACTGATAAGTTTAATGAAACAATATGAGAACCTGGTAGAGTTAAACTGACAAGTACAATAAAATAATATGGCAACTTATTTTTACAACTACTGATAATCTTACTGAATCAACATGGCAATTTGGTAAAGTTAAATTGGCAACTATAACAAAAAACCGTGGCAACTAATTTCTACAACCACCAAGGAGTTTTATGAAATAATATGACAAATTGGCAGAATTAAATTCGGAAGCACATCAAATACTGCGGGCAACTAGATTTTGCAGCCACTAACAAGCTTTATGAACCATTATGGCAACTCTTTAGAATAAACTGAACACTACCTAAGAAAATGGAACAAATCAATTCAGACCATTTTCGACATACTAATACTATCTGCTAAAGGTTGCATGTAAATGTCACTCGTTGTGCAACAAAACGTTAATAATTTTAAGGAGTAGCTGTTATGGTCTATGTCATAAAAATGTAATGTGTATTGCATCAATATAATTGAGTCGTGCTAAATTTAATATGTATCTTGTAATAAATTTTTTCCTATACTTTTTTCTACAATTTTCTAAACTACATAATGTCGATGTATTTATGGTACGGATCTAAAACATAGTCTAATACATATCTTACTATTTAATTTAAGAGCATATCAGTAGAAACTTCTAGAGTACAAATTGAATCATTTGCATGATTATTTACACTATTTTCCGTGATCAAATGTGTCTTACAAGTTATAGTGTGTACGATAGTAGGTTGATAACATGTGCATGCTTTATAATTGGCATTGAAATAGCATTGCTAAAGGTAATAATCAACAAATCAACTGAAATGGATTTTATTAACTTTGCATACACATGGTTTCATTATTTGATATTCTCTCCTATAGTCTGCTTGGTATCTCTTGATATGAACAACTCCCGCCAGTTTATGAAATAAACTAAAAGTCCATACACATAATCAAATATCAGAACTAGGAGAGCACCCTAACTAAACTTTTTGTTGATGATAATATTGGGATGACCAAACATACATTGTAAACACTATTTGGTATGTTGTGTGAGCTTAGCACTAGTAGAGAAATGGGCATTAGTAGCGGCCCCTAGCAGCGTTTATGGAAAGAACCGCCTCCGCTATTCTATCTCCTATGTATTCAGCTATGCACCCATTCCTAACCCTAGCCTCGCACCATGGAATCATAGATCTGGCTCTGCTAAGCCTCTTCGTCACCGGAGTGTGAGTATAGCGTGCAAACTGCATGGTCTCCATGTTCCATCATTGTGCCTCTCCATGTTGCATTGCCCTCGTGCATCATGACGCCCTGTCGTGTTGCGTCTTCGTGGTCCGTCACCATGCCTTGTCCCTCAACCTCGCTCCGAAGGACCAAGGTAAGGGTGTTTCAAACGCATCCCCCATTTCCCACAATGTTCAAATAACACAGTGAGTGGCGGTTGTTAGCGAAGGAGCCCGCACTAGTGGAGAAATGGTTAGCCATAACTTTAATTGGTGGCATGCTGATGCTTGTGATCTGCATTGGGTTTTCCGTGAAGAGGAACGGGTGATGCAGCACAATGTGGGTAAGTATTTCCCTCAGTTAAGAACCAAGGTTTATCGAATCAATAGGAATATCGGTCATCAACTGTCTTCAGCGGCTGCACACAAAAGAGCACACACTTGCACCCAACGCGGCAAGAGGGTTGTCAATCCCCTTGATCTCGTTATTTCAAAGCAAATAAGATGTGTAGATGATAGTAGATAATTGTAAATTGGAAAAAAAGGCAACAAGGTATTGTAAGCATTTGCAAACTTATAAGTGGATAGACCCGGGGGTCATAGTGTTCTCTAGTGGCATCTCTCATGTAGTAGGCATACGGTGGGTAAACAAATTACTCTTGGGCAATTGATAGAAAAGCGGATAGTTATACAATCTTTATTCACGGCAATGATCATGTATATATAGGCATCACGTCCATAAGAAAATAGGCCGACTCCTGCCTGCACCTATTACTATTACTCCACCCATCGACCGCTATCCAATATGCATCTAGAGTATTAAGTAAAACAGAGTAATGCTTGGAGAACGATGACATGATGTAGACAAAGATAATTCAATTAATATGAACTAACCCCATTGTTTTATCCTTAGTGGCAACAATACAAAGACGTGTCTTGTCCCTTCCTGTCACTGGGATATAGAGCATCGTGTAGGAGATATGCCCTAGAGGCAATAATAAATGTTATTGATTATCTCCCTGTTCATAATTAGGTTTATGTTCCATGCTATAACTGCTATGGTTCTCGAGTCTACAATAACCACGAGGCTCGGAGGAAGACTCATATGCACGTGTGGAATAATAAACGGTAAAATGAATTCCTAGTCTGGCCTCTAAGACTGGCTCAAGTATTGCATGATGATCTTGTTTTCCTGATCATGGGCATGGCTATGCCGGCAATTTTGAGGGCACAATGTTAGAAGAACATTTGTGTTGAATCGACCTGAATTGATGTTATGCTATGAGATACATTCGTCATAAGTTAATGGTTAATAACACAGAGATGGTTAACGTTTGCATGATTCCTTAGACCGTGAGAGTATCGAGTTTCTTCATGCTTGCTTCATGAACTTTGGGGTTTGTTAAACGTCATCCGTAAATGGGTGGCTATTACGGCGGCTTACGGGTTCATGGAAAAGTATGTCAAGTAACTTGATAGCTCAAGATTGGGATTTGCTCCTCCGACGATGGAGAGATATCTCTGGGCCCTCTCGGTGTTACGGTATCCATCATCGTCTGGCCAGACACTTTGTGATTTGATCACGGGGATGCCGGAACACGGAACGAGAAAAGAGAACAATACCGGCAACGAGGTAACTGGCATAGTGGACAAGTTGTTGATCCACGGGGATGCCAACGTGTCTCACCTCGGGTATTTGTAACATATCGCGAAGCAACAGGAATAGCACACGGCAACTGGAGGTTCACTCGAATATTCATTCGTGTGGGTATAGGGGTCAATATGGGTGTCCACGGCTCCGATATTGATCATTGATCGGAAGGGGTTCCGGGTCATGTCTATGCTTCACCGAACCTATAGGGTCACACGCTTAAGGGTCATCTATCTGCTGAATACTAGACAGGGAGTCTGAGAGAAAATCACCGAAAAAGTTTCGGACAGCGGAAAAGTTCCGCAGAGAGCTCACCGGATGAGTTCCGGTGAAACTGAAAAGTTGTTTCAGAGGATACCATAAAGTCAAATTGGTTTTGGCACATGCCTGATAATTCTTGGAGGGTGCCAGAATCATTCTGGAAACTTTCTGGAATTTTCCGGAATGAAAACCGGAAATGTTCCGGAGCTGCCGAAACCGCTTCAGATGCTTTTCGCAGATGAAAATCACTAAACCGGAATTGTTCCAGCTCGCGTTTAAAATTATTTTGGTGGGTACTGGAAATGTTCTAAGCCCACATGAATATTTTCAGTTCGATCAGACGCTGAAAAATGTCGTCGTGAATAGTGAAAGTGCTTTTTGGGATATTTTTGGAAAAGTACCTTTTGGGATATTTTCCCAAAAGGCTTCTAGAAGGGATGGATGGATGGGGACCACCTTTGGGGGGCCCCACAAGGGTTGTGGCTGGCCAAGAAGTGGGCTCCACCTTGGAGAAGTGGGCTCCACCTTGGAGCCCCACTTGCCCACTTGCTTTCCCATTTTGCCCTTGGAAAGTGTTTCCTTCATGAGCAAGTTTTGGTATTTTTGAAATGCCCTCCTCGCCCTTGGTTTTCCTATAAATAGAGGTGAGTGGGCTGCCCACAAACTCACTCTTTCTCACATACACAAGCCATGCATGATCTGGCATTCTCTCTCCCTCCCAGCGAAATAGTTTCGTAGAGCCGAAAGGCTGTCTGGGTTCCGACAGGAACTAGTTCTGGACGGCGAAGCCCTGCCGGATAGATGACACCGTATGTGTGCAACTCTGTAGAGAGATCGTAGTTTCGGTCTTAGTTCGAGTGTGCCTCCCGAAGGGCTGTCCGTGTGACCGTCTGAGTTTCGGAGGTCCTCCCGAAGGGCTGTCCGAGTGACAGTCCGAGTTTCGGAGGTCCTCCCGAAGGGCTGTCCGCGACACCGTCTGGGGGACTGTGCGACCGCCTCCCGGAGGGCTGTCCGAGGGGCAGATGAGGGTATACATCCTCGCGGTTGGGAGGTTGTAAAATCCTAGCTGCGGGGATCTGCACCGCCGATCGTCATTGACTCTACTTTCGCTGCGCTACGAGTCGGTAACGAAAGAGATCAAACCTTGTATGCAGTCTCCATAGTGGTCCTGGGCTGGTGCGTAGGTCAGAAATTTTTTGTTTTCTGCTGCGTTACCCTACAGTGGCATCAAGAGCCGTGCTATGCGTAGATGCAGATTGCGATCTAGAATACATAGAGATGTATGGGTGTTGCACAATATAATTAGGTAGTACATGAGATCTATTGCTGAAAATTATTTGTGCGGGTAGCAGATGAAATCTGTTACCCGATGTTCTTGTTGCTTCCCTGGAATTTGCGTAGTCCTGATCTTGACGGCATGGTGGAATCTCACAAAGTTCTGGCAATCCGCGATCCTTTCATGCTGCTCCTGAGTATGCTCATTGACAGATCAACGAAGTGCTAACAGTTCTTTGGGTTCTACCATAGTTGAGAAAGATGGATGTTTCGCAGACGAAAGGGCAATGCAGATGTGATCTGCACGGGGGTCACGCGTATGACGAAGTTTAGTATGGAGCTCGAGATTTTATTGTCTCGTGTTTCATACACCCTGGAATGTTAATCTAGCGACTTGGATTATCATGCTTGATGATGGACGTTGGTAGCTTCGGTTTGTTTCGAAACCTTAGAAGCCACGAAAAATTAAAATTTTGCATGAACCGATTAGAGGCGTCTAACTTGGTTTTGCAGGATGGTTTGCATGTGCATATGATGTGGTATAGCAGTGTTCATAATAATTTGATTATGTATGAGATGACTATATGATGTAATATTAACATGACCTGCGTGTCATGATTCGGCATGATGGCTGGAGCCATATGATTGTCACTTTAATGACCTGCATGTCAACCTTAAGTAATGCACTTATTTTATTAGCTATAGAGATAGCAATATTATCTGGTGCATCGACAAGGTGGTGGCAATCTTCGCGAAGGTGAACACCGATGCGAATGCCGGAGACGAAGAAATGAAAGACTTCTCCATCAGAAAGGGCTATACCATATCGTGCTGTTATGAATTGCCTGAGATGTTTATCCCTTATGATGCACCCTTTTTGATTGCGCGGTAGTCGCTTTTTATTAGGGTGATCTCTCACTTAAAATATCAAGTAGTTAGTGTTCTCCCAAGTGTAGCACCGTCACGGCACCTATCTCTTCGGGGCATCACATGATCTCCATGGGTGCGAACGATTAGAGAAGTGTGAGGCGGGTGAGTTGAGACCTCGCAGCGAGATCACTTGGTTGTCTTGACGTTCAGGCAGGACAGTCCTGAGCTCGGAACACACGCATCGAAAGATGAACAAGAATCACATAGAGATGTGATCGGCAAGTTTGCCTACCGATTGAAGTTCGCGCCATTTGAGTTCATCTCGAACCGTGGCGTTGAATTGAAATGTGGATCTTGTATCACTCACAATCAATTATGAGAGATATTGATTTGAGTGGGAGCGCACTGTAGAATTAACTTGTTTAATTCTCAGTGCAATTAATTTTGAACACTGTCTAAGTGTGGTTTGCATAATAGTTGTAGAATAATGGCCCGCGTTTCCACCTTCCCTATTAAAATTGAATAGCTGTTAAATATCTGGTTAAAACTTTACGGTTGGTAACGTAATGTGAGGATTGTCCTCAAGAGTGCCGAGAAGGACTTTGTCCTATCGCATGCTTTCGGTATTCTCCCGCTAATGCTATGGATCATATGACTCTCGTCCTTCGATCCAAAAGCTAGAATTCCATTTCAGTCAAAGTGCAATATGTTTGCTTCCATGAGACCCGAACTTCGAAAGTTTTGGATAGTTATGTGATATTCATGGAATCTGAAAATCATTTTCAGAGACAGACAAAGGCTAAAAGATATGAGATATCCAAAGAAATGTTTGTTTGCAAACTATTAGTAAAGGAGTTTACTATGCATTAGACTGATAAGAGAGGGATCCAGGAGAATGCCTGTCATATGATGAAAGGTGAATAAAACAACAACTTAAAGAGAAAGGAAGTGTTCGAAGGGTGTTAGTGAGACTTTCACGCCTAGGAAGTCCGGGGCTAATGCCACTCTTAAGTTGGGTGCTTCTTCTGAGAGTAGGAGAAATACTGAAAGTGAAACTGTTAGAAGTATAATGGCAAAAGGAAAGAAGACTGGAATATCCAGCTCATGTATGAATGTCATATAGGTTTTTGATGTATAGAAGGCTGGTCAAAGATATAGTTCTTGGGAATTATGGTTAAACATGTTAATTACTAATTCTTGGGTATTGTGAGTTAATCGCAAAGATACCCGCTCGATTGCATTCTGTTGCAACTCGATGTAAGAACTACTATGGCCTGAAAGACTAGCCAGGAATGAGGTTAGATACACGCAGGGAACATAGTAAATGTTACTATGCCTTCCATAGGTGTATTCCCTATGTATTTACTTTCATAATTCATTTTAGAGTTTCACACTCTAGCCCTTTGCATAAGGTATCTGGCAAGAAGGTTGTTCATAAGAGAACTTTTAATGTTCGGTGTTATGAATAACATAAGGGCCATACTTTCATTATGAATGAGACGTATGTTAAGAATATTGATAATAATACATAACCTCTGGGTTTACTTTCATAATTCATTTTAGAGTTTCATACACTCTAGCCCATTGCACAATGTTTGTTGCAAAAGAGTTGTTCATGAAAACAACAATTGTTGTTCAGTATTATGAATAACATGAAGGGCCATGCTTCCATCCTAGATGGGATGTATGTTATGAATATTGATGGAAATATGATACATCCATAACACTGACGCTAAATGTCGCAAGACTAAAAGAATACCACACAAGTGTGGCACTGCATTTGGTCACATTGGAGAAACCCGCATGGAAATTCCATTATGATGGATTTTGAAGTCGTTTGATTTTGAATCATCTGACACTTGCAACTTTCCTCTGAAAAGTGAAGTGACTGAAATACCGTTCACATGCCATAAGGAACGAGCAAAGAACATATTGGTGATCATACATTATGATGTGTGTAGTCCAATAAATGTTGTTGCAAGTAGTGGATTCATCTATCTTCAGAAATGACTCAAGTAGATATATGGATGTTTACTTGTTGAGACGTAAGTCTGGATCTTTTGAATTCATTCATAAGGTTTTCAAAAATGAAGTAGAAGTTGTTGTAACAAGAAAATTATGTTTCTACAATTCGATTGCAGAAAGGAATATTTGAGTTACAAGTTTAGCGAATGTCTGATGAGTTGTGAAAGGGGTTTCATAACTTGCACCTCCCGGAACACCACTGCAAGTGGAGAGTCCGTGTAGATGTAATCGAACCATTTATGACATGGTAAGATCAAAGATGACATAAATAGATTTACCATTATCCCTTTTAAAGTGATGCTTTAGAGACTGCGGCTTTTACACTGAAAAGAGCTCCATCAGGTCTGTTGAAATGACGCCATGGTATGGTACGCCCAACCATGTTATATCTTTTCTTAACATTTGGAATATGGGGCTTGTGTAAAAGGTTACAAACCTATTCCAAATTAGACAAGTGCTACTTTGTAAGGTTATCCCAAGTCATTGGGTATTTCCCCACCACTATACCGAGGCAAAGGGTTTTTGCCGCAAAACGGTATGCTTTTAAAGAGAATAGTTCTTACAAAAGGCGAGTGGGAGGACAGTGCAACTCGACGAGATAACCAGTATCTTCGTCATCAGGTCAAAGGAAAGAAACCTTGGAAGTGATTCCGGAGTTTCCTACTGCGACTGATACGGAAGTCTCTACAATAAAATGTATGGACTTCAGTCGAACTTGCAGCTGAACCCCGTAGGCAAGGCTCGTGCAAACCTCTCAGGTGCGCAAACGAGATATTGTTGTTGGACAACAGTATACCTACGATACATAAGGAAGCGATGATGGGCCCTGACTCCGGAATTGGCTAAATGCCAATACAATCTGAGATAGTTTCCATATCAATGTTTCAAGATTAAAATCTTGATACACCTTTCGGAAGGCTTAGAGTCTAACGAATATTTATGGAACTAAAAACTGATACGGATAAAAATGTTTTATCCATAAAGCTCGACTTGTTGCAAAAACAAGTTCAAAGAGTTGACTACGATGAGATTGTCTCACCGTAGCGATGCTTGAAGTCGGTTCGGGTTGAACTAGCAATTAATACATATTTCAATCATGAGATATGAAACATGGATGACAAAAGGATTTCCATCTGATGGGAATGAAACCTAGGACTTGTATGTGATACAGTCCAAAGTAATTTGTCGATCCAGAGGATGCTAGTAAGTATGCAAACTTCAGAGTTCCAGCGATGGACAGAAGAGAGCAAAGTGGAGTTGGAATCTTCGTTTTTGATGGAATGGTCAAAGGGGTTTGACTTCATCAAATGGGTATCGAAGATGCTTGTGATTCAAGAAAGTAAGTGGGAGCATAATAATATTTCTAAAAACCTTGTGTACTTGACACATTGTTAATTGGAAATAAATTTCTTGACACGAATTAGGACTTCATTTGAAAATAGTTTTTCAATGAAGTGCTTAGGCTAAATAGCGTCAATATTAGGCATGATGATCTATGAAGATAGATTTACCTAATAGGGCTAAGCTATGAATACATATTGACAAGGTGCTAAAACCTTCTAGCATTTAAAACGCCAAGGAGTGATTCTTGCCGAAGTCACATGTGAAGAGTTTTGCAAGACTCGGTGTCTCAAAACACAGATGAGCAAAAATACATGATGGTGATTCCACACACTCTTGTGTTTGGATTAAACATGTATTTCATGGTATGTAAAAACAACCAGATATGTCCAATACTCCAAAGTTGTTGCGAGTATAGATACCAAAGTGATCAAAAGTACTGATCGTGGGACAACAGTGAAAGATGTCATTAGGTACTAGAGTAGTACTGATGACATGGTTTCTCGCAAGCAGAGATTATGAAGTGCTCGTTGTAAGTAATTACATCGATACAATCTTCATCAATGCTCCATGCGATTTTCGATTTAAGTTAAGGGTTTTGTGTAATACACAACATAGTGGCACGGTAGTTGGAAATTGTTCCAAACAAGATACTGTGGCGAATTCTATAACAAAGGCACAGTATGTTGACGCTTTAGAAGCGACAAAGAAGTTGTTGAATCATATAGTTCATTCATGAACTTAGTATGGTTCCAAGATGGCTTTGGTCTATGGGACACTATTGCAGATAGTTGCTCCATAGCTCAGTCTGAGGAATCAGGTTTCGACCAATGATTCACACATATGCAAAGCCAAGTCCACACAAAATATGAATTTTGTGAAAGCATGAAAACGCGAGGATATGCAATGTTACACACGGAGCTGAAGTCGTCAGATCCGTTGGACATCAGGCTATACCACATGCGAAGCATATTTTACACCAGTATGCCATAGGTGTAAAGTACATTAGCATTGACTAGATTATTGACTCTAGTGCAAGTGGGAGTCTGTAGGAGATATGCCCTAGAGGCAATAATAAATGTTATTGATTATCTCCCTGTTCATAATTAGGTTTATGTTCCATGCTATAACTGCTATGGTTCTCGAGTCTACAATAACCACGAGGCTCGGAGGAAGACTCATATGCACGTGTGGAATAATAAACGGTAAAATGTATTCCTAGTCTGGCCTCTAAGACTGGCTCAAGTATTGCATGATGATCCTGTTTTCCTGATCATGGGCATGGCTATGCCGGCAATTTTGAGGGCACAATGTTAGAAGAACATTTGTGTTGAATCGACCCGAATTGATGTTATGCTATGAGATACATTCGTCATAAGTTAATGGTTAATAACACAGAGATGGTTAACGTTTGCATGATTCCTTAGACCATGAGAGTATCAAGTTTCTTCATGCTTGCTTCATGAACTTTGGGGTTTGTTAAACGTCATCCGTAAATGGGTGGCTATTACGGCGGCTTACGGGTTCATGGAAAAGTATGTCAAGTAACTTGATAGCTCAAGATTGGGATTTGCTCCTCCGACGATGGAGAGATATCTCTGGGCCCTCTCGGTGTTACGGTATCCATCATCATCTGGCCAGACACTTTGTGATTTGATCACGGGGATGCCGGAACACGGAACGAGAAAAGAGAACAATACCGGCAACGAGGTAACTGGCATAGTGGACAAGTTGTTGATCCACAGGGATGCCAACGTGTCTCACCTCGGGTATTTGTAACATATCGCGAAGCAACAGGAATAGCACACGGCAACTGGAGGTTCACTCGAATATTCATTCGTGTGGGTATAGGGGTCAATATGGGTGTCCACGGCTCCGATGTTGATCATTGATCGGAAGGGGTTCCGGGTCATGTCTATGCTTCACCGAACCTATAGGGTCACACGCTTAAGGGTCATCTATCTGCTGAATACTAGACAGGGAGTCTGAGAGAAAATCACCGAAAAAGTTTCGGATGCCGGAAAAGTTTCGGACAGCGGAAAAGTTCCGCAGAGAGGTCACCGGATGAGTTCCGGTGAAACTGAAAAGTTGTTTCAGAGGATACCATAAAGTCAAATTGGTTTTGGCACATGCCTGATAATTCTTGGAGGGTGCCAGAATCATTCTGGAAACTTTCTGGAATTTTTCGGAATGAAAACCGGAAATGTTCCGGAGCTGCCGAAACCGCTTCAGATGCTTTTCGCAGATGAAAATCACTAAACCGAAATTGTTCCGGCTCGCGTTGAAAATTATTTTGGTGGGTACTGGAAATGTTCTAAGCCCACATGAATATTTTCAGTTCGATCAGACGCTGAAAAATGTCGTCGTGAATAGTGAAAGTGCTTTTTGGGATATTTTTGGAAAAGTACCTTTTGGGATATTTTCCCAAAAGGCTTCTAGAAGGGATGGATGGATGGGGACCACCTTTGGGGGGCCCCACAAGGGTTGTGTCCGGCCAAGAAGTGGGCTGCACCTTGGAGCCCCACTTGCCCACTTGCTTTCCCATTTTGCCCTTGGAAAGTGTTTCCTTCATGAGCAAGTTTTGGTATTTTTGAAATGCCCATCCTAGCCCTTGGTTTTCCTATAAATAGAGGTGAGTGGGCTGCCCACAAACTCACTCTTTCTCACATACACAAGCCATGCATGATCTGGCATTCTCTCTCCCTCCCAGCGAAATAGTTTCGTAAAGCCGAAAGGCTGTCTGGGTTCCGGCAGGAACTAGTTCTGGACGGCGAAGCCCTGCCGGATAGATGACACCGTATGTGTGCAACTCTGTAGAGAGATCGTAGTTTTGGTCTTAGTTCGAGTGTGCCTCCCGAAGGGCTGTCCGTGTGACCGTCTGAGTTTCGGAGGTCCTCCCGAAGGGCTGTCCGAGTGTCAGTCCGAGTTTCGGAGGTCCTCTCGAAGGGCTGTCCGCGACACCGTCCGGGGGACTGTGCGACCGCCTCCTGGAGGGCTGTCCGAGGGGCAGATGAGGGTATACATCCTCGCGGTTGGGAGGTTGTAAAATCCTAGCTGCGGGGATCTGCACCGCCGATCGTCATCGACTCTACTTCCGCTGCGCTACGAGTCGGTAACGAAAGAGATCAAACCTTGTATGCAGTCTCCATAGTGGTCCTGGGCTGGTGCGTAGGTCGGAAAATTTTTGTTTTCTGCTGCGTTACCCTACACATCGCCAGATTGAACCCACTACAACACACCCCTCTCAGTGAAGAAATATCAATCTAGTTGGCCAAACTATCTCACTAGATCGGAGAGATTTACGAAGCTATAATGATCATGCAAATAAGAATCATAATAATCAGAGGTGACTCAAATACTTTTCATGAATAATCTGAATATAAACCCACAATTCATCGGATCCCAACAAACACACCGCACAAAAGGATTACATCGAATTGATCAAAGCGAAGATGCGATGATCATTGTATTGAAGATCAGAGAGAGAGAGAGAGAGCCATCTAGATAGTAACTACGGATCCGTAGGTCTGTAGTGAACTACTCACAACTCATCATGGAGGCAGCAAGGATGATGTAGAGCCCCTCCGTGATCGATTCCCCCTCCGGCAGATCACCGGAAAAGGTCGCCAGATGGGTACGTGGCAGAACATAGACTTGCGGCGGTGGAAAAAGTGTTTCGGAAGCTCTCCTAGGGTTTTGGGAATATTTGAGGATTTATAGGCCAGAGAGGGGCACGAGAGGGCGGCCGAGGGAGCCACGACCCATCAAGGCACGACCTGGCCCCCTGGCGCGCCCTGTTGGGTCGTGGTGCCCTCGTGCTGCCTCTCGTCTCCTCCCGAAGTTTCCAGGTCTTCTTTTGGTCCAGAAAAAATCATATTAAAGTTTTGTGGCAATTGGACTTCGTTTGGTATGGTAAACCTGAAAAGCAAAAGACATGCAGAAAACAACAACTGGCATTGGGCACTAGGTCAATAGGTTAGTGCTCAAAAATAATATTAATTGGTAAATAAACACCCAAAAGTATCCTAGAATGATAATATAATAGCATGAAACAATCAAAAATTATAGATACGTTGGAAACGTATCACACACCAATTTCAATCCACGCCACCACTATTTTTTTTTCCAAATATTGGTGGCGTTGGCATATTTGGTATGCCACCTTTATAATGTTAGTGGTGCCATGCTTTTTTGTTACACGCTACAAGTTTGTGGGACCAGGTGTACTAGTAGGCACAAGTTAGTGGTGGCGTACGACTCCTATACATGTTGCAGGTAAATAGACTAGTGGTGGCGTGTTTGTTCTTGGCATGCTAGAACTAACTTTTGCTAATATAGGAATGTTGGCAGCCTCCTTCTTTCTCACATAATTTCACTTCTTTGGCCAAAAAATCATTCTCCATAGCTAGCTCATCTTAGTTTTTGTTCTCCCCCCGTAGCTATGGGGACGGTGATGGACCCACCGGAGCTTCGGCACCAGCCCCGCGTGCGAGCCCACGTCGCCCGAAAGTGTTGAAAGATTGGGGCGCTGCTGCCTTGGCCGAGCTCCCCTCTGCCCCTGTTGGCTCCGCCATGTGTTCATCACTATGTCCTATGAAATCGGCCATGTCCGACGAATCATCCTGCTAGAGCAGCATGTCTGTTTGATCCAACGACAAACCCTACACCATTGGTGGCATAGTGGCCCGGAATGCGACGAGGGCACCTGTGTTGTTTGCAGCTGCAAATGTGTTCTTGATAAGAAAATGTTGCACACACCATGGAATCCAAAACAAGAGCCCTTCATCTGCGCTGACCATGGAAAGGTATAAAATCAATCGATCGGTGTCAACAAATTTGCACATGCATTCAAATGTTGCGTTCTCACATCGTTATGTGTATACACCTCTATAGACAGAGCAGTCTCTTGACACACATGGCTATGGGTCGATCTCATGCATAACTATGTAACCAAGCTGCTCTAGTACTACCATGGACCACTGAGACATCAGCTAGATGATATGCAAGTAAAAAATGATGAGATGCGAGGCTAAATCTCAAAATTCAAGAAGCTTCCATATGATGTGTGCATCACTGATGGCCATGACTTCAATTGGTAGGCCAACTTCCCGATCACATTTTCATGTGACTTTTGTTCATCTTTTGATGGGTGTGTTCCGAACTCAGGACTGTCCTGCCCGAATGTCAGGATAACCAAGTGATCTTGGTGTGAGGCCTGACCTTCACCCTCCTTACACCTCACAGATCATTCGTACTCTTGTATACATGTTGTACCCCAAAAAGCTATGTATTATAGACGGTGCTACACCTAGGAGAACACTAAATACTTGCTATTTGCAGTGAGAGATCACCCTAATAAAAAGAACTAATTCACAATCGAAAGGGTGCAAAAATAAAGGATAAACAACTTAGGTAATTCATAATAGCATGATATGGTATAGCCCCTTCCGTTGGAGAAGTTCTCTTCATCTTCGCAAAATTTTAGCCATAAGCGTTGTCGTGGCATCCAAAAACGTTGCAGTGGCACTAGTTTTAGCAAAAAACATATTTTTGCCAAAACTGCTTGCCATGGCAGCTTGGAAAAGGTGTCGTGACAGAAACTTCGAAAATCACTATCGCTGCAGCAGTTTTAACAAAAACATATTTATGTGAAAACTGTTTGTCGTGGCAACCTAAAAACCTTGTCGTGGCAACAATTTTAAAAGTCGATACCGGCGCAGCAGCTTCTTCATCTTTTCTTCTCCGTCGTCCTGTACATCCTCCTGCACCAGGATCCTACTTCGCAAATTGTCACCGACATATATAATCTCTATTTTATCACCGCTGTCTCTATAGGTAATCTATAAAATAAAATTACATCACCGACTTATGTATTTCCATGTCAATTATTTAATTCACTCGTGCTCTATACACCATTCACAAATATTTAAAACATGTTTCACTAACATTTTTCATTGATCATAGTGTATTTCAAATAGGTTTACACCTATTTTATTCGTGACTGGGACACAATTCACAAATATCTAAATCATGTTCCAATAACATTTCGCTTATTTAAAAATGATTTAGTGAATGTTCATCAATTCCAAAGGATTTTGAAGATGTTAAACATGTTTTAGTAATGTTCCAACCATGGTACACTACTATTTCAAATTGTTGTTGTTGTGGAAGCAACATAAGGGTAAGGGTTTCTAGTCATTATTGTAGTTGACACGTCAATGTTTTTGAATAGGTCCGGTCGCCTCGTCCAAGCAATAGTTAATCTATGTGTGGAGAGGCGTACATAAGTGCTTGGTTCACGTAAGACAAAACAACTTCCTAGACTCCCTTTCCCTCGATGATCCTAGCCTTACAAGGCCCACTGGATCCTGATACCTAGCCCCAAGCCTTTTAAGGTCCCTTGGAGCGGGTGTGCTTTTCCTCCTTGTTTATTCAAACTGAGAGCACATGCACATGGGCTATTTATAGCCTACTAGCTGTATTAAAAAATTGACCATTATTACCAACGAGGGGTGGTAGGTTGATGGGTATATTGATAAAAGTTGATCTATCATGGACTAGGTGGGAGGGGGGGGGGGGGGTCAATAGTCTATAATGGGCCATACCTCTCTTCCCTCCACCTAAGGTGGGATTTTGGCTACATGGACCCCAAATGTAGACCTCTTTGTTTCTTATTTTTTCTTTTCGCTTTGTCTTTTTATCCTTTTTCATTTACTGTGTCAGTTTGTTTGGATAACTGTTGACTTTATTTACGGTTGTTCTTTTGCCACGTTGATGCCACTCACAAATTTAGCTACTCATTCACCAGTAGGCAAGACCCTCGGTATGCTTTAGCTATTCCTTCACCACACGTCTTCCACAATGTTTCAGTCATTTTTGGCATCAATTTGAGAAACAGTCAATCATATTTCAATTGGTTTAGTCCTGTTTCAATTCTTTTCGGAAACATTTCATGGATATTTACCACTAATTTCACTTGTTCCATTCCACGTGCATTTTAGAATAAGTTAAATTGCACTTTATACAACTATCAAATATATATGGCGATACTCCACACAAATTTCAAAACAATAATCAAACATGTTTCTTCAAAACTATCAAAGTCAAAATATTTTTCACAAAACAACGGAAGGTGCTTAAATACACCAATCACATTTCAAGCAAGATCCACATAAATAGATCAGTACATTCCACAAATGCCTCATTGAACTTTCAAATAGTGGAAAAAATCTTATTTAAAATCCAGAGTGTAACATTTAGCATAAATTTCTAAACTCTACTATTTAATTGATATATGTTGCACTCATTTGTGATCAATCCACAAAATTATAAGAAGAAAAGGCCAAAAAATTAAATCCCACATAAATACAACAACCAAAAGACCCATCATAGGAGGATGGTCCATGAATCATGTAGGCGAGGGGGATGCACACACGCACACTGGACATGGATCAAGGAGGGAATGCGCACACATTGGGGATTTGGATACGCCGCCATACCTTCATCACTCGAGTCGGTCGACATCGAGGACACCTGATCTGGAGGTATAAGGACGTGCTACATCTCCTCTCCAGCTTCTCCTTTGGTGTCAACACCATTTCGAAGCAATGTCGGGATGATGGATACGAGAGATGTTCATGGTGGGAATTCCAGACCTAGATGTGTCAATTGTGGGTTGGCGCAACCAACGGAGGGAGGGCGGATTATGCACCCTCATCGTGGCACCGAGGGTGATTTTTTGCGCCGTCATAGACGCCATGCATCTCTTCGATGTGCATCCTCCTTGCTTTGATATGCGCTGAACTCCTCATTCCGCCACCGCGCTCCACTACTCTTGCTACTGCTGTCGTCGATGTTGTTGTGAAAGAGGTGTGTGTGTGTGTGTATGTGTGTGTGTGTGTGAGAGAGAGAGAGAGAGAGAGAGAGAGAGCATGGGAAATATATTTTCGGTGGTTATATGGAGTATAGAGTGCGAAAGTACTCTTCTCAGCCCGAGCTCATGTGAGCTCGGGTGAACAGTAAATTTAAAAACAATAGTAAAACAATTCAAAAAATTCTGAATTTTTTTCGTGAGAAACATTGATGTTTTTTCTACATGCGTGCAAAAATTCGCTACGAAATCACATTCGTGTAGGTGTGGGCAAAAAAAAAAAATTCGATGCTCCAAAATGCTTCCAAAACAGCCTTTTTGAAGCATCGGTTTTGTTTTTTTGCCCACACCTACACGAATGTGATTTCGTAGCGAAATTTTGCACGCATGTAGAAAAAACATCAGTGTTTCTCACAAAAAAAATTCAGAAGTGTTTGAATTTATTTACTATTTTTTTGATTTTACTGTTCAACCGAGCTCACTAACTAATTTTCTTTGGGGTTAAATCTGGTATGTTTGTTGACTAAGGGCATCTCCAAGACCGTCCAATTAAACATACACCCTGAACGTCATGTCGGACGTGTCCGTGGATAGCGCCAGCAAAGCCGACCATCCAACCCTATACATCATTTGTCTACCCTTTTTCCAAGAAAATAGAAGAAGATAAACTTAAATGTCCGCCTTGCATTCTTACTTTGAATCATTGATCGATAGCAATTCATACTTTAAATCCTAAATAAAAACACCGGATATTCAACAATTTTTTTAACTTCACCAATTCCAAATTCAAATATACTCTTGGAAAGCGGCCTTCATCTCAAGCTTTCTTCTCTCGTTGAGCCCGGCCTTCTTCATCGCCACATGCTCTCCACGTTGGGCTGCCTCTTGAGATTCATCCAACAATGAATCGTTGTGAAAGGCTTGCCCTCCATCCAACAGTACATCGCAACAACACGTCTGGGCTATACAACGACGCGAGCATCAAGTTGCAAAAAATGAATGAATCAAAGAATTGACCAACACCCAGAGCAATAAGATGAAGAACTTACGATCTTCATGATTGACATGCCCAGTGGCCACCTTCTCTCCACTTGTCCAATCGCCCTGCAAAACTTGATGATGGCGTTTGAAATGGTGTGCCACCAATGAAGTAGCGACTTCAGATGGCGAACATGGATCACGTCCATATTGTAGGGAGAAGAGTGCTTGTACTCATGAACAAAAAATGCACATGTTACCAAAATGGCGTGCCTGTTTTCTTCATGCATGCAAACTCCGCACTTGTGGTGAACCACGCGTCATACAACAATGAATCCTCTCTCACCTAGTATCCCTCCGTCGTGCTTACTTCATGTTAAACAAGCAGAAAGCCAAAAAAATCTCAATGGCATTTGGCCGAACAGTTCCGGGCGTGGTATCCGCCGTGAATGGCGTCAGAAGGGGGACATACTATCTTGGTTGCGGGGGATCATGGAGTGCAACAGTGAAGTACACGGCTCCTGGGTGGAGCAGTGGTGGCCCGGCAAGAACTGGGCGGCGGCCAGAGTGATGTCGAGGCAGCGAGTTTTTGGTGGGTGTGGAGCAAGGGGGAGGGAAAGAGTGGGCGAAAAGGGTTCCGGGAGGGGGGCTTTGTCTGGTCCAAATGTGTCAGAGTCCTATGTGGTGGCTGTCCGGACTTGACCAAACATCCATCATCTTTGTTTTTGGTTTGACGGAATTCAGACATGTGGATCGGCCCACGAATGTTTAATAAACGGCGTTGGAGGGCACAAAGTATCTATACAACGTGATCCAAACGTTTACGGACGGTTTCATCCACGACGTTGAAGATGCCATAAACCACATCTCGGTAGACCAATGATATCCTGTGAAATTGCACATCCACCTCTACTCGTGGCATGCTCATCAGTGAGCCTGTCGACTCATAGCCAAGTGGAAACACAGGTGAACATGGAACAAACAGCTGCTGCTAGTGGCGTTTACTTGCTTAGTTTTCCAACAACTAAATATAGACCCCTTGCATATACTAGTCAATAGGAGTACTAGTATCATGCGAACGTAGCACTAAGAATGGTCAAGGACTCAAGGTGTCTTTGGAATTGGACCGGAAGAAACGAGTGATCGAGCTTCGAGCATGGTTTGTGCGCTGAAGACCAGCAAGTCCGCTAACAGAGATATCAGCGGAACGTCGCCGGTGGGCGATAGCAGCACGTGCAAGTATGTTGCGAAGCGATCACAGCCATTCAATGTAACATGGAGGGCCCCGATGAACCGAAGCTGGTCCCAGGCCGTCAACATAATTGACCTGGTGGTTACGTACTTGCAGAGCTGGTCGCCACTCGTCGGTCGCAGGGTCAACAGGGGCGGCTTCTGGACGATGGATCTAGCTAGGCCACCTACTTTCGAAATTGCTTTGCCTACGAGTCTACGACCCTTTATGTCCGACATGCATTTTTGAGCAAAAGAGAGGCCACACCAATTGGTCTTAAGAACTTAAGATTCTCAAAAAAAAAAAAAAAGGAACTTACTCTGTGTTTAGATACATCTGAATCTCAACAAATCTAAGACGAATAATTTGAGATAGTAGGAGTACGATTTCTTATCCAGCGTTCCTCATTTAAGTAGCAAACTTTATCCCACGTTGCCTTACTAATTTCATCATACAAGCATCGTGTTAAAAAGTGTGGGACGTGTAGCACCGCTCACCTGTTTTCGTTTAGTTTTTTTTTTTGAGGGGATGTTTCCGTTTAGTTATAAATGTTTTCATTTAGTTATATATAAACCAAATGGAACTCTTTTGCTAATAAGGGCCCAATGGTGAAAATAAGCATTGTAAATGTTGGCATTATTTTTCACTTTCCTGTTTGACTATCATTGTGTTGATTTGTACTCCCTCCGTTCCATAACGTAGTGCATATAGATTTTTTAAAAAGTCAAACCTCACAAATTTGACCAAGTTTGTGAACAAAAATATTCACATTTAGAATGACAACCATATATCATTAGATTCGTCGTAATAAGTACTTTCATAATTTATTTATTTGATATTATAGAAATAAATAGTTTTCAATAAACTTGGTCAAAATTTACAAAGCTTGACTTTTAAGAAAAAAATCTACACGCACTACATTATAAAACGACGGGAGTACTTATCAGCGCGAACACAAGGGCGATAAACTGCCTTACCATACCTTGTGCACATCTTATCTTCATCTTATCGTTTTCATTTATCTGCATCTAACACGCGAAATCGTACAATGTCGAACCATTTGAAGATATTTTTTGGCAATGCGTCTTAGAGATCTTTGTTAAGATATCTTTATTGCGAGGTCTTTGTTAAGATACATTTTTTGTTCATTGTTTTTGAGATAGTTCACCACTCATGCCGAGTGGTGCTTTGTTAAGATATATGTAGGAAGTAAAATAGATCGATCTTTCCCAAGATATTTAACAATGTTTAAACCAGACCATGTATACATGTTCTTGGAACTTAGGCTAGCTAGGCACGACAAAACTCTTTTGCTTTGGTTTACTTTTTCTCCATCAATCGGTGTTGTGCCGATTCAACCATCCTTCTTGATCAAAATTTTGTTGTAATACATGCATTTGATCCAAAAAAGGAACCTAATTTATTTTAGTGCAAATCTTTTTTATAAATATGGATGTAAGTTTGGGAGGCGGACCAACTTGTCTTGAAGAGGATCGGTTGAGCTAAGTATTTTTTTTTGTAAGAGATTGCGTTCAAAGACTGAAAAACTAATATAGTTTCCGTTTCAAACATTATTTAATTACAAATCTATCTGTAAAGATTAAACAATTAATAACTTATGTTATCGTTGTTCTGTGATTAATTTTTCTTGGTGTTTACTAATGAGGATGTGGATGAACTTCATAGTGGTACACGGTATGGCTTCATTAGAAAAGTCAAACTCAAGAGGTTGAAAAAGAAAATGCACATAATTTTCCAATGCATAATATTTATGTTTCTTAATTTTAAATGATCAACCTGAATAACCAATCTATACATATTGCTAGAATTATATTTGTAGGAATAAGATGATATTTATTTACCATCTGTATTTTCTCAACGCTTAAAAATATGAACGATAAGTCAACGATGCCCGCATGGTGTGACGTCACACATATTTTGCTATATATTGTGCCATATTGTTTGGTGTGAGATGATGATTTTAGTAGCCTTGAGACTTTTTTGTACAGTTACTACAATCACGTCAACATAGATTACTCCTACTAGGTGAGATGTAATTGGATGGTCATATTTCAAGTTTGAGTAGCAACGATGGATTTATCATGTTTTAACAATTCTAATAAAACATTATATACCATCGTATATCTAACTAATGTGATGTGTAGTTATTGTTATTATTTCCTGATACTCAAAATTATTACAAACAATATGTTACCCGGGTGTAAATTCCATAGATCAAATTTCCTGTAGAACTCAAAAATATAACCAAGTTGTGGCTCACTAGGTATAAATTTGATATTTTTTTCAAGTATGGTAATGCACTTGTAAGAATATGCAAAAGTATGACCGAGCAATAGCTCACTAGGGTGTCCACACCACTCAAGAATTGCTACCTCCTCAAGTTTTTAAAAAGCTAATATTTAGAAACAAATTAATTAAATTATAGTTTCTAATTATTTATATTATATTATATTATATTTCTTATTAATAGCTTCTATCATAAAAAATAC
The DNA here is from genome assembly GCA_039707655.1 of Elymus sibiricus. NCBI lineage: Eukaryota > Viridiplantae > Streptophyta > Magnoliopsida > Poales > Poaceae > Elymus > Elymus sibiricus. The sequence goes on from CM077671.1 coordinate 487,253,071, forward strand.
ATTCACAATATGATATTTTTTTTTACAATATACTCATTAAATTTGGTATATCATTTTCCCTTAAATATTCAAAACTATGATGGCAGGATAGCTCACTATGATGCCATTCTGCTCAAGTTTTGCTATTTTCTCTAGTTTTTAAAATATTATTGTGTATTTTTAATTAACCTTTAAAATTTTGATCATCAATAACTTCTATTTTTTATAATATCATAATTTAAAGTAGGTTTTGTTGAGAAAATAGAGCGAGACTAACCTTTTGAAGCATGCACAAACATCTTTTAGAGATTGGAATCCTATGAAGTCTTAACTGTTCTAAGTTAGAGGGATGTTAGGGCATCTACAATCGGGGTCTTTATTTTGCCCTCAAACTTTGGGGTGGCCTGTCCGGTCACTGCATGGTCACTTTTTTCGATCCAATTGGACTGTGCATACCGGCCATCTATGTCTGGGCTATCTGACACCCCCATACCCAATACATATTTGTGACGGATATGGGGAGATCCGGACGGGCCTGAACACGTCCGTCATGTCGGATTCGGCCCATGGTGGCCCATCTCGACACCATACTTAATTACCCACCCACGGACGAAATCCTAGTAAAAAGTCCACACACTCGACCGCTTTGCTTCGCTTCCCTTGTTTGTCTCCTCCCCTCCCCTCCATCTACCATAGCCGGCTCTGGGAGCCCCATCGGTAGTGTCTCCGACAACGATCCTGGGCCCATCGACTGGGTTGGCTCTTGAAGGAGGAGGGCTCCGACATCTAGGCATCGGGCGACGAGGAGCTCGTGGTTCGCATTGCCATCCGGCATTTGCGGGTGGATATGGGCTGGAGCTTGAACTCCACACCGTCCCCGGTGGCCCAGTGACGCAATGCGTCCGACCAGGTCAGCCGATCGTGCTACGTGCCACTGCAAATCCGCCGTCGGGTGTGCCCCTCGCTTCCCCCTCTAGCCCCAGCTCACGCCGGGAAGTGTTGAGTGCTCATGCACGCGTCGAGCCAGCGAATGAGGATGCCGAAATTGGAGGCTAAAGACGCATGCCGTGAGAGGCAGTGGTCCGCGCAGAGGGTGGCGGAGGCCGGTTTCTCCCGCGCACACACAACACAGGTCCGCGTCGGTCGTTTTGAACGAGCAACTCCTGCGTGAGGTCCTTCGCCGGTTGTTGACCACGGCGAAGACGAAAGCGAGGTGCCTCCGCCAGAAGACCGCGAAGGCGCTCCGGTATCATCTTATCGTTACCAGACAGTGACACGACGAGCACCGATGACGAGGACGCACCTCCCACCGTGGACGCCTACATGGAGCACTACTATCGCCTCTCCGATGACCGCAAGTGGAATAGCCCATGCAAGGAAATGGTGATTTCTAGCACCCCTCTCCGTCTATCTAGTGTATTTCATATCTACTTTAATTTGTCCGGTGATGAACTTACATTTTTGGGTCCGATTGTACAAAAGCTTCTTCCGTATGTGTCCGGATTATGCTATATATAGGGTCGCGCTATTCGTCACCCTGGGTGAGGAATAGTTATTCTTCACCCTCCCTCTATTTTCATATCAATGCACCATAATTTTACGTTCCGTATATTTTAATCTTATCTCATACGTAAAAAGAGATTGTAAGAAAATATATAGTCATCGTAAACAATATTTTATGTCACGTAAAATTACAAACATAAAAACATAGTGTAAAATATACATAAAATGCGATTTTTCTAGTCTTATGACCTATATTTTTGTTTTCTTATGTCAAATTTGGCATAGTGAATCAATATAAATGTAACTATTTGCATTTCAAACGTAATTAATTTATGAAACGATCGTAAAATTACCTCGGGTGAAGAATAATTTATTCTACATCCTGGGTGATGAATAGTATTTCTCTCTCTCTCTCTCTCTCTCTATATATATAAACTATTCTGATCACGGGATCAGAATATTATTCTGATCACGGGTTGAACTTCCTGAGTTACACAAACCTAAACTTCCCTCTGTAGGAACCCGACCTTCGGGCTATCTTCGCAACCATGTCTTCCCGCGCGATTTTTTCTGGTCAGTCGTGTTCTATGTGATGTAAGTGTAATCTGGGAACGGTTTTTAGCAACTAAATGCCCATTTTAAATAGGAATCTCGCTCGTTGGCGGATTTGCACTCGGGGATGTGATAAACTTGCTTCTGCTGCAATTTTACTGCCTGAGTTGTTCGACCTGAACTTCCCCGAGTGCTAGGTTGAACTTCCGGCAAAGTGCCCAAATGGGTCTTGAAATATACCGTTTGAAAGCTATGGACACCAGTATAATAGCCTAGTTTGAATTTTTGGCAAAATGTACATGGTTTAAGAGCAGTTTTGAAAACCGTTTTTCTTCATACAAAAAAACGTGAATCGTATTTTCAACGCTATTTCTAAACCGTTCATCGGAATGAGTCAAATGAGATGGCGTTGGATAGCTGCTGCAAATCCGCTCATTTCACATGTTGAACGTTTTTCCAAATTCCCTACGGTTAAAGAGGAATTTAAAAAATGGCGAAATTTCTGAAACCGAACAGCCGAGTTCGTATTTCGGGGTTAGTTTCAAAACGGCTAGCCCTATCGATGCATATGATATGGCGTTGGAAAGCTTATGAAAATGCACATCTTTCCATATAAAAATTTTGTTCTAACTATGAACGGTTCAAAACTAATTTAGAAAATGGCCGAATCTGTGCGGAGTGCGTATTTTCACGTTATTTTCTCAACGGTTCGTTGGAATAAGGCAAATGATATGGCGTTGGAAAGCTTGAAGAAATGCAAAACATCTATATGTAGATTGTATTTTCCAATTCTTTACGGTTTTAAGTCAATTTCGAAAATGGGTGAAAACGTATTTTGGCCGTAATTCCTAGAAATTTTATCGGAATGGGGCAAATAATATACCATTGAAAAGCTACGAAAAATGCACAACTTTTTAATGTAGATGGTTTTATCTAATTTCTAGCCATTTTCACGCAATTTCGAAAACGGCGAGATAATGTGTTCTGCCTTTTATCGCGAAACAGGGTCTTCGAAAATGTATCGCGTGAAGAACTTGAACTTCATCGGCACGTCTACCTGAACTTCACTCTGTTTCTTCACGCATTGTTTTTTGCTCGTAGCTCTCCATCCACACACCGGAATTGAGCAAGTGATATACCGATGGAAAGCTGCTGTAAACACGCAACTTTTCCGTCTTGATCATTTTTTTCATACTCGCGACGGTTTAAAAGATTTCCATCTGAAATTCATTTAGTGTAGTAGTTGAACTTCCTGCTGTTTTCACGTTGAACTTCTGTCGAGTATTTTTGTTTGTAATTTCTCACCCATTTGTCTTTTAGCATACTCACACTAGAGATCTCGAACTACACCTGGAGGAGCACGTGAACTTCTTGCAACAAATCTTTTAGGCTTTTAGTTTTTTATTCATTTTATTCTCATCTGAAACGCAATCCGTGTAATAGTTGAACTTCCTGCTGTTTTCAGTTTGAACTTCTGTCACGTATTTGTGTTCGTAATTTCTCACCCGTTCATCGGAGTTGCGCAAATGATATACCATGTTGATTACCTCTCTCACAAGAACTTTTGAACTTTCCCGTGTTGAGCACCTGAACTTCTAGCAACGAATTTTTTTATACTTTAGACAAATGATATTCCTTTTGTTCAACCTCTCTCACAAGAATTTTTGAACTTTCTCGGGCCGAGCACTTGAACTTCTAGCAACAAAACATTTAGCCTTTGCTTTTTCATTCTTTTTTAATACAAAATGCACACTGTGTAGTACGTGAACTTCTGGCAGTTATCAATCTGAACTTCTGAGATCATGCGTTCTTCCTTCATCGTGGAAACAGTGTCTCGGAAAATGCACTGCGTGAAGAGGTTGTAACAGCATACTGTATGTGCACTTTCTTGCGGTTTAGATTTGGCCAAATGGGAAGTTTAGAGAAATGGACCAAAACACAAGTTTTTTGCACCTGCAGGTATAGCTGAACTTCATACATCAAAAAACAATTAGAAACAACACAGAACTGGACAAGGGGGGAGGAATCGACCCTTTGATCTGGATACAGTACAACAACAGGGACAACAGAAAAGCAAGATCGATAGAGGATGGAGCTTGGGGGGCGTAGATGTGCTGGGCGGCCACTCGCATGGTGCTTTGAAGTGGAGCAAGTTGCGGAGGTGTGGCACGCACTCACACGGGGTGGATTTGAACAGCCTCAGATGGCGAAGTTGAACGGCCTGGGCGCTGCCGCTGCTGTGTGTCTCCGCTGCTGCTGCCGAAGTAGAAGTTGAACGAGGTAGCGCCGACGGGACGAGGTCCCGCGGGGCCGTGGCCTGCAGCGTCGGCGGGAGGATCCCGGTTGGGAAGGCGGAGCGCGGGGGCGGGGGCGGTAGCTCCGGTGGCTGAAAGCGCGCCCGGGTGAGACGAGCGGCAGGATCCAGCGGAGATCACCGAAGGAAGAGAAGGAGAAGAGGAAGGGGTTGACCGGATTCGCATCGACAGCAAGAAGGGGACTGCGCGGGGAGGCGACCATGGATTGCGTGCCAGGTTGATGGTGCTCGAGGATCCCGGCGGCGGTGGCGATTGGGGCACGGAGGAGCGTGCGGCCATGGCTGAAGTGCGGCAGCAGGTTCCCGGTCCAGCGACCCCGCGCTGGTAGGTCGGGGGGGGGCAGCGGTGCCTTGGGTAGGTCGCCCGGCGGGAGGAGGCGCGCGGGGCGGCGAGATCCAGGTTGGAGGGTGGCGGCGCTCGGGGGAGGGGATCGAGGGAGGTCAGGGTGGGGATCGGGGCAGTGGGTGGGGTGGGCTTTTTTCTGCAAAAATCGGTCTGGTGGGTTTTTCGGGATCTCAGGAACAACACATCGGTCCCTATATAGAGCCGGTGTGATCCAAATAGTTATTCTAATCCTGGGATTAGAATAGTGCTACTATATATATATATATATATATATATATATATATATATATATATATATATATATATATATATATATATATAGAACGTCTATTAGTAACCCAGGGTGAAGAATAAGTAATTCTTCACCCCAGTCCATCAACCGAGCCACAGTCTGGCTAAAGAAAATCTCGACCGATGTAAAATTCTGTTTCACTGCTTAAATTTACGTTTAGGGAGCAGTTGGCTGGTAGATGTTTTCTAATCAGCTGCGACCGGATGACTCTCTCCCTCTCTCCCTCCTCTCCGACGATTGCTGAGGCGGCGGCAGCGATGGCGACGGTGCCGGAGGGACAACCCGGAGTCAAAGCTGGCTACCCCCTCTCTCGTACGTGGACCACCCCCCGCCCCGCCCTTTCCCTCTTCATGGGGTAGCGACCAGGACGCGAATTGGGCAGTGCAACGATGCTGTGCGAGCTCGGCGGCGGCAACGGCCTTCTCTGGCGTCCCTCTCCACCACCGACGGTCTTATCGCCTGTAAGTTCTTCCTCCTCCTATTCCTTCCCCTTTCCTTCTCCAAGAATTTCAGAAATTTTAGGATTAGGGTTCTTGATATTTTGGGAACGGGGCAAAGGAAGAGGAAGAAGACCAAGATAGGAGATGAACTGATCCTTCTTTCTTGTTTGGAGCTCTGGTACAAAAAAAAGGAGCCATGTCCAGCCGTTTTCACTTAAGAGTGGAGTTGGGATGCTGCTACTGTATTAGGATGGTCATCCCATCATTGTGAATCTGCTCTGTTGTCGAAGAGGCACAGAAGGAAACCAGAAAGGGTAAATAAAGCACAATAAAATGTGAAAAAACAAGCCTGTGGGCAACGAAGAATCACTCCCCCAAAAGAAGCAGAAATCATTCAAGCCCAAGTAATTGTGATCTTAATGCACAATGTCACTGACTTCCTGATAGTGAGTATAACGTTTTCTTAGGTTTTGAGTCCGTCAAACCATTGCCATCGGGGCTGATCATACCTCTGAATGGGTCGAAATTTAAATCTTTCGATTCGCTGATCTTGCTAAAGGACACAATGTGTCTTTTCTTAAACGTTGACTCGTCCTGAACACTACTGGTGAGGCTTCTGAATTCTCTAGGTGCAGACCTGAACACTAGTGAGACATGGTGGCAACTAGCGAATGGCAAGATGCAGAATCTTGTTTTCCTTTCCAATTCAGGGAAGCACTAACCTTCTGTGAAAGCACTGCATACACATGTTGTGCACTGAACTTTCTCAGGTTGCTTCTCGCATTTTTAAACTGAGTTTGCGGGGAATGATGAATGGTTTAGAACCTATTTAATTCTAGTTTTGATTTGTGGATACACGCTGAACAGAAGGATGTGTTTCATTTTGATGACTCTTTGTGCCAGACAATGTCTAGTTCAATATGATGACTCCCAGTATTGTATCTGCCTAAACTTGATAAAAGACATGGTGTAGTGTGCATTGAAACAGTAGTGACAGAGTTTGGCCTTTTATCTTATTTCTCTCTATATTTTTTATTCATACCGTGTAGGCAGCGTGTTATGGGTTCATGTGATTCCGGTAACTTTGATTTCGACATTGTTTCCGGTTTAGGGCAGCAAAGCATGTTAATCCCTTAAGTGTCATATGTGCTTCTGTGTTAGTGGCACCTTCCTGTTTGTTGGCATACTCCTAAGAACTGAAAATATTCTGTTATTTTAGGTCTCTGTTCAAGTGGATGACGGTTAATATATGAGGGATAGAGAGTGATGTCTTCGTATTTATGGTGGGTAGACCTTCTTTTTTCTAATAACCAGAAACAAAATTCAGTTTTTGGTCAGAAGAAAAGTGAACCTAAAGGGTACAGTATTATTAATAGGATATTATGTTGGTTACAACCCATGGATAATAATATTTCAGTCACTGGACAGATTGCCGAATAGATGAAGTTGATGTAAAATCTCTCGTCACCTGCAAATTAAGCTGCTTGAAGATCAAGTTTGGCATATCCTGTCCATGTTCCCCATGGAGCAGACCTTCATGTGCCTTACAAGGTTCGCAAATTTCCTTGACTGTAGGAGCAGTCTCGAATGTGAAAGATATGTCAAATTCTTCCTTTCATGTGTTTATGTGTTTGATCTAATTCTCCGAGTTGGATTAGAATATGATAAGTTGTGATGATTTTGCGATTGACATACCTGCAGCTGTGGATGATCTGATTTAGATAGACTTAGTTGCTAGAGCTCTTCTTGGTTAAACATTTGGTCAACATAACTGAAAGTAGTTTAAGATAGGTTAATTGTTGTCTAATTTCTGTGATGGTATTCTGAAAAGGCAAATGCAGCTTGCTGTTGCAAGTGGCAACGAGAGTACGCATTCGATGCATATACTACTAGTCTCCTTTTTTTTTTGTCCATTACATTTTACAGGATGGAAAGGGCCAGCCTCAAGTGCTAACCTGGTAAAACAAGCCTTTGAGCCACAATCCGATTTTGTGGTCGAACTCTCCGAGTCCGATTTCTACATCACGTCAACATGCGGGACAGCAGCCTTGCAGTGCTGTTTTGAATTGTCCACTAGCTGTTTGAGAAGGAGCTAATAAATTACAATCTTTTTAGTGATGTTCATGTTCATGTTGTAGTCTGGTGTGGCATGAGGTGATCCCAAACCTGAATCCAGCCCGAGTCTGACGAGCTTTTTATAGTTCAGATTATGTAACTGTTTTCACTGGGGGTTTCTTGGACTAGTGTTGGTTCGTGTGCATTGGCTGCACAGTGCAGACGGGGGCAGCAGCCTTGCGATATAGATGACGGGCGGCAGTGTCGCCAACGTCCGTTTGGAGCTGAAGCGGTCGGGTCCAGAAGAATGCGAGGTCGTATAGGATGCATGGTTTTCTTTTCTGCAACATAATCTAAATCTAAGGGTCAAATCTTTTTAGCACTACTTTGTGGAAACAGTTCGTAGCATTCTTTCTGATTTACTCTTGTGTTCCGGTGCATATATTTTTTAGTGTTCCTCAGCATCTAGCCAGTTGCACTTTGTCTTCAGCTTGCAGTTTGGGTACTGGCTAGATGTTGTTTTTGTTGGCAAGTTCTTCTACTATTTATTATTATTCTGATGGAGATACCAATATCCAATTCCAAAAGTAAGATACTTATCCCCAACTAGTGTTTTTACTTGGTTTCCTAAAATTGAAGCACAACCCATCCTTTAAAAAAAAATTTCTGTAGGGATCCAGGTGAGGTCTCACCATTATGTCCTTGTTATCTTGCTGGAATATTGTTTCCAGAATCTCATTTTTGTTTGAAAGATTATATACTCTAAGTAGTGTGGTGATTCATGCAAAATTCCGCTTTAGTATATCTTAAGGAGCCTCAAAAATAGAAATAGCAATTTTGCTATGAAACCGAGGATGGAAAGAAGCTATTTTTAAGCTGACTTGGAGATGAAGATGAAGTCTGGAGGCACTAATGTGGAGACATAAATATGATACTTTTAGTTGTACAGCACCATGGCACAGAATATATAAAGCTCATCGACTTTTTGCATTGCGCCAAGTTACACACACATCGTTCTACCATTGTGCATTTTTATCGGCAACATGAGGCCATGCCAAAATTCGTACAACATTGTGCGATTTTAAAAATGTTGGTGTGATTTTATACTTATAAGTGCAATTTTGCAATAAAGATGTACCGTTATAGCCTACCGTGCATTTTTTCTGTTTGAAACCGAGGCAAAAGCTTTGCTTGTTCTATTGATTAAGAAGGGGACTGTAACACCCCCTATGTAATGAGCACAGTGAACCCCATGATCAGTGCATGATCATTTTTGCTAATTGGAGTATGATCAAGTTGATGTTCAAATTCAATTCAAAATTCCAACTCAAATTGCCATATGATTTGATGTGATGAAAATATTTCATCAAACACCTAAACTAAAATGTTCCAATATTGTGGAATATTACAAAACAAATACTGGCAGGGTGATAAACATCACCAAGTCTCTGGTTTGAACACTCCAAGAAAACAGTGACTGAAAACAATTATTAAAGCCATTTAAAATCATTTTGAAAATGCAAACAGATTCTAAAAATGTCAAAATTTGATATGGCCCTTCCTAACATTGCAACTTAATTATTGGGCGCTATGCCACATTTTTGCTAAATGGAAATGTGGTCTAAAATAAATAAAAACAGAAATGGAAAAAGAAAAGCAGAAAGAAAAATAAAAAAATAAACCCCTTCCCCCCCCCCCAACTGGGCCGAAGCCCAGCCAGGTCGGCCCACGTGGCCCACCCCGGCGCCCACCTTATCCCCCCACCGGGGTCAACCCTAGCCGGTCGACCCCCACTCTCCCCCGATCTCTCCCTCCTCCCCGCAAAAACCGGATCGGGAGGAGCCCGATCCGCCGCCGCCGCCGTCGCTCGGCGTCGCCCGACGCACGACCCCGCCGCCCCGCGCCGTCGCCGGCGCTCCGCCGTCGCCGTTGCCTCCTCGCCTCCCCCTCACGCCGCCTCCTCAAGCCTCGCCGCCCCCCTGCTCTCCACCGCGGTGAGTTGCACCGCCGCGCGCCGCGCACCCCCCCTCTCTCCCCCCTGCTCGTCCGCACCGGTCGCGCCCGCGCCCTCCCGCTTGCTCCTCGACCCGCACGCCTCCGTGCGCACCCGCGGCCGCGCAAGAACGCAACCGCATCGTCGCGGCCTCCCTCCGGCCGCCCCTGCACGGCCCCGCGCCTCGGGCCGTCCCTGCCATCGTGCGCCGTCGCGCTCCGGCGCCGTCGCATCGCGTCGCGCCGTTCTCGCCTCCTGTTGCGCCCCCGCGCTATGGTCACCGGACATGTCCGGTGCCCATAGGGGCTGGCCCGGACATGTCCGGCCCCTCCCACTGACGAATGGGGCCTAGCCCCACTGGACGTTTTAAAATAGAAATAATAATAAAAGAAAAAGAAATGAAATAAGATAAAATAGAAAATATAATAAAAATAATTAAATAAATATTAAGTAATTAATTAATTAATTAATTAATTAATTAGTTAAAACTGTTAATTAAACTATTTAAGATTAGTTAGTCTAATTAATTAGTTAATTAGGATAAACAGTGTATGACATGTGGGGTCCACCCCCCCCATTAGCACTAATTAAGGACTGTTAATAATCTGCTAATTAATTAGATAAGCAGTAAATACTGTTTCGGATAATGTCGAATTAAATAATTAAATTAATTCCAGAAATTGATTAAATCTTTATAAATTAATAGAAATTAAACCGTAGTCCGGATCGAAAAACTTTGAACATGAAAGTTGCTCAGAATTTCGAGACGAATCCGAATACGCGGTCCGTTAGTCTGTCAGATGTCCCTAGCATAGCAGACATGCAACTTTTCGCCTGATTTCGACAGATGAATAGTGCATAACTACTGACTATTAATTCCAACTTTAATCCTAAAATAGCTAAAATGGTTTAGACGTTATTTTAGGCAACTCTGCACTGCATCCTAGCTGTCCCATGCCTTTGACACCGCGAACTCGCAACCGTCCCCCTCCGGTCATCTGTCTGACATTTGTCCGGGACCGGGAAAACATTCCCGGATGGGTTTCCCCCTTCTCGGTGTCGTGAAGTACTTCGTTAGACTATCCCTAGCGCTGCGTATCGTCATGTCATGCATCATGTTGCATTTGTGTGCTTAGTATTTATTGTTTCTTCCCCCTCTTCTCTTCGGTAGACCCTGAGGCTGACGCTGTTGCTGTGATCGACTTCGTCCCCGATGACCAACCTTTTGCCGCAGAGCAGCAAGGCAAGCAAAACCCCCTTGAGCATTCCGATATCACCCATCTCTCTCCCTCTTGTTCATGCATTAGATTTTGCTACTGTAATAGATAGCTCCTATTCTGATGCATAGCCTATTTTTGATGAACTGCTACTATAATGCTATCATATCAACTGTGTAGTATAGGTGGAGCAGTGAACCCCTGAGACCCCCTTAGTCCAGTTGCCCCCGCTTTCATCGACGACACCGAGGACTTGAAGACAGAAGACTCAGTCACAATGACTGACAAGCCGTTACCGACACATCACCTCACACCCCTTTAGTATGGCACTGCAGAGCTACTACCGAGTGCCGAGGGTGATACCTCATTTAGCACTCCCGGTGTTAATTCTGTAGCGTAGTTATCGGTCATGGGTATCGAGGGTGATTCCTCCTTTCCCTTACCGATATCGACTCTTGTCATACACATACCTCAAGTGGGAATTCATCGAGGGTGATTCCTCGGGTATCCACTTGCTGTATAGACACACAGTTACTATGACCTGGTTACGGGAATATGTGATAAACGGGTCGGCCCCAAGGGTACCCGTGTGATATTGGTGGAGTGCGCCGGAAGGCACTCGAGTGTTCTTGGCGGGGCGACGGACTGCAATATGTTCGAGCTTGCCCCGCACTAATAAATTGCTAAAGGATTGAGTATATAATCTGAGTTGGTCGATACGACTTTTAACGCACTAAACCTTCACGCGGGGAAGTTATGGGTACTCAGCGTCGGCGTATCAGCCGAAGCTCTTCGAACGTCAGCAACGGAGCGGCGCGAGCCGGATTGGTCTGGAACGCATGGCGCTTGCATTAAGGCATGCTAGGACTGTTTCCGGCCGCACTTGTAACGTGCAGGAGTGCAAGGGCAAGTGGGCCCACGAACCTGCGCACTTAGGATTTTAGACCGGCGGGCTGGCCTCTTCGTTGAGTCTAGGTGGGGCGTCGACGTGCTGAATCCTGAGGCCGGGCATGACCCAGGAAAGTGTGTCCGGCCAAGGGGGACAGGCGTGTTGGAAATGAGGTGCACCCCTGCAGGGAAGAACAAACTATTCGAATAGCCGTGTCCACGGTAACAGGACGACTTGGAATTATGCTTGGGCCTACTACAACTATAATCATAATTACTTAACTGAAATGTGGCTCCGGGATCACTTCCTCGCAGGGAGTCGAGGAAGGATCTCTGGGCGTGTTACTTAATAAAATTGCTACAATTAATATGACTATATGTATGTGATGCCATTCTACTCTCGTCTTATGCTGCAAGACGCTGAAGATGCTAGTCTTCGATAGGACTAGGCCTTCTTCTCTCTTCTGGCATTTCTGCAGTCTAGTCCAAAGATATAGCCCCATTCCTTTGATACTGGAGCATACTAGCATAGATCTGATGTCAGTCTTGCGAGTACTTTGGATGAGTACTCACGCTGCTTTGCATTTCTCTTTCCCCCTCGATACGTTACTGCGACCAGACGTTGGAGCCCAGGAGTTGGATTACACTGGAGGAGACGACTACAGCTACCCCGACGGAGGCCACCACCAGGAGGATGACGCCTACTACGACGTGGACTTCTCCGACGTCCAGGAGTAGTTAGGAGGTTCCCAGGCAGGAGGCCTCGCCTCTTCGATCCGTTGCTACCTTATGTTTGTGCTAGCCTTCTTAAGGCAAAACTTGTTTAACTTATGTCTGTACTCAGATATCGTTTGCTTTCGCTGACTTATGTTCGTCGAGCTTTGTATTCGAGCCCTCGTGGCCCCTGGCTTGTAATATGAAGCTGTATGACTTTGGATTTGTGTCTTATGTTGTGTTGTGATATCATCCCGTGAGTCCCTGATCCTGATCGTACGCATTGCGTGATTGTTTAGCGTACGGTTCAGACTGAGGACGTCACAGGGACATTTGTCCTTGTTTATGCAATGTATCAAATGGATTAAAGAGTGAATGTACATTTACTCTTCCAACGTTTTGAGTTAGTGCACGTTGCCACAAAGTCTGACTGCTGGTTGCTGGTATGTTTGTTACGTCAGTTTGGTGTTAACATCTTCACTAAGGCAAAAAAAAAGTCCTATGTAATCCTTTTTGGTGGGGTGAATAAACACTATGTTCCCTCTAATTTGGTGATGTTACACGTCACAGTAGTAGCTGGCAATCTTATGTTTCAAACAAAAAATCTTACCTCGTCTAATTTCGGCTCGGAAGCAAAGCTTAATTTTACGGCAGGTAACAGAAAATCTTACATCGTCTAAATTTGTGGTCCTTGGCTCACGGAAAGGAGCAGTAATCTTACGGCAGCTAATTGTTTATTTACGGTGATGGTTGGCAGAAACAAAAGAATTACGTGGCTGGAACTGCACGGACGCTCTGGCTGGCTGGGGTGAAGAATAACAATTCTTCACCCTGGGTGACGAATAGTCGATCCCTATATATATATATATATATATAGGTTTACGTTGCGATATTAATCTACGTAGTTGCATGGACTGTATGAAATTAGGACGCGGACATTTGAGGAGCTTGATTGTGGTCAAGAAAAAAAATAAGGTGACTGATCACTATCCACGGATACTTTTGCTGACATATAGGGTGCCACAAGTAATTGGATGCCCTTAACCAACAGCTCCTCGTGGATGTGTTAACAATACATGCTGCCTAGCGGCCTCATACAAAGTGATTTTCTTTAGGGGTAAAGCCAAACTTTATTAATCAAAAACCACAACAAATGGAGCACAATTTGGGTCATGTGGTTGGCCTCATACAAAGTGCTACGAGCTAGGGAATGTTTTTTTTTTTTGGAGTGGATGGCATCGGACTGAAATCTTTGTGGCTAACTAGGCCGAGCAGTTGAGGCCCAGTTGAAAGCAGAATACAGATCCCATTTGCTTCTCTGTGGACACGTAGCATATATATTTTTTTATCTCGAATACCGTGCACACGTGGAACTTCTCGTCGTTCTTGGCTCGCACACGTTACGTAGCTATCGGACGCATGCCGCACGCGCGCTAGAGAACAAACCTTCTTCGCCCACGAACACACCCTCAGCCGGCTTCTCTGTTCCCCACTAGCCACCGGCGACCCGATGCGGCCATAGCAGCCGCCCAAGATAGCTGATTAGTTGATGGCGGCGGCCACCAGGTGCGCCCCGGCGCCCGCGGCGGCGCCACGGCCCCGGTCCCGGCACCGGCTGCGGTGCCGCTGCTGCGAGGACACGCTGGGCGTCCCACGCCGCCGCGCGACAGCGCCGTCTGGAGCGCGGGAGCTGGAGCAGCAGCAGCAGCAGCAACACTACTTCCCGGAGCTCCGCCCGCTGCCGTACCCGGCGCCCCCGCCCCGGCCGCGGCGCATCGTGCTGGTGCGGCACGGGCAGAGCGAGGGGAACGTGGACGAGAGCGCCTACACGCGCGTCCCCGACCCGCTCATCGGCCTCACCCCCAAGGGACACCGCCAAGCCGAGGACTGCGGCCGCCGCCTGCAGCGCCTCCTCTCCTCCGGCCACGATGACGACGACGACTACGACAACTGGAAGGTGTACTTCTACGTGTCCCCGTACCGGCGCACCCTCGAGACGCTCCGCGGGGTCGGCCGCGCCTTCGACGCCCGCCGCATCGCCGGCGTCCGTGAGGAGCCCCGCATCCGCGAGCAGGACTTCGGTACGATCTGCATGTGGATAAAGAAATGGATTGCCTTATCTCGTACTACCACGTGGCCTGACCGTGAATCGTGATCGATGACCCACGTGTCTGTGACTGTGAGAGCAGGGAACTTCCAGGACCGGGAGAAGATGCGGGTGGAGAAGGAGGCGCGCCGGCGGTACGGGCGCTTCTTCTACCGGTTCCCGGACGGTGAGTCGGCGGCGGACGTGTACGACCGGATCACGGGCTTCCGCGAGACGCTCCGCGCCGACATCGACATCGGCCGGTTCCAGCCGCCGTCGCCGACGGCGCCGGAGATGAACCTGGTGCTGGTGTCGCACGGGCTGACGCTGCGGGTGTTCCTGATGCGGTGGTACAAGTGGACGGTGCGGCAGTTCGAGGGCCTGGCGAACCTGGACAACGGCGGCACGCTGGTGATGCAGACCGGCGAGGGCGGCCGGTACAGCCTGCTGGTCCACCACTCGGTGGACGAGCTCAGGGAGTTCGGGCTCACCGACGAGATGATCGACGACCAGATGTGGCAGCGGACAGCAAGGCCAGGCGAGCTCAACTACAACTTCATCACCAACGGCCCCTCCTTCTTCACCCATTTCAGCTAGGAAATTAATTGGAGCTGATATGTATACCTGTACATGAAAGATCCCTTTGTAAATTCACGCTTCGGTTTAGGCAATACTACGCAACACGCTATATTAATTTCAGCTCCAGATCACTCCTCTGCTTTAAACCAACGTGGTTGAACGGTTAGGTGGTTGAATGGTTATGAGGACGGTGGTATCTCAGCTCATCAGAGTTTAAGTCCGCGGACCTATTCCAAATCTATGCTCAAAAGCAGTCCTGTTTTTGTAATTACGGAAATTTTAAAAATCACTCCGCAACTTCCGCGCAGGATCTTCTCCCCTAATCCCCAGTTTCCTTTCTAGACTCACCGTTTGGAGTTCATCCTCCACCTCGAACGCAGCACAACCCCATCGTCTCGCCAGATCTCTTTTCCCTACGGCGCCGCCCCTGCTCCTCCTTCTCCCCTCTTCGTCTAGCAGCAGAGCTAGCTCTCCGGACAGCTGCACCCCCGGATCCTCCTTTTCTCCTCGTCGCCGAGCAGCCCGGCAACCCCATCCTCTACCCACCGATGCGTGCCTCGGGCGAGATCGGTGTTGCGCCATCCTGGCATTAGGGGTTCCGCCCCCCCATCTCAACTGCGATTCTTGGATCGGCGGGGAGATCTCCTCTCCGTTCCATCTCCCACATGATGCCCCCCCGGGAGACCTCGCCGGTGAGCCATCCTGAATGTGCCTGCCATCTCCTATGTGTTGGTGCGCCCGTCGGAGGACAAGCAGATGCATCCGGTTCTTTCCCCCTCTTTGAAGCCCTCCCTCTCAGAATAGAAGGTATCGGCAGTGCATCAATCTCCTCCTGTTCGATCATTGTTTTTCCTTGATACCTATTGTTCTCCGTGTGATGATCTTTAATTTCAACATTGCAATACATGTCTAGTGTTGGCTGTCGAATATTCATAGGTACACATGTTCAATGTGCGCCAAATATTGACTATTGTTAGCGTGAAATTGTTATATCCATGTATTATGTCATTAAATCATCAAGCAATTTAGTTATTTTTGCTTTTCAGATCACCCAAACTTCCATAGCTATGTTGACGACAATCGTTTGCACATATATAGGAAGCATGTAAAGGTTAATATCTCAACAGTTCTCAACTTCATTGGAAGCATTGAACTTCGACACTAGAAAATAAAAACGATTGTCGTCTGGAAATGCTTCAACAATTATTGTTGAATTTCTAGTATAGTTGGCAGAAAGATGCATCTGCATGTCTTGGTGTCTACCTTGTTTAATTTCCATTTCAATTTTATCTTCTAGTTCAATTGGCTATTGTTGAACTACCATTTCATTCTTCTTTGTCGTTGAACTATGTTTCTTTGGGATAGAAAATCTTTTTCCATTTTCTATGCTCTATGCTTCCATTACAGATGAATCATATGTATACAACATATTTTCATGGTTCCTGCGAATTGTGCTTCCGAATCACACCTCAACTGCTTCAATCAATATTAGTTTGTGCTACAGCCACGGAAACGTTCCTTCTTCTAATAAAATTATTGTTCATACATTTCTCATTTATGTTTCCATGAAAAACATACAAGATGCTTCCAAAACTTGCTGATGCTTCCAAAACTTGCTTATAAATGTTTCCATGGTAGTGAATCCCGGCTTCAAGCATTGCCAATGTGTGCTTCTCTTCTTGTCTAGACATATTGGTTCGAGCAAGTGAGTGCTTGAACCAATGCCAGTGAGTTTTCCGTTAGTGATATTATTATACATGCATTTTGCTTCTTGCGGCAATCTTTTTTGTTTCCAGCCGCTACTTATGTTAGCTTATTGTTTCTTTCTCATGTTTTCCCTATACATATATTTTTCCCACCCGATTCCAGCGCATCTTTATTTCCAACAGAATGCTACTAGTGTTGAGTGTGTTGAACCAGGCATCACTTCTTACTGTAGGCTACCTTGTTGAAGAACTCACGACGTGTGAGGAGCTCTCCTATGATCATTTAACTGAAAATGTACATCGAAACTGACTATGCATAAGTTCAATTAGTGTTGTTGCTGTTGTTGGAGAAAGAATTGTACTCCCTCCGTCCCAAAATAAGTGTCGCAAATTTAGTACTAAGTTAGTACAAATATGTTACTAAAGCAGCGACACTTATTTGGGACGGAGGAAGTATATTGTTTGTATCAGGTGAATTTCAGGTGTTGTATATTCTTGTTTGTTGTTTCAGACGATTCCTTTGGCGAAACAAATGTTTCTATCAAATGTGAATATTATTTTTGGCACACCAAATAATTTTTCGAAAGCAACTAAAAAGTGCTTCTGTATCATAGAAATAATGCTTCCATGGATGCAAAATAAAAATATTTTCTATCACATAATTGAATAACGTGTTTGCATCGCATGAAAGGGTGCTTCGATCGATAAAAGTAATGCTTTTATGATTGAATAATATGTTTGCAACGTGAAAATGTGCTTCCATTGACAAAAAGTAATGCTTATATGCAAACTTTCCATGAACAAATGCATCTAGCTACGAAAATAATTATTTTTGATTTTTTATTCGAAGCACATCACAATCTAAAAAAAGACGTTTCCTTTCACAAAAATGTATCTGCAAAAAAATAAATCTTCTTGTTTGTTGGAAGCAAATCACAAGTAGGTAGGAAACTAATCAGACGTGATTAATGCAAAAATCTCGTAATTAACAGGAAGCATCCATAATTAGCACTCATAACATCCTCTCCCGCAGGTCTTGGGAGGCAAATCGGACGTCCCTGCTTCCTCCAATCCTACGGTGCACATGTGGGCTGATGGAGCAGTACGGGACTTAACATTGATGCTTGTACTATTTTTGGATTTAATTCAAGCTTCCGGCGATGTTTGTTCAGTGAAAGGAGACGTTTCGTCGACTGCGAAGCGTCTATCGGAGATGCTCATATGATAGGGTGTAAAAAGTTCTTTGCTTCTTTTTCTAGAGCGGTGCAAAACAAAACGGAATAGAGAGATACAATACAACCACTCCTCTGCTTGCCCCCTTTGTACTTTATCTAGGGGCCTTTTTCTATATTTTTTTTCAAATGACAAGTGCCACACGTGTGAAACGAAGCAATTCGGGCAATCGGGCCCTAACTTTTTTACATCTAAAGTTGTCATCCGAAAAGGAAAAAACAAATCTCAGAAAAAACTAAAACTTGCCATCCGAAAAGAAAGTTATCATACTCCCTCCGTTCCGGAATATAAGGTGTATTGTTTTCTGTGCAAGTCTGTGACGCCCCCATTCTTGTCCGTACGCTAATCATGCACACAATGCGTACGACCAAGATTAGGAACTCACTGATTGATACCACAACACAACAAAATACACAAATATAAAGGTCATACAACTCCATATTACAAGCCAGGGGCCTCGAGGGCTCGTATACAAAGCTCGACATAAACACGAGTCAGCGGAAGCAAATATATCTGAGTACAGACATAAGTTAGACAAGTTTTGCCTTAAGAAGGCTAGCACAAACATAAGCACGGATCGAAAGAGGCGAGGCCTCCTGCCTGGGAACCTCCTAACTACTCCTGAGCGTCGGCGTTCTCCACGTAGTAGTAGGCTCCAGCGGTGGTGTAGCAGTCGTCTCCGGCGTACTCCATCTCCTGGACTCCATCGTCTGAACGCAGCAACGTATCGAGGGGGAAAGAGAAAGCAAAGCAGCAGTGAGTACTCATCCAAAGTACTCGCAAGACTGACATCAGATCTATGCTAAATATGCATCATTATCAAGGTGAGGGGTTATATCTGGACTGACTGCAGAAAGCAAGAATAGGGAGAAGGACTAGTCCTATCGAAGACTAGCATCTTCAGCATCTTGCAGCATTAGAAGAGAGTAGACCTGCAGCTCATATATAGTCATATTGTTGTAGCAATTTTATTAAGTAAACACGCCCAGAGATCCTTCCTCGACTCCCTGCGAGGAAGCAATCCCGGAGCCGCAATTCATTTAATTTAAAGGAACAATTATAGTTGTATAAGGTCAAGGTACAATTCCAAGTCGTCCTGTTACCGTGGACACGGCTATTCGAATAGATTATTCATCCCTGCAGGGGTGCACCACATATTCCCCTACACGCCTGGGTCACCTCCGGCCGGACACACTTTCCTGGGTCATGCCCGGCCTCGGGATATCAGCACGTCGTCGCCCCACCTAGACTCAACGAAGAGGCCAGCCCGCCGATCTAAATCCTAAGCGCGCAGGTTCGTGGGCCCACTTGCCCTTGCACTCCTGCACGATGCGAACGCGGCCGGAAGCAGTCCTAGCACCCCTTAGTAACAAGCGCGACGCGTTCCAGACCAATCCGGCGCGCGCCACTCCATTGCTGACGTCCGAAGAGCTTCGGCTGATACAACGACGCTGAGTGCCCATAACTTCCCCACGTGAAGGTTAGTGCGTATTAAGGCCAATGACCTAACTCAGATCAAGTACCCAACCCATTAGCAATTTATTAGTGCGGGGCAAGCGCGAACCATAAAGTGTAGTCCGTCGCCCCGCCATTAACACTCGGGTGCCTTACCGGCGCACCCCACCACATATCACTCTCGCGGGTACCCTTGGGGCCGACCCGTCTTCCACATGTTGTTGTAACCCGGTCATAGTAACTGTGTGTCTATACACCAAGTGGATATCCGAGGAATCACCCTCGATGGATCCCACTCGAGGTATGAGTAAGGCAAGAGTCGCTATCGAGAAATGGGAAGGAGGAATCACCCTCGATACCCATGACCGATAGCTACGCTACAGAATTAACACCGGGAGTGCTAAGTGAGGTATCACCCTCGGCACTCGGTAGTAGCTCTGCAGTGCCATACTTAAGGGGTGTGTGTGGTGATGTGTCGGTAACGGCTTGTCAGTCATGACGACTGAGTCTTCTGTCTTCAAGTCCTCAGTGTCGTCGATGAAAGCAGGGGCAACTGGGACTAAGGGGGTCTCAGGGGTTCACTGATCAACCTATGCTAAGCAGTTGGTATGATTGCAGGTAAAGTAACAGTTCATCAAAAACAGGCTATGCATCAGAATAGGAGCTATCTTATACAGTAGCAAAATCTAGTGCAAGCATAAGAGGGAGAGAGATGGGTGATATCGGAATGCTCAAGGGGTTTTTGCTTGCCTTGCTGCTCTGCGGCAAAGGGCTGAACGTCAGGGGCGTAGTCGTACTCGGCGGCAGCGTCAGTCTCGGGGTCTACCGGAGAGAAGAGGGGGAAGAAACAATAAATACAAGCAAACAGGTGCAACACGATGCATGACATGGCAATATGCAGGGCTAGGCATGCACTAACGCGGTACTACACGTTGCAGACGAAGCGGGAGAATATCTGACGATATATCCCGGGTCTTTGGATTTATCGGACAGACGATCCGGAGGGGAACGTTCCATGTTCATCATGCTAGGAGCATGTTACAGACGAACGGATGGCATACTTGGATTCGTGAGATTTTTTTGATCAACTTTCATATATAAATTATTTTCATCTGAGCTACGGTTTAAAAGATATGATTTTCTAAAGTTTTATTGATTTTCTGGAATTATTTTAATCAATTAAATTCAACATTATCCCGAATAGTGAATGATGACGTCAGCATGAGGTCAACATTGCGTCAGCAGTCAACAGGGGGCTAGCCAGGTCAAACCTGACCAGTGGGTCCCACTTGTCATAGACTCAGTGTTATTTCAGGTCTTTAATTAAATTAAACATGGTTAATTAGCAGTGGGGCCCATCTGCCAGTGACTGATTAACCTAAACTAATTATTTTAATTAACTTAACTAACTAGTTAGTGGCCTGACAGGGGTGACCCACCTGTCATAGACACAGGTGGGAGGGCCCCCACCAGTCAGTGACTGGGCTGTGCCCAGTCAGCCAGTTGACCAAGTCAACTGGTCAACTGGGTCGCCCTGGCCCACTGGCAGGGTACTGGGGAGTGGACCCGACCCAGGCACGTCGGCGGTGGCCGGCGACTCGACGCCGGCGACGCCAGAACGCGGCGGAGGGCACGTGCCAGCGTCGGAAAACGGTGAAAGATGTCATTGAGTACTAGAGCAGTACTGATGACATGGTTTCTCGCAAGAGGAGATCATGAAGAGTTCGTTGTAAAAGGTTACATCGATACGGTCTTCATCTATGCTCCATGCGATTTTCGATTTAAGTTAAGGGTTTTGTGTAATACACAACCTGGTGGCACAGTAGTTGGAAATTGTTCCAAACAAGATACTGTGGCGAATTCTATAACAAAGGCTAAGTATGTTGACGCTTTGGAAGCGACGAAAGGATGTTGAATCATATAGTTCATTCATGAACTTAGTATGGCTCCAAGATGGCTTTGGTCGACGGGACACTATTGCAGATAGTTGCTCCATAGCTCAGTCTGAGGAATCAGGTTTCGACTAATGATTCACACATATGCAAAGCCAAGTCCACACAAAATATGAATTTTGTGAAAGCGTGAAAACACGAGGATATGCAAAGTTACACACGGAGCTGAAGTCGCCAGATCAGTTGGACATCAGGCTATACCACATGCGAAGCATATTTTACACCAGTATGCCATAGGTGTAAAGTGCATTAGCATTGACTAGATTATTGACTCTAGTGCAAGTGGGAGTCTGTAGGAGATATGCCCTAGAGGCAATAATTAATGTTATTGATTATCTCCCTGTTCATAATTAGGTTTATGTTCCATGCTATAACTGTATGGTTCTCGAGTCTACAATAACCACGAGGCTCGGAGGAAGACTCATATGCACGTGTGGAATAATAAACGGTAAAATGTATTCCTAGTCTGGCCTCTAAGACTGGCTCAAGTATTGCATGATGATCCTGTTTTCCTGATCATGGGCATGGCTATGCCGGCAATTTTGAGGGCACAATGTTAGAAGAACATTTGTGTTGAATCGACCCGAATTGATGTTATGCTATGAGATTCATTCGTCATAAGTTAATGGTTTATAACACAGAGATGGTTAACGTTTGCATAATTCCTTAGACCATGAGAGTATCGAGTTTCTTCATGCTTGCTTCATGAACTTTGGGGTTTGTTAAACGTCATCCGTAAATGGGTGGCTATTACGGCGGCTTACGGGTTCATGGAAAAGTGTGTCAAGTAACTTGATAGCTCGAGATTGGGATTTGCTCCTCCGACGATGGAGAGATATCTCTGGGCCCTCTTGGTGTTACGGTATCCATCATCGTCTGGCCAGACACTTTGTGATTTGATCACGGGGATGCCGGAACACGGGAACGAGAAAAGAGAACAATACCGGTAACGAGGTAACTGGCATAATGGACAAGTTGTTGATCCACGGGGATGCCAACATGTCTCACCTCGGGTATTTATAACATATCGCGAAGCAACAGGAATAGCACACGGCAACTGGAGGTTCACTCGAATATTCATTCGTGTGGGTATAGGGGTCAATATGGGTGTCCAAGCTCCGATGTTGATCATTGATCGGAAGCGGTTCCGGGTCATGTCTATGCTTCACCGAACCTATAGGGTCACACGCTTAAGGGTCATCTATCTGTTGAATACTAGACAGGGAGTCTGAGAGAAAAACACCGAAAAAGTTTCGGACAGCGGAAAAGTTCCGCAGAGAGAACACCGGAACAGTTTCGGTAAAACTGAAAAGTTGTTTTAGGGGATACCATAAAGTCAAATTGGTTTTGGCACATGCCTGATAATTCTTGGAGGGTGCCAGAATCATTCTGGAAACTTTCTGGAATTTTCCGGGATGAAAACCGGAAATGTTCCGGAGCTGCCGAAATCGCTTCAGATGCTTTTCGCAGATGAAAATCACTAATCCGGAATTGTTCCGGATGGCATTGAAAATTATTTTGGTGGGTACTAGAAATGTTCTAAGCCCACATGAATATTTTCAGTTCGATCAGACGCTGAAATATGTCGTCGTGAATAGTGACGGGGATATTACCCCGCGATATGACCCGGCAAACAGTACTGACCCGGCAAACAGTACTGACCCGGCAGACATGCTGACCCGGCAAACAGTACTGACCCGGTTACAGTTCTAACCCGGCAGACAATTGTAACCCGGCCTGCTACAGTGCCAAGCTGCTAACCCGGCTGCTACAGTGCCAGGATGCTAACCCGGCTGCTACAGTGCCAGGGTGTTACCCCGGCTGCTACAGTGCCAGGATGTTAACCCGGCTGCTACAGTGCCAGGATGTTAACCCGGCTGCTACAGTCCCAGGATGTTAACCCCCCGGTGAACAGTGTTAATAGGCAGTCCCGGAGACGAGTCTCTGAAGATAAGCCCTGGTTGTAAACCGCCCGGTGTAAGCCGCCGGGTTTGGGAAGAAGCCCAGGACTCGGAAGCCCATGAAGAGAAGCCCGCGATGGGAAGTCATCAATCCGACTTAGACTCTACATGTAAACGGCCCCTTCAGCCTTTATAAGGAGGGGCGGGTCACCCCAAGAGGGTCAGGTTAGACGTCTCCATAGACAGGTCTTAGACACAGGTCAGCAGAGATAGTCAGATTAGAGGCTAGACATCATCCTTGTAACCAAGAGGTCTTCCTCATCATTAATACCAGACAAGCAGGACGTAGGCTTTTACCTCCATCGGAGGGGCCGAACCTGGGTAAAAACTCCGCGTCTCTCGTCCCGCTCAACCGCTCTCAAGCTTCCAGTTAGATGCGTTGGCCCCACGACTAAGTCCTTACACTAGGACATCTGCCGTGACAAATCCACGATAGTTGGCGCCCACCGTGGGGCTGGCGCTCGGTGGTGTTGAGTTCTCAAAGGGCTCTCTACCAGGGATCGAGGGGTACGCGGTTGGCAGGATGACAAAGAGTCGCCGCGGCCGGCTCTACATCGACGACGCCGGCTGGGGCCCTGAGGCTGGCTCCTTTGAGTACGGTTTCCGGGTCCCCTTCGGCGGGATTCACGTCTTCATCGGCAAGATCGGCGGATCTGAGCCCGGGCCGGACACCTGCACCGACATCGTCGAGCCGGCTCGGCGCATGCAACCCGCCCGACGCGTGCAACCCGCCCGCGTTAAACCGGGCCGGAAGCATGTCTTCGTCGGCTTCACTCAGGGCATGGATCTTGAGGGATCCATGTCACAGGAGGAAACTCTCATCTGCTCCGAGGATGGATCATCGAGCGGAGAGACGGAATCAATCTACCAGCTCCATGATGGCGGGTTCGGGAGCTACGCTGAGCCTTACCCCGAGTCGGAGTTCCATGAGCCGGAGGAGTATGAGTCGCCGAACTGCGCTGCCATCTTCATGGCAGGTTCAGCGGCGGCTCATGGAAGCTCAGCCGCTGAGGCAACCGGATCTGGGGCTGGCAGGCCGCCGGCTCAGGTTCTTCTGGATCTGATGGGTGAGCTTACAACCCTGATGGCGACTGAGGTCGCGGCTGAAAACCAAGCGGCCCGTAATACGGAGATTGCGAGATTGAAGAATCAGATGACTGAAGTCCAGCAGGAGATTAATGAGCTGAAGACTCAGATGGAGGCTGAGGCGGAGCGCCTTAGGGTGGATGCTTTCCGTCTTGAGCTGGAGCAGCAATCAGCAGCGGCGGTTCAGCGGATGAGGCATCAGTCCCGCTTGCCGGATCAGTATGAAGCAAGGAATCTTTTCAACACGCCAGGAACGGGACAGAACGTGCCTTTGGCCGTAACCCGGACGGCGGAAGTGCCTGGAAGCCGGGCGGCGGTTCAGCATCAGCAGGTTAACCCGCCCCGACGGAACCAGGTTACACCAACTTCTTTCCCTACACCGCCGGGTCATTATTCTAACCCGGCGGAAAACATGGTGGTGGCGGCAACCCGGCTTGCTGCTATCCCAATCCCCGATGAGTCGCCTTTTGCGGAAGAAGTGCGAAACGCTGTTGGATACCTGCGAACGGCGGTGGCCCAGCAAGAGAAGTATGCTTACAACCGGAGTCGTGTGCACTCAACCCCCATCCCCAGTCGCAGCTACAGCCGGCGTTATGAGTCGCCAGCGGTTTCCAGCAGTGAACGACATCGGAACCCGCCGCGAGCCGACCGGGCGGCTCTGGATGCTCAGGCACTGGTGGATCGAGCGAGAGGCGGCGGCTCTGGCGGCAGCGGCGGCTTATCAGGAACCCACAGTCGCGCCCTCCGTCTCAACCGGAGCGGGGTTAACTTCCAGGGCTATGGGAGTGCCGTGCTTAACGCCGGCTTTGCGGAATGAGCGCCTGCCGAAGGATTTCAAGGGCCCTCGCAAGGTGCCTAACTACACGGCTGACTTGCCTCCAGAGGCTTGGATTGAAAGTTATGAACTGGCCATGGAGATGTTGGATGTCAGCGATGCAGTATGTGCCAAGTACTTCATCATGATGCTGGAAGGGCCGGCTTGCACGTGGTTGAAGGGATTACCACCCAACACCATTACTTCCTGGGCCGAGTTGAAGGCGAAATTTATCAAAAATTTCAAAGGGACGTGCAAGCAGCCCATGACGATCGTGGATTTGGATCATTGTGTGCAACAGGCGGATGAGTCGGCTCATGATTGGGTCCGGCGGGTCTCAACTATCATCCACTCTTCAGAACAGATCACGGCGGCTCAAGCAGTTTTGATTCTGGAGAAGAATTGTCACTTTACACCTTTGAAGCAGAAGCTTGGCCGGCTCAAACGCTCGTGTCAAGACATGGGGGAGCTCATGGCGGCTCTCACTAAATATGCAGACTCTGACAACACGAAAGACCCGGGCTCTGATGATGAGAAATCAGGTCAGGGGAAGAAGGGTAACAATGGAAAGGGTCAGCAGCAGAACGCAGCTGGAAACGGAAATTCTGGCAAGCGGAAACTGTTGGGGAACGCGACAGAAAACAAAAATTTTCGGTATAGCGAGCGCGCCCAGGATCACTATGGAGATTGCATACAAGGTTTGATCTGATCCGTACCGACTCGTAGCGCAGCGGATGAAGAGTCGGTGGAGATCGTTGGTGCAGATTCCCGCAGCTAGGATTTTACAACCTCCCAACCGCGAGAATGTACTCCCTCGTCGGACAGCCCTTCGGGAGGCGGTCGGACAGTCCCCCGGACGATGTCACGGACAGCCCTTCGGGAGGACCCTCGAAACTCGAACGGAAACTCGGACAGCCCTTCGGGAGGACCCTCGAACAGCCCCTCGGGCAAAAGATCGAAACTACGACCTCTCTATGGGGTTGCACACATACGGTGTCATCTATCCGACAGGGCTTCGCCGTCCAGAACTAATTCCTGTCGGAACCCAGACAGCCTTTCGGCTCTACGAAAAACTCTTTTCGTGTGAGGGAGAAGAGAGAGCTTGCAAAGCAAAGCATGTGTATGAGAGCAAAGGATATGTCTTATGGCAGCCCACACACCTCCTATTTATAGGAAACCCAAGGGGTAGGGTGGTTTTACAAGAAAACCCAAAACCCACATGGAAAGGAGTCCTTCCCAAGGACCTAAAAGGTGAAACCAAGGAACAAGGGGGACTCCATGAAGGAGTCCACCATGTGGCCGGCCACACCCTCATGTGGGGCCCCAAAATTGGCCCCTATCCATCCATGTCATCCCCAAGATCTTTTGGAGCAAAGCCCCAAAAGGTGGCTTTCCAAAAATATCCCAAAAAGCACTTTCACTATTCACGACGACATTTTTCAGCGTCTGATCGAACTGAAAATATTCATGTGGGCTTAGAACAATTCTAGTACCCACCAAAATAATTTTCAACGCGAGCCGGAACAATTCCGGTTTAGTGATTTCATCTGCGAAAAGCATCTGAAGCGGTTTCGGCAGCTCCGGAACATTTCCGGTTTTCATCCCGGAAAATTCCAGAAAGTTTCCAGAATGATTCTGGCACCCTCCAAGAATTATCAGGCATGTGCCAAGACCAATTTGACTTTATGGTATCCCCTGAAACAACTTTTCCAGTTTCACCGAAACTCATCCGGTGACCTCTCTCTGCGGAACTTTTCCGCTGTCCGAAACTTTTCCGGCGTCCGAAACCTTTTTCGGTGTTTTTCTCTCAGACTCCCTGTCTAGTATTCAACAGATAGATGACCCTTAAGCGTGTGACCCTATAGGTTCGGTGAAGTATAGACATGACTCGGAACCCCTTCCGATCAATGATCAACATCGGAGCCGTGGACACCCATATCGATGCCTATACCCACACGAATAAATATTCGAGTGAACCTCCAGTTGCCGTGTGCTATTCCTGTTGCTTCGCGATATGTTACAATTACCCGAGGTGAGACATGTAGGCATCCTCGTGGATCAACAACTTGTCCACAATGCCAGTTACCTCGTTGCCGGTATTGTTCTCTTTTCTCGTTCCCGTGTTCCGGCATCCCAGTGATCAAATCACAAGTGTCTGGCCAGACGATGATGGATACCGTAACACCGAGAGGGCCCAGAGATATCTCTTCATCGACGGAGGATCAAATCCCAATCTTGAGCTATCAAGTTACTTGACATACTTTTCCATGAACCCGTAAGCAGCCGTAATAGCCACCCTATTACGGATGACGTTTAACAAACCCCAAAGTTCATGAAGCAAGCATGAAGAAACTCGATACTCTCATGGTCTAAGGAATCATGCAAACATTAACCATCTCTGTGTTATTTAACCATTAACTTGTGACGAATATATCTCATAGTATAACATCAATTTGGGTCGATTCAACACAAGTGTTCTACCAACATCGTGCCCTCAAAATTGCCGGCATAGCCATGCCCATGATCAGGAAAACAGGATCATCATGCAATACTTGAGCCAGTCTTAGAGGCAAGACTAGGAATACAATTTACCGTTTATTATACCACACGTGCACATGAGTTTCCCTCCAAGCCTCGTGGTTATTGTAGACTTGAGAATCATTGCAGTTATAGCATGGATCATAAACATTCATTACAAACTTGGAGATACAAAAGTAACTGATATTACTGCCTCTAGGGCATATCTCCTACAGTCTCCCACTTGCACTAGAGTCATAATCTAGTTACATGGCTTCCCTAACACCAATGGCAATCCGGTGTTGCTCATGCTTTGCTCGTGGTAGAGGCTTCGTCATCGGGTCTGACACATTCAGATCCGTGTGAACTTTGCGTACTTTCACTAAACCTTCTTCGACATTATGTCGAATGAGTTTATATTTGCGTTGAATATGCATTGTCTTATGGTGCGAACATGGTTCCCTTGCCTGAGCCACGGCGCCACTATTATCACAATAGATCTCCACCGGGTCCAGAGCACTTGGAACCACACCAAGATCTTCAAGAAATTGCTTGATACCGACAGCTTTCTTGGAGGCTTCTGAAGCAACAACATATTCTGCCTCCGTCGTAGAATCCGCCACAGTCTTTTGTTTGGAACTTTTCCAATCAACTACGCCGCCGTTCAATATGAAAACATAGCCAGATTGAGATTTGAAGTCATCTGGGTCAGACATGAAGCCTGCATCAGTGTAACAACTTACAATGAGCTCTTCATCACCTCCGTACACAAGGAGTAAATCCTTGGTCCTTCTGAGGTACTTAAGAATACCCTTGACTGCGGCCCAGTGTTCCAATCCTGGATCACCTTGGTACCGGCTGCTAACACTTAGCGCATAGGAAACATCCGGTCTTGTACATAGCATGGCATACATAATAGAACCAACTGCCGAAGCATATGGAATATCATTCATTTGTACTCGCTCATCAAGGGTCCGAGGACTCTGATTCTTGCAAAGCACTGTGCCAGGTGACATGGGGAGTAGGCCTTTCTTGGAGTTCTCCATGTTGAACCTTTTCAACACCTTGTCAATGTACGTGCTTTGGCTTAGCGCTATCAGGCGTTTTGATCTATCTCTATAGATCCTGATGCCTAATACATATGCCGCTTCGCCTAAGTCTTTCATTGAAAAACTCTTCTTCAATGAGTCTTTTATTTCGCTAAGAAAATTCACGTCATTTCCAATCAACAATATGTCATCCACATACAAGATTAGAAATGCTTTTGCGCTCCCACTAAACTTCTTGTACACACAAGATTCTTCATCGTTCCTGATGAAACCAAACTCTTTGACCACTTCATCAAAACGAATATTCCAGCTCCTTGATGCTTGCTTCAGACCATAAATGGCTTTCTGAAGCTTACATACCTTTCCAGCATTCTTAGGATCGACAAAACCTTCTGGCTGTATCATGTATACATCCCTATCAAGGTTTCCATTTAGGAAAGCCGTTTTGACATCCATCTGCCATATTTCATAATCGAAATAAGCAGCAATTGCTAGTAATATCCTAACAGACCTAAGCATAGCTACGGGCGAGAAAGTCTCGTCGTGGTCCTCTCCTGGAACTTGCGTGAACCCTTTCGCAACAAGTCTAGCTTTGTGGATAGTAATGTTACTATCCGCGTCCGTCTTTCTTTTGAAAATCCATTTACAACCAATGGGTTTTACGCCATCTGGAAGTTCTTCCAAGTTCCAAACTTGGTTTTCGTACATGGATTCCATTTCGGATCTGATGGCTTTGTGCCATTCCCTTGAGCTAGGCCCCGCCATCGCTTCCTTGTAGTGCGCAGGTTCATCGTCTTCAAGAATGAAGATTTCGTTATGAAACCACTCAGGTGGCTGGATAGCCCTACCTGATCTGCGCGGTTCAGTTACAACAGTGTTTGAAGTTTCCGCATCACATGCGACAACTTCCGGCTCGGTTGTAGGGATAATTAGCGGAATTTCTTCCGGTTCCTTAGCCATATCAACGGTTGCCGAAGATTCACTAATCTCATTAAGTTGTACTGTCCTCCCACTTAATTCTTTTGCGAGAAACTCTTTCTCGAGAAAACGTCCAAACCTTGCGACAAACACTTTGCCCTCGAACTGGTTGTAGAAGGAATACCCAATGGTGTCTATTGGATAACCTACAAAGTAACATTTGTCTGATCTGGGGTCGAGTTTGCTTGGTTGTAAACGTTTTACATAAGCTTCACAACCCCACACCTTGAGATGCGACACATTGGGTTTCTTCCCATACCATAAAGCGTATGGTGTCGTCTCAACAGACTTAGACGGTGCTTTGTTTAGTGTGTGAGCGGCAGTGAGCAGTGCGTGACCCCAAAAAGATATCGGTAGATCTGTAAGAGACATCATCGACCTTACCATGTCTAACAGGGTTCGGTTATGTCGCTCCGACACTCCGTTTCGCTGTGGAGTTCCGGGAGGCGTAAGCTGTGAAACGATTCCACGGTCACTCAGATGCTGGCCAAACTCATGACTAAGATATTCGCCTCCGCGATCAGACCGCAGAAACTTAATCTTTTTGTCACGATGATTTTCTACCTCATTCTGAAATTCTTTGAACTTTTCAAAGGTTTCCGACTTATGCTTCATTAAGTAGATATAGCCATACCGACTTAAATCATCAGTAAAAGTCACGAAGTAAAAATACCCACCCCGTGCGGCCGTGTTCATTGGACCACATACATCACTATGTATTATTTCCAATAATTCACCCGCCCGTTCAGGATGACCCGTGAACGGCGTCTTGGTCATTTTTCCCATCAAGCAAGCTTCACATGTGTCAAATGATTCAAAATCAAGGGACGGTAAAACTCCATCTTTATGGAGTCTTTGCATGCGTTTCTTTCCGATGTGGCCAAGCCGACAGTGCCACAAGTAAGTGGTGGTGGTATCAGCCTTCTTAAGGCGTTTAGCATTCACGTTAAAGACATCATTTCCACATTCAAGATTTAGTATGAAAAGGCCCCCAACAATGGGTGCAAATCCATAAAACATATCCTTACAATAAAGTGAACAACCATTGTTCTCAGACTTGTAGGAGTACCCATCGTGTACTAAACATGATCCAGAGATAATGTTTCTACACAGCAACGGAACAAAATAACAGTTACTAAGTTCCAAAATAAATCCTGAAGGGAGACGTAGAGGCATAATGCCGACGGCTTGAGCGGCGATCCCAGCGCCGTTCCCGACATGCATCACGACTTCATTCTTTGCCAGCTTGCGCACCTTCTGAAGCCCCTGTATCGAGTTGCAAATGTGAGCAACCGATCCGGTATCAAATACCCAAGACTTAGAATTTTCGCTAGCAAGCAAAACGTCAATGACATTAACTTGTATAACAATTATACCTGTTCCGGTTTTCCCGGACTTCTTATCTTCCAGATACTTCTTGCAGTTTCTCTTCCAGTGTCCTGTGCCCTTGCAGTAGAAGCACTCAGTTTCATTCTTGGCTCCGCCCTTAGATTTGCGTTGGAAGCCGGTCTTACCGGCGCCCTTGCCCTTCTTTGGCTTGCCTTTCTTTTTGAAACTGGCAGTTTTATTCACAAGCAACACTTGCTTGCGATTTTTCTGCAGTCCTCCTTCAACAGATTTCAGCATGGCAAGCACCTCATTAGGTGTTTTGTCCATCCCATTCATGTTGTAGTTCATGACAAAACCTCCGTAAGAAGGGGGGAGTGAACGGAGCAACATGTCCATTACATGCTCTTCTGGAAGTGGAAATTCCAGGGTTTTAAGCCTTTCAGTGTAGCCAATCATATTGACTACGTGCTCGCCAACTGAACTGCCCTCAGCCATATTGGTCTCCGACATCATTTTCATGATATCAAAACGTTCAGACCGTGCATTAAACTTGTACAGAGCATCCAGATCTTTGATCATATCAAAGGAGTTATGGAATTCAAAACGTTTTTGAAGCTCTGAACTCATGCAAGACAGCATGAGACACTGCACTAAGTTGAAATCATCATCCTTAGTGGCCCAGACATTTTGTATGTCTGCCGCGGCTGGTGCCGCCGGCTTAGGTGGAAGAGCTCCATCAAGCACGTACACTTTCTTAGCGCTCCTGAGGACAATCCTCAGGGTACGGACCCAGTCCGCATAGTTGTTTCCATTCGCAGCTAACTTCTCTTTCTCTAACATAGGGCCTAAGTTGAACGCGGTGTTGCGAGCCATTTGATCTACAACGGAAAACACAAGTTCATTTAGACTTTGTTCATAATGATTTTTGGCACTAGTGAATAAACAATTTTATTCTAAAGTGCGCTCCCACTCAAATCAACATCTCTCAAAATTGATTGTGAGTGATTCAAGATCCGCATTTCCATTCGCCGTCACGGTTCGAGATGAACACCCATGGCGTGAACTTCAATCGGTAGGCAAACTTGCCGATCACATCTCTATGCGATTCTTGTTCATCTTTCGATGCGTGTGTTCCGAGCTCAGGACTTTCCTGCCTGAACGTCAAGACAACCAAGTGATCTCGCTGCGAGGTCTCAACTCACCCGCCTCACACTTCTCTAATCGTTCGCACCCATGGAGATCATGCAATGCCCCGAAGAGATAGGTGCCGTGACGGTGCTACACTTGGGAGAACACTAATTACTTGATATTTTGTGAGAGATCACCCTAATAAAAAGCGACTACCGCGCAATCAAGAAGGGTGCATCAAGAGGGATAAACATCTCAGGCAATTCATAATAGCATGATATGGTATAGCCCCTTCTGACGGAGAAGTCACGTATTCTTCGTCTTCGGCATTCGCGTCGGTGTTCACCTTTGCGAAGATTGCCACCACCTTGTCGATGCACCAGATAATATTGCTATCTCTATAGCTAATAAAATAAGTGCATTACACAAGGTTGACACGCAGGTCATTAAAGTGCAATCATATGGCTCCAGCCATCATGCCGAATCATGACACGCAGGTCATGTTAATTACATCATATAGTCATCTCATACATAATCAAATTTAATATGAGCATTGCTATACCACATCACATGCAAATCCATCCTGCAAAACCAAGTTAGACGCTTCTAATCGGTTTATGCAAAATTTTATTTTACGTGGCTTCTAAGGTTTTGACTTAAACCGCAGCTACCAACGTTTATCATCAAGTATGATACTTCAAGTTGCTAGATTAACTTTCCAGGGTGTATGAAACACGAGACAATAAAATCTCGAGCCCCATACTAAACTTCGTCATACGCGTGACCCCCGTGCAGATCATATCTGCATTGCCCTTCGTCTGCGAAACATCCATCTTTCTTTAACTATGGTAGAACCCAAAGAACTGTTAGCACTTCGTTGATCTGTCAATCAGCATACTCAGGAGTAGCATGAAAGGATCGCGGATTGCCAGAACTTTGTGAGATTCCACCATGCCGTCAAGATCAGGACTACGCAAATTCACGGGAAGCAACAGGAACATCGGGTAACAGATTTCATCTGCTACCCGCACAAATAATTTTCAGCAATAGATCTCATCTACTACAAAATTATACTATGCAATACCCATACATCTCATGTATTCTAGATCATAACATGCATCTACTCATAGCCTGGCTCTGATACCACTGTTGGGGAACGCGACAGAAAACAAAAAAATTCGGTATAGCGAGCGCGCCCAGGATCACTATGGAGATTGCATACAAGGTTTGATCTGATCCGTACCGACTCGTAGCGCAGCGGATGAAGAGTCGGTGGAGATCGTTGGTGCAGATTCCCGCAGCTAGGATTTTACAACCTCCCAACCACGAGAATGTACTCCCTCGTCGGACAGCCCTTCGGGAGGCGGTCGGACAGTCCCCCGGACGATGTCACGGACAGCCCTTCGGGAGGACCCTCGAAACTCGAACGGAAACTCGGACAGCCCTTCGGGAGGACCCTCGAACAGCCCCTCGGGCAAAAGATCGAAACTATGACCTCTCTATGGGGTTACACACATACGGTGTCATCTATCCGACAGGGCTTCGCCGTCCAGAACTAATTCCTGTCGGAACCCAGACAGCCTTTCGGCTCTACGAAAAACTCTTTTCGTGTGAGGGAGAAGAGAGAGCTTGCAAAGCAAAGCATGTGTATGAGAGCAAAGGATATGTCTTATGGCAGCCCACACACCTCCTATTTATAGGAAACCCAAGGGGTAGGGTGGTTTTACAAGAAAACCCAAAACCCACATGGAAAGGAGTCCTTCCCAAGGACCTAAAAGGTGAAACCAAGGAACAAGGGGGACTCCATGAAGGAGTCCACCATGTGGCCGGCCACACCCTCATGTGGGGCCCCAAAATTGGCCCCTATCCATCCATGTCATCCCCAAGATCTTTTGGAGCAAAGCCCCAAAAGGCGGCTTTCCAAAAATATCCCAAAAATCACTTTCACTATTCACGACGACATTTTTCAGCGTCTGATCGAACTGAAAATATTCATGTGGGCTTAGAACAATTCTAGTACCCACCAAAATAATTTTCAACACGAGCTGGAACAATTCCGGTTTAGTGATTTCATCTGCGAAAAGCATCTGAAGCGGTTTCGGCAGCTCCGGAACATTTCCGGTTTTCATCCCGGAAAATTCCAGAAAGTTTCCAGAATGATTCTGGCACCCTCCAAGAATTATCAGGCATGTGCCAAGACCAATTTGACTTTACGGTATCCCCTGAAACAACTTTTCCAGTTTCACCGAAACTCATCCGGTGACCTCTCTCTGCGGAACTTTTCCGCTGTCCGAAACTTTTCCGGCGTCCGAAACCTTTTTCGGTGTTTTTCTCTCAGACTCCCTGTCTAGTATTCAACAGATAGATGACCCTTAAGCATGTGACCCTATAGGTTCGGTGAAGTATAGACATGACTCGGAACCCCTTCCGATCAATGATCAACATCGGAGCCGTGGACACCCATATCGATCCCTATACCCACACGAATAAATATTCGAGTGAACCTCCAGTTGCCGTGTGCTATTCCTGTTGCTTCGCGATATGTTACAATTACCCGAGGTGAGACATGTAGGCATCCTCGTGGATCAACAACTTGTCCACAATGCCAGTTACCTCGTTGCCGGTATTGTTCTCTTTTCTCGTTCCCGTGTTCCGGCATCCCAGTGATCAAATCACAAGTGTCTGGCCAGACGATGATGGATACCGTAACACCGAGAGGGCCCAGAGATATCTCTCCATCGACGGAGGAGCAAATCCCAATCTTGAGCTATCAAGTTACTTGACATACTTTTCCATGAACCCGTAAGCAGCCGTAATAGCCATCCTATTACGGATGACGTTTAACAAACCCCAAAGTTCATGAAGCAAGCATGAAGAAACTCGATACTCTCATGGTCTAAGGAATCATGCAAACATTAACCATCTCTGTGTTATTTAACCATTAACTTGTGACGAATATATCTCATAGTATAACATCAATTTGGGTCGATTCAACACAAGTGTTCTACCAACATCGTGCCCTCAAAATTGCCGGCATAGCCATGCCCATGATCAGGAAAACAGGATCATCATGCAATACTTGAGCCAGTCTTAGAGGCAAGACTAGGAATACAATTTACCGTTTATTATACCACACGTGCACATGAGTTTCCCTCCAAGCCTCGTGGTTATTGTAGACTTGAGAATCATTGCAGTTATAGCATGGATCATAAACATTCATTACAAACTTGGAGATACAAAAGTAACTGATATTACTGCCTCTAGGGCATATCTCCTACAGAAACACCCGGACGGCGGGTCAGAACTGGTGGCAAACACCAGCGCTGGAAACAACCGTGCTAAGGGCAATGGGAACTTCAGGCAGAATTTTAACAAGGGAAAAGCTCCTTTCAACTTGGAAGCGATGCTCAACAAACCTTGTCCAGAGCATAGTCAGTCCGATAAGCCGGCATGCCATACGTGGAGGAATTGCAGCATTATGCGGCAGTTTCGAGATTACAGCCTTCAACAACATCATAATAACGGCAACGGTCCGTCCGGCGGCTCAGGGCCAGGCGGGTCAGGAGCCGGCTTTGGTCCCGGCGGTTCAGGACCCGGTTACCAGGGTTAAGGCAATCAAGGAGGTCATCATCAACAGTCTGAAGGCGGTGGCCAACAGCAGCATAACCAGTCAGGTTTTCAGAGCAACCCGAAACAGCTTAGCGGGGGTCAGTATCATGTTTTCACAACCAGCCTTGACAAGCGAGACCAGAAGGTACGCAAGAGGGCGGTTAATGCGGTCATGCCGGCTCTCCCGCAGTATTTAAAGTGGTCCGAGTATGACATCACTTGGAGCAGGGCGGATCACCCGCCGCGGGTTGACAACCCGGGGCAACTAGCTTTGGTGGTTGCCCCCCAAGTAGGTGGATACGTGTTCACGAAGGTACTTATGGATGGTGGCAGCAGCATCAACATCCTGTATTACGACACTTTCAGCCGGATGGGTTTGCTTGATAAGAATCTTAAGCCGTCTTCCACAGTATTTCATGGTGTGGTGCCTGGCAAGTCGGCTTATCCAGTGGGCAAGATTTCTCTGGAAGTTGCTTTTGGTGATGAATACAACTACAGGGTAGAGTCCTTGTGGTTTGAGGTGGTCAAAATTAAAAGTCCATATCATGCTTTATTTGGATGGCCGGCTTATGCCAAGTTCATGGCTAGGCCTTGTTATGTTTACTTACAGCTCAAGATGCCCGGGTTAAGAGGGACGATTACCGTGCATGGTGATCGGAAGACGGCTCTTGAGTGCGAGGAAGGTGATGCAGCTTACGCAGAGTCAAGTTGCGCAGAGGCAGAGCTCAAGTTTTACAAAGAGAATGTCGACCCGGAGGATATGTCTCCGTTGAAGAAGCCTACTACGGAATTAGAGCCGCCCCTCAAGTTTGCGGCGGATGATACCAAGCAGGTGGATTTCACTGAGGGCGACTCATCTCAGCAGTTCACTATAGGGGCTAACATGGACCCCGCATAGGAAAGCGCGCTCATCAAATTCATCCGTGAGAATCGGGACATCTTTGCATGGAAGCCGTCTGACATGCCGGGTGTACCGAGAGAGTTTGCTGAGCACCACCTTAATGTGGATCCTAAGTTTAAGCCGATCAAGCAATTCCTTCGTCGTTTCAATGAAGAGCGGCGTAAAGCCATTGGAGAAGAGGTGGCCCGGCTCTTAGCGGCAGGGTTCATCGTGGAGGTATTTCACCCGGAGTGGTTAGCTAACCCGGTGCTAGTGCTTAATAAGAACGGCACTTGGCGTATGTGCGTGGACTACACGGATCTTAACAAAGCCTGTCCAGTTGACCCGTTTGCTCTCCCCCGGATTGATCAGATCATTGATGCAACGGCGGGTTGCGAGAGTCTATGCTTCCTGGACGCCTATTCAGGTTATCACCAGATTAAGATGGCAGTCAAAGACCAAGAGAAGACGGCTTTCATCACGCCTTTTGGTGCTTTCTGCTATGTGTCTATGCCTTTCGGGCTCAAGAGTGCCCAGGCGACTTATCAGCGTTGTGTGCAGAACTGTCTTCACAGTCAAATTGGGCGCAATGTTCATGCCTATGTGGATGATATTGTGGTCAAGTCAAGGAAGAAGGAAACTTTGCTGGACGACCTGAAGGAAACTTTCGATAACTTACGGGTTTATAAGATGATGCTTAACCCGGCCAAGTGTGTTTTTGGAGTTCCTGCAGGCAAGCTTTTGGGGTTTCTGGTCTCTGAGCGTGGAATTGAAGCTAACCCGGACAAGATCAAAGCGATCACTTCTTTATCTGAGCCGGCGTGTATAAACGACGTTCAGCGCCTGGCGAGTCGGATCGCTGCGTTGAGCCGATTCATAAGCCGCCTGGGCGAGAAGGCAATCCCTTTATATCAGATGATGAAGAAAACAGACGATTTCGTCTGGAGCAAGGCGGCGAGGAGGCGTTTGAGGCGCTCAAAAAACAGCTGACTGAGCCGCCAGTCTTAGCCGCTCCGGCTGAGAAGGAACCCTTACTCCTCTATGTGGCGGCTAACAACAGGGCAGTCAGCGCTGCGGTTGTTGTGGAGCGCAAGGAGGCAGGGAAGGAATATCCGGTTCAAAGGCCGGTTTACTACGTCAGCGAAGTTTTGATTGAGTCCAAGCAGCGGTACCCACATTGGCAGAAGCTGATTTATGGGGTATTCATGGCGAACCGTAAGCTGAAGCACTACTTCCTGGGACACCCGATCATAGTGGTTAGCTCTGCCCCGCTGGGAGACATAATTCAAAACAGAGAAGCCACTGGCCGGATTGCTAAGTGGGCATTGGAGCTGGGACCTCTTAATCTGAAGTATGTGCCTCGCACGGCTGTCAAGTCTCAAGCCTTGGTGGATTTTATAAACGACTGGACGGAATGTCAGTCGCCAGAGGAGAAGCCGGACAATAATTACTGGACGATTCACTTCGACGGGTCTAGGCAGTTGGAAGGCTCGGGGGCTGGAGTTGTTTTAACTTCCCCTAAAGGTGATAAGTTCTGTTATGTGCTAAGGCTGATGTTTCCTTGTACTAACAATGTAGCTGAGTACGAGGCTTTGCTCCATGGCCTCCGGGTGGCGAAGGAGATGAACCTAAGCCGGGTTAGATGCCTCGGCGACTCGGACCTTGTGGCTCAACAAGTTTCAGGAACGTGGGACTCCAAAGACCCACGGATGGCGGCTTATCGTCAGGCAGTTGATATCATTGCAGGCCACTTCAAGGGTTATCAGGTGGATCATATTGATCGTCGCAAGAACGAGGCGGCTGATGCATTGTCAAGACTCGGCTCTCAGCGTAAGCCGGTGCCGCCTAACGTATTCTTGGACGTGTTATATCACCCGTCAGTTAAGCTACCTTCAGAGGAGGACTTAGTCATACCTGACCCGGAGGGGCAGTTGGTGGCGGCTCTGTGTGCTATTCCTGACTGGACGTTGCCTTACATGGCGTATCTAACTCACGGCGAGTTACCTGAGGATGAGACCTTGGCGAGGCAAATCGTCAGACGATCTAAGTCCATGACAATCATCAATGGCGAGTTACATAAACGCAGCGTCACTGGCGTCTTCCAGCGTTGTGTTTTGCCTGAGGAAGGCAAGGAGATCCTGAATGAAATCCACGCCGGAGATTGTGGTCATCATGCCGGCTCAAAATCTCTGGTGGCCAAGGCTTTTCGACATGGTTTCTTCTGGCTGACGGCTCATAAGGACGCAGAAAACTTAGTTCTCAAGTGTGATGGCTGTCAAAAGTTCGGGCGGCGTGCTCACGTGCCGGCTCAGGAATTGCGCATGATCCCAATTACTTGGCCGTTCGCGGTCTGGGGGCTTGATATGGTCGGGCCCTTCAAGAGATCCAAAGATAAGAAGACCCACCTTTTGGTGGCGGTGGATAAGTTTACCAAGTGGGTAGAGGCTGAGCCGGTCAGCAAGTGTGACGCGGCTACGGCGGTTTAGTTTGTCAAAAAATTGATCTACCGCTTTGGTTTCCCCCATAGTATCATCACAGATAATGGCACAAACCTATCCAAGGGGGCTATACAAGCGTTCTGTGAAAGTGAACACATCCGGCTTGACGTCTCTGCTGTGGCTCATCCACAGTCCAATGGTCAGGCGGAGCGTGCTAACCAGGAGATCCTGAGAGGTATCAAGCCCCGGCTTATGGTTCCTCTACAGAGAACACCGGGTTGTTGGGTTGAGGAGTTACCATCAGTTTTGTGGAGCATCAACACAACTCCCAACAGATCAACAGGCTATACGCCTTTCTTCATGGTTTACGGTGCAGAAGCCGTGTTACCAAGTGATATACGTCATGACTCGCCAAGAGTGGCGGCTTACGTTGAGGCAGACAATGAGACGGCGCGTCAGGACACGTTGGATGCTTTGGATGAAGAGCGTGACCTGGCGGCGGCTCGATCGGCGATTTATCAGCAAGACCTGCGCCGCTATCACAGCCGCCGAGTCAAGGCCCGGCCGTTCCAAGAAGGCGACTTAGTGTTGCGCCTGATTCAAGATCAGACGGACGTACACAAGTTGTCTCCTCCATGGGAAGGGCCTTTTGTGGTTAGCAGAAACCTCAACAATGGATCATACTATCTCATTGACGTACGGGACGAGTCACGCACTTCTGGGCAGGAGACCCACCGGCCGTGGAATATCACTCATCTGCGGCCTTACTACACCTGAGTCATCGACTCCCCCCATTGTATATCATCATTGTATATATCACAGATATATATATAATAAAGTTGGCATCCCTGCAAGCCGGGGCCTCTGCCGTTTTACGTATCTCACATTGTTCAAAGATGGATACGATCATACGGTCACTTGGGGGCTTCTAACCTACCGGGTTAAGCTTCAACCCTCTTGATCAAGCTCTTCAGCCAAGATAGCACTATCAACTGGCGGCTTACAATACGGCGGCTTACAAGATAGTGTGTAAGTTGATATCGTCAACAAAGATTATTAGGAGTGCAGCGAGTTATGAACTCACCTCCTCTTCTGATCTGCAAAACCGGGTTATGCCTGCCTGTATGTAGCTGCGCTTTGACCAGGGGTGCAGCGAGTTCTAAAACTCACCCTCTGCAAAGGCCTCTTACAGCGGCGAGGCTAACCCTTACATCTGTAAGGCCGGGTTATACCTGCCTGTAAGTAGCTGCGCTTTGACCAGGGGTGTAGCGAGTTCTAAAACTCACCCTCTGCAAAGGCCTCTTACAGCGGCGAGGTAAACTTTCATCTGTCAGGCCGGGTTATACCTGCCTGTAAGTAGCTGTGCTTTGCCAGGGGTGCAGCGAGTTCTAAAACTCACCCTCTGCAAAGGCCCCTTACGGCGGCGAGGTAAACTCTTATATCTACAATTCCGGGTTAGATCTGCCTGTAAGCAGCTGTGCTTTGTCAGGGGTGCAGAAAGTTCTAAAAGTTACCCCCTGCAAAGGCCTCTTACAGCGGCAAGGCAAACTTTCATCTGCGGCGTCTCTTTCTGGGTCGCTACGCTCTTATCAGTTATTAAGAGTTCAAAGTAGCTAGACTACCCAGAAGAACCGGCTTATGTATTCGGAAAGAAAGGCAAGGTTATGAGATTTTACGTCTCCGGGTTAGGCCTTTTAAGCCGCCCTTACAACAGTACAGAACATGTTCTGTCTTAGTTACTTTTGCCGGGTTTTATCTATAAGGTAAGACGCCGTGCAAATTGGCATCATAAGCCGGACAAAGACAAGCAAGGAATATATTAAGATCGACAAAAGATTTATACGTGCACGATGGCACGGGTCAGACAGTGAAAGGTTTTTTCTAAAGCCTATTACAAAGCCCTCTTCGAGAGCCCAACAGGCAACAGACAAAAGTTTTGTACAACTCAGTTGGCGGCTCAGGAGGCCGGGTTATCAAATACAAAGTGTTCAGCTCGATGGCGGGTCAGCCTGCGCCGAGTCTTCGACCTCTTCGATCTGAAGATTGTCCACGTCCCAGTTGCAGTGTGTTAGTGCTTCAAACCGGGCGTCCTCAAAGATAGGAGACGGGTCAATCTCAGGAGCAAAGAGATGCTTACGGCGGGCAGGAGTCAAGTCTTTGCATTCAAAAGTTGGACATCGCACTTTCTTGGAAGTCTCGCTGTAAGCCGCCTGGTAAGTGGACACATCAAGTTCCTCCACCAGCTTTGAGGCAAGCACCCTGGAGGATCTTCTGCATTGAGCATAGTCTTCTGCAGTAAATTCAGAACCATCGTCCTTCTTGGATGGGAACCCGTCCATCATCTCTTCAGCCGTCAGCTCAGGAGCGAAAGCTAGGCACCGGCTTAGCGCGGATAGAGCTCCCTGCCTGGCGGCTGATCGTTTCAGCTCTTCAACCTATTTGGGCAGCGTGGATAGCAGTTCTATGACTCCCTTCATGTGCTTGGGGATGCTCTTCTCAGTCAGCATTGCTTTGATGGTAAGAAGAGTCCCGCAGTAGAGTTGTTCGGCTAGGGAGTACACTGCCTTCAATTTCA
The DNA here is from genome assembly GCA_039707655.1 of Elymus sibiricus. Taxonomy (NCBI): domain Eukaryota; kingdom Viridiplantae; phylum Streptophyta; class Magnoliopsida; order Poales; family Poaceae; genus Elymus; species Elymus sibiricus. The sequence continues at coordinate 487,294,739 of CM077671.1, forward strand.
TCAGGCTGTCAGATGATAATTGGCGGCTCCTTTCGCCTGCAAGGAAAGATTGGGTGGTATAAGCCGCCAGCAAGGTTATTTAGCATGGAAAGGAAGGTTGCTAAGTATTATATGCTTACCAAAAATAGCAGAAGTCATCCTCGATATATGGCGCTTCAGTGTTTGCAGTTCTTCTGATACAACTGTAAGCCACCCTTCAGCATCTTCTGCACGTTTGGTCAGGGCGACTTGGTGCGATTCAGTGTTCTTCTTGAACAGCGCGAAGTCAACTTGCGTCTTCTCAAGTTCTTCTACGGTAACCCGCCATTTGCTTTCCGCCTCTGACCGGGCGGTTTGTTGCACAGCAAGGTTCTTCTTTAAACTGGCCATTTCGGACTCAGCCGCCTCCAAAGCATCCCGTGACAATACAAAAATAGGAAAAAGGGTCAATGGTCAGGATAAGTTATCAGAAAGGCAATTACGCTGCAAGTCTCAAGCAGATTGCAAGCAATATACTCGACACTTGGGGGCTAATGTCTGTTTGCTCTTGGGGGCTACAGATCACGCTCTCAAGTCTTTCAATTAAGTCCCGGCTCATCTTTTAAAAGGTAAGCCGGCCCTTGGGGGCTACACATCACGCTCTCAAGTCTTTCAATTAAGTCCCGGCTCATCTTTTAAAAGGTAAGCCGGCCCTTGGGGGCTACAGATCACGCTCTCAAGTCTTTCAATTAAGTCCCGGCTCATCTTTGAAAAAATAAGCCGGTACTTGGGGGCTACAATCAGCATTTTCAAAGTTTCCAATGAAATTCCGGTTCATCATTTCATGTTAACCCGGACTTGGGGGCTACCATTGATCAAACGCTACAAATTGAGTATCGGCTTACTATCTATACTAACCCGATACTTGGGGGCTACAGCTTAAGTTATAAAGTGTGTTGCTGAGGAAAGACCCGGTTTATTATTTGAGATATTAATCCGTCTCTTGGCGACTATAAAAGGATATAAGGGAAAAGCTGGTAAAAATATTACCTCATATTTCTTCTTCATCAGGCTGACGAGCTTCAGCTCCATATTCCGACTTGACTCCAGGCGGTTTAAAAACCCAGCGTGAAGCTCGTCAACAGTAAACTTCTCCAGCACAGGGTGTTCAAAATTAAACTTCTCAAGCGAAGAAGTTTCAGCCTTGCCAGAGTGCCTTGACAGTACACGGGGCTCAGGGGTTTGGTGACCCGCCCCAGTTATAGCAACATCTGGGAAAACTGTATCTTCAACAACCATTGAAGGGCTGGGTGGTTTAGGGTCATATCTTGAAGGGCTTTCAGCGGCCGTATCATTACCCGCCGGCTCAGATGGCTTGTGAGTATCTTCAGGTGCATCTTTCATAATGTCAGCAGCTGGTGAAGGGGAGGCCGGCTTAGCAAACACTGGCTCTTGTGAAGTAGGGGCGGCAGTAGACCCGCCAGTCTTCCTTCGTTTCGCTTGGGCCCTGGAACGTGCAGATGATGGTTACACACATATCAAGAACATTAAAGTATTCGGTGCCAAGTAAAGGTACGTACTCCGGGTTGATCTTCATTGGAGGCAGCTTGGAGGCAGTTGAGTCACCAGATGAAGGAGGAGAGTCCTGAAAGCAGTTAGAACAATACAAGACAGAGTAAGGTTACAAGGCAAGATTGATTAAAGTTATGTTTCAATTAAAGAATACCTCAGCTGGCCGTTTCCGTTGAGCCGGGGCATGTGATAACCCGGCCACGAGATCTTCAGAGCCGGTGCTCCGGGTCTGACGTCGGGAGGTGTGCTGTTGCTTTTTCAAAAGAAAATTGGGGTCTAAATGAGCAAGAGGATGAGAGAAGGGGACTTTCCGGACGACCCGCCGTACTCTGTCTTGTGGAAGGTTTTCTGAGTCAGAAGAAATATAAGTTACCTCAGGAGCGTCTGCATGGCTGGCCTCTGCTTCTTCCTGTAAATGATTGTTGTTAATAAAATTGCATAAGGAGACGGCTAAGGGAGTCAAGTTCTACCTCCGAGTCATCAGTTTCAAGTGGCTCTGGAGTGGCGGTTTTCTTCTTCTTCTTAGGAGGAGTTTTCGCCTTTGGCTTCCTCACTGGCGGATTAAACTTCTTTTTCCAGAAAGGGGAGTTGGCCGATACATAAGCCGCCGGCAAAGGTTAGAAGGTGCAAGACAAATGTGATCAATTGAAGGAAAAGAGACTTACGTCTGGAGCCGGATTCTTGGCGTAGAAGGGCTTCAGCCCAACCTTGTTGCAAGCCTCTTGTTTTTCACCAAGGAGTCCCTTGACGCCAGTGTTGATATCTTCGTCAGTCAAGGGAGTATTCTTGAAACAAAGAGGGTCATTGGGTTCACCCGTGTATTCACACATGAGCCGGTCACGCCGGCTCAGTGGCATGATCTTCCAACTTACCCAGCAGCGGGTTAAGTCAACACCTGTTAAGCCGTTCGCCAGTAAATCCTTGACTTTGGTATAAGCCGGGGCATACTTGGCTCGTTCGGCGGCTGTCATCCGTGCTGGGAGTGGGTTGTCATTTGTAAAGCAGAGCCGGGTTGGACGGTAACCCGGCAGGGGATTCTCGCCTTCAGGAGAGGTGTCCTTACAATAAAACCAGGTTTTATTCCAGTCTTTGGGATGAGTTGGCAAGGTAGGTGAAGGGTATGGCAGGTCTCTCCGTCTCTGGATTGTAATACCACCAAGCTCCAAGCTGGGCCCAGCCGCCATTTCAGTTTGGCGGTTTGCATAGTGGTAGTCGTAAAAGAGGTCAACAGACGGCTCTTCTTGCATATAGACCTCACTTAAGACTTGGAATTGGCATATGTTGGTGACTGAATTTGGGCCTATGTCTTGGGGGTGGATCTTGAAGAAGTGAAGAATATCCCGAAAGAACTTTGACCCGGGAGGGCAGAACCCGCGAAGGATATGATCACTGAATATGACAATCTCCCCCTCCTTGGGCTCATGCCTCTTTTCTGATCCTGGGACGCGCCAGTGTATTACGTCTTTACCCGGGAGCATGCCGGACTCAACGAAGTCAAGAAGGAGCTCTTCAGTGATTCCAGAGCTGACCCAGTCACAGGATGATGGAGTCCTTGACATGACGGCGGGTTATGCTACAAAGATAGAAAGTATGGCGAGTTAGAAGAACACTTGCTGTGAAAGGCAGCTGTGATCGGTATAATAAGTGAAAGGAGTTAAGCCGCCAGAATAATTGGCGGAGAGCCGCCAAGGCAATGGCGAGTTATGGGGACAAAGCAGTATTGGAAAGAAAACGACTAAGTGTGGATAAACAGATTTTGTATAAAAATGCTACGGCAGCAAGATCTACGGGCGAAGGAAAAATGAAAACATTTATGACCTAAAAATAACAGTGGGAGAACAGATCAATCTGCACGCAAAGATAAGTGCTATTTGGACCTAAAACGAATGGGCATTGGCCTCGGAGGAGTGCCCGCAATGGATGGGCAGTGCTATAGGGCATGGAGTGGTGCTCGGTGCCATGTACTACGAAGAACAGCAAGAACTCTGACGAACTCGAGAAAACCCTAATGGGGTAGATGTAGATTCGAGAAAGGATGGAGGAAGGTACCTTCTGGGTGCGGAAGCGCCGGCGAGACTATGGTCCGATTCGGGTTGATGCAGCGGCCGGCGATGAGGGCGACGGCGAGGTCCAGTTGCGGGCGGCGGAGCTCTGGAGAGAGGAAGTTTCGAGCGAGGAGGAAGATGACAGCGACAGGAGAAGGAAGGAGAGGGGCACCACGTGTCCTATTTATAAGGTGGAAGGGCAAACAGTGCGCGCGAAAATTGGAGAGGCACAGTAAAGATTGACCGAACGTGGCGCCTCGATTTTTGGGATGACCCTTCGGTGAGAAAGATCCGTTGCAAACGTCATGGAATATTTATCGAATATTCGATATGACCTCATGGCGGATTATAAATTGTCTTTCCAAGATAACAGACGTATGAAGACTCGCCGCCAAGTAAGTTGAAGATTGACATGAGCTGGCTCAAATCAACCTGGGGCCTAATGTTGGGGATATAACCCCGTGGTAAGACCCGCCCGGGCGGGGCCGGGTCACACCAGGCGGCTCGTAAGCCCAAGGCCTGTAAGGTGGGCCGAAGGATCAAGGCCAGGCTGTGTGGCGGCTTGCCAGACAGGCCAAGACGGAGGCCCAGAGACGGAAGATAGCATGATGACCCGGGTGGCCAAGCCGCCCGGTGGCGGCTTACCCAAGATGGTATGGCGGCTTAGAGACAGAGTAGGACACGTTGTGTGAGTCGGTTTGAGACTCGTGTAACCCGGGGCCTTGACCTCCTATATAAAGGCTAGACCCCGGGGCGGCTTAGACAAGAAACCAAGTTATCGAGAACTTGGTCAAGCAATCCGCTCCCTTGTAATCGATACTCCAGTTAATACAACACAAGCAGGACGTAGGCTTTTACCTCGACTTGAGGGGCCGAACCTGGGTAAACTCGTGTCCTTCGTCCCGATCAACCCCTTTCAGTTCACTGCTATGGCGATGGCCTCGAACCTAAGTCTTCGGACATCTGCCGTGTTAAAACCACGACAAATAGTGAAAGTGCTTTTTGGGATATTTTTGGAAAAGTACCTTTTGGGATATTTTCCCAAAAGGCTTCTAGAAGGGATGGATGGATGGGGACCACCTTGGGGGGCCCCCACAAGGGTTGTGGCCGGCCAAGAAGTGGGCTCCACCTTGGAGCCCCACTTGCCCACTTGCTTTCCCATTTTGCCCTTGGAAAGTGTTTCCTTCATGAGCAAGTTTTGGTATTTTTGAAATGCCCATCCTAGCCCTTGGTTTTCCTATAAATAGAGGTGAGTGGGCTGCCCAAAAACTCACTCTTTCTCACATACAGGTGCCATTGCAATGATCTGGCTTCTTCTCTCCCTCCCAGCGAAATAGTTTCGTAGAGCCGAAAGGCTGTCTGGGTTCCGGCAGGAACTAGTTCTGGACGGCGAAGCCCTGCCGGATAGATGACACCGTATGTGTGCAACTCTGTAGAGAGATCGTAGTTTCGGTCTTAGTTTGAGAGTGCCTCCCAAAGGGCTGTCCGTGTGACCGTCCGAGTTTTGGAGGTCCTCCCGAAGGGCTGTCCGAGTGACAGTCCGAGTTTCGGAGGTCCTCCCGAAGGGCTGTCCGCAACACCGTCCGGGGGACTGTCCGACCGCCTCCCGGAGGGCTGTCCGCGGGGCAGATGAGGGTATACATCCTCGCGGTTGGGAGGTTGTAAAATCCTAGCTACGGGGATCTGCACCGCCGATCGTCATCGACTCTACTTCCGCTGCGCTACGAGTCGGTAACGAAAAAGATCAAACCTTGTATGCAGTCTCCATAGTGGTCCTGGGCTGGTGCGTAGGTCGGAAATTTTTGTTTTCTACTGCGTTACCCTACAGTGGTATCAGAGCCGTGCTATGCGTAGATGCAGGTTGCGATCTAGAATACATAGTGATGTATGGGTGTTGCACAATATAATTAGGTAGTAGATGAGATCTATTGCTGAAAATTATTTGTGCGGGTAGCAGATGAAATATGTTACCCGATGTTCCGGTTGCTTCCCCTGAATTTGCGTAGTCCTGATCTTGACGGCATGGTGGAATCTCACAAAGTTCTGGCAATCCGCGATCCTTTCATGCTGCTCCTGAGTATGCTGATTGACAGATCAACGAAGTGCTAACAGTTCTTTGGGTTCCACCATAGTTGAGAAAGATGGATGTTTCGCAGACGAAAGGGCAATGCAGATGTGATCTGCACGGGGGTCACACGTATGATGAAGTTTAGTTTGGGGCTCGAGATTTTATTATCTCGTGTTTCATACACCCTGGAATGTTAATCTAGCAACTTGGATTATCATGCTTGATGATGGACGTTGGTAGCTTCGGTTTGTTTCGAAACCTTAGAAGCCACGAAAAATAAAATTTTGCATGAACTGATTAGAGGCGTCTAACTTGGTTTTGCAGGATGGTTTGCATGTGCATGTGATGTGGTATAGCAGTGTTCATTATAATTTGATTTTGTATGAGATGACTATATAATGTAAATTGATTAACATGACCTGCGTGTCATGATTCGGCATGATGGCTGGAGCCATATGATTGTCACTTTAATGACCTGCGTGTCAACCTTCAGTAATGCACTTATTTTATTAGCTATAGAGATAGCAATATTATCTCGTGCATCGACAAGGTGGTGGCAATCTTCGCGAAGGTGAACACTGACGCGAATGCCGAAGACGAAGAAATACAAGACTTCTCCGTCAGAAAGGGCTATACCATATCATGCTATTATGAATTCCCTGAGATGTTTATCCCTTATGATGCACCCTTTTGATTGCGCGGTAGTCGCTTTTATTAGGGTGATCTCTCACAAAAAAATATCAACTAGTTAGTGTTCTCCCAAGTGTAGCACCGTCACGGCACCTATCTCTTCGGGGTATCACATGGATACATGGGTACGAACGATTAGAGAAGTGTGAGGCGGGTGAGTTGAGACCTCGCAGCGAGATCACTTGGTTGTCTTGACGTTCTAGCTTGAAAGTCCTGAGCTCGGAACACGCGCATCGAAAGATGAACAAGAGTCACATAGAGATGTGATTGGCAAGTTGGCCTACCGATTGCAATTCTCGTCACTTGAGATGGATACATCCTTGGCATTGAATTGTAATTTGGATCTTGAATCGCTCACAATCAATTATGAGAGATATTGATTTGAGTGGGAGCGCACTGCAGAATTAACTTGTTTAATTCTCAGTGCAATTAATTTTGAACATGGTCTAAGTGTGGTTTGCATAATAGTTGTAGAATAATGGCTCGCGTTTCCACCTTCCCTATTAAAATTGAATAGCTGTTAAATATCTGGTTAAAACTTTATGGTTGGTAACGTAATGTGAGGATTATCCTCAAGAGTGCCGAGAAGGGCTTTGTCCTATCGCATGCTTTCGGTATTCTCCCGCTAATTCTATGGATCATGTGACTCTCGTCCTTCGATCCAAAAGCTAGAATTCCTTTTCAGTCAAAGTGCAATATGTTTGCTTCCATGAGACCCGAGCTTCGAAAGTTTGGATAGTTATGTGATATTCATGGAATCTGAAAATCATTTTCAGAGACAGACAAAGGCTAAAAAATATGAGATATCCAAAGCAATGTTTGTTTGCAAACTATTAGTAAAGGAGATTACTATGCATTAGACTGATAAGAGAGGGATCCAGAAGAACGCCTGTCATATGATGATGGTGAATAAAACAACAACTTAAAGAGAAAGGAAGTATCTGAAGGGTGTTAGTGAAACTTTCACGCCTAAGAAGTCCAGGGCTAACGCCACTCTTAAGTTGGATGCTTCTTCTGAGAGTAGGAGAAATACTAAAAGTTAAACTGTTAGAAGTATAATGGCAAAAGGAAAGAAGACTGGAATATCCAGCTCATGTATGAATATCATACAGGTTTTTGATGTATAGAAGGCTGGTCAAAAATATAGTTCTTGGGAATTATGGTTAAACATGTTAATCACTAATTCTTGGGTATTGTGAGTTAATCACAAAGATACCCGCTCGATTGCATTCTGTTGCAACTCGATGTAAGAACTACTAAGGCCTGAAAGACTAGCCAGGAATGAGGTTTAGATACACGCAGGGAACATAGTAAATGTTACTATGCCTTCCATCGGTGTATTCCCTATGTATTTACTTTCATAATTCATTTTAGAGTTTCACACTCTAGCCTTTTGCATAAGGTATCTTGCAAGAAGGTTGTTCATAAGAGAACTTTTAATGTTCAGTGTTATGAATAACATAAGGACCATACTTTCATTATGAATGAGACGTATGTTATGAATATTGATAATAATACATTACCTCTGGGTTTACTTTCATAATTCAGTTTAGAGTTTCATACACTCTAGCCCATTGCACAATGTTTGTTGCAAAAGAGTTGTTCGTAAAAACGACAATTGTTGTTCAGTATTATGAATAACATGAAGGGCCCTGCTTCCATCCTAGATGGGATGTATGTTATGAATATTGATGGAAATATGATACATCCATAACACTGACGCTAAATGTCGCAAGACTAAAAGAATACCACACAAGTGTGGCACTGCTTTTGGTCACATTGGAGAAACCCGCATGGAAAATTCCATTATGATGGATTTTAAAGTCATTTGATTTTGAATCATCTGACACTTGCCACTTTCCTCTGAAAAGTGAAGTGACTGAAATACCGTTCACAGGCCATAAGGAACGAGCAAAGAACATATTGGTGATCATACATTATGATGTATGCAGTCCAATAAATGTTGTTGCAAGTAGTGGATTTATCTATCTTCAGAAATGACTCAAGTAGATATATGGATATTTACTTGTTGAGACGTAAGTCTGGATCTTTTGAATTCATTCATAAGGTTTTCAAAAATGAAGTAGAAGTTATTGTAACGAGAAAATTATGTTTCTGCAATTTGATTGCGCAAAGGAATATTTGAGTTACAAGTTTAGTGAATGTCTGATGAGTTGTGAAAGGGGTTTCATAACTTGCACCTCCCGGAACACCACTTCAAGTGAAAAGTCCGTGAAGATGTAATCGAACCATTTATGACATGGTAAGATCAAAGATGACATAAATAAATTTGCCATTATCCCTTTTATAGAGTGATGCTTTAGAGACTGCGGCTTTTACACTGAATAGGGCTCCATCAGGTCTGTTGAAATGACGCCATGGTGTGGTACGCCCAACCATGTTATATCTTTTCTTAACATTTGGAATATGGGGCTTGTGTAAAAGGTTACAAACCTATTCCAAATCAGACAAGTGCTACTTTGTAAGGTTATCCCAAGTCATTGGGTATTCCCCCACCACTATACCGAGGCAAAGGGTTTTGCCGCAAAACGGTATGCTTTTAAAGAGAATAGTTCTTTCAAAAGGTGAGTGGGAGGACAGTGCAACTCGACGAGATAACTAGTATCTTCGTCATCAGCTCAAAGGAAAGAAACCTTGGAAGTGATTGCGGAGTTTCCTACTGCGACTGATACGGAAGTCTCTACAATAAAATGTATGGACTTCGGTCGATCTTGCAGCTGAACCACGTAGGCAAAGCTCGTGGAAACCTATCAGGTGCGCAAACGAGATATTGTTGTTAGACAACAGTATACCTACAATACACAAGGAAGCGTTGATGGGCCCTGACTCCGGAATTGGCTAAATGCCAATACAACCCGAGATAGTTTCCATATTAGTGATTCGAGATTAAAATCTTGATACACCTTTCAGAAGACTTAGAGTCTAACGAATATTTATGGAACTAAAAACTGATACGGATAACATGTTTTATCCATAAAGCTCGACTTGTTGCCATAACAAGTTCAAGGAGTTGACTATGATGAGATTGTCTCATCGTAGCGATGCTTGAAGTCGGTTCGGGTTGCACTAGCAATTAATACATATTTCAATCATGAGATATGAAACATGGATGACAAAAGGATTTCCATCTGATGGAAATGAAACCTAGGACTTGTATGTGATACAGTCCAAAGTAATTTGTCGATCCAGAGGATGCTAGTAAGTATGCAAACTTCAGAGTTCCAGCGATGGACAGAAGAGAGCAAAGTGGAGTTGGAATCTTCGTTTTTGATGGAATGGTCAAAGGGGTTTGACTTCATCAAATGGGTATCGAAGATGCTTGTGATTCAAGAAAGTAAGTGGGAGCATAATAATATTTCTAAAAACCTTGTGTACTTGACACATTGTTAAGTGGAAATAAATTTCTTGACACGAATTCAGACTTCATTTGAAAATAGTTTTTCGATGAAGTGCTTAGGCTAAATAGCCTCAATATTAGGCATGATGATCTATGGAGATAGATTTACCTAATGGGGCTAAGCAATGAATACATATTGACAAGATGCTAAAACCTTTTAGCATTTATAACGCCAAGGAGTGATTCTTGCCGAAGTCACATGGAAAGAGTTTTTGCGAGACTCGGTGTCCCAAAACACTGATGAGTAAAATACATAATGGAGATTCCACACACTCTTGTGTTTGGATTAATCATGTATTCCATGGTATGTAAAACAACCAGATATGTCCAATACTCCAAAGTTGTTGCGAGTATAGATACCATAGTGATCAAAGTACTGATCATGGGACAACAGTGAAAGATGTCATTGAGTACTAGAGTAGTACTGATGACATGGTTTCTCGCAAGCGGAGATCATGAAGAGTTCGTTGTAAAAGGTTACATCGATACAGTCTTCATCTATGCTCCATGCGATTTTCGATTTAAGTTAAGGGTTTTGTGTAATACACAACCTGGTGGCACGGTAGTTGGAAATTGTTCCAAACAAGATACTGTGGCGAATTCTATAATAAAGGCTAAGTATGTTGACGCTTTGGAAGCGACGAAGAGATGTTGAATCATATAGTTCATTCATGAACTTAGTATGGCTCCAAGATGGCTTTGGTCGATGGGACACTATTGCAGATAGTTGCTCCATAGCTCAGTCTGAGGAATCAGGTTTTGACCAATGATTCACACATATGCAAAGCCAAGTCCACACAAAATATGAATTTTGTGAAAGCGTGAAAACACGAGGATATGCAAAGTTACACACGGAGCTGAAGTCGTCAGATCTGTTGGACATCAGGCTATACCACATGCGAAGCATATTTTACACCAGTATGCCATAGGTGTAAAGTGCATTAGCATTGACTAGATTATTGACTCTAGTGCAAGTGGGAGTCTGTAGGAGATATGCCCAAGAGGCAATAATTAATGTTATTGATTATCTCCCTGTTCATAATTAGGTTTATGTTCCATGCTATAACTGTATGGTTCTCGAGTCTACAATAACCACGAGGCTCGGAGGAAGACTCATATGCACGTGTCGAATAATAAACGGTAAAATGTATTCCTAGTCTGGCCTCTAAGACTGGCTCAAGTATTGCATGATGATCCTGTTTTCCTGATCATGGGCATGGCTATGCCGGCAATTTTGAGGGCACAATGTTAGAAGAACATTTGTGTTGAATCGACCCGAATTGATGTTATGCTATGAGATTCATTCGTCATAAGTTAATGGTTTATAACACAGAGATGGTTAACGTTTGCATAATTCCTTAGACCATGAGAGTATCGAGTTTCTTCATGCTTGCTTCATGAACTTTGGGGTTTGTTAAACGTCATCCGTAAATGGGTGGCTATTACGGCGTCTTACGGGTTCATGGAAAAGTCTGTCAAGTAACTTGATAGCTCGAGATTGGGATTTGCTCCTCCGACGATGGAGAGATATCTCTGGGCCCTCTCGGTGTTACGGTATCCATCATCGTCTAGCCAGACACTTTGTGATTTGATCACGGGGATGCCGGAACACGGGAACGAGAAAAGAGAACAATACCGGTAACGAGGTAACTGGCATAGTGGACAAGTTGTTGATCCACGGGTATGCCAACATGTCTCACCTCGGGTATTTGTAACATATCGCGAAGCAACAGGAATAGCACACGGCAACTGGAGGTTCACTCGAATATTCATTCGTGTGGGTATAGGGGTCAATATGGGTGTCCACGGCTCCGATGTTGATCATTGATCGGAAGCGGTTCCGGGTCATGTCTATGCTTCACCGAACCTATAGGGTCACACGCTTAAGGGTCATCTATCTGTTGAATACTAGACAGGGAGTCTGAGAGAAAAACACCGAAAAAGTTTCGGACACCGGAAAAGTTTCGGACAGCGGAAAAGTTCCGCAGAGAGAACACCGGAACAGTTTCGGTAAAACTGAAAAGTTGTTTCAGGGGATACCATAAAGTCAAATTGGTTTTGGCACATGCCTGATAATTCTTGGAGGGCGCCAGAATCATTCTGGAAACTTTCTGGAATTTTCCGGGATGAAAACCGGAAATGTTCCGGAGCTGCCGAAACCGCTTCAGATGCTTTTCGCAGATGAAAATCACTAATCCGGAATTGTTCCGGATGGCATTGAAAATTATTTTGGTGGGTACTGGAAATGTTCTAAGCCCACATGAATATTTTCAGTTCGATCAGACGCTGAAATATGTCGTCGTGAATAGTGAAAGTGCTTTTTGGGATATTTTTGGAAAAGTACCTTTTGGGATATTTTCCCAAAAGGCTTCTAGAAGGGTTGGACGGATGGGGACCACCTTGGGGGGCCCCCCACAAGGGTTGTGGCCGGCCAAGAAGTGGGCTCCACCTTGGAGCCCCACTTGCCCACTTGCTTTCCCATTTTGCCCTTGGAAAGTGTTTCCTTCATGAGCAAGTTTTGGTATTTTTGAAATGCCCATCCTAGCCCTTGGTTTTCCTATAAATAGAGGTGAGTGGGCTGCCCAAAAACTCACTCTTTCTCACATACAAGTGCCATTGCAATGATCTGGCTTCTTCTCTCCCTCCCAGCGAAATAGTTTCGTAGAGCCGAAAGGCTGTCTGGGTTCCGGCAGGAACTAGTTCTGGACGGCGAAGTCCTACCGGATAAATGACACCGTATGTGTGCAACTCTGTAGAGAGATCGTAGTTTCGGTCTTAGTTCGAGAGTGCCTCCCGAAGGGCTGTCCGTGTGACCGTCCGAGTTTTGGAGGTCCTCCCAAAGGGCTGTCCGAGTGACAGTCCGAGTTTCGGAGGTCCTCCCGAAGGGCTATCCACGACACCGTCTGGGGGACTGTCCGACCGCCTCCCGGAGGGCTGTCCGCGGGGCAGATGAGGGTATACATCCTCGCGGTTGGGAGGTTGTAAAATCCTAGCTGCGGGGATCTGCACCACCGATCGTCATCGACTCTACTTCCGCTGCGCTACGAGTCGGTGACGAAAAAGATCAAACCTTGTAAGCAGTCTCCATAGTGGTCCTGGGCTGGTGCGTAGGTCGGAAATTTTTGTTTTCTGTTGCGTTACCCTACACGGCCGGGTGCGTTCGAAAGCTGGAGGAGCCGCCGATCCATTCCGGGCATCAGGGCGAGCAACGGCGGGCCGTAGCGAGCGCTACGTCACCGGTGGCGGAGCAAAGCTTCGGCCGGCGATGGCAAACGGCGATGCGGCAGGGTTTCGGGCGAGCTAGCGGCACTACGAGGGCCTACGCGAGGAGTGGAGTCGAACGGTGGTGGCGGTTGGACCAAATGGTCACCGAAGATGCGCCGGCGACGAGCCCAGGCGGCGGTGGGTTCGGGAGCACGACGGGGATGATGCTACGGTGGTCGAAACGGGCGGGGCTAACGCGGGATGGACTCCATGCGATGCGGCGAGCATAACGGTGGCACGCCCGTGACCAATTGGTCACCGGAGGCACGCCGGCATTGAGCTCTTGCGGCGGCGGGTTCGGGCTCCGGCCAATTCCAGCGCTAAGAGCTCCGGCTCGTCGCGAGCGGAGAGGGGGGGGGAGTACCAGGAGCTCACAGCGAGGTGTAGCCGTTCAAAGTAGGCTCGGGGAGGGCCTGGGGCGGTCGGAATCGTCGGCGAAGCTCGTCGGAGCAGAGGAGGAAGAAGACGGGGTCGAGGGCGGTGCGGTGGCTCCGAGCTCCAGTAGCGAGGCGTAGGCGACGGAGTCGAGCGAGGTGGAGCGGACGGACACGTCGGAGCAATGAACTGAAGGCGGTGGCCGCGCCTAGCCGGCGGCCATGGCGACGGCGGCGCGGGCGCGAGCGAGATCTGTAGGGGGAGGAGAGAGCGAGGGAGAGGGGGCGAATGGGGGAGGGCGTCCAGGGGAGGTGGACGAGGGCGCCCTTATCCCCTCGCCCACCTGCTCCCGTCGGCGTGGCGAGCGGCGACGGCGCGGCGCGGCGCTGCCCACGGCGGGGTCGACACGGGGGAGGGAGCAGGTAGGAGACACAGGAGTTGGGCCGGCCTAGTAGCAGGTAGGCCCAGGTAAGTGGCCTCTAGCCTTTTTCTTTTATTTAATTTTTCTGTTTTCCTTTTATTAATTCTGTTTTAATTCCTTCTGCCACAATTCTTTTTAGTAAAAATGTGCCACTTAGCCCAAATATTATCTTGCATTATTTCACAGGTCCACAAAAAGTTTGGGGATTATTAAAATTGGTTTGCAATTTCAAATTTGATTTAAATGCATTTAGCTTCTGCTTTGGTTGGTGGGGTCCACACCAGGGGTTGAGTGATATTGTTTTCCTCAACTATATTTATATTATGATTTTTCACAAATATGCAACATTTTACTTATGCTGTTTGAGGATTTATTTTATCACCATAAAATCCTATGGCAATTGAATTGAAATTTGAATTGGAATTTGAATCCAAACTTGATCAAGCTCCACTTAGCAAAATGATTAGGCACTGTTCATGATCATTACTGTGCTTAATTACAATGATCACTGTAGCTTAAACCCTGGGTGTCACAATTCTCTCGTACTAACAAGAATTCTCGTCCCGAGAATTAAGAAGTAGAAGGAAAGAGCCCGGGGTATTCTGCACGAAGATGATCTTTGCCTTCCCAAGTGGCTTCACCTTCAGAATGATTTGCCCACTGCACTTTGAAGAACTTGGTAACCTTCTGACGAGTCCGACGTTCAGTTTCATCGAGAATGCGGACTGGTTGCTCCTTGTAAGAAAGGTCTTGTTGCAGCTCAAGCATATCATGATCCACTGCTCGGATAGGATCCTTGAAGCAGCGACGAAGTTGTGACACATGGAACACATCGTGAACCTGAGGAAGGTTAGGCGGTAGTTCCAGTTGATATGCCACTTTACCACGCCTTTCGAGAACAGTGAAAGGACCAATATAACGAGGAGCTAGCTTGCCTTAGGACGGTGGCTCGGGATTTACATACGAAGCCAAGTGCAACAAAACTTTGGATTAAAAGATGTACAGGAGAGTCAGGTTTCGATCCTGTGGAACTATGGGTTATGGGACCATCATGTGGATTAGGAGTAAGAAGAGCGATGACATCTTGCACGGTCATGGTAGCAAGACATGTCAGAGGATAGTCTGTCAATTATGTCGGCAACAACTTCGGTACCAAGGGCGGGGGACGAAGAGAACCATCTTCCTGCCCGTCGAAACGAGGCGGACCAATAGGCAAAGTTCTCGTCCACCGGCGGTTACCGAAATGTCAACAATATAGTAACAGGGTCTTACTGACAGAATAGTACACCGAGGTATTTACCTAAGCAGAGAATTATTACTGCTTAGATCATATAATCTCAAGAAAGGTAAAACAGACCAATGGAAAGGAAAATGTGATTATCACATTAAACAGACCAATGGAAAGGAAAATGTGTTTATCACATTAAACATACCAATGGAAAGGAAAATGTGTTTATCACATTAAACATACCAATGGAAAGGAAAATGTGGTTATACTCAAGTTTTTAGGAGTTTAACTTTCCCAAGGAAAAACAGAGCATGATACACATGACAGAATTAGCAAGTAGATAACCATTTAGGAAAAAGGGGCGAGGAAAATCCAAGACATGCCCATACAATGGGGTTTGAATAATTGATCAAGAAACAATTAGCATTGAGCTTACATTATTCCTTTTGGTGATCGATTTACCACATCCATGCTTCGGGATAGCCAAAGATGGAGTTTCGAGTAAAAGATGGAGTTTCGATACCCAAAGGATCCAGTAGGAACAACTTATAAAATAAGTCTTACAATTTCTCCACGGAAGAATGGCAATCCTTGCTGAGCAAAGCATTATAACAATAGGTCATCCGGCCAGGTGTGCTGGCTACAACATCACCTTACCGAGTAATAAAGACCAAAGTTAATATTCTTGATAATGTCCCAACCATCATATCTGTCCGAGATTCAGATCTGGTTGGTGTCAGGATATCTCAGGCTCAGGATGCCCGAGAAGAAAAGGTGCAACTCAAATCGTCGAGATGACATAGTAAGATTCTCAGAAAATGAACTATGGAAGCGGGTTCCCGAAACAATAGTTCATAATTAAACCAAGGGGAGGATGAGGAGGTGGCTGATGGACTCAGCGACAATTTATCGAGAATTCCAAACGGATGGATTTCCACAATTATGTGAACAAGGAGATGACATTTGTCAGCTCGAATGATATAATGTTGTATGATCTAGGAAAACATACATCATTAATCATTGGTTGAAAAGTGCATCCGAAATATGACCTTAGGAAGCAAGATCAATATTAGAGTGATGATTCAATAACCAACAGCCTAAAACCGAACTGTCGATCGTTAACTTCAAAGCAATAGAGTTGCTAGAAGTTAGAATCAAAGCAGCATCGTTTGATGGTGAGAAGTATCACTATGCCAAGAATTTCTAAGAGGTGGAGCAATCCTCACAACATTCTCGACACAAAAAAAAACAGTAATACTTCAGGGTAGAACATAACACAAGCTGGATAGCAAGTTGCATCCATATCATGGACAAATTTGCGATGGAAGGAAGTCGAGGAGGTTGTCGATGATAATAAAAATCATCGAGGGCAAGGAAGGTATTTCTCATCAAGAACTCAGTTGACGTCTCAGAAGAAGTCAAATCATGGACGATGAGCACGACACCGTTTGTCGAGAGTTTTCTAGAGAATGCAACCGAACAGCGATGGCGTCAAGTAGGGGAATGACAAAGTGGAAGGCTATAGGAACAACAGATAAGATGCAAGCTCAATATCGGGGTTGCCTTTCAAGACAAACAACATGATGTTGAAAACTCGACGTAAGTCGTGCTCACACTCTGAAGAAGTCATGCACCGAAGAAGGACGAGGTAACACAGTCAAAGATAGCAAGATAAGGATGTAGCCGATGGTCTAGGAATAACTAGATTGAGTTTAAAAAGTTCCCAGTAACATTTAGTAAGGTATTGAATTGCTGTGCGGATTCGATTCACTATTCGATGTTCTCGGTTGATGACAACCCAGAACCCGTGGAGTGGCTATGACAGGGAAAAGCATTACTTCATCTAAAATTCATAAGATGTAGTGCAATGACATGTTATCCTTGAGATACCAGGAGGTAATACTCGAAGGTAGATCAAAATAGAGGTTGGGCAGGTGCATTGATCTGCCGAAGACAAGTGCTTGAACTTGTCCAAGAAATGGAATTCAAAGAAGAACAATCATGGTCGAAACCACGGTTGCAAAGTAGCAAAACATAGATACAACATCAATCCATACAAAGGGAATGATTATTGTTACAAGAAGCTCCATGATAAGTCATACAACGGGTCCATGGGCATGAACACAAAGTTCAAGGTCGACTCCCACTTCATCAATGTATAACATTTCATTCATTTCTTGCTTTGGACGATGTTGTAGTGTTGAAAATTTAGCTGGCAAAACTCCATAAGAGTATGACCCGTGAAAACTTTCGTGTTCTCACGGATTAGGGAGGGCATAGGTTCAACCCATCGGGGAATCTTAGGAAC
This sequence comes from Elymus sibiricus, assembly GCA_039707655.1. Lineage (NCBI taxonomy): Eukaryota > Viridiplantae > Streptophyta > Magnoliopsida > Poales > Poaceae > Elymus > Elymus sibiricus. The sequence goes on from CM077671.1 coordinate 487,312,086, forward strand.
ATATACCACAAGCTCCAAGAGTAATTAACACAAGCTCGAAGGTAGAGCTGTTGGAAATATGCCCTAGAGGCAATAATAAAATGGTTATTATTGTATTTCCTTGTTCATGATAATTGTCTGTTATTCATGCTATAATAGCGTTAACCGGAAACTGTAATGCATGTGTGAATACATAGACCACAACGTGTCCCTAGTGAGCCTCTAGTTGTCTAGCTTGTTGATCAATAGATGGTCACGGTTTCATGACCATGGACATTGGATGTCGTTGATAACGGGATCACATCATTAGGAGAATGATGTGATGGACAAGACCCAATCCTAAGCATAGCACAAGATCGTGTAGTTCGTCTGCTAAAGCTTTTCCAATGTCAAGTATCGTTTCCTTAGACCATGAGATTGTGCAACTCCCGGATACCGTAGGAATACTTTGGGTGTGCCAAACGTCACAACGTAACTGGGTGGCTATAAAGGTACACTACGGGTATCTCCGAAAGTGTCTGTTGGGTTGGCACGAATCGAGACTGGGATTTGTCACTCCGTATGACGGAGAGGTATCTCTGGGCCCACTCGGTAAGACATCATCATATTGAGCTCAATGTGACTAAGGAGTTAGCCACGGGATGATGTGTTACAGAACGAGTAAAGAGACTTGCCGGTAACGAGATTGAACAAGGTATAGGGATACCGACGATCGAATCTCGGGCAAGTATCATACCGGTAGACAAAGGGAATTGTATACGGGATTGATTGAATCCCCGACATCGTGGTTCATCCGATGAGATCATCGTGGAGCATGTGGGAGCCAACATGGGTATCCAGATCCCGCTGTTGGTTATTGACCGGAGAGGTGTCTCGGTCATGTCTACGTGTCTCCCGAACCCGTAGGGTCTACACACTTAAGGTTCGATGACGCTAGGGTTATAGGGAAATAGTGTACGTGGTTACCGAAGGTTGTTCGGAGTCCCGGATGAGATCCCGGACGTCACGAGGAGTTCCGGAATGGTCCGGAGGTAAAAATTCATATATAGGAAGTGAGGTTTTGGTCACTGGAAGTGTTTCGGGCATCACCGGTAACGTACCGGGACCACCGGAAGGGTTCCGGGGGTCCACCATGTGGGGCCACCGGCACCAGAGGGCTGCATGGGCCTCAAGTGGGAGGGAACCAGCCCCTAGGTGGGCTGGTGCGCCCCCCACAAGGGCCCAAGGCGCAGCCAAGGGTGGAGGGGGGCAAACCCTAGCGCAGATGGGCCCTAAGGCCCACCCTAGGGCTGCCGCCACCTCTCCCTCTCTGGCCGCCGGCCAGATCCCATCTGGGGCTGCCGCCAGCCCCTAGGGTGGGAACCCTAAGGGCTGCGCACCCTCCTCCCCTCCTCCTATATATAGTGGGGGTTTTGGGGCTGCCAGAGACACGCATCTCTCTCTCTCTCGGCGCAGCCCTACCTCTCCCTCTCCTCGTTCTCCGTAGTGCTTGGCGAAGCCCTGCCGGAGTACCACGCAGCTCCACCGCCACCACGCCGTCGTGCTGCCGGAGCTCTACCTCAACCTCTCCTTCCTCCTTGCTGGATCAAGGCGTAGGAGACGTCACCGGGCTGCACGTGTGTTGAACGCGGAGGCGCCGTTGTTCGGCGCTTAGATCGGTATCGACCGCGATCTGAATCGCTGCGAGTACGACTCCACCAACCGCGTTCTTGTAACGCTTCCGCTTTGCGATCTTCAAAGGTATGAAGATGCACTCTCCCCTTACTCGTTGCTGGTTTCTCCATAGATAGATCTTGGTGAACACGTAGGAATTTTTTTGATTTACTACTACGTCTCCCAACAGTGGTATCAGAGCTAGGTCTATGAGTAGAATCTATGCACGAGTAGAACACAAGTTGTTGTGGGCGTCGATCTTGTTAATTTGCTTGCCGTTACTAGTCTTATCTTGATTCGGCGGTATTGTGGGATGAAGCGGCCCGGACCAACTTTACACGTACTCTTACGTGAGACCGGTTCCACCGCCTGACATGCACTTCTTGCATAAGGTGGCTAGCGGGTGTCTGTCTCTCCCACCTTAGTCGGATTGGATTCGATGAAAAGGGTCCTTATGAAGGGTAAATAGCAATTGGCATATCACGTTGTGGTTTTGGCGTAGGTAAGAAACGTTCTTGCTAGAAACCTATAGCAGCCACGTAAAAACTTGCAACTACAAATTAGAGGACGTCTAACTTGTTTTTGCAGCATATGCCTTGTGATGTGATATGGCCAAAAGGATGTGATGTGATGCATTGTGATGTATGAGATTGATCATGTTCTTGTAATAGGATTCACGACTTGCATGTCGATGAGTATGACAACCGGCAGGAGCCATAGGAGTTGTCTTATTTTATTATATGACCTGCGTGTCAATCATAAGCACCATGTAATTACTTTACTTTATTGCTAAACGTTAGCCATAGTAGTAGAAGTAATAGTTGGCGAGACAACTTCATGAGGACACGATGATGGATATCATGATGATGGAGATCATGGTATCGTGCCGGTGACAGTGATGATCATGGTGCCCCGAAGATGGAGATCGAAGGAGCAAGATGATATTGGCCATATCATGTCACTATATTGATTGCATGTGATGTTTATCATGTTTACATCTTATTTGCTTAGAACGACGGTAGAAAATATAATGATCTCTCAATAAAATTTCAAGGAAGGTGTTCACCCTAACTGTGCACCGTTGCTAAGGATCGTTGTTCCGAAGCACCACGTGATGATCGGGTGTGATAGGTTCTATCGTTCGCATACAACGGGTGTAAGCCAGATTTACAGACGCGAAACACTTAGGTTGACTTGACGAGCCTAGCATGTACAGACATGGCCTCGGAACACGGAAGACCGAAAGGTCAAACATGAGTCGTATAGCAGATGCGATCAACATGGAGATGTTCACCATGGATAACTAGTCCGTCACACGTGATGATCGGACACGGGCTAGTTGACATGGATCATGTATCACTTGGATGACTAGAGAGATGTCTATCTAAGTGGGAGTTCATTAAATAATTTGATTATGTGAACTTAATTATCATGAACTTAGTCTAAAAAATGTCTTTACAATCTATATTGTAGATCCAATGGCCAACGCTAATGTCACCCTCAACTTCAACGCGTTCCTAGAGAAAACCAAGCTGAAAGATGATGGAAGCAACTATGCGGACTGGGTCCGTAGCTTGAGGATCATCCTCATAGCTTCCAAAAGATTGTATGTCCTTGATGCACCGCTAGGTGACCCACCCATTTTCCCAGCGGACCAAGACGTTACGAACGCTTGGCAGTCACGCTGCGATGATTACTCCCTTGTTCAGTGCGGCATGCTTTACAGTTTAGAACCGGGGCTCCAAAAGCGTTTTGAGCAACACGGAGCATATGAGATGTTCCAAGAGCTGAAACTGGTTTTCCAAGCTCATGCCCGGGTCGAGAGATATGACGTCTCCGACAAGTTCTTCAGCTGTAAGATGGAGGAGAATAGTTCTGTCAGTGAGCACATACTCAAAATGTCTGGGTTACACAACCGCTTGACTCAACTGGGAGTTAATCTCCCGGATGACTCGGTCATTGACAGAATCCTCCAGTCGCTTCCACCTAGCTACAAGAGCTTTGTGATGAACTACAACATGCAGGGTATGGAGAAGTCCATTCCTGAGTTGTACTCGATGCTGAAATCAGCGGAGGTCGAGATCAAAAAGGAGCATCAAGTGTTGATGGTGAATAAGACCACTAGTTTCAAGAAAGGCAAGGGTAAGAAGAACTTCAAGAAGGATGGCAAAGCTGTTGCCGCGCCCGGTAAGCAAGTTGCCGGGAAGAAGAACAAGAATGGACCCAAGCCTGAGACTGAGTGCTTTTATTGCAAGGGTACCGGTCACTGGAAGCGGAACTGCCCCAAGTACTTAGCGGATAAGAAGGCCGGCAACGTTAAAGGTATATGTGATATACTTGTTATTGATGTGTACCTAACCAGCGCTCGTAGTAGCTCCTGGGTATTTGATACCGGTGCAGTTGCTCACATTTGTAACTCCAAGCAGGAGCTGCGGAATAAGCGGAGACTGGCAAAGGACGAGGTGACGATGCGCGTCGGGAATGGTTCCAAGGTCGATGTGATCGCCGTCGGCACGCTACCTCTACATCTACCTTCGGGATTAGTTTTAAACCTCAATAATTGTTATTTAGTACCAGCTTTGAGCATGAACATTGTATCTGGATCTCGTTTGATGCGAGATGGCTACTCATTTAAATCTGAGAATAATGGTTGTTCTATTTATATGAGAGAAATGTTTTATGGTCATGCCCCGCTGGTCAATGGTTTATTTTTGATGAATCTCGAACGTGATGTTACACATGTCCATAGTGTGAGTACCAAAAAGTGTAAGGTTGATAACGATAGTCCCACTTACATGTGGCACTGCCACCTTGGTCATATTGGTGTCAAACGTATGAAGAAGCTCCATGCTGATGGACTTTTGGAGTCTCTTGATTTCGAATCATTTGACACGTGCGAACCATGCCTCATGGGCAAAATGACCAAGACTCCGTTCTCTGGAACAATGGAGCGAGCGACTGACTTGTTGGAGATAATACATACCGATGTATGCGGTCCAATGAGCATCGAGGCTCGCGGTGGCTACCGTTATGTTCTCACCCTCACTGATGACTTGAGCAGATATGGGTATGTCTACTTAATGAAACACAAGTCTGAAACCTTTGAAAGGTTCAAGGAATTTCAGAGTGAGGTAGAGAATCAACGTGACAGAAAAATAAAGTGCCTACGATCTGATCATGGCGGAGAATATTTAAGTCACGAGTTTGGCACGCACCTAAGGAAATGTGGAATTGTTTCACAACTCACGCCGCTTGGCACACCTCAGCGAAATGGTGTGTCTGAACGTCGTAATTGCACTCTATTGGATATGGTGCGATCTATGATGTCTCTTACCGACTTACCGCTATCATTTTGGGGATATGCATTAGAGACTGCCGCATTCACTTTAAATAGGGCACCGTCAAAGTCCGTTGAGACGACACCGTATGAATTATGGTTTGGGAAGAAACCTAAGCTGTCGTTTCTAAAGGTTTGGGGATGCGATGCTTATGTGAAGAAACTTCAACCTGAGAAGCTCGAACCCAAAGCGGAAAAGTGCGTCTTCATAGGATATCCCAAAGAGACTATTGGGTATACCTTCTACCTCAGATCCGAAGGCAAAGTCTTTGTTGCCAAGAATGGATCCTTTCTCGAGAAAGAGTTTCTCTCGAAAGAAGTAAGTGGGAGGAAAATAGAACTTGATGAGGTAATTGTACCTCCACCAGAACCGGAGGGTAGCGCAGCACAGGAAGTTGTTTCTGTGGAGCCTACACCGGCTGGAGAGGAAGTTAATGATGATGATCATGAAACTTCAGATCAAGTCACTATTGAACGTCGAAGGTCCACTAGGACACGTTCCGCACCAGAGTGGTACGGCAACCCTGTCCTAGAGATCATGTTGTTGGACAACAGTGAACCTTCAAACTATGAAGAAGCGATGGCGGGCCCGGATTCCAACAAATGGCTTGAAGCCATGAAATCCGAGATAGGATCCATGTATGAGAACAAAGTGTGGACTTTGGTGGACTTGCCTGATGATAAGCGAGCCATTGAAAATAAATGGATCTTTAAGAAGAAGACTGACGCGGATGGTAATGTGACCGTCTATAAGGCTCGGCTTGTCGCTAAGGGTTATCGACAAGTTCAAGGAGTTGACTACGATGAGACTTTCTCACCCGTAGCGATGCTGAAGTCTGTCCGAATCATGTTAGCAATTGCCGCATTTTATGATTATGAGATCTGGCAAATGGACGTCAAAACAGCATTCCTTAATGGCTTCCTTAAGGAAGAACTGTATATGATGCAGCCGGAAGGTTTTGTCGACCCTGAAGGAGCTAACAAAGTATGCAAGCTCCAGCGCTCCATCTATGGGCTGGTGCAAGCATCTCGGAGTTGGAACATTTGCTTTAATGAGGTAATTAAAGCGTTTGGGTTTATGCAGGTTTATGGAGAACCCTGTATTTACAAGAAAGTGAGTGGGAGCTCTGTAGCATTTCTCATATTATATGTGGATGACATATTGTTGATGGGAAATGATATAGAACTTTTGGAAAGTATAAAGGCCTACTTGAATAAATGTTTTTCAATGAAGGACCTTGGAGAAGCTGCTTACATATTAGGTATTAAGATCTATAGAGATAGATCGAAACGCCTCATAGGTCTTTCACAAAGTACATACCTTGAAAAGATATTGAAGAAATTCAATATGGATCAGTCCAAGAAGGGGTTCTTGCCTGTGTTACAGGGTGTGAAATTGAGTACGACTCAATGCCCGACCACGGCAAAGGATAGAGAAAAGATGAGTGTCATCCCCTATGCTTCAGCCATAGGCTCTATTATGTATGCCATGATGTGTACCAGACCTGATGTGAACCTTGCCATAAGTTTGGTAGGGAGGTACCAAAGTGATCCCGGAGCGGAGCACTGGACAGCGGTCAAGAATATCCTGAAGTACCTGAAAAGGACAAAGGACATGTTTCTCGTATATGGAGGTGCCGAAGAGCTCGTCGTAAAGGGTTACGTCGATGCTAGCTTCGACACAGATCCGGATGACTCCAAGTCACAAACCGGATACGTGTATATTTTGAACGGAGGGGCAGTCAGCTGGTGCAGCAGCAAGCAAAGCATCGTGGCGGCATCTACATGTGGAGCGGAGTACATAGCTGCTTCGGAAGCAGCAAAGGAAGGAGTCTGGATGAAGGAGTTCATCACCGACCTAGGAGTAATTCCCAATGCGTCGGGCCCGATGACTCTATTCTGTGACAACACTGGAGCTATTGCCCTTGCGAAGGAGCCCAGGTTTCACAAGAAGACAAGACACATCAAGCGCCGCTTCAACTCCATCCGTGATTACATTCAGGAGGGAGATATAGAAATTTGTAAAGTGCATACGGATCTGAATGTCGCAGATCCGTTGACTAAACCTCTCTCACGAGCAAAACATGATCAACACCAGAATGCTATGGGTGTTCGATTCATCACAATGTAACTAGATTATTGACTCTAGTGCAAGTGGGAGACTGTTGGAAATATGCCCTAGAGGCAATAATAAAATGGTTATTATTGTATTTCCTTGTTCATGATAATTGTCTGTTATTCATGCTATAATTGCGGTAACCGGAAACCGTAATGCATGTGTGAATACATAGACCACAACGTGTCCCTAGTGAGCCTCTAGTTGGCTAGCTCGTTGATCAATAGATGGTCACGGTTTCATGACCATGGACATTGGATGTCGTTGATAACGGGATCACATCATTAGGAGAATGATGTGATGGACAAGACCCAATCCTAAGCATAGCACAAGATCGTGTAGTTCGTCTGCTAAAGCTTTTCCAATGTCAAGTATCGTTTCCTTAGACCATGAGATTGTGCAACTCCCGGATACCATAGGAATACTTTGGGTGTGCCAAACGTCACAACGTAACTGGGTGGCTATAAAGGTACACTACGGGTATCTCCGAAAGTGTCTGTTGGGTTGGCACGAATCGAGACTGGGATTTGTCACTCCGTATGACGGAGAGGTATCTCTGGGCCCACTCGGTAAGACATCATCATATTGAGCTCAATGTGACTAAGGAGTTAGCCACGGGATGATGTGTTACGGAACGAGTAAAGAGACTTGCCGGTAACGAGATTGAACAAGGTATAGGGATACCGACGATCGAATCTCGGGCAAGTATCATACCGGTAGACAAAGGGAATTGTATACGGGATTGATTGAATCCCCGACATCGTGGTTCATCCGATGAGATCATCGTGGAGCATGTGGGAGCCAACATGGGTATCCAGATCCCGCTGTTGGTTATTGACCGGAGAGGTGTCTCGGTCATGTCTACGTGTCTCCCGAACCCGTAGGGTCTACACACTTAAGGTTCGATGACGCTAGGGTTATAGGGAAATAGTGTACGTGGTTACCGAAGGTTGTTCGGAGTCCCGGATGAGATCCCGGACGTCACGAGGAGTTCCGGAATGGTCCGGAGGTAAAGATTCATATATAGGAAGTGAGGTTTTGGTCACCGGAAGTGTTTCGGGCATCACCGGTAACGTACCGGGACCACCGGAAGGGTTCCGAGGGTCCACCATGTGGGGCCACCGGCACCAGAGGGCTGCATGGGCCTCAAGTGGGAGGGAACCAGCCCCTAGGTGGGCTGGTGCGCCCCTCACAAGGGCCCAAGGCGCAGCCAAGGGTGGAGGGGGGCAAACCCTAGCGCAGATGGGCCCTAAGGCCCACCCTAGGGCTGCCGCCACCTCTCCCTCTCTGGCCGCCGGCCAGATCCCATCTGGGGCAGCCGCCAGCCCCTAGGGTGGGAACCCTAAGGGCTGCGCACCCTCCTCCCCTCCTCCTATATATAGTGGGGGTTTTGGGGCTGCCAGAGACACGCATCTCTCTCTCTCTCTCGGCGCAGCCCTACCTCTCCCTCTCCTCGTTCTCCGTAGTGCTTGGCGAAGCCCTGCCGGAGTACCACGCAGCTCCACCGCCACCACGCCGTCGTGCTGACGGAGCTCTCCCTCAACCTCTCCTTCCTCCTTGCTGGATCAAGGCGTAGGAGACGTCACCGGGCTGCACGTGTGTTGAACGCGGAGGCGCCGTTGTTCGGCGCTTAGATCGGTATCGACCGCGATCTGAATCGCTGCGAGTACGACTCCACCAACCGCGTTCTTGTAACGCTTCCGCTTTGCGATCTTCAAAGGTATGAAGATGCACTCTCCCCTTACTCGTTGCTGGTTTCTCCATAGATAGATCTTGGTGAACACGTAGGAAATTTTTTGATTTACTACTACGTCTCCCAACAAGAGCATGGTTGGCAAAACAGAGGATACAATTTACTAAAGGCATTATGTATCAGGGGAAGAACTCACAAGGTGATTTAATATGAACGACACTGTCGGATAATAACCCAACAATGGATCGGTGATCCACAACGAAGTTGATGAGAGTATCGGTACTCAATCAGAGGAAGAAAGAATGCAGAGGTATCGGATTCAAGAGACACCTGAATAGTCTGTTGCTTAAAATACAAAGGAATTATGATTTCCAAAACTAAGGATCAGAAGCAGACGCTCTGATCAAGGATGGATAAGTTGAAAAGACTTAGTCGGACAATCAATAAAGGTTTGAATTGCCGAGAACCAACTCATGTCCGGAAGGACGTCTGAGCCAGAAAGATAATTTTAAACGGATCACCTGATGACTGTGTGCATACGCCCACATTGAATCAATAGGCTCAAAATGGCAAAGACAAGGGATGTCAACGAAGACTACTGGACATATGTAATTAACCATAATGCGAGCAGGCAAGAATTTCAAGAGCAATAAGCTGCAGAGGATTTTCGGAAGATCGAAAAGTATTTAGAAGAATTTTGCGAAACACATGAACAACTGGGATGAACGGAGCCTCGACAATTGTGAGGAATTATCCGTAAGGCTTCCATGCGGAAAAGAACCATAAGGCAGTAAACTCAAAGGGCTATCGGGGCAATGGAGAGTATTTCGGGGCATCTTGAAATAACAAGAGTAACGAGAAAATGTTGTATGAATGACTTGTGCAATTAGTCATCCATAGGGACTTATCGGTGGTAGGGAATTGCAAGGCCGATGAGCACAAAGTCTCGGAAAACATCAAAAAGGGTATCTTCAGAATCTTCTGACGGAGCAGGTGATCTTCTGGTATGAGGGCTCTCCGGGACAAGTAGTTACGAGAACCTAGAGTCAGACTTAGTAAAATCTTTAACCCGAAAGAGAAGAGAGATCATAACCCAGAGTATAGACGAGGAGTAAAAGATCCTAATACCACCCGATTGAGATGTCGGCCCGTAAGCCACAGCATCAGTGTTAGTAAAAGTTTTTCAATGACTAGACTCAACTTCGGCCAAGGAGTTGGAAAGGGGGCTACCTACAGGCAGTTGGCTCTGATACCAACTTGTGACGCCCCCATTCTTGTCCGTACGCTAATCATGCACACAATGCGTACGACCAAGATTAGGGAGTCACTGATTGATACCACAACACAACAAAAGACACAAATATAAAGGTCATACGGCTCCATATTACAAGCCAGGGGCCTCGAGGGCTCGAATACAAAGCTCGACATAAACACGAGTCAGCGGAAGCAAATATATCTGAGTACAGACATAAGTTAGACAAGTTTTGCCTTAAGAAGGCTAGCACAAACATAAGCACGGATCGAAAGAGGCGAAGCCTCCTGCCTGGGAACCTCCTAACTACTCCTGAGCGTCGGCGTTCTCCACGTAGTAGTAGGCTCCAGCGGTGGTGTAGCAGTCGTCTCCGGCGTACTCCATCTCCTAGGCTCCATCGTCTGAACGCAGCAACGTATCGAGGGGGAAAGAGAAAGCAAAGCAGCAGTGAGTACTCATCCAAAGTACTCGCAAGACTGACATCAGATCTATGCTAAATATGCATCATTATCAAGGTGAGGGGTTATATCTGGACTGACTGTAGAAAGCAAGAATAGGGAGAAGGACTAGTCCTATCGAAGACTAGCATCTTCAGCATCTTGCAGCATTAGAAGAGAGTAGACCTGCAGCTCATATATAGTCATATTGTTGTAGCAATTTTATTAAGTAAACACGCCCAGAGATCCTTCCTCGACTCCCTGCGAGGAAGCAATCCCGGAGCCACAATTCATTTAATTTAAAGTCACAATTATAGTTGTATAAGGTCAAGGTACAATTCCAAGTCGTCCTGTTACCGTGGACACGGCTATTCGAATAGATTATTCATCCCTGCAGGGGTGCACCACATATTCCCCAACATGCCTGAGTCACCTCCGGCCGGACACCCTTTCCTGGGTCATGCCCGGCCTCGGGATATCAGCACGTCGTCGCCCCACCTAGACTCAACGAAGAAGCCAGCCCGCCGGTCTAAATCCTAAGCGCGCAGGTTCGTGGGCCCACTTGCCCTTGCACTCCTGCACGATGCGAACGCGGCCGGAAGCAGTCCTAGCACCCCTTATTAACAAGCGCGACGCGTTCCAGACCAATCCGGCGCGCGCCACTCCATTGCTGACGTCCGAAGAGCTTCGGCTGATACAACGACGCTGAGTGCCCATAACTTCCCCACGTGAAGGTTAGTGCGTATTAAGGCCAACGACTTAACTCAGTTCAAGTACCCAACCCATTAGCAATTTATTAGTGCGGGGCAAGCACGAACCATAAAGTGCATTCCGTCGCCCCGCCATTAACACTCGGGTGCCTTACCGGCGCACCCCACCACATATCACTCTCGCGGGTACCCTTGGGGCCGACCCGTCTTCCACATGTTGTTGTAACCCGGTCATAGTAACTGTGTGTCTATACACCAAGTGGATATCCGAGGAATCACCCTCGATGGATCCCACTCGAGGTATGAGTAAGGCAAGAGTCGCTATCGAGAAATGGGAAGGAGGAATCACCCTCGATACCCATGACCGATAGCTACGCTACAGAATTAACACCGGGAGTGCTAAGTGAGGTATCACCCTCGGCACTCGGTAGTAGCTCTGCAGTGCCATACTTAAGGGGTGTGTGGTGATGTGTCGGTAACAGCTTGTCAGTCATGACGACTGAGTCTTCTGTCTTCAAGTCCTCGGTGTCGTCGATGAAAGCAGGGGCAACTGGGACTAAGGGGGTCTCAGGGGTTCACTGATCAACCTATTCTAAGCAGTTGGTATGATTGCAGGTAAAGTAACAGTTCATCAAAAACAGGCTATGCATCAGAATAGGAGCTATCTTATACAGTAGCAAAATCTAGTGCAAGCATAAGAGGGAGAGAGATGGGTGATATCGGAATGCTCAAGGGGTTTTTGCTTTGATGAGGACATCCCTAGTCCTTTACCATCTTTTACTATTGATGATGTTACTCCTCAAGACAAGCCCAATGAAGTGAGGATTGGACCAATGACAAGAGCTCGTGCAAAGTTACTTGAGCAACAGGTGAATTCACTCTTAGTTGAATATGATGTTTGTTTTAATGAGAATTTTATACTACCTAAATCTATGCACTTATGTATGATTAGGTTTATTGATAACACAAGCATTGGAGGAGCAATGGAGCGCGTTGATGAGGATGGCAAGCACGAGGGAGGCGAGGGAGGTAGTGGAGCCATCAAGGACAAGAAATTCGGTTCGGACTGCCAGTAGTCCTGAATTTGAAACGGACATGGTTTCTTCATACGGAGTTCAAATAATGCAAATAAGCAATTTTTTGAAGAGGGAATTCCAAGAGCTTTCCAATGGGTCCGGCCCCAAGCACCGGGTCGACTCGTACAGGGCGTGGTGACCGAAACAAGTCACCAGTCGTTTTCTGCCAGTTTCCAAATAGAGTCCGTTTAAGTTAGGAAAGTTAGAGATAGGTTTGTTTTCGACCCCAACCCTAAGTTGGACGTCCAGCAGCCTTTATATAGGCTTGTATATCGTGGCTTTTGTTTTTCAGACTACGATAAAACATAAACCCTAGAACCTCTTGTTGAACTGCGAGAAGCATTCATCTTGAAGTATTACCTTTGCAAATTCTGCGTGTTATCTGCTGTTCCACTAGGAATAAGAAGATACAGGACCACTTGTAGTCGGTGGCTACTTGTGCACGTGTGTGGAGTTGAGAATATCCAAGGGGTTGCTAGCTGTTGCATTGGCAACAGGGATCGGCCAGGAGAGTTTTCAGCAAGACACAAGTTATCAGATTCATCCATCCACGATTTCACCAAGTGCTCATTGAGAAGATCGGGCCACCCCTTATCATGCTTGCCTTGCTGCTCTGCGGCAAAGGGCTGAACGTCAGGGGCATAGTCGTACTCGGCGGCAGCGTCAGTCTCGGGGTCTACCGGAGAGAAGAGGGGGAAGAAAAAATAAATACAAGCAAACAGGTGCAACACGATGCATGACATGGCAATATGCAGGGCTAGGCATGCACTAACGCGGTACTACACGTTGCAGACGAAGCGGGAGAATATCTGACGATATATCCCGGGTCTTTGGTTTTTTCGGACAGACGATCCGGAGGGGAAAGTTCCATGTTCATCATGCTAGGAGCATGTGACAGACGAACGGATGGCATACTTGGATTCGTGGGATTTTTCTGATCAACTTTCATATATAAATTATTTTCATCTGAGCTACGGTTTAAAAGATATGATTTTCTAAAGTTTTATTGATTTTCTGGAATTATTTTAATCAATTAAATTCAACATTATCCAGAATAGTGAATGATGACGTCAGCATGAGGTCAGCATTGCGTCAGCAGTCAACAGGGGGCTCGCCAGGTCAAACCTGACCAGTGTGTCCCACATGTCATAGACTCAGTGTTATTTCAGGTCTTTAATTAAATTAAACAGGGTTAATTAGAAGTGGGGCCCATATGCCAGTGACTGATTAACCTAAACTAATTATTTTAATTAACTTAACTAACTAGTTAGTGGCCTGACATGGGTGACCCACCTGTCATAGACACAGGTGGGAGGGGCCCCACCAGTCAGTGACTGGGCTGTGCCCAGTCAGCCAGTTGACCAAGTCAACTGGTCAACTGGGTCGCCCTGGCCCACTGGCAGGGTCACTGGGGGGTGCATTATTTCACAGGTCCACAAAAAGTTTGGGGATTATTAAAATTGGTTTGCAATTTCAAATTTGATTTAAATGCACTTTAAAACGCATTTAGCTTCTACTTTGGTTGGTGGGGTCCACACCAGGGGTTGAGTGATGTTGTTTTCCTCAACAATATTTATTTTATGATTTTTCACAAATATGCAACATTTTACTTATGCTGTTTCAGGATTTATTTTATCACCATAAAATCCTATGGCAATTGAATTGAAATTTGAATTGGAATTTGAATCCAAACTTGATCAAGCTCCACTTAGCAAAATGATTAGGCACTGTTCATGATCATTACTGTGCTTAATTACTATGATCACTGTAGCTTAAACCCAGGGTGTCACAAAGTCAATAATTTGAATATTTGAGCAAAATTATTTGACAACTAAATTTACAATCACCGCGTCACTAAACATGCCATCACAAAATTCTAGAGTTAAATGTGTTCATTCCACATGTATGGCATCAGGGTGTTCTTTTTAGAACTAGAGAGGAGCCTAGTGGGCACTACTTTCCAGCCCTGTCCAGTTCTAATTTTGGCCCCCTTGTTAGCCCGTTATGAAATTTATCCACTAGTTAGTATACCCTTAATTACTTCAACTTTTAATCAATTGGCATGTAAGGGCAGCAACTGTTCCGGTCGCATGGTTCCGATACATTTTTTCCCGTAAATCGAAGGTGGAGGCTTTATGGGCGTCCAGACTGCGGTCACTAATGAATGAAACTAATGAAGGAATTCATCTATCGTGCATTAAATCCAATCAACCTGGGATTGTGGGCTGCCATGTATGGTACATAAGGCCCTTCCCAATGCTCCATGGTGGACAGGTGCTAAGCATGCCACATAAGCAAAAAAATGACATGGCATAGCAATTAAGGAGGAAAGAGAGCACTTTGGTGACCCCAGGAAGAACCAATGCCATACACGTGAACCTAGGCAAACCACTTAAATGAAAGAAGATGACCAATGCATGAGAGAGTTTAGGTGCTAAATCATTAAATAGGGTGAGCTTAGCAACAACAAGTTAAGCACCTATGCATTGGGAAGTTAAGTTGCTAAGCTATTTAATGCTCTTAGCACCATATCTTAGCACCTTTGCATTGGAAGCAGCCTAAGTATAAAGGAGGACGTTGTGGGCATTATCGTATTAAATTGTTTGAAGCATAAAAACAAGCATCCTCAAAAAGAAATAATTTTGTGACATGAAAAAGGAGCATACGTAAACAAGTGGGATAATTAAAGAAAGGATTGACTGTGGGCTGAATATTTAAACGGACAAGGACGTGATATTTAAAATGCGTGTATTTTTTAAGACCTTGGCATGCGCCTTTCTGCCATCGGGTCCCACTGTCCGAATGTTGAGTTGTTGAACATTTTGATTGACGGAATAATTAGCATCTTCGTCGTACTAAATCCAACGTTATGGGACATTTTGCTTGCACATAAAGCATGCAATGTTGACCATTTTGCCGGGACGGGACAACTAACGTGTTGTTCGTGGCGAATCAGACGTTGTGAGACATTGTGTTTGCACCTAACGCCATTTCTTGTTCCATTGCAATGCATATGCATATGTGCTCGTATAACATAAAACGGAGTGGGGTTTTCATCAACATGCAACGCTAAGATTATCCGACTAGTCATCACTTGAACGAGACCTGTAGAAACCTCAGTCGATGGTCAAAGTTGGAAAAAAGGTTATCTAAATCTAGCATAAAAACAACACTGAGATTTCGCCGCTCTCGCCTGTCCACTTGGGATATTGGAGCATCAATAGAAAAGAGACCGGGAGCCATGGTCGCAAAGTTTTTAACTATATTGAAGAAAGTCATGAAGCTCTTGCAAATATACAAATGGAAAATAAATATGAGGAAAAACCATGCACCCTCCGTATCTTTTTACTCCGCGTATAAGATTTGCGTCAAGTCAAACTTTACGAAGTTTGAACAAATTTATATTAAAAATAAAAAAGTCCATTTTACTACCCTGAACAAAGTATCAACATCTAAAATACCAAATATATATATTATGAAACTACATTTCATAAAAAATCTAATGATATAGATTTGGTATTGTGGATGTTGATACTTTTTTCTATAAGTTTGATCAAAATAGAGATACTTTGACTTTAGACAAAAGTTATATGCAGACTAAAAAGAAACGGAGGGAGTACCTTTTTGCAGGAAAAGCGGTCCGTTTACAAGATAACCTAGCATATGATGCTAATCAAAGCTCCTTGGCTAGATGATGGCGGCCATGAGTCACACCAAAATTCTCATTGATAGAATGGTGTAATATGTGTAGTAATTACCAAATATTTATAAATAACAATATTATTGTATTGCAATCAAAGGTTATGACACATGATATTCATGTATAAAAATTCCAAAGGAGGGGAAAAGGTTGCAAATTTGTACCATTGCCAACATGACGAACTGTCAATTAGGGGATATTTTTTCCTGCATCACTTGATTAAGGGATTTCCTGACCCGAGTCATGGGATTCATTTGCAAGATACAAATCGCCTAGCAACCCACTAGAATTTTACCTACATGCACAAAAAGAGGAGGACACTGCGGGCGTCCGTGATGTGTCCGCGCAGATGCAAACCCAACCCAAACTTGGGCTACAAATGAGTCGAAGCGGACAGCAAAGCAGACATCGGTCTGTTTGTGTTGCCGCGTTGGAACATGGTTTTTCTCCGCGCGGAAGGAAACATATGCGGGTGGACGAAACACGTCAAACTAGTTGGAGTTGCCCTCGAGGCAAGGAAACCCTCCCTAGTCCAACTCGGCCTAGCCCTCAATATGGAAGTGGCGCGCCATGTGGGCCTCATGTGGCCCACAATCGGCACTGATCTCATAACGATACTTTGTAAAAAAATCAAAAATCAAATCATGATTTTAAATGTTGTTAATAAATTTAAAATTGTTCAGGATTTTCAAAAAACTGTTTCTCTTTTTCGATAAAAAATCTGAATGTCAAACTATGTGGCATTTTATGTTTTCCATGAGTTCAACATTTGCAGGAATTTCAAATATCATACTAACATTTTTGGAAAACACATTATAAACATTGTGCTGAATTTAAAAATAATCACATTATAAATTTTGTGAATGTGTTTATAAACTAGTTAGACTTGCCCTCGAGTATTTTTTAAAAATGTGCTGAATTTTAAAATAATCACATTATAAATTTTGGTTCACAAACAAATAAAAGTAAGTGTTTAGAAAAAAAATCGTGTTTTAATTTTTCCCTATTTTCTAAAAAATATTCATATTTTCTAAAAAATTTGTCATTTTTCTAAATCTGTTTTAAAATTCCCAAAAGTAGAATTAAACATTTCCTTGTTACGTGATAAAACAAAATGCACATCTATACCTACTAATAAAAAAAACAGGTATTTTTGGTCCGTCATGCTATTTTGCAGAAAACCCCCTCAAGTTTATGATAATCTACTCGTAGTAGTGTAGGAGATATGCCCTAGAGGCAATAATAAATGTTATTGATTATCTCTCTGTTCATAATTATGTTTATGTTCCATGCTATAACTGCAATGATTCTCGAGTCTGCAAATAAAACGAGGCTTGGAGGGAAACTCATGTGCACGTGTGGGATAATAAACGGTAAAATGTATTCCTAGTCAAGCCTCTATGACTGGCTCAAGTATTGCATGATGATCCTGTTTTCCTGATCATGGGCATGGCTATGCCGGCAATTTTGAGGGCACAATTGTTGGTAGAACACTTGCGTTGAATCGACCCGATTGATGTTATGCTATGAGATACATTCGTCATAAGTTAATGGTTAATAACACAGAGAAGTTAATGTTTGCATAATTCCTTAGACCATGAGAGTATCGAGTTTCTTCATGCTTGCTTCATGAACTTTGGGGTTTGTTAAACGTCATCCGTAAATGGGTGGCTATTACGGCGGCTTACGGGTTCATGGAAAAGTATGTCAAGTAACTTGATAGCTCAAGATTGGGATTTGCTCCTCCGACGATGGATAGATATCTCTGGGCCCTCTCGGTGTTACGGTATCCATCATCGTATGGCCAGACACAGGGTGATTTGATCACAGGGATGCCGGAACACGGGAACGAGAAAAGAGAACAATACCGGCAACGAGGTATCTGGCATAGTGGACAAGTTGTTGATCCACGGGGATGCCAACATGTCTCACCTCGGGTAATTGTAACATATCGCGAAGCAACAGGAATAGCTCACGGCAACTGGAGGTTCACTCGAATATTCATTCGTGTGGGTATAGGGATCAATATGGGTGTCCACGGCTCCGATGTTGATCATTGATCGGAAGGGGTTCCGGGTCATGTCTATGCTTCACCGAACCTATAGGGTCACACGCTTAAGGGTCATCTATCTGTTGAATACTAGACAGGGAGTCTGAGAGAAAAACACCGAAAAAGTTTCGGACGCCGAAAAAGTTTCGGACAGCGGAAAAGTTCCGCAGAGAGAGGTCCCCGGATGAGTTTCGGTGAAACTGAAAAGTTGTTTCAGGGGATACCAAAAAGTCAAATTGGTTTTGGCACATGCTTGATAATTCTTGGAGGATGCCAGAATCGTTCTGGAAACTTTTTGGAATTTTCCAGGATGAAAACCGGAAATGTTCCGGAGCTGCCGAAACCGCTTCAGATGCTTTTCGCAGATGAAAATCACTAAACCGGAATTGTTCCGGCTCGCGTTGAAAATTATTTTGGTGGGTACTAGAATTGTTCTAAGCCCACATGAATATTTTCAGTTCGATCAGACGCTGAAAAATGTCGTCGTGAATAGTGAAAGTGCATTTTGGGATATTTATGGAAAAGCACCTTTTGGGATATTTTCCCAAAAGGTTTCTAGAAGGCTTGGGGGCTAAGAAACCCCCTTGGGAGGCCCCCCCAAGAGATGGTGGCCGGCCACACTTGGGGCTCCTCCTTGGAGCCCCTCTTGTTCCTTGGTTTCACCATTATGCCCTTGTGGAAGGACTTCATCCATGTGGGTTTTGGGTTTTATTGTAAAACCACCCTACCCCTTGGTTTTCCTATAAATAGGAGGTGAGTAGGCTGCCATCTCACAGACTCTTGCTCTCATACACAAAGCCATGCATGATCTGGCATTCTTCTCTCCCTCCCAGCGAAATAGTTTCGTAGAGCTGAAAGGCTGTCTGGGTTCCGGCAGGAACTAGTTCTGGACGGCGAAGCCCTGCCGGATAGATGACACTGTATGTGTGCAACTCTGTAGAGAGATCGTAGTTTCGGTCTTAGTTCGAGAGTGCCTCCCGAAGGGCTGTCCGTGTGACCGTCCGAGTTTTGGAGGTCCTCCCGAAGGGCTGTCCGAGTGACAGTCCGAGTTTTGGAGGTCCTCCCGAAGGGCTGTCCGCGACACCGTCCGGGGGACTGTGTGACCGCCTCCCGGAGGGCTATCCGCGGGGCAGATGAGGGTATACATCCTCGCGGTTGGGAGGTTGTAAAATCCTAGCTGCGGGGATCTGCACCGCCGATCGTCATCGACTCTACTTCCGCTGCGCTACGAGTCGGTAACGATAATGATCAAACCTTGTATGCAGTCTCCATAGTGGTCCTGGGCTGGTGCGTAGGTCGGAAAATTTTTGTTTTCTGCTGCGTTCCCCTTCAGTGGTATCAGAGCCGTGCTATGCGTAGATGCAGGTTGCGATCTAGAATACATAGAGATGTATGGGTGTTGCACAATATAATTAGGTAGTAGATGAGATCTATTGCTGAAAATTATTTGTGCGGGTAGCAGATGAAGTCTGTTACCCGATGTTCTTGTTGCTTCCCTAGAATTTGCATATTTCTGATCTTGATAACAGTATGGTGGAGTTTCAATGTTCTGGCAATCCGCGATCCTGATTGATCAACGAAGTGCTAACAGTTCATTGAATTCCACCGTAGTTAAAAAGAAAGATGAAATTTCGCAAACAAAAGGGCAATGCAGATATGATCTGCACGGGGGTCACGCGTATGACGAAGTTTAGTATGGGGCTCGAGATTTTATTATCTCGTGTTTCATACACCCTGGAATGTTAATCTAGCGACTTGGATTATCATGCTTGATGATGGACGTTGGTAGCTTCGGTTTGTTTCGAAACCTTAGAAGCCACGTAAAATAAAATTTTGCAAGGACCGATTAGAGGCGTCTAACTTGGTTTTGCAGGATGGTTTGCATGTGCATATGATGTGGTATAGCAGTACTCATATTAATTTGATCATGTATGAGATGACTATATGATGTAATTAACATGACCTGCGTGTCATGATTCGGCATGATGGCTGGAGCCATATGATTGCCCTTTAATGACCTGTGTGTCAACCTTATGTAATGCACTTATTTTATTAGCTATAGAGATAGCAATATTATCTGGTGCATCGACAAGGTGGTGGCAATCTTTGCGAAGGTGAACACCGACGCGAATGCCGAAGACGAAGAAATGAGAATTCTCCGTCAGAAAGGGCTATACCATATCATGCTATTATGAATTGCCTGAGATGTTTATCCCTTATGATGCACCCTTCTTGATTGCGCGGTAGTCGCTTTTATTAGGGTGATCTCTCACAAAAATATCAAGTAGTTAGTGTTCTCCCAAGTGTAGCACCGTCACGGCACCTAACTTTTCGGGGTATCACATGGATACATGGGTACGAACGATTAGGGATGTGTGAGGCGGGTGAGTTGAGACCTCGCAGCGAAATCACTTGGTTGTCTTGACGTTTAGGCATGAAAGTCATGAGCTCGGAACACACGCATCGAAAGATGAACAAGAGTCACATGGAGATGTGATCGGCAAGTTGGCCTACCGATTGCAATTCTCGTCACTTGAGATGGATACATCCTTGGCGTTGAATTGTAATTTGGATCTTGTATCACTCAAAATCAATTATGAGAGATATTGATTTGAGTGGGAGCGCACTGTAGAATTACCTTGTTTAATTCTCAGTGCAATTAATTTTGAACACTGTCTAAGTGTGGTTTGCTAATAGTTGAAGAATAATGGCTCGCGTTTCCACCTTCCCTATTAAAATTGAATAGCTGTTAAATATCTGGTTAAAACTTTACGGTTGGTAACGTAATGTGAGGATTGTCCTCAAGAGTGCCGAGAAGGACTTTGTCCTATCGCATGCTTTCGGTATTCTCCCACTAATGCTATGGATCATATGACTCTCGTCCTTCGATCCAAAAGCTAGAATTCCTTTTTAGTCAAAGTGCAATATGTTTGCTTCCATGAGACCCGAACTTCGAAAGTTTGGATAGTTATGTGATATTCATGGAATCTGAAAATTATTTTCAGAGACAGACAAAAGCTAAAAGATATGAGATATCCAAAGCAATGTTTGTTTGCAAACTATTAGTAAAGGAGTTTACTATGCATTAGACTGATAAGAGAGGGATCCAGGAGAACGCCTGTCATATGATGAAAGGTGAATAAAACAACAACTTAAAGAGATAGGAAGTGTTCGAAGGGTGTTAGTAAGACTTTCACGCCTAGGAAGTCCGGGGCTAACGCCACTCTTAAGTTGGGTGCTTCTTCTGAGAGTAGGAGAAATACTAAAAGTTAAACTGTTAGAAGTATAATGGCAAAAGGAAAGAAGACTAGAATATCCAGCTCATGTATGAATGTCATACAAGTTTTTGATGTATAGAAGGCTGGTCAAAGATATAGTTCTTGGGAATTATGGTTAAACATGTTAATCACTAATTCTTGGGTATTGTGAGTTAATCACAAAGATACCCGCTCGATTGCACTCTGTTGCAACTCGATGAAAGAACTACTACGGCCTAAAACACTAGCCAGGAATGAGGTTTAGATACACACAGGGAACATAGTAAATGTTACTATACCTTCCATTAGTGTATTCCCTATGTATTTACTTTCATAATTCATTTAGAGTTTCATACACTCTAGCCCTTTGCATAAGGTATTTTGCAAGAAGGTTATTCATAAGAGAACTTTTGATGTTCGATGTTATGAATAACATAAGGGCCATACTTTCATTATGAATGAGATGTATGTTATGAATATTGATATTAATACATTGCCTCTGTATTTACTTTCATAATTCATTTAGAGTTTCATACACTCTAGCCCTTTGCATAAGGTATTTTGCAAGAAGGTTATTCATAAGAGAACTTTTGATGTTCGATGTTATGAATAACATAAGGGCCATACTTTCATTATGAATGAGATGTATGTTATGAATATTGATATTAATACATTGCCTCTGTATTTACTTTCATAATTCATTTAGAGTTTCATACACTCTAGCCCTTTGCATAAGGTATCTTGCAAGAAGGTTGTTCATAAGAGAACTTATGATGTTCGGTGTTATGAATAACATGAAGGGCCATGCTTCCATACAGGATGGGATGTATGCTATGAATATTGATGGTAATATGATACATCCATAAACACTGACGCTAAATGTCGCAAGACTAAAAGAATACCACACAAGTGTGGCACTGCATTTGGTCACATTGGAGAAACCCGCATGGAAATTCCATTATGATGGATTTTGAAGTCATTTGATTTTGAATCATCTGACACTTGCAAATTTCCTCTGAAAAGTGAAGTGACTGAAATACCATTCACAGGCCATAAGGAACGAGCAAAGAACATATTGGTGATCATACATTATGATATGTGTAGTCCAATAAATGTTGTTGCAAGTAGTGGATTTATCTATCTTCAGAAATGACTCAAGTAGATATATGGATATTTACTTGTTGAGACGTAAGTCTGGATCTTTTGAATTCATTCATAAGGTTTTCAAAAATGAAGTAGAAGTTGTTGTAACAAGAAAATTATGTTTCTACAATTCGATTGCAGAAAGGAATATTTGAGTTACAAGTTTAGCGAATGTCTGATGAGTTGTGAAAGGGGTTTCATAACTTGCACCTCCCGGAACACCACTGCAAGTGGAAAGTCCGTGAAGATGTAATCAAACCATTTATGACATGGTAAGATCAAAGATGACATAAATAGATTTGCCATTATCACTTTTAAAGTGATGCTTTAGAGACTACGGCTTTTACACTGAAAAGAGCTCCATCAGGTCTGTTGAAATAACGCCATGGTGTGGTACGCCCAACCATGTTATATCTTTTCTTAACATTTGGAATATGGGGCTTGTGTAAAAGGTTACAAACCTATTCCAAATCAGACAAGTGCTACTTTGTAAGGTTATCCCAAGTCATTGGGTATTCCCCCACCACTATACCGAGGCAAAGGGTTTTGCCGCAAAACGGTATGCTTTTAAAGAGAATAGTTCCTACAAAAGGTGAGTGGGAGGACAGTGCAACTCGACGAGATAACCAGTATCTTCGTCATCAGGTCAAAGGAAAGGAACCTTGGAAGTGATTCCGGAGTTTCCTACTGCGACTGATACGGAAGCCTCTACATGAGATGTATGGACTTCGGTCGAACTTGCAGCTGAACCGCGTAGGAAAAACTCGTGCAAACCTCTCAGGTGCGCATACGAGATATTGTTGTTAGACAACAGTATACCTACGATACACAAGGAAGCGTTGATGGGCCCTGACTCCGGAATTGGCTAAATGCCAATACAATCCGAGATAGTTTCCATATAAGTGGTTCGAGATTAAAATCTTGATACACCTTTCGAAAGACTTAGAGTCTAACGAATATTTATGAAACTATAAACTGATGTGGATAAAATATTTTATCCATAAAGCTCGACTTGTTGAAATAACAAGTTCAAGGAGTTGACTACGATGAGGTTCTTTCACCGTAGCGATGCTTGAAGTCAGTTCGGGTTGAACTAGCAATTAATACATATTTCAATCATGAGATATGAAACATGGATGACAAAAGGATTTCCATCTGATGGAAATAAAACCTAGGACTTGTATGTGATACAGTCCATAGTAATTTGTCGATCCAGAGGATGCTAGTAAATATGCAAACTTCAGAGTTCCAGCAATGGACAGAAGAGAGCAAAGTGGAGCTGGAATCTTCGTTTTTGATGAAATGGTCAAGGGGGTTTGACTTCATCAAATGGGTATCGAAGATGCTTGTGATTCAAGAAAGTAAGTGGGAGCATAATAATATTTCTAAAAACCTTGTGTACTTAACACATTGTTAATTAGAAATAAATTTCTTGACACGAATTAGGACTTCATTTGAAAATAGTTTTTCAATGAAGTGCTTAGGCTAAATAGCCTCAATATTAGGCATGATGATCTATGGAGATAGATTTACCTAATGGGGCTAAGCAATGAATACATATTGACAAGATGCTAAAACCTTTTAGCATTTAAAACGCCAAGGAGTGATTCTTGCCGAAGTCACATGGAAAGAGTTTTTGCAAGACTCGGTGTCCCAAAACACTGATGAGTAAAATACATGATGGAGATTCCACACACTCTTGTGTTTGGATTAATCATGTATTCCATGGTATGTAAAAACAAACAGATATGTCCAATACTCCAAAGTTGTTGCGAGTATAGATACCATAGTGATCAAAGTACTGATCATGGGACAACAGTGAAAGATGTCATTGAGTACTAGAGTAGTACTGATGACATGGTTTCTCGCAAGCGGAAATCATGAAGAGTTCGTTGTAATATGTTACATCGATACAGTCTTCACCATTTCTCCATGCGATTTTCGATTTGATTTGAGGGTTTTGTGTAAATACACAACATAGTGGCACGGTAGTTGGAAATTGTTCCAAACTAGATACTGTGGCGAATTCTATAACAAAGGCTAAGTGTGTTGACGCTTTAGAAGCGACAAAGAAGTTGTTGAATCATATAGTTCATTCATGAACTTAGTATGGTTCCAAGATGGCTTTGGTCTATGGGACACTATTGCAGATAGTTGCTCCATAGCTCAGTCTGAGGAATCAGGTTTCGACCAATGATTCACACATATGCAAAGCCAAGTCCACACAAAATATGAATTTTGTGAAAGCGTGAAAACGCGAGGATATGCAAAGTTACACACGGAGCTGAAGTTGTCAGATCCGTTGGACATCAGGCTATACCACAAGCGAAGCATATTTTACACCAGTATGCCATAGGTGTAAAGTGCATTAGCATTGACTAGATTATTGACTCTAGTGCAAGTGGGAGTCTGTAGGAGATATGCCCTAGAGGCAATAATAAATGTTATTGATTATCTCCCTGTTCATAATTATGTTTATGTTCCATGCTATAACTGCAATGATTCTCGAGTCTGCAAATAAAACGAGGCTTGGAGGGAAACTCATGTGCACGTGTGGGATAATAAACGGTAAAATGTATTCCTAGTCAAGCCTCTATGACTGGCTCAAGTATTGCATGATGATCCTGTTTTCCTGATCATGGGCATGGCTATGCCGGCAATTTTGAGGGCACAATTGTTGGTAGAACACTTGCGTTGAATCGACCCGATTGATGTTATGCTATGAGATACATTCGTCATAAGTTAATGGTTAATAACACAGAGAAGTTAATGTTTGCATAATTCCTTAGACCATGAGAGTATCGAGTTTCTTCATGCTTGCTTCATGAACTTTGGGGTTTGTTAAACGTCATCCGTAAATGGGTGGCTATTACGGCGGCTTACGGGTTCATGGAAAAGTATGTCAAGTAACTTGATAGCTCAAGATTGGGATTTGCTCCTCCGACGATGGATAGATATCTCTGGGCCCTCTCGGTGTTACGGTATCCATCATCGTCTGGCCAGACACAGGGTGATTTGATCACAGGGATGCCGGAACACGGGAACGAGAAAAGAGAACAATACTGGCAACGAGGTAACTGGCATAGTGGACAAGTTGTTGATCCACGGGGATGCCAACATGTCTCACCTCGGGTAATTGTAACATATCGCGAAGCAACAGGAATAGCTCACGGCAACTGGAGGTTCACTCGAATATTCATTCGTGTGGGTATAGGGATCAATATGGGTGTCCACGGCTCCGATGTTGATCATTGATCGGAAGGGGTTCCGGGTCATGTCTATGCTTCACCGAACCTATAGGGTCACACGCTTAAGGGTCATCTATCTGTTGAATACTAGACAGGGAGTCTGAGAGAAAAACACCGAAAAAGTTTCGGACAGCGGAAAAGTTCCTCAGAGAGAGGTCACCGGATGAGTTTCGGTGAAACTGAAAAGTTGTTTCAGGGGATACCAAAAAGTCAAATTGGTTTTGGCACATGCCTGATAATTCTTGGAGGATGCCAGAATCGTTCTGGAAACTTTTTGGAATTTTCCGGGATGAAAACCGGAAATGTTCCGGAGCTGCCGAAACCGCTTCAGATGCTTTTCGCAGATGAAAATCACTAAACCGGAATTGTTCCGGCTCGCGTTGAAAATTATTTTGGTGGGTACTAGAATTGTTCTAAGCCCACATGAATATTTTCAGTTCGATCAGACGCTGAAAAATGTCGTCGTGAATAGTGAAAGTGTCTTTTGGGATATTTATGGAAAAGCACCTTTTGGGATATTTTCCCAAAAGGTTTCTAGAAGGCTTGGGGGCTAAGAAACCCCCTTGGGGGGCCCCCCAAGAGATGGTGGCCGGCCACACTTGGGGCTCCTCCTTGGATCCCCTCTTGTTCCTTGGTTTCACCATTATGCCCTTGTGGAAGGACTTCATCCATGTGGGTTTTGGGTTTTATTGTAAAACCACCCTACCCCTTGGTTTTCCTATAAATAGGAGGTGAGTGGGCTGCCATCTCACAGACTCTTGCTCTCATACACAAAGCCATGCATGATCTGGCATTCTTCTCTCCCTCCCAGCGAAATATTTTCGTAGAGCTGATAGGCTGTCTGGGTTCCGGCAGGAACTAGTTCTGGACGGCGAAGCCCTGCCGGATAGATGACACCGTATGTGTGCAACTCTGTAGAGAGATCGTAGTTTCGGTCTTAGTTCGAGAGTGCCTCCCGAAGGGCTGTCCGTGTGACCGTCCGAGTTTTGGAGGTCCTCCCGAAGGGCTGTCCGAGTGACAGTCCGAGTTTCGGAGGTCCTCCCGAAGGGCTGTCCGCGACACCGTCCGGGGGACTGTGTGACCGCCTCCCGGAGGGCTGTCCGCGGGGTAGATGAGGGTATACATCCTCGCGGTTGGGAGGTTGTAAAATCCTAGCTGCGGGGATCTGCACCGCCGATCGTCATCGACTCTACTTCCGCTGCGCTACGAGTCGGTAACGATAATGATCAAACCTTGTATGCAGTCTCCATAGTGGTCCTGGGCTGGTGCGTAGGTCGGAAATTTTTTGTTTTCTGCTGCGTTTCCCTTCAAGTACATATAATCGATTTTTTTAAATCCATGTGTTTTTAATCCTAACTCCAAATTTAACATGTTATATATGAAATTTGATTAGAAAAATATGTAGAATCTGAATATGATATTATTGTACCTGTTATTCATTTAAAAAAAATACTACTTATGATGAAACCTTAATCAATAGCGCATGATTAGTCTTTCCTTCATACCGGTGCCGATCCGAATTGAAAATGAACACTCCGGCAAACCCAAGATGGGGAACAAAAAAAATCTATAACCACGCATGCACGTCTCGTCAAAACCTCGTCAAAAAATAGATTTCTCCCTGGACATCTTAAGATTGACAACATTCAAACGCGTTGTGATGGTTTGAACATTGATGCCAGCGTCAACAAGAGTGGAAAGAAGGATAAATAAAAACACAAATGTCATGTCATGTGTTGAAATAAAGGACATGGACCTATGGACTCATTGATATTAGATTAGTGAGTGTATTTTTACCCGTTGCAACGCACGGGCTCATTTGCTAGTAAATTTAAAAAAAACATGGAAAACTGTGCACCAACGCGTCGATACAGTACGACCCGAGTCTCTCGCTACTGTGCGGGGAGGCTATTCCGCGCATAACAGCGACCGCACGCATAGCCTGGGCCGTCCCTCTGCGTACATGTGAGCCGGCCCAACAAGCAAATGTCCTTTGTTGGGAAGGTTCTAGAACCTTCCATAACCGTTTTTATTTGTTTCTCATCCTTTTTTTCATCTTCGTTTTTGGTTTATTTTGTCATTATCCTTTTTGATTTTTTATGTTTTTTTATTTTTCGTTTTTCTTTCCAAATTGCATTAACTTTTCCTCAAATCCAGGGACATTTTATCAAATCTTTGAACATTTTTTAAATCTGGTGAACATTTTTTGAAGTCAGAATTTGTTCATTGAACTAAAATTTGTTCATAGAATTAAAAAATTGTTCATTAATATTAAAAAATGTTATTCAAATCAAATTTTCATCAAATTCAAATACATGTTCATTGTTATTTAAGGTTTTTTCATAAAATACGAAATATGTTCATTTGAATTCAAAAATATTCAACAAAACCAAAAACTTTTCATTTTTTTTAATTTGTGGCTATAATTTTAATTATTGAAAATGTTTTGCATTAGTGAATTTTTTTGATTTTTTAAAATCCAGAACTTTTTAAAGAAGCAAAAAACAAAATATAAAACTAAACAAAATAACAAAAAGAAGCAAAAAAAAAAAAACAGGGGAGCCCCGCACTGCACCGCAAGTAGGCTGGCCCAAGTTGGAGCCTGGGGAGACCGGGGGTGCACCCTGCACCTTTCCCGAGCGCGCAGCACGCTGAATAGGAGGTTGAGAGCGGCCATAGCGAGGACGGGTTCGCCTGCTCCCGGAATGCGTACGAATGGTACAGAGACGCGTGTGTGCATGTATTGAATGCAAACATATAGATAAGCGAAGGATACGATCCGTCAAACAGTATCATATCGTCACAGCGCCGTCTATACAGACAGCGGGATGACGGTACACCGTGTATGAGTTCTCAGGGTGAAAGTGGTAAGGATAATTTCCGTCCGAAACCATTTCCGAATCCGTTTTTATAGGATACGGTAAGAGATTTTTCACATCCGACAACAATCCGATCCGAATCCGAGTCCGATTGATAGGATACGGTATAGGATATGGTATTGCTAATATACAATGCATTAGGATAATCCGTTTTTTCTTGCCGGATAATCCGACCTTTTAATTTCCGAATCCGATTTATGGGTGAATTTGTAAGTATTAAATAGCAATACATGAATGTTATCTTTACTTATGAGACGAGACATATGTTTATTAGTGATTTATTTGGCTTATTTTAATACCATCTAGTGCTTTATGTGTTCTTAACGTGTATAAGTATTAAAATTTGCTCATTGTTTATGTTTACTTTTAGTTTGAAGCATTTATATCTTCCTCGTATATGAATATGGTAAATGACCGTTTCTGATCCGACGCCGTTCCGTTACCGTACCGTGTCTGAATCCGCATAATCCGCTATTCGAATCCGCATAATCCGGTATTCGAATCCGCATCCGTTCCGCTTCCGAATCCGAAAATAAATATGGAATAGGATATGGTATAAGGATTATCCGTCCGAATCCGATCCGGTTTCACCCCTAATGCGTTCTGTTGGTACATGACGCGGTTGAGACGGTAGATAACGATTGCCGTGACTGTGGCCCATTACACAAACGGCGTACTGGTAAACGATATACAGTCTGTCTGAACTACATCCTTCTGCGAGCCAAAATTTATTTGGTTTTCTCTCATCCCCTCTTGCGAAATTGTTTGGCATCAGGTTCCTTGCACAACTTAGCACAACCCCTGTTGTATGCCATTGGCGCGGAAATCCGTTTAGTTTTCGAAGTCTTTGAGAGGGCTCCGCAAACGGAGGTGTACTTAACGAGGGGACTGTATCTCCTCTGTAGAGCCGACACTCATCTACAGCTTATCCACCGCGATTCAGATGAGCTGTCTGTGTATCAAAGATGTTTGCATCTGCTTCCGGTGGGAGCTAGCTCTGTTGGCCATGCTCCTTCGGTTCGAGCTCAAGTGCCCTTGCTGTCAGCGATGACCAAGGCCACCATGTTCAGCATGTGAGCTCCGAAGTTGATCCAGGTTGCGGTTGGGTGAACGAGCGTTCGCTGCTTGAGGTACGTGCCACTCAGTTTTTGTCTTCCGTTCTCCCCCATGCCGGTGTGCAACGCAAGAAGCATGAATCGATTAGTGTCAACTGCGGCTTGCTCGCAAGACTCGGTGGAAGTGAGAGCTGACGGCACATCCACGGCGGATGAAAGCTGCGAAGAAGATGAAGTCCAGTCTCGATTTTCAGCAGTGGAACAAGTTGGGAACTACGATCCAGAAAAGCAAAGATCCACCGCGGGAACTGCTCTGAGATAGGTAGCTACGCCGAATCCATGACCAACCGTGGTGTGGAATCTGGCACCAGCGCCGATGGTGACAATCCACTAGCAGAGCGACCAAGGCTTTGGGGACTGATCCCTGTTTCTTCCTGCGATTTGGGGATCGACTAGCATAGATTGAACCGCCGTCGTGGATAGATCAGTAGTAAAATGGAGTTGGTTGGCCGACCCGAACGGATTTCAGTCCGCCAGTAGTCGTTAAGCCTCGTCTGAACCTAGCTAGTACACGCTGCGGACGAAAACCTTTGTCCGCTAGCGCTTGGACGTCCGTCAACCGCACCGTAAGAACGACGTCGCTTCCCGTCCGCTCACGCATTTAATAAGCTATCGTCTACGAACCTGAAATACGGCGTGCTTTGCATATCACGACGCGAGCCGACGACTAAAGACCTGTTTCTTGCTGCGATTTGGGGATCGACTATCATAGATTGAGCCGCCGTCGTGGATAGATCAGTAGTAAAATGGAGTTGGTTGGCCGACCCGAACGGATTTCAGTCCGCCAGTAGTCGTTAAGCCTCGTCTGAACCTAGCTAGTACACGCTGCGGACGAAAACCTTTGTCCGCTAGCGCTTGGACGTCCGTCAACCGCACCGTAAGAACGACGTCGCTTCCCGTCCGCTCACGCATTTAATAAGCTATCGTCTACGAACCTGAAATACGGCGTGCTTTGCATATCACGACGCGAGCCGACGACTAAAGACCTGTTTCTTCCTGCGATTTGGGGATCGACTATCATAGATTGAGCCGCCGTCGTGGATAGATCAGTAGTAAAATGGAGTTGGTTGGCCGACCCGAACGGATTTCAATCCGCCAGTAATCGTTAAGCCTCGTCTGAACCTAGCCAGTACACGTTGCGGACGAAAACCTTCGTCCGCTAGCGCTTGGACGTCCGTCAACCGCACCGTAAAAACGACGTCGCTTCCCGTCCGCTCACGCATTTAATAAGCTATCGTCTACGAACCTGAAATACGGCGTGCTTTGCATATCACGACGCGAGCCGACGACTAAAGACCTGTTTCTTCCTGCGATTTGGGGATCGACTATCATAGATTGAGCCGCAGTCGTGGATAGATCAGTAGTAAAATGGAGTTGGTTGGCCGACCCGAACGGATTTCAATCCGCCAGTAGTCGTTAAGCCTCGTCTGAACCTAGCCAGTACACGTTGCGGACGAAAACCTTCGTCCGCTAGCGCTTGGACGTCCGTCAACCGCACCGTAAGAACGACGTCGCTTCCCGTCCGCTCACGCATTTAATAAGCTATCGTCTACGAACCTGAAATACGGTGTGCTTTGCATATCACGACGCGAGCCGACGACTAAAGACCTATTTCTTCCTGCGATTTGGGGATCGACTATCATAGATTGAGCCGCCGTCGTGGATAGATCAGTAGTAAAATGGAGTTGGTTGGCCGACCCGAACGGATTTCAATCCGCCAGTAGTCGTTAAGCCTCGTCTGAACCTAGCCAGTACACGTTGCGGACGAAAACCTTCGTCCGCTAGCGCTTGGACGTCCGTCAACCGCACCGTAAGAACGACGTCGCTTCCCGTCCGCTCACGCATTTAATAAGCTATCGTCTACGAACCTGAAATACGGCGTGCTTTGCATATCACGACGCGAGCCGACGACTAAAGACCTGTTTCTTCCAGCGATTTGGGGATCGACTATCATAGATTGAGCCGCCGTCGTGGATAGATCAGTAGTAAAATGGAGTTGGTTGGCCGACCCGAACGGATTTCAGTCCGCCAGTAGTCGTTAAGCCTCGTCTGAACCTCCAGTACACGTTGCGGACGAAAACCTTCGTCCGCTAGCGCTTGGACGTCCGTCAACCGCACCGTAAGAACGACGTCGCTTCCCGTCCGCTCACGCATTTAATAAGCTATCGTCTACGAACCTGAAATACGGCGTGCTTTGCGTATCACGACGCAAGCCGACGACTAAAGACCTGTTTCTTCCTGCGATTTGGGGATCGACTATCATAGATTGAGCCGCCGTCGTGGATAGATCAGTAGTAAAATGGAGTTGGTTGGCCGACCCGAACGGATTTCAGTCCACCAGTAGTCGTTAAGCCTCGTCTGAACCTCCCGTACACGTTGCGGACGAAAACCTTCGTTCGCTAGCGCTTGGACGTCCATCAACCGCACCGTAAGAACGACGTCGCTTCCCGTCCGCTCACGCATTTAATAAGCTATCGTCTACAAACCTGAAATACGGCGTGCTTTGCATATCACGACGCAAGCCGACGACTAAAGATACCGTGAGCAAGCGAGCTCGTTCGCACCAACGAATTTTCGTAGCGGCGTTCCGCTACTGCGATCGTCGCTATAGTCTTTGTCAATGAGCTGTGACCTCCCCTGTGCGTTGGGGCGCTGTTGGATGCTGAGAGTGTCATAGAGGAAGGACCTCCCTTGAATCTCTTCAAATGACTAATTATAAGGTAAAATTTTCTTCTCAAAAACAAATTATAAGGTGTTCTGTTAAAATGGAAAATAAAAGAAAAAATTCGAGGGTGTCACAACCAAAAATCCACTACAGTAAAAAAAAATAAGAATTGATTTTTTATTTAAATACTTTAATTTATAGTTAAAACAAAATCTACTACGGTAGTACAAAAGAAAAATATAATGTTTACCGCCAATAGCACAAACGAACACATGGATGACCAATTCAGGCTCAAAAACTAACTGACAAAAATAAATAAATTCAAGCTCAAAACAAAGTTGTTACGTTACGTTTCAGTTTGTCCAGAGCCGTAAGCTACGTATGTACGGACTATCTCACTTGAACAACAGCTAGACTACACCTCAGCCGAACAAATTCGCGTATTCTACATTGTGCAGCTCTCCTGCGCTGCTTTACTTGCACTAATAATAATAAAAATTCAGTGGGGGCTACAGTACAGTCCATAAAAAAAATCATGTATTCTACGGCGCACCAACTTGCTCGTCGTGGTTGGTTCCCTAAAAGAAAAACTTGCTTATCTTGGTTTTGAATATACACTCCGAGATGCTCCGAGGAGTTGATCAGCGGCCGTTGCAATGTCAACGGTCGTGGAGAGCGCGTTGCTTATACTATTAATTTTCTTATCTTTAATCAGGTTGGCAGAATGGCAGCACACCAAGAGAGTAGATTACCTCAAACCATAGCTTTTGTTGCGGGCCATCACGATGTTGTTGTTAGAGTTCTATTGACCACACCTTCCCATAATTAACTGTAGCACATAATGTAAGGTACCGTGTCCCTGCATGAAGTGCAAATCAGACGTTAGATCCGTTGCATTGCATGATGAAATTAGTGCAATTTCGAATTAGGGTTTTAAAATCCGATCAAATTTCATAGAAACACACACTTCACGAAATTTCAAATTAAATTCAAATATTTTGGACATGATTTGAAAAGTTGCATCCAGAATGATCTGGAATTTTCAAAGCTTTCATTACTATGGGACCAAAAGAGTACCGTTTACGGATTCTTAAACCCTTATGTGAACAAATATGTTTCCATTGTTTTTGGTTTCGTGATGGTTTTGACAAAGAACACCTATAATATCGTTGCCCCGGGATATTAATTTTTGTCATGAGTATCCTT
Organism: Elymus sibiricus; assembly: GCA_039707655.1. Lineage (NCBI taxonomy): Eukaryota > Viridiplantae > Streptophyta > Magnoliopsida > Poales > Poaceae > Elymus > Elymus sibiricus. Next base: position 487,345,602 of record CM077671.1, read on the forward strand.
TCTCGTCGTAGTCGTAAGAATCTTGCTGCCCACGCTTTCGTCGATTTGTTTTCTAACATCAACACTTGTAGCTGTACCCCTCATCAGAATTGGCCACTCATACAACAGAAAGTTCTTATGGTATGATTCTGACTTTTTCTAGTGTGGGGGTGTTTTAGACTAATTCCAGCTTCATGACGAACTGGCCTGAAACCTGCTTGACTCAAGTTGCGATGTGCACCGAATCGTGAATGCGATGGATATGCCAATAAATGAAAGAATTGTGTTGTCAAGTGAAGCAACTGTGGAGCCATAGATAATAGTCAGATTAGTAAGATCCCCAGCCGGTTAAGCTTACATATTCTATACAGTACAAACACCAAGTTGCCCTAATCAAACATTACATAGATTCTTCGTGGAGCACTCTTCGTTTTGTTATATAAATTCCCGTACAATGCCTCAGCAGTTCAGGTTCAGGGACCGTTGCCAACTTGCAATGTCAACGGCCGTGGAGAGCGTGTTGCTTAATTTTGGGTTAGCGCCTCTCAGGGGCCTTCATCCTGGAGCTCACTACTCTGATAAACTATATAATTTACGTATGCAACATGGCAGCACACCAAGTTTGTTTAGTTTCTCCCGATGATTGTTGTCCTTGTAGAGTAAATATCATGATGAAAGCACACCGGTACTGTGTATAATTTCTTGATAGTTTCTAGCAGATAAAAGGTAGTACGGTAATGCCACAAGATTGCACCTTTGTATTTTTGAGACACGTTTTGTGTTGTTTATGCATTTCTAAATCTACAACGGCGTACGATTTCCAAATGTGTAAGTACCTAATTATCACTGATTAGCTAGATGAACGATCTCAAATATCGTGATCATGGAAGAATTTCTTAGTTTCAATAGAACTATTAGATACTTCATTTCTAAATACCGTTGTGTAACTATATCCTTTGTTTTAGCATGTAGAATTTGGTTGGTGTACTATAGACTTGATCAGATTAAAAAAAAAGACTTAAGACAACGCAAGAACACAAAACGGGGCTGGTAGCGGTATGTGACGTTACTCCCATCAGCAGATCGGGTTCGATGCGGCTCCGCAGGTGACACATGTGCCATTTTCGGAGTTTTTGGGCGGTGCCTATCGTCAGCAGGTGAAACCGCCGGTGGATGCAATACCGGCGGATGCTACACACCACGTCTTATATGGAGACGTCAAGTCATGCCTACTACGGCAAGTGATGCACGGTGGCTCTGGTGGAGGTGTCATGTTTAGCCTGTTGTTATTGGATCGAAGGTGGTGCGACAGTAGCGGGAGGCAGGCGGTATGGGACGTCTTTGTCTTCTATTGTCTCCTTTAGAGGTATTTGACTATCGAGGCGTCGGTAGACGGATAAGGACGGATGGTACAGACGGCTTCAACGACGAGTTTATGCACTCTGGTGGAAACACAAGATCTCTGATCAGGCTATGCCGTCGCGTGCCTGTGCGTGTCCTTGCCGAAGGTGGTGGATTGAAGCTTGGCTTTCGGGATGAGAATTCGGAGTTCAACCTTTCGATGGACACGTGCGGCGATTCCTTCTTGAATGCGTCAGCCTAGGAGTTGTGTATTTTTCGTTTATGTTGTGTCTTGTATCATAGGGTTAGTGGCTATCTGGGGAGTTACTGTCGCGAGGTATACGGCCTTAGGGTTTGTTTTTCGCTTTATTTCTGGGTCGATGGTGTTCTGTTACTGGATTTTGCACTATTAATAATATATGGCTGCATGTATCGTGCTGATGCAGAGGCAGGGGTTATCCTCCTTTTCAAAAAAATCAAATGATTAGGAACGGAAAAAGTATTATTTAATGAATGCACATACGACGAACTCAAAGCTGCTGTGTTACGTTTGCGTTTGTCCAGACCCACAAGCTAGATAGGTACCAGAGCAATGGCCAACTTGATGCTGATTTTCTTGCCAAAACATAGAAATTTGATGCTGATCTTGTAGGGGTAGGTACGTACGTAGGAAACACTAATCAAACATATAAACGTTCGTCATGGAACACTCATGGTTTTATTATATAGATAGAGATGCCCGTACGTACGATGCTCCAGGAGTTCAGGCTCGGGGACCGTTGCAATGTCAACGGCCTAGGGCCTATCAGTAGCCATTATCCTGGAACCCACTACTCTCCTAAATAAACTTCTATATCTTTAGGTGGTGGGACGATATCTATATGACAACACACCAAGTTTGTACATATATAATTTCAAAATGATGATTGTTGTACTTGTAGAGTGAATATCACGATGACAACACACCGATGGTATACGTTTTGCCGATGGTCCGTGGCAACAACATTTTTTTTTGATAAGATAATTCCAGAAGATGTACCTTAGTACAATTAGTTCTTTCACACAGTTTTGATATTAATTTCAAAGTTGGATCGTCTGATATTTTTCTAAATTGGTATTGATTCATATATCATCAAGACCATTGCTCAGTGGTTAGGAATGCAGTTGTGCAGCCTAACCACCCCGATTCAGTTCGTAATATTGATTGGTGATGTACATGGGTTTCCTCATTTATTGAAGATCAAGTTTAGTGTGTGGTGAAACCACTCATCAATAGAAAATCTTGGTACTCACAAAAAAAAAAATCTTTGAGGACCAGGCTTATCTTTGGTACTCGTACTAAAAGTGGTTGTGTGCATCCCTAATCGATGTCGAGGCCTGAAAGTAAAATTTTCGCCCAGTTTTAATTATGTGCCAGGAAAAAACATAATGACCGCTTTCACACACACTGGCATTTCCTATTCAATGTTGTAATTGACAGTTTGAATCTTCGGTAAGCCAGGTTGTCCGGGGAGCAATTCACTTAGGACAATAACAACCCTCTGCCGACATACGAAAAATTTAACAAGGTACTCATGGATACAAATTGGGAGATAATTTTTCCTCTTGTAACCTTGAGGGACCTAGACGGTATCGAGTCACTTTAGCACCGTGCACCCATCTATAGATTCAAATTCCATGACCACACCTACTCGCCACCTTTTCAAATTTAAATTGGGCTGGTTCACATGGGATAGTTTTTCTAAATTGATCAAGACTGTATGGGAAATGCCCGTCGTTGGAAGTACACCTATCTAGAGATAGGACTTTAAAATAAAAGTCGCTCGACAACTCCTATCTGTATGGGCCAAACACACAAGTGGTATTTACAAGAAAGAAAAGTAACACCTTGCTACCATTATTGGTGACCTGGACATAATCACTGGAACTCGACTCTTATCTCAACAAGATTGATATGAAAAATCAATCCAATGAGAAGACCAATCGTCTTTTGTGAGAAGAAGAACACTAGTAGAAAACAGGGCTTTGGTCCTGGCCAGATAAGAGCATTAGTCCCGGTCGTGTTATGAACCGGGACTAATGGGAGCATCAGTCCCAGTTCGAGAGGCTAGGACGCCGGCCGGGCCTCGGCAGGCATCAGTCCCGGTTCGGCTGGGACCTTTAGTCCCGGTTCCAGCCACCAACCGGGACTAAAGGGGTTGCTGCCCTTTAGTCCCGATTTGTGTCTGGAACCGGGACTAAAGGGTAGGCCTTTAGTCCCGGTTTTAGATACAAACCAGGACTAATGTTTTGCCTATATATATCCACGCCCCCCCATCTCCTCTGTTTTTTGGCCGTGGAAGGGTGCGGGAGGTGTGTGCTACTCTGTTCTCACCTCCTATGCACATGAGGTGTTTGATGAAATGCCCGAGCCACACTTAAGCTTTCTTCTCTCCAAGCTCGACCTCCAAGCTACATTTTCCCCAAGATTTGTCTAGGTTTGGCGGTGCACCAACTACACAAGTGTTCTAAAAGGCTAGCAACTTCATCCTTTCATCTCTCACTGCTAGTTTAGCTCATTTCAAATGATCTAGAAGTAGAGTGGTTTGTGGGTTTTAGTGGAGGAGTGTATGTGGGAGTTCATTTGATTTAGATGCACAATTTGAGCTCAAATTAACTTCTTAGAGTATGCACATGTGTAGGGTGCCGTCCCGTCCCCATCGCCGTCCTCACCGCCGTCGATCGCCCGCGCCGATCTCGTCGCCGACACCACCGTGGTTTGGTTTTTTATCACTACTGTACTTTGGTTTTAATGCGATGATGAACTTGTATTAATTTGGTCACTTCTCTATTCATGATGTTTGATGACCCACAAGTATAGGGGATCTATCGTAGTCCTTTCGATAAGTAAGAGTGTCGAACCCAACGAGGAGCAGAAGGAAATGACAAGCGGTTTTCAGTAAGGTATTCTCTGCAAGCACTGAAATTATCGGTAACAGATAGTTTTGTGATAAGATAATTCGTAACGGATATCAAGTAACAAATGTAACAAAGGTGCAGCAAGGTGGCCCAATCCTTTTTGTAGCAAAGGACAAGCCTGGACAAACTCTTATATAAAGCAAAGCGCTCCCGAGGACACATGGGAATTTCTGTCAAGCTAGTTTTCATCATGCTCATATGATTCGTGTTCGTTACTTTGATAATTTGATATGTGGGTGGACCGGTGCTTGGGTGCTGTCCTTACTTGGACAAGCCTCTCACTTATGATTAACCTCTCTCGCAAGCATCCGCAACTACGAAAGAAGAATTAAGATAAATCTAACCATAGCATGAAACATATGGATCCAAATCAGCCCCTTACGAAGCAACGCATAAACTAGGGTTTAAGCTTCTGTCACTCTAGCAACCCATCATCTACTTATTACTTCCCAATGCCTTCCCCTAGGCCCAAATAATGGTGAAGTGTCATGTAGTCGACGTTCACATAACACCACTAGAGGAGAGACAACAAACATCTCATCAAAATATCGAACGAATACCAAATTCACATGATTACTTATAACAAGACTTATCCCATGTCCTCAGGAACAAACGTAACTACTCACAAAGCATATTCATGTTCATAATCAGAGGAGTATTAATTATCATTAAGGATCTGAACATAATCTTGTGACGCCCCCATTCTTGTCGGTACGCTAATCATGCACACAAGGCGTACAACCAAGATTAGAGATTCACTGATTGATATCACAACACGACAAAAGACACAAATAGAGTCATACAGCTTAATATTACAAGCCAGGGGCCTCGAGGGCTCGAATATAAAGCTCCGACAAGCACGAGTCAGCGAAAGCAAATATATCTGAGTACAGACATAAGTTAGACAAGTTTTGCCTTAAGAAGGCTAGCACAAACATAAACAGCGGATCGAAAGAGGCGAGTAGACTCCATCGGCGGTGGTGTAGCAGGCGTCTCCGGCGTACTCCATCTCCTGGGCTCCATCGACTGAACGCAGCAACGAATCGAGGGGAAAAGAGAAAGCAAAGCAGTAATGAGTACTCATCCAAAGTACTCGCAAGACTGACATCAGATCTATGCTAGATATGCACCATTATCAATGAAGGGGCTATATCTGGACTGACTGCAGAAAGCAAGAATAGGGAGAAGGACTAGTCCTATCGAAGACTAGCATCTTCAACCTCTTCAACATCTTGCAGCATTAGAAGAGAGTAGATCTGCAGCTCATATATAGTCATATTGTTGTAGCAATTTTAATTAAGTAACACGCCCAGAGATCCTTCCTTGACTCCCCTGTGAGGAAGCAATCCCGGAGCCACAATTCATTTTAATTTAAATTACAGTTATAGTTGTAGAAGGTCAAGGCACATTTCCAAGTCGTCCTGTTACCGTGGACACGGCTATTCGAATAGATATTTCATCCCTGCAGGGGTGCACCACATATTCCCCAACGCGCATGAGTCACCTCCGGCCGGACACACTTTCCTGGGTCATGCCCGGCCTCGGGATATCAGCACGTCGTCGCCCCACCTAGACTCATCGCAGAGGCCAGCCCGCCGGTCTAAATCCTATGCGCCCAGGGGTCATGGGCCCAATCACCCTGTGCACACCTGCACGGTGCGTGGGCGGCCGGAAACAGACCTAGTACACTCCAGTTAAAGAGCTGCACCGTCCAGTCCAATCCGTCGCGCGCCGCTCCATTGTTGACGTCCGAAGAGCTTCGGCTGATACAACGACGCTGAGTGCCCATAACTTTCCCATGCGAAGGTTAGTGCGTATTAAGGCCAACGACCTAACTCGGATCAAGTACCCAACCAATTAGCAATTTATTAGTGGGGGGCAAGCTCGAACCATAAGTGCAGTCCGTCGCCCCGCCAAGAACACTCGGGTGCCTTACCGGCGCACCCCACCACATATCACTCTCGTGGGTACCCTTGGGGCCGACCAGTCTTAAACAAGTATCTGTAACCAGGTCATAGTAACTGTGTGTCTATACCCCTAGTGGAGATCCGAGGAATCACCCTCGATGGATCCCACTCGAGATAAGAGTAAGGCAAGAGTCGCTACCGGTAAATGGAAAGGAGGAATCACCCTCGATACCCATGACCGATAACTACGCTACAAAATTAACACCGGGAGTGCTAAGTGAGGTATCACCCTCGGCACTCGGTAGTAGCTCTGTAGTGCCATACTTAAGGGGTGTGTGGTGAAGTGTCGGTAACGGCTTGTCAGTCATGACGACTGAGTCTTCTGTCTTCAAGTCCTTGGTGTCGTCGATGAAAGCAGGGGCAACTGAGACTAAGGGGGTCTCAGGGGTTCACTGATCCACCTATTCTAGGCAGTTGATATAAAAGCAGGAGTAGTAGCAGTTCATCGAAAACAGGCTATGCATCAGATAGGAGCTAACTAATACAGTAGCAAAATTCTAATGCAAGCATAAGAGGGAGAGAGATGGGTGATATCATGCTCAAGGGGGTTTTGCTTGCCTTGCTGCTCTGCGGCAAAGGACTGGTCGTCGACGGTGTAGTCGTATCCGGCAGCACCGTCAGTCTCGGGCTCTACCGGAGAGAAGAGGGGGAAGAAACAATAAATATAAAGCACACAGGTGCAACATGATGCATGACATGGCAATACGCAGAGCTAGGTATGCTCTAACGCAGTACTACGCATTGCAGACGAAGCGGGAGAATATCTGACGATATTTCCCGGGTCTGTGGGTTTATCGAACAGCCGAATCGGAGAGGAAAGTTCCATGTTCACCATGTTAGGAACATGTGACAGATGAACGGATGGCATATTTGGATTTGTGGGATTTTTCTGATCAACTTTCATTTATAAAGTTTTTCGATCTGACTTTCAGATTATTTTCTATGAATTATCAAAGTTTTATTGATTTTCTGGAATTAAATCTATTTATTAAATCCAACATTATCTAGAACAGTGCATATGACGTCAGGATTGCATCAGCAGTCAACAGGGGGCTGACCAGGTCAAACCTGACCAGTGGGACCCACCTGTCATAGACTCAGGTTTATTCCAGGGTTTTAATTAAACTAACAGAGTTAATTAGCAGTGTGGGGCCCGTATGTCATAGAATGATTAGGCAATTTAATTAATTTTTATTAATCTATTTCTCTAATTAAGTACCTGACAAGGGGGGCCCATGTGTCATAGACACACGGGGTGTGGGGCCCCACTGTCAGTGACTGAGCTGGCCAGTCAGCGGTCAGCAGCGACCGTTGACTGGTCAACCGAGGCCGCGGGGCCACTGGCAGTGGCACTGGGGGTGGCCCCAGGCCAGCCAGGTCAGCGGCGGCCGGCGTTTAGCCACCGGCGATGCTCCGGCGAGCTCCCGAAACGCGGGGAGGCTCGGAAATGGCGCACAGGGCACCATTTCGAGCGCGGCCGGGCGCGTTCAAACGCTGGTTGAGCCGCCATTCCATTCCGGCCATCGGGGCGTGCTATGGTGGCCGGAGCTGAGCGCTACGACGGCAATGGCGGACGGCGGCGCTCGGGTGCGGAGGCAGACGGCGAAGCAGCGCGGAAGCGAGCGAACTAACGGTGCGGGTCGAACCTACGCGACGCACTGAGTCGTTTGGCGGTGGCGGCAGGACCATTTGGTCACCGGAGAGGCACCGGCGACGAGGTCAGGCGGCGGCGCGATCGGGCATCGGCGAAATCTAGCGCCAGAAGCAACGGCTCGTCGCGAGGAGCAAGGGGAGGAGAAGCTGAAGCTCAAAGTGGTGTGTTGCCGTTCAAAATGGGCTCGGGGGAGGCTCGACGGCGGCGAATTTGGCGACGGCGAGCGGCGGCGACCCGAGGAAGAAGACGACGCGGGGACGGCGATGCAGAGCTCCCAGGGCTCGGGCGCGTGGTCGAGGGGGACGAGGAGGACGTGGCGGAGCCCGTGGGCGTCTCAGCGGGGCTCGGGGGTGGCTGTGGCCGCGGCTACCCGCCGGCCATGGCGACGGTGGTGCTCGGATCTGGAGGGGAGCGAGGGAGGGAGAGCGAGGGGGGAGGGAATGGACAGGGCGTCCAGGGGGGAGGAACGGGGCCTCGCCCTTATCCTCGCCCACCAGCCCCGTCGCCGTGGCGGCCAGTGGCCGGAGCGAGGCGCGCTCGGCCACGGCGGCGTCGACACGCAGGGGGGAGCAGGTAGGGGACGACGGTTGGGCTGGGCCGGCACTGTGGCATTGGCGCAGTGGCACGGGCCTTTTCCTTTTTCCTTTTCTTTTTGTTTCTGTTTTCTCTTTCCAATTGTTGTTTTATTTAATTTAGGCTTATTTACTTAATGCAAAATTGTTAGACATGGCCCAAATATTATCTTGCAATATTCCAAGGGTCCACAGCAACTTTGGGGATTTCTAGAATCTGTTTGTATTTTCAAATTGAATTTATTAGCACTTTTAATTGCTATAACCTTCTGTTAATAATGGTGAGGTCCACACCACATGTTTGGTGATGTTGTTTTCCTCAACATTATTTGTTTTGGAACATTTCACAATTTTGGAACATTTTACCTTTTGCTGTTTGCAGAATTATTTTCATCCCAATAATTCCTAGGGCATTTGAATTGAAAATTGAACTGGAATTTGAAATTCAACTTGATCAAGCTTCACTTAGCAAAATAATTAGGCACTGTTCATGATCATCACTGTAGCTTAATTACAATGATCACTGTAGCTTAAACCCAGGGTGTCACAATTCTCCCCTACTAACAAGAATTCTCGTCCCGAGAATTAAGAAGTAGAAGGAAAGAGCCTGGGGTATTCTGCACGAAGATGATCTTCGCGTTCCCAAGTGGCTTCATCTGCAGAATGATTTGCCCACTGCACCTTGAAGAACTTGGTAACCTTCTAACGAGTCCGACGTTCAGTTTCATCGAGAATGCGGACTGGTTGCTCCTTGTAAGAAAGGTCTTGCTGCAGCTCTAACATATCATGATCCACTGCTCGGATAGGATCCTTGAAGCAGCGACGCAGTTGCGACACATGGAACACATCATGAACCTGTGACAGGTTTGGCGGAAGTTCCAGTTGGTATGCCACTTTACCACGCCTTTCAAGAACAGTGAAAGGACCAATATATCGAGGAGCCAACTTGCCCTTGATTCCAAATCGGTGTGTACCTCTCATAGGCGTGACTCGAAGATAAGCCTTTTCGCCAGGTTGATAGACCATATCTTTGTGATGACGGTCATACTGACTCTTCTGACGAGACTGAGCAGCCTTCAGATTTGCATGAATAATGCGGACTTGATCTTCAGCATGTTGGATTATATCTGGACCGATAAGTGTACGCTCCCCAGTTTCTGACCAATTCAGAGGGGTCCGACACTTACGTCCATACAACACTTCAAAGGGAGCCATCTTCAGACTAGCTTGAAAGCTATTGTTATAGGAGAACTCAGCATACGGAAGATATTCCTCCCATTTCTTGCCGAAAGAGATGACACAAGCTCGAAGCATGTCTTCGAGAATCTGGTTGACTCTTTCAACTTGTCCCTGGGATTGAGGGTGAAAAGCGGTGCTGAATGACAAATGAGTTCCCATAGCTTCCTGGAAACTTGCCCAGAATCTTGAAGTGAATAAACTGCCATGGTCTGAACTGATAACTAGTGGAATACCGTGGAGTGAAACAACTCTGGACATATATAGATCTGCCAGCTGACTAGCAGTAATAGTTTCCTTGACAGCCAGAAAATGTGCAACTTTGGATAATCGGTCAATGACGAAAAGAATAGCATCATTACCTTTCTGCGACCTGGGAAAACCAGTAATGAAGTCCATTTCAACATGGTCCCATTTCCACTCAGGAATAGAAATAGGTTGCAGAGTTCCAGCAGGCTTTTGATGTTCTGCTTTGATCCGACGACAAATGTCACATTCAGAGACATATCGTGCAATGTCTTGTTTCATGTTTGGCCACCAGAACCTTTGACGGATGTCCTGGTACATCTTGGTACTACCCGGATGAATAGACATCGGAGTATCATGAGCTTCTTTCAGTATCTTAGCAGTCATATTCAGGTTTTTCTTCTTTGTGAGGACAAATAATCGACCCTTGAAGTACAAGGCGCCATCATCAGCCACGGTGAAGAATGATGGTTTTGCTTCCGACAGATAGCGTTTAATCCTTTCAACTTCATTGCAATAGAGTTGCATAGTTTTGACGCTGCCCACGAGATCTGGTTCAACAACCAGGTTACACAAAGAACCCTGGTCAACAACATGAAGGTTCATCTTGCGAAACTCCGGTGAAGGGGGAACGAGATAACCCTGAGGGACAATATGGAGGTTCAGCTTGCGAAATTCTTCTTGAAGCAGGGGGTGAACCTTATGAACCTCAAGATAATTGCAGTACGACTTGCGGCTCAAGGCATCAGCCATTACATTAGCCTTGCCTGGGGTATAAGAAATACCCACATTGTAATCTGCTATGCGCTCCATCCATCTCTGCTGATGGAGATTCAGATCTGGCTGAGTAAACAAATACTTCAGACTTTGATGGTCGGTGTAGATCTCGCAACGGTTCCCAACAAGGTATTGCCGCCACTCTTTCAGTGCATGAATCACTGCGGCAAGTTCAAGATCATGAACTGGGTAGTTCTCTTCATGAGGACGCAATTGACGGGATGCATAAGCAACCACTCTGCGTTCTTGCATTAGGACACAACCCATTCCTAGACGAGAAGCGTCACAATAAATGGTAACGTCCTTACGAGTATCCGGAGGAGCAAGCACTGGAGCAGAGGTCAGCTTGTCCTTAAGTGCCTGAAAGCTCTCCTGACACTTTTCTGTCCAATCATATCTAACACCTTTGTGAAGCAAATTGGTCAAGGGCTTTGCAATCTTGGAGAAGTTCTCGACGAATCGACGGCAATAGCTGGCGAGACCGAGAAAACTTCTGACTTGCTTGACATTCTTCGGGGGAGTCCAGTCAAGAATAGCCTGAACTCGTTCAGGGTTGACCGCAATACCATCCTTGGAGATCACATGACCAAGGTAGGTTACTTCGTCCATCCAGAACTCACACTTCGAATACTTAGCATAGAGTTGATGCTCTCGAAGCCTCTCCAGTATAAGACGGAGATGTTCAGCATGCTCTTCTTTGTTCTTGGAGAATACCAGAATATCATCCAGATAAACCACGACGAATTTATCGAGGTAATCCATGAATATATAATTCATCAACCGAGAGAAAGTTGCTGGAGCATTGGTTAATCCGAAGGACATGACGGTGTACTCGTATGAACCATAGCGAGTAACAAATGCAGTCTTGGGAATATCCTCTTCACGAACCCGGATCTGATGGTAACCCAACCTCAACCTCCTTCTTCACCGCCGGCGTCTACGGTTTGGTCGAGTTTTGAAAACACTGCTGAACCAGCAAGCTGATCATACATATCGTTGATCCGAGGAAGTGGATATTTGTTTTGGATCGTTGCTTGGTTGATGGGGCGGTAATCTTGAACTAACCGATTCGTACCATCCTTCTTCTTGACAAAAAGAGAAGGTGCTCCCCAAGCAGAGGAACTTGGACGAATGAAACCCAGACGAAGCAAGTTGTCAATTTCTTTCTTAAGTTCAAGGAGTTCATGTGGCGGCATCTTATACGGACGCTTGGCTATGGGCGTGGTACCAGGCACCAAGTCGATGACAAACTCGACAGCTCTAGCAGCGGGAATCCCTGGAAGTTCTTCCGGAAAAACATCTTGGAAATCCCGAACAACAGGAATGTTTTCAATCCCTTCAAGAGGTGACGTGTTTAACGCATTTGTGGCATATAGTCGGGCTTCAGCATTCCGAACAAGGTGAGCATGATAGCTTACAATCTCATTCGAAGGATGCAGGAGGTGGACGGTTTTGGTGTCACAAACAATTGAAGCGGTATGTGCCTTCAACCAATCCATTCCGAGAATGAGATCGATATTGGAAGACTTTAGCATTATGGGGGAGGCATGGAATTCCAACCCTTCAATTTCAATGGTGACATCGGGGCTATTAATGGAAGTCCGACATTGGCCCGCGGGAGTGTTTACCACTATTGGGACGTTCATCTCTTCGCACTTAATGTCATGCATGCATGCAAAATCTTCAGACATAAAGGAATGCGATGCTCCTGTATCAAACAATACAGAAGCTGAAACTGAGTTGAAGAGAAGAGTACCCATCACAGTAGCAGGCTGGTCTTGAGTTTGAGTCAGATCAACATTGTTGGCCTGAGCGTTGTTGTTGCGGGGCTGGTTGGTAGGCAGTGCAAGTTGTTTCTGGTTCTGCCTGCATTCTCTAGCAAGGTGTCCTGGGCGACCACACTTGAAGCACAGCCCATCCTCAGGACAAGAAGGGGGAGCAGGAGCTCATGGTGGCGGCGCTGGGAGCCTCGTCTGCCTAGATGGAGGTGGAGGCAGACGAGGTGCAGCATAGGACGGCCTCGGAGCGGGAGGCGGTGCATGGTACATGTTGTGGGGGATCCAGATCTTGCGCTTCTGAGCAGATGGACCCGAAGATGAGCCCATGTCGCGGTTGCGCTTGTTGCTGTCCTTGTAGTCCTGCAGACCTGTTTCCACCATAATGGACTTGTTCACCAAGGTGGCAAAGTTATTGAAGTCTTGAGCTAGCAGTGCCAGCTTGATATCTGGGTGGAGGCCTTCACGGAACTTCTCCTGCCTACGAGCATCAGTTGCAACGTCTTCTTCAGCATATCGAGACAAATCTAGAAATTCCCGCTGATAAGCATCCACAGTCTTGTTGCCCTGGACTAGATTGCGGAACTCACGTTTCTTCTTATCCATCATTCCCTGAGGAATGTGGCGAGCACGGGAAGCTGCTTGGAATTCTAGACAGGTGATAACTGTTCCAACAGGCTGAGAGCGCCTGTGGATGTCCCACCATTGAGCAGCGGGGCCCTTCAGAAAGTACGAGGCAAAGGTGACATAGCTAGCCTCTGGGGCGCCTGAAGATTCCAGCTCATATGTGATGTCACGGAGCCAGTCGTCTGCGTCAAGCGGCTGAGTTGAGCTGCGGTAGGTTGTAGGGTTGAGACGTATGAAGTCTTGCAGCGTCACTGGGGCTGGCGGTTGATTCATGTTCGGCCTTGGGAACTGGTCCACCAGTCCTTGCATAAACTGGCGATTCAGTTCAAACTGTTGCATCATACCAGCCATGTAGTCCGGTGGCGGTGGTGGCTTAGGCGCACCACGACCACGACCAGCCGGCCTAACCATTCTGTCAATTTTAACAGTGGTAGTTTAGTATTTGGTAATTGCAAAATCAAGGAATCATTCATGAAGTAAATTGCTCAAAGAAGGAAGTGCAATAAATACGTCATAGTAATTCAACTTCAACATACAGATCCATACATAAGTCTATTACAAACCATAAGTTCGTTACAAAATAGACGATAGATCCGGCATGAAATTAACCTAGACAACTAGGCGGCACGCAGGCACGCGGTGGAGGGATACAACAACGCATCAGCGTCGGGGACAACGAAAGTAGCCGGGGAACTGTGCATGACCCCAGTTGTGAAAGCCGATGGCAGGGTCCTGCATCCCGTGCAGACTCCGATGCAGAACCTGCATACCAAGCGGGAGCGCAGGTCCACGTGCCGGAGTACGACCTCCAACCTCAGGCCATCCAAGACCCGGAGGGAACTCAGTCCGAGGCGGGTAAAGAATGTGCTCCGGATGTATCCTCGCACGAACTGCTGGCAACAAGTGCTCCATAGCCTGATACAGACGAGCACGGGTGGCGTACAACTCGACGTTAAGAGCCCTGACTGTGCGATCCAGTGCCTCAGTGTACTGAACCAGAACCTGTGGGTCGTAGCGACGACTCACGTAGGGGGCACAGACAACAGTGTAGGATCGGTCGGTACGCTGCGGCGCGAAAGGAGTCAAGACCTCAGCGTCGGCGGCAGTATCAACTCCAGCAGGGGCATACGTGATGTATCTGTATGCCGTCTCCTCCAAACAAGAGTTCGCTGCATGGAGACGAACAATAGCAGCATAGGCAGCATCATGTACTGCCATCTCAACAGTCACTCCAATGCCACGGAAGGTGTGCAGCTGAGTGATGGAGCGGTCCTGTCGATCCCAGATAACCATCACAGCCTCATACTGTTCCTGGTTGAACTCGCGGTAGTCCTCGTAAACAGTGTACTCGGGGTACCAGCGATATCCTAGCTTCTTCAAAAGGCTGATCAGAATGGCTGGGAACCCAGTCGTATCGTGTGCGTAGGTCAGACGAACGATCTGCCTATCGGGACGCATCTGTAACAAGGAGATTCAAGATGTCAAATGACAGTGTGTGGATCATAACTTCAAAGTAGAATTTTTTTGACGAAACAATCCTCCGGTGGATGTCATCACGAGAACCTAATGTTAGAATTTAGCAAAATCTTTAACCCGAAAGAGAAGAGAGATCGGAACCCAGAGTATAGACGAGGAATAAAAGATCCTAATACCACCCGATTGAGATGTGGGCCCGTAAGCCACACAACTATGTTAGTAAAAGTTTTTCAAGTACTAGACTCAACTTCGGCCAAGGAGTTGGAAAGGGGGCTACCTACAGGCAGTCGGCTCTGATACCAACTTGTGACGCCCCCATTCTTGTCCGTACGCTAATCATGCACACAAGGCGTACGACCAAGATTAGGGACTCACTGATTGATATCACAACATGACAAAAGACACAAATAGAGTCATACAGCTTAATATTACAAGTCAGGGGCCTCGAGGGCTCGAATATAAAGCTCCGACAAGCACGAGTCAGCGAAAGCAAATATATCTGAGTACAGACATAAGTTAGACAAGTTTTGCCTTAAGAAGGCTAGCACAAACATAAACAGCGGATCGAAAGAGGCGAGGCCTCCTGCCTGGGAACCTCCTAACTACTCCTGAGCGTCGGCGGTCTCCACATAGTAGTAGTCTCCATCGGCGGTGGTGTAGCAGGCGTCTCCGGCGTACTCCATCTCCTGGGCTCCATCGACTGAACGCAGCAACGAATCGAGGGGAAAAGAGAAAGCAAAGCAGCAGTGAGTACTCATCCAAAGTACTCGCAAGACTGACATCAGATCTATGCTAGATATGCACCATTATGAATGAAGGGGCTATATCTGGACTGACTGTAGAAAGCAAGAATAGGGAGAAGGACTAGTCCTATCGAAGACTAGCATCTTCAACCTCTTCAACATCTTGCAGCATTAGAAGAGAGTAGATCTGCAGCTCATATATAGTCATATTGTTGTAGCAATTTTAATTAAGTAACACGCCCAGAGATCCTTCCTCGACTCCCCTGCGAGGAAGCAATCCCGGAGCCACAATTCATTTTAATTTAAATTACAGTTATAGTTGTAGAAGGTCAAGGCAAATTTCCAAGTCGTCCTGTACCGTGGACATGGCTATTCGAATAGATATTTCATCCCTGCAGGGGTGCACCACATATTCCCCAACGCGCCTGAGTCACCTCCGGCCGGACACACTTTCCTAGGTCATGCCCGGCCTCGGGATATCAGCACGTCGTCGCCCCACCTAGACTCATCGCAGAGGCCAGCCCGCCGGTCTAAATCCTATGCGCCCAGGGGTCATGGGCCCAATCACCCTGTGCACACCTGCACGGTGAGTGGGCGGCCGGAAACAGACCTAGTACACTCCAGTCCAAGAGCTTCACCGTCCAGTCCAATCCGTCGCGCGCCGCTCCATTGCTGACGTCCGAAGAGTTTCGGCTGATACAACGACGCTGAGTGCCCATAACTTTCCCACGCGAAGGTTAGTGCGTATTAAGGCCAACGACCTAACTCAGATCAAGTACCCAACCCATTAGCAATTTATTAGTGCGGGGCAAGCTCGAACCATAAGTGCAGTTCGTCGCCCCGCCAAGAACACTCGGGTGCCTTACCGGCGCACCCCACCACACATCACTCTCGCGGGTACCCTTGGGGCCGACCCGTCTTAAACAAGTATCTGTAACCAGGTCATAGTAACTGTGTGTCTATACCCCAAGTGGAGATCTGAGGAATCACCCTCGATGGATCCCACTCGAGATAAGAGTAAGGCAAGAGTCGCTACCGGTAAATGGAAAGGAGGAATCACCCTCGATACCCATGACCGATAACTACGCTATAGAATTAACACCGGGAGTGGTAAGTGAGGTATCACCCTCGGCACTCGGTAGTAGCTCTGTAGTGCCATACTTAAGGGGTGTGTGGTGAAGTGTCGGTAACAGCTTGTCAGTCATGACAACTGAGTCTTCTGTCTTCAAGTCCTTGGTGTCGTCGATGAAAGCAGGGGCAACTGAGACTAAGGGGGTCTCAGGGGTTCACTGATCCACCTATTCTAGGCAGTTGATATAAAAGCAGGAGTAGTAGCAGTTCATCGAAAACAGGCTATGCATCAGATAGGAGCTAACTAATACAGTAGCAAAATTCTAATGCAAGCATAAGAGGGAGAGAGATGGGTGATATCGGAATGCTCAAGGGGGTTTTGCTTGCCTTGCTGCTCTGCGGCAAAGGACTGGTCGTCGACGGTGTAGTCGTATCCGGCAGCACCGTCAGTCTCGGGCTCTACCGGAGAGAAGAGGGGGACGAAACAATAAATATAAAGCACACTGGTGCAACATGATCCATGACATGGCAATACGCAGAGCTAGGTATGCTCTAACGCAGTACTACGCGTTGTAGACGAAGCGGGAGAATATCTGACGATATTTCCCGGGTCTGTGGGTTTATCGAACAGCCGAATCGGCGAGGAAAGTTCCATGTTCACCATGTTAGGAACATGTGACAGATGAACGGATGGCAATTTCGGATTTGTGGGATTTTTCTGATCAACTTTCATGTATAAAGTTTTTCGATCTGACTTACAGATTATTTTCTATGATTTATCAAAGTTTTATTGATTTTCTAGAATTAAATCTATTTATTAAATCCAACATTATCCAGAACAGTGCATATGACGTCAGCATTGCATCAGCAGTCAACAGGGGGCTGACCAGGTCAAACCTGACCAGTGGGACCCACCTGTCATAGACTGAGGTTTATTCCAGGGTTTTAATTAAACTAACAGAGTTAATTAGCAGTGTGGGGCCCGTATGTCATAGACTGATTAGGCAATTTAATTAATTTTTATTAATCTATTTCTCTAATTAAGTACCTGACAAGGGGGGGCCCATGTGTCATAGACACAGTGTCGGGGAACGACACCTATGGGATCACAAGGATCCCTTTGCGATTCGGCAGGGAAAAGGATTGCACAGAGAGCAGGACCAATGATCAACACGCCGGGATTTTACCCAGGTTCGGGCCGCACGGATGCGTAAAACCCTACTCCTGCTTTGGTTGTATTGAGTGTGTTGAGCTGAGTTCTAGGAGCGCTACAGTAACCAGCAGCTACGCTTACAGAACGGCCAGCCCAACTTTTCTCCGATCCCCCTGTAGCTATGCCTTGGGCCTCCTTTTATACTCTCTAAGGGGTCATCCACAGTGGCAAAGTACAGCGGTGGCATAAAAAAAATACATGAGGTGTCCAGGTATCTACAGTGCCATCATACCTACTACTGACGGGCTAGGACAGGGGCATTTAATGCCTCCGTTAGGTACACCTGCCTAGCCTTGGGATGGAGCAAAGGAACCATCCCATCGAACCGCCCCAACCCATCACGTCGTCAACGTCTGCCACGCCTCCAAAGGAACAAGGGCTAAAGGACAAACGGGTTGTTTCCTTGGGAAGGCGCGCGAGAACAGTGTGAAGGGCTTGCCGGGCATGAGGCTTGTCGGGGCCGTGAGCTGCCCCGGCAAGATCTTGCCGGGGGAGGCCAGCGCCAGCCTTCGGTCTTCTGCTTCTTTGGTTGCTGTCGTCTTCGACTCCAGTGTCTTGATTAAATCTTGCCGGGCACGACCTTGCCGGGGTCGATCCTTGCCGGGCTGAACCTTGCCGGGGTCGCGCTACAGTAATTCCTGCATTTGGTCTGCTGTCTTATGATCGTTGATTTGAATGCTTCCTTGGTATTCTCTGGTCTTAGATGTGTCTTATAAGCGGATTCTTCTCCGCCATGCCCTTCCCGCCTGGAGGCTGCAACTTGCCGGTGCATGTCCAGGGGTAATGGATACCCCCTGTTCATTACACCGACAGGAGCCCCCGGGCCTGGGCCGGGCAAGCGTGCACAGTGTCGTCCGGGCCAGGCCCAAAAACATGCACCGGTACACGCACGGCGAGAAGGAACCGTCACTCATGACTTTTTAACTGCATGCTGATGATGACGCAAGAGAGCTTGCGGTTTGCCGGGCCTTGGGCTTGGTGATGGTGTGGGTAAATAGAGCAGGATGACGACAGGGGCCGCGGGCTCAAAAGGGAGCGCCGTGTCATGCGATGAAGAGCCAGCCCCCGAGGCTTCCCCATAAGGGGTACCGCGGGTGCGATGCTCGATTCATACACCCGTCGCTGCCATCTACTGCGGATGCCTCACCGCCGTCTTCTCGACCTTCAACACGGCGTCCTTGGCTTTCCCGGCCGCCGGAAATGAAGTACTTTTCCGCTTACATGTTGCTGCAATGGCACACATAAAAGAGTAATTTGTCTTAGTCAAACCGCTCTTTATGTACGCAACACATGCTTCTTTATGCTAAATGAATATTTGCTCTCCTCTTGATCAATTTCGTCCTTGCATATATCTTAAATCCTACGCTGGCTGGGAACCTTGCCGGTGCGCACGTTTGTCGCGAGCGCTAGATGCGGGACTTTAGCAGCCTGCTGGAAAACGCCGCCGCCGGCAAGGCAACTTGCCGGGCGAAAACGCAGCTGTCAAGTTTGCCGAGCGGACTCGAGGCGAAACTAGGGCGCGAGCCCACCACGGCAAGGTTCCTTTCGCGTGCAGACTTATATGCAAGGACGACAAATCAATCAAGACGACCCATGCTTGCCGGAAAGCTTTCCGGTGCGCACGTTCCAGTCGGCAGCGCTTGAAGGAACGGATCCTTAGCAGCTTGCCGGGAACGCTGCCTCCCGGAAAGATTTACCTTCCCGGCGCTAGCGCAGCTGCACACATCGCCGAGCGGGCTCGAGGCGACTAGGAGTGCAACCGGTTCCGGGGAGGCTCCTTCGCATGTAGGTGCAAGAAGCGATTGAAGATAGCAGAAGAAGCATGATTGACACAAGTTTTTCAAAACTTATCTTTTCTGCCGCTATCTCGCATAGCGGGGCTGCGCTCGCAGTGGTGACCGGTGGCTCTCAAGAAGGTTATCCTCTAGGGCGCCGCCAGCCCCCGAGCTCGCCTTCTGCGCCTCCGCCGTTGCCACCACGAACAACGCCGCTCGCCTGGCTGTGGTTGCCAGAACGCCACGGAGGTTCAGAATCTTCGCCTCTTCCGCCTGCGCCTACGGCGTCACCCGTCCGCGCAGCAACAGGCGCACCGGAGGCAGACGGACCCACCGCCGTGAAACCCTTCCTCTTGGGGGGCATGGCGGTGAAGATGATGATGAAACTGGCGCGCTGATCACTGGATCAGGTCCACGCAACCTCTCTCCCCCTACCTGGCGCGCCAAAGATGTCGGGGAACGACACCTATGGGATCACAAGGATCCCTTTGCGATTCGGCAGGGAAAAGGATTGCACAGAGAGCAGGACCAATGATCAACACGCCGGGATTTTACCCAGGTTCGGGCCGCACGGATGCGTAAAACCCTACTCCTGCTTTGGTTGTATTGAGTGTGTTGAGCTGAGTTCTAGGAGCGCTACAGTAACCAGCAGCTACGCTTACAGAACGGCCAGCCCAACTTTTCTCCGATCCCCCTGTAGCTATGCCTTGGGCCTCCTTTTATACTCTCTAAGGGGTCATCCACAGTGGCAAAGTACAGCGGTGGCACAGAACAGATACATGAGGTGTCCAGGTATCTACAGTGCCATCATACCTACTACTGACGGGCTAGGACAGGGGCATTTAATGCCTCCGTTAGGTACACCTGCCTAGCCTTGGGATGGAGCAAAGGAACCATCCCATCGAACTGCCCCAGCCCATCACGTCGTCAACGTCTGCCACGCCTCCAAAGGAACAAGGGCTAAAGGACAAACGGGTTGTTTCCTTGGGAAGGCGCGCGAGAACAGTGTGAGGGGCTTGCCGGGCATGAGGCTTGTCGGGGCCGTGAGCCGCCCCGGCAAGATCTTGCCGGGGGAGGCCAGCGCCAGCCTTCGGTCTTCTGCTTCTTTGGTTGCTGTCGTCTTCGACTCCAGTGTCTTGATTAAATCTTGCCGGGCACGACCTTGCCGGGATCGATCCTTGCCGGGCTGAACCTTGCCGGGGGCGACCTTGCCGGGGTCGCGCTACAGTAATTCCTGCATTTGGTCTGCTGTCATATGATCGTTGATTTGAATGCTTCCTTGGTATTCTCTGGTCTTAGATGTGTCTTATAAGCGGATTCTTCTCCGCCATGCCCTTCCCGCCTGGAGGCTGCAACTTGCCGGTGCATGTCCAGGGGTAATGGATACCCCCTGTTCATTACACCGACACACAGGGGGTGTGGGGCCCCACTGTCAGTGACTGAGCTGGCCAGTCAGCGGTCAGCAGCGACCGTTGACTGGTCAACTGAGGCCGCGGGGCCACTGGCAGTGGCACTGGGGGTGGCGCCAGGCCAGCCAGGTCAGCGGCGGCCGGCGTTTAGCCGCCGGCGATGCTCCGGCGAGCTCCCGAAACGCGGGGAGGCTCGGAAATGGCGCACATGGCACCATTTCGAGCGCGTCCGGGCGCGTTCGAACGCTGGTGGAGCCGCCATTCCATTCCGGCCATCGGGGCGTGCTATGGTGGCCGGAGCTGAGCCCTACGACGGCAATGGCGGACGGCGGCGCTCGGGTGCGGAGGCAGACGGCGAAGCAGCGTGCAAGCGAGCGAACTAATGGTGCGGGTCGAACCTACGCGACGGACTGAGTCGTTTGGCGGCGGCGGCAGGACCATTTGGTCACCGGAGAGGCGCCGGCGGCGAGGTCAGGCGGCGGCGCGATCGGGCATCGGCGAAATCTAGCGCCAGAAGCAACGGCTCATCGCGAGGAGCAAGGGGAGGAGAAGCAGAAGC
Source organism: Elymus sibiricus (assembly GCA_039707655.1). Classification (NCBI taxonomy): domain Eukaryota; kingdom Viridiplantae; phylum Streptophyta; class Magnoliopsida; order Poales; family Poaceae; genus Elymus; species Elymus sibiricus. Next base: position 487,366,980 of record CM077671.1, read on the forward strand.
TCACAGCGGGGTGTTGCCGTTCAAAATGGGCTCGGGGGAGGCTCGACGGCGGCGAATTTGGCGACGGCGAGCGCCGGCGACCCGAGGAAGAAGACGACGCGGGGACGGCGATGCAGAGCTCCCAGGGCTCAGGCGCGTGGTCGAGGGGGACGAGGAGGACGTGGCGGAGCCCGTGGGCGTCTCAGCGGGGCTCGGGGGTGGCTGTGGCCGCGGCTACCCGCCGGCCATGGCGACGGTGGCGCTCGGATCTGGAGGGGATCGAGCGAGGGAGAGCGAGGGGGGGAATGGACAGGGCGTCCAGGGGGGAGGAACGGGGCCTCGCCCTTATCCTCGCCCACCAGCCCCGTCGCCGTGGCGGCCAGTGTCCGGAGCGAGGCGCGCTCGGCCACGGCGGCGTCGACACGCAGGGGGGAGCAGGTAGGGGACGACGGTTGGGCTGGGCCGGCACTGTGGCATTGGCCCAGTGGCACGGGCCTTTTCCTTTTTCATTTTCTTTTTGTTTCTGTTTTCTCTTTCCAATTGTTGTTTTATTTAATTTAGGCTTATTTACTTAATGCAAAATTGTTAGACATGGCCCAAATATTATCTTGCAATATTCCAAGGGTCCACAGCAACTTTGGGGATTTCTAGAATCTGTTTGTATTTTCAAATTGAATTTATTAGCACTTTTAATTGCTATAACCTTCTGTTAATAATGGTGAGGTCCACACCACATGTTTGGTGATGTTGTTTTCCTCAACATTATTTGTTTTGGAACATTTCACAATTTTGGAACATTTTACCTTTTGCTATTTGCAGAATTATTTTCATCACAATAATATCTAGGGCATTTGAATTGAAAATTGAACTGGAATTTGAAATTCAACTTGATCAAGCTTCACTTAGCAAAATAATTAGGCACTGTTCATGATCATCACTGTAGCTTAATTACAATGATCACTGTAGCTTAAACCCAGGGTGTCACACAAGGGGAGTGCCCATACCCATGTGTTTAGTTGTCTTTCTTCGGAGGTGGTGATGTTGGAGTTGTTGATGAGGCTGGAAGCTTGTCTAGTTCCCTCTTAAGCATGAAATTATGTTCCCTCAGATCGTCTACTTCCTGCTCGAGCTTCAATATCCTTTGACATAATTCTTGCTTGCTCTCCTACAGGAAACGAGAAGGGATAAATAGAACCTTGGTTTTTCTCCTTGTGTTTGGGAGGCTCGATTTCCTGAACTCCACGTGCATATCTCCTGGTCGAGGCAGGGGGATCTCCTCTTCATCCGAGCTTTCTTCCTCATACTTGCCTTCTTGTTCCTCCTCCGAGAACAATCCATAAGGATCTAAGTCCCCATAGAGCTTGGGATTGGCAAGATAATGCGATACATAGCTCTCCCCCTCGGAATCTTGGGACGACATATTGCCCTTAATCTGCTGCAGAAACAGCTCAAAATGAAAACAGGAGGTATTGTCGTGATACGAAGGTCAAAACCTTCGGGAGATTATATAATGAATTTTTACCGACCTGAAGGAGTATACCACAAGAAAACGGAGTCCGGAGGGTACACGGGGTGGCCACAAGCCATAGGGGCGCGCCCAGGGGGATAGGGCGCGCCCCCCTAGCTTGTCGCCTCCTCGTGCACTCTTCGGACTACTTTAAATTTTCCTAATTTATTAAATATTCCAAAACGGATAAAAAATGCTATTGGGAAAGTTTTGGAGTCGGTTTGCTTACCGTAACACATTCCTATTCCTTTTCGGAGTCTAAAACGTTCTGGTAGGTCTCCCTAATGTACTCCTCCGGAGTCATGGTATTGATAATATTGGTTTCAACATTTATGGGAGTACCTGAGATATAATGTTTGATTCTTTGCCCGTTTACCACCTTAGGATTTGTGCCTTCGGCGTTGTTGATCTTGATGGCATCGGAACGATATACTTCCTCGATAATGTAGGGCCCTTCCCATTTAGAGAGAAGTTTTCCTGCAAAAAATCTTAAACGAGAATTGTATAGCAAGACATGGTCACCTACATTGAATTCACGCTTTTGTATCCTTTTATCATGCCATCTTTTAACTTTTCTTTAAACAACTTGGCATTCTCATAGGCCTGGGTTCTCCATTCATCAAGTGAGCTAATGTCAAATAACCTCTTCTCACTAGCAAGTTTGAAATCATAGTTGAGCTCTTTAATTGCCCAATAAGCTTTATGTTCTAGTTCTAGAGGTAAGTGACATGCTTTACCATAAACCATTTTATACGGAGACATACCCATAGGGTTTTTGTAAGCAGTTCTATAAGCCCATAATGCATCATCAAGTTTCTTAGACCAATTCTTTCTGGATCTATTAACAGTCTTCTGCAAGATCAATTTAATTTCTCTATTGCTCAATTCTACTTGACCACTAGACTGAGAATGATAAGGAGATGCAATTCTATGATTAACATCATACTTAGCAAGCAATTTACGGAATGCACCATGAATAAAGTGTGAACCACCATCAGTCATTAAATATCTAGGGACTCCAAATATAGGGAAAATAACTTCTTTAAGCATTTTAATAGAAGTGTTATGATCAACACTACTAGTTGGAATAGCTTCTACCCACTTAGTAACATAATCAACAGCAACTAGAATATGAGTATATCCGTTAGACTTTGGAAAAGGTCCCATATAATCAAAACCCCAAACATCAAATGGTTCAATAACAAGTGAGTAATTCATAGGCATTTCCTGACGTCTACTAATATTACCAATTCTTTGCAATTCATCACAAGACAAAACAAACTTACGAGCATCCTTGAAGAGAGTAGGCCAATAAAAACCAGATTGTAGTACCTTATGTGCAGTTCTATCTCCAGCGTGGTGTCCTCCGTAGGCCTCGGAATGACACTTGTGAAGGATCTGTTCCTGTTCATGCTCAGGTACATAACGTCTAATAACACCATCTACTCCTTCTTTATAAAGGTGTGGATCATCCCAAAAGTAATGTCTTAAATCATAGAAGAACTTTTTCTTTTGTTGGTATGTGAAACTAGGTGGTATAAATTTAGCAACAATGTAATTAGCATAATCAGCATACCATGGAGCATTACGCGAAGCATTTATGACAGCTAATTGTTCATCAGGAAAGCTATCATCAATAGGTAGTGGGTCATCAAGAACATTTTCTAACATAGACAAGTTGTCTGCTACGGGGTTCTCAGCACCCTTTCTATCAATAATATGCAAATCAAATTTTTGAAGTAGAAGAACCCATCTAATAAGTCTAGGTTTAGCATCTTTCTTTTCCATAAGATATTTAATAGCAGCATGATCGGTGTGAACAGTTACTTTGGAATCAACAATATAAGGCCTGAACTTATCACAAGCAAACACAACTGCTAAAAATTCCTTTTCAGTGGTAGCATAGTTTCTTTGAGCACTGTCTAGAGTTTTACTAGCATAATGGATAACATTTAATTTCTTATCAACTCTTTGTCCTAGAACAGCTCCAACGGCATAATCACTAGCATCACACATAATTTCAAAGGGTAGGTTCCAATCAGGTGGTTGAACAACAGGTGCATAAATCAAGGCTTTCTTAAGAATTTCAAATGCTTCTACACAATCATCAGCAAAAACGAATGGAACATCTTTTTGCAAAAGATTAGTGAGAGGCCTAGAAATCTTAGAGAAGTCTTTAATAAACCTCCTATAGAAACCAGCATGACCAAGGAAACTTCTTATATCTCTAATAGAAGATTTTGTGCAATAGCATCAACTTTAGCTTTATCAACTTCAATACCTCTTTCGGAGATTTTGTGCCCCAAGACAATACCTTCATTAACCATAAAGTGGCACTTTTCCCAATTCAAGACAAGATTAGTTTCTTCGCATCTCTGCAAAACTCGATCAAGGTTGCTCAAGCAATCATCAAAAGAAATTCCGTAAACGAAATAATCATCCATGAAAACCTCAACAATCTTTTCACAAAAGTCAGAGAATATAGCAGTCATACATCTTTCCTAGTAGCTTTATTTAATTTCCTAAAATCAATTACCATTCTATATCCTGTAACAATTCTTTGCGGGATCAATTCATTTTTATCATTAGGAACAACGGTAATACCTCCTTTCTTAGGAAGACAATGAACGGGACTAACCCATCTACTATCAGCAATAGGATAAATTATACCTGCCTCCAGAAGCTTTAGTATTTCATTTCTTACCACTTCTTTCATTTTAGGATTTAACCGTCATTGGTGATCAACAACTGGTTTAGCATCAGGCTCCATATTAATTTTATGCTGACATAGAGTGGGACTGATGCCCTTAAGATCATCAAGAGTATATCCAATAGCAGCACGGTGCTTCCTCAGAGTTTTCAATAATCTCTTTTCTTCATGCTCTGAAAGGTTAGCACTAATAATAACAGGATATATCTACTTTTCATCAAGATAAGCATATTTCAGAGTATCAGGTAATTGTTTAAGCTCAAACACGGGATCACCCTTGGGTGGAGGAGGATCCCCAAGTATTTCAATAGGCAGGTTGTGTTTCAAAATAGGCTACTGATCAAAGAAAGTCTTATCTATTTCATTCCTTTCATTCATATGCATATCGTTTTCATGGTCTAGCAAATATTGTTCTAAGGGATCAGTAGGAGGTACAGCAATAGAAGCAAGACCAATAATTTCATCTTTACTAGGCAATTCTTTGTCATGGGGTTGTCTACGAAATTTAGAGAAATTGAACTCATGAGACACATCCCCAAAACCTACAGTAACAGTTTCTTTCTCACAATCTATCTTAGCATTAACAGTATTCAAGAAAGGTCTACCAAGTATAATGGGACAAAAATCATCTTGTGGGGAACCAAGAACAAGAAAATCAGTAGGATACTTTATTTTCCCACACAAGACTTCAACATCTCTAACAATCCCAACTGGTGCTATAGTATCTCTATTAGCAAGCTTAATGGTAACATCAATTTTCTCTAATTCAGCCGGTGCAATATCATTCATAATTTCTTGATATAAGGTGAAGGGAATTGCACTCACACTAGCACCCACATCACACAAGCCATGATAACAATGATCTCCTATTTTAACAGAAACAACAGGCATGCCAACAATAGGTCTATGTTTATCTTTAGTATCGGGTCTAGCAATTCTAGCAGCTTCATCACAGAAATGAATAACATGCCCATCAATATTATCAACCAAGAGATCTTTAACCATAGCAATACTAGGTTCAACTTTGATTTGTTCAGGGGGTGTAGGTGTTCTAGCATAACTCTTACGAACCACAGTTGAAGCTTTAGCATGTTCCTTTATTCTAACAGGGAAGGGTGGTTTCTCAATATAAGCAGTAGGAATAATAGGATCAACATTATAAATAATAGTTTCTTCTTCAACTTTAATAGGTTCAACTACTTTCACTTCAATGGGAGGATGATATTTAAACCACTTCTCCTTAGGGAGATCAACATGAGCAGCAAAAGATTCACAGAAAGAAGCTACTATCTCAGAGTCAAGTCCATATTTAGTGCTAAATTCACGAAAAGCATCGGTGTCTATAAAGGTTTTAACACAATCAAACTGAAGGTTTATACTTGACTCCTTACCTTTGTCGAGTTCCCAATCTTCAGAGTTGCGTTTAATTCTTTCCAATAAGTCCCATTTGAATTCAATATCTTTCTTCATAAAGGAACCAGTACAAGAAGTATCGAGCATGGATTGATCATTACGAGAAAGCCGAGCATAAAAATTCTGAATAATAATTTCTCTTGGGAGCTCATGATTGGGGCATGAATATAACATTGACTTAAGTCTCCCCCAAGCTTGAGCGATACTTTCTCCTTCACAAGGCCAAAAATTATAAATATAATTCCGATCACGATGAACCAGATGCATAGGATAAAACTTCTGATGAAATTCCAATTTCAATCGGTTGTAGTTCCATGATCCAATATCATCACATAGCCTATACCATGTCAATGCCTTCTCCTTCAAAGATAAAGGAAAGACCTTCTTCTTGACATCATCCTCGGGCAAACCTGCAAGCTTAAATAATCCACAAACTTCATCCACATAGATTAGATGCAAATCAGGATGTAGTGTTCCATCTCCTGCATAAGGATTAGCTAGCAGTTTCTCTATCATACCCGAAGGAATTTCATAATAAATATTTTCAGTAGGTGCAGTAGGTTGAGGAGCAACTCTTTGTGCTTCCGGTCGGGGTGAAGATACCCCGAACAAGCCCCTCAAAGGATTATTTTCCATAGTAACAAGTGACAGTAAATTTCAGCACACTATATAAAATTTTCCTTACCAAGTTCCACTCACCAAAGGCGCTTCACTCCCCGGCAACGGCGCCAGAAAAGAGTCTTGATGACCCACAACTATAGGGTATCTATCGTTGTCCTTTCGATAAGTAAGAGTGTCGAACCCAACGAGGAGCAGAAGGAAATGACAAGCGGTTTTCAGTAAGGTATTCTCTGCAAGCACTGAAATTATCGGTAACAGATAGTTTGTGATAAGATAATTCGTAACGGATAGCAAGTAACAAATGTAACAAAGGTGCAGCAAGGTGGCCCAATCCTTTTTGTAGCAAAGGACAAGCCTGGACAAACTCTTATATAAAGCAAAGCGCTCCCGAGGACACATGTGAATTTCTGTCAAGCTAGTTTTCATCATGCTCATATGATTCGCGTTCGTTACTTTGATAATTTGATATGTGGGTGGACCGGTGCCTGGGTGCTGTCCTTACTTGGACAAGCCTCCCACTTATGATTAACCTCTCTCGCAAGCATCCGCAACTACGAAAGAAGAATTAAGATAAATCTAACCATAGCATGAAACATATGGATCCAAATCAGCCCCTTACGAAGCAACGCATAAAGTAGGGTTTAAGCTTCTGTCAGTCTAGCAACCCATCATCTACTTATTACTTCCCAATGCCTTCCCTAGGCCCAAATAATGGTGAAGTGTCATGTAGTCGACGTTCACATAACACCACTAGAGGAGAGACAACACACATCTCATCAAAATATCGAACGAATACGAAATTCACATGATTACTTATAACAAGACTTATCCCATGTCCTCAGGAACAAACGTAACTACTCACAAAGCATATTCATGTTCATAATCAGAGGAGTATTAATTATCATTAAGGATCTCAACATAAGATCTTCCACCAAATAAACCAACTAGCATCAACTACAGGGAGTAATCAACACTACTAGCAACCCACAGGTACCAATCTGAGGTTTTGAGACAAAGATCGGATACAAGAGATGAACTAGGGTTTGGAGAGGAGATGGTGCTGATGAAGATGTTGATGGAGATTGACCCCCTCTCGATGAGAGGATCGTTGGTGATGACGATGGCTTCGATTTCCCCCTCCGGGAGGGAAGTTTCCCCGGCAGAACAGCTCCGCCGGAGCCCTAGATTGGTTCTGCCCAAGTTCCCCCTCGAGACGGCGGCGCTTCGTCCCGAAAGCTCTCTTATGATTTTTTCCAGGTCAAAACACTCCATATAGCAGAAGATGGGCACCGGAGGCCTGCCAGGGGGCCCACAAGCCACAGGGGCGCGCCCATGGGGGTAGGGCGCGCCCCCCTTGATTATGACCTCCTGGTGGGTCCCCTCTGGTATTTCTTTCGCAAATTTTTTTTATATATTCCAAAATAATTCTCCGTAACTTTTCAGGACTTTTGGAGTTGTGCAGAATAGGTCTCTCATATTTGCTCCTTTTCTAGTCCAGAATTCCAGCTGCCGACATTCTCCCTCTTCATGTAAACCTTGTAAAATAAGAGAGAAAAGGCATAAGTATTGTATCATAATGTCTAATAACAGCCCATAATGCAATAAATATCGATATAAAAGCATGATGCAAAATGGACGTATCAATGTTCTGTAACGGTTTTTGATATACTTAATTATATAATGCACGTAGATGAACCGGCAATGGATGTATGGTGACCGACGCACCTCCGACTACATTGAGGGCCTGCATAATTTTCTCGAAGTGGCTGAGGCAAACAAGCAGAATGGTTTTATGTATTGTCCATGTACTGTCTGTGGGAATACGAAGGATTACTCTTCCTCGAAAACCCTTCACTTGCACCTGCTTGAGAAGGGTTTCATGCCACACTATAATGTTTGGACCAAGCACGGAGAAAGAGGGGTTATGATGGAAGATAATGAAGAAGAAGAGGATGATGACAACTATCCTATGTTCCCTGAATATGGTGATACTGCAACGAGGGACGCTGGAAATCAAGAGGCACCAGATGTGCCCGATGATGATCTTCGCCGGGTCATTGTTGATGCACAGAGAGAATGCGAAAGTGAAAGGGAGAAGTTGAAGTTCGATCGCATGTTAGAGGATCACAAAAAAGGGTTGTATCCAAATTGCGAAGATGGCAACACAAAGCTCGGTACCACACTGGAATTGCTGCAATGGAAGGCAGAGAATGGTATATCTGACAAGGGATTTGAAAAGTTATTGAAAATAATGAAGAATAAGCTTCCAAAGGATAACAAATTGCCTGATAGTATGTACGAAGCACAGAAGGTTCTCTGCCCTCTAGGATTAGAGGTGCATAAGATACATGCATGCCCTAATGACTGCATCCTCTACCGCGGTGAGTACGAGAATTTGAACGAATGCCCGGTATGCGATGCATTGAGGTATAAGATCAGACGAGATGACCCTGGTGATGTTGAGGGCGAGCACCCCAGGAAGAGGGTTCCTGCCAAGGTGATGTGGTATGCTCCTATAATACCACAGTTGAAACGTCTGTTCAGAAACAGAAAGCATGCCAAGTTGTTGCGATGGCACGCAGAAGACCGTAAGAAAGACGAGAAGTTGAGAGTACCCGCTGACGAGTCGCAGTGGAGAAAAATCGAGAGAAAGTGGCGGGACTTTGCAGATGACGCAAGGAACGTATGGTTTGGTTTAAGTGTAGATGGCATTAATCCTTTTGGGGAGCAAAGAAGCAATCATAGCACCTGGCCCATGACTCTATGTATCTATAACCTTCCTCCTTGGTTGTGCATGAAGCGGAAGTTCATTATGATGCCAGTGCTCATCCAAGTCCCTAAGCAACCCGGCAGCGACATTGATGTGTAACTAAGGCCATCAGTTGAAGAACTTTTACAACTTCGCGATAAAAAAGGTGTACGTGTGTGGGATGAGCACAAACAGCAGGAATTTGACCTATGATCATTGCTGTTTGTAACCATCAATGATTGGCCTGCTCTTAGTAACCTTTCAGGACAGACAAACAAGGGATACAACGCATGCACGTACTGTTTAGATGATACCTAAAGTATATATTTGGACAAATGCAAGAAGAATGTGTACCTGGGACATCGTCGATTTCTTCCGACCAAGCATACCTTAAGAAAGAAAGGCAAGCATTTCAAAGGTGAGGCAGATCACCAGAAGAAGCACGTCCTCCGTACTGGTGATGATATACTTGATATGGTCAAGGATTTACAAGTAATCTTTGGAAAGGGTCTTGGCGGACAATCTGTTCCGAATGACGTTGAGGGACACACACCCATGTGGAAGAAGAAATCTATATTTTGGGACCTACCCTATTGGAAAGACCTAGAGGTCCGCTCTGCAATCGACGTGATGCACGTGACGAAGAATGTTTGCGTGAGCCTGCTAGGCTTCTTGGGCATGCACGGGAAGACAAAAGATACACCGGAGGCACGGGAGGACCAGCAACGTGTGAACGAAAAAGACGGCATGCATCCAAAGCAGTATCAAGGTCATGCCAGCTATGCTCTTACCAAAGCAGAGAAGGAAATCTTCTTTGAATGCCTGCTCAGTATCAAGGTCCCGTCTTGCTTCTCGTCGAATATATAGGGAGCAATAAACATGGCAGAGAAAAAAAATTCCAGAACCTAAAGTCTCATGACTGCCACGTGATTATGACGCAATTGCTTCCGGTTGCATTGAGGGGGCTTCTACCAGAAAATGTTCGATTAGCCATTTTGAAGCTATGTGCATTCCTCAATGCAATTTCTCAGAAGGTAATCGATCCAGAAATCCTACCAAGGTTACAGAATGATTTGGTCCAATGTCTTGTCAGTTTCGAGTTGGTGTTCCCACCATCCTTCTTCAATATTATGACGCACGTCCTAGTTCACCTAGTCGACGAGATTGCCATTCTGGGTCATGTATTTCTACACAATATGTTCCCCTTTGAGAGGTTCATGGAAGTCTTAAAGAAATATGTTCGTAACCGTGCTAGGCCAGAAGGAAGCATCTCCACGGGCCATCAAACAGAGGAGGTCATTGGGTTTTGTGTTGACTTTATTCCTGACCTTAAGCCGATTGGTGTCCCTCAATCGCGGTATGAGGGGAGACTGAGTGGAAAAGGCACGTTAGGAGCGAATTCAATAATATGTAGGGACGGGCATTCTTGGGCGCAAGCACACTACACAGTTCTACATAATTCTACCTTGGTGGCCCCATATATCAATGAACACAAGAATATTCTACGCTCCAAACACCCGGAGCAGTCTAACGACTGGATTACACGTGAACACATCGGGACTTTCGGCGGTTGGTTGCAAATACATCTCATGCGTAACAACACTGTTGGAAATGACCTGTACTTGTTGGCCAGGACACCATCTTCGACTTTATTGACTTAGCAAGGGTACGAGATAAATGAGAATACATTTTACACGATCGCCCAAGATAAAAAGAGCACCAACCGAAACAGTGGTATCCGCTTTGATGCAACAATCACCAGTAGGGCAAAGGACACATATTATGGTTACATAGAGGAGATATGGGAACTTGACTATGGACATGAATTTAAGGTCCCTTTATTTCGGTGCAAATGTGTCAATCTGTCAGGAGGCGGGGTACAGGTAGACCCGCAGTACGGAATGACAACAATGGATCTCAACAATCTTGGGTACACAGACGAACCATTCGTCCTAGCCAACGATGTGGCGCAGGTTTTCTATGTGAAGGACATGTCTACCAAACCGAGAAATAGAAAAGATAAGGAAGCGAATACATCATACGATGAGCCAAAGCGCCACATAGTTATTTCAGGGAAAAGAAACATCGTGGGAGTGGAGGACAAGACAGACATGTCTGAAGATTATGAAAAATTTCATGAAATTCGTCCCTTCAAAGTGAAGGCTGACCCAAGCATCATGTTAAACGATGAAGATTATCCATGGTTACAGCGCAATAAGCAAGGGACACACCTGAAGAAAAATTGCAAACTTTCTCTCTAGTGAAGACAACATATCAGATGGTACGATTGTTCAAGTAACTGTTCGACATATACAAGATAACCGAATATTTTGCACCTTTGATTTTGGGTTGAAAGCCATAGTTATGCTCCACAACTATTCTGATGATGGCTTTGATCTAGAATATCACTACAGTTACATGTCAAAAAATGAAATCCCTTTGTAATAGATGAGTTTTCGTCCGAAAGCCTAATACTTCGAAAGAGATTGTCCAGTTTGTACACGAAGTGCATCCAGTTTTTGCCGTAACCCTCTAAACTTTTTAGCACATGCTATGTGGATGAAATTATGATACCATGCCAAGTTTCAACCTTTTCAGAGTTCATTTGTAGTGCTTTTCAAATTCAGGGTCATTTAGCTCAAAATAAATCATTAAATGCATGAAAAATAGCAAATGAAGTCGGAAAAGGGTTGAAAATTTATGATGTGGCTTTGTATGGTGCATATTGAACGCACAAAAAGTCTGGAGTTAAAATATGTTAAAAAAATGAAATCCCTTTGTAATAGATGAGTTTTCGTGTGAAACCCTAATACTTCGAAAGAGATTGTCCAGTTTGTACACGAAGTGCATCCAGTTTTTGCCGTAACCCTCTAAACTTTTTAGCACATGCTATGTGGGTGAAATTATGATACTATGCCAAGTTTCAACCTATTCAGAGTTCATTTGCAGTGCTTTTCAATTTCAGGGTCATTTAGCTCAAAATAAATCATTAAATGCATGAAAAATAGCAAATGAAGTTGGAAAAGCGTTGAAAATTGATGATGTGGCTTTGAATGGTGCATATTGAATGCACAAAAAGTCTGGAGTTAAAATATATTAAAAAAATGAAATCCCTTTGTAATAGATGAGTTTTCGTCCGAAAGCCTAATACTTCGAAAGTGATTGTCCAGTTTGTACACGAAGTGCATCCAGTTTTTGCCGTAACCCTCTAAACTTTTTAGCACATGATATGTGGGTGAAATTATGATACCATGCCAAGTTTCAACCTTTTCAGAGTTCATTTGTAGTGCTTTTCAACTTCAAGGTCATTTAGCTCAAAAAATCATTAAATGCATGAAAAAAAGAAAATACTAATTACTTATCAGAAAAGAAAATATAACATTATTAGGTTAACAAAAAGTATTTTATAATATTCTTTATTTGTAGTGCTTTTTAATTTCATGGTCATTTAGCTGAAAAAATCATTAAAATAATCAACTAAAAAGCTTTTATAAAACTCTAATAGCAAAAAGAATCAATGAAAAAGAATCAATCATAATATTTTGCTATGATCAACTAAAACAAAACTGTAATATTCTTCAATAGCAAAAATAATCAACTAAAAAGCTTTTATAAACCTCTAGTTATGATCAAAATAATATTAACTTAAAGTTATATTAAATTTATGCAACTAAAATTACCAAATTATTTTTTTGTTAAAAACTTTAATAGCAAAAAGAATTTTCATAAAGTATTTTTTGTTCAAAACTTTAATAGCAAACTAAAAAGCTTTTATAAAACTCTAATAGCAAAAGGAATCTACTAAAAAGAATCAATTATAATATTTTGTTATGATCAACTAAAACAAAACTATAATATTCTTCAATAGCAAAAAGAATCAAATAAAAAGCTTTTATAAACCTCTAGTTATGATCAAAATATAATTTTGCAAAAAATAACATAAAAATTAAAAAAAATGCCCGCCTACTAGGCCACCACGTCCTGCATACGACTAGAAACGCAACTATACATGGGCCAGGATGCAGGCCCACGGGGCAAGTAGGCCCAACAGAGCAGAGAGAGTGTTAGGCATGTACTGCCTGCAATAGAGAGGAGCTCGAGAGGGAAGCCGCAGCAGGTCTTATAAACCACTATGAGCGTGCTTCGCTTGGCGAGGTGTGACTAAACTTCCACCGCCCCTCGGCCGTGCCAGGAATAGGCCTTTAGTCCCGGTTGGTGGCTCAAACCGAGACTAAAGGCCCCCCTTTAGTCCCGGTCCGAACCATCAACCGGGACTAAAGGCCTGGGCTTCCCGCCCTTTCGCCTGGTGAAATTCACCTTTAGTCCCGGTTGGTGGCTCCAACCGGGACTAAAGGGGGGCCTTTAGTCCCGGTTGGAGCCACCAACCGGTTCTAAAGGTGGGGCTATATAAAGGGGACTTAGAAAAATTTCCAAATCCATCTGCTTTCTTGGATCTCCTCCTCTCCCCCGACGGCGCCGACGACCACCTCAACGCCGCCAGGCTGCCGGACCTCGCCGTCGCCTCCCCGAGCCCTGCCCCGACGCCGTTCCCCGCTCCCCTCGCCACGCCCTGCCCCGAAGCCGTCGCCGCGCCCTGCCCCGACGCCGTCCCCCACGCGCTCCCCTCGCCACGCCCTGCCCCGACATCGCCGTTGCCACGTCCCTGCCCCGACGCCGTCCCCCGCGCGCTCCCCTCGTCGCTGGCCGGCCCTCCAGCTCCATCGCTCACCGCCCGTAGTGAGCTCCTCCGCTGCGTGCTCTTCTTGCCGCCGCCGACGCCGCTGCATTGCTGTTTTTTTGTTCATACAAATTTTTGTTCATAGAAATTTGTGTTCATATAAATTTTTGTCTTTGAGTTTATTTAGAGTTTAGAGTTTAGTATGGAGCAGTGTGTTATTCAGAGTGATTGTTTTGTGCAGCATACAATTATTATTAGGAGATAGGTTCATTAGTTTGTTCGATGCTGCAACTTGTGAGTTCATTTGTAATTGATACATGCATCATATGTTTGAGCACCATGGAACATTTTAAACTATGCCATGTCTATTGTAGTTGCATATCTTTTTATTGCTCTTTGGAGTTTGTTTTCCTACTGTAGTTTCATCTTGTATTCATTTTGTATTCATCTTGTGTATAAATCTTGTATTCATCTTGTCGTTAAAACATAACCCCGATAACTTTGATTTTGAGGCATATGAAAACATGAGAGAGGGGGTCGTAAAACATAACCCCGATAACTTTGACATGAGAGAGGGGTCGTTAAAACATAACCCCGATAACTTTGATTTTGAGGCATATGAAAACATGATTTGCACGTCAGACAGGCATGAGAGAGGCGGTCCGCATAGTATCCTCTCCCGAAAGATAGGACGACTCATCAGACATGAGGGGGGAGGAGTCCTCGATGATCGTCTGAAACGGACTGTTATAAAACTTGTCAACTTTGCATGATGTTTGCCACTAATCCATTGCTCATATGCATATGATTACTTGTTGTGATTAGGTCTATGTTTGCCACTAATCCATCTCTCATGGTTGTATATTGCCATTTTGTGATATTTGCAGAAACTATGGACAGAGACTTAGAAAAATAAGAGTTGTTAGGGGATATAATCCGCAACGGAGGAGATGATATCGCCTTGTCGTTTCTCAACGACACCGATGGTGAGGGAAGAGAGGATGACGGCCCGATGATCAAATGAAGGAGGGAGGAGATGACGGCTCCGGTGATCGAATGGAGGAGGAAGGAGATGACGGCTCCGCCGGTGTTGGAGCCTTAACTGTTGCAAAGTCTGGCGAGGTATATATATATATTAATTAAGCCTCTGCTGACTAAATGCATTAATTCTTTTGTATGTACATATATTAACGCTTCTTTCTTCTTTTAGTCCTTCGAACCGAGACAAACTTCTGTAATGAGACGAGGCCTAAAGAAAAGGTTTGATAAGGATGAAAGGTTCACGATCGAAGAAGTCGCTCCAGATGGCCAACCGATTGCTCCCAAGTGGACCAAAGACAAATTTATACATCAGTGCGGAGTTATTGTTAGGGACAGCATCCCGATCAGCATCCAAGAATGGAATAATAAGAAGGACGGTGAAGTTTCTTATGTCAACGATAGACAGAAAGATGACCTTTGGACATTGCTGATGACAAATTTTAGCCTAGTGCCAGAGGAGGATCTAAATAACCCAGTTATACAGCGAAAAGTCAAGGCGTTTGCTCTTAAAAAGATGGCAAAACTATTCAAGAACTGGAAGGAACTATTGAACAAAAAGTTTGTCGAGAAAGACGAGACTCCAGAATTCACCGGTCAATATGCGAAGATAAAAGATCACTGGCCCGCATTTGTGGCGTACAAGAAATCAGAGAAAGCTAAGAAAAGGTCACAGACAAATAAGATAAATGCTGCAAAGAAGAAGTATCACCATGTTACGGGGTCAGGTGGCTACAATGTTGCCCGGCCTACGTGGGACAAAGCTGAGAACTACCTGCTTGCTAAAGCGGTCCAACCAGCGACATTGAACTGGCCCGATCGGTGTAGGACTTGGTTCTTCGGGCATGGGGGAACTTTGAACCCAGAAATAGGGAAGTGTGTTTTCACGAAAGCTCAACTTACAACACCCGTCAAAATGATTCAGGAAGCAATCAAGGATGTGCAGGAAGGGAGGTTCCATCCCGACAGAGAGAAGGACGAGCTGTCAAAGGCCCTCGGGAATCCTGAACACCCTGGACGAACTAGAGGCACATCAGGCTCCGTTGCGTGGACGTATGGGTTTCCGGACAGCGCTGATTGTAGAAGCCAAGGGAGAAAGAAGAAAGAGGAAGCAAACCGGATGCAGAAGATGGAAGAAAGATTAGCGTTGCTAGAGGCAAGTCAGTGAGCTATTACTGGCCCACCATCTCAGCAGCACGAAGATCCTTCATTCGATACTACCCACGAAGCTACCCCACCATCTCAGCAGAAAAGCAGCGTGGCTTCCACGGAGCTCGTTCAGCCTGAACTCACGGCTCCTTGCTACCCCGTGGATGGTATCACGGAGAGGGAACATTGTGAGCTAATTGCGAAATGCCATAACCTAACCTTGAAGGTGGCGGTCGGCTATGTCTTACCTCCTGCACCTGATGGAACTTTCCATTGCAATCTGATTCCAGATGGCTATGCTCTTGTTGGGGTGGATGAAGTTTCCAACGGATTTGAGGATCTGGACCTTGAGTACCCTACAGGTGAAGGGGAGACTCGTCTGATAAATGCCCTAAGGACTACAATTCTATGGAGAAAGGAAAACATCGTGCTTCCAAACAGGACGCCGCCTCAGCAGACTCAATCAGAGGAGGCCCCTCAGCAGACTCAGCCCGAGGAGGCCCCTTAGCAAACTCAGCCGGAGGAGGCCCCTCAGCACAATCCTCCTCCGCCTCAGCTGTCTCCGCTGCGTCAGCGGACTCCGCCTCCTCCGCCGCGTCAGCGGACTCCGACTCCTCCGCCGCGTCAGCTAACTCCGCCGCCTCAGCAACGGCGGAAGAGAGCCGCCGCCGCTCCGGCGGCTAGCAGCAGTACAACAACGAAGAAATCCAGAGCAGGCCCAAGTGTCAAGAAGGCTCCTCCCAAGTTACCCTACGACATGACTGAGGAGGAAACCGACAAGATCGTGGCTGCCGATGTGAAACGCCTGCTTGCACCGAAACGTCCACCTCCAAAGGAGAAAGTAGATCCGGTAAAAGCGAAGCGGTGTCTGGATGCCCTTAGGCAACCACCACCGCCTCCGCCGCAATCAAACTATGACCGCTGTATTCAAAAGACATTTGATCAAGCGAAGCGGTCGGGAATCTTATGTAGCAGTGGTGCAAGAAGTGGGAAAACAATTCCCCAGCTCGGCGAACAAGAAAAGAAATCGTGCCCCCCGCTCAAGGTGTTTACCGATATCGCTAATGATCCGGAGATAGCGGCCGGTGGTCTTAATAGCACTCTTGGTGATTACATAGGCGATGAGGTACAGTTCGAAAAGGCTGAGGTAGTAGCAAGATACGAGCACAGTAAGCCTCTCGTCAGACGTGAGCAGCTCCCGCGTCTACCAACGATGATGCGAAAATTGCATGAATGGTACTTGAAAGCCTGCAAGGATGGGACCGACAGTATCTTCGTGGGAATTAAAGATGAATACTACTTCAATGGAGTCCAGGCGTTGTACATTGAATTTGAAGAAATTTTTCAGTTATACAATCAAGCCGCCCTCGACAAAACTATCGTCAGTTGCTATTGTCTATAAGTATTTTTTTCTGTAATTAAGTCTCTAGCTCATCTCGTTCATTGCATGTATAATTATCCTCACACTATATTATGCAGATTGAAGATCCTCGAATGCAAAAAACAACAAATCTATGACATTAGGCTCATTAACCCAGATAACGTAAATGAATATACGTTAAAAAAATACCCCGATGAAACAGAGAAAAACTTGCTAAAGGCGTTACTTGGACAACAAAACAGAAGGGAAATACTATTTTCTTACAACTTCCAGTGAGTGTTACTGTCGTGTGCACATTCTGTTTCGCTTACTCGAGGTTAAGTGTAATTGATGAGTTATGCGTGCGCAGGTTCCACTTTATTCTGCTAGCCATTCAGCTTGACGAGGGACAAGTAATTGTCTTGGACTCGAGACGTAAAGAGCCTAAGGAGTGGGCGGACATGAGTCAAATGCTTCAGAAGTAAGTTCAATCATTATCGCACCATATCGGCAACTTTCATTCATTTCCTGATATCAAGTAATCATTTTCTTTGCCGGGCAGGGTTTGGAAAAAGTTCACCAACCAGGTTAGGGGTGACTGGAAAAAGGAGCTGCGATTTTCACACCCCAAAGTAAGTACTACTAGCTAGCACCGCGCATCTCTCATTGATTCTAGTTTCAATACCATTATCATGCTTGATTATCATTTTGATTGAACTCTATTCTCGTAAAGTGCTTGTGGCAGGCACCCGGGAATAATTTATGTGGATACTACGTTTGCGAGTTCATTCGCCACTCGACCTCTGAGCGGGGCATATCTTTAGACCAATTTGAAGTACGTAAACAATATTCACATTTTTATTTTATTACCATCAATTGTGTTGGGTTTCGTTCATATATATATATATATACATATATATATATATATATTAAATTAGATCTGCGGAAGCGGGACGAACTCCTACCAACTGATCGCATACGAGCAATTCAAGAGGAATTGGCGGGATTCTTTGTTGAGCATGTCATACCTAAAGACGGAGAATACCATCGGTATATGCAATGCGATTTTGGTAATTAGATATTAGGGATCGTAAGAGATGTTATATTGTATATATGCATGATCGTGTACTATATGTAGTAGCATCGAATAGATATACGAAAACTTGTTGTTAGACCAAGCACGGAGAAAGAGATGTCACACTTCTCTCTATATATGGTCATGACGATGTTGTGTAATTAATGGTTCCTTCATTGCTATATGTAGTAGCTAGCGTCGAGTTGAATGGAAAACATAAAATAAAAATGAAACCCTAAATGTAAAAGAATTGAAGAGTAAACACAAAAACAAAAGGGGGAAACACAATATGAAACCCCTATAAACCCTCCAAAACCCATAACCCCTTCTTCAAAAAAAAACCCAGCGACTGGCAGGTGCTGACGCGTGGCTACCTTTTTGTCCCGGTTCATGTCACGAACCGGGACTAAAGGTCCTCCTGCCTCGGCGCCCCGCAGCGGCCACGTGGAACACCTTTAGGCCAGGTTCGTAACAGGACCGGGACTAAAAGTGGAGGGCATTAGTCCCGATCGTTTAGTCCCGGTTGCAGAACCGGGACTAAAGGGCCTCTGGAACCGGGACTGATGGCCCGTTTTCTACCAGTGAAAATAAAATGCTATTAACAATCCAATTCTAACTTCATATTGGAAGGAGACAACAATACATGATACTTCCAGTTGATTGCAAATGGAAGGCATGGGAAGAAGTGTAGTTTTAGTCTCCAACAAGATGAGGGACGAACTGAAGCTCATGCCGAGCTTAAATGATGTATCACCAAATACTAACCAATTCGGGGTGCCAGATGAAGGGCAATTCACTCTTGATTAGTCCCAAACAATATTCCACAAGTAACGGCATAAGAAAGCGATATCCTTATGGTGCCTTTCTCTGAAGAGCGGGTTAGATGCGGTATTCCAAATGGAACACAACAAAGCTCCAGGCCCTAATGGCTTCCCCACAGAATTCTATCAGAATTTCTGGGATGTCATCAAGTCTGATCTATTAGAGTTCTTCGGTGCTATTCATGCCGGTCAACTTGACCTATATGTTGGGGATATGCCCTAGAGGCAATCATGTATGATGATGTTTCCTATGTGTTTATAAATAAAGATAGTCCTTGGACATTATCAATGGTGTGTATTAACAACTACGTGACTTGTTTAGGAGACTATGCATTGTATGATGACTGTCCTAAATGGTCCCTAGTCGAAAGGGCTATGTGGACGCGCAGCCAGTTAGACTTGCATATGACATGGTGGATGGTCCGGTCTCACTGCCCATGTAGCATTGGATGCTAGCCGGATAATATGGACTCCGAAAGATCTGGTCGGATTCGACGTAGTCGGATCCGAGTAGAGATAAGGTCTGAGTTGGACAAACCCGACTATGAGACGCAACGATAGGTCATATGTGAGTCTCTAGTACAACATATGTTCTATGTCCTAAGACCTGAGCTGACGCATGTACTCGGGATGGTGATAGACCTGCTTTGGGCTGACCAAACGCTACTCCGTAATTGGGTAGTTAGAACGGTAGGTTTCGAGTTTGTCCGGAACCATGCTGCGAGACATGGTTGAGCAAGATGAGATTTGTCCCTCCGATCAGGAGAGATATACTCTGGGTCCCTCGGGTGATCCGACCTGGATAAGTATGACCATGCGATGAGGATTATGAGATAATCCGAAGTGTTGGTCGGATTCACCGGAACGAGAAAGAGGTCGTACTGTAACAAGGATGACCATGTCGCCTTGAGCACGACAACATATATCGTGTGGTAAATGGAACAAAAGTGTGAAGTACAAGTTCGCCTAACCAGCTTCATCGGACACTTGGAGTCGGCACGCTTTGCTAGAGGCCTCTACCGACTAGCCGAGCCGGATATGATCAGACTCATGACCAAGTGAACGAGTATCTAAGGGGTCGCCGCTAAAGGGAAGGAACTTTTGGGCTTTATTATCCCTGCGAGGCCCAAGTGTTGAGCCCGCAACGGATGCCTATATATAGTGGAGGTGCAGCACACTCATTCGGTTGATCGCTTCGGCGCCGTCATTAGGGCTTTGCATGTGTTGCAAGCAGCCACCTTCACTCGCCGCCGACTATGTGATCGAACCTAGCACTTCGCCGCACGGTGTTCCTCCTGCACGCACGGATACCATTAGAGGCGATGCACTTGCGCCGCTCCGGCGAACCTGTACGTGGGATCCAACGACAGGTTGTTCGAGGGAGATCGGACGAGGAGGAGACGGCTCTGGAGACGCTGCCCCAACTACTTCCGCTGCACGGCACTGCGCGTCTAGTGGTAACGATCTGTGATCCATCTATGTAGCATGTTCCTAGTTGTTCTGCGCGTAGGAAAATTTTATTCTGCATGCGATGCACGTACGGTAGATCCCAACACTATACAGGCTCAATTTTGGCGAGATAGTTTTGTTGCTGAAAATTAAGGAGGTTGGGTTGATACAAAAATATAGACCCATATGATTCCTTAATGTCATCTTCAAGATATTCACCAAAGTGGCCACTAATAGGCTCAACAGGATCGCTGACCATGTTGTCTGGCCATGTCAAATGACCTTCATGCAAGGACGCAACATACTCGATGGAGTTGTGATCTTACATGAGACTGTTCCCGAGATGCATAGGAAAAACATGAGTGGAGTAGTATTCAAGATTGGCTTTGAAAAGGCTTGTGATAAAGTCAAATGGTCTTTTCTCCAATATGCTTTGAGAGTGAAAGGTTTCTCCAACAAATGGCTACAATGGATTCAATTTTTGTTACTGGAGGTGTTGTGTCCGTAAAATTAACGATGACGTCGGTCATTCCTTCTAGACAAAAAAGAACTACATCACGGTGAACCCATCTCTCCAATGCTATTAAGCATTATATCATACATGTTAGCTATCTTGATTGATCGCGCAAATCAGGATAGTCAGATTGTAGGAGTAGTGCCACACCTCGTGGATGGTGGCCTCAACATTCTGCAATATGCTGATGACATGATTATTTTTATGGAGCATGACATGGATAAATCCCGAAAACCTAAAACTCTTGCTTTCGCCATTTGAGCAGATGTCTGGTCTAAAAGTTAACTTCCATAAAAGTGAATTGTTCTACTTCCGAGAAACCAGAGAGGATGCCGTGGCATACACTAACTTATTTCGGTGTGCACTATTTGGTTGTGCACAAGGGAAATTACCGACTAAATATGTACAAGAGGATGACTTGTCATGATCAATTATGTGTTCACAAATATGGTTCTCTATATGCTCTCTTTTTTCAACTCCCAAAAGGGGTCCTTCACAGACTAGATTACTTCAGATCCAGATTTTTTGACAAGGAGAAAGTGAAAATAAAAAGTACCGACTTAGCAAATGGAACGTGGGTTGGAGACCAAAAGACCTAGGTGGTCTAGGAACTCATGATCTTCAGGTCAAGAATGATCCTTATGTTGGGTAACGTCGCATGGGAAACAAAAATTTTCCTACGCACACGCAAGATCTATCCATGGTGATGAGCATCTACGAGAGGGAGAGTGGATCTACGTACCCTTGTAGATCGCTAAGCGGGAAGCGTTAAGAAATGCGGTTGATGTAGTCGAACGTCTTCGCGGTCCAAATCGCTAGCCATCCCGCGATCCCATCACGATCCGTCCCGCGATCCAATCACGGTCCTTCCGATCTAGCGCCGAACGGACGGCACCTCCGCATTCAGCACACGTACAGCTCGATGATGATCTCCGCTTTCTTGATCCAGCAAGAGGGAGCGGAGAGGTAGGTGAGTTCTCCGGCAGCGTGACGGCACGGCGGCGGTGGTGGTGGAACTATTCCAGCAGGGCTTCGCCTAAGCACTGCTGAAAACTAGAGGAACTAATCTATCGAGAGAGAGGGCTGCACCGTGGCCTATTGGGTTGAAGTGCTTTTGCCCTCTCTCCCTCTAGTATATATAGGAGGGAGGGGAGGGGCTGGCCGGCCTAGGGCTCCTCCTAGGAGTCGGCCGCAAGGAGGAGGAGGTGGAGGAGTCCACCTCCAATCCTACCCCTAGTAGGATTCCTTCCCTTCCCCACTTGGACTTTCCTTTCCCTCAATTTCAGCCGCACAGGCCTTCTTGGGCCGGCTGCCCAGCCCACCAGGGGCTGGTGCACCACCCTCAGGCCCATGTGACCCACTTGGGGTGTGGTGGGCCCACTTGGTGGACCCCCGGAACCCATTCGTCACTCCCGGTACACTGCCGGAAATGCCCGAAACTTTTCCGGAGTTCAAACACCACTTTCCTATATATCAATCTTTACCTCCAGACCATTCCGGAGCTCCTCGTGACGTCTGGGATCTCATCCGGGACTCCAAACAACCTTCGGTCACCACCATACATAACTCTATACTACCGAAACGTCACCGAACCTTAAGTGTGCAGACCCTGCGGGTTCGAGAACTATGTAGACATGACCGAGACACCTCTACGATCAATAACCAATAGCGGGACCTGGATGCCCATATTGGTTCCTACATATTCTACGAAGATCTTTATCGGTTGAACCTCTATGTCAAGGATTCAGTTAATCCCGTACGCAGTTCCCTTTGTTCTTCGGTATGTTACTTGCCCGAGATTCGATCGTTGGTATCTCTATACCTAGTTCAATCTCTTGACCGGCAAGTCTCTTTACTCGTTCTGTAATACAAGATCCCATGGCTAACACTTTAGTCACATTGCTTGCAAGGCTTGTTGTGATGTTGTATTACCGAGTGGGCCCCGAGATACCTCTCCGTCACACGGAGTAACAAATCCCAGTCTTGATCCATGCCCACTCAACAGACACCCTCGGAGATACCTGTAGAGCATCTTTATAGTCACCCAGTTACGTTGCGACGTTTGATACACACAAGGTCTTCCTTCGGTGTCAGTGAGTTGCATGATCTCATGGTCATAGGAACAGATACTTGACATGCAGAAACAATAGCAATAAACTGACACGATCATATGCTACGTTCATTGTTTGGGTCTTGTCCATCACATCATTCTCCTAATGATGTGATCCCATTATCAAATGACATCTCATGTCTATGGCTAGGAAACCTTGACCATCTTTGATCAACGAGCTAGTCTATTAGAGGCATACTAGGGACACAGTGTTGTCTATGTACCCACACATGTATTTGAGTTTCCAACCAATACAATTATAGCATGGATAATAAATGATTATCATGAACAAGGAAATATGATAATAACTAAATTATTATTGCCTCTAGGGCATATTTCCAATAGTCTCCCACTTGCACTAGAGTCAATAATCTAGCTCACATCTCCATGTGATTAACATTGTAATGAATCTAACACCCAATGAGTTCTGGGGTTCAATCATGTTTTGCATGTGAGAGAGGTCTTAGTCAACGGTCTGCAATATTCAGATCCGTGTGTTCTTTGCAAATCTATATGTCATACTGTAGATGCTACCACGCTCCACTTGGAGCTATTCCAAATGGCTGCTCCACTATACGTATCCGGACTGCTACTCAGAGTTGTCCGGATAGGTGTCAAAGCTTGCATCGACGTAACCCTTTACGACGAACTCTTTATCACCTCCATAATCGAGAAATATTTCCTTAGTCCTCTAGTCACTAAGGATAATCTTGACCGCTGTCCAGTGATCCACTCCTGGATCACTCTTGTACCCCTTGACAGACTCATGGCAAGGCACACACCAGGTGCGGTACACAGCATGGCATACTATACAGAGCCTATGGATAAGACATAGGGGACGACCTTCGTCCTTTCTCTTTCTTCTGCCGTGGTCGAGCTTTGAGTCTCACTCAACTCCACACCTTACAAATCAGGCAAGAACTCTTTCTTTGACTGATCCATTTTGAACTCTTTCAAAATCTTGTCAAGGTATGTACTCATTGAAAGTTTTATCAGACGTCTTGATCTATCTCCATAGATCCTGATGCCCAATATTTAAGTAGCTTTATTCCAGGTTTTCCTTTGAAAAACTCCTTTTCAAACAACCCTTTATGCTTTCCAGAAATTCTACATAATTTCTGATCAACAATATGTCATCCACATATACTTATCAGAAATTCTATAGTGCTCCCACTCACTTTATTGTAAATACAAGTTTTTCATAAACTTTGTATAGACCAAAAAAAACTTTCATCACCTCATCAAAGCGTATATTCCAACTCCGAGATGCTTGCTCCAGTCCATAAAAGGATTGCTGAAGCTTGCATACATTTTAGCATCCTTAGGACTAACAAAACCTTCTGGTTGTATCACATACAACCTTCCCTTAAGGAAACGATGTTTTGACATCCATCTGCCAAATTTCATAATTGAAAAATGCAGCAACTGCTAACATAATTCCAACAGACTTTAGCATCGCTACGTGTGAGAAAGTCTCATCGTAGTCAACTCCTTGAACTTGTCGGAACTTCTTTGCGACAAGTCGAGCTTTATAAATGGTGACATTTACCATCAGCGTCTGTCTTCTTCTTATAGGTCCATTTGTACTCAACGGCCTGCCCTTCAATGGACAAGTCTACCAAAGTCCATACTTGGTTTTCATACATGGATCGTTTCTCGGATTTCATGGCTCCTAGCCATTTGTTGGAATCCGGGCCCACCATCGCTTCTTCATAGCTCGTAGGTTCACTGTTGTCTAACAACATGACCTCCAAGACAGGATTGATGCACCACTTAGGGGCGGTATGAGTCCTTGTGGACCTACGAGGTTCGGTAGTAACTTGATCCGAAGCTTCATGATCATCATCATTTGCTTCCTCTTCACTTGGTGTAGGCGTCGCAAAAAACATCTTTCTGCGTCGTGCTACTATCCAACTAAAGTGACGGTTCAACAACCTCATCAAGTTCTACTTTCCTCCCACTCAATTCTTTCGAGAGAAACTCTTTCTCGAGAAAGGACCCGTTTTCAGCAACAAACACTTTGCCCTTGGATCTGAGATAGAAGGTATACCCAAGTGTTACCTTAGGGTATTCTATGAAGATGCACCTTTCCGCTTTGGGATCGAGCTTATCAGACATAAGCGTCGTATTCCCAAACTCTGAGAAATGAGAGCTTAGGTTTCTACCAAACCAAAATTCATACGGTGTCATCTCAACGCACTTAGATGGTGCCCTATTTAAAGTGAATGTAGTTGTCTCTAATGCATAACCCCAAAACGATAATGGTAAAACGATAAGAGACATCATAGTACGCACCATATCCAATAGAGCACGACTACGACGTTCGGACACACCATCACACTATGGTGTTCCAGGTGGCATGAGTTGCGAAACAATTTCCACATTGTCTTAAGTTGCATACCAAACTCGTAACTCAGATATTCACCTCCGCGATCATATCGTAGACATTTTATCTTCTTGTCACGATGATCTCAAACTTCACTCTGAATTTGTTTGAACTTTTCAAACGTTTCAGACTTGTGTTTCATTAAGTAAATATACCCATATCTACTCAAATCATCAGTGAAGGTAGGAAAATAACGATATCCACCGCACGCTACTACACTCATTGGAGCGAATACATCAACATGTATCATTTCCAATAAGTCACTTGCCCGCTCCATCATACCGGAAAATGGGGTCTTAGTCATCTTGCCCATGAGGCATGGTCCGCATGTGTCAACCGATTCGAAATCGAATGGGTCCAAAGATCCATCAGCATGGAGTTTCTTCATGCGCTTTACACCAATATTACATTTAGCGGCAGTGCCACAAGTATGTGGTACTATCATTACTAACTTTGTATCTTTTGGCATCAATATTATGAACATGTGTATCACTACGATCAAGATTCAATAAACCATTCTCATTGGGCGCATGACCATTGAAGGTATTATTCATGTAAACAGAATAACCATTATTCTCTTACTTAAATGAATAACCGTATTGCAATAAACATGATCTAATCACATTCATGCTCAACGCAAACACCAAATAACATTTATTTAGGTTCATCACTAATCCCGAAGGTAGAGAGAGCGTGCGATGGTGATCACATCAACCTTGGAAACACTTCCAACACTCATCGTCACCTCACCCTTAGCTAGCCTCTGTTTATTCCGTAGTTTTTATTTCGAGTTACTAACATTTAGCAACCGAACCGGTATCCAATACCCAGGTGCTACTAGGAGTATTAGTAAGGTACACATCAATAACACGTATATCAAATATACTTCTGTCGACGTTGCTAGCCTTCTTATCTACCAAGTATCTAGGGTTGTTCCGCTTCAGCGACCGTTCTCGTCATAATAGAAGCACTTAGTCTCGGGTTTCGGTTCAACCTTGGGTTTCTTCACAAGAGAAGCAACTGGCTTGCCATCCATGAAGTTTCCCTCCTTTCCCTTGCCCTTCTCGAAACTAGTGGTTTTACTAACCATCAACACTTGATGCTCCTTCTTGATTTCTACCTTCGCAGTGTCAAACATCGCAAATAACTCAGGGATCATAATTTCCATCCCTGGCATTTTATAGTTCATCACGAAGCTCTAGTAGCTTAGTGGCAGTGACTCGAAGAACTATATCAATCACTATCTTATCTGGAAGATCAACTCCCACTCGATTCAAGCAATTGCAGCACCCAGACAATCTGAGTACATGCTCACTGATTGAGCTATTCTCCTTCATCTTGCAGGCAAAGAATCTTGTTGGAGGTCTCATACCTCTCAACACGGGCACGAGCCTGAGATCCCAATTTCAGCTCTTAGAACATCTCATATTTTCCATGACGTTCAAAACGTTTTGGAGCCTCAATTCTAAGCCGTAATGCATGACGCACTGAACTATCAAGTAGTCATCAGAACGTGTCTGTCAGACATTCACAACATCTACAGACGACGCTTGAGGGGTGGTGCACCGAGCGGTGCATTAAGGACATAAGCCTTTTGTGCAGCAATGAGGACAATCCTCAGATCACGGACCCAATCCGCATTATTGCTACCATCATCTTTCAACTCTATTTCTCTAGGAACATATAAAAAATTCAAGGGAGCTACAGCGCGAGCTAATAATCTACAACATAATTTGCAAAGACATTTTGACTATGTTCATGACAATGAGTTCAATTAATCATATTACTTAAGAACTCCCACTCAAATTGACATCCCTCCGGTCATCCGAGTGTTACATGATCCAAATTCACCAACCCAAGTCCGATCATCACGTGAGATGAGGTGGTTTCAATGGTGAACATCTCCATGTTGATCATATCTACTATATGAGTCATGTTCGACCTTTCGGTCTCTTGTGTTCCGAGGCCATGTCTGTACATGCTAGGCTCGTCAAGTTTAACCCGAGTGTTCCGCGCGTGCAACACTGGCTTGCACCCGTTGTATGCGAACGTAGAGTCTATCACACCCGATCATCACGTGGTGTCTCGAAACGACAAACTTTCGCAACGGTGCTTACCCGGGGAGAACACAGTTTTATCTTGAAATTTCAGTGAGGGATCACCTTATAATGCTACCGTCGTCCTAAGCAAAATAAGATGCATAAAAGGATTAACATCACATGCAAATCATAAGTGACATGATATGGCCATGAACTTGTGCTTTTGATCTCCATCTCCAAAGCACCGGCATGATCTCCATCGTCACCGGCATGACACCATGATCTCCATCATCTTGATCTCCATCAACGTGTCGCCATAAAGTTGTCGCGCCAACTGTTGCTTCCACGACTATTGCTAACTCATAGCGATAAAGTAAAGCAAAACGGCGAAAATAAATTAAAGACAACCCTATGGCTCCTGCCGGTTGCCGTACTCATCGACATGCAAGTCGTGATATTCTATACAATACATGATCATCTCATACATCACATATATCTCATCATGTAATTGGCCATATCACATCACAACATACCCTGCAAAAACAAGTTAGACGTCCTCTAATTGTTGTTGCGTGTTTTATGTGGCTGCTACGGGTATCTAGCAAGAACGATTCTTACCTACGCAAAAACCACAACGGTGATACTCAAATTGCTATTCAGCCTTCTCAAGGACCGCCTTTGTCAAATCCGGTCCAACTAAAGTAGGAGAGACAGACACCCGCCAACCATCTTTATGCAACGAAGTTACATGTCAGTTGATGGAACCGGTCTCTCGTAAGCGTACAAGTAATGTTGGTCCGGGCCGCTTCATCCCACAATACCGCTGAATCAAGAAAAGACTAAGGGAGGAAGCAATCTGAGCATCAACGCCCACAAAATCCTTTGTGTTCTACTCGTGATCTCATCTACACATAGACCTAGCTCATGATGACACTGTTGGGTAACGTCGCATGGGAAACAAAAAATTTTCTACGCACACGCAAGATCTATCCATGGTGCTGAGCATCTACGAGAGGGAGAGTGGATCTATGTACCCTTGTAGATCGCTAAGCGGGAAGCGTTAAGAAGCGTGGTTGATGTAGTCGAACGTCTTCGTGATCCCATCACGATCCGTCCCGCGATCCAATCACGGTCCTTCCGATCTAGCGCCGAACGGACGGCACCTCCGCGTTCAGCACACGTACAGCTCGATGACGATCTCCGCCTTCTTGATCCAGCAAGAGGGAGCGGAGAGGTAGGTGAGTTCTCCGGCAGCGCGACGGCGCGGCGGTGGTGGTGGTGGAACTATTCCAGCAGGGCTTCGCCTAAGCACTGCTGAAAACTAGAGGAACTAATCTATCGGGAGAGAGGGCTGCACCGTGGCCTATTGGGTTGAAGAGCTTTTGCCCTCTCTCCCTCTAGTATATATAGGAGGGAGGGGAGGGGCTGGCCGGCCTAGGGCTCCTCCTAGGAGTCGGCCGCAAGGAGGAGGAGGTGGAGGAGTCCACCTCCAATCCTACTCCTAGTAGGATTCCTTCCCTTCCCCACTTGGACTTTCCTTTCCCTCAATTTCAGCCGCATAGGCCTTCTTGGGCCGGCTGCCCAGCCCACCAGGGGCTGGTGCACCACCCTCAGGCCCATGTAACCCACTTGGGGTGTGGTGGGCCCACTTGGTGGACCCCCGGAACCCATTCGTCACTCCCGGTACACTGCCGGAAATGCCCGAAACTTTTCCGGAGTTCAAGCACCACTTTCCTATATATCAATCTTTACCTCCGGACCATTCCGGAGCTCCTCGTGAAGTCTGGGATCTCATCCGGGACTCCGAACAACCTTCGGTCACCACCATACATAACTCTATACTACCGAAACGTCACCGAACCTTAAGTGTGCAGACCCTGCGGGTTCGAGAACTATGTAGACATGACCAAGACACCTCTACGGTCAATAACCAATAGCGGGACCTGGATGCCCATATTGGTTCCTACATATTCTACGAAGATCTTTATCGGTTGAACCTCTATGTCCAGGATTCAGTTAATCCCGTACGCTGTTCCCTTTGTTCTTCGGTATGTTACTTGCCCGAGATTCGATCGTCGGTATCTCTATACCTAGTTCAATCTCGTTACCGGCAAGTCTCTTTACTCGTTCCCTAATACAAGATCCCGTGGCTAACACTTTAGTCACATTGCTTGCAAGGCTTGTTGTGATGTTGTATTACCGATTGGGCCCCGAGACACCTCTCCGTCACACGGAGTAACAAATCCCAGTCTTGATCCATGCCCACTCAACAGACACCCTCGGAGATACCTGTAGAGCATCTTTATAGTCACCCTGTTACGTTGCGACGTTTGATACACACAAGGTATTCCTCCGGTGTCAGTGAGTTGCATGATCTCATTGTCATAGGAACAGATACTTGACATGCATAAACAATAGCAATAAATTGACACGATCATATGCTACGTTCATTGTTTGGGTCTTGTCCATCACATCATTCTCCTAATGATGTGATCCCGTTATCAAATGACATCTCATGTCTATGGCTAGGAAACCTTGACCATCTTTGATCAACGAGCTAGTCTATTAGAGGCATACTAGGGACACAGTGTTGTCTATGTACCCACACATGTATTTGAGTTTCCAATCAATACAATTATAGAATGGATAATAAACGATTATCATGAACAAGGAAATATGATAATAACTAAATTATTATTGCCTCTAGGGCATATTTCCAACACCTTACTTAGTAAATGGTTCTTCAAACTACTTGATGTGAATGGCGTTTGGCAAACCATGCTTCACAATAAGTACCTAGGTCAAAAGGCCATGCCTCAAGTAGTTTGGAAACCTATGGACTCATACTTTTGGACAGGTCTAATGGCGGTAAAGAAACACCATTTCTGTTTTGTATCGTTCGAGATAAGGGATGGCTCAGAGATACGTTTCTGGGAGGATAAATGGCTAGGCAGTGCCACTCTTAGGGAACAATATCTAACCTTGTATCACATTGCACATCATATGAACGATACTGTTGCGCAGGTGCTTAGCTCATCCCCTCCGGATATTTCTTTCAGACGGGATTTGTTTGGGCCTCGACTTTTGTCATGGCAGAATCTTCTATCCATACTAGATTCGATTGACTTGACACAAGGACGGGATGTCTTTTGCTAGAAGCTCACCACATCTGGGTCCTTTGCAATTGACTCTATGTACTTTGCGCTTATGCACTCTGAAATTCCTAGTGGATAATAACAACCAAATATGGACGGCCAAGATTCCATTAAAAATGGAAGTTTTCATGTGGTATGTTCGGAGAGGAATTGTACTCATCAAAAACAACCTCGCTCATCACAATTCACAAGAAAGTAAGAAACATAGTTTTTGTACTCACGATGAGAATCAAAAACCTCTCGTTTCAATGAAAATTTATGCATTCTATATGGGTGAGTCATTCAGACAACATCCAATTTGTACCCACACATAAGGGTTGCCAATATTATGTAACTGGCTGGATGTAATTCCAAATAGGTTTAAAACGCTGATAAGAGTGTGAGCGTTTTCCTTGCTGTGGTCGTTTTGGCTATGTAGAAATTATTATGTTTTTAATTTTTCGAGAAAGGGAATAATGTGCAACAGTTATGGACCTGAAGTCAGACATGATTATTTCAAAAAAAAAGAACTCCCCATGATTAATTTTTAGAATGTGCAGCTACCCAATTACCAGCTGATGAACAACCAGAGATCGTGATCACCATCCAAGGATTTATTAGAGCATCTACAGCCGGACCTTGCAAATCCGGGCCCCCAAACGCCCGGGGACGCGCCCGGGCACGTCCGCGGACACTGACCGGTCACGCCTCAAATAATGCATTCCACATCCGGATACCTCAAATTAGAAACCTCAAATCCATACTATTACATGCAACGTAAACCTAATACTAAGCGGAGGTCGTTCGGCTCCGCCGTTCCCATGTCCGGCGGCTGGCTGCTCCCCTCGCAGTGTCGGTCCGGCCGCCGGCGAGGTAGAGTAGGACATGGGACACTAGCCGGTTCACGGGACTCGATCCACCGCCGTCTCCCATGCCTTACTCTTCCACGTCGGAGCCCGTAACCCGGACGGTGCTAGTGGACGTGAGGTCGATGACGGATCCGTCCGAGACGACGTCGACCACGACGCGGTTGCGGCGCCCGCACTGCTGCACCCTACGGGGCGCCGGAGAGTGTGACTCCGCCTCTCCAACGTCCACCGCCGCGAGGGCCTCCACCGCCTCCCTTGCCCGCTGCCTCGCCCGGCGGGCACGCCGTGCCATGGCATCGTCGTGGACGGCCATGCTTCGTGCTCGGCGCGCCAATGGAGGGGTTGCGCTTCCGCCACGGCGTTCGGACGCCAGACGGACCGCACCGCCTCCGGTGAGGCAGCGACGCCGGATCCAATCACCGGTTGTGCGGACACAATGGATTCCCGGCGTTGCGAGTCCGAGCGCTGCCGTCGTGCGGCCGCCTCCCGGGAGCGACGGAGCGCAACACGAACGGCCATCTCCTCCTCGGGGCCGCGTGGGATGACCTCATGGTCGACAGATCTGAAGGTGAAGGACTCAGATCCACTGCCCACCATGTCGGAGAATGCCGGAGATCGCCGGAGGTGAGCTTGGGTGCTGGATGGGAGTGGAGTGAAGTGGCTAGGGTTTGGTTCGGCGAGCGGATGAGAACGAATATATGTGGGATCGATGCGGGCCAGTGCGGGCCAGTGTGGGCCAGGCGGGCGTGCGTGTTGAAAATGAGGGGTGCCGGTCAGCCCGGGCGTTTGAGGCCGGTTTGAAGGACCCGTCTGGATCGATTTTTTGTGACCGGCCGACCGGACGTTTGAGGAGGGTATAGGGGTCGGCTATAGATGCTCTTAGTCCATCCGAATGATATTCCATATAGGCGCGGTCGTAGGCGAAAGTGCTCTTCTGCTCGCGAGCACACATGCTCCCGTTGCTACAGTAAAATCGAAAAAAAATCAAAAACATTTCAAAAAATTCTGAATTTTTTTTGTGGAAAACATTGACAAATGTTCTCAGTGCTTGCAAAGTTTCATCACGAAATGACATCGATGTGAGCCGTGGCAAAAAAAACAAAATCAGCATTCCAAAAAATAGCATTTTTTAAGCATCGATTTTGTTTTTTTTGCCGCGACTCACATCGATGTCATTTCACGATGAAACTTTGCAAGCACTGAGAACATTTGTCAATGTTTGCCACAAAAAAAATTCAGAATTTTTTGAAATGTTTTTGATTTTTTTTCGATTTTACTGTAGCAACGGGAGCATGTGTGCTCGCGAGCAGAAGAGCTGCGTCCCGGTCGTAGGAATCTTCTTTCTGCCGCTTTCGTTGATTTTTCAAACATATATACACGTACAGCTGTATCCCTCAACGCAAAAGCTGCGGTTTGATTCTGACTTTCGCGATGTGGAGTGTTTCTCGAGCTCCAGCCGGAGACCTGCTTGACTCAACTTCTGCCGTGTCAGAGCTGACACTGGATTACGAATCTGTTAGCGATAGCTAAATAGATAAGTAGGTTGTGTGATCGACTGAATTAACGGCGCAATAAGAAAAACGAAGCAATAAGACGAGGCACATGCTTGTCCTTTTGGTGATGACCTCGACCTTTGCGCGTAGATATCGTATCAGAGCATCTACAACAGCACCCCTTAAACCCGCCTCAAACGTATGGGCAGGCTGCCTGGTCACTGACCGTTCACAAAAAATCGACCCAGTCAAACCCCTCAAACGGGCCTCAAACGCCCGGACTGACCGGCACCCTTCATATCCATCCTAAATATAGGACGGATATGGGGTGGCCCGTGCACGCCCGCCTGACAGGCCCGGCCCACCATCGACCCCACCTCTGTCCCACAAAAAACCAATCCGGCTCATCGTTCCGAAACCCTAGCTCACTCACTCTCCTCTCTCACTCTGTCCGCTCCTCTCCCCGCACGGATTCCGATCAAATCCGGCGCAATGTCGAGTTCCGGCAGCCGCTCCGACAAGGAGCTGGATCCGGACTTTGAGCTTGCTCTCCGCATCGCGTTGGAGCGGTCCAAGGTGGAGACCGGGGCCAGCTCCGGATCTACAGCCTCGCCGCTTCCTCGCAGGCGCAGCTCCGACGTCGCCGCTGGCCCCTTCCGGCCCGTACGCAGCTCCGACAGGCGGCCTGCGCAATCCGCGCCTCCCCTCCGCCGTCCCCTGCCCCCTTCGGCTGCTGCTCCCCCACGTGGGCAGCGGTGGGTGCTTGTGCCCGCCCCGCAGGCCCGGACACGCACGCCGGAATCAGTCCGTGCGCCGTCCGCCGCTAGCGGCAGCGGCAAAAGGAGAGAAGGGAGCCGGAGCAGTCCGTGCGCCGCCGCCGCGGGATGGAGGCGGAGCCCAACGAGGACGCGCGGCTCCTCGAATGGGTCTACCGCCGGTCGCTTACGACCGTGGAGTCGTATGCGCTGCGGCTCCGCCGGAAGAACGCCAAGGCGCTACGGATTGCCATTGAGCAGTCCGAGCGCGACGCGGCGCAGGCAGCGGCAGAGGCGGCTCGGCTCGCGAAGCTCAAGCAGCAGCAGGACAATGAGATCAGGCGGCTAAAAGGGCTCGTCATCCTCTCCGTCACCTCCGACGACGACGACGACCACATCTCGTCATCGGACGACTCGGACGATCCGCCACCAGCCGTCGACGACTATAGCTGCACCGGTGACAGGAAGGGCAAAGGGCCGGTGAGGAAGTGGTGAATGTCCTTCAATTTCTAGTTTTTAGTAATCTACTTTAAATTTGTCCGTCGTTTATGTGAATTATGTGAACTGTGACGATCTTTTGGACATCCGGCGGTGATCTTTTGGTGATCGGAATGTGCATTCCTCTGTCCGATTCTATGTTTATGTGTTGATCTACGCAGCTTTCATCTACGTTGCATGATAGTATGGATATGAGGGACCGGATATGAGATAGACAGATGTGGACGATAGGATTTGAGAAGTGCCCGATCAGTGCCCGCGGACGTGTCCGAACGCGTCCGCGGGCGTTTGAGGGCCCGAATTTGCAGGTCATGGCTGTAGATGCTCT
Organism: Elymus sibiricus; assembly: GCA_039707655.1. Taxonomy (NCBI): domain Eukaryota; kingdom Viridiplantae; phylum Streptophyta; class Magnoliopsida; order Poales; family Poaceae; genus Elymus; species Elymus sibiricus. The sequence goes on from CM077671.1 coordinate 487,401,655, forward strand.
CACATCACCAAGCAGATCTGCAGTTATAAAGAAAAAAATTACTCCATCCGTTCCATAATGTAGTGCATATAGATTTTCTGAAAACTCAAACTTTACAAATTTTGACCAAGTTTATAGAAAAAACTATCTATATTTATAATACCAAATATATACAATATGAAAGTACATCTTGTGATGAATGTAATTATATGTATTTGGTATTCTAGATGTATATATATTTTTCTACAAACTTGATCAAAATTCATAAAGTTTGAATTTTCAGAAAATATATATGCACTACATTGTGGAACAAAGGGAGTAGTAGGCTTGCATGCATGAATCGTCATGCTTGTGTCAGTAGTGCGTACAACAGTACTATCTTACTCTAATAAGCTAGTTTTTATGTTAATTTTAAACATGATCCGTCTTACCTTCTCTTTTTAGATACTCCCTTTATATAAGGTGTATTTTTTTAAAAAGTCAAACGAGGCCATGTTTGACCGAGGTTTTAGAAAAATATATTGATATCCACAATACAAAATTTATACCATTTGATCCATCATGAAAAGTAGTTTCATATTTTATCTATTTGGTATTGTAGATGTCGTTAGTTTATTCTATAATTTTGGTCAAACATTTAAATGATTGACTTGCACGAAAAACAATACACCTTATATTCTGAAACGGATGGAGTAGTACAGTATGGTTGTAGGCACTAGTGACAGAAGTATGGTCAGACTTGTAAGGTCCTTTTACCACCTACAAGAGCACGAATAACACAAAGAAAATGGCGTAAAGGCTGGGTCGAAAAACGAACGAGGATGCTTGCACGAAGTCATGTGTACTAAAAAACATCTTACATTTTTGTACAGAGGAAGTAGTACACATGAAACATCCTGTACTTGTTCACAGAGTGAGCACTGTAAAAACACACAACACGTATGCGAGTTTAGTGAAAACACAAGATTATCATGAATCTTACTGGAATACTTTGGTGAACCACCACAGCATAAAACAATGTTTCAAAATGTTTTGTAACTATTTGTATAGAGCTTCAAAAGGTAATTTAAGTTTTGGAAATATATTCAACATTGGTCCTTTCGTAAGTGTGATGAAAATATAAGAGGATGATCAATACAGATCCTAATGGGACATCTGGTTCAAAATATATGTCCTTTCTTAGTTTGGGTAAAAATTTAAACCCATGGATGAAGTGACGTGGATCAAATGTGTGTGTGCGCGCGCGTGTGTGTGCGAGAGAGAGGACAGTGGGTTAATTTTTTATAAAGCTGAGGAGTGCAAATGCAAAAGTGAGCAAATGCTCGGATGTAGACCAAAAATAATGTCCTCTTGGTGCACCAGTACACCTAAAGTGCCTAGTGCATCCTATATTCCCTTACAAAGGTTTTTTTTAACACAGTACAGACGCAAGCGCTCATATACACGCGCATACACTCACCCCTATGAACGCACACACGCACACCCTACCGCTATGAGCACCTCCGAGAGACTGAGCCGGCATATCATCTTGAAATTTACGAAGTCACCGTAGGCACCTCGTCGTCGACGGGAACGTCTCCTCCCACTGAATGCACATCGTCGGAAATCCTGAAATAAATCCAGGAATAAATGCGAGCACCAGGATTTGAACCCTGGTGGGCTGGGGATACCACAGTCCCTCTAACCATCCAACCACAGGTTGGTTCGCATTCCCTTACAAAGGTGGGAGGTTGTTGTTGATTCCTTTTTTTTTTTGGAAAACTTCTTATATATTCATCACCTCTCCAGTTAGTACAAAGAACACACCAGAAGTAAAAAAATTCATCCAGGTCCGTAGATCACCTAGCAACGACTACAAGCACTGGAGCGAGCCGAACGCGTGCCGCCGGCATCGCCCCTCCCTCATCGGGGCCGAGCAAATCTTGTTGTAGTAGACAATTTGAAAGTCATCGTGCTAAAGCCTCATCGGACCATCGCGCCAGAATAGCAACCGCCGCCGATGAAGAGAAGCATCGATATGAAGGATCCAACCTATAGACACATGAGCATAGACAAACAAAGTCCGGATCAACGTGGATCTACCAAAGACAAACGCCGACCGGATCTTGCAAGATCCGCCGGAGATAAACCTACACACACACACACACACACACTCAGAGGATCCTAGAAAAACAACCAGGACGGGGGCTAGGCGGGGAGAACCTTATCCAATCTTCATAGAGCCGCCGCCGCCTTGCCTCTCTGAGTAACACGCAAACCCACAAACTATCAAAGAACATAAAAGCGAAGCCCTCCCACTGACGAGGGTGGGGATCCACCGCGCCTCCATGGCCCTAAGACCAAGGACGAGGTAGACCTCTGGCGGCGCCAGCGGGAGGCACGAGAATCCCTAGCGCAGTTGGGTGCACAAGTGTACAAGCTAAAGGGTACGAGCTAAAGGGTGCACGGAGGGAAGTTGTCGATTCCTTTGACAGGGTGTCGAAGTGACCTTGAGCGAGCCAGGCCCCGAACCGACATGTTAGATCTCAAAAGAATCAATACAAATGATTAAAGGACCTTGTATATACCTTACCATTATATTACGTTTTCATTTATTTACATATAATATAAACATCATACATTCTCAAACCCTCCGGAGATACTTTTTGATAACATATCTTGATGCTCTTTGTGAAGATATTAAAGCACAGTAAAATAGCAAATCTTTCTTAATATATTTAATGGCACTAAAATGCACCAGAGCATATATACACATTCATCTAATATCATGAAGGGTGTTTGGTTCTAGGTTAATATAGGATAACATAGCGAACGTGGATTATCTAGGTGTGATAAAAAAGTTTTTTTTGTTTGATTCGCGCAACCGATGATGAGCCGATTCGACTATCTTTTTTGAGGAAGTTTTTTTGTTGCGGCCTTGCGGGTATAGGCAATGTTTTAAGTCAGATATTATTTCCATGGATCTAAATACATTCTAGTTAAACCATGGAAGCAAACATTTTTTTGAAGAGGATTCACTTGAAACAATTTTTTAATGGGCCTGTCTTAAGATGACAAACCAATGTAACTTCCTCTTCAAATATGCAAATTTATTTTAATACCTGAAGAACGAATAAGTTATATAATAATTTTTACGTGATTAATTTTGCGAAGTGTAGTAGAAAATATATTAATGGAATGTTACCTATGAACATGGTTAGATCACCCATTTTGAGCAAAAATCTTTGTCATTTTTTTCAGCTCCACTGAGTAGTCACAATCATCATGGGGCAAGAGGTGTCGTGATGGAAGATATGTCTAGCACTGGCCATCCCATTGAAGATGTGGTCGCGCCACCACATTGCAGGAGGCCGAAGTCGAAGTCATTTTTTTCTTCTGAAATGGATAAGAAACTAGCGAGGTCCATAAAAAAGTAATTGCCGCTCACATTGTCAAATTGCACAACTCGTGTGTTGTTGTTATTTTTATTTGGTTGTAATTATTTCATTTTGACTTCTATCCATCTTTTAAAAGAATGTCCGTAACATTTGTTTTGCATGAGAACCAAGTACACTATAATTAATACGACTGACAAGCAAAAACTAATGTAGCTTAGTTTCAAATATGATTCAAATTTAGTGCAAGTTCATTTGCGATGGTCAAAGAGTGAATAAGTTGTATATTAGTATTTTTTATGTGATTAATTTTGTTAAGTGTAGCGGATAATATAGAGAATTGAGATAGAACACAAACATATTAGTTGACAACACATTACTTCGACGGAGTGGTGTAAGTTGAAAGATTGAAGAGACAAAAACACTGAATGAAGAAAAAAACTACAAGCAATGTGGGAAAATAATATCAGTGTTGGCCACTGTGTGAGCTCGGAAAAAAGGGAATGACGACAAATGTGGAAGGAGAGTATGAGTTTTTTTGGAAAAGAGATAAGAGTATTCCACCACATAAATTTATTTAATTGAAGGGATGTACATGTGACAAACATGTGCCATGATATCCGTTTTTTTGCGAATATACCGTCATATCGACCATAAACATGCTATCGATCCATAGTCATATCCACCATAAACATGCTATGGATCCATATTTACGTGGTGCTGGAATGGTAGCGCCGGTGGTGAAATACTTAGCTAGTGCTAAGCGAAAGCTATTTTGTTTCACTTAAATGAAATGAGAGAGGGAGCTCCTTTTGCCGAAAAAATATGAATGTGCACAAAATGTAAACATTTTTTAGAGAAGTATTTATTGGTCTTTTTTATGGTAGCCAATATAACCACAAGAAAGATAACCCCAACCTATGTATGAAATAGGCAAAACAACCAACTGATTAGCAATATATAAGAAGTCTATTCTAAATCGCGAGCTTGTAGGGTAACTCCACGATCTAATCATTCACATTTGGACCACAATCTTTGTAATCTCGACTATTTCGATGATGATATGTAGGCTCAATCTTTCGAAGGTGTTCATAAAATCGAGTATGTGTGTGTGCAGTTCTAAAGGTGAGTATGTGTGTGTGCAGTTCTAAAGGTGAGTATGCGTGCGTGTATTAGAACGTCTGTATTTGTGATATGTTCCTTAAGAATATGATCCAATGAACAACGAGTAATTTCATTGGGAACCGAGCGTAGCTCAGCTGGCTAGGTTGTGGTGGAACCAGCCCATCAGGGTTCAAGTCCTAGACTTGATATCGATGCTCGCATTTTTCTGGATTTGTTTCAGTCTTTTCGGCGATGTTTGTCTAGTGGGAGAAAACGTTCTCGTTGACTACGCGGCGTCTATAGTGACTTTGTCAATTTCAAGATGTGATGCCGGTTCAGTATCTTAGAGATGTTCATAAGGACAGGGTGTGCATGTGTGAGATCACAGGGGTGAATGTATGTGCGTGTATCTGGTCATTTACGATTGCATTACCTCCGTTCCGAATTACTTGTCTTAGATGTAGATATTGATGCACCTAACACTAAAACGTTGCTAGATATATCCGTAAGTAAATAAATCTAAGACAAGTAATACATCATGGAGAGGGTATACATTTGTTAAAAAAGGAGTAATTTAATTTTGTCCCGGGAAGCACAGCTCCACGGAATCTTTTGGTAGATCGTCCCGGGGAGCACAATTCCACGGCGGGCATCAAACAAAGTACTCGCCCTGCACCTCACTGCACGGCCGCACCTGCGACAAAGAAGAATCTGCCGTCCAAATCAAGATTCCATATCATACATACCGACCCTAGACTTTGAAAGCCTACGGGTGTGAGCTGTATACGTTGTAGCTAGTGAGGCCACGATGCACAAGGTCGTTACCACGTACACGTACACGCACAGATCATCAACTGAAGTACAGTGAAGGGAATCCCGAGCTTATTCAAACGATAGTGTGAAATGCATGCGCGAGATTCCTCCTCCGCACGGCCGGCCACTGCACCACTACCATGCGCTGGTGCCACTCTATATATACGGACGAGACGACCTTGGCTATAGCACTTACTCGTACGCCTCCAGCCTCCTCCCTCCCAGGGCGCGCGCGAGAGCTAGCTAGCTAGCAACTAGGTGGCCGGCCGGCGAGGAGCCGAGTACAAGCAAAGCAAGGCACTTAGATCGGTCGGCCAAGATGTCGGTGCCGGTGGCGTACCAGGGGAACACGTCGGCGGCCGTGGCCGACTGGCTGAACAAGGGCGACAACGCGTGGCAGCTGACGGCGTCCACGCTGGTGGGGCTGATGAGCGTGCCGGGCATGGTGGTGCTGTACGGCGGCGTGGTGAAGAAGAAGTGGGCCGTCAACTCCGCCTTCATGGCGCTCTACGCCTTCGCCGCCGTCTGGATCTGCTGGGTCGTCTGGGCCTACAACATGTCCTTCGGCGAGGAGCTGCTCCCGTTCTGGGGCAAGGCCGGCCCGGCGCTCGACCAGGCCTTCCTCGTCGGCCGCGCCTCCCTGCCCGCCACGGCGCACTACCACGCCGACGGCACGCTCGAGACGGCCATGGTCGAGCCGTTTTTCCCGATGGCCACCGTCGTCTACTTCCAGTGCGTCTTCGCCGCCATCACGCTCATCCTCGTGGCTGGGTCGCTCCTGGGCCGCATGAGCTTCCTGGCGTGGATGCTCTTCGTGCCGCTCTGGCTCACCTTCTCCTACACCGTCGGCGCCTTCTCCGTGTGGGGCGGCGGCTTCCTCTTCCAGTGGGGCGTCATCGACTACTGCGGCGGCTACGTCATCCACATCCCGGCCGGAGTCGCCGGCTTCACCGCCGCATACTGGGTCGGGCCAAGGACCAAGAAGGACAGGGAGAACTTCCCACCAAACAACATCTTGTTCGCGCTCACCGGCGCCGGGCTGCTGTGGATGGGGTGGGCAGGGTTCAACGGCGGCGGGCCGTACGCGGCCAACGTCGACTCGTCCATGGCCATCCTGAACACCAACATCTGCACGGCGGCGAGCCTCATCGTGTGGACCTGCCTCGACGCCGTCTTCTTCAAGAAGCCCTCCGTGGTCGGCGCCGTCCAGGCCGTGATCACCGGACTCGTCTGCATCACGCCAGGCGCTGGTACGTGGCTATACCTGCTCCCACCTCATCGGCCCATCGATCAGTCCATTGATCGATCTAGATTAATCTAATTAACTTGCTCCTAACCTTAATTATCTGTGTCATCTGGATCGTACGATTAGCTATGATTCCCCCGCTGGCACGTAACTAGACGTTGCATGCACGTGATGACGTGAAACGTACGCATGCAAGCGAAAGTACAGTACTGTACAACCTAGTTGACTTTGAATTCAGAATTGTAGGCGTCGCCGGCAAGACTGGAGAGGATCCTAGCACGATCTTATCTTTGTTCGAATCAAATGCCAAAAAAATATCAGCGAGCTGTACTTAATCAACATGTTCAATTTATAAATCGTAAATAACTGGTGAACAATCAACGTCGATCAAGTGGTTGAATCTCGAGGCATATTTTGTCGGGGCCCAGAGGAATCTCTGGTGTACAAATTTCTAGCTAGTGTCTGCGCATGTCGGTACGAATCACCTTCTCAAGTCAAAGTTGCAACACGCGCATTGGTTCTTTTCTTCAAAAAAAAAAAAACTCGTAGTCAAATCACGTCGAAAACGAAATGAAACCTCGTTCATACGGCGAGTACTAGTAGTAGACTTGTCAGTTTGTCGTGCTTGCTCACTCGCACGAATCACCATCGCAAGTCAAAAGTCCCAACCATGGGTGCTTTTTTCTGCAAATTTTCCTCGTAGACAAATCTGATTGAAAACGAAATGCAAAAGGTCTCGAGTCTCGACCATAGTACCCATTTCCATGAAAACGTAGGGGGAGGCCCCCCTTTTCTCAAAAAAAAAAATCTATAAATTTCAGTTTGACGTTTTTACCGTTGGTGGGTGACACGTGTACATATGATGCAGGTGTGGTGCAGGGGTGGGCGGCGCTGGTGATGGGCGTGTTGGCTGGCAGCGTGCCTTGGTACACCATGATGGTGCTCCACAAGCGATCCAAGCTCCTTCAACGCGTTGACGACACCCTCGGCGTCATCCATACCCACGGCGTCGCGGGCCTGCTAGGTGGCATCCTCACAGGCCTCTTCGCCGAGCCGAACCTTTGCAATCTGTTCCTTCCTGTCACAAATTCTCGGGGCGCCTTCTATGGTGGTACCGGCGGGGCCCAGCTTGGGAAGCAGATCGTCGGAGCACTCTTCGTGATCGGGTGGAACGTGGTCGTCACGTCCATTATCTGTGTCATCATCCGCCTAGTTGTCCCATTGCGCATGCCCGAGGAGAAGCTCGCCATTGGTGATGATGCGGTGCACGGCGAGGAGGCCTACGCATTGTGGGGCGATGGCGAGATCTATGATGACACCAAGCACAACGCAGCCGTCGCGCCCGTGTGATTCTCTCTGCTTTGTTACTTTGCTTCTCCTTGTTATATGATGTATGTCATATTTGTATTGTGTCACGTTATATCCTCTGTCTTTTCGTGTGTGCCTAAAACATGTAAATTTGTAGCTCTTGTATATTCAAGGTGGATAACACCAGTCTCTACAACAATTGATGTTGATGCACAAAGCCATATAGTATGAATTATTTAATTGTACAAGACATGGCGAAGAATCGACGTCGAATCATTTTTTAATTGAGTGGGGCGTAGAATCAATTGAATTATGAATACGGAAAAGAAAAATCCAAGATCATCCAAATTGGGCCTACCTCATGGCAATGTTCCTACAATTGTACCACAAACCCTATAACAATGGACCACAATCCACTAGTCGACGACCTCGTGTGCATCACGCCAACCATAGGTACGTAGCTATGTGGTGCTATGATCGATGAGAGAATTCCTTATTTGACCTAAAAAATGTGTTTCGCAAATTGGCCCTATAAAAGTTCATCCCTATTTGCACCTGAATCCAAACCATTTTGACACATCCGTTCAATTTTCTAGCTAACGGTGTTAAATGGCTTGTAAAAATACATTTTGTTCCTCGTGACCATAGATAGTCTGTGCTTGTTGTAATTAAATCGAGTTCGTGTGTTCTCAACTCCGCTTTATGTGCAACCTCTCCTTGGTTCCATTCGTCTCTCCTCTTCTCCAGCCGCCGACGAAAAGTGCCACCTGCTCCAGCCACCATAGGCCCTCGTCCGACACGTTGGAAACCGCAACATCCTTTGCTTTATTTTGGAAGAAGCCATGGAAGAGGGGCATAGAGTGTGAATTCGGTGTTGCTCCGTCCTGGTTCCGTGAGTTGTCAATATAACTGACACGTGGGCTCGCTTCTGCTGAGTTGTTTTGCTGGAAAGGAAAACTAGTGTATAAAAGAGGGGGAAATATCGAAAGTGCATAGGAGCTCTTGGGTGCTACGCCCCCCTATATTAAAAAATAATTTAGTAATTCACAAAAAGTCAAAAAATCCTGAAAGTTTTTATAGAATCAAACATGACCAAGTATTGCACTCGTATAAAAAGATTAAACCGGGAATTACTTTCATTGCATCCCGAATCAAAGATTTCCCCAAAGAGGCTAGTTAAAAGTACCATTCATGCTATATTGTCGTCATAATTTTGTTTTTTTTGCCCTGAAGTCAACAGGAATAATTCCTTGGCCAAACTTTTTATACGAGTACATTACCTGGTCATATTGGATTCTAAAAAAGTTCTAGGATATTTTTTTTTTCGAATTACTAAATTATTTTTAATATAGGGGGGTGGAGCACCCGAGTGCTCCTAATCCACTCCCGGGGAAATATGTCTTTTTACCTGCACCGTCACCTGAAAAAAATGGACGAAAGTGTCATAAAAACATTAACTTTTTAGATTTAAAGAAAAATAGGGAAGATTTATTTAGAACCAAATAACAACGCACATTCTTGTGTTTTTTCTTTGAAACTCATAACAGCACAAAATTCCTCCATTTTTATTATGTCCCATTCCTATAAATCAAACGCATGGATAGTGATATCATAGGAAAAAAATACTAGTCCTACGTTTTTCCTTCAGTTTGTACTAATTCATTTCCCGGCTTGCTGGCCCGTAGTTAAGACGTCGTTGCGGCCTTGCGGCCACGTGATGGCGCGAAGCGCATGTATGCATAGTGAGATTCTTCTAATACAACCAAGCCAGTTGACTTTGGATTAAATTTGAATGAAATGCCAACCAAAGCTTAGCTAGCGTCACTTAGTTAGCATGTTCAATATGTTATATAATCCTAATACATAGATAAATTATTATGATTCTAAAGTTAGTAAAATAATTTGTGAACAAGCAACATCAAGTAGGTGGAATCCCGATGCCTATTTTGTCAGGACTCATAGGAATCTCTGGTGTCCCAGTTTGTCGTGTCTTCCCATGTCGGTAGTACTAATCACAATCTCAAGTCAAAAGTCCCAACAAGCCTTGCGTTTGTTTCTTTCCGCAAATTTTCCTCGTAGACAAATTCCCATTGGAAATGGAAGAAAAGTTCGTCCATATACAGGCAAACGTACTTTTTTTTTTTGCAGACAACTTAGAGAGCTTTATTCATAAAAAAGCACTCCTAGGACAGTCAGCCAGTAGACTGGTCACTAGGAAGCTGGGAGTATCATTGAGCCAACACTCAGTCACGTTCAAAGTGCAAGCACGCTTAGCACAAAGATGAGCTGGAATGTTTGCTGATCTCATTACATGTTGAATCTCAAAAAGGGTAAAATCCCTAGCTAGCTCTCCAATTTCATCTAAGATAGGAGCCACAATCGAACGAGTATTGTGGCGAGTGTTCCAGAGTGAAACCACCTCTAGACAATCTGTCTCCACTATGACATGCGTAAAACCCCTCAACTTGGCAAACTTGACACCTTCATGCAAAGCAATTGCTTCCATGATGAAAGGATCCGAAATACTGGATGAGGTTTGCACCACGCCGCGAGCAGAGAAGTATTTGTGCGAGCAACACCTCCACCTCCTCCTCGACCTTCTTCAAAGTTCAGAGCACCATCAGTAGAAATCCTGGTAACTCCGTGATCCAGAGGTCGCCAGCCATGCCCTGGTAAAACCACGGGGTCCTTCCTTGGTAGCTCAAGGATTGCCATCACTTCTCTTGTCCTTCTAGCTGTAGTCACCGGATCAAGCGCTTCCCCATCATACTTCACACGATTCCGAGAGTGCCAAATGTTCCACATGATGGTAATAATGATAGCCCGATTTTGTCTGTAATCCGCTGATCACATAAGATATCCCTAGCCCAAGTGGCAGGGTTTAGACGTGGAAGAGTAATCTGGAACCATGCCCTTGCTGCATCCCAGAAACCAGCTGCGTGCACGCAGTGTATCAACGCATGTTTCAGATCTTCTCCCATTGTATGACAGATTTTACATCCATCAACCTTCGCTATATGTCGCCTCTTGAGCGTGGTCTCGTCGGGAAGAATTCCGCGAAGAACCCTCCACCAGAAAACACGAACTTTCGGAACAACATTGAGCTTCCACAAGGCATTCCACAACTGTTTTTCATCATCTGAAGTTTCTGTAGCCGTTCCTTCCTCGAGAGCTGCACTCTCTTTCTGAGTCATAAGAATACGGTACGCTGATTTGACAGTGTATAAGCCTGATCGCTCAAACGCCCAAGCCAGGGAGTCCACACCACCATTCATGCTTAGAGGTATATTAAGGATTGCCTGTGCATCCGTTGCAATGAACGTGTCATAAACCAATTGTTCATTCCATCTACCAATCTCTGGATCTATCAAATCTGCAACTCTGTCCACACTGGTAGTGGCTGGTTTCACCAATGGTTTCATGGATTTCGTCCCTGGTATCCATTTATCATCCCAAGCGGAGATAGAATTTCCATCACCAACTCGTTTTATAAGGCCAGCATCAAGTGCTTCCCTTCCCGCAATAATTGCCCGCCACGTAGCCGAAGCTGATCGAGGACATGTTGCTTGCATGAAGTCTGTGTCCGGGAAGTACCTCCCTTTCAACACTCTTGCACATAAGGAATCCGGCTTTGTCATAAAACGCCACCCATGTTTTCCAAGCAGTGCAAGGTTGAACTGTTGCAAATCTCGGAATCCCAAACCTCCCTTGCATTTTGGTGTCGCAAGGTTTTGCCAGGATACCCAGTGCATAGATTTCTTGTCAAGAGAACTACTCCAAAAGTATTTTGCCATGGGAGAAGTTAGACTCTTACATACCTTCTTGTTGAGTAAGAAAGTACTCATCGGATAGGTGGGGATTGCTTGCACAACAGATTTCAACAAGGTTTCTCTGCCCGCACAAGCCAGAAGCTTTCAACAAGGATTACAGGCAAACGTACTTACCGAGTGACGGTGACTTAGAAGTCTGAAAGTTTTACCCCTGGTGGGGTGACACGTATAATAAATCTCTACCTCTCTACCTAATAATAAAGCAGGGATAACTTCTGGTCGTACGTCATAAAATTGCCCCGAAAGTTGTCCTAAATTACCCACTATGCCACTCATAAGTCAAAAAACGTTTCTTTTTTTACAAGCCGCTGCATAGAATATGTTTATTATGCGTAGGCCCACACATTTGCTACGAACATACGAGCAGCCCAATGGCTAAGGCGGGTCCCTTCCATCCCATAGACCCGGGTTCGATCCTAGGTGACATCAATTTTTTGTGTTCTTTTTTTTATCTGCCGCTACTCCTCCTCTACCAGCCTAGATCTTTTCTCCTGGGTTATACGTCGACGTCGCGGCGGCCGTGGATCCCATAACGCCGCCGACACCGTCGCGGATCCCCAGAACGTTGCTGTCGTGGATCCCAGGGAAGCCACCGTCGCCACGGATCACCACATGCCGCCACCGCCCCAGATCCCCACACGTCGCCGCCGCCCCGGATCCTCAGGGTCTCGGGCTTGCCGGCGCGGCCGCGTCGTGTGATGTTGGCGCCTTGCTTCACAGGCTTTGCTGCGCCCTGGTGTCCAACAACCTTCTGAGGAACCAATCTCGCCGCCGCCAGCGTTCGCCATCCTCCAGCAAGTGTGCCGTCGTACGTGGGCGTCCTCCCATCGGCAAGCTCCGCCCCTGCTGGCTTCGTACACCCATGCCAAGTCCTCCTCTTCTCCAAGTGCCTCAGTCACTCATCTTCTGTTTGATCGGATGCGTATTTAGGTTCAGGTTCCAGCATGTTGATCTGATGCTTGACTGTGCTAGGTGTAGCTGCAACAGAAGCAGCTAGACACTTTGGTTTTGCGGTTCTGAAACTACACAAAAGTTGGGGAGAACGTGTACCATCAGTGGTCAGTGAACAGTATACTGCATCAGAATTTAGGTTCTTTTGTTGTTGCTTGTATATTAGGTGTATGTCTCAACTTTTACAGATCACTGGTCGCTAAACTAGGAAACAGTGTTCCCTGGTTAGTATCCATTAGTTCTTTCTACTTTCTGATGTACCATTTTTTTTCTTGCTTATTTTTTTCCATCTTAAATGGTTTCACAGAAACATAGACAAGGGAAGGAGGAAGCATAAAATACGGGACAAGGATCCGAGTAATGGAGCAGCAAAGTTACTCATCAATTTGATCTTGATCTCAATGGTTGGCCCTTCTTTTATTTATCCAAGAACAAGATATATTTCTAATTTTCCAGTCAAGTGAATCGTTTAGTCAAGTGAATCGTTTAATGTCACTGGATTCATTTTTTGGAGCTGGATGCCCTGAATGATCACCTACATGGCAGGGGCTTCTCTCTCAACTGAGCTTTAGAATGTGTCTCAACTAAAGTCAAGGAATTTTTCTGTCGAATAAATTTTAGTAACTAGCTTTTTCATATTGATCTTTATCTGCAGTGTGATGGGTGTGGACAAAATCATGTGGTGTTCCCTTATAGGATTTACTTACTTTATCTTACTATATGTTGCGCACATAATGGAACTGAAAAGTATAATTTTAGTGTATTAAAACCAGCCGGTTCATTTGTTTTTTGTATGAATTATATATATTTTTTATTTGGAAAGCAGACTTACAATGCTTCATATTTGATGCCAATGATGTGGTGCTTTCATGTTATATGATCTCCAACACTCGATTTGTGGTTTGCTTGACTGGAAAAAGAGAACTGACCGGATAGTTAAGCAGCTCAGTTCTTGATTTGATCGGATATGTAACTTTACATTTAAAAAGAGAACCATGTCCTTATACAAAACAGACATCACATTTCTAATTTTTTACATAAACACTTTACTGTGTAAATGAGTTGTGGCATGTTGGTAGATACGGTTCACCAAATATGTGAATTCTCTAAATAATTCGCATGTTAAACTTATGTGGTAACATGGTTGTGGCATGCCCAAAAGGAGGAAGTGGAAGTAGCCCTATAAAATAAGCAGAAGAAATAGCTGTAGAGGATGAAAAATTGCAGAGCCTAAGCAGATATGCAATAAGCCTGACGTTGTTGAATTGATCTTTCTTTTAAACCATTGCCTAAAGTCCCCGTGAATGTCTGTGGTATGATCACATGATGGCGCTTTTCATCTCACATGTGTGTTGTTGTTTGTTTCCCTTGGTAGGTCTGGTATGCTACTATCATTTATCCCAAGTTGCTCGCATATCTCAAGTCAGCGGGAATACTGTGCCTGTTCCAAGACACTGCTCCCAAAAACGAAAGTTCTTGCAGGTTTGTGAATTTTGAACCATCTATTTTTTAGTGTGATAACCATGCATTGGGAATTTAGTTACTCAGTAAGATGGTGTGCAAAAGAAGGTTGCTGGTGTGGGGCGCCTTGTGGTGGGTTTGGTCGGGCAGTTTTGTAGTGCCAAAAACTTGTACTGCCTCTAAGATTTGGTCACTTGGCCATCCCATGCAAAGTGTCAAGTGGGTCTAAAGGAGTTGGGCAGTGGATGGTTCCCATCACACTATGCTGATGTTCATACTCGGTTCAGCAAAATTTCTTTTTCCGTGGAATACAGGAGGATTTCAGTTTGTCAGAGCTCGTAGAATGTCAAAAGAAAGATGGCATAAGGAGGTTTAACCAAGATGTCCTGCTGTTGGTTTTCCTGTGTAATTAGCACTTACAAATATGAAGTGCAGGTAGGAGAATGCTACGGTTCTATCTGCAGTGACGTGGCTCAGCCCAGCGGCTCTAGAGCACCATCAAATAATCTGGGACGACCATGCCTCTTTGCTAGAGAAGATTGTTGCTTATGAAGTTTGTGTCTGACTCACCATTAGATCGTTCAGTATGCTCTCTTGTGGTTTAGTTGATGATTTTTTTTTCAGGATGTGTATACAACTATACAATCACAAATCTGATAGACCGGAGAGAAGGCTGGGTGACGCTACAACCGAAACTTAGAAACTGTGGATATTTAGCTTGCACAACATGGGTACTATTTTTGTACACATGTTTGAACTTTTCTTAGGGATAAAATAAACACATTTTTTAGTTTCTTAAACAAAGTGAATCACAGATTTCTAGATGATAGTTTTAGGTCTGTTAGTAACTTGGTCTGAGTGATGTTATTGTCTTCATTAAGACTAATGGAGCCCCCGATTTTCATTGAGATCGCTCTCAAAGACATGGCCACATCTATACAGGTTATTAAAGTTTGGCATGGTTTTCTTTTAATAAATGGGTGCTCTACTCTACCTTGTGTTCTCTTGTGATAACATGATTTTTTTGTTGGATAACTCTCCAATCGATGAATGTGGCGATCTGTGCTCTTGCAGATTACTAAAACAGTAACAATCCTTCAGATTCAGGGGATACAACGTCGGATTACATTCTACGGATGTATTCAAGGCAAAAATTCTTGTGGTTGAGGTATTGCGTCCTACTACTTTATTAGTACCACTGTTCAAAAAATCTTCCGATTCAGCGATTTATCGTCCGATTTATCGCTACTCATAGGCTGACCGATAAGATTATGCCTTATCTTCACCGTTTATCTTTTTGACCGATTTATCACTCTGACAAGCGATTTATCGGGAATCTACCGATAAATTGGTCCTATTGCTAGCACTACGTTTGCAAAAGGCTATGTTTATTTGTGTTTTTGTCAACCTTGTGATGCAATATGTACTATTGCCTTATTTTTTGTCATTATACGAACATTCAAGGGCTAGAAATCAAGGTAACACTTATATCCAATATTTTTGTTGGTGTTTAAGATATCATATTTCAGTGTTGGGAACCTAGGGTTTGCAAAAAATGGCCGATTAATAGTCAACCGATAAAATCGATGAATTGGCCGATTTTCGATTAATCTCAAATCCCCAGCTGACCGAGACGCTAACGATAAGCGATATCCTCAACATTGATTAGTACATAACCAACTTCCATTCTTTATAAATAGCAACAAGCAGGTTTTGTCTCCAAGCATATTCAAGAGCGAAAACAATTTTTTGTGTTGTTTATCAAGACTGTATAATGAGATAGTTCGCAGTGTGGACTAAAATTGGAGAAGACATGTTTATCAGAAACAATAATAATTTGTCATCAAGGATCTAAGAGCTCTTGAAATATGTTGTTCTCCTCTTTTGATTCTTCTTTCAGTACATAAGATTGCAGACTCTGGTTTATAAGTATAAGGATGAAAATAACTTTGAAGACCATAATGCACCTCTCGTTCAATTTGATTCAAAGTACAATAATGTATAGAACATTAACTATTACTCGGAAATAAGTGACGTTGTTTATTTCCGGAAGGAGGGAGCATATGATTTCTTCATCTGGTTGCTGCATCCCCTGTATCCATCAAAATCAGTGTTCTACAAGGCTCATTTATGTTGGTTGGAAAAAGGATCACAATAGAGGCACAATAAACTGCCGGCATATTAACATCATATCGGCATAGTTGCAGTGGGAAAAGGGATGTTGTCTCCGGAGCTAGATCTTTACCCGGTGCAACGCACGGGCATTTGTACTAGTACATTAAAAAGATACATATTCTTTGAGTCTAAAAAAAGATACAGATATATTCAAAAAAAAAAGATACAGATGTGGTGCAGGGGTGGGCCGCCCTGATGATGGCCTTGCCGTCATCCATGCCAATGGGCCTCTTTGTCGAGCCCAACCCCTATAACCTCTTCCTTGCTGTCACCAACCGATCTCAGATCCCTAAAAAAAATTCTATCTAGCGAGGATAAGCGGATCTGTCCCCTAGCGTTTCTCTAGGGTTCCACCAATCCTCTGGCGATCTCGGCCGGAGTCCACTTCAAACCTGCCCGTCGGCCGGTGATCTCACCGTCGGGGGGGGGGGAGTCCCACCAGTTACCAAGCAAGGGGGCCGTCTGCATGGCGGATCCATCGGGTAGTCGAGGCAAGGGCGGAGCGATGGGGGAGTTGAAGGAAGTAGCGGCGGCGAAGGAAGGGATGGCGACCGAGTCTCAGGTGGCAGGGGGTAGTAGGATGGAGAACATCGGAGTAACTAACAGATCCGAACAATTAGCTTCAGATGAGACCATCGGAGCTGCACCAGCGATGGAGGCGGCGGCAGAAACCGATCTAGGGGCAGATGAAGAAGATGGGGAGGAAGCAGAAGATGACGGGCGGGGAGGATACGGACCGGAGCCGGATCTAGAAGATCAATTTGCAGGGATGCAGCTACACGGAGAGGAAGAAGATGATCTGGACTTTTCCGAGGTGGTAGACGAACTAATTCAGGATGTGCGTTGGCTTGGTTTGTTCAGGGTGCACACAACGAAACCTTTCAGCCACGCAGCCTTGTTGGCTCAGATGCGCAATGCGTGGGCATCAGCTAAGGGTGTCACTTTCAATGTGAAAGGCCCAAACCTATTCCTCGTGCAATGTCATTGTTTGGGGGATTGGAAGAGAATCATGGAGGGGGGCCCGTGGCTGTTCCGCAGAGCCGCGGTGGTAATCCAAGAGTATGATGGATTTACTGATGTGAACGAATACAAGTTGAACAAGGTGCCGGTTTGGGCGAGAATTAAAGGTCTGCCGGATGGTCTGACGGCGAAGAAAGAGCTTGCAGAAAAGGTTGCAGCCAAAGTGGGCGAGCCACCGTTCACGGTAATGGTGAATGAAGGTGTGATAAATCCTAGCAGCACCTTAAGGGTGCGAGTTTTTCTAAATGTACAGAAGCCTCTGGTACGGTTTGTTCCTATTACATTCAAGGAGAGGAAGAAATATAGGGTTTTCTATGAACAGCTCCCGGATTTCTGTTTTTTCTGTGGACTCATGGGACATGTGGTGGAAGAATGCGGCGACGGAGTTCATAGTCCTGGAGGGTGTGACTGGGGCGACTGACTGCTGTGGGATGCTGAACCTGCGGTAAATCAACTGTATGCAGGAAGTGGAGCAGGGAGGAGAGGGAGTCAGAGAGGAAGAATGGGGTGAAGAGGGAGCAGAGGAGGATGGCAGGGAAGAGGAGGCCCGATGGGAGCTGGAAGGGGGAGCGAGGAGGTCAGAACTCGGGAGGAGATGGCCAATGTACATCCGTTACAGAAGGATGCAGGGGAGGTTAATGCTCGCAAGAGGCTAGTGTCGCATGACGGGGTTGTTACTGTGAGGGGACAAGCGATCCCTAATTTGGCTGGCAAGGTGAATGGGGCTGTGATGCTACTTGAAGGAGGAGATGTAAGCTCAGGTGGTGAGCCAGGCAATAGCTCCCCGGGGAAAGAGCCGACCGTGAAGAGAAGGAGGCAGGGCACAAATGGAGAAGAGATTGACGATGATGCAATGGATATGGCGGCCTCCTACGGGGAGGACCGCCGGCCCCAATGAATCTCCTATGTTGGAACTGCCGCGGTTTGGGTAATCCCGCGACAGTTCGAGAAGTCCGTGATATCACAGCTAAATTTGCCCCGGCTGTACTATGCCTAGTTGAAACACAATTACCAAGTGTACGGTCAGAGATTTTAGCTCAGTCGTTTGGATATGATAAATCTTTTGCAGTTAGTAGTTCAGGGAGAAGTGGAGGACTTGTAATTTTTTGGAATGATGCAATAAAGCTAGAAATTAAGGGCTACTCTAGATATCATATTGATACTAACATCCATGATCTTGGGTCAAGCCCATGGAGAATGACTTGTTTCTATGGAGAAGCTCGGGTCAGCGAAAGATACAAAACCTGGGACACTTTATGTTCTATTGCAGGTGCATCCAATCTGCCCTGGGTTACACTTGGAGATTTTAATGAGGTGTTACTTCAGTCGGAGCATGAAGGAGTGAATCTAAGGGGGCAGGGGCAGATGGAGGGTTTCAGAAACGCCTTGGACATATGTGGTCTAGTTGATCTGGGATTTACAGGAAGGAAGTGGACGTGGGAAAAGAGGGTGGCAGGAGGAACTTATTCACGCGTCCGGGTGGACAGGGCCGTGGCGGATGCGGATTGGAACTCTCTTTTCCCGCTGGCATCGGTTGAGAATGAGACAGCGGCGTGCTCTGATCATGGGCCAATTGTGGTAAAATTAACAGAGGAGAATGATGATCGCCGGAGGCCGAAGTGCTTTAAGTATGAACTGATGTGGGAACGGCACCCTGAACTGGATCCTTTTGTGGCGGAGAAGTGGAGCAGCAAACCAGCAGGGTCGACCGCAGTGGAGGTACAAGAGAAATTACATGACCTAGGGGAACATCTTAACACCTGGGATAGGTACACTTTTGGGAGTGTCAAGAAGGAAATCAAGCAATTGTCTCGGGAGTTGGCTGTGTTTAAGGACGTGTCCGGACGGACTGGTCCTAGTCACCGGGAATTGAAGATCACAGAACGTTTAGTGGAGCTATATGAGAGAGAAGAAATCCTATATCGTCAATGCTCCAGAGTAGATTGGTTACCTATGGGGATAGGAACACTAAGTATTTCCAACAGCGAGCTTCAATGCGGAGGAGGAAGAACCGCATATCATCGCTCACGAATCAGAATGGCCAAGCAACGGAGGACGCCGATGAGATGGAAGCAATTTTTGGTGGGGATTTTCGAATTGGGACGAAATAAAGCAAAATTAGGCTAGAAAACGGTGAGGGAGGCTCCAAATTCGTGATCAACGTGGCTCATGATACCAATATGATACGGGGCACGCCCGTGTGCGTCGATCTTTCACGAATTGGAGGTGGATTTGTGAATGAACACGAAGAACACGAAGAACACGTGGGAGAAATCACAAGAGGAAACACTCAAGTACAAGTCCAATCACACATCCACTAGACTCACCACACACAAGATCCACAAGGTACAAGAACAACAAAGGGAAAGAGGATACATGGTAGAGTTCATCCCAAATCCCATGGGGAGATGGGGCCTTGAAATCCCGGAGGATCTTCCCATGAGGGGCCTTGACATCCACTAGGGGTCTTCTCTCATAGAGGCATCTACTCCATGGGAGAGGTAGTGGAAGGAGCAAAGGCTCATCTATCTATGAGCTAAACAGTGCTAACCCTAGAAAGGAGGAGGAGGGGTCCCTTATATAGTGCTAGTGGAAATGGGGGGGTAAGAGAGAGAGATACATGGGCTCTTGGCCCGGAGGTGCACGCGCAGGCGCCGGATGTCCGGGCTAGGGGCCGGATGTCCGGCCCTTCATGGGGGTGCCGGATGTCCGGGGCTCGGGCCGGATGTCCGGGGCTCGGGGGTCAGTTCCACTCGGTTCGGGTGAAGAGGCGCCGGATTTCCGGGGTAAGGGCCGGACGTCCGGGGCGTCAGCTGGTGGCCGGATGTCCGGGCCATGGGGCCGGATGTCCGGGCTGGTGGCGCCTGGATCTGCTCGGGTCTGGTTCTGTGGCGCCGGATTTCCGGGGAACGGGGCCGGATATCCGGCCGGCCGGATGTCCGGGTCGGATGGCCGGATGTCCGGGACCTGTAGCGTCCTCGGCTGGGCCTTGGTGCCTGGATGTCTTCCAGGGGCCGGATGTCCGGGGTATGGGCCGGATGTCCGGGGCCTGGGAGGTTGCGTGGCCTTCTTCCGTCGTCGCTTCCATGCTTCCCTCGCGGATGGTGTAGGTGTACCTTGACGCTTGCACTCCTCCCCGTCATCCGGGAAGCTCCGACAATACCTATGTATGCACACGAGGGGAGTGTCAAGTAGTATACCATCCTCGAGGTGGTCAAATGAGCACGTGTAAAGGAGATGATTCACCGTTGTGTATGTGTAGTAGATGTGGCACGTGTCACTTGGCAAAGGGACTCTTGCCATGGTGATGTCCGTAGGATGCTCCGCATCATCCCCTCCCCCTTGGGAAAGATCCGTCCTCGGATCAAAATCCAAATCACCATGGGAAAGAGATGGCGTCACCGTGTAGAAGTGGACGATCACCAAGCACTCATCATCATGAAGCTGGAAATGGGCACTCGCCAATGTCGCACCAACTAGTAATTCCTTCAAAAGGAGCAAACACGACAAACACTTGGAAAAACAAATGTGGTTAGCGGTAGTGCAAAACCAAGCATTCAAGTGGTGAATCACCGAACAAGTGTTGTCATCATGCATATCATATGGTGTGACAAGGGATTGTGTCATGGCATATAGGTGCACAAAGCAATCAACAAAGGGTCTATGATAGGCATAGGAATCATTCACAACACCAAGTAAAATGAAGTGTCTAGACACATGGTGCAAGTGCAAGACAATCCAAGGAGAATATGCACATGGTGTAGTGAAGATTTTGTGGCACTCAACACAATAGAAAGAGCAATTGATCATCATGTGTGAGGCAATCAAGTCAAGCATGTAGCAAGCAATCGAGCATGGCATATGTGAAGAAATGACATTGTTGCAACCAAACATATGATAGGAGAAATCGATACACAAGTTGGATGCAACACACAAGGTATATATGTCATGAGGCATGGCAATGTGGCAAACATGAGTGTGAACAATATCCATGCCCAAGAAGGATGTCACCTTAAAAGTGTGACCTTGTGCGTCCGTCACAATGCCGATGCGCAAGCAAGTGCGATGTAGAAACGCGTCGATGTAGAATGGCTCGCTCGCAAGAGCTCGAATCGTCAACTCACGTGAAGTGGAAGTTGACATGTGGTCGAAGTATCCTACGCATACACACAACAAAGGAAACAATGTATGTGCATGGTAGACAAACACATCATCCATCGTGATGGTTCTCTCCTTTTGCACATAGCCATTAGAAGCACAAGTGCATGAATAATATGATGCAACAATGGCAATATTCATGTCACTAGGCATGTGGTGCAAAGAAGGAAGGCAAGCATGCTTCACACATGAAAGATGTCAAAAGCTCCAATAATATGAGAGGAAGCTATGGGGGCAATCTCATTAGCAAAATTAATAGCATGATTGCACTCAATACATGGCAAATCATCTAGCATGATAGAGGCAACATGTGGAGGCATATGACAATAAGCAATAACAATCATGTGTGAAGCATGGCAATGGTTGGCATCAACCGCATAAAAGGAGCACATCGGTGATGCAACACAAGCAAGCATAGTAACCTTGTCGTGCAAGCTAGTAGTGCGAAGATGCAACGTACTAGAGGAAATCATGGCAATCATGTCATATGAGCAAATAGTGGACATAAATAATGCACATGACATATCGCGAGCACGAAGCAAGAGAAAAGTATCATCATAGACATGGGGCATAAAGCAAACATGGCAATAGCAATCAATAGCTCCACCAAGCTTGCAAATACACATACAAGTCATAGAATCAAGTGTCATGTGAGATGCAAGGCATGGGTCACAATTGCATGGCAAGGGCATAGAAATGTGCATATCATGCAAAGTGAACATGGCAATATGGGCAAAATACGTGTAATGAGCAAGAAGACATAGCCATGTGAGAGCCATGTAGAAGAAATGCGCGAAGTCCTTGCGCGAGGGGAATGGTTGGAGACACATTCCGGTGAATCCCAAAGCATCGGTGCTCTCAAGAGCTCTTTTCGTCAACTCATGGGATTGTGAGGTTGACGAGTAATCATGAGTACCTACACACAACAAAAACAAAGGGAAAATTGTGTGCGCGTGGTATATGTACACATCATCCATCATGATGTGTATGTGCACGTGGGAGTTAGCACAAGGTAAGCAATGCTCAAAGAAATTCGATGCATGGTATAGGATGTCATCCATCATGAAAGAATAGTTATTGTGTATAACACGATGGGGACACAAATTGAGCATGCAAATATATGGCACATCACTAGCATTCATATTCATGGGAAGCATATTGTGCACACAAGTATGGGGATCATGCAATGGATAGGATGGAACCAAATCTCCTAAAATGTATGAGGAAACTATGGGGGTCTCCTCGTGTGCAATACCGGTAGCATAATATGGAGAATATGGAAAACATCCAAAATAATGCATATCCGAAGCATGGTGGTCATGGCATGGCAATAGTGAACAATTGCGCAAATGATGCAAAGAAAGCATGGCAATATCATCACAAGAAAAGCAAATGCCAATAACCTTGGGTTTGTCATCTATGCCATATGTGCAAATTGGGTTTATTTTAATGGCATATGCATAGTTACTACGATGAGATTGCGAAGATGCAATATGGGTGATCTCATGCATAGCATATGACAAGTCAAGCGGATTGTCAAACATGATGTGACCAATAGAATTTTCACATGATATCCTATGCAACATGGCATCACAATTAATAGACTCCACATGAGAATCGTCAAACTCATCATAAATGGGCAATTCAACACATGAGGAAGTCGCATAATCATGAAGCATGGAAATAGAGTGATCAGCATCATGCAAGCAATCAGTCTCAAGATAGTCCACTAGTGGGACAAGAGCATCACCTTCACCTATGTTACCTTGTTCATTCCACTCATGTGGTGTAGGTGGGGTGGTTAAGACCAAAGCGTGGTCATCTTCATCGTGATGGAACCATGTGGGGGGTGCATCATATTCCACCATGGCCATCGTCTTGTCCAAAGGGAGGACGAAGTCGTCAGGGATCGGCGCGTCATCGTATATGGGACCTAGCACCAAAGGAGAAGACACAATAGAGGTAGAGGTTAAGTTGTTAGAAATCGAAATGGCCTCACATGCCCTATCAACTACCTCACTCTCTCTATGTGGTGGCTCACACACTCCCTCAAGGTAGGTGCACTCAAACTCACATATGGTGGAGTCACTCATCTCACTCAAGTGGTGGGGGTTGTGGCTCTCCTCACATGGGAATTGGGGCAACTCATCATATATGGGGCTAGTGGTGAAGTAACTCTCACTCTCAATATGGTGGCATAGGTCTCTCAACTCATCTCCAAACGCCGCCATGGTCGAAGGGAAAATCCCGTGCTCAACCAACTCGTCACCGTCGCCGTGGATGAAGGCCGAAGATGGCACATCATCACTCTCGCCTCCAAAGATGGAAGCGTCATCCTTGCTCGCCACCTTGTCGCTCGCCTCCAAAGCATGTTCCTTGAGTGGCTCCGTAGTCGTGGTCGTCGCCGCGCCGTCTTCAAAAAGAGTCGTGGTAGACTCGGCATCGTCAATGCCACAAAGAGGGATGGCGGTGAAGTCGGACTTGGGAGCATCGTCTTGGAGCTCATCGGGCTTGGACATCTTGGTGGTACCATCCTCATGCTCGTCGTCATGGAGCTTGGTCATCGCGAAGTGTGCTCGGGGTCGAGTAGCCTTGGCCTTGAGTTCTTGTTCCGCCTTGAGAGCACTAACGTAGATGTCGTCGAGAGACTCGTAGTTGTTGTGGAAGATAGTCTTGGCGATGTCGTTGTTCAATCCCATCATGAAGTGGAACTTCATCCAAATGGGGTCGTCCACACCGGCTTGTCGCAAGGCTTTCTTCATCTTCATGAAGTACTCATCGAGAGACATGGATCCTTGTATGGTGTTCTCCAAGTGGCGGTGAAGATGTTCCGTGTATGTAGAAGGCACAAACTCTCGCCGCATCGCTTTCTTCAACTTGGACCAACTCATGTCGAAGCTCGTCGAAGACGTGTGAAGCCACCATGTCGACGCGTCGCCGTGGAAGTTTCTTGTGGCGCACTTCACTTGATCCTCGGGAGGGACTTGAAGTAGCTTGAGGTAGTAGTCCATCTTGCGCTCCCAATCGAGATACTCCTCGGGGTCTTGACTCCCATAGAAAGGAATCTCGTGGTCGATGTCGAGGTCATAGTAGCTCGTGGAAGTCGCGGACTTGAGCTTGGGGAGCTTCTCTTGAGGTGTTTGTCGGCGAAGATGCCGCATATCCAAAGGCGAAGATGCCTTGAAGTCTCTTGGCGAAGATGCCAAGGTAAGTGGTGAAGTCATCGAGCGGTGGTTGGTGTCGAGCTCGTGACCTTCACTCTTGTTCGTCGTTGGACGCCTTGATGTTGGCGTCATTATGTCTTCATGACGTTGAAGGTGTCGATGCCGAGGTGATCTTGCCAAAGATGGTAGCTCGGAAGCATGTGCACTTGAGCGTCTTCTCGAAGATGAGGAAGACCGCTTGCCAGTGTTGATGAGGACCTTGAGCTCCT
Source organism: Elymus sibiricus (assembly GCA_039707655.1). NCBI lineage: Eukaryota > Viridiplantae > Streptophyta > Magnoliopsida > Poales > Poaceae > Elymus > Elymus sibiricus. Next base: position 487,426,507 of record CM077671.1, read on the forward strand.
CCATTTGAGCATCCAACTTGGCGTCGATGAAGTTCTTCATGGCATCGAACTTGTCATTGTTGTTGTAGACCGAAGAGGATGTGCTTTGCCTAGCCATCACAAGACTCGAGCAAAGGTTACTGGGAAATGAGATAAACAATACCAAAATACCGTTTCCCAAAGTTGAGGATGTATCCCGTTTCACTCAATGTGAAATGCAAGAATAGGGGAATTGGTACCGGACTTGTTCACTCACACCTACAAATAAAGCTTATCGAGTGGCTCGGTTAGGACAAGTTGCACAAAATTCAAGCAAATGTCAATTCAAGATATTGAAAATGTTGAGAGAGATTCACAAAATTGCAATGCAAAGCAAATAGATCAATAGCTACAGTGGCACTAGGAACACACACACGGATAGATAAAAGGGATCCGCGCAACCAAGGAATGAGCACAAAATTGAGAGACCCGGGAAAAGCTCGTGTTGCACGGATACTAGAGAGACAATAGCTCGATTGCTCAAATGGGCTAGATACGCGCTTGTGCACCAACCTAAAAGAGTGAACGTGCCGTCTTCAATCCCAAGTATGCTATGTATGTATGATCCAAGAGTATGAACTATGCAAAATGGCTCAATGCTATTTCTATTGCTTATAAGCTCTTTTGTATGTCCTCTTTTGCTTAAAAGCTTTTTCTTCTTTCCTTTTTTTTTCTATGCATGATGCTCGAACCAAGATATGAGACAAGTATGATGTATATGCACGGGAGAGACTTATGGCACAATGTAGATGACAAGATATTCGCACGCGAAAGCTAGCAATGCGGCATAAGATTAACACTACGGTGCACAAGTAACGTGGCCCGGCAATTCTCAACTCGCTAGTCTCAATGGGTAAGGTACGCAATAGGCTCGGAGCCATCAATGCAATGGCAAGGTAATAGACAATGATGTCGTCGAGGTTACCGTCCTTGCTTACAGTTGGGGTGCCAAAAGGCAAAGAGGCCGATGTCGATGTCGAGGCCGAGGCGATGATGAGCGGCGGTGTTGTCGATGTAGAACCGTCCCTAATTAGCCGAAACACCTTAGGAAACGGAAACCGCAACTCAAAATCTCAAACAAAATTGGGTTAGAATGTCGGAAGTGTATGGTGGAAAAACTATGCGGAAGTTATGGTGGAGGCCTAGGCAAACTTGCCAAAATTCCAAAAATATGATGGAGTCAAATGGTGATGGAACTAATTTTGTGGTATGGAGGGTGTCAATAGCTACAAAACAAGCTAAAGAACGTCAAAATCGGAGTCCGGATGAATTAGTTATGGACAAAACGGTGAAACACGGGAGGCTGAGTTCCCAGGGGCCGGACATCCGGGGGTTAGGCCGGATATCCGGGACCTGAATGTCCAGAATCGTCCGAAAGTGAGCTCCAGGAGCCGGATGTCCGGCTTGGGGGCCCGGATGTCCGGCCAGTGGCCCGAATGTCCGGCCCGACAAATCCAGATCGAGATTTGGGGCTCGGGAGCTCAATTTGGGCGGAAATTTCGAGCTCGGGGGTCAAAATTGATGGGGGAAAAGAAAAATTAGGGTGGATTGGGTGGTGGGAAAGCTAGATCTACCTACCAAGCACGAAATCCATGGATCAAAATCAACAAAATCTCACAAGAATCAACAAATCACAAAAATTTTGGTGAGGCTATTTTTGGTGGGGATTTTCGAATTGGGACGAAATAAAGCAAAATTAGGCTAGAAAACGGTGGGGGAGGCTCCAAATTCGTGATCAACGTGGCTCATGATACCAATATGATACGGGGCACGCCCGTGTGCGTCGATCTTTCACGAATTGGAGGTGGATTTGTGAATGAACACGAAGAACACGAAGAACACGTGGGAGAAATCACAAGAGGAAACACTCAAGTACAAGTCCAATCACACATCCACTAGACTCACCACACACAAGATCCACAAGGTACAAGAACAACAAAGGGAAAGAGGATACATGGTAGAGTTCATCCCAAATCCCATGGGGAGATGGGGCCTTGAAATCCCGGAGGATCTTCCCGTGAGGGGCCTTGACATCCACTAGGGGTCTTCTCTCATAGAGGCATCTACTCCATGGGAGAGGTAGTGGAAGGAGCAAAGGCTCATCTATCTATGAGCTAAACAGTGCTAACCCTAGAAAGGAGGAGGAGGGGTCCCTTATATAGTGCTAGTGGAAATGGGGGGTAAGAGAGAGAGATACATGGGCTCTTGGCCCGGAGGTGCACGCGCAGGCGCCGGATGTCCGGGCTGGGGGCCGGATGTCCGGCCCTTCATGGGGGTGCCGGATGTCCGGGGCTCGGGCCGGATGTCCGAGGCTCGGGGGTCAGTTCCACTCGGTTCGGGTGAAGAGGCGCCGGATTTCCGGGGTAAGGGCCGGACGTCCGGGGCGTCAGCTGGTGGCCGGATGTCCGGGCCATGGGGCCGGATGTCCGGGCTGGTGGCGCCTGGATCTGCTCGGGTCTGGTTCCGTGGCGCCGGATTTCCGGGGAACGGGGTCGGATATCCGGCCAGCCGGATGGCCGGATGTCCGGGACCTGTAGCGTCCTCGGCTGGGCCTTGGTGCCTGGATGTCTTCCAGGGGCCGGATGTCCGGGGTATGGGCCGGATGTCCGGGGCCTGGGAGGTTGCGTGGCCTTCTTCCGTCGTCGCTTCCATGCTTCCCTCGCGGATGGTGTAGGTGTACCTTGACGCTTGCACTCCTCCCCGTCATCCGGGAAGCTCCGACAATACCTATGTATGCACACGAGGGGAGTGTCAAGTAGTATACCATCCTCGAGGTGGTCAAATGAGCACGTGTAAAGGAGATGATTCACCGTTGTGTATGTGTAGTAGATGTGGCACGTGTCACTTGGCAAAGGGACTCTTGCCATGGTGATGTCCATGGCTGTCATGCTGAAATTGGGGTTCTCTCAAAGGTGGGTGGAAATTGTAATGAATCTTGTAAGCTCTGTGTCTTATTTGGTGATGTTTAATGGAAAGAATTTGGAGGAGTTCAGACCTAGCAGAGGTATCCGACAGGGAGATCCAATCTCCCCTTACTTGTTCTTGTTGGCAGGGGAGGGCCTTTCTGGCCTCTTAAAAAATGTTAGTGAGTCATCTCAACTTGGGGGAATTCAAGTGGCGCCGTCGGCACCACCGGTAAATCACCTATTATTCGCAGATGATAGCCTGTTGTTCTTCAAAGCAACTGGGGGAGGGGCGACAGAGGTATCAAACCTATTGGAGAGCTACTGTCAAGCATCAGGTCAGAGAATTAATTCGGCAAAGTCATCTATATTTTTTAGCAAGAGATGTCCGGCTAGTATCAAGGAGGAAATCAAAACAATTCTGAATGTGCCCAATGAGACGCTGAATGACAAGTATCTTGGCATGCCTTCTGATATTGGTTCTTCAAAATTTGGTGCTTTTAAGTACTTGAAAGACAGGTTGTGGAGTAAGGTGAAAGGATGGATGGAGAAAACATTATCTACAGCTGGCAAGGAGGTGCTCGTTAAGTCGGTTGCTCAGGCCGTACCGGTTTTTTCTATGTCTTGCTTTAAGTTGCCAAGGGGATTATGTGAACATCTTAACAAGCTCATTAGGCAATTCTGGTGGGGGAGCAAGGAGGGGAAAAGAAAACCAGCATGGGTTTCTTGGAAGGTCATGACTCAACCTAAGTATATGGGTGGCTTAGGCTTTCGTGATTTTGAACTATTTAACCTAGCCTTGCTGGCGAGGCAATCATGGAGAATTTTGCAACATCCTGACTCTCTCTGCGCTCGGATGCTGAAGGCTATCTACTTTCCCCAAGGCAGTATTCTTAATGCAGAGTTGGGCAGCAGACCATCCCAGGTTTGGAGGGCTATCATGGAAGGAAGAGATGTCTTGAGCCAGGGCCTTATTAGGCGAATTGGAGATGGTTCAACTACAAGGATATGGGAGGATAATTGGATCCCAAGAGACTCAATGATGTGGCCAATTGCTTGCTTATCGGCTAACCCACCCGCAATGGTGAGCGAACTGATTGATAGCACAAGTGCTTCATGGAACAAAGAGGCCTTGGAACAAATTTTTGTGGCTGCGGACTCCAATGCAATTTTGAGTATCCCGTTGTGCACCCAACGGATGGACGATTTCTGGGCATGGAATTTTGAGCGGAATGGGACCTTCACGGTACGTTCAGCATATCGCATGCTTGTAGACACGAAGAGAAGAAGGGAAGATTGGTTGGAAGGGAATGCGGGAAGCTCTAATTATGAGAACGGGGGAAAAGCGTGGACCTCTCTGTGGTCGGTCCAGGTTCCAGCGAAGATTCGCAGCTTCTTATGGCGGCTGGCAAAAAATTCTATTCCTACAGAGGATGTGAGGAAGAGGAGGAAGATGGCAACTGCTGACCGGTGTCAGTTGTGTGGGATGCAGGATTCATGGCGCCACTCCTTGATTGAGTGCTCCGTCGCTCGCTGTGTTTGGGCCCTAGTCGATGATGATGCAGCGGACTATGTCCAGGCTGCTAGGAATCCTGATGCTCGCCAGTGGTTGTTTGATCTGATAGAAGAAGTACCGCACACTGCCATGATTCGGGTCATGGTTACACTTTGGGCGATCTGGTCGGCCAGAAGAAAGGCTATCCATGAAGGTATTCTTCAGAGCCCTCATGCTACGCACGCATTCGTGAGGAGCTTTATTGCTGAGTTGAACGCGTTACAAGAACCGAGGGGAGGAGATACTAGTGCTGCAGCACATGGAATAACAAGGACGAACAATACTCTCATATGGAACGGTCCAGTGCTGGGAAAATCAAAAATCCAAGTAGATGGCGGGCTGTCAAGGGTTGGAAGAAGAGGAGCGGCGTCAGCTGTTTGTAGGGATCATTCGGGCCACTATCTTGGGTCATCGGCGGTGGTGTTTGATCACATATCAGACCCGGCTGTACTGGAAACGCTGGCATGCCGTGAAGCCCTAGCACTTGCGCTAGATTTGTCCTTGAGCAATGTTGTGATCGCATGTGATAACAAATCAGTAATAGCGGACATCAAAGGGATGACGGAAGGAAGAAATGGTGCAATCATCAAGGAGATCGGTGAGAGATCAAAGGAGTTCACTTCTTGTGATTTTCAGTTTGAAGGTCGTAGTTTTAATTTCGATGCTCATAATTTAGCTAAGTTTTCTTCTTTGTTAGTTGCTGGTCGCCACTTGTGGCTTGGGGCTCCCCATGACCCCTTTGTAATCCCTATGAACCGTACTCCTAGTTAAATAAAGTGGGATTTTGCTAAAAAAAAACTGATCTCGGAATGTCTAAAATGAAAACTGATCTCAGGAAGCATATCACCGACGCCCTCTTCTGCCTCACCATTCGCCTAGTCGTCCCGTTGCATATGTCCAAGTAGAAGCTCATCATCCGCGACAACGCCGGAGACGGCGTACACGCTGAGGGTCGACGGTGAGCTCTACGACGAGTGGCGGCGGAGGCGGAGCTTCATGTAGACCATCGTGGCCATGTCTACGACGTTATCACAAACCACACAACTCCGAAAATGACGGCGAGTGCGACTATGGTGCCGTCGTCGTGCCAGTGTGACTCTCTCTGGCTCTGCATTGTTAATTCGATTCCGTTTTTTACCCGCAAGCAAAACAAAAAGGGAAACGTTTGGATACGGAGCGCCGGCCGAAGCTTTCGGCCGGTCGCCCGCTACCACGCTCCTGCTTCTTCCCCGTTCCCATCACTGCGGCCGCGAGCGGCACCGGCGATCGAGCGGCAAAGGCGCGCGCCCCCGGCGAGGCCGTCGTCTACCCCCCGCACCAACAGCGAGCAACCTCGGCGAGCGGCGATGAAGAGCTGCAACGGCGAGCAGCCCCGGCAAGCGGCGACGGCGAGCGGCACCGGCGAGCGAGGGGCGAAGGCGCGTGCCCCTAGCGAGGCCGTCGTCTACCCCCGCACCAACAGCGAGCAACCCCGGCGAGCGGCGACGGCGAGTTCAACGGCGAGCAGCCCCGGCAAGCGGCAACGGCGAGCGACCGTGATGGAACCAACATTGATTTTTGCTACATGCTTCAACCGGCATCGCGATTTTGCTACAACCGGCGTCGCGATTTGCTACCAACGGTGTCGTATTTTGCTACATCGCACATGGCTTTGCGATTTTTGCTACAACCGGCAACCAAAAAAGCTACAACCGGCATCGTGATTTGCTACAACCGGCATCGCGTTCTGTTACCACCGGTGTCGCATTTTGGCGATTTTTTGCTACAACCAGCAACCAAAAAAGCTACAACCTGCATCGCGATTTGCTACAACCGGCAATCAACTTTGCTACGACCGTGCAGCGGGGCGAGCGGCGAGGGCGTACTGCGCCGGTGGGCGGCCGTGGTGAGCCGGCGAGCGGAGGCGGTGGTCCGGTGAGCAGAGGCGGCGAGCTGGCGAATGACGGGGCGGAGGGCGACACCGGTGGGAGCGCATGAGGCGGATGCGGCCAGTGACGCGGAAGAAGGACTCACGTAGTTCTGTTTTTTATTTGGGACGAAGCAATTTTGAGGAAGAAGATAAGATGACGTCAGGTAGCCGGATCCGGCGGCTAAGGGATGTTTAATCTTGCGGTTACGGTGCGACCGGCCCAAACTTTGGGCCGGCGCGCCGGCGCAGATCACTCCCCAAACAAAAAACGCTTCCTTCTTGTTACGTGATGAGTACCCTAGCTATAGTGTCACGTTCCATTTTCTTTTTCTGCTGCTACCTAAAAACCTGTAAATTTGTGGCTCATTTATGTTGAAGCCGAAAATTGCCGGAAATTTGATTGCAACATCGAGATGAACGTCTTTGAAATAAATAAAAAACCATCGAGATGAACCGTATGTATATGCTGTTGCTATTTTTGGAGGCTTTTGGGACAGCGCTGTCGCAACCGAACAACCGGCGCCGTTAAACACGGACCTCATCTCCTCATAAACAGAAAACTAACAAAGACAAAGAGGAAGCCTCCCCCCCAATCGATCCATCGATCTCGCATGCAATGACGCCTCCGACCGCCACCTCCCTCACCTTCCTCGTCCTCGCCGCGGTCACCATGGCCGCCGCCGCGGCGGACGGGCCGCCCGCCACCTACCTGTTCTTCGTCGACCCCACACCGCCCGGCGTCACCTGCATGCAGTACCACCTCGGCATCCTCACCGCTGCCCTCGGCAGGTACTTACACGACTCGATCGACCGTGTGTGATCGAACTCATCATACGTTAGCGTGCGTGCATGGTGATTGCGTGTTGGTGTTGAAGCGAGGAGAAGGCGAAGGCGGCGATCATATACAACTACAAGAACGTGGTGAGCGGGTTCTCGGCGAGGGTCACGCCGTCCGAGCTCGAGGCCGTCAAGAGTAAGCTCAAGCCCCTTCTCGATCAATTGATTGCAATATCTGTTAGCTTAGCTTGATCGATGTTGATGTGGTGTTCGTGGGCATGCGTGCAGAGCAACCGCATGTAAACCGGGCGCTGCCGAGCGCGACGTTGCAACTCCTGAGCAGCAACTTCGACGGCGTCAGCTGATCTAATCTAGTCCGGCCCATCCATTCGGCTGATTCGGGTTGATACATATCCTGCAACACGTGTATTGATTCTCTGGAGAAGCTAATATCTCCTTTCTTATTTTGCAAAAGATCCGACGATGATGTAATCTCAATAGCTAAGCTCTTGCTAATTTTCATGTGTGCCTATCTATTTTTGGTTCTAGTTCTGCAATCCGCATGAATGTGCATGTACTTGCCAATAATGCACAATCGCCCCAAAATGATTCCTTAAGCTTTCAGTCAACCATCTTAGACATCTTATATACTAGTAGTATTTGCTTTTGAGGTTAGACAGAAGTGAGGATTTGGTTGAAGGTCACAAGACCGATGCGTATATATGGACATGATTTTGGTTTTGAGGAAATTATATATGGACATATTATTTTTGTACAATTTCGTTTGATATGGTGGGCTTACAGTCCTGTGCAGTCCTGCTGTTACTAGAAGGAGACCCGCGCTGCATGATCGTTTGACCTGAGCACCTTTGTGTGCTATGATGGTGAGGGGTGTGGTTTGCCTCCTCCGTACCCAAGGTTTCTCTTATCCTGCGGTTTCGCCCGTTTTATTTTGTGTAAATAGTGTTCTCAGTTGTTTTACACTTATTAGTTCCCCCGTTACCGGTGCATGCCGCAGCCCGCAGGAGGGTGGGCTCATCTTTTGAACTGGAACCTATTTGCCTTTTTTCGGTTTTAGTTGTTATTTTTTGCGCGAAGACACTTTATGTTTGTTCCGTTATGTGATGATAGTGGAACCCAATCCAAGTTTAGATCGTATGAGAAAAAAGACACCCGTGCCTCTGCACTTTTGCCGCCCCGTGTTTTCTCCAAACGTCTTTTCTATTGTCTTGTGTATTTTAGTACAAAAGGCTTATGGAAGAACAAGTATATGAACATTTAAAATATTATGGATGTATATAGTCAACGCTGTCTTAACTAAACAACATTTTAATTTGCTGGAAGAACCTATTTAGTGCCCATAGCACCGGATTGTTGCGCGAATATCAGAAGGCACCTACATCCCAATTTTATATTTTCTATAACTTTCAGGAAATATGTAGTTTATTAAATATACCTTCAAAATATCATCAAAATAATTCTGAAAATGAAAACGAGTGTTTAAAAAATATATAATTTCAAGTAACTCAACATAAATGTTCATATATTTAAAATTAAATATTCATCTCATTTTATAAAATCTCTCGTGTAGTATATTAATGTATTTCACAAAACATGTATTTTCATATAATTTAGAAAGAGCGTTTACTTTCTTGCTAAAAAAGGAAGGTAAAAAATCATAGAAAAAATGTAAATACATAGAATGAAAAGAAAAATTGGAAAAGGAAAGGCTATTTTTCAAAAAATAATTGAATGTGGAACCAAATTAATTTCAGTATGTAGGGAAATAAATATTGAAAACTACAAAACATAGGAAAAAAGGATGTAAAAGAAATTTTCCCTGGCCCAAAAGATGCAGTGGGGAGGGGGGGCATTCAAAGCCCTTATTGCGGGGATGCTGTGGGGCTGTTTGGATCAAAGCCATCAACTACCCGACCAAAATTTTGGCATTGACTCAGGACACGAGCAAGCGTTTGGTTGGTGCCCATGAGTTCCGATCTGCGCCAAAATTTTGGCTACGCGTTCAGTTCCCTTCAAATTTTTGCGCCACTATTGGCGAGCCAGCGGCGGCGAAATTTTGCGCCAAATAATTGGCGAGCCCCCGATTGGGTAGGGCTGGTGTAGCGGCATACAAACAGCCCCTATATGTCTCTTGACAAGACGCACCATCCTTTCGCCTACAGTGTCGCACAAAATGGACTCGCTCCACAACGTTTTGCAACAATTTTGGGAATCTTCTACATACTGGATTGGATCAGTTTGAAACATTCCTGGAAGCGGTTTTAGGAATCTTTCGTCAAGTATAATGAAGGTTACGTTCAGTTTTTTTTTACTGGTTTGTCGATTTTTTTTTTCAAATCAGTTTATGTATTTTTTTCACTTAAATACTTTTTCTTTCCTTCCCATGTTCTTTGTAAAAAACTATGAACATTTTCAGATTGTCACTATTTTTTAAAGAATTGCGCGAACACATTATTACATTTTCATAAACCTTTTTGAAATGGTTACAAACATTGCAAGAGAATTGCGTGAATAAAGCTTTATATTTTCATGAACATATTGAAAATATGTGGACACTTTTATAAATGTTTCAAACATTTTATAAGATCATCACGACAATTTTTAGAAATGCCATAAACATATTTCTAACAATTGTGCAAACAATTTGTGAATTTTGATAAATATTTTGGAAACTAGTGAATATTTTATTAAATGGGACAGCATTTGTTTTCTGAAATTTAATAAACATTTTATATATGACATGAACAGTTTTACAAAATTGGGCAAAGAAAATTTCACATTTTTGTGATTTTTTTAAAACATGTGAACAATCTTTTAAATGGACAAATAAATTCTTATAAATCATCTACACGTATAAGTCTTTTTCTTCCAATATATCCACAATACATTTTCATAACTTGTTCGTTAATTTTTGGCGGTGAATTGGAATCCCTAGATAACTAAACGGGAGATATTCAATCTCACATCCAAAAAATATTATGTAGTTATTTTTTCTCTTTTACGCGTCCAAAGTAGAACAATTCATGTTGGCGAAAATTAAGTTTTAGTCAAGAGAGTTGTTCAAAAAGGCATGTCAACGTCGGTGTCGGAGGTAAAAAAAAGTTGTCGTGCTGATGGTAATGGGTTTGACATAATATGAATATACTATAACACTAATCTCCCTAGAATTGGAGAGCCCACATTCAATTGAGGTCTCCAATTGACATTGTGACACCCGATTTTGACTTGGTCAACAATTTCTCAAAGCTCTCTCATTTAATTATTTTATTTATACACCTATAACACTATACTCCTTAGTTTTAAAGAGTCCACATTCAATTGAGATCTCCAAGACTCCAATTAAAATTGGGCCACCCGATTTTGATCGTGTTAACAATTTCTCAAAACTCTCTCGTTCAATTCTTTAGAGAAATACATTATGATTCCTAATGGGTTTGGTTTACGATTTTGACCAAACCAACAATTTTCAAATCAATCAACAACAACCGGCCTATAAAAACATATTAATCACGTCCATGCAGCCGTCGACGTAATTTTTTTCCAAAATATATAAGGGTGGTTAGCATATAATGTAGAATCACAGCACGAAAGGCCCATCGAAGTATCGAATTATAAATACAAATAAAAAACACCATGTCATCTCCCCCACACATCAAACGAAATATTCAATTAGTTTCAAAATATAAGGGGTATTCGTTGTTAGAAAGTCAAATTCTTCAACTTTGACCAAGTTGAGAGCAAAAATATGGACGCCCACAATATTAAAAAATATGAAAATTCATTTAACGATGAATCTAATCAGAAAAAATTGATATTATAAATTTTGATATATTTATCTACAAATTTAATCAAATTTAAAAGGTTTGATATTTTAAAAAATATATACACATTGTATTTTGGAATAGAGTGATTAAGTTTTTTAAAACTAACGGCACAGCAAAGCGCGCGCAATTCTTCTAGTATTTATGAAATCATAAGTTAATTTCTCCAACACTTTTAACATATCAAGGATGATGACCTCACGTTTAGAAGGACCACTGTGCTTGTTAAAAAATAAATAAATGTGTTTTTCTCCTGAAAGGACATTTATATAGAGAACTAAATTGACATTGAAATGTTTCTATGTAATATTGTGGCTATAGTAATTATGGGCAACTCCGAGAAATCAAATGGTGTGGATGCACGTTAGGCCCTAAGAGATATAGCTGAACATGCACATATATGTTACATTTGGAGAGTAACTATTACTACCAGCTGCTCGTAAATAATGTCACATGTATTCTGTGGATGTTTTCTCAGGTGTGCCACATGCTCTTTGGCTGCCCCGTCCATGGCCACGATAGAGACATAATAAACTCTTTTTTTTTTTGAGGGAAAGAGACATAATAAACTTTGTTGTACACGCGGCATGGTACCGAAAACATGCTATAAAAGGTAGTGTAGAGCAATCATGGTGTTGCTACCACATAATACTCAAAACAGAGGAATGAATGGAAGAGGAGGGGCAGAAACAGCAAGCGAAGGCCAAAAGTTTTAGCAACTCAGCTCTAGTACTAGTAGGCTTGAGAGACATCAGAAACTCCGAGATCGCATGTCTAAGTGTTTGATTATTTACAGTGCCTATATTGGACTAGGTTGAGTGAGCATCCCCTCCGGTATTCATACACATAAGCATAAGATCAATGCTTGAATGATCTCCCCATACGAAGCTGAGCGGCAAGACCACTATACCTGGCTTTGTATTGTGGCTGCTTGCCACAGTTTTCTCAGATCGGCTAAAAAGACGGGTTGTAGCATGCACGGGCTTGACGTGGCGTGCGCTGGCGGGAGAACGTCAGGTAGTCCGAGCTGTAGAGGAGGGGAAATGAGCGAGCGTGCCTGGGAAAGGTGTTGTGGCTTGGGGAGCCTTGTGGAGCAGTATAGTCGACAGTGGTGGCGCGAGATGGAAGAATAGCTGGGCGGCGACATGGGCTCGGTTCTGGGTGCATGGATGTTGTTCACACGGCTATAGGGTAATCGGCGAAGGCTACGTACGGGACCGGCGCGCTCCTCGTGGACGCACAGACCGGCACGCATCTAGTGAACCAGTGCTCCTGGGCGGGATAGCCATGGAGGACGTGGCCGCATGCTTCTCTGTCGCGGCCGATGGAGTGGTCAGTCGGGGTCGAGCTCCTCGCCTGTGCCTACCCGTCGGCCGCAAGTGCGTAGGGTTGCTGGACAAAATGCCCCACTGGAATAAGATAATGTTTGTTTTACGTCACCGGAAGAAGATGCTGAGTCGTCGACACGCGGGATCCATGTCTCCTCTGCCAGCTCAATTGGTCAAAGCATGTATCGGGTTTGTTATTTGCCACATCAGCCATGTCAACCGGGGTCTACCAATCACACTCACTGTCAGAACGGGCTAAACTGTGAATTAATGTGATTTGTTACCCTGAAAACGAAAATTCTAAACACACGGAGTAATACGGGATTTTACGGACTTATTCATTAGCTAATCTCCATCGCCCCCTGATTCTCAGGGGGTGTGGGGCCCTCACCCTTATTTCTTCCAATCACCTTAGCCCACCTAATCCTTTCCGTGAATTCCCGTAAAATTTGTCCGTGCGTGTAGCGTTGCTCCCCTGAAAATGTGATGGTTTTGTTTTTGCGGGTGAAAAATATGATGGTTTTGTATAACCTCATGGTAGAGTTGATAGCTTCAACCGCTGCCACGTGAAAGGGCAAGTTATTTTTTGCCTGCGTGGACACTCTCATGTTGAAGTCCCCAATTAGGATCTAGGGGAGATCACATAGTCGGGCCAGGGAGTAACTCGTCGCGACACTTGGTGCGGCAAGGGGCATACGCATTTGTCACTGCAAAGTGGGAGCCATCAGCAGCAAACTCGAAGACCATTTTTCTGCCCCTCAATATCATGTTGCGAGGCCGCTTGGTGCTGGTTAAACCCTCTGTCCAGCGAAACAAAGTGTGAATAAGTAACACAAAAAGGTGAAGATAGGCTGCCGCAGAGATAAGCCTGCAACATGACAGGATAAGATAACGTGCTCATTAAAAGCATGTCAGGAAATAGTATACCAGTTTATCTCTAGTGCATTGAGCTGGCAGCACTAGGAGTTTCTAGTTTGAAGACAACTAGTAGTACACGTATAGCTTCCTAGTCAGTTTGTAAATCCTATGTAACGGCATCTCAAACCGTTCGCATACATCTAGACCGTGAAAGCCATTCAACGCGGATCTGAATCGGTCCGTTGACGGTTCAAACGTAGTTTCTCCCGCAAAGTGAAGACAAAGTAGGGGGGGGAGGGGGGGGGGGGGGGGAGGGCTGCGGGAATCCGGGGAGCAGCCACGTTCGACTCTGAACTGCGCCACTTCTCCCCCTTACTTTGCATCCGCACCCTTCATCTTCGCTGCCGTCGCCATTGTACCTCCTAGGCCGCCACACAGGCATTGCCGGACATTCGCAATCAGCACCAACGTGCCCACCCGCTTTTACGACGACGCTGTCTACCCTAGAACCGTTTGTACCCAGGTAAACTCTGCCACCCTCTGGACGACCTTCATGGCAGCCACCACGCCCGGCAGGTGTTAGGTCAAATGCCATTGAGCTTATTTTCAGACGACATATCATATTTTCAGAGTAACAAGGATGTCGGGGTACTCGACCATGGTGGATGAGTTGTTGTGAGATACGTGGTTGGCCGTATCTGCGGATTTCATAGGCAGGAGTAGAGGAGGGACCTTCTGGCAGCAAGTGCATGAATTGTTTCACAAACGAAAGCACATTGCGCCCTAGGACATGCACATCATCCATGATCGTCACCAAGTTTTGTCATGTAGTTGCTCACCTGGAGGCAACGTGGCCATTGCACGCGGCAGAGGAGGAGATCGTAAGTTTTACTTCTTCCACAACTTGTTGATTGGATCATTCATTCACTCAATGTTGCTATTCACATTGTGTAGCTCTACGCGCGGCCATTTACATACACCCACTGTTGGATGCAGCTGAAGGGACAGTATGCATGAGACGACATGATCCGTTGAAAAACTTATTGAACACCGAATTTGGACATTGTTGTACCTCCATGCTATATATGGATGATGTGTGTTATTTATTTCCAAACTATGATGAATATTAGCCGGTTTGTATTAGTTTCGTCTGCTAAGTCGAAACGCGTGTGTGGTGAGACGGAATGTATGCATGAAATCAACTAATAATTTATAAACAAATCTCATGCATGTTGTGGTGGGCCATTGATAAGATGCCATGTGTGCATATTAAACTAATTGAGGCCATGGAGATAAACTATTTAGGTATATAGAATATGAAATAAACATTACAGGTTGGCTCTCCCTCGAGCCCTAAACCTCAATTCTTTGTGTTGAATCTAACACTACATAATAGGCCACCCACAAATTAAAGATGGTGTTCATGTGAATGACATAATAATAGGTCACCCACAAATTAAAGATGTTGAATGTTTTTCACACATTATATTTTGCTTGGTATAAAATTTGTTCAGTTAGAGAACCATATTATATTTTCCTGAAAACAAAGAACCATAATATATATTCTCTGTTGCATAGGATGAATACTTATGAAGTCATAAATTTGTTTCTCGTATGGTTTCAACACATTAAGGATGATATTTGTTTCTCCCGAAAGCACATTTATATAGAGAATTAAATTGACATTGAAAACTATGTAGATAGTGTGGCTTAACAATTACCGGCACCGCCGAGAAATTAAACGGTGTCGAGGTACGCCTACGCCCTAAGCGATATGGCCGAACATGCGCATCTTACATTTATAGAGTAACTATTACTACCAACTCATGTTAAAAGATGTCATTTACATCCTCTTTATCTTTTCTCAGACGTGCCACATGCACCCTCGTTGCATCGTCCATGGCCACGTCAGAGAAATAATGAACTTTGTTGTACGACGCAACATGGTACTGAAAGTCTGAAACCATGCTATAAAAGAAAGCGTGAAGCAAACATGGTGTTGGCTATCACATAAAACTCAAAACGGAGGAAGGAATGGAAGAAGAGAGACAAGTCGATTGCAGGTGGAAACTTTTAGTCCATCAGATTGAGAGACATCAACTTGAGCCAGTATGTTGGCTATCACATAAAACTCAATTCTGGTAGGCTTGAGAGACATCAAGAACACGGGGATCAGTAGTCCATCAGATTGATGGTTCACAGTAACAATGCTGAACTAGGCTGAGTGACCAGCCACTCCGGTATTCATACACATAAGTATCAAATCAGCATCTGGACGGTCTCCCCACGTGTAGCTGGCCTCCAAGACCATTACGTCTAGTTTTGTACTGTGGCCTGTGGGTGATGCTTGCTAGCTACAGCCTACAATCATCCAATCGACATGGCCCAACCAACTCAATTTGCTTCCGGCTCAACTTGAGCCAGTATCATCAATGGATTTAGAGCTCGTTGATAGCAATCACGGAAGATGCATTTTTTTTATTTTATTTTTAGAAAAGGAGGATTGCCCCCAGCCTCTGCATCTGGGCGATGCATGCAGCCATTTTATTGATTATTCACAAAAACCTTACAAAGTAGTACATCAGGTAGTCTGAAGCCACCATCTAAGCAACATCTGTCGCTACCCTAACCACATGATGAAGGGGTGCCGATAGTCCGAGCCTAATACCAAACAGACATCGCACAAAAGCCTATCATCTAAAGCCAGAGGCCCCAACGTAGCCACATACTATGTTTGGGACACAAACTGGTCCGACGCACTCTCATGTGTCGTCGTCGCCATCTTCCACCAATCCATCTTCAGAGCAACCTAACGCACCGACCTTGCCAGGCTTCTCTGCCATCGACGTCACTATGACGCCAGACAACATCCTCCTCCTGCGCGAGTCCATCTCCGCGCATCGGACGCCGAGTCTCCACAGCACCATGCCGTCGAGATCCGCCGCCATGAATGTGTAAGATGAAGCACCGCTCCACCAAAGAAGCCGTCCTACGGTCCCTCGAGCCCGTGTGTACCTCCAAAAATGACGCCCCCAAGGGGGAAACGACACCAAAGAGCCGCCGCCATTCGATCTACTGATCTAGGGTTTCCCCCGGAAGTAACAGAGAGTGGCCTTGAACTTCTCCACGACGATGCCTTCAGGAAAGGAACGACGCAGACAGCGCCGCCACCGCCGGCCTTGGCAATAGCCAATAGCAGGTTTTCACCCATATCCGTTCGAAGAACCTCCATCTCCGCTGTCATCCCTGCCGGGAACATACACCTGCTGCCCCCAAGTCACCGATGTCATCCCTGCCGGAATTGTACTGCAGCCCCCAAGTCCAAGACGGCGCCCCCAACGATGATACGACGACGAACGCCAACGCCACTAGCTCAAAAAGAACTGAGCTTTCGCCCGGCCATGGGAGGGATGGGATTGGGAGACACAGACCCCGACTGTGCCTCCAGGGAGGGGTGCGGCGCCCGCGGGCGACGCCGCCGGCTAGGTCAACAGGGTCGACCAAGGGATTACTCCCGGTCGTGCTCGCACCACCAGCCTGGCCGACAGCAGATCCGGCGACCAGGAGGTCCCCGACGGCTGGATCCGGCAGGGGAGCGGGCCAAGGGGAGGTGGATGAAACCAAGCTTCAGATCCGACGCGGTGGGCGACAAGGATCCCCATAGGCAAAGCTCCTCTTCTGCCGTCGCCTCGCCGCCCACACAGCCGAGGACGACGGCCAGCATCCGCGGCTGCCGCCTGGCGAACTGGCGCCGCCGCTTCACCACCCGAGGCCGCCGCCCTGGCTCACCCAAGGCCCTCCGCCCAAGCGACGAAGCAGCCGAGACCCCGCCGCCGCCATCCTCGACGTCCGCACGGGCTTGCCCGACGGCTGCCTCCGGCGACGGCGGGAGGGGAAGTGGAAGGGGAGTGACGGCGCGGCGGAAAACCTAATCGCCCTCGGGTCGCCCGCGAGGAGCGACGCGAGGGTACCGCTTCTCCTCCATCACGAAAGATGCATGGTCGATCATACCAATTTTTGGTTACAAGAGACACAATCGTTATTCGGCGGTACTAGTTGCCCTCATGAACTCGTCAGTAACGTGCCTAGCGAGCGCCTCCAGAGCGAGGCACACCTCCAGCGCCATGCTCCCTCTGCCGCCTTAGCCTGCATACACCGTCCACCTTGTTCCCCGAGCCACTCCGGATGTCCACTGGCACGCCCCATCATTCGTTTACACGTTGATCCTCGGAAAGCTCCCTGTGAACGTTCCCATGGGAACGGCGGCCAAGAACACGGGCAGGCAACTGTAGCAAAGCTCCCGGGGCCAGGACGCAAGCTTGTCCCTAGTGATGCCTTCATCGCACCACGTCACGGCCCGGTTCAGGAGGGCTCTTGCCGAGTAAATAGCAAAAAATTACCACATTACAGGCTAGGGCTACGGAAAACTATCTGTTTTCTTAATTTTTTAAAAAGCTACCATAAAATTGGTGGGCTGTTCCAAAAAAACCTAATGATTGAGCAGCTAAGTTTTAAACTAGATTATGACAGCTCAGGCCCACTTGTCAGGTTGACAGTTAGATTTAAACATTTTGGTTGACCGTTGACATGTTATGACAGTGGATCCCAAGTATTTTTTAAAGCAATCAGGTCCCTGTTATATTTTAAAAAAGCAACCGGGTCCCAATACAAAAATACAAAAAACAATCGGGTCCTCGCCGGCGAGCTCGTCGCCGGAGCCGATGTACTGTACTGCTCGCATATGACGTCGCCCGACTGCTGGCCGTCGGAGCCAACCCATGGGCTGCTCACCCACCCGAGTTGCTGGTCACCGGGGCTCCCCGTGGTAGCGCTAGCCTGGAGGGCCACTGGTCGCTGGAGCCACCGCTGCTGCTTGTGCCGTCACCATCACTGCAGCTTGCGCTGCCCGTCGTGCTGCTTGCGCCGCCGCCGCGGCTACTTGTGGGGGAACTTTGCATGGGAAACAAAAAAAATTGTACGCACACGCAAGATCTATCCAAAGAGATGCATAGCTACGAGAGTGGGAGTGTGTCTACATACCCTTGTAGATCGCTAAGCGGAAGCGTATATAATGCGGTTGATGTAGTCGTACTCTTCACAGTCCAATCGCGATCCGATTCGATCTAGCGCCGAACGGACGACACCTCTGCGTTCCGCACACGTGCGGCTCGATGACGTCTCCTCCTTCTTGATCTAGCAAGCGTGGGAGGAGAAGTAGATGGGATCTCAACCAGCACGACGGCATAGTGGAGATGGTGGTGGAGAAATCCCGGCAGGGCTTCACCAAGCGCTACTGTAGATGCGATCTGAGGAGAAAACGATCTAGGGAGAGAGGTAGGGCTGCCACCGGGTCGTGGGATTGTTGTGTCCAGCCCTGCCCTCTCCTCTACTATATATAGGAGGCAAGGGGAAGGGTTTGGTCGCAGCCCTAGGCCCCTCCTCCAAGGAGGGCCGGCGGCTAGGGAGGAAACTTGCCTCCCAAGGCAAGTGGACTCCCTCCCACTTAGGGTTTCCCCTTCCCCTTGTGCATGGGCCTTGTGGGGCTGGTGCCCCTGGCCCAATAAGGCTAGAGTGCCCCCCTACAGCCCATGCATGCCCTAGGGACTGGAGGGATCCTTCCGGACTCCTCCGGAACCCTCCAGAAGGTTCCGATACAATACCGGCAAAACCCGAAACTTTTCCGGTAGCCAAAATATGACTTCCCATATATAAATCTTTACCTCCGGACCATTCCGGAGCTCCTCGTGGCGTCTGGGATCTCATCCGGGACTCCGAACAACATTCGGTCACCAACGAACATATCCCAATACTAGTCTAGCGTCACCGAACGTTAAGCGTGCGGACCCTACGGGTTCGAGAATCATGTAGACATGACCGAGACACCTCTCCCGTCAATAACCAATAGCGGGACCTGGATGCCCATATTAGTTCCTACATATTACACGAAGATCTTCATCGGTCAAACCACGATGCCAAGGATTCAATCAATCCCGTATGCAGTTCCCTTTGTCCATCGGTATGTTACTTGCCCGAGATTCGATCGTTGGTATCTCCATACCTAGTTCAATCTCGTTACCGGCAAGTCTCTTTACTCGTTCCGTAATACAAGATCCCGTGACTAACTCCTTAGTCGCATTGCTTGCAAGCTTCTTGTGATGCTGTATTACCGAGTAGTGGGCCCAGAGATACCTCTCCGTCATACGGAGTGACAAATCCCAGTCTCGATCCACGCCAACCTAACAGACATCCTCGGAGATACCTATAGAGCACCTTTATAGTCACCAAGTTACGTTGCGACGTTTGATACACACAAGGCATTCCTCCGGTGTCAGGGAGTTGCATGATCGCATGGTCGTAGGAACAGATACTTGACCTGAATAAAGCAGTAGCAATAAACTAACATGATCAAATGCTATGCTCACGGTTCGGTCTTGTCCATCACATCATTCTCCTAATGATGTGATCCCGTTATCAAATGACAACTCATGTCTATGGCCAGGAAACCTTAACCATCTTTGTTCAACGAGCTAGTCTAGTAGAGGCTCACTAGGGGCACAGTGTTGGCTAAGTATCCACACATGTATCGGAGTTTCCGATCAATACAATTTTAGCATGAATAATAAACAATTATCATGAACAAGAAAATATGATAATAACCAATTTAATATTGCCTCTAGGGCATATTTCCAACACTACTTATGCGCCAGCCGCCAATGCTGCTTGGTCCGCCCGCGGCCCCTGCTGCTAGCGCCGCCCGCCCGTCGTGCTGCTTGCACCGCTGCCGCCGTTGCATGGGCCACCTGTGGCCGCTGCTGCTAGCGCCGCCCGCCCGCTGTGCTGCTTGTGCCGCGCCGCGGCTGCTTATGCGTTCGACGTGCTGCTGCAGCCTTGCTGCGCTACCGTGCTACTGCTTATGCTCCGTTCGCCGCTGCTGTTGTTGCTGCTTTGCCGGAGCCGAGAGAGATAAGGGGAGGAGGGGGAGAGAAGAAAGGGAAGATGAAGAAGAGTGCCCCGGCATGTGGGCCTCGCATGTAAGTAACGGTCAAACAAATAGTCAACAAACGGTTTGTTTAGGAGCGGGCCTGACCTGTCATAACCTCGCTTAAATTTTAACAGTCACTTGGGTTTTTTAGAACAATCCACCAATTTTGTTGTAGCTTTTTAGAAAATTAAGAAAACAGGTAGTTTTTTGTAGACCTAGCCTGTAATGTGGTAGTTGTTTGCTATTTACTCGCCCCTGCCCAAAATATCATCGGCGTTACACTTGGCGCTGACGTTTTCCGTTGCATTGCCCATGTAGGATGCCAGTACGCCATCATATCAACGCTACCACGGAATGCTACACGGACAATGCACACCGTCCGGCGTGAACTGCCGGGCTCAGCACATGGCGCGGGCGCACCATAGCTGCGCGAGTAGGGCCTGCAGTGAGGAGATGGTGGTAGTGGTGTCGGAGATGGTCATCACGGTGTTTGCCTTCGCCTTGAGCTGCTTCCCACTCGCAACGAAGAAATGAAGGAAGCATTCCTCACCGGCGGGAACACATGTATACGCTGGCGGACGACGTCCGACACTGCGTGACTCAATATGCCGGACGACACATTGGTGGTGACTCAATCTGATAGGGAATACCCATGACACTGCAAGATACAAAGAGACGCCACCGAATTACATAGTGCATAACAAAAAAGTTCAATCAGTAGTTTCAGCGAGTATAGGATGAACTATAGAAGACTTGCAGTTATTAGATGAAGGTGACCACCTCGGGCTATGAAACAAGGCTACTTAACCATGCATTAAGAGAACACTCTATCAGGCCATTCGTCAACTCACTACTGTTAATGATCGAATCATTGTACAGAATTAGCTCACAGTAAGCAAGATAGCAGCAATGGAAATAAATAAAGTGGTTTATCACTTCTCATACACCAAGTGAAACAGAAATGAGTAAAGGACAAAATTTAGTTTTCGAAACAGATGTAACAGAGATGGTGCTACAATTTTGCCTCACCCGTTGGAAGTAAACACGACACAGCCTCCCGATGTGGTACGTGTCCGGGTCCATGTACATGTATGATCCGAGTAGTATTGGAATTAGCTTCCGATTAGGATTGCTCTAGTAGCTAGCTAGCCTGGTACTGCTAGCATACGTGCAGCACCACTTCGATCTATCTCACACACGCGAAACACAATACGCCGAGTTGGCCAAAAGGCTCGTGTCGAGCCTTGCACTTTATTTCTTTTTGATCAACTCACGGTACAAGTTATAGGGCTGCTTGCACGCATATAAGTAGTAACAGGCTAGCTAGCTACTAGAGCAATACTAATCGGAAGCTAATTCCAATACTACTCAGATCATACATGCACACGGACCCGGACACGTACTACATCGGGAGGCTGTGTCGTGTTTACTTCCAACAATCACCCCCCTAAACATGACGTCGTCACGTCACAGCTCCGACGTCGATCCTTCTTTGCAGCCCCAAGAACTTCTCTCGATCCACAGCCTTGGTCAGGATGTCTGCTAGTTGATCATCAGTTCGAGTGTAGTTGACCTCCGTCTTCTTTTCTTCCACGCGGTCATTTATGTAGTGATACATCGTATCAATGTGCTTGCTCCTGTCACGTTGCACTGGATTCTCGCGTAGAAAAGTAGTAGACTCGCAACATTGAGCACCACTTGTTTTGGATCTCGATTCATGATATCACCGTGTAGCCTCCCTAGCCACCCACCTTGACACTCTGCTTCACTTGAAATCGATGTCACCACGTTCTTCTTTTGTGATAGCCAGCTTATTACGCTTCCACCAAGGAAATATGCCACATCCGAGGTTCTCTTACGGTCGTCAACAATTCCTTCCTTGTCACTACCACTGTAGCCGTGAAGTCTCACCATCTCCTTTTTGCTCAGCTCAAGACGAGGTTCCATTGGAACATCAATTGGATTGCAATATTTCATCCCACAACTTTCAAGTCCCTTTCTTGTGTATGCCTCCTGGCATGGCGTGATCATGTCCGGCTCATGTCGTACCTCGTTCCTAAGGTAGTAACTCAATATTCGTCATCGATCTTGAATAGCTCTTTCATTTGTAGCTTGAACTTTGCAATCACCTCTTCATCCGCTCCAGTTATCAATAGATCGTCATCGTAGATGCAACTAGTAGACTATCTCTTCCTTGACCTCTCTTGTACATTGCATGCTCTAGTGGGGCTTTCTCAAATCCAAGAGAAATCATTGTCCGATCAAGTTTGATTTTTCATTCCCGAGGGTCTTGCCATAGCCCGTACAAGACTTTGTGTAGTTTCAATACCTTGTGTTCTTTTTCGCCTTTGATGAAGCCCGGTGGTTGGTTCACATACACTTCTCCTTCTAACTCGTCGTTCAAAAACGCGGATTTTACATCCATGTGATGTATCTTTCATGATCCCTGAACCGCGAGAGCGATGAGTAATCTCACCGAGTCCATCTTTGCAATGGGAGAAAACACTTCCTCGAAGTCCACACCTTCCTCTTGCACATACTCTTCGGCTACTAGCCTTGCATTGTGCTTCACACACCCTTCGACATCTTTCTTGATCTTAAAATCCCACTTGAGATCCATGACTTTTTCATTGTTGGGAAGATCCACAAGCTCCCATGCATTGTTGTCGTGGATCGACCCTAACTCTTCTTCCATAGCATGACGCCAACACTCCTTCGTATTCGTGTCCTCCAAATTCGCTGGTTGCTCGACGCTTAGTGGACGGCGTGGTCCACTCCGTTTCACATTTTTCGGGTCAATTGTCCGAAGAATATTCTCCGGATACGGGCGTAACTCCGGTTGAAGCAACACGGATGTAGATGACAGTGTCATGTCCTCCATTACTGTCGGAGGCGATGCAGGTGCGAACATGGCATCATCCCTTGCGTACAAACATGCAGCCGGATGTGCTCCTAATGAATCCTCATTACGTGGGCATGCAAGCATATCTTTTAGTTTTTTTTTTAGGGAAAGCCTACTCTTTATTGATCAAAGACCACAAAATGTGGGATAACTGTTTCGTCATGAGGTTGGCCAAACCACACATGACGCCAGGTGCTAAATTCAAAGCAAATCTAGCTAAACTATGAGCTTCTACATTACTCGATCGACCTTCAAAAATGAATTTACAAGAAAAAGAAGTACTACGAGATTTAATTTCTCTAATGATTGCCGCATGTTTTCCTTGGTTGCCCAGGTTGATGTCATTGATAACCTGTTTAGCATCAGAGGCCACCAAGAATTGCTGGAGGAGGAGATCTTCAGCTGCACACAATGCTTCTCTACAAGCCATCGTTTCCAATATGATGGGATCATCCACTCCCTGAACCACTATTGCAGAACTCCCCAGGTAATTCCCTGTTGCATCTCGGCATACCACCACTGCAGAACCTCCCCTTCCTGCTCTTACTGCGGCGTCAACATTTATTTTTGCGTGGTTTGGGGGTGGTGCTCTTGGGCGTGTAGCCGCACTGCCATTTCTGCTCGGTACAGGAACTGAACAAATGTTCGACTGCTTCTCGTTGATTATCTGCAGTTCACTGATGAATCTCATGGTGAAGGAGTGTATTGATTGCGGGCTTTGGAAGACACCCTCATGAATTGCCTTTCTTCTAGCTGTCCATATGGCCCATAAAGTGACAGCAAGCTTCACAAAGTGTACATGTGATAACGAGTCAATCTGAGAAAAAAGCCAGTGCTTTGCATGCTGCTCTGTATTCGAGATCAAAGACTGCCCAAGTTCCTCGTCCACCAGGGCCCAAGTGCATCTTGCCATGGTACACTCCAGCAGGGAATGTCGCCAAGAATCAGGAGAACCACAGAGACCGCACGTAGATGTGTTTGACATGTGTCAGTGAGCACGAACATCTTCCGTCGGCAAAGATTGCTTGGACAGTCTCCATAGGAACATCCTTACTTTTGCTGGGACTTGAGTATTCCACAACATTTTCCATTGCTTTTCCTCTCCCCTGATACCCGACGAGCCCGCTGAACCTTCAAGCCATGCCTCCCTTCGACGTCTCGTCGCAACCAACATGTTGTAAGCTGATTTGACTGAAAATTGTCCGTTTTTCTCGAAGTGCCAGCACCAGAAATCGGGGACATTTCTAGTACAGAGTGGGATTCCAGCTATTATCTTTGCATCGAAGGGAAGAAATACCTCGCGTAACTTCTGCATGTTCCAGGATGCTGTTGTCGAGTCAATAATCTCTGCAACGTGCTGAGGCGGGTCATCCGCCATGCATCCATATGGTTTGAGCATCTCATCCCGCGGCAGCCAATTCTCTGTCCAAATCAGTGTGTCCTCCCCGTTGCCAATTCTCTTGATAAGTCCTTGCGCGAGGGTGTCCCGACCATCAACAATTGCTCTCCAAATTTGGCTTGGGTGGGATCCCAAGTTGGCATTCAAAATTGTTGACCCCGGAAAGTAAACACTCTTTAATATCCGGGCACTCAGAGAATCAGGGTTCTGCAATAAACGCCATGCTTGTCTGGCTAACAGGGATAAATTGAAAAGCTCAATATCTTTAAAACCTAGGCCTCCCATGCCTTTCGGTTGCGTCATCTCTTTCCAAGACACCCAATGTGGCTTGCGTTGGCCATTTTTGCTACCCCACCAAAACTTCCGTATGAGCATGTTGAGGTGTTCACATAGCCCTCTTGGTAGCCTAAAGCATGACATGGAATACACTGGCACGGCCTGGGCCACGGCTTTCACTAACACTTCTTTAGCTGCAGTTGATAAGGTATTCTCAATCCATCCCTGGATCTTACTCCATAAGCGGTCCTTTAAGTACTTGAAGGCTCCACTCTTTGATGAGCCAATGTCAGAGGGCATGCCTAAGTACTTTTCATTCAGTGTCTCATTGGGCACATTTAGCACTCATTTTATCTCCTGTCTTACATTGTCCGGGACCCCTTTACTAAAGAAAATGGATGACTTTGTATAGTTGATTCGCTGACCTGTAGCTAGACAGTAAATATCCAAAACCTGGTTCACCTCAGTAGCTCCCATACCATTTGCCTTGAAGAATAGCAGGCTGTCATCTGCGAATAAAAGATGGTTTACCGGTGGCGCCGAGGGTGCCACTTGTATCCCACTTAGGTTAGATGACTCACTTCTTGATTTTAGGAGGCACGACAGGCCCTCTGCTGCTAACAAGAACAAGTATGGGGATATTGGGTCCCCTTGTCGGATTCCTCGTGATGGCGTAAACTACTGTAATTTCTTTCCATTGAACATTACTGAAAAATTCACCGAGCTCACCAGATTCATAACAATATCAACCCACTTTGTGGTGAAACCCAGCTTCAACATAATAGCTCGGAGATAGGGCCATTCCACCCTATCGTATGCCTTCATCATGTCGAGCTTTAGGGCACAAGACTGATGTTTCTTTGCCCTGTTCCGCTTCATAAAGTGCAAACATTCATACGCCGTGATGATATTGTCGGTGATTAACCTGCCTGGCACAAAAGTTGATTGCTCCTCTGACACGATCTCCGGCAAAACTTGCTTCAACCGGTTAGATATCACCTTGGATGCAATTTTATATAGAACATTGCAAAGACTGATCGGACGGAATTGTGATAGAAGTGTCGGATTTTTTACCTTTGGGATGAGCACCAAAATCGTTTTGTTTATGCATTCAGCCGACTCCGTTCCATCAACAATCCTTAATACCACCCTAGTGATTTCCTCGCCACAGACATCCCAATGGCGTTGGAAGAAATGTGCGGGGAATCCATCTGGACCGGGCGCCTTTATCGGGAACATCTGAAATAAGGCCGTTTTGACTTCTTGCTGGCTATAGGGTGCATTCAGAAGATCATTCATGGCTTGTGTAACTTTGACTGGTACTGTATCCAAAACATGCTCCATGTCGTGCACCCCTTCAGACGTGTACAGGGTCTTGTAAAACTCGTTGGTCATCTCTTCCAACTCTTCTCTGTCCTCTGTTAACTGTCCGTCTTGCCTTTGAAGAGCTTTTATTTGATTTTTCCGGCGACGACGGCTAGCTCGTAGATGAAAAAAGTATGTATTCTTGTCTCCGTGAGCCAGCCACTCCAACCGCGCCCTTTGTCTCCAGAGGATTTCTTCTCTATGGTAGAGCTCAACTAGGCGGTCCGAGATTTTAGTCTCTGCATGAGAAGGCCCTGTACGGTTTGGGATCAGCTGAAGAACCTCCGGTTCTTTCTTTAACCGTATTATTTCCAATCGAACACTGCCAAAATGCTGCCGATCCCATGCACCAAGATCTCCCGCCATTCGCTGCAGCTTTTCTTGCATGGACTTTACAGTGTCGCTCCCTGTCGCTGTCCACGTCGAACCCACCAGGTCGAAAAGCGATGGATCTCTCTCCCACATCAATTCGTACTTAAATCCTCTTGGGGCCCTCGTGCCTGCACCATGCACGTCACTCATCTTTAGCTCAATCGGCACATGATCTGAGGATGCAGCCGTTCTGTGCACGATTTCGGCCGGAAAGGCTAGCGACCATGCTGGGTTAACCACGCAGCGCTCCAAACGTACTCTGGTGAAGGTGCCTCCTGCTACTTTCTTTTCAAAAGTCCAGGTCTTCGCTGTATAGCCAATATCAGTTAACCCGCATGTGTCAAGGGCATCTCTGAAAGCATCCATCTGCGCTTGGCTGCGATTACCCACTCCGTCATGCTCATGTGCATGTAATACTTCATTAAAATCTCCTATCACTGCCCATGGCAAGTCGCTGGTTCCCACTATCCCTCTGAGCATATCCCAGGTCTTGTATCTTTCCGGCACCTGTGCTTCTCCATACACGAACGTCAGCCTGATTCGTGTTTCTGCAAGGGCATCAACTAGAACATCAATATGATACTTGGAGTAACCGTTAATTTCCACCTTTATTTCATCGTTCCAAAATATTCCGAGACCACCACTCCTTCCGGAGCTGCTTACAGCAAAACTTTTATTAAAACCTAAAGTACCAGCTAGATTCTCCACTCGTGTTCCCTCTAATTGAGTTTCAAGAATACAAAGAATAGAGGGGGCAAATCTTTTAGTGCGCCTTGTGACCTGCTCAGGCGGCTACTTCCCAGGCAAACAGCGCCTATAGCCAATGGGCCAAGCCCACTGCCACCTTGACCTTCAGGCGCGCCCCTGTGAGAGTCTTGCACGCTCCTGCTTCCAGGCCGAGCCCAATCTGCTGTGTCGCGGCTGCTCCCGGCTGAAACACTTTCTGATGGGTGCGAGGAACTCCCACTCCGTGCGAGGCCTTTCTTGAATGCCCACGGCCGATGCTTTTGACATACTCAGCGGGACACCAAGCCTGTCTGTTACTGCGCAACGTGGCACAGCTGATGCGCACGTGTTCATTTCTGCATCAACATACTTTGATTCGTGGTCTTCATGGTCTTCAGGCCCCCACGTATGTCGAAGTGACATTTGTGTTCGTAACATCGACACAAATTTCAGAATTACATCTCGCGTCAGTAGCTTCGATACGAGTCACAATGTTACCCCTCATGTCTGTAACAAGGCTGCTTCTCCACGGCCGAACGCACGCGATGAGCGCTTCCTTCGCTCCGGCAAAGGTTGCACTTACGCTTGTAGCATTGATGTAAGTTTCGGAATCACCCCCCGCATCCGTAGCATCGACACGAGTTTCCGAGCCATGATCTTGATAGCAAACTTTTTCTTCACGGAGAACGACAATTTCTTTAGCCGACACTTGAAGAACTGGATCCTCCTCGTCCACGAGTTCACACATCAACATCATGTCACCTTCATCTCCTAGCTGGGCCATAAGCACCTTCTCCTTCGGGGAATTCTAGCACTCCGATTTGAAGTGCCCCATGATGCCACAATTGTGACACTTGATCTTGCGCTTGTCGAACTTCTTCTTCTACTTCGGAGCGCCATCGTTGGCATTCTTCTGACTTTGTTCGTTTGGCGCACGATCTTGGCGATAGTAACTGCTAGAGTCCTCACCTTCTCTCCTTGAGTCCAACGCCTGCCATTGAGCCCGTGTGAGCATGACAAGCTCATCGTTCCTCCCGTCCCCGAGACTGTACCGCATACGCTCGTCGTGAGCCTTGTAGCGTCCGACGAGATCATCAATGGAGAGGGTCACGAGATCGACACACTGCTCGATCGCTGTGACAATTTGCAGGTACCGGGGAGGAGCCGCGCACAAGAACCGACGGACAACTGAGTCCTCCGTGAGGTTTTCTCCAAGTGCGCGGATCCGATTGACGAGCGTAGCTAACCGTGAAGCGAACACGTCCACGGACTCATTGTCGCCCATGACCAAAGTCTCGTAGTTCCTTAAGAGAGTTTGGAGATTGGCCTGCTTGGCGGGGGTGTGTCCCTCAAACATGAGCTTCAAGGTATCCCATGCCTCTTTCGCCGTTTCTTTGGCGATCAGGTGTTGGAGGACATCCATAGGCATCACCGAATAAATCGCCGAAGCCGCCTGCCGATCCTTCCGGTGCTCGGCTCCCTCCTTCTTGAAAGTGTCGCCTCCTGGATCGACTGCGTCCCACAACTCGTTGGCGCGGAGACCACACTCTATCAGGGCCTTCCAGACCCCAAAGTTCTCGCGATCAAATCCTGGGTACGATGAACTCGCTAGAGCAGCAAATACTTTAGCCGCACCGGTGTATTGTGACAGCTGTTTGGCCTTCTCGTCGTCCGACATGATCTTTCGTTACTAGAAGATCAACCTTGCTCTGATACCAATTGTTGGCCCAGACCGCGCCGAGTACTTCCGGCGACGGTGAGATACAACAGCGATGAACAACGATCCACCGCTGGCCACCGAACCGCTCCTGCCGATGTAGTCTCGTCGAGTATCTCTTACGGCGAGACGCACCGCACCACAGGTAGCTGGCCTCGGATACGCACGTAAAAGCTAGCACACATACACGAGGAGCAAGCAAGCAAGTGGATGGATTATGGAGATACTCTCGTACCCTAGACAGCTAGCATACGTGCAGCACCACTTCGATCTATCTCACCTACTTTTGGCAACCCTCCTCCTATGCAGCAAATTAAGTTCTCATGGTGAGGATGAGCTGTGATAAGGGCAGAAACTCATAATAAATTATCTCCCATTGGATTATAGCCTTGATAAGAAAAACAGAATTATAACCAGATAATTGTGCTCCTGCTTTAATTTGTTGTCTGTCCCGTATTGTCTTATTTTTGAAATGGAGGCAAAAAAATTTGCCTCATCTAATTAATAAAGAAGAAAAGAATTGTCCGGTCCACAAACGGAAAACAAGCGAAAACCATCACAAATGCTCACAAACCGGGCTACACAAGCCAACCTAGCTACCCACATGAAGCCCACACACACCATCGAGAAAACAAGACCATTGCATCGCCATTCAGCACCATCGTCATCACTCATTCGTGAGCCAGCGACTCCTGACTTCATCTTAGATGACCACCGACGAAGTTGTTGCTGCAACAGATGCTCGAACCCATGCCGATCCATGCCATGTAGTCGGCCACCCATGCTAGCGACTATACCGCTCCGGCTCTAATCATGAACATTGTAGGAGAAAAAAGCAGAGCTCACGTCAACCAGGCCCCACGCCAGGCCATCCATCTCATGGCAGCTACCAAGGCCCCTCCACGGCAGCCCGGACTTCACGACGACCCAACAAGGCATGGGAAGCACATTACGCCCTAAGAGATATCGACGAACGCGGGCATGTTACATTTTCAAAGTAACTATTACTACCAACTACTCTTAAATGGTGCCATGTGTATTTATCTTTCTCAGACGAGGAACATGCGCCTTGGCTCCGTGTCCATGGCCACGACAGAGAAATAATACGCATTGTTGTACACACGACGTGTTACCCAAACCAAGCTATAAAAGATAGCATAGAGCAAACATGGCGTTGGCTACTAGTTCACTGAATATCCTATAAGACTAGAGCCCACATTCAATTGAGGTCTTCAATTGACATTGGGACGTCTTATTTTGATCGGGTCAATAATTTCTCAAATCTCTTTTATTTAATTCTTTTATACTCCTCTATAACACTATGCTCCTTAGTTTAAAGAGTCCACATTTATTTGAGGTCTTCAATTAAAATTGGGTCATCCGATTTTGACCGGGTCAATAATTTCTCAAAGCTCCCTTGTTCAATTCTTTAGACAATACACTATGCTTTCTAATGGGTTTGGTTTACGATTTTGACTGGACCAACAATTTTTCAAATCAATCAACAACAACCGGCCTATAAAAACATATCAATCACGCGTATACAGTCACCGACGCAGAAATTTTCGCACATATATATAAAGTTGGTTAGCATATAATACAAAATAACTCCACCCATCAAATCAAAGAATTATAAACAAAAATAAAACACACTCTATCATCTCCCCCACCCGTCAAACATATTCCATTAGTTCCAAAATATAAGGGGTATTTTTCTTTTTGGAAAGTCAAATTCTTCTACTTTAATCAAGTTCAGAGCAAAAATATCGACATCCACAATATTAAGAAAAAAATGTATGAAAATTCATTTTATGATGAATCTAATCATAGCGATTTGATATTATAAACTTTGATATATTTATCTACAAATTTGATCAAACTTAAAATGTTTGACTTTTCAAAAAAATAATACACGTTGTATTTCGAAACAAAGGGATTAGTTTTTTTAACCTAACGGTGCAGCAAAGCGCGCCCATCCCTTCTAGTAGTCGGAATAGAGGAAGGGATGAAAAAGAAAACAAACAAGTTGAGTGAAGGCAATTTTCGAGCAGCTAAACTCTAGTAGGCTTCTACCCGCAAAAAAAAAAAAAAAAAAAAAAAAAAAAAAAAAAAAAAAAAACTCTAGTAGGCTTGAGAGGCATCAGAAATCTGAGGATCACTTGCATTCCCCCAATGGGTTCACAGTGCCGATAATGAAGTATGCAGAGTAACCACTCGCCCCGGCCGGTTGTCATGCATATCAGCCTGAGATTCGTGCCTCGACGATCTTCCCACATGCAGCTGACCTGCAAGACTAGTGAACTTGGCTTTGTACTAAGGTTGCTTGCTTGCTAGAAGCTAGAACCATCTAGACATCTAGTCAACTAATAAACCATCTTTGTGCATTAATTTGCTTTCGTTTCAACCCGTTGATATCAGTCATTCAAGATGAGTGGTCGATCATACGATTTTTTGCTGCAAAAGAGAGACGGTCAGTCATTATTCAGCAGTAGTGGTTGTGCGGTTGTGCCCATGAACTCCCGCAAAGTTCTAGTGTAGATCGAGCTACACGGCACCCTCTATCCACCCCGTTCAATGTCTTTTGAGATTCGTGAGTGTTACAGACTTTTTCTGAGGCATGTAAGGTGATTAGCTGTGGTAGTAGGCCCTGGGCATGGTAGGCAGGCAGTAGACTATTTTATTCTCCGTGCACGTGAACCACTACAGAACACGAAGAACCCCTTCGCTGCACATTTCTCTTCCCTTTCACTCTGTCTCTCTCTCATTAAAGTGTCCTGACATGCATGCATGCAACAGTTTATCAGGAGCTCACTCTCGTTTAGTATTGTTCTCTCCTGTTTAGTATCACTACCAGGAAAACGGGTGTTAGTGGCGTATCTATTTTGGCTATTAATAGCGCACTATAGGTGCGTCACTATTATCACGCCACTAGTAACAAATACTAATGGCGCATGCGTCATTAGTATCCCAAATAATAGTGGCGCACCACATGGTGCGCCATTGATATGCCTCCTGGTGCGCCATTGATATGCCTCCTAGGGCCCTGGTATTTAACTGGGTGCGCCATTGCTATGCCTCCTGGTGCGCCATTGATATGCCTCCTAGGGGCCCTGGTATTTAATTGGGTGCGGCACTAATATGAATTATGGTGCGCCACTAATGTTAATTCTAGGAATTATTATTTTTTGATTTTCTGGTATTTGCACAGGTTACAGAATACAATACACAGCACAGAATAAAAACAACACATAATATAAACAACACATATATAATACAATTCATCATATTAGTCTCCGAATTCGAAATAGCGAACAAAGTTCAAATATTAGACAAGTTTAGGTCTTGAGACCGAGTAGCGAGTTTGTCGTCACATTACAAAGTCGATATCATCTAAACTACCATCACATAGAAGAGAGCTGCGGTCACGATGAGCATCATCGCGATGAAACTGGTCTTCATCCGGTTCCTCCTCCGCTCCCTCCTCTCTCCCGCTAGATAGCGCGCGTAGCTAGCTTCCGCCTCCGCCCTAGTGGTGTACCCTTTGTAACTGTTACCGCTGAAACGATGAACCTGTTTCCGACACTCCTCCCAGTCGTCGTAGACTCCGGGAACCTCACCCTTGTACACGACATACCACGGCATCTCTACGCACTAGACAAACAAAACGTTAGTAGCAATTCACAGATAATATATAAGCAATATATAAGTATGCAACAAAAGGATCGGAAGAGAAAAGCAACACATTAATAGCACGATTCATGGTCCTACTAATAAATAGCATCGATTACATATAAGTTGAACGACTGTCCAAACTAAAGAGACATACAAGTTCATTAAAGTTTAATTACAACATGAGCTAATCGATATTTCAGAACTACATAGCATCACTACTTTCGACTCAACTCAGGGACCGGAGCGTGGATGAAGCCGCCGTCTATCGTGATGGTCATGAAATCGCGGTCGTTGTCAGCCTGCATTTGTAGCGTTGTTTCTATCTCACTGTTGGACGGTTGATATCTAAGGTAGAACTGCCCCGAGGTACGAAGGACATCTTGATGGATGATTTCCGCAAACTCCGACTGGATGCGAAAGAATTCTTGTCTGATGTCCGCGTCCTGGATTGCCGACAAGCGTGCGGCCCAATCTTTGAGATTATTTGGTAGCATAAGGTGATTATGGTCCCGCACGATCGCCCGCATGTGATGGAGGGCGTAGTAGGCATCCTTCTGACCGCCAGGCGGCTGCTTGACGCAGGGGAACGTCGTATTGTGGGTGAACACGTGCTTGAGTACAGCCACTGCACGGCAAATACGAGTACATGTACTCAAAGTCATATAAATTACTAGCATGTTTCTATACATCAAGATTGAGTACAGCCACTGCACGGCAGGAAACACTAGAAACCAACACCCCTCCAAATACATCACCATTATAACAAGAAGGAGCAATGTGGGATGCTGGTGGGATACATACCTCAAGTCTAAGAGCAGCAGCAACGAATGACCGAGGCAAATGATGGAAGCCCTTGCAGCCTCCGGCAAAGCGGAGGCAGCAGCAGGAGGCAGCAGCAGGATGCCCCGGAGCCGAGGATGAAGTAGGGGAGCTGCGGCGGCCCGAGGGGGCGGCGGCGGTTGGTGGGCGGGGCCTCCTCCTCCTAGTGCTCCGGCGGCGACTCCGGCGGCGGAGCGGGCGCGGGGGTCGTCGGATGCGGGGGGTCGTCGGCGACGGTGGAGTGGGCGCGGGGGGCGAGGGGGATCTGGCGAGGGAGGGACAACGAGTGGGACGGGTGCGGGGGTCGTCGGCGGCGGTGGAGCGGGCGCGGGGGTCGTCGGGTGCGGGGGTCGTCGGCGGCGGTGGAGCGGGCGCGGGGGCGAGGGGGATCTGGCGAGGGAGGGTTAGCGATGGACAGCATACACCTACATACAGAGGGGGGAAGGTTAGCAATGGCGCACCTCCAAGGGGTGCGCCATAAGTACCTTGATAGCAATGGCGCACCTCCAAGGGGTGCGCCATAAGTATCTTTATAGCAATGGCGCACCTTCTCCTGGTGCGCCATTAGTAACTTTTTTTTTGGATTTTTGGTTGCATTCATTTGTGAATTGGTAAAACATTTATGAATATGAAAAAATATCATCAAATTTGAAAAAATATTCATGAATTCAAAAAGTGCCCATGAAATTTAAAAATATTCATAAGTTCAAAAAATATTAACAAATTCAATACTTTTTGTGAGTTAGAAATTCAATACCCGAATAAACATAAATAAAAATTGGTATACCAGAATAAACATAAATACCAGAATAAACATAAATACCAGAATAAACATAAATAAATATTCATGAGGACTAGAACAGAAGAAATGTCATTTCCATATGTCGAAATACAATCGAGAAATGAAGACTACAATTTAAATACAATCGATCTTAGCTAGCTATCTTTTCACAATCTTCTTGCCCTTCTTTTTCGTAAATGGAGTTCTTCTCTTGAACGGACGTCCTTTAGGTAGGGTGGTCCTGCTTCTTCTTGTGGTGTATGGCACTTCATCGTCGTCGTCATGTTCCATCTTCGGGTCGCCGTACTTGTCGAAGTCTTGCTCATTGGCGACTCCATCCATTCCGATGATCTTCCTTTTGCCTCTCCTCACGACAACACGACTGGGCTTTGACGGGTCGGTAATGAAGAAGCATTGGTCCACTTGGGAAGCCAGTACCCATGGCTCATTTTTCGCGGTGACGTTTGCGCCCGCGGTCTTGGATTTGGCTTTGGGTATAACCATGGTGGTGAAATACCGGTCTTCTTTTAGGACGCTCTTGGCCCATCTGACACGGAACATCGGGACCTTCTCTCCAGCGTAGCTCACCTCCCAGATCTCCTCGATCCTTCCGTAGTATCTGTCCTTGTCGTTACCGGTGTAGGATTCCATCGTTACCCCGGAGTTCTGATAACCATCGCTCATCATGTCCTTTCCCTCGGTGTAGAATGTGTAGCCGTTGATATCGTACGCCTCATACGTCATCAGGTTGTGCTCGGCGCCCTGTGACAAGGCGAATATGAGTTGTTCTTCCGCGGAAGAATCCTCATGTAAAGGGTACGATAGAAGCTTCTCCTTGAACCAACGCGTGAACATGAGTTGTGCTCTTTGATTATATCTCCGTCCGTCCTCTGTTGGCCTCGGTCATTGTACGTCTTCTCAATAAAGGTTTTGTGCTCTACCACCCAAGGATCGACCACGTCTATGTGTTGTAGCGCGACTAGGTTTGCTCTTTCAAAGTCGGCGAGTCGACCCTCGAAGTCGACATGCATTTCGCGGCGACCCTCGCGGTGACCCCATCCAGCGAGCCTGCCGAGGTGCCTATTGACGGGCAGACCAACCGGGTTCTCGATGCCTAGATAATTCGTGCAGTAGGAGATGCACTCTTCGGTCAGAAAGCCCCTGGCTATGCTTCCCTCTGGACGTGACATGTTGCGAACGTATCCTTTGATGACACCATTCATCCTTTCGAACGGCATCATGCTGTGCAGGAACGTCGGCCCGAGTTGGATGATATCCTCCACGATATGGACCAGCAGATGCACCATAACGTCGAAGAATGCGGGCGGGAAGTACATCTCAAGCTCGCATAGTATCACCACGATCTCTTCCTGTAGCCTTCTGAGTTGCCTCACGCCAACCGACTTTCGAGAGATGACGTCGAAAAAGTTGCATAGGCCAAATAGCGTTTCACGGACGTGCGCGTCCATGATCCCACGTATTGCAACTGGAAGTATCTGCGTCATCAGCACGTGACAGTCGTGAGACTTCATCCCGCTGAACTTCTGCTTTGCTGAGTCTAGGTATCTGCTTATCTTCCCCGCGTAACCGTAAGGAAGTTTTACTCCTACGAGGCAGGTGAAAAACTGCTCGATCTCCTCCTGACTTAGAGTGAAGCACGCGGGAGGGAAGTCATTTCCGATCTTCTTGGCCTTTTTGCCTTTGCGACGACTTTCCGTGTCCTTCGCCTCATCATCATCATCATCATCATCATTAGCGTGAAGCTCCTCCCTGATGCCCATTGATTTCAAGTCTGCCCTTGCTTTCGGCCCATCTTTGGTCCTCTCTGGCATGTTGAGCAGGGTACCAAGCAGACTCTAGCACGCGTTCTTCGTGATATGCATGACATCAAGGCGGTGAGGCACACGGAGGATCTTCCAGTACGGCAAGTCCCAGAAAACAGACCTCGTTTTCCATACCTTCAGCAGCGGCTCTGGCGCCTTTCGCTTCTTTCCCGGCTCTGGCGCCTTTCCCGGCGGTGGGCACTCTTTCCAATTTTTCAACAGCTCGTCTATTTCCTCGCCGCTCCTCGTACGCGGGCGTCTTCGGGGTTCGGTTTCACCATCGAACAGATCCTTGCGTTTTCTCCATGAGTCATCGTCGCGAAGCCACCTTAGATGTCCCATGAACACGGTTTTCGAAGACCCGGGATCTCTATCTAGCTGGCGATACGTTGTGTCATCCATGCACCTGACGCATCTAGAAAATCCGCGGACCACCTGCCCCGCGACATATCCGTAACCGAGATAGTCATGCACCGTCGTGAGCAGTGCGGCTCTCATAGGGAAATATTCTTTCTCTGCGGCGTCCCACGTATTGGCTGGCGTTTTCCACAGCGTGTCTAGCTCCTCTTTCACCAGCCCCAGATACAGATTGATGTCGTTCCCTGGTTGTTTCGGCCCTTCAATTAGCATACTCATGTGAATGTACTTCCTCTTCATGCACAACCAGGGGGGAAGGTTGTACATCCACACAAACACAGGCCAGGTGCTATGTGTGCTTCTCTGGCTACCAAACAGATTGACTCCATCGGTGCTCGCGCCCAGCACGATGTTCCTTGGATCGTCCCCAAATTCTGGGTGTTCGAAGTTCAACGCTTGCCACTGGCTCGCATCCTTAGGGTGACTCAGCATCTTGTCTTTTTTATTTATCTTCGGATCATTTCCGTCATCTTCTCGCTTCTTCTCCTCCCTATCCGCGTGCCAACGCAGGAGCTTTGCTACCTTAGGTTCCGCGAAATACCGCTGCAGACGAGGAGTGATCGGAAAGTACCACACCACTTTTCGAGGAGCTTTCTTCCTCTTCTTGTATCGAGTGACGCCACACACCGGACATATGGTAGACTCCGCGTGCTCGTCCCGATAAATGATGCAATTGTTCATGCACACATGGTATTTCACGTGCGGTAAATCCAGAGGACACACGATTTTCTTCTCCTCCTCGAAACTGGTCGGGCACTTGTTCCCCTTGGGAAGACGTTCGTGCCAGAATGACATGTTCTCGTCGAAGCATGCGTCGGTCATTTTGTGTTTTACCTTCATCTCCAGAGCCATGAGCGTTACTTTCAGGCGGGTATCCTCGGGCCTGCATCCTTCATACAATGGAGTAACCGCGTCTATCTCCAGTTGATCCAGCTTGGCTTTCTCTCGGGCGGCAGCTCTTGCGTTATCCGTCTGCTTGAGAAGCAGCTCTTGAATATGAGGGTCCTGCACCCAGCCCATCGATGGTCCATCGTCGTCTGCTCCGGCATCTTCATCTTCATGATCATGCCCTTCGTCTGCTCCGGCATCTTCCTCATCATCATGTCCGGCATCTTCTACATGATGACTGTGTTCTACTGCATCTACTTCGTGATCATGTCCTGGAGATTCTTCGTCTTCTCGCCAGCCCTCGCCGCGGTTGTCTTGCTGCCCTTCCTCATTTCTTGCCCGGACCCCATGGACGACTTCATAATCATCTTCATCACCTTGCCACCGATAGCCATCCATGAAACCACGCAAGAGCAGGTGGTCCCGCACCTGTACGGAATCCGGGTCCATAAGGCTCTTCAGCTTGCATCTTCGACACGGACATCTTATCTCCGTCTCGTTCTTTTGAAGCATCTCGGCCTTCGCGGAGCTCAAAAACCTATTCACGATGCCTTCGGTCATCGTGCGGACCATGGTCGCCTGCGGGGTAGAGCAAAACGATATTTTAGAACCAAAATTTTTTTTGGCATGACTTTGCCTAAAAATAGGACCAAAAAGAATGCATAGTGCCAAATTCTCGCCGAAACGGAAATGAATCAACATTCCGGCAAAATATTGGCAACTATCGCATTTCAAATACCGGTACCTGCAAACACAAACATATGCAACACCACAAACATATGCAACACCACAAACATACGTAGATCTAGGCCATAAAAAGTGCATGTGCACGATTGTTGGAGGGAGAAAAAAGTAGATCTACAACATAAAGAAAGCTTTCCCCTTACTTACCTATCAAAAAAAGGAAATTTAACCACTTAATTTGGGTGAATCTATGGTGCAAATGAGGTGAGGAGGAGGAGGCACCCGACACAAGCTTGGAGGAGGAGGTGGAGAGAATGAAGTGGAGAAAGTGAGTGTGGTAGGTGGCTGTCCAAAATATCTAGCTGCTCTCAGGTTACCAATGGCGCACCACCTTAAAATGCGCCATTAGTAACCCTGGTTACTAATGGCGCACCTTTCATGTGGTGCGCCATTACTAGTTTTGCAAAAAAATATAAAAATAATAATTGTTAGTAGTGGCGCACCATGGTTGGGGTGCGCCATTACTAGTTTGAACTAGTAATGGCGCACTCTACCCTGGTACGCCATTACTAGTTTTGAAAAAAAAATTAAAAAAAAATTGTCAGTAGTGGCGCACAGAGTGTGTGGTGCGCCATTACTAGTTAAAACTAGTAATGGCGCACTAGACACTGGTGCGCCATTACTAGTTTTGGAAAAAAAATTGTTAGTAGTGGCGCACCGTTGGTGTGGTGCGCCATTACTGATATGGACACTAATGGCGTACCTACACATGGTGCGCCACTGCTATATAGCAGTGACGCACCACATATGTGGTGCGTCATTAATGTCCATATTAGCTATAGCCCTTTTCCTAGTAGTGTATTGTTCTCTCTTTGTTCACAGCAATCTGACGTGCAAACACAAGCTTTCTCACATGCAGATTCCATCTTAGTCTCTCTTAACTCTCAGTAAAATACTTCCTCTAGCCCGGTCAACATATGGCACTGCCAGTCAGGAAAAAGTATGAAGAAATATAAAAATGTTGGCCCGTATGACACCAAGAGTGCGAATTTTTGGTGCTCGCGGACATTGGTGCCCTTTTTTTGAGTGTAGTTATCACCTCAGCACAGACAAATGACAGGTCTACTTTCTTCCTCCACTCGGTGTAGTTGTCACATCTGAGTGTTGGAACATCTTTTAGGCAACTCATCAAATGGTAGCCTCCTGAAATCACAATTGAAGTGAGATCATTGTAACAATCATATGCATTAATCTAACGTTGGTCAAATTAAAGATACAATTGTCTATGCAATTAAATCTATATTACCGTTGGGCAAAAAAATAGAAATAAATGCACCTTTTATAGCAATAATAAAACATGATCATGTTATTAACAACGTTGGTCATAAAAATAACAGAATCATATTTATTTTAATAATCACTTTAATATGCTCTTTAAATTTAATTCTCTTTAAACTTTTATTTTCTTTGTAAAAGAGAACTATAATCAATTTTGGAGCGGAAAAGTATGAATGTAAAATTCATGAACTTTTTATTCTTTACAGAAACTATTCTTTTACTAAATAAATAATTTAGGAATTTTAGTATTTTTTTATAAAATTCATGAACTTTTCTTTTTCTGAAAATTTTCTATTTTCATTTTCAGAAACTTTCTATTTTTCTTTTCAGAACAATTTCTTTTACTTTTCTGTTCTCTAAACAAAATTTGGTTGGATGATTTTGAATAGGAAAAAGCTAGATGAAATTTGCCCAAAAATGGACAAAAAACTATTAATTCTGCTTCTGGAAAAGTAAAACCAGAAAAACAGACGAAAACTCGGCCTGGCCAACGGCCCGGCCCGCGGTCTTTACTGCGCGCGGCAGCTGGTGCAGCCCATGGCCTGTTGGCCTGGTCCGCCAGCTCTACGCCCTCCCTTTTTTTCGGCCCAGGGCGCGCGGCCTCCTCCTGTGGCCGAAAATGGCCCACGGCCCGGTTGGGGCGCTGGCGCGGCTGCCGCCGCCCTCCACTTTCGGCCCAAAAGCTCGTGGCCTAGCTGGGGATCGCAGCGTGGCCTTCGGATCAAATCCGACGGACCAGCGCGCTGATCGGGCGCTCAAAATGGCTCAGCCGACGGGGGGAGGGGCAACTGTTGGGTAACGCAGCAGAAAACAAAAAAATTCCAACCTACGCACCAGCCCAGGACCACTATGGAGACTGCATACAAGGTTTGATCTTTTTCGTTACCGACTCGTAGCACAGCGGAAGTATAGTCGATGACGATCGGCGGTGCAGATCCCCGCAGCTAGGATTTACAACCTCCCAACCGCGAGGATGTATACCCTCATCCGCCCCTCGGACAGCCCTCCGGGAGGCGGTCGGACAGTCCCCCGGACGGTGTCACGGACAGCCCTTCGGGAGGACCTTCGAAACTCGAACAGTCACTCGGACAGCCCTTCGGGAGGACCGTCGAAACTCGGACGGTCACACGGACAGCCCTTCGGGAGGCACTCTCGAACTAAGACCGAAACTACGATCTCTCTACAGAGTTGCACACATACGGTGTCATCTATCCGGCAGGGCTTCGCCGTCCAGAACTAGTTCCTGCCGGAACCCAGACAGCCTTTCGGCTCTACGAAACTATTTCGCTGGGAGGGAGAGAAGAAGCCAGATCATTGCAATGGCACTTGTATGTGAGAAAGAGTTTGTTTGTGGGCAGCCCACTCACCTCTATTTATAGGAAAACCAAGGGGTAAAGTGGCCATTTCCAAAAACCCAAAAATGCCCATGAAGGAACACTTCCACAAGGGCATATTAGGGAAGTAATGGAATAAGTGGGGCCCCATGGTGGAGCCCAACATGTGGCCGGCCACCATCTCTTGGGGGGCCCCCCAAGGGGTTTGCTTAGCCTCCAAGTCCTTCTAGAAACCTTTTGGAAATATCCCAAAAGGTGACTTTCCATAAATATCCCAAAAAACACTTTCACTATTCACGACAACATTTTTCAGCGTCTGGTCGAACTGAAAATATTTATGTGGGCTTAGAACATTTCCAGTACCCACCAAAATAATTTTCAATGCTATCCGGAACAATTCCGGTTTAGTGATTTTCATCTGCGAAAAGCATCTGAAGCGGTTTCGGCAGCTCCGGAACATTTCCGGTTTTCATCCCGGAAAATTCCAAAAAGTTTCCATAACGATTCTGGCATCCTCCAAGAATTATTAGGCATGTGCCAAAACCAATTTGACTTTTTGGTATCCCCTGAAACAACTTTTCAGTTTCACCGGAACTCATCCGATGACCTCTCTCTTCGGAACTTTTCCGCTGTCTCCGAAAAACTTTTTCCCGGAAACTTTCTCTTAGACTCCCTGTCTAGTATTCAGCAGATAGATGACCCTTAAGCGTGTGACCCTATAGGTTCGGTGAAGCATAGACATGACCCGGAACCCCTTCCGATCAATGATCAACATCGGAGCCGTGGACACCCGTATTGACCCCTATACCCACACGAATGAATATTCGAGTGAATCTCCAGTTGCCGTGTGCTATTCCTGTTGCTTCGCGATATGTTACAAATACCCGAGGTGAGACATGTAGGCATCCCCGTGGATCAACAACTTGTCCACTATGCCAGTTACCTCGTTACCGGTATTGTTCTCTTTTCTCGTTCCGTGTTCCGGCATCCCCGTGATCAAATCACAAAGTGTCTGGCCAGACGATGATGGATACCGTAACACCGAGAGGGCCCAGAGATATCTCTCCATCGTCGGAGGAGCAATTCCCAATCTTGAGCTATCAAGTTACTTGACATACTTTTCCATGAACCCGTAAGCCGCCGTAATAGCCACCCATTTACGGATGACGTTTAACAAACCCCAAAGTTCATGAAGCAAGCATGAAGAAACTCGATACTCTTATGGTCAAAGGAATCATGCAAACATTAACCATCTCTGTGTTATTAACCATTAACTTATGACGAATGAATCTCATAGCATAACATCAATTCGGGTCGATTCAACACAAATGTTCTTCTAACATTGTGCCCTCAAAATTGCCGGCATAGCCATGCCCATGATCAGGAAAACAGGATCATCATGCAATACTTGAGCCAGTCTTAGAGGCCAGACTAGGAATACATTTTACCATTTATTATTCCACACGTGCATATGAGTCTTCCTCCGAGCCTCGTGGTTATTGCAGACTCGAGAACCATAGCAGTTATAGCATGGAACATAAACCTAATTATGAACAGGGAGATAATCAATAACATTTATTATTGCCTCTAGGGCATATCTCCAACAGACTCCCACTTGAACTAGAGTCAATAATCTAGTCAATGCTAATGCACTTTACACCTATGGCATACTGGTGTAAAATATGCTTCACTTGTGGTATAGCCTGATGTCCAACGGATCTGACAACTTCAGCTCCGTGTGTAATTTTGCATATCCTCGCGTTTTCACGCTTTCACAAAATTCATATTTTGTGTGGACTTGGCTTTGCATATGTGTGAATCATTGGTCGAAACCTG
This sequence comes from Elymus sibiricus, assembly GCA_039707655.1. NCBI lineage: Eukaryota > Viridiplantae > Streptophyta > Magnoliopsida > Poales > Poaceae > Elymus > Elymus sibiricus. Next base: position 487,469,028 of record CM077671.1, read on the forward strand.
ATTCCTCAGACTGAGCTATGGAGCAACTATCTGCAATAGTGTCCCATAGACCAAAGCCATCTTGGAACCATACTAATTTCATGAATGAACTATATGATTCAACAACTTCTTTGTCGCTTCTTAAGCGTCAACATACTTAGCCTTTGTTATAGAATTCGCCACAGTATCTTGTTTGGAACAATTTTCAACTACCGTGCCACCATATTATGTATTACACAAAACCCTTAACTTAAATCGAAAATCGCATGGAGCATTGATGAAGACTGTATCGATGTAATTACTTACAACGAGCACTTCATAATCTCTGCTTGCGAGAAAACATGTCATCACTACTAGTCTAGTACTTTAATGACATCTTTCACTGTTGTCCTATGATCAGTACTTTGATCACTTTGGTATCCATACTCGCAACAACTTTGGAGTATCGAACATATCTGGTTGTTTTACATACCATGGAATACATGATTAATCCAAACACAAGAGTGTGTGGAATCTCCATCATGTATTTCACTCATCAGTGTTTTGGGACACTGAGTCTTGCAAAAACTCTTTCCATGTGACTTCGGCAAGAATTACTCCTTGGCGTTTTAAATGCTAAAAGGTTTTAGCATCTTGTCAATATGTATTCATTGCTTAGCCCTACTAGGTAAATCTATCTCCATAGATCATCATGCCTAATATTGAGGCTATTTAGCCCAAGCACTTCATCAAAAAACTATTTTCAAATGAAGTCCTTAATTCGTGTAAAGAAATTTATTTTCAATTAACAATGTGTCAAGTACACACGGTTTTTAGAAATATTATTATGCTCCCACTTACTTTCTTGAATCACAAGCATCTTCGATACCCATTTGATGAAGTCAAACCCCCTTTGACCATTCCATCAAAAACAAAGATTCCAACTCTACTTTGCTCTCTTCTGTCCATCGCTGGAACTCTGAAGTTTGCATACTTACTAGCATCCTCTGGATCGACAAATTACTTTGGACTGTATCACATATAAGTCCTAGGTTTCATTTCCATCAGATGGAAATCCTTTTGTCATCCATGTTTCATATCTCATGATTGAAATATGTATTAATTGCTAGTTCAACCCGAACCGACTTTAAGCATCACTACGGTGAGACAATCTCATCGTAGTCAACTCCTTGAACTTGTTATTGCAACAAGTCGAGCTTTATGGATAAACATTTTATCCGTATCAGTTTTTAGTTCCATAAATATTCGTTAGACTCTAAGTCTTCCGAAAGGTGTATCAAGATTTTAATCTCGAATCACTTATATGGAAACTATCCCGGATTGTATTGGCATTTAGCCAATTCCGGAGTCAGGGCCCATCACCGCTTCCTTGTGTATCGTAGGTATGCTGTTGTTCAACAACAATATCTCGTTTGCGCACCTGAGAGGTTTGCACGAGCCTTGCCTACGAGGTTCAGCTGCAAGTTCGACCGAAGTCCATGTTGGAAATATGCCCTAGAGGCAATAATAAAATGGTTATTATTATATTTCCTTGTTCATGATAATCGTTTATTATCCATGCTATAATTGTATTGATTGGAAACTCAAATACATGTGTGGGTACATAGACAACACTGTGTCCCTAGTATGCATCTAATAGACTAGCTCGTTGATCAAAGATGGTCAATGTTTCCTAGCCATAGACATGAGATGTCATTTGATAACGGGATCACATCATTAGAAGAATGATGTGATGGACAAGACCCAAACTATAAACATAGCATATGATCGTGTCAGTTTATTGCTATAGTTTTCTGCATGTCAAGTATCTGTTCCTATGACCATGAGATCATACAACTCACTGACACTGGAGGAATGCCTTGTGTGTATCAAACGTCGCAACGTAACTGGGTGACTATAAAGGTGTTCTACAGGTATCTCCGAGAGTGTCTGTTGAGTGGGTATGGATCAAGACTGGGATTTGTTACTCCGTGTGACGGAGAGGTATCTCAGGGCCCACTCGGTAATACAACATCACTATAAGCCTTGCAAGCAATCTATACTTATACTAATTAGGCACTCCCAAGAAATTCCCACGTTAATCAGTAATTAGGAGCCGTTAATCTGGTGGGACCGAATTATTACGGTGGAGATTAACCCACAAAATCCTTAGCAAAAAAACAACTGATCCTTGGCCAAAAAAATAATTTAACTCCATGGTCTCTTCCACGTTTGTTTTTTTGGGATGGTGTCTTCCACGTTATTTTCTTGCTTAAAGTAGATAGGCATGCGTCAGATCTGTTTAATTTCTATACATAACCTTTGGATGAATAGTGTTCTTTTAATTTTCCAACACGTACGCATCCTAGATACACATGCGTATGTCCATGGACTCTCCTGATTGAGATCCCATCCATGTTCTCCCGATTGCAGTACATATCTTGACACACACATGCGTACATGCGTATATCTCATGGACTCTCCTGGTTGAATTCTGAAAATATAAATCACATATGTGCTCTCCCGATGGAAAACTGAGAAGAAAAAAACCCTCATCCGCATGTTGCCGCAGATAGCCCTCTTTAGTTCGCCGCTCATGTGGACGGATCATCATCAAGGGTGCCCTACAGCCGATGTTCGTCGTCTGCCATCCAACCACGTATTTGTTCAAGCTGTATGGGCCTTCATGTTTCAGCATGCTGAAATCAAACTAAAAAATTGGGGTACGATGCAATCCATCTCCTGTCGTGGTCGTCCATCCATCAAAGTTTATAATCTCCGTTAATAGCTCAGATATTGTATATGTATGAACATATGTCATGATTCACAGTTCATGACCCCCATCATGAAAAGATAAGAGCCAAGTATAAAGGCATAAAAGAAAAGGTACGGCGATCAACTGCGTTGCAAAAATCCTCCTCCTATCCGGCGCAGGGTGGAGGCCAGACATGATATTTTCGGATGCGATGCGCAGATTATATCAGAAGTCAACCGATGCAAGGTAAGGACATCATACTATTGGTGGATATGGGCACAACTACTAGACTAGACTGAAGGGTTACACTGTTGTTCTCCAATATGGTTTCTTACAAAATATGGTTATAACTTATACATGGTACGAAACTTCTTTAATTTACTACGTACTTCTGCATGATACATGCATGAGTGGTGAATTACATTTATTTTCGTAGACCTTGGGTTTTAATGATACCTGCAAGTATTGAGTTTTTGTAGTATGTATATTTATTCCTTATAGGTTTGTCATAGTACATATAGGTAAGATTGATTTAGTTGTCTTTGTACATTATATGATTCTCAGAGATAATCATAGTTTTTACAAAGCGATGCCAAAATTGTTTTTTTGGCGTAAAATTGTGGATCTAAATTCTTTGAAAGAAAAACCTAATTTTCATCACGAGATTCTAAAAAAACAGGTTGTAGATTAATTATTTTACTCTATGAAGCAAAATAGTGCCACTAATATGTCTATATCTGTATGTGGCAGTAATAAGCAGGAGAAAACAAACTTTTGGAACCACCATTATAGGTGCCATATACAAATATGTGTTAGCCATAATTAACTTTTTTTGTTAATTCTTTTGTTAAAGTCCAGACGGTAATCTTCAAATAAAATATGTTTTTGACAGGCAAGAGATGTGTGTGTACCGTTCATGACGAGCAAAAAAGAAGCCTTGAAGCATCAAAGTCATGAAGATTTCCTACGAGGGAAACCGAGGGGGCGGGCGTTGGTTCAACGGAAACTAGATCCTACGTTGCCGATTCTACTACAGAGGGAGGTCGAACTCACATCGGTATTCATGCTCCATCGACCATGTCATTCAACCCCCAAGCTTCTGTTATTTGCAGTCACATTTTTTAGAGAATGTACAATTTGACAAGTTTAAATAATCAATTATCAGTGTACGTTGTTGTGTCTTTGTTGCAAACATTTCATCTAACCTACCCATGTACAACTCTTATCATAACTATATGTTTCACTTTATTTTCACACGAACACCCAACAATATCACATGGCTAAAATCCAAATAAATAAAATCTAAATTATCCCCAAAAATATATCTAAATTAGATGGTTTAATATGTGGTGCTTGCATGCTTTCTCTTGCCGAGGCGAAGAAAGATTATATCATATCTTCTATGAAATATTCCCTCTCGGGCACAGTTTCTGCAAGGCATAATTGTTCTCTTTAACTTTAAAATGATTCATCCAAATTTTCCACATGAGAAGATTGGGTAGGTAGAGTGATCCTTTCATTGAATTTGTAATGATTTTTCAACATTTGATCCTACATAGCGATCTATGTGACACTGAAGGTGGAGGTGGACAATGTATCTTCATAATAATTTTCTAGACTCAACAGCCTTTCAAAATCTAAATATGTTATTTATTGCTTTCAGTTTACTAATTGCATGAAGCATTTTTGTTAGTATGGAACCTTAGATTTTAGACTATGATCTATGTGTTTTTAATTTCAATACATATTTCTTTACTTCTTAGTATTTCATCTCAAATAATGAGATATTTACTGAATATATTGTATACAAGAGAGACGTTTGAATTAACATTGAAGATTTGAGCAGCCTTAAAATTACAATGACTGCAGTGACCAGATTCGTACCAGCGTGCATGTTTCTTCATTAAAAATATTATGTCACTTTTCTAATGAATTTGAAAGATTGTATGTGAACCCTACTTTTCCAGGATTATATTATGTTTCTGAAGCAAGTTACTTTGGAGATTACTTTGCTAGCACATGATGCATATGTAAATTTAGGCGGCCACTTATGCGCGAGAGTTTCGCAAAGGCAGATTTTTTTTACAGAAACTTCAAAGAAATAGCTACTATGCATATAAAGTAGCTCGCCCGTGCGAACGCACGGGTTGACGACTAGTGTGACTAAGGTGTTAGCCACGGGATCTTGTATTACGGATCGAGTAAAGAGACTTGCCGGTAACGAGATTGAACTAGGTATAGGGATACCGACGATCGAATCTCGGGCAAATAACATACCGAAGAACAAAGGGAACAGCGTACGGGATTAACTGAATCCTTGACATAGAGGTTCAACCGATAAAGATCTTCATAGAATATGTAGGAACCAATATGGGCATCCAGGTCCCGCTATTGGTTATTGACCGTAGAGGTGTCTCGGTCATGTCTACATAGTTCTCGAACCCGCAGGGTCTACACACTTAACGTTTGGTGACGATTAGTATAGTTGAGTTATTGTATTGGTGACCGAAGGTTGTTCGGAGTCTCGGATAAGATCCCGGACAAGACGAGGATCTCCGGAAGAGTCCGGAGGTAAAGATTGATATATGTGATAATAGTGTTTTGATCTCCGGAAAGGTTCCGGAATTCACCGGAAGGGGTTCCGGATGTTTTACCGAAGTGTTCGGGTGCAGCAACACTTTATATGGGCAAAAGGGGTAAAGCCCACGAGGTATTGGAAAGTGCAAAGGGAAGTTTTGCTGCTGCCTTAAGCGGTACTACCGCTGGTAAGGCAGTACTACCGCGTAAGCGGTACTACCGCTTGTGTGAAGCGGTACTACCGCTCATTGGCGGTACTACCGCTTGTGCGCGGTACCGCTGGAATCCGAGTGGGACTCTTTCCGTGCGGGCCAAACCGACCTTGTGCGGGGAAAACCGACCTTGTGGAGGTTTTCTCTCCAAGTTTAGACCCCAGGGCTCAACATATAAATAGAGGGACAGGGCTAGCACACGGGACACATCAGGATTTCCCAAGCCGTGTGCCGGCAACCCTAGCCCTCTAGTTCCTCCCGTCATAATCTCTGTAGTGCTTGGCGAAGCCCTGCAGAGATTTTTCCTCACCACCATCACCACGCCGTCGTGCTGTCGGAACTCATCTACTACTTCACCATCGCTCGCTGGATCGAGGAGGTGAAGGCGTCATCAAGCCGTACGTGTGTTGAACGCGGAGGTGCCGTCTGTTCGGCACTAGTTCGTGATCGGATCGAGGGACGACTTGCGATTTGGATCGCGGAGACGTTCGACTACATCAACCGCGTTTCTTAACGCTTCCGCTTAGCGATCTACAAGGGTAAGTAGATCCACTCTACCTCTCGTAGATGCTCATCACCATGGATAGATCTTGCGTGTGCGTAGGAATTTTTTTGTTTCCCATGCAACGTTCCCCAACAGTCCATACATTTTATTGTAGAGACTTCCGTATCAGTCACAGTAGGAAACCCTAGAATCACTTCCAAGGTTCCTTTCCTTTGATCTGATGACGAAGATAATGTTTATCTCGTCGAGTTGCACTGTTCTCCCACTCACATTTTTGAAAGAACCATTTTCTTCAAAAAGCAGACCGTTCTTTGTGGCAAACCTATTTGCCTCGGTATAGTGGTGGGAGAATACCCAATGACTTGGGATAACCTACAAAGTAGCACTTGTCTGATTTGGAATAGGTTTGTAACCTTTTACACAAGCCCCATATTCCAAATGTTAAGAAAAGATATAACATGGTTGGGCGTACCATACCATGACGTCATTTCAACAGACCCAATGGAGCTCTTTTCAGTGTAAAAGCCGCAGTCTCTAAAGCATCACTTTAAAAGGGATAATGGCAAATTTATTTATGTCATCTTTGATCTTACCATGTCATGAATGGTTCGATTACATCTACACGGACTCTCCACTTGCAGTGGTGCTCCGGGAGGTGCAAGTTATGAAACCCCTTTCACAACTCATCAGACATTCGCTAAACTTGTAACTCAAATATTCCTTTCTGCAATCGAATTGTAGAAACATAATTTTCTTGTTACAACAACTTCTACTTCATTTTTGAAAACCTTTCGAATGATTTCAAAAGATCCAGACTTATGTCTCATCAAGTAAATATCCATATATCGACTTGAGTCATTTCTGAAGAGAGATAAATCCACGACTTGCAACAACATTTATTGGACTACACACATCATAATGTATGATCACCAATATGTTCTTTGCTCGTTCCTTATGGCCTGTGAACGGTATTTCAGTCACTTCACTTTTCAGAGGAAAGTTGCAAGTGTCAGATGATTCAAAATCAAACGACTTCAAAATCCATCATAATGGAATTTTTCCTTGCGGGTTTCTCCAATGTGACCAAATGCAGTGCCACACATGTGTGGTATTCTTTTAGTCTTGCGACATTTAGCGTCAGTGTCATGGATGTATCATATTACTATCAATATTCATAACATACATCCCATCTTGGATGGAAGTATGGCCCTTCATGTTATTCATAATACTGAACAACAATTGTTGTTTTTATGAACAACTCTTTTGCAACAAACATTGTGCAATGGCCTAGAGTGTATGAAACTCTAAAATGAATTATGAAAGTAAACACAGAGGTAATATATTATCAACATTCATAACATACATCTCATTCATAATGAAAGTATGGCCCTTATGTTATTCATAACACCGAACATCAAAAGTTCTCTTATGAACAACCTTCTTGCAAGATACCTTATGCAATGGGCTAGAGTGTGTAAAACTCTAGATGAATTATGAAAATAAATACAGATGGTAATACACCGATGGAAGGTATAGTAAGATTTACTATGTTCCCTGTGTATACCTAAACCTCATTCCTGGCTAGTCTTTCAGGCCATAGTAGTTCTTACATCGAGTTGCAACAGAATGCAATCGAGCGGGTATCTTTGTGATTAACTCACAATACCCAAGAATTAGTGATTAACATGTTTAACCATAATTCCCAAGAACTATATCTTTGACCAGCTTTCTATACATCAAAAACCTGTATGACATTCATACATGAGCTGGATATTCCAGTCTTCTTTCCTTTTGCCTTTATACTTCTAACAGTTTAACTTGCAGTATTTCTCATACTCTCAGAAGAAGCACCCAACTTAAGAGTGGCGATAGCCCCGGACTTCCTAGCCTTGAAAGTTTCACTAACACCCTTCGGATACTTCCTTTCTCTTTAAGTTGTTGTTTTATTCACCATCATCATATGACAGGCGTTCTTCTGGATCCCTCTCTTATCAGTCTAATGCATAGTAAACTCCTTTACTAATAGTTTGCAAACAAACATTGCTTTGGATATCTCATATCTTTTAGCCTTTGTCTGTCTCTGAAAATGATTTTCAGATTCCATGAATATCACATAACTATCCAAACTTTCGAAGTTCGGGTCTCATGGAAGCAAACGTATTGCACTTGACTGAAACAGAATTCTAGCTTTTGGATCGAAGGACGAGAGTCTCATGATCCATAGCATTAGCGGGAGAATACCGAAAGTATGCGATAGGACAAAGTCCTTCTCGGCACTCTAGAGGACAATCCTCATATTACGTTTACCAACCGTAAAGTTTTAACCAGATATTTAACAGCTATTCAATTTTAATAGGGAAGGTGGAAACGCGAGCCATTATTCTACAACTATTTTGCAAATCACACTTAGACAGTGTTCAAAATTAATTGCACTGAGAATTAAAAGAATTCAATTCTACAGTGCGCTCCCACTCAAATCAATATCTCTCATAATTGATTGTGAGTGATACAAGATCCGCATTTCAATTCGACGCCATTGACGGGTTCATCACTGATGACGTGAATTTCAATCGGTAGGCCAACTTGCCAATCACATCTCTATGTGACTCTTGTTCATCTTTCGATGCGTGTGTTCCGATCTCAGGACTGTCCTGCCTGAACGTCAAGACAACCAAGTGATCTCGCTGCGAGGTCTGACCTCTCCCGCCTCACACTTCTCTAATCGTTCATACTCATGTGTACATGTCGTACCCCGAAAAGTTAGGTGCCGTGACGGTGCTACACTTGGGAGAACACTAACTACTTGATATTTGTGTGAGAGATCACCCTAATAAAAAGCGACTACCGCGCAATCAAGAAGGGTGCATCATAAGGGATAAACATCTCAGGCAATTCATAATAGCATGATATGGTACAACCCTTTCTGACGGAGAAGTCTTTCATTTCTTCGTCTTCGGCATTCACGTTGGTGTTCACCTTTGCGAAGATTGCCACCACCTTGTCGATGCACCAGATAATATTGCTATCTCTATAGCTAATAAAATAAGTGCATTACATAAGGTTGACACGCAGGTCATTAAAGTGCAATCATATGGCTCCAGCCATCATGCCGAATCATGACACGCAGGTCATGTTAATCAAATTACATCATATAGTTATCGCATACATAATCAAATTAATATGAGCACTGCTATACCACATCATATGCACATGCAAACCATCCTGCAAAACCAAGTTAGACACCTCTAATCGGTTCATGCAAAAACTTGTTTTACGTGGCTTCTAAGGTTTCGAAACAAACCGAAGCTACCAACGTCCATCATCAAGTATGATAATTCAAGTTGCTAGATTAACTTTCCAGGGTGTATGAAACACGAGATAATAAAATCTCGAGCCCCATACTAAACTTCGTCATACGCGTGACCCCCGTGCAGATCATATCTGCATTGCCCTTTCGTCTGCGAAACATCCATCTTTCTTTAACTATGGTGAAACCCAAAGAACTGTTAGCACTTCGTTGATCTGTCAATCAGCATACTTAGGAGCAGCATGAAAGGATCGCGGATTGCCAGAACTTTGTGAGATTCCACCATGCCGTCAAGATCAGGACTACGCAAATTCAAGGGAAGCAACAAGAACATCGGGTAACAGATTTCATCTGCTATCCGCACAAATAATTTTCAGCAATAGATCTCATCTACTACCTAATTATATTGTGCAATAATCTTACATCTCTATGTATTCTAGATCGCAACCTGCATCTACGCATAACCTGGCTCTGATACCACTGTTGGGTAACGCAGCAGAAAACAAAAAAATTCCGACCTACGCACCAGCCCAGAACCACTATGGAGACTGCATACAAGGTTTGATCTTTTTCGTTACCGACTCGTAGCGCAGCGGAAGTAGAGTTGATGACGATCGGCGGTGCAGATCCCCGCAGCTAGGATTTACAACCTCCCAACCGCGAGGATGTATACCCTCATCCGCCCCTCGGACAACCCTCCGGGAGGCGGTCGGACAGTCCCCAGGACGGTGTCACGGACAGCCCTTCGGGAGGACCTTCGAAACTCGAACAGTCACTCGGACAGCCCTTCGGGAGGACCTTCGAAACTCGGACGGTCACACAGACAGCCCTTCGGGAGGCACTCTCGAACTAAGACCGAAACTACGATCTCTCTACAGAGTTGCACACATACGGTGTCATCTATCCGGCAGGGCTTCGCCGTCCAGAACTAGTTCCTGCCGGAACCCAGACAGCCTTTCGGCTCTACGAAACTATTTCGCTGGGAGGGAGAGAAGAAGCCAGATCATTGCAATGGCACTTGTATGTGAGAAAGAGTTTGTTTGTGGGCAGCCCACTCACCTCTATTTATAGGAAAACCAAGGGGTAAAGTGGCCATTTCCAAAAACCCAAAAATGCCCATGAAGGAACACTTCCACAAGGGCATATTAGGGAAGTAATGGAATAAGTGGGGCCCCATGGTGGAGCCCAACATGTGGCCGGCCACCATCTCTTGGGGGCCCCCCCAAGGGGTTTGCTTAGCCTCCAAGTCCTTCTAGAAACCTTTTGGAAATATCCCAAAAGGTGACTTTCCATAAATATCCCAAAAAGCACTTTCACTATTCACGACAACATTTTTCAGCGTCTGGTCGAACTGAAAATATTTATGTGGGCTTAGAACATTTCCAGTACCCACCAAAATAATTTTCAATGCTATCCGGAACAATTCCGGTTTAGTGATTTTCATCTGCGAAAAGCATCTGAAGCGGTTTCGGCAGCTCCGGAACATTTCCGGTTTTCATCCCGGAAAATTCCAAAAAGTTTCCAGAACGATTCTGGCATCCTCCAAGAATTATCAGGCATGTGCCAAAACCAATTTGACTTTTTGGTATCCCCTGAAACAACTTTTCAGTTTCACCGGAACTCATCCGGTGACCTCTCTCTTCGGAACTTTTCCGCTGTCTCCGAAAAACTTTTTCCCGGAAACTTTCTCTTAGACTCCCTGTCTAGTATTCAGCAGATAGATGACCCTTAAGCGTGTGACCCTATAGGTTCGGTGAAGCATAGACATGACCCAGAACCCCTTCCGATCAATGATCAACATCGGAGCCATGGACACCCATATTGACCCCTATACCCACACGAATGAATATTCGAGTGAACCTCCAGTTGCCGTGTGCTATTCCTGTTGCTTCGCGATATGTTACAAATACCCGAGGTGAGACATGTAGGCATCCCCGTGGATCAACAACTTGTCCACTATGCAAGTTACCTCGTTACTGGTATTGTTCTCTTTTCTCGTTCCGTGTTCCGGCATCCCCGTGATCAAATCACAAAGTGTCTGGCCAGACGATGATGGATACCGTAACACCGAGAGGGCACAGAGATATCTCTCCATCGTCGGAGGAGCAAATCCCAATCTTGAGCTATCAAGTTACTTGACATACTTTTCCATGAACCCGTAAGCCGCCGTAATAGCCACCCATTTACGGATGACGTTTAACAAACCCCAAAGTTCATGAAGCAAGCATGAAGAAACTCGATACTCTCAAGGTCTAAGGAATCATGCAAACGTTAACCATCTCTGTGTTATTATCCATTAACTTATGACGAATGAATCTCATAGCATAACATCAATTCGGGTCGATTCAACACAAATGTTCTTCTAACATTGTGCCCTCAAAATTGCCGGCATAGCCATGCCCATGATCAGGAAAACAGGATCATCATGTAATACTTGAGCCAGTCTTAGAGGCCAGACTAGGAATACATTTTACCATTTATTATTCCACACGTGCATATGAGTCTTCCTCCGAGCCTCGTGGTTATTGCAGACTCGAGAACCATAGCAGTTATAGCATGGAACATAAACCTAATTATGAACAGGGAGATAATCAATAACATTTATTATTGCCTCTAGGGCATATCTCCTACAGCAACCCTAGCCCATTTCTCCCCCTCGCCCGCAGCCGCTCCCCTCGTTCTCTCCGCACCCGCCAGCGCGGCTGCTTCTAGCGGTCCGACGCGCCGCCGGCTCGCCGGCGACGGCGTCCGACGCCCCCGCGCCTCGCGGAGCTTCTCCAGCCCCCTTTCCCCTCCTCTCTGTCTGCGTCGCGCGCCTCCTCTGCTTAGATTTAGACGACGGCGGCGGCGGAGCATACCGTAGTGGCGGCTGTTGCCATCCCCTTCGCCGGTGGTGCGTTCCCCTTGCGGTGAGCACGCCGCCGTCGAACGGTGTGGCCAACGACGCCCTTTGCCCATCCAGGGGGTTTGTTCTTCTTCCGGATGGCTCGGCTTGCCGATGCCCGTCCGGATCGAGAGGAACGGCGCGGCCGGAGTAGCGGTGCACTTTGCCGGTGTCTCAAGGCCTTCTCCGGTGAACTTTTGCGTTTTCTTTTTTGTTTGCTTTTCTCTGTCCCTGCTCTAGGGTTCTTGGGGGGGGGGGGTTCTTTTCCTCTTTGCTTTCTACCGGAATACCAACACAAAACTGGCTCTGAAACCATTGATGGAAGTGCTGGATAGCATGGGGTTGGGATTCAGGCAGCGGACGAAGGAGGGGATGATTACCTTCTCCCTGACTTGAGCTGCCAGTGCCTGTGGCCATGGTGGAGAGGGACGAGTGCGTGGGCGAGGTGGTGGCGCTGGTTGCAGAGAGATGGAAAGGTGGTGAGGCTTCCCGTGAGCACCGCACTAACCCTAGATCGGTAGGGAATATCGGTGGGGTTTGTGGCGGCGGTGAACTTCGTGTCCCGTGCCCCGGCCCCCCACCTCTGTTAATATAGCGCGGGTCACAGGGGCCCACCAACCATATGAGGGTTGGGCGCCCCCGATCAGGGTGCGAGTCAGGGGCCCGTTCGACCCGTTGGGTTCGAACGGGAGGAGATCAACCTAACACCATCTACTCTTTACCGATGGCGTATGTATTTACCATTTGTCAGACACGTCACATGCTCCCTAGCACCCAGTCCATGGCCACGACAAGGTTGGCTACCACATAATACTCCAAATAGAGGAAAGAATGGAAGAAGAGATACAAGTAGGTTGAGTGAGATGCGAAGTGTTTCCAGTTGAGATGTCGGAATCTGAAGGACAGTAAGTGGCTAACCTTCTCAACCGCAAAAAGTCGTCCTTCCCCATATCGTACCTTGGCCTGCTGTGCGGTGGTAGAGGCCTCACCAAACTGGATTTTTTTTAGAATGTTGGTAGTTATTCTACCAAATTCATTGATCAGGAGAAAGAAGGTCGGTCCAGTTTATAAGGAAAACCGGACCCGAAAACCAGACAAACGACGCCTTCCGGCAAACACACAAACACATCCTTACGAGCCACGGGTCCCTCTGACCGGATCCACCCCAAGACGATGCCCCCAAGAGAGAATGCGACGTCAAATAGCGCCGCCATCATCCGATCTAAACAAGATCAAGGGTTTCCCCCGGAGCACGACAAGAAAGGTAAGGTGGGAGCAACTACATCGATGCCTCCAACAAGGGGACGACGCCAGAAGGCGCCGCCATCGACGACTCCGGCCACAACCGGAGTACGGCTTTCACCGGCCGTCCCACCTACACAGCTCGAGCCCATGATCCGATCAGCCTTACACACCAAATCACTACCCTGCCTCCACGGCCGACCGCACCTCCCCGGCAAGCATGACGTGCTTCCCACCTTGCATCCGCGTCCCCCACTGGACGGAGGATGCAACTGTCGCAGCGGCGCCATTCTTCTCCCATCGAAGGATGCAACCAAGCAGGACGCCATTCGTCTCCTCGAGGATGCAACGTCTGCGGGCCATTCATCTCCGACGAAGGATGCAACAACCACCGTGACGCCATTCCTCTCCCTCCAGCCACCACCATCTCGTCCTCCCACCCGCAGCAGCATCGAGCTTTCCGAACCACCATCAGAAGGATGCAACACCGAGCAAGGGTGCCATTCATCTCCCACAGCTTCTCCGGCACGGTTTATGGTCAGCAGCAACGCTGACCCCGTCGCCGGCCGAGCCGCCTCCAGACCCCCAGCCGCCAGGGCGCCAGAACCGGCCGGCTCGCCAGATCCGGCCGCACCAGGCCAGGCAAAGTCGGTGCACGAGCCGCACCGAGACTGCCTCCACTGGCGACGAGATCCGGCTTCCACCGCGCCTGAGGAGCCGCCGGCGCGCATCCCGCGTCCTGCACACAACAGATCTGTGCAGGGGATGGCGCCTGAGCACCTCGCACAGTCGCAGCCCACGTCCTGCCGCGCTCACCGGCGCCAGCTCGCCGCGCCGCCCCGGATCTGGCGCAACCGCACCGACCATCGCGCCCGCCTGGCCCACCGTCGCCTGCCCGCCACGCCCCAGCTGCCCGCCGCGCCCCTACACGCCGCGCGCCAGCTCGCCGCGCGCCTGCACGCCGAGCCCACCGGCATCTGCTCGCCGCGCCCGCCGCGCGCCTGCTCGCCGCGGCCCTGCCTGCCGCGCCCACCGGCGTCTGCGCACCGCGCCCATCAGCGCCTGCTCACCACGCGCGCCGCGGTCGCCGCGCCCCACGCCTCTCCGTGGCCAAGCGCCCCCGCGCTGCCTGATCCGCAAGAGAAAAGGAAGGCCTCGCCGCCGCCGACGCCGTGCGGGCTTTGCCCGGCGGCGCTTGCCGGCGGCGGCGAGGGGTGGGGGAGATCTGGGAGGGAGCTGGTGTGGCGGCTAGGGTTTCGTCCGGGTCGCCCGCGGGGGAGGGCGGATTGGGATCCTACTGTGCAGAAAGTTGTTCATCGCTGCAACCCCTGGCAAGAGAAGCTCATGTCGTCAGCAGCCCGGCTTCCGCTCACTAAAGCTTGCATTTCTGTGATTCCTACTTTTGCCATGGGCCTGTTAATTCTTGGGGAAGGTGTCCACCTTAAGTTTGACAAAGTTCGCACGAGGTTCTTCTTGGAGGCAGATGCCAAAAAGAGAAAATACCACATCATCAAATGGGTTGACATCTGTAGGCCTAAGTCTCAGGGAGGTCTAGGAGTTACTAATACCAGACAAATGAACCTGGCCCTGATCACCAAATGGATCTGGAAACTGTCCCAGAATGATTTGGGATTGTGGGGTCGACTTCTGAAAGCGAAGTATTTCCCACACTGTTCTTTGTTTGCCTCTGACGTGAGAGGCTTCAAAATTTGTAATGGTGTGCAAAAGTGCAACGAGGTGTTTTTCCTAGGAGCACATTTTTTGTTGGATTTTGCTAGTAGGCCTTTGGCCCAAAGCTTGAATAAAATCTGAAATTCTCATGGCCCATTTGCGTTGGTTGTGTCTGTGGTGTGAGTGGGACTAAATTTTAGTCACATGCCGCTAGTTGGGAGAGAGCTACACCACCTTATAAGGTGAGCTCTTCTAGCATTTGTAAGAGAATGAGAAGAGAAGAGGCCATCGCACACTCCTCCTCCTCGCTTGCCTCGTCATGACGCGCCGCGCCACGGGTTGCGGGATTGAGTCGAGCCGAGCTCATACCTACGCGCTTATTTTTGCCGGTCAGGAACGGAGAGTCCGTAACAAACACGCCACGATCTGAGACGTCGGACCGTGGGCTGTAACCAACTCGGACGTGGGTCTAGTCCATGTCTCTCCACCCTGCCCCGCATATATACGTGAGGTCTCTGCCAACCCCTAGCCGCCGTCGCAACATATGGTTTTGCAGCATTTCAGATCATTATGCCGCCATCCAAGTCTTCTTCATCCCTCCTTCCGGCGTGCATCGCGAGAAGGGACAGCTGGCCTCCAGAACCCCGCCTCTCGTGATCCTGTACGGGAGAGAGGCGATCAGGTTTTTGGGGAGCACACTCGCGCAACTGATGGCAGCGACGATTTCCTCAACGACAACTTCTTCCCCGATCTCGGCAACCTCTTCCTCAACGACATGGGCGACAACATCAACGCTGGCGGTTCTGCTCCCGCTGCACCGTATGCGATCTTGTCCTCTCTGTTTGAAATCATGCTAGAATTCTTATGTCTAGTTTGTGCCGTAGATTTAATCTATTCGTCTACTATGCTAGTCCGCATGATTAGTTCAATCTCTCTCATTGCTGTCATGATTTATTTACTATTTATTCGGATTAAATCTCATAGTAAATTGCTCGTCTATTCAACATTTTTCAGTTGGTAACGGAGCGAACACAAAATTCTGGCTAGCTACTTGTACTCTGTAAAGCCTCGGGCAAGTTTTCCGCCAAATCGATTTACCCTAAATTGAGCAGTGGGACAAAAGTTTCTTTCACCAAGGCTCTGTTGGCTGCCAGTGTACCTTTGAAAGTCCGAATTTTCGTCTCGCAAGCAGCTGCAAACCGTCTACGGTCTGCGATCAATCTTGTAAAATGACCCGGGCCGGGCAATGGGTGATGTGCACTCTGTGAGGAGCCGTAGAACAGAAACCACACGCTTTTGTGTTGTGCTCGGGCTGAGTTTCTTTGGACTTGCGTCCGTGAGGGATTTGGGATTAATTGGAACCCTAGGTCGCATAAAGATATTTTCAGCCTATTAAATTCTTGCCGTGGGCAACAAGTAGGCTAGCCTAGAGTTGTTTCTGTGCGCTAGTGTGCGCTCTCTGGACGTCTAGAAATAAACTGGCCATCGAAGGAGCCATTCCGTCTCACCCGGCTAACTACATTTTCAAATGGTGCATTTATTTTCAGCTATGGTGGCCTCTAGGGAAGAAGAAGGACAGTGAAGCTTTGTCGTCTATTCTTCAAATGATCAAGCAGTTGCACGCTGTCCACTGAAGCGCCCCATCTAGCTAGGTTGTCTGTTCCGCCATTAGCGCTCCCGTGGAGTTACAATTTGTAAGAGTGGTTTTATTTGTTTCAAACTGGTTGCATGGTGACTTAAGTTGTTACTGTTGCCTGTTTCAACTTTATTAATTTGAAGTCAGGCACAACTTGTGCCTGTTTCCCAAAAAAAGTAAATTGAGTGAGGGCTGAAACTTTTAGTAGCTCAACTCTGGTAGGCTTGGGAGACATCAGAAACACTGCCCATTAGTTTGATGGTTCACCGTTGCAATGTTGAACTAGGGTGAGTGACCACTTTAGTATTTATAGAAATAAGCATCAAATCAGTCCCTGTATGATCTCCCCGCATACAACTGACCTCCAAGAACGCTAAAGTTGGCTTTGTTATGTAGCTGCTTGCTACACTCATACTCACTTCATCATACTCTCTACATGGTCTCATTCGGCATCGCTTTGCTTGGCATAGTTAAATATTAAATGATATAGAGAAAAGTATACTTTTCGTCCCTCAACTCTTCGCAAAGTTTACTTTTCGTCCCTCAACTCTAAAACCGGACAGAGTGCACCCTGAACTCTCGAAACCGGTCATTTTTCGTCCCTGCTGCTGAGTCAATCCGGTTTTGACCACGCGTGAACAGTACGTCCGATGAACAGTGAATTCAAAAAAAATAGTAAACAACATCAAAAAATTCTGAAATTTTATGGCATTGAATATACTCAGGTGCGCCACGTGCGTGCAAATTTTCGTCATGTTTGGAAGTTCGAGGAGCACGCAGCAAAAAAACAAAAGTAAATCTACTCCGAAGTGAACAGTAAAATCTAAAAAAATAGCAAAAAAAATCAAAAAATTCTAAAAAAATTTGGCATCAAAGATGCTCGCGTGGGCAAGGTGTGTGCAAATTTTCGTGGTAAAATGACATCCGAGCAGGTCGTGCCAATAAAAACAAAATAGCGTACGTGTGCGTGCCGCTTCGGGTGGTTTCCAAACCCTCGGATCTTATTTTACCACGAAATTTTGCACGCACCTTATCCACCTGAGCATCTTCGATGCCAAAAAATTTCAGATTTTTTTTTGCTATTTTTTTGATTTTACTGTTCATTTCGGAGTAGTTTACTTTTGTTTTTTTTTGCTGCGTGCTCCTCGAACTTCCAAACATGACGAAATTTTGCGCGCATGTGGCGCACCTGAGTATCTTCGATGCCATAAAATTTCAGAATATTTGATATTTGTTGCTATTTTTTTGAATTTACTGTTCATTGGGTGTACTGTTCACTCATGGTCAAAACCGGGTTGACTCAGCAGCAGGGACGAAAAATGACCGGTTTCGAGAGTTCAGGGTGCACTCTGTCCGGTTTTAGAGTTGAGGGACGAAAAGTAAACTCTGCGAAGAGTTGAGGGACGAAAAGTATACTTTTCTCAATGATATATGGTGTGTGCATCAATTGATGTAGAAACTGGTGGTGTTATCCTCCTTTTCGAGAAATAAAAAGAAGCATGGCCTAATTCACCAAATTTGTGCATTAATTTGCTTCCGTCCTTTTCGAGAAATAAAAAGAAGCATGGCCTAATTCACCAAATTTGTGCATTAATTTGCTTCCGGTTCAATATGAGCTAGTAGTACCAATCAATGGATTTGATCCTCATTGATAGCAACTACAGAAAATGAGTGGTTGATAATACGAATTAATTCTACAACTGATAGACATGATCATATTCAGCAGTAGTGGTTGCGCCCATGAACTCCTCCTCGGCGACGAGCCTAGAAACTGCGAAAAATAAGTGATTCCTGGAGTAAACGACATAAGAATAGCCAATAGGTCACCCACAAATTAAAGATTAGTGAATGCTTTTCACCCATTATATTCTACTTGCTATAAAATTTGTGGCAGTTAGAGAACCATATTGTATTTTTTGCAAAAAAGAGATAACCAAATTATATATTCTCTGTGGCATAATATGAATATATATGAAATAAAAAATTTATTTTTCTGACATTTTCAATACATTAAGGATAATGCAGGGTGTGAGGGCCAATCTGCTAGTTCAATTTATTCTAAATATATTTCTCATGAAAGCACATTTATATGGAGAAATTGTTTGACAATTAAATTTTCTATGTAAATATTATGGCTATAAATAATTATGGGCTCCACCGACAATCAAACGGTGACATATTACCCCCAAAGAGATTTGGCCCAATGAGAGCAAGTTACAATTCCAGAGTAAGTATTACTATCAACTGCTCTTAAATGATGCCATGTGTATTTATGTTTTCTAATTAATACGGGCCACATGCTCCCTGGCTCCCCGTCCATGACCACGACAGAGAAATAATACACTTGTGTTGTACACGCGACATGTTACCCAAACCAAGCTATAAGAGTAGGCACAAAGCAAAGATGGTGTTTGCTACCAGCTACCACCTAATAGTCGGAACAGAGGAAGGAATGGAAGAGAAAACAAAGAGGTTGAGTGAAAGGCAAAAAAATTAGCACCTCAACACGGGTAGCATTGAGAGACATTGGAAACCCAAAGATTACACATGGTCAAATTGGTACATGGGTTCACCGTGGCAATGCTGAAGTAGGCTGAGTAACCGTCCACTCCGGTTTTGATGCATATCAGCATCAGATAAGTGCCTGGACGACCACCGTACATGCAGGATGCAGCTGACCTCTAAGACCAGTGAACTTGCTAGAACAGCCATAGGTAACGTGAGCTACACTTACCATGGCTTAAACTACGCGATCATGTACCATGCCCCTGTTAGCTACGTTCTCTGCTTCTTCTGTACGTGCTTGCAACCCGCCGGAGGTAGCTAGTTTGTTATGTGTGCGTGTCTCTAGCTTCGTGTGTATGCTAGGCGTGTTTTCCTTCCGAAAGCAATCGATCGGAGCGTCGCGTAACTGTATCACTGACCTCGTGGGAAAGTACTCGACGAGTCAGGGACAACATTTGGTATCAGACCTTTGGACGTTCGACGTGATTTTTGGAAGGAACACGAAGGATCATGTCGAAGGAAGCAGGCAAGGAGATCTTGGAAGCATCTGGCACGGCTAAAGTACTTGTCGATCTGCCACATCCTCGCGCCAGTGACCTTAGGGCCCCTACCAGCCACCTTTGCGTAACTGGATTCGTTATTAAGAGGAAGAAAGAGAAGGAGATGAGGAGAGAGAGGGGGTGGCTGTGAGGGTAGGGCCCCTACCAGCCACCTCTCCGTGTCTCTGTCTCCCTGTTTTCCTTATTCCTCCTCCCGTACACCTGCGAGAGAGCCACGACTGCGAGAGAGCTAGGGCTGGTTCCAACATTTGGCATCAAAGCCACGTTCGAGGGGGTGATAGCCGGCAATGTCTTTGGTGCTGTACGCCGGCGGATCGGGCAGGTCACTGCCCATGCAGTGTCCGGTGCTCACCGGTGAGAACTACACCGTTTGGGCGATCAAGGTCGAGGCCAACCTCGACGCGGCCGGGCTCTGGGAGGCAGTGGTTCCGGCGGAGGACGCGGCGGCGGCGGTCATCGCCAAGAAGGACAAGCCCGCGAGGGCGTATTTGCTCGGGGCGCTCTCCGAGGACATTTTGCTGCAGGTCTCGTCGAAGAACACGGTGGCGGAGCTATGGGCGAGCTTGAAGACAAGGTTCATCGGAGCGGACCGGGTCCGGGCGGCACGGCTGGCCACTCTCCGTGGCGAATTTGAGCGGATGCGCATGGCGGAGGACGACACGCTGGATGCGTTCGCCGGCAGGATCGGCGGGATGGCGGCGCGCTACGCAGGGCTCGGGTCGACGCTGGACGACGCCGAGATGGTGAAGAAGCTGCTGGACTCGGTGCCGGACCGGCCGTACGCGACGGTTGCCGGGATCGAGCAGTTCTGCGACGTCAGCACCATGGTGTTCGAGGAGGCGCTCGGGAGGCTCAAGACCTTCAAGGAGAGGACAAGGCGGCGCTCGCAGGCTGGCGGAGAGTGGGCGGACGAGCAGCTGATGCTCACGGCAGCTCAGTGGGCGGCATGACGGCGTCAGCAAGGCGGCGGCTTCCACCACGACGACGACGGGACGGCCAGCACGGTTTTGGGCGGCGGAAAGAAGAGGCGAGAGCGCTGCTACAACTGCGGGCAGTGGCGAGTCCAATGGGCAGGCTTCAACAGGCTGAAGCCTACCCTCTAGAAAAAATGACTTCTTTTTTACTACTACTATTATTCATTTACCCAGACCAACTAGTCTATTCTCGCTCGAGCCAGGAACTAGGAGAAGCGAGGATGCCAATCCTACCCTAGGCAGCCAGCAGCAGGCTCCTCCGGTCCTCCCCGACTCGACCTCATACAGGCGCTCCACGGCGGCACGGCGACCTGGTGCAGGAACTCCACAAGAACGCCTGCGTGCGGACGTCAGCACGCAGGACTCGCACGTCATGGAAGGCTCCTGACTGCGGGGGGAAAATCGTGGTTGGCCGGAGAAGTGGAGGTGCCGGCCGGCTGAAGCTATGAATTAGCTCGCATAGCGGCACACCGCCACGCCCCGCTCCGAAGTGACCCATCGACGCGTCCAGCGCATCGGCTGTTAGCATCTACAGCCGGAGCCCTCATACCCGTCTCAAAAGTCTGGGCAGGCCGCCCGGTCAATGAACGGTCACAAAAAAAAGACCGAGCCAGACCCTGAAACGGGCCTCAAACGCTTGGGCTGACCGTCGCCGCAGTGTGAACGTCGCATGGCGCCGCTCCGGCTCGCCGTCCGAGGTGAAGGCCAACCGCCGGCTCATCCGGCAGAGGCAGGCGGAGGCAGACGAGCTCGACGTGGAGATAGCGGCGGAGGAAGCCGCAGCGGAGCAGCCGGAGGCGCCGAAGGGGGCCGCAGCGGAGGCGCCAGAGGGGGCGGAGCTGCACTGCCGCACATTTATCCGCCGGAGGACACGGAGATCGTCGAAATATCCGACAAGGAGTAGTTAGTTTGTACGTAGTATGTAGGTTTTTATGTTTGCATGTTTTTGTATGGATTTGAGAATCTAGTATGAGATGTCCGGTTGCAGCAGTGTTTATTTGAGGCGTGCCCGGTCACTCCCCGCGGACGCGCCCACGGGCGTTTGAGGGGTCATTTTTGCAAGTTCGGTTGTAGATGCTCTTAGAGCCTTAGAGGGACAAGTTTTAATCTCCAATTTGCTTCTATTGCTTTCTGTAAAAAAATGTGATGGGTTGCTTTCTGTAATTAGTCTACCGAAGTATCAATTACAGTTTCTTTTCTAGTTCATGAACTATTAATTGCTTTAGTGTAAATTACAATTTATTTGCAGCTTCTTTGTTAAGAAGGTTCAAAATTTAATTATTTTAATTTTTTTAGAAAAATCCGGTAAATACTACATGTTTCTAGTAGTATTCTGGGAAACTTTGAGCACATTTGGATAAATGGACTAACATGGTGTTGTTTTTCTTCGACGAACATTTCATATTTTTTGCCTTACCTTTGAGCCCACCCTCCATTTCTTTCCTGGATTCGCCACCGACTGCGGGCAGCGCGGTCATTTCAAGTTGGACTGCACGAAGCCGAGGAAGGGCGCAACGGCGGAACAGGCTCTCCTCGCCGACGTGGACGACGTCGGGCCAGCTCTCCTCTAGGCCGTGGCTTAGGGGGTGAGTGTTGGGAATAAAGCCACGGCAGGACTCGTCCAGTGTGTGTGTGCACGCTAGCTGGGCGAGTCGGGTGTGCTCCGTGGTCGCGTCGAGTCATAGTCTGGCCATAGTCTGACTTGTGTATGGGCACAGTTTGACTCATGTACAGGCTGTGTACGTGCGTGAGTGTGTGTGTGTCTGTTGGCGAGAGTAGCGGGAGATCGCGTGGCGATCGGGTGCAGCCGGCTCCGTAGGATGTGTTTGTGCGCGTCGAGGGCGCGCCGGGCTTGCGGATCGTGGGCCTTGGAGAGTGGAGCGCGGCATCGTGCGTGTGCGTACGCGTATAAAGGCCAGTTCTTTTGATAGCTTTTTTGGGCTTCTAGAATAAGCTGCCTCCTACCTAGCTTATTCTAGAAGCCCAACTAAAAATATTTTTTCAGAAGCCTACTAGTGAAGTCTTAATTAGTAGGCTTCTGAAAAAATAAATTTGGTTGGGCTTCTAGAATAAGCTGGGTAGGGGGCAGCTTATTTCAGCTTATTCTAAAAGCTATCAAAAGAACTGGCCCTAAGGCTCCTCCTGTGTACTGGTTCATTAGACAGAGCAGTTCGTGCTGCGGGAAGAAAAGGGTGCCGTTCGTGCGGCAGGCGTTCGAGCGTCGGAAATCTCCGTGTCTCTGTCTCCCTGTTTTCCTTCTTCCTCCTCCCGTACACCTGCGAGAGAGCCACGACTGCGAGAGAGCTAGGGCTGGTTCCAACACTGTGAACGTTCCCGTGGGAACGGCGGCCACGAATGCGGCCAGGCAATTGAAGCTAGGCTCCTGGGGCAGGACGTGAGCTTGTCCCTAGTGCTGACTTCGTCGCACCACAGCACGGCTCGGTTCGGAAGCCAGCCCGCCCAACCCAGGCCCTTGCCCACGATATTGTCGGCGGACTCAATCTGATAGGGAATACCCATGACACTGCGAGATACAAACAGACGCCACCGAATTAAATATAATATTGCATAACAAAAAAGTTCAATCAGTAGTTTCAGCGAGTATAGGATGAACTGTACAAGACTTGCAGTTATTAGATGAAGGTGACGACCTCGGGTTATGAAACTAGGCTACTCAACCATGCATTGTTGTACAGAACCCTCCTATAAGGTCCTTCGTCCACTCATTACTGGTAACTAGATGGAAAGTGCGGCTTGCCGCACCCCGCACCCCTGCCGGGTGCGGTCACATATAACCTGACACGGTAGGTCACGCTTCAAAATCGATAGGTTGACATGTTAAAAAACTGAGAATGCCTTCATAGATAACATAACTGTGTCCAATACATGGCATCCAGGCAGTGCAATCTGTTACAGTAAAGGCTTAGCAGCATTTTGACTCCAAAAGTAAACCAACACGACGAGTCGTCACAAATTAAATACGGTAGTTCAGCAATTATATAGACAAAGGGATTCATACGATTAATAGTAGTTGGCAGAGATTGTGAAGTGCAGTACCTAGCTAGCATCAAAGTCCCGATAGTCTCTCGGTGGAAACAAGTTCCCACTTCGGTTCACTTGGATGTGGTGCTGCTCATCAATCTCCACTATATCACAGGTGCATCTATACTTTTTTTTACGATAAAGAGGTGCCTCTATACATATACCACAAATAACCATGATCCTAATACCTGATCAAGGCATACAAATCCACAGAAAATTAGCCCTCAAACTTTATGTAGCTCAAGTACATCTTGATGCAAGTTTCCAACTGAAATAGGCCATGAGAGGGTCCTCTTGCAACTCGACCTGTACGTACAATAAAATGACATCATTGATTTGATATACTGGAAATTGAAGATATAATGTACGATACTGACAATATGGTGACCAGTTGTGACAACACCGCTTATTAGTTTACATGAGCACAAACCCATGCACCAAAGCTTGCAGCGAGGCAATAATAATTAGGTTTAAACAGAATATGATGTTCCTTCCATACAAATTAGTAGCGATTTAAAAACTGCAGATTAAAGTTTGAAATTAAATAAAATGTCAAAAATATAGACGCATATTTATGAATCTTAGTTATTTGATTGGGAAGACAGTCGTGGGGACAAATGACATTCGTATCAAGCTTAACAACAAACGGCACTATTTCCCATATTTGTTCGTCAGAGATATAGGTATTCAAATCAAAATACGTAAAAGAGGTGAACTGACAGAAAAAACCAGCATACTTAAAAAAATGTTTGTCAAGAATAAAATTGATTGCTCCTTGCCCAATTGCGACATATGAATATCAACTATTAGTAGGAAAGAGGTTAAGCGGTCAGAAGTCCAGGCTACTTGTGTTTACTCATACTCACATGATGGCTCTGAAGCTTTGGCAGTTTTTGTGTAGTTACTAAAAGGCTGGAAGCTACAACTTCTAGGACATGAATGGTACCTGCATGGAAACAAATATGCAGACAGTAAACCAAGTGATGAAATCAAGGTGTATCTCATGCTGATTATACTAATAAAAATATATAATCTACTGAACTTGCTTGAGCTTGTGTTTGGAATAGCATCAATGGTTTACTATGTCTAGGCTACAGAGAAATGCATGTAGAAATGCTAGAACTTACTGAGAACAAAAAAGTGATGTACACACTGAATTTAGACCAGGTGACATGGTAAGACCAAGCTATTATTTTGATGGTACACTATTATTCTAAGTATCAATTTTGAAACACGCTATCATCAACCTACATGCTATTTTTTTCTAATACATATTAAATTTATTACCATATGACCAAGGGCATTTTTAAAGCTCCTTGCAGCAAATGAGACCATGTATGATCAGAAATATGCCATAACAGCCAGAACATGATCGATTTGAAAGACAACATAATCCTTCAGGGGAAAGACATCATAATCTTTCAAAATAAAACAAAATAAGCTCTTGCACGATCTCTTGAGGGGAAAGGCTGTCTTGAGTACTACCCATAGCCATGCTAAGAGGGCCACCTATTTAACAAAACCAACAATATTTCGGAGAACACTCTAACTTTTCAAAGCCATTGTAGTAGATAAAATTTAGGGAGAATCTTAGATTTACTAAAAAAACTGAATAATAATGTATTCTATGGCCTCGAACACCATCATAGATCAAAATACAAGTAACTACCACAATGTACATCAAAACTTACTATTGCCTTGTACCAGACTGGATTTGCTGATATCTTCTGAGAATAATATTTTGATCGCATATACTTTCCATGTCCCTGTTTGAGATCTACAGAAATGAAAGCCTTCTGGTTAAGCAAAACTCAGAATTTCTGAAAATTTGCATAATGTTGACGATAAATGGGATTATCACTTGTTGTTATCACATGAACACTGAAATTGTACTGATTCGAACCACTAATTTATTTCTCTTGCTCATATTATTTATCCCGCTATACATGGGATCTTTTAGTGATGAATATTCAGATAAATATGGTTCCATACATGGTTTTCACCATTGCAGCAGCATCTAATAACATGTTTTATTACATCAGGCATGATAATATAATCTGATGAAATTACAGTACTCACTTTTCAGTACTGTTTTGGAAAACAATTATATTTATTTATAGTGCACCCAAGATTCTTGCAAAAGTTAAATATATCCCAACTAATTTATTCTATGGCTAGTGTGCAAGAAGATGTATTCAATGTTGTAATACTGTACATATAGTAAAGGAAGAGAAAAGATTACCGACATACATACACCATAACTGGCCTTTAGGAGTTAGTTTCAGAATCTTTTTCGCGATGACACCAATGCCGTACCATAATAGCTTAAAATCCTGATAGATGTATAAAGAGCATGTACATTAGATGTATAAGAACTACTCGAGTAGTAAATTTTGCTCTGAGTGTGTTATAAGATAAGCGCATCATCATTCCTTAATGGGGCATGTGCAAAAGGAACCGGAAAAGCAAGCATCACATTCACAGGTTACTCAACAACTGGTTGTGGCTAACAATCACATGACACTACGGCAAAAACTAACAGATCCATCGACCAATTACTCAGTGCTTACATCGGAGCCTGGCTCGCATATGTAAATGAAACCTTGAACAGGTGCACGATTAGGGATTTCTGAATAATATAGTTTTGCAGCTGTTTGTATGCTGTCTTCAGAACATACCTTGGAATTGGCACCAAATCAGAACATGTAGAACATTTGCTTTACAGCTGATGTAGCACCAGTTATCAGTTAACACAATTTCAGTGATTCTAAATTTTAACTTGTATCATATAAAGCGACATCATGTATTAGTATTTATTAGGAACTTGTAAAGAACAAAATGTAAGCATGGAGATGATATTACTGTTAGGAGCATTGTATATTACCATGATGTCGCAGGGGTCTAGCCCAGCCAAGTCTGCAATAGTTGTTTCCGTTGGTCACATCGATTCTGCTCCATGGCTTGTGATTTAAGCTGATAGGGTGTGCTCCTGGTGTTGCATAGTTGCAATAGTAGTTAGTTTGCAGACCTAATATAAAGTTATTACCAAGAAATACAAAATGAACTCTAGAAACTATGTTTTAAGATTACTGCCTAATAATGTTCTGGATCTACAGAGATAAATATTAAGTATAGGAAAAAGAAGTATCCTATACTTTCCAAATGAGCAATATACAGAGCTGCTCACACAAAGAGTGTACTTCTATTGGTATATAGGTAGATTTGGTTTAGCACAATTATATATATGAAACATATGGGGAAATAATGGGAGTCTAAACACCACACGAAGTGCAGCCCCAGAATGATTAGATTTCACATTAGTATACTGCACTGCTGCCTATTTTGGGCTAACATTTCATAGCCATATCAATGCTGCATACATGATAAAACGAAGGTTTAAGAATTGTACCGCAGTTCACTTGTTGTGCATACAGAGTAACAAAAAAACATCACATGATCCAAGATAAAACCAGAAACGGAAAACCACCCTTCTGTTATGCGAGCAGAATGGTACAACTGGGACAACCCTAAACATCATTCAACTATATCTGAATAGCACTTGGTCCATGGCATTTGTCTGTTGCAGCAACACCATTTTTAGCACCAGCGACAGCTCGGCAGGTAGACGTGACACCAAGTTCTCACCACAGGTGGATGGATAAATTTCCTGCCATACTACACCACAGAAAGGAGATCAGTAGAGAAAGACCCCTGCGGGTTGAGCAACCAACAGTGAGATCCAATGCCGTCACATCAGGGGGAATAAACACATTTAGAGGGCACAACAGGAAGGCGCACTTTCTCCTTCCCCTGTCCATCTCCATCCCACTACCTCCCTCTCTTCCTCCCAGCTCTCACCGGCAACAACACAACGACGATGGATCTCGGGGTAGCGATTGGAGGAGAAGGCTAATGAATCCGCTAGCCGGGGGTGACGAGGACCGGCCGCATTACCTGGGTGAAGAGGAGGGAGGCGAAGAAGCCGGCGAGGAAGAAAAGGAGCCGCAGCAGCGTCTGCAACAGGCCACCGCCTCCGCTCCTGATGGCCAAGCCACCCTTCATGGCCATGAGGGGATGACACAGGGAAGGGTCGGTCTCGATCCGGTGGGGAGGAGGAGGAGGAGGAGCGGATGAGCGGCATTGGCGATGGTGCACTATGCCTGGCCCATTCCCGTCGACGCGCCGGCCGGTGGCGACGGCGCGCTCCGCCTGGCCTCCTCCCGTCGACGGCGAGACGGCGCCCTTCGCCGGGAACAGCGGTGCCGGCTTCCTCTCTTCCCAAGGCGTGGCGAGCGAGCTCAACGGGGAGGCGGCGGCGCGAGCGGTAGAGGGAGGCGAGCGCTAGGAAAAGGCGGCTAGGGTTCTCACGGTCTCACCCAATGGGTCGCTCCCCTCACCCTTACGTGCAGGCCAGCCATCCACAGAACGCCACTCAAGGGG
Organism: Elymus sibiricus; assembly: GCA_039707655.1. Lineage (NCBI taxonomy): Eukaryota > Viridiplantae > Streptophyta > Magnoliopsida > Poales > Poaceae > Elymus > Elymus sibiricus. The sequence goes on from CM077671.1 coordinate 487,497,296, forward strand.
GGGACACATGAAATCCCCAAACTACCCTTGGCGGGCACCCAAAATTACTGGCGGTGGCACGCCCTCGAAGCACCCCACAAGCAGCACCAGTCACATCCACCTCCACGGTGGCTGACAGAAACAGCCCACCCCGCCTGTCATGGAGAGCCAGAGCGGTAGCGCGGGTGGAGGAAAATGGGCACTATTCATTGATTGTCACATCAACTCGATCCAACGGCCAGAATCATCCCATCAAAATATCCGATGGGCAGAACTTCTTTGGACAACTAATCGGACGGTCCAGAGTGCAAGTGCCCTGAGAAGGCTCCATACATGCTCACAATGTAACAATGGGATGATCGACTGATTGTACAGAATTAGCTCACAGTAAGCGAGATAGCAGCAATGGAAATAAATAAAGCTGTATCACTTCTCATACACCAAGTGAAACAGAAATGAGTACATGGACCAAATTTAGTTTCCGAAACAGATGTAACAGAGATGGAGCCTACATTTTTGCCTCACCTACTTCTGGCCAACCCTCCTCCCGTGCAGTAAATTAAGTTGCCATACACTTTTTAACTTGAACCAAGCAAAAGTAAGGTGAGGATGAAGCTGAAATGATAAGGGCAGCAACTCACAAGTCACAATAAATTATCTCCCATTGGATTATAGGCTTGATAAAAAAAGCAGAATTATAACTAGATAATTGTGCTCCTTCTTTAATTTGTTGTCTGTCCCGAATTGTCTTATATTTGAAACGGAGACAAAATCTTTGCCTCATCTCATTAATAAAGAAGAAGAGAATTGCCTGGTTAACAAACGGAAAAACAGACGAAAACCATCACAAATGCTCACAAACCAGGCCACACAAGCCAACCTGGCTACCCACATAAAGCCCAGATACACCATTGAGGAAAGAAAGCCATTGCATTGTAAAGGTTTCCATTCAGCGCCATCGTCATCACTCCTTCACGAGCCAGCAACTCCAGACTTCACCCCAGATGACCACCGAAGAAGCTGTCGCTGCAACAGATGCTTGAACCCATGCCGATCTATGCCATATAGTAGGCCACCCATGCCAGCGACTAGAGAGCTCCACTTCTAGTCATGAACATTGTAAGAGAAAAAAAGCAGAGCTCATGCCAACCAGGCCCCGCACCAGGCCATCCTTTTAATGTCATCATCAATAACAAGGCCCCTCCATGGCAGCTCCGACTTCACGACGATCCAACAAGGCATGGGAAGCACATTACGCCCTAAGAGATATCGGCGAACGTGGGCATGTTACATTTTGAAAGTAACTATTCCTACCAACTACTCTTAAATGGTGCCATGTGTATTTATCTTTCTCAGACGAGAAACATGCTCCTTTGCTCCCTGTCCATGGCCACGATAGAGAAATAATATGCATTGTTGTACACACGACATGTTACCCAAACCAAACTATAAAAGATAGCATAGAGCAAACATGGCGTTGGCTACTAGTTCACTGAATAGTCGGAATAGAGGAAGGGATGAAAAAGAAAACACACAGGTTGAGTGAAGGCAGTTTTCGAGCAGCTAAACTCTGGTAGGCTTGAGAGGCATCAGAAATCTGAGGATCACTTGCATTCCCCCAATGGGTTCACAGTACCAATAATAAAGTATGCTGAGTAACCACCCGCTCCGGCCGGTTTTGAAGCATATCAGCCTCACAGTAATTTGTGCCCCGACGATCTTCCCATATCCAGCTGACCTGCAAGACCAGCGAACTTGGCTTTGTACTAAGCTTGCTTGCTTGCTAGACCCTAGCACCATCTAGACATCTAGTCTACTCGGCCTAATAAACCAACTTTGTGCATTAATTTGCTGTTGGTTCAACCCGTTGATAGCAGTCATTCAACATGAGTGGTCGACCTTACGATTTTTTGCTGCAAAAGAGAGACGGTCAGTATTCAGCAGTATGTGGTTGTGCCCATGAACTCCTCGTCGGCGACGAGCCTAACGAGCGCCTCCGGGTCGAGGCACACCTCCAGCGCCATGCTCCCTCGCCACATCGGCCCTCATACACCGTCGCCTTCCCATCCACCTTGTTCCCCGGGCCGCTCCGGACGACCTCCGGCGCGCCCCATCCAAGTCGTTCCCGTACACATTGAACCACGGCGAGCTTGTCCTTATAGCGCTGACTTCGTCAAACGACGCAACGGTCCTGTTCAGGAGCCATGCCGCCCAGCCCAGGCCCCTGTCGACTAAATCGCGGGCGGTGGAATTGTGGTGACGTTCCCCACCGCATTGCCCGACGGTGACGCCCTCCAGCTTGCCGAAGGGCAGAGGGATGGGGACGGCGCAGCAGCTGCCAAGGAAATTCCTGTCAAACACGGGCAACAACATGGAGATCATTACATCGTCGCCAGCGCCGTCCCCATCGGCTACGCCGTGGTTCATCCACATGGCGATGAAGATGCTGTCAGCAAGCTCGGTGACCTGCGCCGCCAGGACCGGGCACGAGCCCGCCGCGGTGTCCGGCCGAGCAGCCTGTCCGGTGAGGCGTCCTGCATAATGTTCGGACAAACCCTGGACCAACTCTCTCTCTCTCATTCGCTCAGACGAAGTTGAAAGAAGGACAAGCTGGAGAATAAATTTCTGGCGACGAACGCCTGGCCGCTCAAACGGCCGCCATTTAGCACAAACTGTGTGGCACACACCACGTTCCCACGAGCAGTACAGGGGAGGGACTTTTATGCCCAGGTGCAGTCACACCACGACGCTGACGATCCGTTTGCACTGGCCTCGTGCGCATCACACGCTCGTATGCGCTCAACGCGGCCAGCCACAACCGATCGTAACGATCAATCCCACTGCCATCTCCAACGACCATTGACTGGAGCTATACACCTACGTGGTGGACTCGTACGTGAGCACAACCTCACGCACCACCGCGACACATACGCGCACGCACGCACTCTGGGCGCACCCTCCACGGCCACGGACACAAACACGGACGTGGCAACGCACCCGGCGCTCGAACTCGTCCTAGACCTAGACACACACTCTAGTCACCACGACGAGTTGTGGTCATAAGATACGAAGCACCGATACTTCAGAAATCTCTGTATCGCGGTTCAGCACTTCGCCGATACCCCGATACGCCAGATAAGGCTTCGATACCGGTATCCCTGAAGTATCGTCTTTTTCAATCTATCTATTCTATTATCTACTAAAAGGAAAATACGGAGGAAAATAAAGAGATTTGCTAGAAAATTCCACGTTAATCAGAATATACCGGCCCTTCATCTAATGGACCATTATATATTGAAGTATTACAGCCGTTTGATCTTCGTAATGTGTAAAGTTATAGGAAATTACGCACTTCTACCATCAAATGTGAAACACCCCCCGTGTTCTACTCATATCTCCTCAACGTCATAAAATCCAGCTGTGTCCTACTCATATCTCCTCAACGTCATAAAATCCAGCTGCCGACGTATGGGCCCGTCTTCATTAGCGTACGTCTGAAAATCTTATATCTTTCATCTATATTACTATTAAACAAGCGAACGATTTCTTTCTTAAAGCCACACAACAAATGTACCCAGCCTGATTAGCATCGCTGGATTAGACCCACTTAATAAAATCTAATGGTTAGAATTAATTTAATCCTAAGTCAAATGTGCAGTTAGCAATTTAGAATGACTGACCGCACTCCACCGGCAGAGGAATATTCCACACGGCGCGTTCAGATAATCCCACCAATCACGCTAATCCCAACCAAAACAAATCCTACCACTAGCGCCCCACGGAGGCACCCACGCCGCCCCATCGAGTCATCGCCAACCGCTCCTCCGCTCCGCTGGCCCTCCACGCCCAGGCGATCCTGCCGGGACCGGAGGAATCGGAGGTCGCCGCTCCGCCCTGTTCCATTCAGGAGATCGCCAGAAGCACCTTGCTGGTTCTCATGGTCTTTGAACGAAGCCGGAATAACAGGCACCGATGGCCACCAGGCATAATCAGCAGCACGCGCCTGCCGCTCCGCAGCCGTCGGCCAACAGAGGTGAACCACACGTCCGCCTGCCCGTCGAATCAATCTTTCTCGCCGCGCCGCGTTGGGACAATTGATGTAGTGGTTCTCGATTTGGTCCCGCGCCTGCGCCGTTGGGTTCTCGGGATGTGTTGTTCATATGTACGACTCTAATTTGCCAAGATCGGATTTTTATCCATGTTTTCAACCAGGACAATCTGATGCGTGCGAGTTGCTTGCTGGATCCGCGCGTCAAGCAAGCAACTGCTTATCTCTAATCATGTTTCTTTGTGGTGATGTCCAGGTGCTGCAGTACCTGCAGGCAAGCTGAGGGCCGCCGCCGCCGGCGTCGGCCGGGCCGATGCGGCTGGGAACAGGAAGGTGCTCGGGGACATCAACAACGTCGTCCACGCCAAGGTCCCCGACGAATAAGAAAATCAGCGGAACGATCGAATCCCCGTCCTGTTTTTCTTTCTTATGTTCTTTGTCCTGAACTGAATCTCGTCTTGCTCGCTGCAACGGCAAGATCCAGCTACTTGTCCAGTATACTGGTAGGGATCAATTGGCCTCAAGCTCCCAATCACCAAGAGCTTTGGCGCAACTCTTGAAGAAGGCCTAGGCAGATCCATCCAAGGTACGGACGCGATCCTCCTTTCTTCTTGCATGCCTTCTAAAGCAATTTCTTGATGATGAATTCTAAATCGGTTTGCAGGGTAGTTGTGCCTCCAGCAGTGTGATGCTTTTCCTGTCGACAAGGGCGCGATGTTTTTCCTGCATACTGGTTGAGCCTTGTTTCAACTTTTACCAAGTAGTTGGAACATGCGATTCCACTAGCCATGGCGTTGTCCAGTATACTGATGAGGCCTACATATTTTGCTGATGCAGGTTGGAGGGGAACATGAACTATGCAGTCCAAAATAGCAGATACAGTATAAAATAACTGCAGCTCAGGTCATGTATTTCTACAACGACCAAAGAACAAGGCTTTTTTTAATACGACCTCGACCAAGCAATTTAAGCTTATATGTGTGCTCTATATTCTCCAGTGGTGCGTATACTGAGAGCGCTCATGATTCAAGGCAAAAACGCTAGAAACGGTGACAAACTTTGTACCAGCAGTGATAGCGCGTTGAAGGATGCTGATTGTGGCGATCCAACTTCAACAACGTGCTTGGCACTCGTGAGTGGCAAAGTACAACATGCCGCATTTTTTTTAAGAAACCCCTTCAACGGATGTATGCAGTATGTTGTGACGAACTTCTTCTTCGGTACAACCCCCCTAAACACATCAACGGATGAGATCTATCCATACCCCTTCATAATAAAGGGTAGGATGGTCCTTTTAGAAAATACGTCGTCCAGACTGCCCGTCTACGCCGCGATGGGCCGGCCCATTAAAGGAATGCATGTATGACCCGGTCGTCCATATAAAACAAAAAGTATATTGCTAGGCAAGGATTTGAACACAAGACCTCCTACTACAAGGAGCAGGTTGATAGCCACTAGACCTAAGAAGCACATGTGATTAATTACGCAGCAAAACGTATTAGAAAGGCTGTTACCAGCGCCAGATCCTAAAAACAAAACTGAAACATTTTTTCTGAAAAAGTGAATAGTTTTTAAAATGCGAATATTTTGAAAACATTGTGAATTTTGGAAATCTCAAACTTCTTTTCGAATTTTAAACATTTTTTTCAACGCGGACATTCTTTGAAAACAAACAAAAATTCAAGAATAGGAGGTAATGTAGCAAACATTTATATAAAACATGAAATATTTTTTGAACATTTATAAAAAATGCAAACATTTTTAAAAACATGATCAAATTTTGAAAACTAGCGGGTACTGTAGCGATTTTTTTTAAAACGAACCTTTTCACTTTCTTTATCAGTTTTGGAAAACGAAAACAATTTTGAAATTCTCAAACAATTTTAAAACACAAACATTCTTCGAATAAGAAACCAAAAACCAGATTCATGACAAACCGGACACCGTAGCATATGCGTTTATCTCATAATGCGGCTGGCCCATCTTGTTTGTTAGATCCCTCGCCTTTGTGTGAATGAGCCACACTTTGTCGCAAAAAGTAATAAAATTGGTTTTTCGTTGTATTTTGTGCTGTCATCCTTTTCTTGAATTTTGAATCCTTTTCAGTTAATTGAATTTTTTTTGCAACTTTCTACTGAACTTTTTTAAAATCTGTGATTTTTCCACAATTTTTTTTACAAAATTTGCGATTTTTCTGAATAGGTAGAAATTCTGTTTCAAAATGATTCACAAAATTGAGAAAAAGTTGACTAATAGGTAGATTAGTTTGTACAAAATTTTATGAAAAAAGAGATGAACTTTTTTGAAATCCGCGAATCCTTGGGTCGGCCTAACAGGCACATGTTCAAAATTTTGAAATATTCTTTTGAATACCAAAAAATATTCTTGCATTCAAATAATGTTTACAGTTTTAAAATGATTCTGTTTTCGAATTTAAGAAATGTTTGGACTTCAGAAAACAGTGATATATTTTTTATAAACCTACGCGGTTTGAAATTGGTCTTCAACATAAATTTTTGGGAAGTTGTTGACAATTTTGGAAAATGTGTTGAAGTTTATAAAAAATTCATACATAATTTGAGATTCCCAAATTGTGGACAAATTTAAGAAATGGTTACGACATAAGAAAATGTTCATGTTGATTGATAATGACAGAAATTGCAAATAACAAAATCACTCAAATTAAAAGAAAACTACATGCATTTGTCTGGCCTAGTCTAGCACACTGCTCTCAACTCGTAGTTTTTCTGGACTATAGCTAACTTCTTGCAGCTGCGTGAAACAGACATATGAGGAAACCATGTCAGGTTTGAACGACTTCCGACATGGTTGGCACGTTGTGACACGTCCAGCCATTCATCACTCCTTAACTGACAAAACTTTAGAAAATTCACAAATGAACAAAAATTCAAACAATTTGACGGATGTAAAAAAACACGCTTTCAAATGGACCCTTCCGGCCTACCTGAACACCCTCTGTTGCAGCACCCTTGAAATGAGTCCAACTTTTGCAAGAACGTGGGAATGCCCATGGTAGGCAACGACTTCGACAGCGTATGCAAGTTGCGACACGTCCGGATCTTTTTTAATGGAGAAAACTTCAAAAAATGCAAAACTTATCAAAAACCGAAAACTTTTGGAATGCTTCGTTGAATTGGTCGTACAAAAGTCCTGGAAATTTTTGGGGTCATTTAAGGGATGTCGAGAAATGAGGTGCTCCCAAACCGATTTTTCCTATCCGACAAGAACACTTTGTGTTGAACATGATATTATTTTGGAAGTTTCAGGACTAACCACAACTTTTACAATAGGTGGGCATGCCCATGTCACGCAACCTTTGCCTTGTATGAACGACTTCCGACACCGTATGCATGTTATGACACGTCAGCCCATTTATCAACCTTTTTTCATGTTATGACACGTCCGCTCATGGTAGGCATACATGCCAAGTTTGAATGATTCCCGACACCATATGCAAGTTGCAACATGTCTGGTCATTTATCGATCTTTTTTTACCGATAAAACTCCAAAAAATGCAAAATTTGTGGAACATCAAAACAACTTGGCATGGTGCATTGAAGTAATCATACAAGCAATGAAAAAATTGAGGTCCTTTGACGGATGTCTATAAACAACATGCTCTCAAAACGGAGCATTCTGGCCTACCCAAGCACCCGACGTTGACATTCTTGAAATGACCCAAACTTTTGCCAGTAGGTGGGCATGCCCATGATAGACATCCATACCAGACTTGATAGAAAAAGTATTTAAAATTATAATTTGAACAGGTACTTAAAACCTTTGTTTTAAGTTTTTAACATAACTAATAACTACAAAAGGATTGAATTGAAAATAGTAATGCTTTTATTAAAAAGCATTTAATAAATATTTGAAGGAAAAATTCGAATTATAATTTTTAAAAATTATTTAAAACTATTAATTTGGTATTCCAAATAATATTTGAAATTTTTAAAAGGCTAAAATTAATAAAAAAATTCGAAAAGGTGGATAATGAATTACTGAAAAAATAAAATAAAAAATAAAAAAGAGAAAACAAAATAAAAAAGAGAATTAAAAAATTAGAAAAGCGTAATGCGGCAGATTGCTTTTCGAGAAAAATATTCTGTTTTCTAGTAATTGTTTGCAATTTCAAGTTTGTTAAAAATTGTTCGAAATTTTCTTGTTTTTATATTTTTTTCATAATTTACAAAAATTTACGTGAATTAAAGATAATATTCCCTTTTTTGAAAATTTAAAATGTTTCTGATTTATTTTTTTCAAAATTTAAAAAATGTTTGGGAATTTTAAAATATGTTCGTGCTTTTGAAAAATTGTTCAGAATTTGGAAAATGGTTCAATTAATATGTTTTGTTATCTGAAATTAAAATGTTTGCGTTTTTAAGGAAATTTTAGGGATTTAAAAAAAATGTTTAAAAACATTTCTTCTTCACAATTTTTGAAAAAAAATCCGGATTCGGCGGTGTACTAAGTTCTTGAAGAGTCGCGCTCATTGTTAAACACCCACAGTTCTTAGGTCAACTGGTTTGGATCTGTTCCTTATGATCTACAGGTCCCAAGTTCGAATCCTTTGAAGGACATTCTTTTCTTTACTTTTTAGAAATTAGATCGCTGATGCTAAGGGTGCGAAACTACAGCGGCCAGTTTAATGGGCCGGCCCAGTCGGATATACATATGTCGTATACGTACAAATATGGATATAACTAGTCAAAAGTCCATATTACCCTTTATACGTATTGTGAGGGGGGTTGTACCGAAGCGGGACTCTTTTTTTTTGCGCGTGACCGCCTTTGCAGCAGTATTCTTGCTCGCGCGTTGCTCAATATGGTGAGTCTATTTTTCTCTTCTTTTTTTATTCACAGTCGTTGACATGAATTTGCCCTTTCATTTGGTCCTATCACCAGCAACAATTCGATCCTGTCAATCGGGGAAAGATATGCCTATCATCAGTGCACTTCTATTTAGTTTGAGGGTAAATGAGTAGTCAATTTGCTAATTAAATTTGTTTTCTGCTCTATGCATAGATGCAGTTGCGACAACTAGCTGCAGCAACTATTTTTTTAGTTGGGGCTGGCGTCCAAACGTGTTAAACAATTAAGCTGGTTTAATTTGTGGCCTAACAAACTTTTGTTAGTACTTTCCAACTAAAAGAGGATCTACTTTTGCTAATATTGGACAAATAAAAGAGGATCCAGACTATCATGAGGTTATATATATTGTGAAGAATTATTATTTGCTAACAATAAAAAAAATATCTCTTCTTCTTATTTTATGTTTATAATAATAGCTCCTGCATTAATCTGGGATATGCTTCATTGATCGGGTGTGTGTCAAGAAAAGAAAGACATTGCATTTTTCCTTTTAATATGGGATAAATTGAAGGTCTTTCGTACAGTTTCTTGGTTGAAACCGTGAAAATGCTATCTTGGAATTTTTTAGCTCCTATTTTTTTAGGAGATGGCGAAACACTTGCAATAGAACCATTGTTTTCCAAGCTCCAAAGTTGTTCAATGGTGTGATGACATATAATGGTGTTCTTTGCAGGATGAAAGGTTGCAATAGATTTTTTTAGTTATATGAATCATGAATTAATTTGGGTATATAATCCTCTGACGGTGTTATTGGCCACATGTTCACTTGAACTGCCATGCACCTGAACACTTGAACTGATGTGAGATGTCTTTTTTGCGAGGTGACTGACATGACATTGCTTCGATGGAATCTCTACTAATATAGTTGCATGCCATTATACATTTCCTTCATTTTAAGCCTTTAAAGTTACTTATGTATCTTTCATGGTATTGGTATGATTTATTTTCTTGTGGGTATATTCGTCTCATTAGAAAGCTCTTTTGTGTGTGTGTGGTTTTCTTTTTTCTTCACTGGTTAGCTTTGCGAAACAATGGTTATTCTAGCACGTGATCTACTCATACCTTTTTACGTTATTGTACAGTTTGCCATTCTAGAACACTAGACTTTTCTCCAAAGCTGAGATGTTGATATGACAAGTTTAATTCATGTTTAATCTTTGCATAACTAATTTTTCACACCATGTATACAAAAATGTTAAATTCTCCATTCATTTTTCTTCACGAATGTCGCACTACAGGTGATGAGAGAAACTCGGAATTGGGGCAAAATGGTCTTGAACACCTACATACCCTTCTATCTCACCGACTCGCACGGGCGGCGTTGTACTCAAGTCCAGCAATTCAACTTCTGAAGATAAAATTTAGGCTGAACCCAGGAGGAAACGAATTATTCAAAGTTTGCATCTTGGTCATGTTCACTTTTTTTTGCAGGGTAAAAATATCTCTCATTGATCAAATTGAGTCATTACAATCGCTCATACACAGATCACCAATATCATATGGTGTACTTCTGAGCCACACAGCAGTTTTAGGTCCTAAATGAGCCATCCATCCTAGAGCATGACTCACCTTATTTTCTCATGCCGCACATGCAATACTTCTGAGCCACACATCAGTTTTAGGTCCTAAATGAGTCATTGGTCCTATGATTTCTTAGTCGGGGATTTCCTTGTCCACTAGAACTTCACATGGCATCATCAAATGATAAGTCGTGGGTTTGTATTAGACTTCACGATATACGCGGGGATCACTAGCCAATACATATATTCTAACCCCCACACCTACCCCACATCAAATTTCTAGAATATGAGACATAATTCAAAACTTACACTGCGTTTGGATGTCTCCATTGGAGCCTCTGAAATGGATTTGGTAATCATCCGACCTCAATACAGACGTTTGGCTGTCTACTGAATTCGTATTGGAAAGGAAAACCAATTCAGGCCCGTTTTGCCTCCCGTGAAAATCTCCCTCCCACGTTTCGGAGGGGTAGCGCTCCGAATTGGCCCGAAATCGCCATCCCCGCAAAACTTACCGGTCCAGCCCGCGAACAGAAAAGGGAGGCAGAGGAGGATACGAGACGGGGAACGGCAGGGGCGACCTAGCGCCGCCCAAGCCCCGGCCTCGCCGGCGCGCCCCGCCGCCTCACCATCGCCGGACCCCGCCGCCGGCCAGCCCTCGCTGCCAGATCCACACGCCGCCCGCGCCACGCCACCGCACCACCGCGCGCCCCTCGCCGTCCCGCGTCACCCCGCCGCCCGACCGCGCCCGCAAGCCAGCTCGCCGGAGCCGCACCTTGCCTCGCCGGCCTCTGCCTCCCGCGGCCCCACATCGCCCCACCGCCGCCGCGCGAAGCTTCGCCGGCCGGAGCTGAAAGCCCAGTCCCGGATCCGGCCTCCCCCTCGCCAGGGGCGACCTAGGCAGGGGCGACCTAGGCAATATTTCAGAAACTATCTATTATTGTTTAGAATTTGTGTTATGTTCGTAAGAAAATATTGTTGTCGTTGTGTGACAATTTGTGCTTTCCTGATGCATTTTTAGAATATTTATTTATTTTCATTGCTATATATTCATTCCATACTCACATGTGATCAGATTTCATTTTTGAGTCATGTAGAACAAGGTATAATCTTCATGGTAATGTAGCTATGAAATTCCAAAGTTTGTCATCCAAACAGGATTTGGTATTGAAATCTCAGAGCCATTTCAAGGGCCAATTCACTGGACAACCAAACAGGCGAATTCGTATTCGTGCCATTTCAGTTTCCTCACTGATTTGGTATTGGGTTCAATTCAATACGGAGCTCTCCAATGGAGACATCCAAACGAAGCGTTAAATGAATTTCACACACTGCTTTGATCGAGACAATGCACATACACACTTAGCACTCTCTCCGTTCACAAATATAAGATGTTCTAACTTTTTATGAATCGGATGTATATAGACACGTTTTAGTGTGTTTATTCACTCAATCAGTCCATATGTAGTCTATTTTGAAACATCCAAAACATCTTATACTCCCTCTATATCAAAATATAAGACGTCCTTGTGAATGAAGGGAGTAGTGCACAGTAAGCTTCATTTCAATATGAATTCAGAGTTCAATACCCACATCAATTCCATAAGTTGCTTTGATTGAGACGTGTGTTGCACGTGCATGCTTACTAGTAACCTCAAGGGCTCTAAACCCGACGGAGCTAGCGAACCCTCCCTCGGACGGCCGGACGGCGAGAAGAGCACCAATACAAATGTGGCTAGATCTATGAAAAACCTGAGGAAACCCTCTACCAATGTTACTCGATCCAGCTCCCGTCCAGAGCAAGCCTCCTGTATGCTAATTGAATCTGCTCTCATGCAAAGCTAGCTAGCTGATTGATTGGCCGCCGGCCAAACGTACAACACACGCACGCAGTACGCGAGAAACGATCTGGATTGTAATAGGCAGCCGAGGCGTACATGCATGTTCGGTGACTGGAGCCACCTCTATGTGATAGAGGGTCGATCAGGCGGTTGGCCATGTGCGTGTTGTTGCTGTACAAAGCATCCACCGGTAGCAATCCACCATTCGAAACCAGTTTTGATTCTCGATAGATATGCATGCACACACATGGGCAAATGTGATTTATAGCAGAAAAATACAAGGTGCGTATTCATCACTTGATCAACAATATGCTTGGGGTGTACGCCCTAGCTATTTTAGTGTTAAGAAGATACGAACAGTACACAATGCTAGGTCATATTGAAGCTTTAAGACATAATTTCATGACCTTCTCATTTTTCTTTATAGTGAGTTGATATATCTTTTATTATATTATATTATATACTAAAAGGAAAATACAGTCAAAATAGAGAAATAAGCTAGAATATCTCACGTTAATCCGAAACATCCATCGTTTTCATGATCCATCAGGTGGTTCTTAATTAGGACTGTAGACGTACTTCGGCGTTGTCGATGAAGTTGGAACAGTGTCCTACGCATCGAGTACTTCCGATGACGAACCACAGTTGACTTAGTTGCACTCTCCCGATCTATCCCGCTACTGTTCGGTCCACGTATACACAAGGGCGAAGGTGATTGATAATTCCATCGGTCAGTGGTAACAATCAGACGGTGCATGCTCTTGTACATGTATGTACAGCTGACTCAGGTCACTGGAGCCAGCTCTATGCAAGGGTCAATAAGGAGGTTGGGTATACGTGCATGTTATTTCTGAACTACAGTAGAAAACAACGAGAGATATATAGTAATCAGTCAGCTTTGCTTCATGTTGCTGCTCGATGTATATGCATGCACACATGTACAAATGGGATGGGATTCGGCAGAAAAACACAAGGCAAGTAGTCATTACTTGATCAACAATATGGATGGGGTGTACGCCCCTTGCTATTTTAATGTTATAACTAACTCCAGCTTGGGTTGATTATTTATGCTATACAGAAGAAGCCTTTTGGAAACCCTCTGACTCACATCGTCGCCGCTTTGATTGAACTCATCTCCGACTACGTGCATGGATTGGTTCAATCCACCATGCAGACCATACAAGCATAAGATAAGACGGTAATCCACTTTGGCTCCCGGGTGCACATGCTCCCGGGGCCAATTTTTTTTTTCCAAATGTCAAAAAAATCCAGACAATTTTTTTTTGTGATCTTTGCCACATACAAATGCTACCTGTAAATTTTGAGCCTAAGATAAGAAGTTTAAATTAACATCAGTTCCATTGTGAGCGGGCGCCGGGTGCTAAACACTGCTAATCGAGTTAATATTTTCTCACTTCTGCTTTTGTGTGCTTTGAGTGTTGTTGTCGTACGTTTTGATGGGCGCTGAGACACAAGAATCTCATTCAGGGTGATAAGATCAAAAGCTGGATGCGTGCACTTGCACTCAGATGGTCCAAGCAGCTGGATGCATCCAATGGAAGATGAGTTGATAGGAAGGCACATAACTCCCAAACGACATAAAAAAGGAGGTAAGATGTTGACCGGAATTATAAGTATGAAGCAGATCACTCTTCCATTTTTGTTACTAATTAACCCGAGCCTAAGAAAATCAATTTTGCTAATACTCAATTGCTTATTTTTTTTCCTCAATGTCATCTAAAGTACCCATTATTTCACCTAAGACTAATGTACAAAAAAAGGAATACAAGTGTGATACTCTAATTACAGCAAATTATATTTTTATATTATGTCAATGGCATATGAAATGAGGTTGGAAGTTGACTATCTCGAACATAGATTTTCCAAAGTGTTGATACTCAGTTTTTTGAACTTTCTGGTATATTTCCGTTATAATACTAGAAGTGTGCAATTTCAGTAACATGGCTATAGTTGTAATTTATAGTATATGGAATATGGTGATAGGATATCGGTCCATAATATCTTCGAAAACTTACTGAGCTGTAAAAACTGAGAGGTAATAGACAAATTAGAATTTGTTGTTGATGCTCTATCTTTCTCGCTTGATATCTACAAAATTATTAGTTAACTCTCTCTGTAAATTTGCCATTATTAGGCCTACTGAGTTCTATATATCTCATGCAACCCTGGAATGAATGAAGTAATTGCATGTTCTTCTCTGTGTGTCACCCCGTTGCCATTTTTAGGGCTACATGAGCTCTATATATCTCATGCAACCCTGGAATGAGTGAAGTAATTGCATGTTCTTCTTTGTATGTCACCCCGTTGCCATTTTTTAGCTTTTTATCAAAAGAGTGTCGAATACAATGTCTGATATTTCACTTATTCTTCAAGGCTTGGAGTTAGATGGCAAGAAAAATTCACCCAAACAGACACACCGAAGAGGATAAAAAAAGGATTAGTATTTGCATTATCGTGACATGCATTGTCTACACTACGCTTATCTTGGGATTGTAAGGTAATATATAAAGTAATAGATTTTTTTTAATTCTTTTCACACATAACTAATTTCCATGATGTTGTATTTATTGTGGTACGTATTTGTAAGGACTAATCCAACCAATATTTTAGTTTGCACAAGAACCTGATGTTTGCCATAGTAATTTCTTTGAACTTTCCCTTTGGAACTCCTTGTAGACATCCCAACCCTGTCCTTTAAAGGACTCATGATCCAATTTTTGGCAATTTTTCATACCAGGTCGATGTTTTGCCTTGCCTAGATTATGAAATAATTATTTGTTTCCTAAACATGTTTGCTAGGTGCTATGTTAAAAGCTCACATTTGTTTGCTTTTATTTCCGCTTTTGAATTGGGCATATATGGTATTGAGGAGTGAGCACCATCTTATTGCATATGACTCTAAGGTGCAACTGGAACATTGTAGTTTATTTATGTGCTAGGAAAACGAAGACTACATGATTATGAATCATTTTTCATGATTAAATATAAAATTATATTATACTTTAATAAATTCAATACTTTTAACATATAGCCAGTATAAGAGAACAAATAAGAGAACTCTAATGGGTTCATTCGAAATTAATGGAACAATATACTACATGTTCTTTTAATGTTGCCAAGAGTGGCCAACGAATCATAAGTTTTAAGCATGTACTTTTTTTTAATATAGACAGTGTCTCAGATGTAACCTCATCATTATATTTATAATAGTAATTTTGTTGTGTCTGAGATGTAACCTCATCATCACAAATAGAAACTACATTATCATGGAATACGTTTCGTGATTCTCTATGGTGTTATTAGTTTGATCAATCTCAGTACTTAACTTTGCCATGTTACCGGAATTAATGGAAAATCGTACTATGTGTTTTTAATGTTATTGATACACACTTTTATAATAATCAATATTATTTAGAAAATCATGAGGTTAATTATCTGTATTGTACCATAGCTCGACTCCAATAGCATGATGGTTCAAGCTTCAAATCCAATATTGCAAACAAATGGTTAATTATCAATATTATACCATAGCTCCACGTTGAGACAACCTTATTTTTTTGAAGGTTAAAATATCTTTGTTACTAATAATTATGATATAAATTTTACCAATAAGAACAAAAACAATTTTTAGAACATATGTGATCTTATATAGTATAGATAGCAAATAATAAATGATAGACGATTATGATGTGCTACTTTCAACCGGCTAAGGGTGATGCCTCAAAAAGACTACATGGAAAGGCAATATTTAATTTACCATAACATTTCTGGGTTTGTAGAATTGTGTTACTTCCTTCTGCATTTCGCGTCCATTAAACCATTACTTCAGAATTTGTGTCTTCGCAAATTGAATATAGTACAAAAGGTAAACATCAATGTGATGACCATGCATTTATTCCTCAGTCACTAATAAACACATGCAAAAGATATTGTACATGATAAAAAAAAACATAACCCATACAAAATACTAATATTTGGACTATAACATATGGAAATGCCATTTCATATCAAACCGGGAACACAACTGTAACATTATCATGCAACCACATAAGTAAAACCCACAAATCATAACAAACCAACCACAAAGATCCGATGAAAGAGGAAATACACCTACCAACAAAATATGTCTAACAATATGAACTACGGCAAATTTATACTATGATAGTACTAGCCCTCGCATTTGCGAGGGCCACCTTGCTAGTTTAAAAATAAAAGAAAAAAAATGCCGATACGGGTATCCCCGAAGTATCGCCGTTCAGTACTGCTCCTGCCTTGATGTATCATTGATCCGTTCATGTAGGTAGTGGACGTGTACTGTACTGATGTAATAGTTTGATAAAAGTGCTTACTAAGGATGCTGCTTGTTGGGTAAAATTGCTTGTTGATGTTGTTGGCTTGCTGCTTGTTGATGCTTGTGGCGTAAAATTACTTGCTGATGTTGCCGCTGCCTTCTATTACTAGGAAATAAGATACAAGTATATACATCATGGCATTTTTTAACTTTCGCCATCATCATTTGAGCATTATTGATGTGTATTGCTTGTTAATTTTAATTATCGTCATGTTCATAGGTGAGAGTTCCTATTTATCGTTATGAGAAAAAGAAGCTCAATGAAGATTGTGCTCTTTATGTCGTTATCAATTAAAAAACTTTTAAAACGTTGGGAGAAGAGTAATACCCCTCTATTTATAGTGAGATTTTTAAAATGAAAAATAAGGAGGCATGGAAGCAATTAGGCAACCAGTGGGGTGGTATTTTAATCTCATCTCACATTTTTTATGTTAATTTTTATTACATGTCATTTTATTATTATTTATATATGCTTGTCGTATTGCCATATTGATGTTTCTAGAAATTGCCGTATCCCGTATCGTCGTACCCGTATCGTCGTATCGGTGTTGCCGTATCGGTGCTTCGTATGTGACATAAGGGTAGGAGCGGACCAGGGCACGCGCAAAGGAAGAAGCTAGACGCTCCACGTCGACGTGTCCTCCAGTGGTCGAACGGAGGCTTCGGCAGGAGGCTTGAACGGATACCCTTCCACGGTGGTATACTTGAGATCTCATGGCGTCAGGTGGATGGTCTCCGGCTCCGGCGGCTCCGGAGTGAACAGTACGTATAGATGAGATCAAACACATATGGCTGCGCCGAGAGAGGATTCGGACAGCGCCCATCGATCCAATCGAGTTTACTGAAGCCAGCGCCGGAGTGAACAGTACGTAGATGAGATCAAACAAATATGGCTGCCATTTGCACCTTATCTTGGTATCGTGGTAGGCAGTACACATTGTCTTTTCCCCATGAGGCCATGATCAATGGCCCCGCTCCAAGGTAGCTACAGCACGGGACACTGAGTACTGTGATTCATAAAACACACCCCCAAAAAAATAGAAAGATGATTTTCCATTTTCTCTTTGTCATGAGCAGCTCCGAACAATCACGCTGTCCTCTATAAAAAAACAAGGATATACACATAAAAAAGACTTAAATATCTATAGGAAAAAAAAATCAAGACACCCTTTCAACCAATAAGAGCATCTCCAAAAAGGGACAACGTCAAAATTTAAGCATGGGGGGGGGGGGGGGGGGGTGGGTGGGGAGAATAACCACACAAATCATAGGAGATATATGGATTTGCTTTCACTTATCCAGAATTTGTACTGATGCCACAATATTTTGATCGGTCGTCCGCATGCCAATCAGTACCGTAATTCTCCACAACTAGATTACATGTTCAATATAAAGTGATAAAAAATGCTATACTGACGGGTTAATACGGGTTTCTTCCAACTAATTACACTAGCCCCCCCCCCCCCCCCCCCCCCCCCGCCTCTCTGATTTTCAGGGGTGTGTGGGCCGATTTTTCCCAAATGGCCAACCACACAAGGTGCCAACTGGATCAATCCCGTAAAATCCCCGTGCGTGTGCGTGTGCGTGTAGCTTTCACTAGTAGAAAACAGACCTTTCGTCCCGAGCATTAGTCCCGGTCTGGTCACGAGCCGGTACTAAAGATGGTATTAGTCCCGGTTCGTGCCGGCTCCAACGGCTAGGAGCAGGGCGACCTTTAGTACCGGCTCGTGAGCGATCTTTAGTACCGGTTCGTGTCACGAGCCGGTACTAAAGGGGGCGTGGCAGGCTGTTGGTCAGACTTGGGCCCCGCTTGCACCTTTAGTACCGGCTGGTGACACCAACCGGTACTAAAGTGCAACCTTTAGTACCGGTTGGTGTCACCAGCCGGTACTAAAGACTTCCTACATATACGGGCTTCGTCCGCAGCCGATCGAAGGGGCTCTCATTTCTCTGTTTTCTCCCCTGTTCTTCTTCTTGCTCTCGAAGCTCATCCTCCATTTTGCCAAGGATTTGTCAAGATTTAAAGGCACCCCATCTATCCAAGTGTTCATAAAGGTTAGCAACTTTGCTCCTTCATCTCTCATTGCTAGATTAGCTTGTGGTATGCTCA
The DNA here is from genome assembly GCA_039707655.1 of Elymus sibiricus. Classification (NCBI taxonomy): domain Eukaryota; kingdom Viridiplantae; phylum Streptophyta; class Magnoliopsida; order Poales; family Poaceae; genus Elymus; species Elymus sibiricus. The sequence goes on from CM077671.1 coordinate 487,516,055, forward strand.
AAGATATGTGATTTGTGGGTTTTAGCTAGGTTTTGGAGGAGTGGTCATTATGTGGGAGTTTATTTGATTTATATGCAATTTGAGCTCAAATTAACTTGTTAGGTTGCATATGTGTAGGTGTGGTTTATTTGGTGCCTTCCCATCCCCGTCCTAACCACCGTCGATCGTCCGCACCGTCTCGTCGCGCGGCACCGGCCACCTTGGTGAGCCTCTTGTTCTTCTTAAAACCTTTTTGTTAAAAAAAATTACTTGTATGATTTAGATAGCTGCGTGTACGATTTACTTACTTGTATTATTGTTAGTTATTCTATAGTGTCATGGTTATGGTATCAGCCCACGTCGGCCCTCGTCCAGTCTATGATTCAGATGTGGTATGGCGTTATCTTTTATAACTATTTCACACATCATCTAATGTCTATGACAATTAATTATGCCACCAAATTGACGTAGATGTTTTTATCTATAGGAAGTAGTTGAACCAGAAATTCCAACCGACTATGCAATTCTGCTCGAGAAATTAACACAAGCTGAAAAAGAAATTGATCATTTAAAAGAAAAATTGAAAAGAACTGAAGATGAGAAGATGGGATTGGAGTTGCATGTTGCCGATATCGTCGATGATCACAAGAACAAGATGGCTGGAATGCGCTTGAAGCTTAGAAAGATTAGAAAATATGCCATTGATAAAGAGGCTTGGTATCATTATGCCGTTGGCTCAATTGTTACTTTAGTTGCGATTATGATCGCATTTGTTGTTGCATTTACATGTTTTAGATAGTTGTATGTTGTTTTATGAGATGTATGTATGAACAAGTATCTATTATTTGCAGTAACATTTGGTCACTGCTAGCTCTACTTTTGGTTGTAATGTGATGATGAAGTTGTATTAATTTGGTCACTTCGATGTTGTGTAGTGAACATGAGCCGGCAATGGATGTACGATGACCGACTAAGTCCAGGGTTTCTTAATGGCATGCATGATTTTCTTCGTGTGGCTGAGGCAAACAAGCAGAATGGTTTCATGTGTTGTCCATGTCTTGACTGTAAGAATGATAGGAATTACTCTAACTCAAAAACCCTTCACGTCCACCTGCTTGAGAAGGGTTTCATGCCACACTATAATGTTTGGACCAAGCACGGAGAAAGAGGGGTTATAATGGAAGACAATGAAGAAGAAGAGGATGATGACAACTATCCTTTCGCCGATACAACAATGGGGGAAGCTGAAGAAGAGGCATCAATGGGGGAAGCTGAAGAAGAGGCATCAGATGAGCCCGCTGATGATTTGGGTCGGGTCATTGCTGATGCAAAGAGAAACTGCGAAAGTGACAAGGAGAGGTTGAAGTTGAAACGCATGTTAGAGGATCACAAGAAATTATTGTATCCAAATTGTGAAGATGACCAGAAAAAGCTGGGTACCACGCTGGAATTGCTGCAATGGAAGGCGAAGAATGGTGTAACTGACAAGGGATTTCAAGAATTGCTGATAATGATAAAGAAGATGCTTCCAAAGGATAACGAATTGCCTGAAAGTATGTACGAAGCAAAGAAGGTTGTCTTCCCTCTAGGATTAGAGGTGCAGAAGATACATACATGCCCTAATGACTGCATCCTCTATCGCGGTGAGGAGTACGAGAATTTGGATGCATGCCCGGTATGCGGTGCACTGCGCTATAAGATCCCCCGCGATGACCCTGGTGATGTGGAGGGCGAACGCCACAGGAAGAGGGTTCCTGCCAAGGTGATGTGGTATGCTCCTATAATACCACGATTGAAACGTTTGTTCCAAAACAAAGAGCATGCCAAGTTGTTGCGATGGCACAAAGAAGAACGTAAGAAAGACGGGATGTTGAGAGCACCCGCTGATGGGTCGCAGTGGAGAAAAATTGAGAGGGAGTTCGAGGACTTTGCAGCTGACGCAACAAACTTATGGTTTGGTCTTAGTACAGATGGCATGAATCCTTTTGGGGAGCAGAGCTCCAGTCACAGCACCTGGCCCGTGACTCTATGTATCTACAACCTTCCTCCTTGGTTGTGCATGAAGCGGAAGTTCATTATGATGCCAGTGCTCATCCAAGGCCCTAAGCAACCCGGCAACGACATTGATGTATACCTAAGGCCACTAGTTGATGAACTTCTACAGTTGTGGAAAAAACCAGGTGTACGTGTGTGGGATGCGCACACACAGAAGGAAATTGACCTACGAGCGTTGCTGTTTGTAACCATCAATGATTGGCCTGCTCTTAGTAACCTTTCAGGACATACAAACAAGGGATACAATGCATGCACGCACTGTTTAGATGATAATGAAAGTATATATTTGGATAAATGTAAGAAGAATGTGTACCTGGGACATCGTCGATTTCTACCGATCAAGCATATCTTAAGAAAGGCAGGCAACCATTTCAAAGGTGAGCCAGATAACCGGAAGAAGCCTGGCCTCCGTACTGGTGAATATATATTTGATATGGTCAAGGATTTACAGGTAATCTTTGGAAAGGGTCCTGGCGGACAATCTGTTCCGAATGACGCCAATGGACACGCACCCATGTGGAAGAAGAAATCTATATTTTGGGAACTTGAATATTGGAAAGCCCTAGAGGTCCGCAATGCAATCGACATGATGCACGTGACGAAGAATCTTTGTGTGAACCTGCTAGGCTTCTTGGGCGTGTATGGAAAGACAAAAGATACACCGGAGGCACGGGAGGACAAGCAAAGAATTAACGAAAAAGACGACATGCCTCCAAAGCAGTATCAAGGTCCTGCCAGCTACGCTCTTACGAAAGAAGAGAAGGAAATCTTTTTTGAATGCCTGCTCAGTATCAAGGTCCCATCTGGCTTCTCGTCGAATATAAAGGGAATAATAAATATGGCAGAGAAAAAATTTCAAAATCTAAAGTCTCATGACTGCCACGTGATTATGACGCAATTACTTCCGGTTGCACTTAGGGGGCTTCTACCGGAAAATGTTCGATTAGCCATTGTGAAGTTATGCGCATTCCTCAATGCAATTTCTCAGAAGGTAATCGATCCAGAAATCCTACCAAGGTTACAGAATGACCTGGTCCAATGTCTTGTCAGTTTCGAGTTGGTGTTCCCTCCATCCTTCTTCAATATTATGACGCACGTTCTAGTCCACCTAGTCGAAGAGATTAACATTCTGGGTCCTGTATTTCTACACAATATGTTCCCCTTCGAGAGGTTCATGGGAGTCTTAAAGAAATATGTTCATAACCGTGCTAGGCCAGAAGGAAGCATCGCCAAGGGATATGGAACAGAGGAGGTTATTGAGTTTTGTGTTGACTTTGTTCCTGACATTAAGCCGATTGGTCTTCCTGAATCGCGGCATGAGGGGAGACTGGGTGGAAAAGGCACATTAGGAAAGAAAGAAGCAATAAATATGGACGGGCATTCTTTCACTCAAGCACACTACACGGTTCTACAAAATTCCATCTTGGTGACTCCATATATGGAGGAACACAAGGATATTGTACGGTCCAAGAACCCGGAGCAGTCTGACCCCTGGATTGAACGTAAACACATGGAGACTTTTGCCGGTTGGTTGCAAACAAAGCTCATCAATGACAACGATGTTCCAGATGAACTGTACAGGTTGGCCAAGACACCAAGTTCGACTGTAACGACTTTCAAAGGGTACGAGATAAATGGGAATACATTTTACACGATCGCCCAAGATAAAAAGAGCACCAACCAAAACAGTGGTGTCCGCTATGATGCAACCAACTTTCAAGACACATATTATGGTTACATAGAGGAGATATGGGAACTTGACTATGGACCTGATCTTAAGGTCCCTTTGTTTCGGTGCAAATGGGTCAAATATACTGGAGGCGGGGTACAGCTAGCAGACCCACAGTATGGAATGACAACAGTGGATCTCAACAATCTTGGATACACAGATGACTCATTCGTACTAGCCAATGATGTGGCTCAGGTTTTCTATGTGAAGGACATGTCTAGCAAACCGAGGAGAAAAAAAGATAAGCAAGCGAATACATCATACGATGAGCCAAAGCGCCACATAGTTCTTTCAGGGAAAAGAAACATTGTGGGAGTGGAGGACAAGACAGACATGTCAGAAGATTATGAAAAGTTTCATGAAATCCCTCCCTTCAGAGTGAAGACTGACCCAAGCATCCTGTTAAATGATGAAGATTCTCCATGGTTACGGCGCAATCATAAGCAAGGGACAAACACGCAGAAAAAGTCTTACACCGCGAGATCCCACTCTGGGATGTGACCGGCTTCACCGTCATCACTTTCTATGTGAAGGACATGCATGCATTTTCTAGCATGGTATCTTTGTAACAGTTTGTACACGAAGTGCATCCACCAGTTTGTACACGAAGTGTAACAGTTTGTAACAGTAACTAGTTTGTACACGAAGTGTAACAGTAACCAATTCAGGGATATGTGGGTGGGTGAAATTATGATGTCATGCCAAATTATGATGTCCGGAGTTAAAATAAGTTATTAAAAATGGAGAGGCGCAATGCTCACCTACACGTTGCTTAGCTTCAGGCCTTGAGAAACTGCAGATAGCTCCGTGCAGTCTACACCATTTCCTCAAGGCCTGAAGCTAACGTGCAGGTGAGCATTGCGCCTCTCGCTTCATCATCTCTGCACTCAGGGCTTATAAACCGCTGCGAGTCCCTCTCGCTTGGCGAGGTGGGACTAAATTTTAGCCACTCCCAGGACCGAGGTCGTACCAATCAGGAAGAAGCACACGGATCGTGTGTTTCTTTCAAGCGCTTGTGAGCTGTTGGATCAGCACTATAACTAGTCCCGGTTCGTGCTAGCAACCGGGACTAAAGAGGCACACGACCCTATATATAACCCACCTCTCGGACATGTTCGACACTTAGTGTGTGTACTCATTCGGATTCAAATCATTTGGATTCCCTGCATACGGTCCGACGGTGCATTTCATATGCGGGCACTCACGAGCCACCGTCGGGCTGTATGCAGGGGAAACCGTGTGTTTTGTTGATCTATCTAGAAATCCTTTAGTTCATCGACCGAATACAAATCATTCGGATTCCCTGCATATGGTCCGACGGTGCATTTCATATGCGGGCACTCACGAGCCACCGTCGGGCTGTATGCAGGGGAAACCATGTGTTTTGTTGATCTATCTAGAAATCCTTTAGTTCATCGACCGAATACAAATCATTCGGATTCCCTGCATACGGTCCGACGGTGCATTTCATATGCGGGCACTCACGAGCCACCGTCGGGCTGTGTGCAGGGGAAAGGATGATGCTCAATTGTCAGTTTTGTACACGAAGTGCATCCAGTTTTTGCCGTAACCCTCTCAACTTTTTAGCACTTGCTATGTGGGTGAAATGATGATACCATGCCAACTTTCAACCTTTTCAGAGTCCATTTGTAGTGCTTTTCAATTTCAGGGTCATTTAGCTCAAACAAATCAGTAAGTGCATGAAAAATACCAAATGAATTCAGAAAGGTTTGAAAATTGATGATGTGGCTTTCAATGGTGCATTTTGAACACACAAAAAGTCTGGAGTTCAAATAAGTTCAAAAAAATGAAATCCCTTTGTAACACATGAGTTTTCGTCCGAAACCCTCATACTTCGAAAGAGATTGTCCAATTTGTACACGAAGTGCATCCAGTTTTTGCCGTAACCATCTCAACTTTTTATAACATGCTATGTGGGTGAAATGATGATGTCATGCCAAGTTACAGCCTTTTCAGAGTCCATTTGTAGTGCTTTTCAAATTCAGGGTCATTTAGCTCAAAATAAATCATTAAATGCATGAAAAATATCAAATGAAGTCAGAAAGGGTTGAAAATTGATGATGTGCCTTTGAATGGTGCATATTGAACACACAAAAAGTATGGAGTTCAAATACGTTATTAAAAATGAAATCCCTTTGTAATAGATGAGTTTTCGTCCGAAACCCTCATACTTCGAAAGAGATTGTCCAATTTGTACACGAAGTGCATCCAGTTTTTGCCGTAACCCTCTCAACTTTTTATAACATGCTATGTGGGTGAAATGATGATACCATGCCAACTTTCAACCTTTTCAGAGTCCATTTGTAGTGCTTTTCAAATTCAGGGTCATTTAGCTCAAAATAAATCATTAAATGCATGAAAAATATCAAATGAAGTCAGAAAGGGTTGAAAATTGATGATGTGCCTTTGAATGGTGCATATTGAACACACAAAAAATATGGAGTTCAAATAAGTTATTAAAAATGAAATAACTTTGTAATAGATGAGTTTTCGTCCGAAACCCTCATACTTCGAAAGAGATTGTCCAATTTGTACACGAAGTGCATCCAGTTTTTGCCGTAACCCTCTCAACTCTTTAGAAGTTGCTATGTGGGTGAAATTATGATGTCATGCCAAGTTACAACCTTTTCAGAGTTCATTTATACTGCTTTTCAAACTCGAGATATGACATTTCAAATGCCATTTAGTCAAATTGTCTTATACAGCAGTTGAAGTTGTTCAAACATGCATGGAAATGCCATAAACAGATTCTTTATATTTTTATGATATTTTTTCATATATTATTTATTTCCATTGGAGTCATAGATTTTTTTCTATGATTTTTTAAAGTTTAGGGGTTTTCCTGAAAATAATAATGAATATTGAATTAAAAAACCTTTAGTACCGGTGCGAGCCACGCACCGGTACTAAAGGTCCACCGCCCCGCGCATTTTTTGGGGAGGACCTTTAGTACCGGTGCGTGTCTCGCACCGGTACTAAAGGTTCTTTAGTACCGGTGCGAGACACGCACCGGTACTAAAGGGTGCCTAGGTATAAATACTAACCCTTCGTCCCGGACCGACCCACGCACCGGGACAAGGACAAAACGACGCCGTCAGGCTGCCGAAATCGGCCGTCGCCGCCGCCCGTCGCCATCGCCACCGCCCGTCGCGCACGAGCCCGCCGCCCCGACGCCGCTCGCCGCCCCGAGCCCGCCGCCCCGACCCCGCCGCCCCGACGCCGCGCGCCGCCCCGACGCCGCGCGCCGCCCCGACCTCGCCGCCCCGACGCGTCCTCCCCCCTCCGGCGAGCTCCCTCGGTGAGCCTCTCCCCTCCCCCTTGCCCCTCCGCGCGCCCACCCGATCAAGTCAACTCCGGCGCGGCTCGCCGGAGCAACTCCGGCGCGGCCTAGTAGTGACGTGGAGGAAAAATAAAATGTTAATGTAAAAAAAACCTAGAAGAAAAAAAAGAAGAAAAGAAGAAGGAAAAAAAGGAAAAAGAAAAAAGGAAAAGAAGAAAAAATAATAAGAAGAAGAAGAATAAGAATAAGAAAAAGAAGAAGAGGAGGAGGAGAAGAAAAAAGAAAAAGAAGAAGAAGAAGAAAAAAAGAGGAGAGGAGGAGAAGAAGAAGAGGAGGAGGAGAAGAAAAAAAGAAGAAGAAGAAGAAGAAAAAAAAAGAGGAGAGGAGGAGGAGGAGAAGAAGAAGAAGAAGAAGAAGAAAAGGAAGAAAAGGAAGAAGAGGAAGAAGAAGAAAAGGAAAAAGATGAAAAAAAGAAGAAGAGGGGAAGAAGAAGAAAATGACACCCCGACACCCCGACCCCGACCACGACACAACACCCCTATTTAGTTAGTTAGTTAGTTAGTTAGTTAGGTTATCAGGTTAGTTTAGTTAGTTTAGTTAGTTAGGTTAGGTTAGTTTAGTTAGTTAGTTAGTTAGGTTCTTAGGTTATTAGGGTATGTGTTAATTTTGTTAATTTTGTTAGATGCTAAGTGTATTTAATTTGTTAAGTGTTATTTAATTTGTTAAATGCTAAGTGTTAATTTTGCTAAGTTTTATTTAATTTGTTTTCATAATTAAGTGTTTCTTCTCGACGTCGACGATGCCGATCCCGCATCCTCGTCGTCGAGTCGCCGGAGGAGGTCACTTGCTTGAGCCGAGGGGCCCTGTCAGGGACTGGGCTCCGCCGGGCTGGTACTGGGAGGTGCTGCCTTCCGGGCGGCGCAGCTTGGTGAGGAGCCAGCCCGTCGTCGACCCGGAGGTTCTGTGGTGGCGGCCGCATGGGCCACGGACGATTCAGAGGCTTGAGTCCCCCGCGGAGGTGGTACAGTACCATGTCAGCAAGGAGAACGAGCACGTCCGTCGCTACATGGCAGCTTTGGAGGCCAGGTCCGACAATACCTGGCAGATTCTTCAGGGATCTCACTGTAGCTATGTTCCTGTGATGGTTCCTTCTCTTTGGGTGTCCACCGCCCGCCCCGATATCCGCCGGGCGCTAGGGTTCTAGCTAGATCGATATATTAGCTACTATATATGTATTATTATGATGTATTAGCTAGATCGATGGATTAGCCGATGTATTAACAATTATCCGAGATTATGAGATGAGATCTTTTCTAAGAACTACTATATATGTATTCGATGATGCATTATTAATTAACTATCAGTTAGTTTGCTTCTTGAATGCATGCTAATTTGAATACTAATTTGTTTTATCTATATTATTATGGATTAGTTATTAAGCTATGGACAATACCGGTAGAGCTCATGAAGAGGACATCTTCGACATGATACGCTGCTCCGAAAACCCAGCGGACCTTCAGGGTGAATCACATGATGATGACGGCTCACAATATCTGAACGATTACGGTGATGGATGTGAGGCCGAGGAAGAACAACTTATGTTCCAAAATCCGGAACAACTAACAATGTCCGGCGAGGTATATACACATATTAGCCTCTGGTGATCATTACATGTGTAATAATTGATATATATATATATATATTAACAAATCTTTTTTCTTTAAATTATCAGCCTTCCGGATCGAGCCAATCTAGTAGAAAGGTACGAGGCGGTGCCAAAATATTGGACGGCAACGTAAAGCTCAATCTTGATGCTTTCAAACCTAATGGCGCACCGACTCACCCTGATGCCAATGCCAGGACATTTGTGCGTCAATGCGGAGTGGTTGTTAGGGATGGAGTCCCGATCACAATGCAAGAATGGATTCAACCAAACAACCCAAAACCAGGAGTGAATTATGTCGATACAAGAATTAAAGATGCCCTTTGGCGAGATCTCATGGAGCATTTCATCCTACCAGATTCTCTCTCGGAGCGCCAAAGGAACAAAGTCAAGGAGTTTGCTCTCCATAAGATGGCCGACGCGTTCCAGACTTGGAAGAAAAGATTATGGACCGAGTACAACGCTAGAGGCCAGAAGGCGCCCAATTTCATAGGAATATACGAGAAGGTAAGGAATCACTATGACGCATTTATCGAGTACAAGACATCGGAAGCTGCTATGGAGAAGTCGGCAAAGAATCAGATAAATGCGAAGAAAAAAAAGTATCACCATAAACTAGGGACAGGTGGATACAACTCAGCCATTCCTAAGTGGGATGCATTAGAGAATAAGATGCTTGCTGAAGGGATCACTCCAGTAACCTTCAAGTGGCCCAAGAGGTGCAGGAATTGGTTTTTTGCGCATGGGGGAAAGTTGGACCCAGCAACAGGGAAGATTATTGCACTGGCCAGTCTGAAGCATGCATCAGATGAGTTGATTGATGCAATAAAAGCTGCCCAAGAAGGACGGTTTCACCCCGATAGAGAGAACGACGAGCTTACACTCGCCCTCGGGAATGCCGAACACGGAGGACGAACACGAGGCGTGGGCGTTGTTCCGTGGTACGAGGGGTTTGCGGGATGGAAGGACAGTTATAAAAGCCGTTCGAGAAAAAAGAAGGTGGAAGCAGACCGACTTTCAAAGTTGGAACAGAAGTACGAGCAGCAGCAGAGGCAGATACAGTTACTGACCCAGCAAAGGGAAACTCCGCAGCAGGAGGCAGGGGAACCCGTCCCATCTACACTGCCGAAAAGCAGCGTGGGTTCCACGGGGGCACCGCTGGGTCACACCCCCGTGGATGATATCACCGAGAAGACATCTTGTGAGCTAATCCAGAAAATGAAGAACATACCCGTGCGGGTCGCGACGGGCTATGCTTTACCAAATACACCTGGTGTTCTCTGGCATTGCAATCCGGTTCCAGCTGGGTATGCTCGTGTCGCGGTGGACGCAATAGAGCCAGCATATGATGACCTATTGCTTGACATCCCTGGAGGTGAGGGGGAGTCCACACTGGCAGAAGCCGGCCGTGGTCTCATTCTATGGAGTAAGGACTGCATCGTCTTTCCACAAACGGCGCTAAGGCCACCGGCTCCACCGAGTATCGATGTCCAGCGCGAGGGATCCCAGCCAGAGGCATCGCAGCGCCAGCAGTCCTCCCCACCTCGCCAGCAGTCCTCCCCACCTCAAGAGGCGTCCCACCTCGCCAGCAGTCCTCCCCACCTCGCCAGCAGTCCTCCCAACCTCGGGACGGAGCACGACGCGAGTCCATATCATCGATATCGATCTCCGCCGCGTGAGCCGACTCCACCCCGGCAGCGGTCCCGCCAGCAGGGCTCCCAAAAGAGGAAGGCCACCAACAGTCCTCTTCGGAGGAAAGCAAAGAAGAAACCCGAGCCTCCGGCCAAAAGGAAGCTGCCTTACGACATGACACCAGAGGAAAACGAAATTGAATGCGACCGCCAAGTGAAAGACTTTTTTGCAAATAAGACCGTGACGCCAAAGGAGGTAATACCCAAGGAAGTCCAAGAGCACTTTATGGAACACTTTATTGATCGACCCCCGGCATATGTCGAGCGTATGCCGACACACTATGAGCGACAGATTCAGAAGGCAAGTGAGCAGAGAAGTCGGCCCAGCCCAAGGAAGAAGTCGGGAAGTACGGCATCAACGACAGGTGGTACTACTACCGGGAAAACAGTTCCCCAGCTCGGAGAACAATCCAAGCAATCGATCTCTCCGCTCAAGGTGAGTACCAATCCAAGCAAGCAATCGATCCAACCAGTCGACGTGCAAGGCAACCCAATCGACCTCGAAGAAGTAGAGGCTGCAGGTCTCACTCTTGGCCAAATCCTTGGCACCGAGGAATTCCGCCGGTACGGTGCAACTGAGTACGCAATGCAATATGCCAAAGGAAAACCACTTGTCACACCCGAGCAGTACAAGGAACTACCAACTGCGATGCGACGGTTGCATGATTGGTACCTGCGTGAAGTAGAGCGAGGGGAGACGGCGGTCATGGTCAAAGTAAGGAAAGAGCATTACGTCAATGCATGTGACATATGTCTTGAATTCTCAGAACTTTTCCAGTTATACCACATGGAATCTATCGACAAAAGTCTCATCAGTTGCTATTGTCTGTAAGTGATTTATATCTTTAATAATTTAAGTCTCTAGCTAAGATATCGTTCATTGGCTTATCCTCACTATATATGTTCTTTTCTACGCTATTATGCAGATTGAAGATGTGGGAATTGAAACAAGAGGGAATCGATGACATTGGGTTCATCGACCCAAATACCGTTAATGGTCATGTGGTAAAACATTATGCCAAGGACACAGAAGATCTCTTGGAAATTTTTCTAGAGGCACTAATGAATACCAAATCTACTATAATATTTCCTTACAACATGGGGTGAGTGTTTACTCTCTTGTATACTACAAATTCTATTTTTGCTTACTAGCTCGCTGTCAAGTGTAGTTGATGAGTTATATGCATGCCTGCTTAATTATATAAACTTCTGCGCAGAGACCACTATATCCTCCTAAATATTATCCTCGCGGATGGACTTGTTCAAGTGTACGACTCACTAGATACACGAGAACAATCATACGTGGACTTGTATTTTATGATAGAACGGTAATTTCAATCTTTATCGACCTCGCTTTCTTTCATTATTTCCTGATATCAAAAGTAATTATAATAACTCTTTCGTTCTTTTTCTTTGCCGCATAGTGTTTGGAAAAAGATGATAGAAAAAAACCATCACGGTCGTCAATGGAAACCGAAGCTAAAGTGGAGAAAGATGCAGGTAATTAAGTAGTACTACTAGGTCCGCTCATCTCTTTAATTCTAGTTTCAATACCATTATCATGCTTGATTATTAATCATCTTATTGAATTCTATTCTTTTGCAAAGTGCGCGAAGCAAGATCAGGGGACAAATTTATGTGGATACTTCCTCTGCGAGAACATTCGCCTCCAGACCGAAGGCCGTATACGTCGCAGAGGAGCACGTGAAAGACAACTCCAGGTTTGGCAGATGATGTCGAAGCTCTCACCCGTGCAACGCTTTGTAGCACTTCAAGAGGAATTTGCGGCATTTCTTCTTCAACATGTCATTGATGTAAACGGAGAGCACTATTACTTACCGCCGCCTCAATAATGCCAGCAAATCAGTAGTAGAAAACTGAGATTTCATCCGGAGCACTAGCTAGCTAGTCCCGGCCGGGTTTTGGGCCTTAAGTTATAAGTCCAAAATATATATGGATGTGTAATTCCATTTGTATATATACTGTGTATGAGATATTGTATATTATATTACATATATATATATGCATCAACTTGTGTAATTAACGTTTACAGTATGTAGCACCGTAAAATAAATTTGAAATGAATGGAAAACACAATAAATAGAGAGAAAAACTAAAACCTAATTAAAAGCGAAAAAAAAACAGAACACTTAGTACCGGTTGGTATCACCAACCGGTACTAAAGGTCTTCCACCACCAGCCCACGCAGGCAGCCACGTGGTGGGCCTTTAGTACCGGTCCGTGGTCCAACCGGTACTAAAGGTCTGGACCTTTAGTCCCGACCCTTTAGTACCGGCTGGGGAACCAGTACTAAAGGCCCTTCCCGACCGGGACTACTGGTCGACATTCTACTAGTGTTTACTCGTAGAGTGATACAACCACTTGGCTGAGTAAATAAAAAATAGTGGAGTAATACTTGAACATTTTCTATTTAGTCTTGAAGCATACTAATAAACTTCAAAATAATAAAAAGATTTTCAACCAGTCTTTTCAATTTTGTCTTCTACTCTATGTTAGTACACACTAGCACATATGTGTGAACGTTGCAACAGGACAAAATTTTGACGGTAGCATATACGCCTTCCACTATAATTTTATAGTTATCCAGGCAATACTAAATTTAGGAAACTATGTGGGACATGCTGGTCACTTGCCTCAGCCCGGTCATCAAATGGAAGCGGTCATCATCCATCTAAAAGGCATTGGAGGTGGGCACGGAGAATGGCTTCTGCTCTTTCTCTTTTCTATCGGCTTCCGCATCCAGTCCCTCCTTCCTAGCCTTCTCAAACCTCCCCCCCCCCCCCCCTCCTCTGGCCGGCGGCAACCTCCTTGGGTCGCACAGCACAGGCATCAGCCTCCTCCTCGAGCACATCACCAACCTCCTCATTCAGCAAACCATCATAGTGTTTCTCATACTCGCCCTCCTCCACTTTTCCCTCTTAATCATCTTGGGAACCTTGGGTGTCGTTGTGGTTATGGTCGGTCTGTATCCTAGGAAGGTACCTGCCTTCCATGGACCCCTCGTCATTGCTGGCCTCTCGGCGACGCATCTTTGGGAGAGAACCGTCAGGGTTGCTCACATACACCTCATCCACCTTTGACTTTATCTCCTCCCCCCCCCCCCCCCCCCCCCCCCCCCACACACACACACACACACCTGCACCGTATCCTCTTGCTCTGGTTTCAGCTGCGCGGTGGAGGGCTTATCGGTGCGGGGGTTCGGTCTGGCAACTCTTCCGGGGGCGGCAGGTCGGCCATAGGCAAGTGATATCGAGCGAAGCAACCTTTCCTCTCTTTCAATGGGTTTGGTTGTGTGAGGATAGGTTAGAAGAGGTAAACCTTGGCATATGTGAGGCCGGGCCAGGATTTGAAAAGCTTCATCATGAATAAGTAGGTCCAAACCCAAAGACCGAAATTTCACTAAAACCTAAGCTCATCTAATAACAAGAAAAACAAAACACAAAATACACACAAATCCAGCATCCATGCATCCATAGATCTCCCATACACCACACTTCCACACATATACATTAGCCACGCACACGCAAAACACATACATATGCATCTCCGTCTATCCGATTCAGCACACTTCACACAAATAAACACCAGGAACGCATTAGGCACTCACACATATGCAACTCTCCAACTCTGCTTCATCACTCCAGGTCTCCATGTGTACCAGCAGCCACCTAGCCTTGGTTGGAGAAAGCCATTGACGGAGGGGAGTTAGGTTGGGGAGACAACGCCAAGTAGTTGGCCACCCACAAATTAAATATGATCGAATGTTTTTCACACATCATATATTACTTGGTATAAAATTTGGGTAGTGAGAGAACCATATTATATTTTCCTGAAAACAGAGAACCATATTATATATTCTCAGTGGCATAGGATGAATATTTTTGAAATCATGAATCTCAGATGGTTTCAACACATTAAGGATGATGCCCTCGCAAATGCGAGGGCCATTGTGCTAGCTCCTTTATATAAAAAAGTTTATTCTCCTAAAAGCACATTTATATACAGAATTAAATTGACATTGAAAATTTTCTATGCAATTAGTGTGGCATAACAATTACGGGCATCAACAGCAAATCAAACAGTGTGGAGGTACGTCTACGCCCTAAGCCATATGGCCGAGCATGGACATGTTACATTTATAGTGTAGCTATTACTGCCAACTCATGTTAAACGATTTCATTTACTCTTTATCTTTTCTCAGACGTGCCACATGCATCCTGGTTGCCCCGCCCATGGCCACGTCAGAAAAATAATGAACTTTGTTGTACGCGCGACATGGTGCTGATAGTCTGAAACCATGCTATAAAAGGAAGCGTAAAGCAAGCATGGTGTTGGCTATCACATAATCTAAAAACAGAGGAAGGAATGGAAGAGGAGAGACAAGTAAGTCGAGTGAAGGCGGAAAGTTTTAGTAGGAGTAGCTCAACTCTGGTAGGCTTGAGAGACATCAAGAATACGGGAATCACTAGCCTATCAGATTGATGGTTCACAGTAACAATGCTGAACTAGGCTGAGTGACCACCCACTCCGGTACTCATACACACAAGCATCAAATCAGCGTCCGAACGGTCACCCCACGGGTAGCTGGCCTCCATGACTCACGAGACTGGCTTTTTACTGTGGCTGCTGCTTGCTAGCTACAATCATCCTAGTCGACATGGCCCAACCAACTCAATTTGGTTCCGACTCAACTTGAGCCAGTATCATCAATGGATTTGGAGCTCGTTGATAGCAATCACGGAAGATGAATGGTGGCTGATACCAATTTTTGGTTGCAATTGACACAATTGTTATTCAATGGTACTGGTTGCGCGCATGAACTCTTCGTCCGCGATGAGCCTAGCGAGAGCTTCCTGAGCGAGGCACACCTCCAGCGCCATGCTCCCTCCACCGCCTCGGCCCGGGTACACCGTCGCCTTCCCATCCACCTTGTTCCCCGAGCCGCTCCGTACAGCCACCGGCGCTCCCCACCCGAAGTCGTTTCCGTACACATCGAACCTCGGCGAGCTCCCTGTGAACGTTCCTGTGGGAACAGCGGCCACGAACGCGGGCAGGCAAGTGAAGTTAGGCTCCTCGGGCCAGGTCGCGAGCTTGTCCCTAGTGCTGGCTTCGTCCCACGACGACACGGCCCGGTTCAGGAGCCATGCCGCCCAGCCAAGGCCCTTGCCCACGATGTCGCCGGCGGTGGACTTGGCAGTGACGTTCCCCACCGCATTGCCCGCGTAAGATGCCGGTATCCCACCAACGCGTCCACGGAATCCCACAAGGACAGTGTACGCTGTCTCCTGGTCTGGCTTGAGCCGCCGCGCTCGGCACACGGCGCGCCACAGGTGCGCGAGCAGGGCCTGCAGCGAGGAGATGGTGCTAGCGGTACCGGAGCTGGACATCTCGGCGTTCGCCTTCGCCTTGAGTTCCTTTATGCTTGGCGCGGAGAAATGGAGGAAGCATTCATGCACCGGCGGGAACACGTGTACGCGTTGGCCGACAACGTCCTCCAGCTTCCCGAAGGGTAGAGGGATGGGGACGGCGCAGCTGCTGCCAAGGAAACTTCTGTCGAACACCGGCAACGGCGTAGAGTTTACGACATCGTCGCCAGCGCCGGCTCCGGCGCCAGTACGGCTTAGCTCGGACCAGGTGTTGAAGAACTGCCAGAATGTCGTACCATCTGCAACGCCGTGGTTCATCGTCAGGGCGATGAAGACGCCGTCGGCGAGCTCAGTGACCTGCGCCGCTAGGACCGGGCGCATGCCCGCTGCGGCGTCCGCACCGAGGAGCCTGTCGAGCGGGAAGAAAGACCAGACCACCCGCGGAATGACGAGCGAGGCGGTGACGTCCGCGACAGTGACGCCCGGTGCTACGGCGTGGATGAACTCGGCGCCCTCGCCGCTGCAGCGGAGCGAAATGGTAAGACTCTGGCTCTGAGGCGCGACGGCGACGACGAGGCATCCGGCATAAGGGTAGAAGCGGCGAAGGGTGCTCGCAAAGGAAGAAGCCAGACGCTCGACGTCGACGTGTCCTCCGGTGATGGGAGGCTTGGGCAGGAGGACGCCCTTCTGGATGTGCTCCACGGTGATATGCTTGAGATCCCATGGCGTCAGGTGGATGGTCGTCTCCGGCGCCGGCGGCAGCGAGGCCATTCGCTCGGGCGGTACCATGCAACGAGACTGGATACGGACATCGCCCATCGATCCCATCGTACTGTGCTTCAGTTTACTCTGCCGGCGCCGGCGTGAGCAGTACGCGTGTGTGGTCACAAAGGAAAGTTGCTGGTTAGCGCTAACGAGATCAAATCAAACAGATATGGCTGCCATTTGCACCTTATCTTCGTATCGTGGTGCACATTGTCTTGACACCATGATCGATGGCCCCGCTCCAAGATAGCTACAGCACGATACATGTGGCTGACAGACTGAGTACTGTGATTCATAAAACAGACACAAAACGGAGACAAAAATGATTATCAATTTTCCCTTTGTCATATGCAGCTCCGAACAATTAATCACTGGCTGGCCTCTATAATAAATCAGGATACACATCAAAAAGACATAAATATCTATAGAAAAAAAAATCAGGAAGCCCTTCAACCTATAAGCGCATCTCCGCGGAATTTGAGCATAGAGGGGCCGAAGAAAGACAATAACCACACATATCACATGAGATATATAAATATAACATATGGATTGCTTTCAGTTATCCAGAATTTCTACCGATGCCACAATATTTCAATCGGTTGTCCGCATGCCAATCAGTACCATAATGTCTTCACAATTAGATTACATTTTCAATAGTGAAGTTATACAACCACTTGGCTGAGTGGTTAGCTATATCAAAAATAATGAAGAGTGATACTTCAATATTTTCTCTTTTTTCTTGAAGTATAATAAACTTCAAAGTAATAAAAACTTTTCCGGCCAATCTTTTAGATTTTGTCTTCTGCAACTATATGTTAGTATACTAGCAAAAGAGCCCGTGCATTGCAACCATTGAAAAAAATAGCATGTTATAGTGTGTAGAGAATTGTTTCGCTAAATAAATCAGTGTATCTAATAGCATAACTTAAGGGGCAGCTCTATTTTTTCCTTGGTTGCAACAGGAGAACAAAATATCACAGTCCCCTAACCCAATAATCATGACTGAAGATTTTAATAGGTCCACATCATTTATTCTAACACATGGCATTCCATCTATGTGGCCACTTATCCTCCTTTCCACCCTCGCCGACGGTGGCCTCAGTCCTCATACAATCACAACGCGTTTGAATGTTGTCAATAGTAAGCCGCCTATCTTTCGGCATAAGATTAGAAATATGTTTTTTTTGTGAAGTTTTGGCGAGGCGTGCATGTGTGGTTATAGATGTTTTCTTTTGTCTTCAATTTCGTTTTTGTTGAGGTGTTTATTTCCAATCTGGATCGGCGTCGGTATAAAATCGTTATTGATTAAGATTACATCATAAATCACATTTTCAAATGGTTAAGACGTAAAATAACATCATATTCGTTTTATACAAATTTTTCTAATCAAATTTTTCTAAATTTGAGTTAGGATAAAAAGATATGGATATTTTTAAAAACATGATATGTACTACGAGTTGATTAACTCAAATATCAGAGTTTTCTACAAAGTAAAAAAATCTTACTTAAAATTGGCATGCAGATTGATGATTATCAGAAACATCAGGGTTTTTTATAAAAGATAAAACTGACATAAAATCAGGCCACGGGTTGATTACTGAAAACATCGGGGGGTTTTCTGTAAAATAGCTTGATGGACCAAGAATACCTATTCCCTTTATTAATATGTACTAATCGTCAACCCCTGCATTCGCACGGGCTAGTATTCTGAAAAAGGTTAATTTGTACTATTTTAGGCGAACATTACTCTTAAAAATTTGTTCGTTGAAATTGGTTTTGTGGTTACTTCATAATTTTACTACGGTGGCAAACATGATTTTTCACAGAAGGCACGACGTGGTTTTCATGAAACGATTTTGTCGATACGCATACCAATTGATTTATCTCCATTGTAAAAGTAAGGCGTACAATTCAAAACATTTGTGGCTCAATTTATTCCACGTTTTGGCACATTATATAAATCACTTAGATGTCTAATTGCAAACATGGATTGCAATATAGACATGGCCTGAAATTTTCCTATCGGTAGGCTGTACCTTTTTGAATCAATGCATTGAACTTGTTAACTATATATTTCATTACCTTACCGTGTATCCTATTCTCCTCATATACCTAGAGTAAATCTGAAGAATTTCATTATCAGTATCATTGCGACAATTGTTGAACAAATAAACACAAAAGTGTATCCTCACAGCGGAGCAAAATCTAATCTCAAGCAGGTCCTCCTACTAAAAAGGGCACCTAAGGCACCTGCAAGCGAGTGCATGCTTAGTTCTCATTTGGATTTCATTAATATGCATCACATAGACACTGGAAAACGAAGTACCGATTGTAGGCAAGCATACAAACAACTAAAGAAATATAATCATACCAAGGGTGGAGTTTCTTCCGGGAGTGCTTCCTCAAAGATGATGCAAATCGGACTAATGCAGCCATTCACGGAGAAGAAAAATGCTTATGTTCCATTTTGTAGATCAAAGCATTAGATGATCTGACAGGGAAAGGGAGATCAAGCTGCTGGTACATTTGTACCTTACCTGGTATAACTTAGATTTGTTTCGGAGCCGATCTAGTAGAGGGTGCATAGAACCCAATACGGCTGATGTTGGCATCTAGGATGGTGCAAACCTCAGCTGTTAGCCGACTCATCGTCGTGGAGAGGCAATCTGTAGATGATTGGGAGGAGGCAGGAGCGAGTCATCCTTGTGTCAGCATGACACGAACTATAACAGAACAGGGGCAGATCATAAAGATGGTTGCCGATTCTAGCTCATCACCGCCAGATCAAGGTGGAGCCATGGAGACGAATATTAGAAATCCGAACCACATCGCCTCCAGATGCCTTCCTTTTACGTAAATTTAGATAGAAAGTGGTATGGCTGTACTAGAAGAATCACGTCTAAATTGAACTAAACCCACCAGAACAAACAGATTCTGGACGGTAGATAGCTTCAAGGAGTTTTTTTAGTGGGGGAGCAAGAGACGTGGAGTAGCTAGACACATTAAAGATGAGAGTTTTTTTTTTGGAAGGAAGATTGATATGGTTGTTAGACCGTATCTCTTTTGGTTTCTTATTTTTTTTCCTCCTATTTCCCCAATTGTACGTGAAAGCATGACTTTGTAAGGATTTTTTTGTTTGACTTCTATCAACAACCGTGTAAGGATTGTGGGCCTTTTATTAGGAAAAAAAGAAGCAATCCAACATTGAGGATTACATGGGTTAATCTAGATCGTAATAACTCGGTCCTACTAAATGAGCGGCTCTAATTTTCTGATTAACGTGGTAATTTCTGGAGAGTGCCTAGTTAGTATAGGTATAGATAGATGTATAGATATAGAGCCTGGACTCAAAAGTTGTAACAAATTTTTTGGATCAATATCTAACAGAAATACAAAATGGTATGTGATTTGTAATCGTTCTAACAATAAATAATAGCCACTAGTTTCTATAAATCTAGCACTAATAGAGATATGTGATGATATATAGGTACCTTTTGTCTAGATGTGATTCAATATTCAAGTGAACAACACCGGGAGGGCTGGCTATGAGGATCGAAGGGCGCCATGGACGATGGACACGCCACAACCAAGATGTCGTGGTGCTGATTACTTAACCAAGCAGCGAAAGGTCCTAGTGGCGGCTGGTGCCTAGGCCCTATACTAGTGCAGAAAAGCGTAGCTATGGCGTGGCGAAAAAGGCTGTGCTGACATGGCAGCCCGACACCACTAATATGGCGCCATTGTTAAAAAATAATGGTGGTGTTGTGTCCCACGTCAGCGGTATTCTACACGCTGATGGCGTGCCACGTCAGCGACGCCACCACTATAATCGATCACCTAGCGGCGTACAATGTAAATTGCACGCCAGGAACGTTTTGTGCAGCCAAAAAAAATAAAATTCACATGACATAACATTTAGCATTTAGCATTGCACACGAGGAATTAGGCAAATATAACAATGCATTCCAATTAATAATAAGTGTCAATCTCACAAGCAGTACTAGCTAGAGCTAATAAGTACCTATTATACAATCCTCACAAACACGAGCAAATTAGCTATATATAGCATAGTTAAAGGATGTCGAAAACGATCATCATCCTCAAGTCATGGCGTGGGGTGTTCCTGATATAGTGACTAAGATGGTCTGTCCAACCCGGAGATTCTTGACAGCGAGGAAGTTGCTCCACCCAACCGCACTGAAGATAGTGCGCCCGTCCATGTCCACTGCTTAAGCACAGGTGGTGACGGAGCCCCTTGTGGTAAGGCGTAGTCCAGCAATGCCTTCTTCATCCAGCTCGATGTCACAGCTCACACATAGCCTCTTAGGTAATTTCTAAAAAAACATGATGATCATATAATCACATTACTACAGTATATTCAATATATCACATTACTATATACTATAAGCATATCATCACATTAATATACTAAGCATATCATCACATTACTATATTATAAGCATAGATCACATTACTATATATACTATAAGCATATCACATTACTACAGTAATAAGAAACATATCATGATATGGCGGTTAACCATCGGCCGTGTCAGGCGGGTCACGAATGGCACCCCGACGTAGGCATCACGTGGCGGAAGCTTTTCCCAGAGCGTGTCTGTTTCATCCTCGCTCAGCCTGGTCATTCTTTGGGCAAAGAGTGCTTCATCATGTGCGCCATCATCTTGTTCCTCATAGCTGAGATAGATAACAACCAGCCTTGGAGTTTCTCGTCTGAACGAGAAGCTGATCAATTCACCCCAGTGAGATGCATGTGGGTGATGAAACGACCCCATTCAT
This sequence comes from Elymus sibiricus, assembly GCA_039707655.1. Classification (NCBI taxonomy): domain Eukaryota; kingdom Viridiplantae; phylum Streptophyta; class Magnoliopsida; order Poales; family Poaceae; genus Elymus; species Elymus sibiricus. The sequence goes on from CM077671.1 coordinate 487,537,425, forward strand.
CTCCTCCAATCTGGGTTATGTTCCTTCCCTTATTGACCTCCATAGTGTAGGGGCCCCCAGGAGAGTCGAAGATGACAGTGTCTTCCGTAATGAGCTCATTGAAATCCAATCTCACATTGCAAGGGACGATCTGTGTAAGAAAAAACAAAAACACACACACAATGCATTAGTGAAAATATCAACAAAATCAAAAGAACAAACTATTAGAAGGGTCATATAATTTGTTACCGCTGCAGGAACAAAACACGGCTGGAAGTAAATGCCGAACAAGGTGGCAATTGCAAGGCTGGTTGCGCACCTTGACTTGCACACTCGACATGGTGCTGGTTGCGTCATACTACACAAAACATATTTAAAACTAAGTATATAATCGGATCCTAGACTAGTGAACCGACACAAAGTAACATGTGTATAATTCTACACTCGTAACATGTATACACAAATAAACAAAATCCACGGAGGGAGACACAAATGAACAAAATCTACTCAAAATGCTACACTAGGAGTTCATTATATTTATTCCTCTGGCATTCCAGACTGAACTACACTAATAAATCAGATTTTACATCGGATTATGACTAACATTTCTACACAAAGCAATCCATGGAATAATCAAATTTTGATTCTACATCACACATCACATAAAGCAATCCATTATATGTATGTACTAAAATTTCTACAAATAGCAATCCTAAATCAACTTATGGATGAATCCCACACATGGATTATGCATGAACAGAGGAGGTGTGAGTGGCAGAGGAAGGAGATGTAGAGGACGGAGAGGACTGAACCTTGTTGGGCGGCGAAGGTGCGCGACGGGCAGCGACGGGGCGGCGACGGGTGGCGGCTGGTCGAGGGGGAGTTGAAATGAAAGGGCATCGACTAGGTCTTTTACTAAGGCCTGGTAGTTGACTCATGTCGGCCACTGCTGGCGTGGGCCTAAACTGCAATGCCATAGCTAATAACAAGCCGAATAAAAAAAGACTAATTAAGTTTAATGAAAGAGTAAACATAATTATGTCTGGCGTAAACAAATTTGGCACGCCAGCACTATTTATTTAGCTACGGCGTGCACGCAAACTCAATGCCACCACTATATTCCGAACGATAAGTATGGATGGGCCAACAAATTTGTAACGTGACCAAAAAAACCACGCCAGCACTAACCAAATACAACTGGCATACCAATTTAGCTGACGCCATCACTATTTGAAAAAAAATAGTGTTGGCGTTGTATGAAAATGGTGCGCCACCAACAGGAGTTGTGGCTAGCCATTTCTCTACTAGTGCTAGGACACCCGCGAAGCTCAACTCAGAAACGAAACACGAGTTAGTAGTACATCTTGTGCATCGATCGATAGTAGCCATCTCTGATTCTACTCCGGGCTGGCCTGGATGTGGTGGGTTATCTTATTGGGCTTGGCCAATCAGCCCTTCACGTTGGCCACCTAAAAGTATAATTAGGGCTAGTATCCTAGTACAACTGACAACCTAATGCTACATAATATTGCTAGTACTAGCGGGATTTCATCTGGGGTGGATGATCCATGGGGTTTTAGCCCCTGCTCCCTCCGGCTCCGCCCCTGTCTCCAAATACCCAAATATCCGATCCCAATAAGGTGGTATAGTGAGCTTTCCTAATACCATTTTGAGATAGCAGGGGATGTGCTTTTGCATTTCGAGTAACTCGTGCTCAATAGTACATTCTCTTCTCTTTCTCTCTTTGTATGTGCATATAAACAATGTAAATACTCCATTTTCATATCTCCATGTCAAAACATTATGTCACTATCGCAAACAATTCAACATAATTCAGAATCCACAATTTCCAAATTCAAATTCAAACATAAAACATAGGGCTCAAACATAGATCATCAACACACTCTCATATCCACTCCCCCCTCCCCCTGGAATCCTTGATGCTTGCATATGCGTTGATTCCACATATACTCAATGTGTATCATCTGGCCCGCTGTTTTCCATGAACATGAATTTGTATTCTTGCTCCATCGTGTTTGCAAACACCACCTCTCCCAGGATTATCAACCTCTTCTAGTCTTCTATTCAATCGCCACCTTCGCTCCTCATATTCCACTTTATGCTCCACCATGGCCTTGACCTCCAACCACCTTATTTCATTGCCTTGATTCCACTCGACACATCCCCTCTTTGTTGCGATCATTTATTAGACTTTGGTATGGAATGCAACACCATCTCCTTCTTTGTTAAACTTCTTGTTATCTTTCTTCCTCCCCAAAGGCTTGTTTTGGTTCGTGTCATTGAGATTGGAGTAGTACTTCGACCATCCTCCTCCTCATCTTCCTCATTAACTTACGGAGTGTCAAACTCTAGAGATGATGCGTTGGTTGACCTTTTCTTAAGTATACGATGATCATTGTTCTCCTTGCCCTATTCTCGTTGTGGAGCAATAACCAAGAGCGACATAGGAAACACCTTGTTCTTATGTTCTCTTTGCCTATACAACTCATACTTGTAGTTAATATCGCACTTTGAATAATTCATAGCAAATAAGGTTCAAATATTTCATCGGCCAATATAAATGCATTATTTAGTCATATTTTACTTATTAGGTCATTAGTGGTCACTCCACTTTGATGAGGCACGATCAACCTAATGAACAAACATGTCCACCAGTTGCAACACTCTTCAATTGGACTCTATCATTGACCAAGTGAACTAAAATGATATGTCCGAGGGACTTTTTACATTTCGGTGAAATTGGTCCACAATACTGTTCGAGGAAATCATTATGTTTTAAGCAGTCCCTACAGCTTAATCAAGACTCACACTCTGCCATGTGGTGAACAAAGCTTCGTCTTCTTTTACCAAGTGATTGGCCGATCTTATCGATTTTGTATTTGTATTAGGAACAACATATTCATCAGCAATTAAATGGACCGGACAAGGAGATAACATCTGTGTCGATGGACTACATGTACACAAATATGCTGCTAATAGGAAAAATACACTAATGTATGCCTACAACTGTTGAAATTCATAAAATTATAATCACAAAAAAATTCACAGCCACTTTGTATTCTGTAAAGCAACTACAAAAGGCACAAAATAAAACTAAAATACCTTGAGGGCATTTCGTCAAAAACATGATGTGTGTCAATCATGTTGGCATCGACATCCGTGTCGGAGGCAAAATAGGTTGTCGTCGTGGTCGTAATGGGTGGTGATAATATGAATATGTATGAAATCATAAATTAATTCCTAAAGCATTTTTAACACATCAAGGATGATGACCTCATATTTACAAGGGCCATTGTTCCACACTAGTAGAAAACAAGGCTTTGGTCCAGGCCAGAATATTGCATTAGTTCGGCGGGCACCAATCCCGGTTCGTCTGACCCCTTTAGTCCCGGTTCCAGACACGAACCGGGACTAAAGGTCCTCGCTCTTGGCGCAGCCCCTTTAGTCCCGGTTGGTGGCTGGAACCGAGACTACAGGGAAGTCTTCGGTCCCGGTTCTAGCCACCAACCGGGACTAAAGATATGCCTATATATATGCTTGCCCCCGCCCGCTCACTCCACTGTTTTTTGGCCGGCCGGCATGTGGGAGGTGTGTGCTTCTCTGCTCTCACCTCCTATGCACACGAGGTGTTGGATGAAATGCCCGAGCCACGCTTAAGCTTTCTCCTCTCCAAGTTCGACCTCCAAGCTCCATTTTCGCCAAGATTTATCTAGGTTTGGCGGTCCGTCATGTCCCATCCCCGTCCTCACCGTCGTCGATCGCCCGCGCCGATCTCGTCGCCTGCACCACTGTGGTGAGCCTCTTGTTCTTATCTTCTTTTTTAAAGAAAAAAATTCTTACTTGTATGATTTACATAGATACTTTTATAAATTTCTTACTTTTATTATTTTTCATTATTATCTAGTGCCATGGTCATGGTATCCGCCCACGTTGGCCCTCGTCCGGTCTATGATTCGGATGTGGTATATTATCTTTTATAACTATTTGTTTCATTTAGTGTTTATGACAATTATGCCGACCAACGTGACATAGGTGTGTTTATAAAGGAGGTATGTGAACCGGAAATTCCAACCGACCCTCTTGTCGAGAGGTTAAATTTAGTTGAAAAAGAAAATGAGTATTTGAAAGAAAAATTGAAAAGAATTGAGGAGGAGAAGATGAAATTGGAGTTGCATGTTGCCGATGTCGTCGATGACCACAAGATCAAGATGGATGCAATGCGCTTGAAGATTAGAAAGATAAGAAAATATGCTATTGATAATGAGGCTTGGTATCATTATGCTGTTGGATCAATTGTTACCTTAGTTGCGATTATGATCGCATTTGTTGTTGTATTTAAATGTTTTACATAGTTGTATGTTAGTTTCAGTTTATGTTTTAATTAGATGCTCTAGAGAGCTGTATGTTGTTCTATGAGAACTATGTATGAACTTTATGTATTTATTTTTTCAGTAATAACATTTGATCACTGTGTACTTTGGAGCACCAACCAAGGGTACGAGATAAATGGTAATACATTTTACACGATCGCCCAAGATAAAAAGAGCACCAACCAAAACAGTGGTGTCCGCTTTGATGCAACAATCACCAATAGGGCAAATGACACATATTATGGTTACATAGAGGAGATATGGGAACTTGCCTATGGACATGAATTTAAGGTCCCTTTGTTTCGGTGCAAATGGGTCAATCTGTCAGGAGGCGGGGTACAGTTAGACCCGCAGTACGGAATGACAACAGTGGATCTCAACAATCTTGGGTACTTCGAAAGTTCAATCTTGGGTACAGTTAAAATATGTTAAAAATGAAATCCCTTTTGTAATAGATGAGTTTTCGTCCGAAAGCCTGTTACTTCGAAAGAGATTGTCCAGTTTGTACACGAAGTGCATCCAGTTTGTACACGAAGTGCATCCCGTAACCCTCTCAACTTTTTAGCACATGGTATGTGGGTGAAATTATGAAACCATGCCAAGTTTCAACCTTTTCAGAGTTCATTTGCAGTGCTTGTCAATTTCAGGGTCATTTAGCTCAAAATAAATCATTAAATGCACAAAAAATAGCAAATGAAGTCAGAAAAGGGTTGAAAATTGATGATGTGGCTTTGAATGGTGCATATTAAATGCAAAAATTCTGGAGTTAAAATATGTTAAAAAAATGAAATCCCTTTTGTAATAGATGGGTTATCGTCCAAAACCGTGTTACTTTGAAAAAGATTGTCGAGTTTGTACACGAAGTGCATCCAGTTTTTCCCGTAACACTCTCAACTTTTTAGCACATGGTATGCAGGTGAAATTATGAAACCATGCCAAGTTTCAACCTTTTCAGAGTTCATTTGCAGTGCTTGTCAAATTTAGGGTCATTTAGCTCAAAATAAATCATGAAATGCATGAAAAATAGCAAATGAAGTCAGAAAAGGGTTGAAAATTGATGATGTGGATTTGAATGGTGCATATTGAATGCAGAAAAAGTCTGGAGTTAAAATATGTTAAAAAAATGAAATACCTTTTGTAATAGATGAGTTTTCGTCCGAAAGCCTGTTACTTCGTAAGAGATTGTCCACTTTGTACACGAAGTGCATCCCGTAACCCTCTCAACTCTTTAGCACATGGTATGTGGGCGAAATTATGAAACCATGCCAAGTTTCAACCTTTTCAGAGTTCATTTGCAGTGCCTATCAAATTCAGGGTCATTTAGCTCAAAATAAATCATGAAATGCATGAAAAATAGCAAATGAAGTCAGAAAAGGGTTGAAAATTGATGATGTGGCTTTGAATGATGCATATTGAATGTCGAAAAAGTCTGGAGTTAAAATATGTTAAAAAATGAAATCCCTTTTGTAATAGATGAGTTTTCGTCCGAAAGCCTTTTACTTCAAAAGAGATTGTCCAGTTTGTACACGAAGTGCATCCAGTTTTTCTCGTAACCCTCTCAACTTTTTAGCACATGGTATGTGGGTGAAATTATGAAACCATGCCAAGTTTCAACCTTTTCAGAGTTCATTTGCAGTGCTTGTCAAATTCAGGGTCATTCAGCTCAAAATAAATCATGAAATGCATGAAAAATAGCAAATGAATTCAGAAAAGGGTTGAAAATTGATGATGTGGCTTTGAATAGTGCATATTGAATGCAGAAAAAGTCTGGAGTTCAAATATGTTAAAAAATGAAATCCCTTTTATAATAGATGGGTTTTCGTCCGAAACCCTGTTATTTCGAAAGAGATTGTCCAGTTTGTACACGAAGTGCATCCAGTTTTTTCCGTAACCCTCTCAACTTTTTAGCACATGGTATGTGGGTGAAATTATGAAACCATGCCATGTTTCAACCTTTTCAGAGTTCATTTGCAGTGCTTGTCAAATTCAGGGTCATTTAGCTCAAAATAAATCATGAAATACATGAAAAATAGCAAATGAAGTTAGAAAAGGGTTGAAAATTATCAAAGTATTTATTTGTTAAAAACTTTAATAGTAAAAAGAATTTTCATAAAGTATATTTTGTTACAAGCTTTAATAGAAAACTAAAAAGCTTTTATAAAACTCTAATAGCAAAAGGAATGAACTAAAAAGAATCAAAATAATATTAAGTAACATTATCATTGTATTTATTTGTTAAAAACTTTAATAGTAAAAAGAATTTTCATAAAGTATATTTTGTTACAAGCTTTAATAGAAAACTAAAAAGCTTTTATAAAACTCTAATAGCAAAAAAATTGAACTAAAAAGAATCAAAATAATATTAACTAAAATTATCAAAGTATTTATTTGTTAAATACTTTAATAGTAAAAACAATTTTCATAAAGTATATTTTGTTACAAGCTTTAATAGAAAACTAAAAAGCTTTTATAAAACTCTAATAGAAAAAAAATGAACGAAAAAGAATCAAAATAATATTAACTAAAATTATCAAAGTATTTATTTGTTAAAAACTTTAATAGTAAAAAGCTTTTATAAAACTCTAATAGCAAAAGGAATCAACTAAAACATATGCAAAAATAACATTAAAAATTTAAAAACATAATATATGCAAAAAAATAAAAAAAGGCCCGCCTACTAGCCACAACGGCCTGCATACGACTAGAAACCCTAGAAATGGGCCAGGATGTAGGCCCGCAGTGCTAGCAGGCCCAAGAGGGCGTGAGATAGGCATGTACTGCCTGCAATAGAGAGGAGCTCGAGACGGTAGCGGCAGCAGCGCTCATAAACCACTCCGAGTCCCTCTCGACTAGCGAGGTGGGACTAAACTTTTGGCTGCGGGAAGCGCATCCCTTTAGTCCCGGTTAGTGGCTCCAACCGGGACTAATGCCCCCCCCTTTAGTCCCGGTTGGAGCCACCAACCGGGACTAAAGGGCTGCGCTTCCCGCCCTTTGGGCTGGCGAAAACTACCTTTAGTCCCGGTTGGTGGCTCCAACCGGGACTAAAGGGGGGCCTTTAGTCCCGGTTGGAGCCACCAACCGGGACTAAAGGGTTGTGCTTCCCGCCCTTTGGGCTGCTGAAATTTACCTTTAGTCCCAGTTGGTGGCTCCAACCGGGACTAAAGGGGGGGGGGGCATTAGTCCCGGTTGGAGCCACCAACCGGGACTAAAGGGTTGGGTATATAAGCGGGACTTAGGAAATTTTCCAATCCCCCATCTCCAGTTTCTTCTCTCCCCCGACGGCGCCAACGACCACCTCGACGCCGCCAGGCTGCCGGATTTTGCCCTCGCCGACGCCCCTGTCGTCCCCGAGCCCCTGCCCCGACGTCGCCTTGCCCTACCCCGCCGTCGCCGTCACCTCGCCTCTGCCCCGTCGCCGTCGCCGTCGCCGTCACCGCGCCCCTGCCCCGTCGCCGTCGCCGCGCCCCTTCCAGCCCCGACGTCGCCGTCGCCGTCGCCGCGCCCCTGCCGGCCCCGACGTCGCCGTCGCCGTCACCGCGCCATGAAGGGGGATAACTTCGACATGACGGGGGGTCCGCAAGTTTCTATATGGAGGGGGGGTCCATATCCGCGAATTCTCTCGGGAATTCAACATATCCGCGATAACTTCGACATGAGGGGGGGTCCGCAAGTTTCTATATGGAGGGAATGATTTTTGAAAACAGAGAACTATTTTTTAAATAGAGGAAACTCTATCAAGTGTTGTTTTTTGGTGACAAATTGTGACACCCTGGGTTTAAGCTACAGTGATCATTGTACTTAAGCTACAGTAATGACCATGAACAGTGCCTATCATTTTGCTAAGTGGGGCTTGATCAAGTTTGGATTCAAATTCCAGTTCAAATTTCAATTCAATTGCCATAGGATTTTATGGTGATAAAATAAATCCTCAAACAGCATAAGTAAAATGTTGCATAATTGTGAAAAATCATAAAACAAATATTGTTGAGGAAAGCAACATCACCCTCCCACTGGTGTGGACCCCACCATCAAAACAGATCCATTTTTGCATTAAAAATGCCCTCTAAATTGCATGGTAAATTCCAACATTACCCAAAAATGCTCCAAGTGGATGTGGCCCTCCAAAATATTACAAGTTAATTGTTGGACCATATGACACATTTTTGCTTAAAGGAGTATTGGCCTAAAATAAATAAAACAGAAATAAAGAAAAGAAAACAGAAAAGAAATAAAAGAAAAAGGGCAAAAGCCCACTTACCTGGCCTCTAGGCCGTAGGCACAGTGCGGCCCAGCCCACCGAGGCCATCTCCTACCTGCTCCCGCCCGGCTGTCGCCCGCGCCGTGGCCGGAGCGCGGCCTCGCCGCCGCTGCTCTCCACCTGCCGCCACAGGGCCTCAGGGAGGATAAGGACGGGGCCTCCCACTCCCCCTGGACGCCCCTATCCATTCCCCCCTCGCCTCGCTCTCTCTCTCGCTCGCTCGCCCTCCAGATCCGCCACGTCGCCGCCATGGCCGACGGGTAGCCGCGGCCACAGCCACGCCCGCTTCTCCCCGTTGCGTCCCCGAGCACCGCCGTGACCTCCTCGACCTCCTCGACCACGTGCCCGAGCTCCGGACCCCCTGGAGCGCCCTCATGCCGTCGTCTTCCACCTTCGGCCACCGCAACGCCGCCGTCGATTCCGGCCGCCTCGAGCCGTCCTCACGCCCGCTTTGCACGGCTACACCCCGCTGTGAGCCTCCGCTTCCTCCCCTCTCGCTCTCGTCGCCGTTAGCTGCCTCTAGGGCCATCCCCGACGTGCGCCCGAACGCGCCGCCGCCTGGGCTCGTCGCCGGCGCCTCTCCGGTGACCATTTGGTCCTGCCGCCGCCAATCGACTCAGTGCATCACGTAGGGCCGCCCCGCACGTTTAGTTCGCTCGTTTGCCCGCCGCATCGCCGTTTGCCATCGCCGGCCGAAGCTTGCTCCACCGCCGGCGACGTAGCGCTCGCTACGGCCCGCCGTTGCTCGCCCCGATGCCCGGAATGGATCGGTGGCTCCTCCAGCTCGCGAACGCGCCAAACGGCACTCGAGTTGGTGCCCTGTGCGCCATTTCCGAGCCGCGCCACCGTTTCGGGTGCTCGCCGGAGCAACTCCGGTGGCCGGCCGGCGCCGCCGCCGACGTGGCTGGGCTGGGGCCACCCCCAGTGCCACTGCCAGTGGGCCAGGCTAGCCCAATTGACCAGTTGACTTGGTCAACTGGCTGACTGGGCACTGCCCAGTCACTGACTGGTGGGGCCCAGCACCCCTGTGCCAATGACAGGTGGGCCACCCCTGTCAGGTACTTAATTAGCCAGATAGATTAGTGAAAATAATTAAATTAACATTAATGTCTCATTGACAATTGGACCCCACCTGTTAATTAATCCTGTTTAATTTAATTAAAAACCTGATATAACACTGAGTCTATGACATGTGGGACCCACTGGTCAGGTTTGACCTGGCCAGCCACCTGTTGACTGCTGACGCAATGCTGACCTCATGCTGACGTCATCATTCACTATTCTGGATAATGTTGGATTTAATTAATTAAAATAATTCCAGAAATTCAGTAAAACTTTAGAAAATCATATCTTTTAAACCGTAACTCGGATGAAAATAATTTATATATGAAAGTTGATCAGAAAAATCCAAGGAATCCAAATACGCTGTCCGTTCATCTGTCAGATGCTGCTAGCATGTTGAACATGAAACTTTTCCCCTCCGGACCGTCTGTCCGATAAATCCAAAGACCCGGGAAATATCATAGATATTCTCCCGCTTCGTCTGCAACGTGTAGTACCGCATTAGTGCATGCCTAGCCCTGCATATTGCCATGTCATGCATCGTGTTGCATCTGTGTGCTTTATATTTATTGTTACTTCCCCCTCTTCTCTCCGGTAGACCCCGAGGCTGACGGTGCTGCGGAGATCGACTACGTCGTTGACGTTTAGCCTTTTGCCGCAGAGCAGCAAGGCAAGCAAAACCCCCTTGAGCATTCCGATATCGCCTATTCTTCTCCCTCTTATGCTTGCAATAGATTTTGCTACTGTATTAGTTAGCTCCTATTCTGATGCATAGCCTGTTTTTGATGAAATGCTACTACACCTATTATCATATCAACTGCCTAGAATAGGTTGATCATTGAATCCCTGAGACCCCCCTTAGTCCCAGTTGCCCCTGCTTCCATCGACGACACCGAGGACTTGAAGACAGAAGACTCAGTCGTCATGACTGACAAGCCAGGCCCCTCACATCACCGCACCCCCCCCATAGTTGTATGACTCTGCAGCGCTACTATCGAGTACCGAGGGTGACACCTCGTGAAGTACTCATGATGCTAGTTCTGTAGTGTAGCTAGTCGGTCGTGGTTATCGAGGGTGATTCCTCCTTCACCATTCCCGATGATGACTCTGTCGTGCAACCCCTCAAGTGTGGGACTCTCGAGGGTGATTCCTCTAAGTCCACCTTGACGGATTCATCGAGCGGGACCCCATGAGGGTGATTCCTCAGGTTCCGTCTCGATGATTTATACACACATTTACTATGACCGGGTTACTGAAACATGTTGAAGACGGGTCGGCCCCAAGGGTACCCGCGAGAGTGATATTGGTGGGGTGCGCCGGTAAGGCACCCGAGTGTTATTGGCGGGGCGACGGACTGCATTTCATGGTTCGCGCTTGCCCCGCATTAATAAACTGCAAATGGGTTGGGTACTTGATCTGAGTTAGGTCGTTGGCCTTAATACGCACTAACCATCACGTGGGAAAGTTATGGGCACTCAGCGTCGTTGTATCAGCCGAAGCTCTTCGGACGTCAGCAATAGAGCGGCGCGCGCCCGAGTGGTCCGCGACGGCACCGCGCTTGTTAATAAGGGGTGCTAGGACTGACCTCGGCCGCCCTCGCATCGTGAAGGTGTGCAAAGGGTGATTGGGCCCATGACCCCTGAGCGCATAGGATTTAGACCGGTGGGCTGGCCTCTTCGATGAGTCTCGGTGGGGCGACGACGTGCTGATATCCCGAGGCCGGGCATGACTCAGGAAAGTGTGTCCGGCCGGAGGTGACTCAGGCATGTTGGGGAATATGTGGTGCACCCCTGCAGGGATGAATAATCTATTCGAATAGCCGTGTCCACGGTAACAGGACGACTTGGAGTTGTGCCTCGACCTTATACAACTATAATTGTAATTTAAATTTGAAATGAATTGTGGCTCCGGGATTGCTTCCTCGCAGGGAGTCGAGGAAGGATCTCTGGGCGTGGTTACTTAATTAAAATTGTTACAACAATATGACTATATGTGAGATACCAATCTGCACTCTTCTAATGCTGCAAGATGTTGAAGATGCTAGTCTTCGATAGGACTAGGCCTTCTCCCTATTCTTGCTTTCTGCAGTCAGTCCAGATATAACCCTTCCCCTTGATAATGATGCATACTTAGCATAGTTCTGATGTCAGTCTTGCGAGTACTTTGGATGAGTACTCACTGCTGCTTTGCTTCCCTTTTCCCCCTCGATGCGTTGCTGCGTTCAGACGATGGAGCCCAGGAGATGGAGTACGCCGGAGACGACTACTACACCACCGATGGAGCCTACTACTACGTGGAGGCTGCCCCCGACGCTCAGGAGTAGTTAGGAGGTTCCCAGGCAGGAGGCCTCGCCTCTTTCGATCCACTGCTTATGTTTGTGCTAGCCTTCTTAAGGCAAAACTTGTCTAACTTATATCTGTACTCAGATATTTTTGCTTCCGCTTACTCGTGTTTATGTCAAGCTTTGTATTCGAGCCCTCGAGGCCCCTGGCTTGTAATATGAAGCTGTATGACTTTAATTTGCGTCTAGAGTTGTGTTGTGATATTAATTAGTGAGTCCCTAATCTTGGTCGTACGCATTGCGTGTATGATTAGCGTACGGACGAGAATGGGGGCGTCACAAGTTGGTATCAGAGCCGACTACCTGTAGGTAGCCCCCTTTCCAACTCCTTGGCCGAAGTTGAGTCTAGTCATTGAAAAACTTTTACTAACACTGATGTTGTGGCTTACGGGCCCACATCTCAATCGGGTGGTATTAGGATCTTTTATTCCTCGTCTATACTCTGGGTTCTAATCTCTCTTCTCTTTCGGGTTAAAGATTTTGCTGAATCTAACATTAGGTTCTCGTGATCACATCCACCGGAGAGTTCTTTCGTCGAAAGTTGTCTTCTTTGAAGTTATGATGCACACACTGTCATTTGACATCTTGAATCTCCTTGTTACAGATGCGTCCCGATAGGCAGATCGTTCGTCTGACCTACGCGCACGATACGACTGGGTTTCCGGCCATTCTGGTCGACCTCTTGAAGAAACTGGGATATCGCTGGTACCCCGAGTACACTGTTTACGAGGGCTACCGCGAGTTCAACCAGGAACAGTATGAGGCTGAGATGGTTATCTGGGATCGACATGACCGCTCCATCACTAAGCTGCACACCTTCCGTGGCATTGGAGTGACTATTGAGATGGCAGTACAGGATGCTGCCTATGCTGCTATTGTTCGTCTCCGTGCAGCGAGCCCTTGTTTGGAGGAGACGGCATACAGATACATCCCGTATGCTCCTGCTGGAGTTGATACTGCCGCCGACGCTGAGGTCTTGACCCCTTTCGCGCGGCAGCGTACCGACCGATCCTACACTGCTGTTTGCACCCCGTACGTGAGTCGTCGTTATGACCCCCAGGTTCTGGTTCAGTACACTGAGGCACTGGATCGCACTGTCAGGGCTCTTAACTTTGAGCTGTATGCCACCCGTGCTCGTCTTTACCGGGTCTTGGAGCAGTTGAGGCCAGCAGTCGTTGCGGGAATGCATACGGAGTTTGTTCTTCACCCGCGCCCGGCTGAGTTTCCTCCAGGTCTTGAGTGGCCTGCTGTTGGAGGTCGTGCTCCCGCACTTGGACCTAGGCTCCCGGTTGATATGCAGATTCTGCATCAGGGTGTGCACGGGATGCAGTACTCCTTCACCAGATTTCAGAGTCACCTGCAGTTCCCTGGCTACTTTCGTTGTCCCCGACGCTGATGCGTTGTTGTATCCCTCCACCGCATGCATGCGTGCTGCCTAGTTGTCTAGGTTAATATCATGCCGGATCTATCGTCTATTTTGTAACGAACTTATGGTTTGTAATAGACTTATGTATGGATCTGTATGTTGAAATTTGAACTACTATGTCGTAATTATTGCACTTCCTTCTTTGTGCAATTTACTTCATGAATGATTCCTTGATTTTGCAATTACCAAAGGCTAAACTACCACTGTTAAATTTGACAGAATGGTTAGGCCAGCTGGTCGTGGTCGTGGTGCTCCTGAACCACAACCACCACCTGACTACATGGCTGGTATGATGCAACAATTTGAGCTGAATAGCCAGTTTATGCAAGGGCTTATGGACCGTTTCCCAAGGCCGAATATGAATCAGCAGCCAGCCCCAATGACTCTGCAAGACTTCATGCGCCTCAACCCTACGACCTACCGCAGCTCCACCCAGTCGCTTGACGCAGATGACTGGCTCCGTGACATCACTTATGAGCTGGAATCTTCAGGCGCCCTAGAGGCTAGTTATGTCACCTTTGCCTCGTACTTTCTGAAGGGTCCCGCTGCTCAATGGTGGGACAGCCACCGGCGCTCTCAGCCTGTTGGAACAATCATCACCTGGCCAGAGTTCCAAGCCGTGTTCCGTGCTCGCCACATTCCTCGGGGAATGATGGACAAGAAGAAGCGTGAATTCCGCAACTTAGTCCAGGGCAACAAGACTGTGGATGCTTACCAACGGGAATTTCTGGACTTATCTCGCTATGCTGAAGAAGACGTTGCAACTGATGCTCGCAGGCAGGAGAAATTCTGTGAAGGACTTCACCCAGATATTCACCTTGCTCTTCTAGCTCACAACTTCCCTGATTTTGCCACCTTGGTGAATAAGGCTATCCAGATTGAGACACGTCTGCAGAGGTACAAGGATCACACTAAGCGCAAAATTGACGTGGGTTCATCTTCGGGCCCCCGTCCTCAGAAGCAAAGGATCTAGATCCCCAACAACTACCGTCCACCTGCATATGCCCCGAGGCCATCCTATGTGGCGCCTCGTCTGCCCCCTTCACTGCCAAGACAGCCAAAAGCTATACCTCCAAGAGCACCTCAGCCTCCACCATCCCGTCCTGAGGATGGACTGTGCTTTAAGTGTGGTCGTCCAGGACACCGTGCTAGAGACTGCAGGCAGGGTCAGAATCAACTTGCACTGCCTTCCAACCAGCCCCGCAACAACAATGCCAGGCCTACTCAGGGTCGTGCTCAAGCTAACAATGCTGAACTGAATGAAGCTCAAGACCAGCCTGCTACCGTGATGGGTACTCTTCTCGTTAACTCAGTACCAGCTTCTGTATTATTTGATACAGGAGCATCGCATTCCTTTATGTCTGAAGATTTTGCATACATGCATGGCATTAAGTACGAGGAGATGAACAATCCAATAGTGGTAAACACCCCCGCTGGCCAATGTCGAACCTCAATGGTTTGTCAAGATGTCCCCATTGAAATAGAAGGGATGGAATTCCATGCTTCGCCCATAATACTAAAGTCTTCCAAGATCGACCTTATTCTGGGAATGGATTGGTTGAAGGCACATACCGCTTCCGTCGTTTGTGCCACCAAGACCGTCCACCTCCTACATCCTTCGAATGAGATTGTAAGCTATCATGCTCATCTTGTTCGTGATGCTGAAGCCCGACTATATGCCATGAATGCATTAAATGAGTCACCTCTTAAAGGGATTGAAAACATTCCAGTTGTCCGGGATTTCCAAGATGTTTTTCCGGAAGAACTTCCAGGGATCCCCCCCTGCTACAGCCGTTGAGTTTGTCATCGACTTGGTACCTGGTACCACTCCTATAGCCAAGCGTCCATATAAAATGCCTCCACATGAACTCCTTGAACTTAAGCAAGAACTAGACAATTCGCTTCGTCTGGGTTTCATTCGTCCAAGTTCCTCTGCTTGGGGAGCACCTTCTCTCTTTGTCAAGAAGAAAGATGGAACGAATCGGTTGGTCCAAGATTACCGTCCCATCAACCAAGCAACGATTCAAAACAAATATCCGCTTCCACGGATCAACGATCTGTATGATCAACTTGCTGGATCATCAGTATTTTCTAAACTCGACCTGAGGTTGGGTTACCATCAGATCCGGGTTCGTGAAGAGGATATTCCCAAGACTGCATTTGTTACTCGCTATGGTTCATACGAGTACACCGTCATGTCCTTCGGCCTAACCAATGCTCCAGCAACTTTCTCTCGCCTAATGAATTATATATTCATGGATTACCTCGATAAATTCATCGTGGTTTATCTGGATGATATTCTGGTATTCTCCAAGAACAAAGAAGAGCATGCTAAGCATCTTCGTCTTATACTGGAGAGGCTTCGAGAACATCAACTTTATGATAAGTACTCAAAGTGTGAGTTCTGGATGGACGAAGTAACCTACCTTGGTCATGTGATCTCCAAGGATGGTATTGCGGTCAACCCTGAACGAGTTCATGCTATTCTGGACTGGACTCCCCCGAAGAATGTCAAGCAAGTCAGAAGTTTTCTCTGACTCGCCAGCTATTGCCGTCGATTCGTCGAGAACTTCTCCAAGATTGCAAAGCCCTTAACCAATTTGCTTCACAAAGGTGTTAAATATGAGTGGACAGGAAAATGTCAGGAGAGCTTTCAGGCACTTAAGGACAAACTGACGTCCGCTCCAGTGCTTGCTCCTCCGGATACTCGTAAGGACTTTACCATTTATTGTGACGCTTCGCGTCAGGGAATAGGTTGTGTCCTAATGCAAGAACGCAGAGTGGTTGCTTATGCATCTCGTCAATTACGTCCTCATGAAGAGAACTACCCAGTTCATGACCTTGAACTTGCCGAAGTAATTCATGCACTGAAAGAGTGGCGGCAATACCTTGTTGGGAACCGTTGTGAGATCTACACCGACCACCAAAGTCTGAAGTATCTGTTTGCTCAGCCAGATCTGAATCTCCGTCAACAGAGATGGATGGAGCGCATAGCAGATTACAATGTGGGTATTTCTTATACCCCAGGCAAGGCTAATGTAATGGCTGATGCTTTGAGCCGCAAGTCATACTGCAATCACCTTCAGGTTCATAAGGTTCATCCCCGTCTTCAAGAAGAATTTCGCAAGCTGAACCTTCATATTGTTCCTCAGGGTTATCTCACTCCCCCTCCTGAAGAGTTCTACAAGATGAACCTCCACGTTGTTTCCCAGGGTTCTCTCAATACCCTGGTTGCTAAACCAGATCTTGTGGACGTCATCAAGTGGATCCAGAAGTGTGACAGTGAAGTCGAGAGGATTAAACGCGACCTCGCAGAAGGAAAGCCCTCACCCTTCACTATTGCTGAGGATGGTGCTTTGTACTTCAAAGACCGCCTAGTAGTACCGTGTAAGTCGAATAACAAGGAAATGACTCAGGAGGTCATGAAGGAAGCACATGACACTCCGCTGTCTATTCATTCTGGTAGTACCAAGATGTACCAAGACCTTCGTCGGAGATTCTGGTGGTCTAACATGAAGCAAGACATTGCACGCTATGTTTCAGAATGTGACATTTGCCATCGAATCAAAGCAGAACATCAAAGGCCTGCTGGAACTCTACAACCTATTTCTATTCCTGAATGGAAATGGGATCATGTTGAAATGGACTTCATTACTGGTTTTCCCAGGTCACAGAAAGGTAATGATGCTATTCTTGTCGTCATTGACCGGTTGTCCAAAGTTGCACATTTTCTGGCTGTCAAGGAAACTATTAATGCTAGTCAGCTGGCGGATCTATACATGTCCAGAGTTGTTTCACTCCACGGTATCCCATTGGTGATTAGTTCAGACCGTGGTAGTTTATTCACTTCAAGATTCTGGACAAGTTTCTAGGAAGCTATGGGGACTCGTTTGTCCTTCAGCACCGCTTTTCACCCTCAATCCCAGGGACAAGTTGAACGAGTCAATCAGATCCTCGAAGACATGCTTCGAGCTTGTGTCATTTCTTTCGGCAAGAAATGGGAGGAATCTCTCCCGTATGCTGAGTTCTCCTACAACAATAGCTATCAAGCTAGTCTGAATATGGCTCCCTTTGAAGTGTTGTATGGACGTAAGTGTCGGACTCCTCTGAATTGGTCAGAAACTGGGGAACGTACACTTATCGGTCCGGATATTATCCAACATGCCGAAGATCAAGTCCGCATCATTCATGCAAATCTGAAGGCTGCTCAGTCTCGTCAGAAGAATCAGTATGACCGTCATCACAAGGATATGGTCTATCAACCTGGCGAAAAGGCGTATCTTCGAGTCACGCCGATGAGAGGTACACACCGTTTCGGGATCAAGGGCAAGCTGGCTCCTCGATATATTGGTCCTCTCACTGTTCTCGAAATGCGTGGTAAAGTGGCATATCAATTGGAGCTACCGCCAAACCTCTCTCAGGTTCACGATGTGTTCCATGTGTCACAGCTTCGTCGCTGCTTCAAGGATCCTATCCGAGCAGTGGATCATGATATGCTTGAGCTACAGCAAGACCTTTCTTACAAGGAGCAACCAGTCCGCATTCTCGATGAAACTGAACGTCGGACTCGTCAGAAGGTTACCAAGTTCTTCAAAGTGCAGTGGGCAAATCATTCTGAAGATGAAGCCACTTGGGAACGCGAAGATCATCTTCGTGCAGAATACCCCGGGCTCTTTCCTTCTACTTCTTAATTCTCCGGACGAGAATTCTTGTTAGTAGGGGAGAATTGTGACACCCTGGGTTTAAGCTACAGTGATCATTGTACTTAAGCTACAGTAATGACCATGAACACTGCCTAATCATTTTGCTAAGTGGGGCTTGATCAAGTTTGGATTCAAATTCCAGTTCAAATTTCAATTCAATTGCCATAGGATTTTATGGTGATAAAATAAATCCTCAAACAGCATAAGTAAAATGTTGCATAATTGTGAAAAATCATAGAACAAATATTGTTGAGGAAAACAACATCACCCTCCCACTGGTGTGGACCCCACCATCAAAACAGAGCCATTTTTGCATTAAAAATGCCCTCTAAATTGCATGGTAAATTTCAACAGTACCCAAAAATGCTCAAAGTGGATGTGGCCCTCCAAAATATTACAAGTTAATTGTTGGACCATATGACACATTTTTGCTTAAAGGAGTATTGGCCTAAAATAAATAAAAGAGAAATAAAGAAAAGAAAATAGAAAAGAAATAAAAGAAAAAGGGCAAAAGCCCACTTACCTGGCCTCTGGGCCGTAGGCACAGTGCGGCCCAGCCCACCGAGGCCGTCTCCTACCTGCTCCCGCCCCGCTGTCGCCCGCGCCGTGGCCGGAGCGCGGCCTCGCCGCCGCTGCTCGCCACCTGCCGCCACAGGGCCTCGGGGAGGATAAGGACGGGGCCTCCCACTCCCCCTGGACGCCCCTATCCATTCCCCCCCTCGCCTCGCTCTCTCTCTCTCTCGCTCGCCCTCCAGATCCGCCGCGTCGCCGCCATGGCCGACGGGTAGACGCGGCCACAGCCACGCCCGCTTATCCCCGTTGCGTCCCCGAGCACCGCCGTGACCTCCTCGACCACGTGCCCGAGCTCCGGAGCCCCTGGAGCGCCCTCACGCCGTCGTCTTCCACCTTCGGCCACCACAACACCGCCGTCGATTCTGGCCGCCTCGAGCCGTCCTCACGCCCGCTTTGCACGGCTACACCCCACTGTGAGCCTCCACTTCCTCCCCTCTCGCTCTCGTCGCCGTTAGCTGCCTCTAGGGCCATCCCCGACGTGCGCCCGAACGCGTCGCCGCCTGGGCTCGTCGCCGGCGCCTCTCCGGTGACCATTTGGTCCTGCCGCCGCCGCCAATCGACTCAGTGCATCACGTAGGGCCGCCCCGCACGTTTAGTTCGCTCGTTTGCCCGCCGCATCGCCGTTTGCCATCGCCGGCCGAAGCTTGCTCCGCCGCCGGCGACGTACCGCTCGCTACGGCCCGCCGTTGCTCGCCCCGATGCCCGGAATGGATCGGCGGCTCCTCTAGCTCGCGAACACGCCAAACGGCGCTCGATTTGGTGCCCTGTGCGCCATTTCCGAGCCGCGCCACCGTTTCGGGTGCTCGCCAGAGCAACTCCGGTGGCCGGCCGGCGCCGCCGCCGATGTGGCTGGGCTGGGGCCACCCCCAGTGCCACTGCCAGTGAGCCAGGCCAGGCCAGTTGACCAGTTGACTTGGTCAACTGGCTGACTGGGCACTGCCCAGTCACTGACTGGTGGGGCCCAGCACCCCTGTGCCAATGACAGGTGGGCCACCCCTGTCAGGTACTTAATTAGCCAGATAGATTAGTGAAAATAATTAAATTAACATTAATGTCTCACTGACAATTGGACCCCACCTGTTAATTAATCCTGTTTAATTTAATTAAAAACCTGATATAACACTGAGTCTATTACATGTGGGACCCACTGGTCAGGTTTGACCTGGCCAGCCACCTGTTGACTGCTGATGCAATGCTGACCTCATGCTGACGTCATCATTCACTATTCTGGATAATGTTGGATTTAATTAATTAAAATAATTCCAGAAATTCAGTAAAACTTTAGAAAATCATATCTTTTAAACCGTAACTCGGATGAAAATAATTTATATATGAAAGTTGATCAGAAAAATCCAAGTAATCCAAATACGCTGTCCGTTCATCTGTCACATGCTCCTAGCATGTTGAACATGGAACTTTTCCCCTCCGGACCGTCTGTCCGATAAATCCAAAGACCCGGGAAATATCGTAGATATTCTCCCGCTTCGTCTGCAACGTGTAGTACCGCGTTAGTGCATGCCTAGCCCTGCATACTGCCATGTCATGCATCGTGTTGCATCTGTGTGCTTTATATTTATTGTTTCTTCCCCCTCTTCTCTCCGGTAGACCCCGAGGCTGACGGTGCTGCCGAGATCGACTACGCCGTTGACGTTCAGCCTTTTGCCGCAGAGCAGCAAGGCAAGCAAAACCCCCTTGAGCATTCCGATATCGCCTACTCTTCTCCCTCTTATGCTTGCAATAGATTTTGCTACTTTATTAGTTAGCTCCTATTCTGATGCATAGCCTGTTTTTGATGAAATGCTACTACACCTGTTATCATATCAACTGCCTAGAATAGGTTGATCATTGAATCCCTGAGACCCCCCTTAGTCCCAGTTGCCCCTGCTTCCATCGACGACACCGAGGACTTGAAGACAGAAGACTCAATCGTCATGACTGACAAGCCAGGCCCCTCACATCACCGCACCCCCCCCCCCCAAAGTTGTATGACTCTGCAACGCTACTATCGAGTACCGAGGGTGACACCTCGTGAAGTGCTCATGATGCTAGTTCTGTAGTGTAGCTAGTCGGTCGTGGTTATCGAGGGTGATTCCTCCTTCACCATTCCCGACGATGACTCTGTCGTGCAACCCCTCAAGTGTGGGACTCTCGAGGGTGATTCCTCTAAGTCCACCTTGACGGATTCATCGAGCAGGACCCCATGAGGGTGATTCCTCAGGTTCCGTCTCGATGATTTATACACACATTTACTATGACCGGGTTACTAAAACATGTTGAAGACGGGTCGGCCCCAAGGGTACCCGCGAGAGTGATATTGGTGGGGTGCGCCGGTAAGGCACCCGAGTGTTATTGACGGGGCGACGGACTGCATTTCATGGTTCGCGCTTGCCCCGCATTAATAAACTGCTAATGGGTTGGGTACTTGATCTGAGTTAGGTCGTTGGCCTTAATACGCACTAACCATCACGTGGGAAAGTTATGGGCACTCAGCGTCGTTGTATCAGCCGAAGCTCTTCGGACGTCAGCAATGGAGCGGCGCGCGCCCGAGTGGTCCGCGACGGCACCGCGCTTGTTAATAAGGGGTGCTAGGACTGACCTCGGCCGCCCTCGCATCGTGCAGGTGTGCAAAGGGTGATTGGGCCCATGACCCCTGAGCGCATAGGATTTAGACCGGCGGGCTGGCCTCTTCGATGAGTCTAGGTGGGGCGACGACGTGCTGATATCCCGAGGCCGGGCATGACCCAGGAAAGTGTGTCCGGCCGGAGGTGACTCAGGCGTGTTGGGGAATATGTGGTGCACCCCTGCAGGGATGAATAATCTATTCGAATAGTCATGTGCACGGTAACAGGACGACTTGGAGTTGTGCCTCGACCTTATACAACTATAATTGTAATTTAAATTTGAAATGAATTGTGGCTCCGGGATTGCTTCCTCGCAGGGAGTCGAGGAAGGATCTCTGGGCATGGTTACTTAATTAAAATTGTTACAACAATATGACTATATGTGAGATACCAATCTGCACTCTTCTAATGCTGCAAGATGTTGAAGATGCTAGTCTTCGATAGGACTAGACCTTCTCCCTATTCTTGCTTTCTGCAGTCAGTCCAGATATAACCCTTCCCCTTGATAATGATGCATACTTAGCATAGTTCTGATGTCAGTCTTGCGAGTACGTTGGATGAGTACTCACTGCTGCTTTGCTTCCCTTTTCCCCCTCGATACGTTGCTGCGTTCAGACGATGGAGCCCAGGAGATGGAGTACGCCGGAGACGACTACTACACCACCGATGGAGCATACGACTACGTGGAGGCTGCCCCCGACGCTCAGGAGTAGTTAGGAGGTTCCCAGGCAGGAGGCCTCGCCTCTTTCGATCTGCTGCTTATGTTTGTGCTAGCCTTCTTAAGGCAAAACTTGTCTAACTTATATCTGTACTCAGATATTTTTGCTTCCGCTGACTCGTGTTTATGTCGAGCTTTGTATTCGAGCCCTCGAGGCCCCTGGCTTGTAATATGAAGCTGTATGACTTTAATTTGCGTCTAGAGTTGTGTTGTGATATTAATTAGTGAGTCCCTAATCTTGGTCGTACGCATTGCGTGTATGATTAGCGTACGGACGAGAATGGGGGCGTCACACAAATATACCCCTGGATAATTTTCGCGCGCGGGGCGGGGGGTTATTTAATATACCCATGATAACTTTAATGTTAATAGCATGGTAACTCACACATCGTACACACTTGGTAATTTTCGCGAGCGTTGCAGGGGGTGAGAATATCCCCCGGTAACTTTTGTGTGAATAGATGGTAACTCACACATCGCAGATCTGATAACTTATATACCCCGATCCTGGTAACTTTGGCGCCGAGGGAGAGGGGGCAGGGGCGGTTGATGGAATATCCCATGATAACTTTTATGTGAATAACATGGTAACACACACACCGCAGACCTGATAACTTATGCACCTCGGTCCTGATAACTTTGGTATGGGGGAGGGTTGATGAAATATCCCCCGGTAACTCTTGTGTGAATAGATGGTAACTAACACATCATGGAGCTGATAACTTATGTACCTCGGTCATGGTAACTTTTGGTGACGGGGCAGGGAGAGTTGATGAAATATCCTATCAGTAACTTTTGTGTGAATAGCATGGTAACTCACACATCGTAGACCCGATACCTTATGTACACCGGTCCTGGTAACTTTGGCGACGGGGGTGAGGGGGCTTGTTGAAATATCTCCACATACACCCGATAATTTTTGCGTAAATAGCATGGTATTTTACGCACCACGGACCTGATTATAGGTGGCCAACAGGGCGACCCGGGTACGGCACAACCCGACACACACCTAAACAGCCCTGGACTGACACGACCCGCAAAGTTCTGTTTATAAAGTGAGTCATGCCATGTCAGCATGTGGACCTCACCCTACGGCCGAGGCGCGTCACCGATGGTAGGCGGTACTGTAGACATGATAATTTACTAATAAACATCATGGTAAATTTTCGATCCAGGCAAAAAAAGATAGTTGAAACACCTCCGGTAACTTCAGTGTAAACACCATGATAAGTTAGTACTACGGGCATGGTAACTTCTGACCTGAAAAAAAGAGTAGCTGAAACATACCAACATCGGATCTAGTTTTGAAGGTCTCGTCGCGACGAATCTTTTATGTGAAGATAGTTTTTCAATCCGGCCAACGGTTTGAGCTACAAAACATTTTAAATTTTTAGTTTTTAAAAAAAATAGGCTGACGTCAACACTTTTGTTTTTTCTGCATGTAATTAGGAGCTTCTAAGCCGCATGCATGCAAAGCTATCAAGCGTTTGGTGCGGCCTGCATGCAGCCAAGCACGCGCGATCAAGGAAGCTAATTCGTGGGCAGAATTAGCGATAGGAGAAATCGTTCGGATCTGTTTCTAGAATCAGAACGATCGGACGTTATCAAAGTCCTATATATATATATATATATATATATATATATATATATATATATATATATATATATATATATAAAGCCTCTGCTGACTAGAAGCATTAATTGTTTTGTATGTACATATATTAACGCTTCTTTCTTCTTTTAGACCTCCGGATCGAGCCAAACTTCGGTAAGGAGACCAGGCCCGAAGAAAAGGTTGGACCCGGATGAAAGGTTCACGATCGAAGAAGTCTCTCCAGAAAGCCAACCGATTGCTCCCAAGAGGACCAAGGACAAATTTATACATCAGTGCGGAGTAGTTGTTAGGGACAATGTCCCGAGCAGCATCCAAGAATGGAATAAGAAGAAGGACCCTGAAGTTCCTTATGTCAACGATAGACTGAAAGATGATCTTTGGAACTCAATGTTGAGAAATTTCAGCCTACCGCCAGAGGAGGATCCGAATAACCCAGTTATACAGCGAAAGGTCAAGGAGTTTGCTCTTAAGAAAATGGCAGAACTATTCAAGAACTGAAAGAAACTATTGAACAAAAAGTTTGTCGAGAAAGACGAGACTCCAAAGTTCAAAGGTCAATACTTCAAGATAAAAGATCACTGGCCCGCATTTGTGGCCTACAAGAAATCGGAGAAGGCCAAGCAAAGGTCAGATATAAATAAGAAAAATGCTGCAAAGAAGCAGTATCACCATGTTATGGGGTCAGGTGGCTACAGCAAAGCCCGACCTACATGGGACAAAGCTGAGCAAGACCTGCTTGCTAAAAATGTCCAACCAGCGACATTGCACTGGCCAGATCGGGCAAGGACTTGGTTCTTCGGGGTTGGGGGAACTTTGGACCCAGTCACACGGAAGTGTGTTTGGACGAAAGCTCAACTTCAAACACCCGTCACAAAGCTTGAGGAAGTAATCAAGGAAGCGCTGGAAGGGAGGTTCGTTCCCGACAGAGAGAAGGACGAGCTGTCAATGGCCCTTGGGAATCCTGAACACCCTAGACGAACACGAGGCACATCAGGCTCCGTTCCGTGGGTGCATGGGTTTCCCGACAGCACTGGTTATAGAAGCAGACAGAAAAAGAAGAAAGAGGAAGCAAGCGAAATGCAGAAGATCAATGAAAGATTAGCGCAACTAGAGGCACTTGAGAGCCAGCGAGTTATCGGCCCACCATCTCAGCGGCACGAAGATCCTTCATTAGATACTACCCACGATGCGACCCCACCATCTCAGCGGAGAAGCAGCGTGGCTTCCACGGAGCTCGTTCAGCCTGATAGCATGGCTCCTCGCTACCCCGTGGATGGTATCACGGATAATGAACATTGTGTGCTAATGGCGAAATGCCATAACCTGACCTTGAAGGCGGCGGTCGGTGATACGTCTCCAACGTATCTATAATTTTTGCTTGTTCCATGCTGTTATATTATCATCTTGGATATTTTACAATCATTTTACTACAACTTTATATTATTTTGGGGACTAACCTATTAACCTAGAGCCCAGTGCCAGTTTCTGTTTTTTTCCGTGTTTTTGAGTTTTACAGAAAAGGAATATCAAACGGAGCCCAAACGGAATAAAAATCTACGGTGATTTTTTATAGACCAAAAGGAACCCAGGCAGCATTGGAGTTGGGCCAGAAGAGCCACGAGGCCACCACAAGCCTGGGGGGCGCCCCCCCCCTAGGGAGCGCCCCCTGGCTTGTCGTCACCTCGTGGCCCCCCTGGACTTGTTTCCGCCGCCAAAAATTCCTATAAATATAGAAACCCCCAGAAACAAACCTAGATCAGGAGTTCCGCCGCCGCAAGCCTCCAGAGCCACGAAAAACCAATCGGGAGCCCGTTCCGGCACCCTGCCGGAGGGGGAAACCATCACCGGAGGCCATCTTCATCATCCCGGCGGTCTCCATGACGAGGAGGGAGTAGTTCACCCTCGGGGCTGAGGGTATGTACCAGTAGCTATGTGTTTGATCTCTCTCTCTCTCTCATGTTCTTGAGATGGCACGATCTTGATGTACCGCGAGCTTTATTAATATAGATGAATCATATGGAGTTTTCCCCTCTCTATCTTCTTGTGATGAATTGAGTTTTCCCTTTGAAGTTTTCTTATCGGATTGAATCTTTAAGGATTTGAGAACACTTGATGTATGTCTTGCGATGGGATATCCGTGGTGACAATGGGATGTTCTATTGATCCACTTGATGTATGTTTTGGTGATCAACTTGCGGGTTCCGTGACCTTGGGAATCTATGCATAGGGGTCGGCACATGTTTTCGTATTGACTCTCCGGTAGAAACTTTGGGGCACTCTTTGAAGTTCTTTGTGTTGGATTGAACATGATGAATCTGAAATTATGTGATGCATATCGTATAATCAAACCCACGGGTACTCGAGGTGACATTGGGGTATCTAGGTGACATTAGGGTTTTGGTTGATGCGTATCTTAAGGTGTTATTTTAGTACGAACTCTAGGGCTGTTCGTGACACTTATAGGGATAGCTCATAAGATTGATCAGAAAAGATAACTTTGAGGTGGTTTCGTACCCTACAATAATTTCTTCGTTTGTTCTCCGCTATTTGTGACTTTGGAGTGAACTCTTTGTCGCACGTGAGGGATTTACATATGATTCAACTATGTTAGTATTGTTGAGAGAACTTGCACTAGTGAAAGTATGAACCCTAGGCCTTGTTTCCAAGCATTGCAATACCATTTTTGCTCACTTTTGTTACTTGCTACCTTGATGTTTTTATATTTTCAGATTACAAAAACCTATATCTACCATCCATATTGCACTTGTATCACCATCTCTTCGCCGAACTAGTGCAGTTATACAATTTACCATTGTATTGGGTGTGTTGGGGACACAAGAGACTCTTTGTTATTTGGTTGCAGGGTTGTTTGAGAGAGACCATCTTCATCCTACGCCTCCCATGGATTGATAAACCTTAGGTCATCCACTTGAGGGAAATTTGCTACTGTCCTACAAAACTCTGCGCTTGGAGGCCCAACACGAGTCTACAAGAAGAAGGTTGCGTAGTAGACATCAAGCTCTTTTCTGGCGCTGTTGCTGGGGAGGTGAGTGCTTGAAGTTATATCTTTAGATCTTGCAATTAAATCTTTTAGTTTCTTGTTTTTCACTAGTTTGGTTTTATAAAAGAAAACTACAAAAAAATGGAGTTTAGGTTGCATCATTTGTATCGTCTTTATAATGTCTTTCGTGAAAATAAGGATTTAGAAAATTGTGCTCAATTGGTAGAGGAAGAAATTATGATAATACTTAATGAGAATTCCTTGAATGATGAGCATGATTGCAATATTGCTAGTATGAATTCTCTGAATATCCATGATGCTAATGATATGCAAAGCCACAAGCTTGGGGATGCTATGTTTGATGAAGATGATATGTTTAGTCCCCCAAGTTTTGATGAGCAAATTTATTATGATGAAAGCATGCCTCCTATCTATGATGATTATGATGATGACATGTATGCTATAAAGAGTGATAGTAACCATGAAACTTGTCATCATGATTTTAATATTCAAAGTGGTTATGTCAATCAAGTATCTCATGATAGTTATTTTGTTGAGTTTACTCCCACTATTAGTCATGAGAAGAAATTTTCTTGTGTGGAGAGTAGTAAAATTTCTATGCTTGTAGATCATGAAAAGAATGCTTTATGTGCTGGTTATATTGTGAAATTCCTTCATGATGCTACTGAAAATTATTATGAGAGAGGATCTTATGCTTCTACATATTGCAATAATATCAAGTTTCCTCTCTATGTGTTGAAAGTTTTGAAGTCATGCTTGTTTTGCCTTCCTATGCTAGTTGATTCTTGCTCCCATAAATTGTTTGCTCACAAAATCCCTATTCATAGGAAGTGGGTTAGACTTAAATGTGCTTTCCATGAGATTCATGATGCTCTTTTGCATGTTTCAACTACTTTTCTTATATGAGCATCATTGAAATCATCATGCCTAGCTAAAAGGCATTAAAGAAAAGCGCTTGTTGGGAGGCAACCCAACACTTTTACTTTCTGTTTTTATGTGTTCACATGATTAAGCTACTTTAGTAATCATGTTTTATAGCTTTTGTTTCAATAAAGTGCCAAGTAAAGCCTTTGGGATAGTGTGGATGATAGTTGACTTGATTCTGTGCAAAAATAGAAACTTTTGCTCTCAGTCCAGGAATTTTGTAAATTCACTGGAACGTGCTTTTGGTCTGAATTTTTTACACATGATTGATATACAAATTTCCTAGGTTTTTCTAATGTTTCGGAATTTTTAGAGACAGGGAAGTATGGCTATACTACAGATCTTAACAGACTGTTCTGTTTTTGACAGATTCTGTTTTGCATGTATAGTTTGCTTGTTTTAGTGTTCCCATAGCTTATATTCAGTGATATAAATTATGGGAATGATAGAATACAGTAGGTATTATGTGATAACAATTATGAATCTTGTCTTGACAGTACCTAAGTGAATGATCTATCTTTATTACATTAACCCTTCTCATGAAGTTCCGTTAAGTTTTGTGTGATTGAAGTTTTCAAGTTTTTGGTGAGACACCGATATGAGGAGAATAAGGAGTGACAAGAACCTAGGCTTGGGTATTCCCAAGGAACCCCCAAGGTAATATCCAAGGAATACTCAAGCGCCTAAGCTTGGGGATGCCCCGGAAGGCATCCCCTCTTTCATCTTCAACACTATCGGTATATCTTACTTGGAGCTATATTTTTATTCGTCATATAATATGAGTTTTGCTTGGAGCATCATTTTATTTTCTTCTTCTCTGTTAGGTGTCATTTATAATCTTGTTTTTCAATAAAAGGTTCCAAGAATTGCCCTTTAGGATGCTTGAATTGCATGTTTGATGTGTGCTGTGTATAAACAGACACTTTTGCTGTAGTGTTTGAATTTTCATATTTTACTGGAATGTGGAAAGTTTCTGAAATTTTTACACAGTGTTGTCATATAAATTTTATAGCATGTCCTAAATTTTCATAAATTTTTGAGTTAAAGAAGTACACTGTTTGTATAAATTGCTACAGACTGTTCTGTTTGGACAGATTGCTGTCATAGTTTTGTTATCTACTTATCCTATAGTTTCCATAGCCTATATTGGTAGATATAAATTGTGGAAATGATAGTATACAGTACCTAATGTTTGAAAATTATTATGCAACAAGTCTTGGCAGTACATGAAGTGTTGATTTGTTCTTATGTGTACTAACCTATCTCACGAGTTCTTTTCAAGTTTTGTGTGGAAGATGTTTTTGAGAATAGGTGAAACCATGATATGAGAGGATTGAACGAGATACAAAAGGTCAAGCTTGGGGATGCCCAAGGCACCCCAAGTAAATATTTCAAGAAGTCTCAAGCATCTAAGCTTGGGGATGCTACGCATCCCACCTCTCTTCATCAACAATTAACGGTTAGCGTATGTTGAGCCCAAATTTTTATTCGTTCACATGATGTGTGCTATTCTTAGAGTGATATTTTCTTTTGCTTGATGTTTAATAAAATACTTAAGATCTGAAAATATTTATTAAGAGAGAGCCCTCACATAGCTACTTGATTGTTTGACTACTCATTGATCTTCACTTATATCTTTTGAGAGTAGCTTGTCATTTCCTCTCATGCTTCACTTATACCTTTTTGAGGGATGAAATTTTTATGGTCTTGTACTTCACTTAAATTTGTTTGAGCTTGCCAAAAATCAATGGTAATATATGAAACTAGTCCCAAAATGATAGATATCCAAGGAGGATATAATAAAAACTTTCATGAAGATCATGGGACAAATTAAACTTGATTCCTTGTAATAGTTTTGAAACATGATGATAGTAATATGTGAGTCATGTTAGTGAGTAATTATGCTTTAGTAGGAATATTGGTGTTAAGGTTTGTGATTCCCTATGCATGCACGAAAGTCAATAGTTATGCAATGAAGTTATATCCTACTTGTGGTGCATTATTCGGTGTTAGTTATGTTCAATGCTCACTTATGTGATTTTTCGTTCCTTGGTTTGGTTGCTTCCCAATCTATTTGCTAGCCTTCATTTGTACTAAGTAGAAATACTACTTGTGCATCCAAAATCCTTAAACCAAGTTTTGCCTTATGAGTCCACCATACCTACCCATATGCGGTATTTCCATGCCGTTCCAAGCAAATTTGTATGTGCCATCTCTTAAATTTTCAAAATAAATTTTCTCTTTTGTGTGCCCGTACCGCTCATGAAACGGTGGGGAGTATCCAATATTTTTCCATGCTAGGTGTGTTATTCTCACGATATGTGTTGATTCACTATCATTCACGAGAAAGTGGCTGGTATTCGGGATCCCAGTTCCATGCTCAAAATTCAAATCAAAATTTAATGAAACAAAACTCCCCCAGGATTGTTGTTTGTATGGACGGTACCCATGGATTCGGCTCGCCGTGAAGTGTGATTGATTGGTGGAGGGGGAGTAAAAACTTTACCATTCTGTTTGGAAACCGCCTATAATGTATCTAGCATGGAAAGTATTGTGAGCTACTTTGTCGTTTTCGTTGACAGGAAAAGCATGCCACTCAAAATATTTCTCTCTCTCAATTTAAACCTTGAGCTCTGGCACATCTACAAATCCCTACTTCCCTCTGCGAAGGGCCTATCTTTTTTACTTTATGCAATTTTTATTTTTTTGCTTTCAGTCTCCATCTTCTCTTATAAGCACCAACTAGGGGGCACTATGATCGTACTTGAGCATTGGGCATAGCTAATATTTGAGTGTGTTTCATGAATGGGTCAATGATTGAGCATGATGGGCTAGGGATAACTTTCTTTAGTTTTGATATTTTGAAAGACATGGTTGCTTGTTGACATGCTTGAGTATCGAAGTCATTATGTTAAAACTAGACTATTGCTTTGAATCATTTACAAGTCCAAATGTCCATGCTATACAAAGAAGAAAAGAATATGATGAACATGTTAGGCAGCATTCCACATCAAAAATTCTGTTTTTATCATTTACCTACTCGAGGACGAGTAGGAATTAAGCTTGGGGATGCTGATACGTCTCCAACGTATCTATAATTTTTGCTTGTTCCATGCTGTTATATTATCATTCTTGGATGTTTTACAATCATTTTACTACAACTTTATATTATTTTTGGGACTAACCTATTAACCTAGAGCCCAGTGCCAGTTTCTGTTTTTTCCGTGTTTTTGAGTTTTACAGAAAAGGAATATCAAACGGAGCCCAAACGGAATAAAAATCTACGGTGATTTTTTATGGACCAGAAGGAGCCAAGGCAGCATTGGAGTCGGGCCAGAAGAGCCACGAGGCCACCACAAGCCTGGGGGCGCCCCCCACTAGGGCGTACCCCCCTGGCTTGTCGTCACCTCGTGGCCCCCCTGGACTTGTTTCCTCCGCCAAAAATTCCTATAAATATAGAAACCCCCAGAAACAAACCTAGATCGGGAGTTCCGCCGCCGCAAGCCTCCAGAGCCACGAAAAACCAATCGGGAGCCCGTTCCGGCACCCTGCCGGAGGGGGAAACCATCACCGGAGGCTATCTTCATCATCCCGGCGGTCTCCATGACGAGGAGGGAGTAGTTCACCCTCGGGGCTGAGGGTATGTACCAGTAGCTATGTGTTTGATCTCTCTCTCTCTCGTGTTCTTGAGATGGCACGATCTTGATGTACCGCGAGCTTTATTAATATAGATGAATCATATGGAGTTTTCCCCTCTCTATCTTCTTGTGATGAATTGAGTTTTCCCTTTGAAGTTTTCTTATCGGATTGAATCTTTAAGGATTTAAGAACACTTGATGTATGTCTTGCGATGGGATATCCGTGGTGACAATGGGATGTTCTATTGATCCACTTGATGTATGTTTTGGTGATCAACTTGCGGGTTCCGTGACCTTGGGAATCTATGCATAGGGGTTGGCACATGTTTTCGTCTTGACTCTCCGGTAGAAACTTTGGGGCACTCTTTGAAGTTCTTTGTGTTGGATTGAACATGATGAATCTGAAATTATGTGATGCATATCGTATAATCAAACCCACGGGTACTCGAGGTGACATTGGGGTATCTAGGTGACATTAGGGTTTTGGTTGATGTGTATCTTAAGGTGTTATTTTAGTACGAACTCTAGGGCTGTTCGTGACACTTATAGGGATAGCTCATAAGATTGATCAGAAAAGATAACTTTGAGGTGGTTTCGTACCCTACAATAATTCCTTCGTTTGTTCTCCGCTATTTGTGACTTTGGAGTGAACTCTTTGTCGCACGTGAGGGATTTACATATGATTCAACTATGTTAGTATTGTTGAGAGAACTTGCACTAGTGAAAGTATGAACCCTAGGCCTTGTTTCCAAGCATTGCAATACCATTTTTGCTCACTTTTGTTACTTGCTACCTTGCTGTTTTTATATTTTCAGATTACAAAAACCTATATCTACCATCCATATTGCACTTGTATCACCATCTCTTCGCCGAACTAGTAAAGTTATACAATTTACCATTGTATTGGGTGTGTTGGGGACACAAGAGACTCTTTGTTATTTGGTTGCAGGGTTGTTTGAGAGAGACCATCTTCATCCTACGCCTCCCACGGATTGATAAACCTTAGGTCATCCACTTGAGGGAAATTTGCTACTGTCCTACAAAACTCTGCGCTTGGAGGCCCAACACGAGTCTACAAGAAGAAGGTTGCGTAGTAGACATCAGTCGGCTATGTCTTACCTCCTCGACCTGGTGCAACTTTCCATTTCACTCCGGTTCCAGCTGGCTTTGTTATTGTCGGGGTGGATGAAATAATGGACGGATTTGAGGGGCTGGAGCTTGAGTACGCTACAGGTGAAGGGGAGACTCTTCTTGAAAATGCCTTAAGGACTACCTGTCTATGGAGAAAGGAGAACATCCTGCTTCCAAACTAGACGCCGCCTCAGCAGACTCAGCCGGAGGAGGCCTCGGTGCCTGAGTCGTCTCCGGTGCGTCAGCCGTCTCCGGTGCGTCAACCGTCTCCGGTGCGTCATATGTCTCCGCTGCCTGAGTCGTCTCCGGCGCGTCAACCGTCTCCGGTGCGTCAGCCGTCTCCGGTGCGTCAACCGTCTCCGGTGCGTCAGTCGTCTCCGCTGCCTGAGTCGTCTCCGGCGCGTCAGTCGACTCCGCCGCCTCAGCGGACTCCGTCGCGTCAGCGGACTCCAACGGTGGAGGCCCCTCAGCAAAAGCCACCTCCGCCTCAGCTGTCTCCACCGCGTCAACGGACTCCGCCTCCTCCACCGCCTCAGCGACGGAAGAGAGCCGCCGCCGCTCCGGCGGCTAGCAGCAATACAACAGGGAAGAAATTCAAAGCTGGCCCAAGCCTCAAGGCCCCTCCCAAGTTACCCTACGAGGGGACTGACGAGGAACTCAACGAGATCGTGGCTGATGATGTGAGACGCCAGCTTGTACCGAAACGCTCGCCTCCAAAGGTGAAAATAGATCCGGTGAAAGCGCAGCGAACTCTGGATGCCATTAGGCGACCACCACCGCCTCCGCTGCAATCAGACTATCCCCGCTGTATTCAAAAGACATTTGGTCTAGCGAAGCGGTCGGGAAGCTTAAGTAGCAGTGGCGCAAGAAGTGGGAAAATAATTCCCTAGCTCGGCAAACAAGAAAACCAATCGTGCCCCCCACTCAAGGTGTTTACCGATATCGCTAATGATTCGGAGATAGCGGCCGGTGGTCTTGCTATCACTGCTGGTGATTACTTGCCCGATTCGGTACTGTTCGAAAAGGCCGAGGTAGTACCATCCTTAAGTTACGTGCACGGGAAGCCTCTCGTCAGACATGAGGAGCTCAAGGGTCTACCAACGAGGATGCGACAATTGCATGAATGGTACTTGGAAGCCTGCAAGGACGGGACTGGCAATATCTTCGTGGGAATTAAAAATGAACACTTCTTCAATGGAGTCCAGGAGTTGTTTGTTGAATTTGATGAATTTTTTCAGTTATACAACCAAAAGGAGCTCGACAAAACTATCGTCAGTTCCTATTGTCTGTAAGTATTTTTTTTTTCTGTAAAGTCTTTAGCTCAGCTCGTTCATTGCATGTATAATTATCCTCACACTATATTATATATATGCAGATTGAAGATCATCGAATGCAGAGAACGACAAATCTATGACATTGGGTTCATTAACCCAAATACCAACAATGAACATACGTTAAAAAACAACCCCCGTGAAATAGAGCAAAACTTGCTACGTGCGTTACTTGGACAACATGACAGAAGGGAAATACTATTTCCTTACAACTTCTAGTGGGTGTTACTGTCTTGTACGTGCACATTCTGTTTCGCTTACTCGAGGTTAAGTGTAATTGATGAGTTATGCGTGCGCGCAGTTTCCACCTTATTCTGCTAGCCATTCGGCCTGACGAGGGACTAGTACTTGTCTTGGACTCGAGACGTAAAGATCCTAAGGAGTGGACGAACATGCGTGAAATGCTTCAGAAGTAAATTAAATCATTATCGCACCATATCGGCAACTTTCGTTCATTTCCTGACATCAAGTAATCATTTTCTTTGCCGTGCAGGGTTTGGAAAAAGTTCTCCAACCAGTCTAGGGGTGTATGGAAAAATGAGCTGCGATTTTCACACCCCAAAGTAAGTACTAGCTACTAGCTAGTACCACACATCGTCTCTCATTGATTCTAGTTTCAATACCATTATCATGTTTGATTATCATTTTGATTGAACTCTATTCTCGTAAAGTGCTTGTGGCAGGCAACCGGCACTAATTTATGTGCATACTACGTTTGCGAGTTCATTCGCATCTCGACCTCTGAGCGGCGCATATCTCCAGAACAATTAGAAGTACGTAAACAATATTCACATTTTAATTTTATTACCATCAATTGTGTTGAGTTTCATATATATATATATATATATATATATATATATATATATATATATATATATATATATATATATATATATATATATATATATATATATATATATATATGTGTGTGTGTGTATATGTATGTATTGACCCCCCTTCTTTAAATTAGATCTGGCGGAAGCGAGACGAACTCCTACCAACTGATCGCATACGAGCAATTCAAGAGTAATTGGCGGGATTCTTTGTTGAGTATGTCATACCTAAAGACGGAGAATGCCATCGGGATATGAAATGCGATCTTGGTCAAGGATCGTAAGAGATGTTATATTGTATATATGTATGAACATGTACTATATGTAATACCGTCGAATAGATTTAGGAAAACTTGTTGCATTGTTCGACCAAGCACGGAAAAGAGAGGTCACTTCTCTCTATATATTGGTCATGACGATGTTGTGTAATGGTTCCTTCATTGCTATATGTAGTAGCTAGCGTCGAGTTGAATGAAAAGCATAAAATAAAAATGGTAAACACTAAAAGAAAAGGGGAAACACAATATGAAACCCCTAAACCCTCCAAAACCCCTAAACCCCTCCTTTAAAAAAAACCCAGCGCCTGGCAGGTGATGACGCGTGGCTGCCTTTTAGTCCCGGTCGGTGTTACCAACTGGGACTAAAGGTCCTCCTGCCTGGGCGCCCCATGGCGGCCACGTGAAGCTCCTTTAGTCCCGGTTCGTAAGCCAACCAGGACTAAAAGTGATGGGCATTAGTCCCGATTGTTTTGTCCCGGTTGCAGAACCGGGACTAAAGGCCCTCTGGAACCGGGACTAATGCCCTGTTTTCTACTAGTGCCAGTTCAATTTTTAAAATGTTTTCTCTTGAAAACACATTTATATAGAGAATTAAATTGAAACTGAAAATTTTCTATGTAAATATTGTGGCTATAATAATTATGGGCACATCGAACAAATGAAATGGTGTGGAGGCACGTTAAGCCTCAAGAGATATCGTTGAACATGCACATGTTAAATTTGCACAGCCACCATTACTACCAACTACTATTAAATGATGGCATCTGTATTCTCTTTATTTTTTCAGATGTGTCACATGCTCTCTGGCTGCCCCGTCCATGGCCACGAGAGAAATAATAAACCTTGTCGTACATGTGACATGGTACTAAAACCATGCTATAAAAGGTAGTGTAGTTGCTACCACATAATACTGAAAACAGAGGAGTCAATGGAAGAGGAGAGACAAAAATGTCGAGCGAAGGCCAACAGTGTTAGCAGCCCCAGCTCTGGTAGGCTTGAGAAACATCAGAAACTCGGGGATTGTTTGATTATGCACGGTGCCAATGTTCAACTAGGTTGAGTAACCACCCGCTCCAGTATTCATACAGATGGACATAAAAGCAATGCCTGAATGGTCTCCTCACGCGAAGCTGACCTACGGGATCATTGAACCTGCCTTTGTATTGTGGTTGCTTGCTACAATGGTGCTCAGGTCCTTTACAAAAACTAGTTGTAGCATGCACGCGCTCGCCTTGGCGTGCGCTGGCGGTAGAACGTCAAGTAGCAGGAATTGTAGAGGAGGAGGGGCAGCTAGCCTCTACTCATCATGAGTCCAATATTCCTCCCGCATGCGTTATCTTTGAATTTGGAAAACGCAGCGTGCACGCGCATATACCGACGGCTGAAGGGGTAATGCAGTCCACGGGGATAGAGGGTTGTGGGAGGGGCTAGCTCCTTCAGCGGCTTTAGGGTTTAGGGTAGTCCATCGACACAGCTCCTTCAGCGATGCCTGGGTGAAGCACGTCCCGCTTATCGGCAATCTCCTTATGGTCTTATGGACGCACAAACCGGCGCGCGGCTCGGGAACAAGTATTCCATCTCCATGGAGGGATTGACGCGGCAGAAGTGGCCGCATGCTTCACTGTCGTCGCCGACGGAGTAGTCCGTCCAGTGCATACTCGTCGGCCACAAGTGTGTGTTGTTGTTGGACTCCGGTCGCCCAAAAGGTGCTCGGCAAAAATGCCCCGTCGGAGGAAGATAATATCGAGTCGTTGACACTTGGGATCCACGTCTCCTCTACCACCTCAATTGGTCAAAGCATGTATGGGGTTTGGTTTTTGCCACATCAGCCTTATCAACCGGTGCCTACTAGCTAGACAGATTCGTTGTCAAAACAGGGTAAACTAAGAACAGCAATGCTACACCCGTGTAGGTGTAGCTATCATATGTAAACTAACGTAACAGCTTAGGTGGTCTTTTTCAATTGAAGGAAATTAGGGGAGGGGAGCCATCCAGTTGAATTCAGGGGGATGGAAGGATTAGTTAGGAAAATTAAGTAAGAATACATAGAATTTTTGACAATGAATCTGGCTAGCTAGTAGGCACCATTAAGTCGATGATCTCCTTGTCGGTGCTGACCTCCCCTTTGTTGCGGCAGGTCGTGAGGACAAAGAGGAGCACGACGCCACCCAGGCGATGATGTTGTTGCCCACCGCCCCGTCGAACGCCTTCTGAGAATCCTTCAAGCTCTCACATTTCACGTACATGTCGATGAGGGTGTCAGATACGTGCTTGCTGGCCCCGAGCCCAAGCTTTAGAGCCTGGCAGTGGTATGCCTTGCCAGGAGCTCTGCACTTGTAATACATGGAGACAAGGTTGGGCAGCCAGCAGCGACGCACGTGCATATGCCCGTAGGTGCCGCCGGCAGTCAACAGTAGATCTGCAATAGTAGGTGTCGCCGCCATCTTCTCGCACGCGCTTGTGCACCTTCCTTCCACCTTGAGGTCGAAGAGGCACTGCACGGTGACGTCCATGGCGCAGGTCAGTGTGCGTTAGGCCGCCTCATCGGTGAACTGATTGCTCATGGGCACGGGTGCCTATTGGGACGTCAAATTGGCAAGGCTGGCCGTTTGGGTCGAGGCGCGCGCCGCCGCCTGAGAGAGCCCCGGACACACTGTGTAGGAGCATCAATTTAGAAATGTCCAAATGGACCGGACCTATTGGATTGCTCTGTGTGTTTTAACAACAATTTCATGCAACAAGCGTCATATAAGGTTTTCCGCAAGAGAGCTCCCTTTTAAACATTAGCCCACATGCCAACCCTTTTTGGCGGACTCCAAAATGACCTAAAAAATATTTCTTGAATTGATTGTAATAAAAATATTTTTAAAAAATATTTTTCAGAAACTATTGTGAAAATAATTTTAAATGTTAATAAAATGTTATAATTTTTGAAATACTAAAATATTGAATATATCTTTTCAAAAATGTTGACCGATCGCAGCTGACAATCACCCATAGACCTGTTAACCCTTTACCGGTAAACCGTTGACAATTGATATAAAAAACAAAATTTTCAGAAAAACAAGAATTCATAAACAAATGCTCATGGATATTAAAAAATCCGCAAAGTCAAAACAGTTCACGAGTTCAAACAAAGTTCATGGCGTTTTAAATAAACAATCCAAGAACTCGAAAAAATTCACTATTTCAGAAGATGTTCATTGGGTATGAACAAAAAAGTCCGCAAACATGAAAAATTTCACAAGTTCAAAAAATGTTCATGGGGTTAAAAAAAGTTTGTGCGTTTGAAAAAAGTTTGCGGGTTTGAAAAAATTACATGCATGAAAAAAAATCAATTAGAAAATTTCATGGATTAAAAAGGGTTCGTGCATTTGAAAAGTTCATAAATTTGAAAGACAAATCTCAAATACAAAAAACATCATGACTTTGAAAAAAGTTGATGAATTTTACAAATGGGAATTTTAAAATAGAGTCTGAATTTTAAAATGAAAAAAGTTGAAAAAACTAATAAAACAATATAGAAAGAATAGCAGCAAAAATATGTACTGGAAGGTTCCAAAAGGTTCCCAAAACAAGCCTAGGAAGCTTCTGAAAGCTTCTCAAAACCGGAATGAAGTTGTCGTTCAAAAACGCTTAACAGGCAGGCCCAAAGAGAATCAAACGCCCCCAGTTGCGAAAATGCATGTAACTGAGGCTACATGCTGTCAAATAGGGGAGTAACTATTTGAGAAATACTACTTCGGGAACCCCCCAAGGGTCACTTGAGGAGGGATGGGAGCACGCCACTTGGCACGCTCTCAGCCGTCACCACATGTCATGCTCTAGGTGCTTTCTTCATATTTTATATATTTTATTTTTCTGCATGTGTTTTCGGGTTTTTCGGGTTTTTGGTTTTCCTTCGTTTTTTTCTAGGATTTGTAACAAAACAAAAATTGATTTTCTTTTTTGCACAAAAATAAACATTTTTTTCTTTCACGAGAGGCATGGATTTGCTTCTGCGCGAGGCACGGGTGTGCCTCTCAGAAAAGAGAAAAAAAATACGTTTTTTCCTTCAACGAGAGGCACGGATTTCCTTCTGGTGAAGGCATAGATTTGCTTCCGCGAGAGGCACGGACGTGCCTCTCAAAAAAGAGAAAAAAACATGTTTTTTTTCTTACGCGGAAGGCACATATTTGCTTCTCGTGGAGTCACAGATTTGCTTTTGCGAGAGGCACGGTCGTGCCTTTTCGAAAAAAAAAACGTGTTTTTCTTCTTCCGCGAGAGGCACGAATTTGCTCCTCGTGGAGGCACTGATTTGCTTCCATTCGAGGCACGGTCGTGCCTATTGTAAAAGGGTGAAAACGTGTTTTATTTTTTCCTTCCACGAGAGTTGTGAATTTGCTCTTCGTGGAGGCAAGGATTTGCTTCCGCGCTCCGAAAAGGAAAAAAAACATGTTTTTTTTTTTTCGCGAGAGGCACTGATTTGCTTCTTATAGAGGCATGGATTTGCTTCTGCGAGAGGCACAGTCGTGCCTCTCGGAAAGGTAAAAAAATGTGTTCCCATTTCGGGTTTTTTTGTGAAAAACAATTTCGTTGAAACCTATCAACATGGGATCTAGCTTTGAAGATCTCAACGCAAGGAATCCAGCGGTGAAAACAAGTCGAGATTTGGACGCACGGTTTAAGAGATAAAACGTTTCGAATGAACATATTTACAAAAACGGAGGAAAGCTTACAGGTTACGACGAGTAATATGTAGTGTGACACTTTGTCACAACCTGAAATGATGGGAGTGGCCTTTACAAGTGCTTCCTAACTAGTGATTTCAATCAAATAAGGTTTGCAGTGGCAGAGCTTAGTGGAGGCCAACCTGCGCCATGCCCCCTCCCCAAGCTCAAAAGAAAACAAGCCTATATATCTTTGTATTAGGCTTATTTTTCACTAAAAATCAGTACCCATGTTTTTGTCTCAAGCTCCGCCAATGAGGGTTTGGAATGGCTAATAGGTTTTGTCCAGGAAAAATGCATAGCGCACGAGAGAAGAGAACACTCCTTTTCTTATTTTCTAGTTTCCTTTACAATTTATTTTTGGTTTAAATACACATGTTAAAAAACTATTCCCGCATGCTAAAAAAATCATGGATACAATATTGTTGACGTGCATTTAAAAATATATTCTAAAATGCATATGAAAAAATATTTTGACTCCACATTAAAAAATATCATCATATTTTTAAATTGTTCGTCGTGAACTAATTTTTTTTCATTGTGTATTCAAAAGTTCATCATATTTTTCAGAAACTGTTCATCATGGATTTCTCAACATGTATGTTGCACATTAAAAACATTCATAGTATATTTCAAACAATATGCATCTTATAACTCAATAATGCTCGTCACATAATATAAAATTGTTTATCATGCGTCTAAAAAATGATTACCAT
This sequence comes from Elymus sibiricus, assembly GCA_039707655.1. Taxonomy (NCBI): domain Eukaryota; kingdom Viridiplantae; phylum Streptophyta; class Magnoliopsida; order Poales; family Poaceae; genus Elymus; species Elymus sibiricus. Next base: position 487,577,694 of record CM077671.1, read on the forward strand.
GTATTGAAAAAGTGCTCACCGTGTATTTTAAAAAAATTCCCGTGTATTCAAAATATTTCAAACAATTTTCAACATGTATTTATAAAGATGTTTTACATGTATTTGAAAAAATGTTCAACATGTGTTTTAATAATATTTAACGTGTGTATAAAAAATGTTCACTGAATAAATACAAAATGTTCAATGCGCCTTTAACAAATGACATGTATTAAAAAAATATTAAACATGTATCTAAAATATGTGATGTGTATATCTAAAAAATGTTTAACGTGTATATAAAAACTGTTTAACGTTTATTAAAAGAAGTCAACATATATTTGGAAAAGAAAGATAAAGATAAATAGAATATAAATAAACCAAAATAAAATCGATAGAGGAAAATACAGAAAAAGAACGAAAAGAAAAAAACGGTCAAAACCCTCCAGAAACTGCACGGAAGCTAGGTTCTGAAAATCAATACACATTATAGGTAGAATTTTCCCGAAACCAGACGAATCACTGTTCGGCCGGCCCATGCGAGGGAGCACTGAAGGTGACTCCTCTTTCCGTCTTACAGTGAGTGAGATATAACTCTCGTCCCTTAGGAAACCAGTAAGTGTCTGGCTCATTAAGCAGCTAACAAAACTACGAAATTTCCCTTTTCAACACTAGTAGCCTTATTGCGCGGACCATGACAAGTAAATGTCCATTATATTTGCACCCATGATGCCCCATGATAGTTACTAGTAGCTTGTACCATTATGTTCTACTCCCTCCGTTCCTAAATATAAGTCTTTTTAAAGATTTCACTATTGGACTACATACGGATGTATATAGACATATTTTAGAATGTAGATTCACTTATTTTACTTCGTATGTAGTCCCTTATTGGAATGTCTAAAAGGACTTATATTTAGGAACGGAGGGAGTAGTATTCATCTTGTACTTAAAAAATGAAGTTCCCATGCAAAAATCATTGTGGTCCTCACTGGTTACCGTAAAAAGGACCATATTCTTCCTAGCTGACCTTGACCTTATTGTGGATGCGGTACTCACTGAGTAATTTTCCAATAAACGATGCACAACAAAACTGCAGACGTCCTATGATGTGCTTCCTTTTAGGTGCATCCCGGATATACCACATTATCTTTTTTCATGCCAAAATAAGGCATGGAAAGAGAGTCCCCCCTTTTTAACGCTAACAAACATGTCACCCCTGTTCGGAAGGTTTGTTTCTACGGCCCAAAATGGGCAGAGAGCGCATCTAGTGGCGCGTCCAGCAACTGACAGATGTCGTGTGTTGGGCACTCCCACTGTTTTTTTTACACCTTTTCGGGTTTTAGACATTTTTTACGGGGTTTCCCAACTTTTCGGTTTACGCCCGATTTTCCATGATTTTCGGTTTACGCCTGTTTTTTTTTTTTTGCTTCCACTAGAAACACAAATTTACATCTCGTGGAGGCATAGGTCTGTGATTCTTGAAGTGAAGAAAAGACCGTGCTTTTGGCTTCGGGGTTTTCCCCCCGTTTTTTTTAGGGTTTTCGCGCAAAAAAAAGTTTGTCGAAACCTATTAACATAGGATCTAGTTTCGAAGATCTGGATGCTAGATTTGGACGCACGGTTCAAGAGAAAATGTTCCGAAAAAATAAATCTACGCATAAAAAGGTAAAACTCCCAGGCTGCGATAAATCTGCACTTCATAGGTGCCATTTGTCAACGTCTAAGAAGGTGGAGTGGCTTTTGTAAGGGGTACCTGTAGTGATTTTGGACAAAAATACACATTTTTTTTAGTTGAAGACAAAAATAAATATACATATGTACCGCATTTCATTTTCAGGACTAGTGCCCTTTATTGGGCCATGACTATCCTATGAGCAATATGTTTTGGCCCATGATGCACCTTGATCGTCACGAGTAGGTTGTACCTACCCTGAAAAAACGAGCAGCTTGTACCTAGTATGTCCTACAATATGGGACCTCCTATATGCCGCTCTTTGCGGCAAGTAGTCGGCTAATCGTATAGGGGGCAGTTTACTTGGAGCCGGCCCATTGCGGTGCGCAGCGGAGAGATGTGGTTAAAAAAATCAAAAAAGGGTACGTGTTTGCTGGGATTCGAACCTGCGATGCAGTGCTGATGTGCGGCAAGGAAAGCCGGTACGACCGAAGTGCTCTTGTGGTAGATATGCAGCGAGAAACTTAAAGAACTATGAAAATATCAAACTTAACACCTCTTGAAATGAAAATTTCTGAATTGTTGAAATTATCTGAAATGGTGAACACAATTTAAATTTCACACTTTTACCGAAAAGGCAAACATTTTTGAATTTGTGAACAAAATTTGAAAATGGGAACAAATTTTTGACAAAAACTAATTTCAAAAAGCATGGATAATTTTTAAAATTTAGGAACAAAATTTTAAAATTATAAAGAAAGTGGAATTGAGAACATTGTTCGAATAAATGTACAAATGTTTGAGAACTAGAACATTTTTTTGACACTTTGAACATCTTTTGCAAAACGCATTCAAATTTGAAGCTTCAAATTTTTTAATATAATCCAAACATTTTTTGGAACGCAAACAAGTTTTGAATATTTTAAACATTTTTTGAATTTGGGAACCAAATAAGAAAACTAGAACAATTTTTTGAGAGAAACTGTTTTTGATTTTACGAACCAATTTTAAAACAGAGAATAATTTTGAGAATCTCGAACAACTTCGGAAATGTGAACATATTTTGAATACGTGAATACTTTTGTTGAAAACTGGAGCATTCTTTTTTGGAAACTTTCAACAATTTTTGAAACATGAACATTTTTGAATAATTTGGAAATGTGAACATTTTTTGAAATTCTTAAACATTTCCTGAAACACGAACATTTTTTGAATTTCTGAACTAAATATGAAATCATGAAAAATGGAACATTTCATAAAATTCCGAATAAAAACATGAAATTATGAACATTTTTTGCAATTCAACATTTCTTTAACCTCGCGAACAAAATTCATAAACACGAACAATTTTTGAAAACACAATCATTTTGAAGTTCTAATTTTATGGATTTTTAACTTTTTTATATTTCTGAAAAAAATAGCAAATAGGAATTTTTTGAAATTTGGAACAAATTTTGGAAAATGCAAACATTTTCGAAATTTCTGAATCAAAATTGAAAAATAAAAAATGTGAGAAAATTATAATGAAAAGGAAAGGAGAAACAGAAAAGGAAGCAGAAAAATAGAAAACGAAAAACAAAAACCAAGTGAAAAACGGAATAAACAGAAAAAGAAACAACACAGGAAAAAACTCGGACGCTGTGTGCAAAGCTGGAAGTGGCCTGGCCCATGTCGCGTCGCTTGCATCCTTACCCCTGTGCGAATCCTCGACAATTCACCGCAATGAGCGGCGAATAGGATTTTCCCTACAATACTACTACTCCCTTTGTTTCATAATATAAGAGCGTTTCTTACACTAAAACTAGTGTAAGAAGCGCTCTTATATTATGAGACGAAGAAAGTAGTATTTATTCATCTTGTAGCCGAAATAACTTCCGTTGGCTTTGTGATAAGTTGATAACGACGAACTAAGTAACACCTTCTTAATGCCACCCTTGTTGGGCTGGCTCGTTCTATCGCCCAAAATGACCTCTTTTTTATTTAATATATTTCAAACTAAGTACTTAAAATATTGTTAACAAGTTTACATATTAAGGACGCATTATAATTTTTAAGTTAAATATATATTTACATGTTGATTCTGTATTTTTAAAAATATCCATCTATACACAAATAGGAAATTTAATGAAAAATAGAGAAACTAGATGGAGCAAAAGGAAAATAATGCAATAGAAACTTAACCTAAACGAAAGGCGAAGAGAAAAAAATCAGTGGCAAAAACCGGAAATGGGCTAGCTTATTTGTGCATGCTCTTGTGGTGCGCGCCCAACTGATGTCCCATAGATGTGTTCCTAGAAAGTGTAAAGTGCAGTTGTGCTTTGGCGTGAAGCACATTTGTGCTTCCCACAGAGCTTCCCGAAAAGTGAAAATAATATATGTGCTTCCGCATGAAGCACATCTATGCTTCCTGGAAAGTACAAAATACATGTGTGATTCCCCACCCCCCACCACCCCCCCCCCCCCCCCCCCCCCCAAAATGAAAAGCACATATGTGCTTTTGATTTTCCTTTTTTTGGGTTTTTATTTTTTTTTCATTTTTTTATCTTTGTTTTTTTAGAGATATCTTTTTTGCCCAAGCTTACTAACATGGGATCTAGTTTCAAAGATCCAGACGCGAGAAAAACAACAGTGAAAAGGGTTCGTAATTTGAACGCATGGTTCAGAAGATAAAACATTTTGGAAAATACGAATGAATGGAAAAAACCCACAAAAATCCTAGGTTGTGACTAGTAGTTCGTCACTTGACACCACGAGAGGTAGGTGTGTCCTTTGCAAGTGATACACTCTAATTAATAATTTTGCAAAATACATATGTGTATCAAATTTCTATTTTCTGTACTAGTGCCCTTATTGGCCATTACTACCCTCTTTCCAATATGTTTGGGCCCAGGCATGATGCGACTTGATAGTTACGAGTGGGTTGTACCTACCCAAGAAAACGAGTAGCTTGGACAAAGCTAGAAAATAACTTTGATGGTGTCATCTCAATTACACTAGGTTGAACTTTAAAATATAATCAACACCACATTAAAGAAAAAACAAATAAACAACACTTGGTGCTAATTTAGTACTCCATCCGTTTTTATTTACTCCGCATATTAAAAGGTTGGCCAAGTCTATAGAAAAGAATATAAATATTTACCATAACAAATCCATATTATGTGAAAGTACATTCAATAATGAATCTAACAGTATTGATTTGTTATTGTATATGTTAATTTTTTTTGTTTATAAACTTTATCAAAGTTTACAAAGCTTGACCTTAACCAAAGCTAATATGCGGAGTAAATAAAAACGGAGGAAGTACCCTCTTAGTCATGAATTACTTGTCGCGAAAATAGATATATCTAGAACTAAAATACGTCTAAATACATCCATTTCCGCGACATGTAATTCCGGACGGCAGAGTAGAATTTTGTGCTAATTTAGTACACCCTCCGTCTCGAATTAATTGTCTTAGATTTTTATAGATAAGAATGTATCTACACACATTTTAATGTTAAATATATATGTATCTAAACAATTTAAGACAAGTAATTTTGAACTAAGGTAATAGGATTTAATGAAGGAATTGCAAAAGTCATTGGGTCAGCAGACCCTGCCCCATAGAGGCAGCTTTGTCCCTACTTGCTTGTACCCAGTATGCTCTAAGTATTTATTCATCTTGTAGCCAAAACATCTTCTGTTTGCTTTGTGATAACGACTAACTAAGTAACACCTTATGAACGCGTCAAGTCGTTGATATAATTACTAGTATTGGATGTACACAACCTGTTGGGAGCTTGTGGTCGTGACGGGCATGTTTCTGAATTAGTATGATGAGTTGATGACCCAGCTGAGCAAAGCGCAGTCGTCACTGATGAGGTGTGGAGGTTTGGACATTCTGAAAGACAAAGGTCCAACGCACTCTCCAGAGTATAGATAGACATACATAGAAAAATGTAGTTAGGTGGGTTGAATCGGTCTACCGGTGTAGACGGAACCATGCATAGAAAAATGTAGTTAGGTAGCATGATCGATGAAGCTGACGCACAAAGTGATAAACCAAACTGCGGATGCATTTTTTACATGTACGCAACACCATAGTAGTAACTAGTAATACGAGTAATAATTAACACGCAAAAAAAGTACTATGTCTATTTTCGCCGGTTAATTATTACTAGTACAGACATAGGCACGCACGAAGCAGGGACGTTGGGACATACAGGACACCCTAATCTGACGTGGCGGCGGCGGATCGCCAGGTCACGAGGATGAGGCAGGCAACCGACGACGGGGGTAGCCGATGGCAGCACTGCAGCAGCAAGCTAGGGGCCTAGAGGGTGGCAGCAACCAGCGACAGTGGCGCGAGCGGCGCCTCTAGCGGCGGCTCCAGGCGACGACAGCGGGAGACAGCAGCGAGCTACGGCTGGGACGCAGGGTGCACTCCGGCGCAGTTCCGGGCTTCCCGCCAGAAGATGAAAAGGAAGGGTAAAGGAACATAGCAAAGTCAAAGGAATTGGGAAGAGGTATATTTCTTCTCTGAAATTTAGTAGCAATTTTTAACAGCAGCTCTAATCCAAGCATTTTAGTGACAAATTAATGTTGTTTTTCTATTGGACATGTCTACATTTTCATTATATTTGAGTATTTTCTATCGAAACATGTCTACATTTTTATTATATTTGGTTATTTATTTGTAGTGTGCATTGTTAGTGTGCATTGACTGTTTCGGTTTGCATAAAAAAAATCTTTGCTCAAGACTTCGCCCCATCTTAAAAACAAATCGTCCTCCGCCTCTGCCGCTGCATGACCCAGGCCAACGACTTTTTATCTGATGCATTAGTAAGGTCTGGCAAGATGGTCGGCACCAAAGGCAAAACTAGGCCCGTGGAGACAAAGAATGAATCATAATGAGATTAAGAATTACCATAGAGTATTCAAACAGAAGATATGGCATGTAGATACTAGAATGAATCATGTAACAGACTAACATGCTGGATAATCACAGTGGGCTAGAATACCTGTTCCAACATACATCAAACCACTTGCTGGGAACTCCCAAGAATACCTCTTCTAACTTCTGTCGTGGGGTGAAAAAAATTGATTCCACTGAAAACATAGAAACAACCATCAACATTTCTTCCAAGTAAAATTTGCATGCTAAACATAAGCTGCAAGACTGCTATCACTCACGCTCAAACTGAGCTACATTGTCATTTCTAAACAACCAGAAAGAATGAATCTCCAGGTGAAAGACAAATAACATTAAAAAAAATTTAACCGGAGAGACTAAAGAGATTCACAAAGTGTCAAAAGAGTTCACATATATTCATGAGAAACAGTTGATTGTGTCTGGGTCGTATTAATCGACTTCAACTAACTATCACAATTTGCAGAAGTGGTAACTGAGAGACTTATGTCTGAATTAAGCGTTGCAGATCATCAACAAAATCCCACTTTTATGCTACTAGCAACAGCGTTCCATAGAAGATCTGCAACAAAACATACTCTTCGATTCAGAATTGTTGCTCCCATCCTGTTTCGGCACCTCCTTCTCCTTCGGGAAATCTAAACCATTAAGGGCCGAATCATCAATACAACCACCAACAAAGCAGATGATTTCTCATATTACATTCTTGAAAGGAAACATTCTAATAGAAAACACACTTTCTAAAGATTAAACGTGACAGACATTTTTTTTTTTCATTTTACAAAAAGAATTGCCAGTTTTTATATTCAAATGTCATATCTGAATGTAGTATGCTTAAAATTTTGCATATGCTACCTGATTAGTTAGTGTAGGCATGAGAGTCATGCACGTCTTGTTCCATTTTAGCTCTTGAGAACCACATACCACTGAATTCCTCTTCAATAACAACTTCTCCAACTTGCTTTCTTTTATGAAGATAATGCATCGTGTGAACTCTTGGATCCACTCACAACCAGAAGGTGCTGCAATCTAGAACAGAATAATACTCAGTTAAATCAGCCTTTCTAACAAAGCCCTATAAGTTATAACAGAACAAATTATGCAGAGTCTTGAAAAGGAACATTCATGGTGATTTCTCACTTTCTCAGTGAGGCGATGCACTTGGAGACTAACCGAATTGACGGGGAGGAGCAGACGGCAGGGTCGGAGAGAGAGATTACCTGGACCTGGACCATCGCACGGGAGAGGGTGGAGAGGCTCATGTTGGCGGCGGCGAGGGAGGATGGAGAGACCCGGCGTCGCCGGTGAGCATGTCGAGCTCGAGCGCCTCCTCGAGCACTTCGGGGCCGGATTCGAAGGAGCAGGGTAGAGTAGGGCGTGCAAGTCCCGCGCCTCCGCGTCCGCATCCAACGGCGCCTAGCGCTGGCGTGAGCATGCCGAGCTCGAGGGCCTCCTCGGCCACTTCTGCGACTTGATTCGAAGGGGAGGGGCGGCCTGCCAGGGAGCGGCGACGCTGGTGACGATGGGGAGGGCAGCCTGACCAGGGAGCGTCGGCAGTGGTGATGAAGGGGAGGGCGGCCTGACCAGGGAGTGCTGGCTGTGGAGGAGAGAATGGGGGAACGGAGGAGATTGTGAGGGGGAGATTTGATGATAACCCCCCCCCCCCCCCCCCCCCGAGTTGGTTGACTTTGATCATAAGCCCTTTTGTGAGAGGGCCGAAACAGTGCAGCACAGTGTGTAGGGGGCTTATGATCAAAGCGGTGCAGCACAGGGGGGGTTATCGTCAATTCCTCCGATTGTGAGGCAGTGGTGGGGAACTATCCAGAGAAGAAATGTGAGGGAGCAGTGGAGAGGATGACTGACGTTTTTCTTTTCTGAGAAATTTGACGGTTTTTTTTATTACTTACTCCCTCCGTAAACGTTTATAAGACGTTCTAGATCACTAATTTAGTGATCTAAAACGTCTTATAAAAGTGTACAGAGGTAGTACTAGGCAGTGACGGGAGAGATTGTGATTGACCACGACATTGTCCGAACAAAAAAATTATCTTCTTTTCATCGGCCGTGTCCGATTCACCTCACATTCTTCTAATAAAAATCCTTTATTTTTATAGTTATAATCATTTGATGCTTTAAAAGGTTTTCTGTATAAATGATATCTATAAAAGTTGATAAAAATTTACTGGTAAAAAACACATTCGATATATCTAAATTTTACTTGAGTAAATGATTATGAGTAAATAAATTCAAACATGAAGCAAAAGCTTTGATGTTTCCTTGATTATTAACAAGATTGTCCGGTTAATAATGGAAAACCACACAAACACACACTAGGTTGTGGGATCGCTCCACTGAAAAAGCCTCTCTTCCATCACAGTCGGAAAAGAAGTCATGAAGCACTCTTCGGGGTGATGCAGAGATAAGCATTCTGCATGCCTCCAATAGTTGCAACCCACAGGACGACAAGGTCCATGTCGTTGAAGTTGAAAAGCTCGCAGGGCCGTTGTCCCGACATCCACTGCTCCAACACACCCTCATACCTAACTGGAACCGCTTCTGGGGTTATCACATTGACATGCCACTGCAGATACGTGTGTTGCACGTGCACGCTTACTAGTAAAAACAAATCGTCCTTCGCCTCTGCCGCTGCATGACCCAGGCCAACGACTTTTTATCTGATGCATTAGTAAGGTCTGGCAAGATGGTCGGCACCAAAGGCAAAACTAGGCCCGTGGAAAAAGAAAATTACTGTCAGGCTCATTTAACCGACAAAAATCATGAGCTTCTATGTGACGCTATTCGTTTTTTTTGAGGGGTTAAACCAAGTTTTTATTGCTCAAAGGCCACATTGAGTGGGATACAAAAGGGATCATGGGGCTCGACCAACCAAAGATGACGACCCCGATCCAATGAATGTGCGAACTTGGCTAACCTATCGGCATCACTATTAGCAGCTCTGCCTTCGAAAGTAATATTACAATTGAAAGGTAATAAGCATTGCCTAATCTCCATTATTATTGTTCCATAGCGTCCCTGGCTTGCCTTCTGAATGTCTGAAACAACCTGCTTGGAGTCCGAGGCCAAAACAAAACTCTGTATCATCAGGTCTTGGGCAAGAGCTAACCCTTCCCGGCAAGCAATAGCTTCCAATGTTGCCACATCTGTTATTCCATGCACTACCAATGCAGAGCTGCCCATGTAGTTTCCATTTGTGTCTCTACACACCGACGCTGCAGCCCCTCGGTTGTGTGTTTTGGCAACTGCCGCATCCACATGTATTTTCGCATAACCAGAAGGGGGTGCCTTGGGGCGCGTTGTCCCAGGCCTGGCCGGTGCTGAACTCTTCCTCAGTGACTTTGGTAGGAGTTCCAAATCAGCAATGAACCTTTTTATGAATTCATTGGTTGATGCTGGGCTTTGATAAACTTCTTCGTGAATCGCCTTCCTTCGCGCCCACCAAATCGCCCATAGCGTGACTGCCATCCGGATGAAAGAAGCATGAGATAGAGTATCAATCATGGAGAAGATCCACTGCTTTGCACTTGGTTCACTAGTTTCACAAAGATGTTCTGCCAGCTCGCCATCTACCAAGGCCCACATGCACCTGGCCATAGAACACTCCAACAGAGAATGCCTCCATGAGTCCTCTGCTCCACACAAGCCACACACGCTGGATGTCGCCATGTTTCTATGGGCTCGAATATCTTCAGTTGGTAGTGATTGTTTTGCTAATCTCCAAAGGAACATCCGGATCTTACCCGGTACAGGAGTTTTCCATAAACATTTCCAAGACTTAGCATCACGGTCCGTACTCGATGAACCGGCTGATCTGTCTAACCACGCCTCTCTTCTGAATTTTTTGTCTATCAACATTCAGTAGGCTGACCTAACCGAATAGCACCCATTTTTCTCAAAGTACCAGGACCAACTATCTTGTAAATCTGCAGTGCACAATGGAATTCTCATTATTGCTGGAATATCAATTGGTAGACAGTACGTTGAAAGTTTCTCTGTGTCCCATACAGCCGAAGTGTGATCTATCAATTCTGAGACTTTACTAGGTGGGTCGATGGAAGGACTGCCATAAGGTCACATCATTTCAGCTCTAATTAGCCAATTATCAGCCCATATATTGGTAGTTTCTCCATTCCCAACAGTTCTGATGAGGCCCTGTTTGAGAACATCTCGACCTTCCAGAACAGCCCTCCATATTTGGCTTGGATAGCTACCAAGCTCTGCATCAAGAATTGAGCCATTTGGGAAGTAAATGCTCTTAAGAATTCTTGCACTTAGTGCTTCTGGACATTGTAAGATTCTCCATGCTTGCTTAGCTAGTAGTGCCAAATTGAACAGTTCGAAGTCTTTGAAGCCCAAACCACCCATGCTTTTTGGTTGGGTCATTGACTCCCAGGCAACCCAGCTAGGTTTTCGATGACCATCTTTACTTCCCCACCAGAATTTTCTAATCAGCATATTTAGATGCTCACACAAACTCCTGGGCAGTTTAAACATGACATGGAGTAAACCGGAACTGCCTGGGCAACAGATTTTACCAACACTTCCTTTCCTGAAGAAGACAAAGATTTTTCAATCCACCCTTGTACCTTACTCCACAGGTAATCTTTCAAATATTTAAAAGCACCATTTTTTAAAGCTCCCACTTCGGTTGGCATTCCCAAATATTTTGCAGACAGTGCCTCATTTGGGACTTGCAATAAGCCCTTTATCTCTCCTCTTGTATTTTCTGGAACACCTTTACTAAAGAATATTGATGATTTATCGTGGTTAATGCGCTGTCCAGATGCTTGGCAATAAGTATGCAACAACTGGTTTACCTCATTAGCCCCATCTGTGTTAGCCTTGAAGAACAGCATGCTGTCATCTGCAAATAGTAAATGGTTTACTGGTGGAGCCGAAGTAGCTACCTGTATCCCACTCATGTTGGATGACTCGTCCATGGATTTTAAAAGGCACGAAAGGCCCTCTGCTGCTATCAAGAATAAATATGGGGAAATTGGGTCTCCCTGTCGTATGCCATGAGAAGGTTGGAACTCTTGTAATTTCTTCCCGTTGAACAAAACTGAAATTTTAACTGTCCTAACCATGTTCATAACAATGTGCACCCAGTTTTCTATGAATCCCAGTTTCAGCATAATTGCTTGTAGGTATTCTCATTCAACCCTGTCATAAGCTTTCATCATGTCGAGCTTCAGAGCACAGTATCTGTTCCTTCTTGCTTTGTTTCTTTTCATAAAATGTAAGCACTCGTAAGCAGTAATGATGTTATCTGTGATCAGTCTACCAGGAACAAAAGCAGACTGTTCCTCTGAGATAATATCAGGGAGAATGAACTTCAACCTGTTGGATATGACCTTGGACGCAATTTTGTATAATACATTGCACAATGGTATGGGTCTGAATTGTGTCAAAGAAGTGGGATTTTTTACCTTTGGTATCAATACCAACATGGTCTCGTTAATGCACTCTGCTGACACGGTTCCATTAATGATACGAAGAACTGCTGATGTAACGTCGGCACCACAAATGTCCCAATGATGCTGAAAAAACTGTGCTGGAAACCCGTCAGGACCGGGCGCCTTGGTCGGGAACATTTGGAATAAGGCGTGCTTGACTTCATCTTGCGTGTACGGTGCATTCAAAATGTCATTCATGGCCGGTGTCACTTTAGCTGGCACAACTTGAAGAACTTGATCTATGCCCTGGACTCCCTCAGATGCATACAGATGACTGTAAAACTTTGTCGCTAACTCTTCCATCTCTCATGTATCTTCGGTCATCCTCCCATCTGGCAGTTTTAAGGATTTTATTTGGTTCTTGCGACGGCGCCGGCTAGCACGCAGATGGAAAAAATAAGTGTTTTTATCTCCATGCACGAGCCACTCAATGCGTGCCCTCTGGCGCCACATTATCTCCTCCCGATGGAACAACTCAACCAATTGGTCAGCCACTTTTGTTTCCTCCCGCGATGGACCAGTTCTACCTGGGATCTCCCGTAAAAGCTGCAGCTCATTCTTTAATCTTGCAATTTCCCGCCGGATACTGCCGAAGTGAGTACGGTCCCAAGTGGTGAGACCTGTCGACAGGGACTGGAGCTTGCTGCGTACTGATTCCATGGAATCTCCATTTGTTTGTTCCCAGCCTCCCTGTACTACTGACGTGAGCGTCGAGTCTTGTTCCCAGCATACTTCATATTTAAAGGGCCGTGGTGGCCACCTGCATGCGTGCACTACGTCGAGCCGGAGAAGAATTGGGACGTGGTCAGAACTTGCTGCTGTTTTGTGTTCCAGTGTTGTTGAGGGATAGGCTAGGGTCCAAGCTGGATTAGCCACACATCTATCCAGTCTAACTCTCGTATATGTTCCACCGGCAACTTTTTTCTCAAACGTCCAGTCCGTTCCAATGTATCCGATATCAGAGAGGCCACATGTGTCAAGGGCGTCCCTGAAGCCATCCATTTGGGCCTGGCTCTGGTTGCCCACTCCGTCATGCTCGTGTCCATGTAAGACCTCATTAAAATCACCTATTACCATCCATGGTCCATTCCCGGATCCTGCGATTCCACGCATCATATCCCATGTTTTGTATCGTTGGTTCACTTGAGCTTCACCATATACAAAAGTTATTCGGGTCTGTATTTGTGTCAATTCATTCACCATCACATCAATATGGTATTCAGAATAACCGATAATTTCAAGCTTTATTTCCTCGTTCCAAAAAATGCCAAGTCCACTGCTCCGTCCCGAGCTGCTTACAGCGAAACTTTTATTAAAACCTTGTGTACCTACCAAATTCTCAACACGAGAGCCCTCTATCTGGGTTTCCAGGATACAAACTATAGAGGGGGCAAGTTGCCTCGTGAGACCACGAAGCTCTCGAACCGTCACGGGTTTGCCAGCCCCGCGACAGTTCCAACATAGTAGACTCATTGCGCTAGGCGCGACCCCTCCGGGAGGCCCGCCATACGCGTATTTGAGTTTTTTGGTAGGTTACTGTTCTTTGCAGGGGTCTTGTCCACTGGAACCTGACTAGGCTTAACCCGCTTCGGCTCCTGCTTCGAAGAAGGGCTAAGGGGCACTGCTGGAGGCGGAAGCACAAGTAAAGTATTTCCAATTGCTGCCTTAGGCTGAGCAGTCCTTTGTGAGACCTTTCCAACATTTTGTGCCGCTACTCTCTTTCGGTTTTTGTCAGCTTCTTCCATCTCAGTGTCCACCAGTTCTTCATCAGTCATCTCATATTCCTCTGTCCAACCCTGCTGATACTGAGATGCTCCACGTCCTGGACCACTGCCTGAACGGCCTCTGCATCTGCCTCCCCGACTTGCCCTGCCCTCTCCAGGACAGCGGCCTGGACCTCTGAACCAGCTTGCTCTCAGATCTTTGAACACCAGCGCTTGTGGAGGGTGTACACTATCCCCACATTCCTTGAACAAGTGGCCCAAATGACCACACACGGCGCACCAGTCTGGCAATCTTTCATACTTAACAACAAAAATCTCTCTCTTCTTTTTCTTTACCAGTGAGACAGCGTTTCTAAGGGGCTTTGTAACATCAATTTTGATGCGGATCCGGTAAAAATTACCTTCAAAATCTTGGGACTTGGGTTTAGCACAGATATACTCTCCAAGCGTTGCTGACAAGGATTTGATGAGTGGAAAATATCCCTCTGGCAGGTCATGTATCTGCGCCCATATATCCACCATGTTCAGAACAATTGATGAGGGTCTAGTAAAACCGTCATATGGAGCTATTACAACTGCTTTTCCTTTGAAATTCCAAGGCCCTTCTTCCATCACTCGTTCCCAGTCCCCGAGACACGAGAATTGCAAGGTATACATGTTCTCTTCCAGCGGACAGATCTTGACCACCTGCGCCAAGTCCCAAGCGACCCTCATGTTACGATAGAACCAATATTGGCTGTAGGGTTTCTCGGTGTGCACTCTGGCGATCGCCATCCATCCCGTCGCTTCCTCTGGCAACTCCACGTCGTCCACGATGACGTCTTGAAGATCTTCCTCTTTCAGACCAAGCTTTGCCATCATCGCGTCTAGCTCGGACGGAGCCGAGCCCGAGCCTGACGCTTTTCCATCCATGAGATCTCTTGCCCGAGAACAGGATTCCGCGGGCGGCGGTTCCCAAGCCAACTCCAATCCCGGCGCTCCAGGCCCCCCCCCCCCCCCCCCCGGTGATCGGCGAGCGGGGTTGCAGGGTAGGGAAGGTCTCTACGGTTGTGGCGATCGCCGTCGCCGCCCGAGAGGAGAGGAAACCCTAACGCGAGGGGAGTATATGTGACGCTATTCGTGTCAAATAGCACGTGGGACGCACCACACTTGGTGTTTGGGCCAATCCACTGGCAGGTACCGTGTACATGTTGCTAGCCCATAGAACCAACACCTGCAGGTGCCTAATATCCGACGTGAAAAGAACGCATTGCAGCCTCAGATTCGAAACGTTTATTTTGTTTTAAATTCTTTTGAACATTTCTTGAAAATTGTGAACAATAATGAAATGGCTGATATATTTGAAAATGCAACAATTTTCAAAATTTAAAACATTTTTTTAAAAAAAAATTGGTTTCCAACAATTATTGGAAACATGAATAGTTTTGAAATCAAGAATAGTTTTAAAAAGTTTGAAAAACTTTTCGAAATTTCTGAACATTTTTTTGAAGACGTGAACAAAATTTGAAAATGGGTACCTTTTTGGAAAACGTAATTTTTCATGATCATGAGAACAATTTATGAAAAACGGAGCAATACTGAAAAATTCAGAACAAATTTTAGAAATTGTGAACATTTTATTAAACACGATTTTTTTCAAATTTGTCAACATTTCTAAAACACGAATATTTTTTCTATTTAAATGATTACTTAGAACATTAACAGTTATTGAAAAACTCGAACAATTTTTGAAAATACAAAAGTTTTTAAAAACGGAAACATTTTTTGAGTTTTGAACAAATGTTGAAACATGCACAAAGACTTAGTCCCGATCATTTTCCTAAAACACGAACAAAAATTTGGAATTCGTTTTTTTCAAAAAGATCATTTTTATGAACAGTTTTTAGAATTTCGAATTTATGAAAAAATAAAAATAAACTGAAAAAGAAAAATGAAACAGAAAGAGAAAGAGAAAGGAAAATAGAAACAGAAACAGAAAAAAATTTGAAAACGGGCCAACCCTGTTGTGGTAGTTTGTGCAAAGCTCCAATAGATAAAAATCCAAATGTATCCATTTTTCAGCTCTTGTAGCATTATTGGGCCATGACAAGCTTATGTCCAGTATAAATTCGCCCCCCCCCCCAATGACACACATCAATAAGGGCCAGTTCTTTTGAGTCATCCCGTGGAAAAAAGCTCATGTGAAAATAAGCTCTAGAGAAGGCCGTGTGAAAATAAGCTCTAAACAATAAGTCAACCAGTTCTTTTCAGTTCCCATTTTTTCAGCTTATCTGTGGTATAGTTAGTGAAAAGTCTGTAATACCCATTCTCACTTCTCAATCTGGATAATTCTCACTTCTCAATGCACACACAAGCAGGATAAAAAAATGCAGAGTCTGTCGTTGAGTTGGAAACACCGCAAGAGCTTGGCCAGTGATTGTTCAATCTGGAGGCGGTGGCCTGGACATGGACATGGATGACGAACTGGGCAGCGACAACCTGGAGATGGCCGGGGGCAACCGGCGACGCAGGGCGGGCGGAGCACCAAGATGGTCGGCTGCTTGCCGAGGTCATCCATGGCGAGGGTGGGGGCGACCGAGGGAAGGGCGTGGAGCGGAGGCACCGGAAGGAAGGGCTGGGAGCGGCGGCAGCGGAGGAAAGAGCTGGGAGCGGCGGCGACGCGAGAGTAAAGGGCTGGGAGCGGCGGCAGCGCCGGAGGATGGAGACTCGAACGGTGGCGGCGGTGCCTTGAATCGGGAGTGAAACCCTAGCTTCGTGGTGACGAGGGGTTGGGTTCGATTCCTTTTTCTGTGGTGTGACGAGGGGTTTTGCTCGGTGGGAAACCCATTGTAATAAGTGCGAAACCAGGGGCAATAGGCTATACCCCTTCGCTTGTAAGTGAGCTTCTACGGGAAGCTACCCTCCACTCAGCTTTTTTCCATTGCAAAGAAGACCCCGGTAAAAATAAGTTAAGCCCTTTCATACGAAACGAGTTCTTTTGAGCTTCTGGCTTATTTTGACAATAAGCTCTCAAAAGCTACAAAAGAACTGGCCCTAACTATGATACGAACCCCTAAAAAAACATTAACTGCGATACGAACCCCTAAAAAAAGCTACGATACGATAGTATGTGTGTCTAAAAAAACTACTACAGTATGTTTTTTTTTTGGGAATACGCTCGAGGGCGTATCTTTTTATTGATAGGGGAGAGAAGAATTACAAGAGAACTTGTCCTTTAGCCGTACACAGGTTTGCGACAAAAGGAAAGCCAAGCGAGTATCGAAAGGGGTTCTCAGCCCCAACTACTACAGTATGTTACCCTACAAAAAAGTATATTTAGTGTGTCTTCCATTCATCTCGTAGCCGCACTAGTAGAAAACATGGCATTAGTCCCGGTTCCAGAGGGCCTTTAGTCCCGGTTCTGCAACCGGGACAAAACGATCGGGACTAATGCCCATCATTTTTAGTCCCGGTTGGCTTACGAACCGGGACGAAAGGAGCTCCACGTGGCCACCTTGGGGCGCCCAGGCAGGAGGACCTTTAGTCCCGGTTGGTAAACACCGACCGGGACTAAAAGGCAGCCACGCGTGAGCAGCTGCCAGGCGCTGGGGTTTTTGTTATTTTTAAAGGAGGGGTTTAGGGGTTTTCCTATTGTGTTTTCCCCTTTTATTTTTGTGTTTACCATTTTTATTTTACGCTTTTCATTCAACTCGACGCTAGCTACTGAAAGGATCGAGATGGACCTAGAGGGGGGGTGAATAGGTACAATTACAAATTTTAATTGTTACTTAGCAATTTTAGGCAATATTGCGGAATATGAATGTGAGCCTAACAATTGCAAAGGTGATAGTTGTACTATGTGAGCTAAGCAAAACTACAAGTAAGTAGATAGACAGGCATATGTAATACAAGTACTACAAGTAATACCACAAAGACAAATAACCACAAGTAGGAAGTTAGGGTTAGGAATAACCGCAACTCCGAGAGACGAGGATGTATGCCGATGTTCACTTCCTTGGAGGGAAGCTACGTCACCGTTTAGAGAGGTGGATGTTACCACGAAGGCACACCAACGCCACGAAGGCTCACCCTATTCTCTCCTTGAGACAACACCACGAAGGCGTTTCTCAACCACTAGTAGTAGACCTTGGGGTGGTCTCCAAACCCTCACAAACTTTCCGGGGGTAATCACAATGGTTGATTCCTCACCGAAGAACTCCTACCGCCTAGGAGTCTCCAACCTCCAAGAGTAACAAGAACGATGGGGAAAAGCTCAAGACTTGCTCAAATCACAAATTCCTTCGGTGAAGAGAAGGGGAAGGAGTGGATCTATCACTTGATTGGAGAACTTCTCTCAAATCCCCTCAATGGCTCTAGGGATCTTGGATTTGGTGTATGAGGATGAGAGAGAGAGAAATGTGTGTTCTAGGGTTGCTCAAAAGTGAATGGTCAACCTCTCCACGAAGTGGTGAAGAGGTATTTATAGTGTGGGTGCAAATATGGCCGTTGGAGTGTAAGTGGCAGTGTCGGGCCGGACATCCGGGCCAGGGGCCGGACATCCGGCGTAAATGAAATGCACACGATACACTGAGCCAGAGAGGAAAAAGCAGGGGAGACGGACATCCGGGGGATGACCCGGACATCCGACCTGCAAGTGAAGGCCTGGACATCCGGCTTACGCCCGGACATCCGGCATTCCACCCCTCAGGCAGCAGCGGTACTGGCATTTTGTGAGTCGGAAATCCGGTATAGGGCTCGGATATCCGGGGTCCCGGACATCCGGCGGTGTGCCGGACATCCGGCCCATATTTGGTGAAAACTGCTGGACTCTGGACAGCAGGAGGGCCGGATATCCGGGGCATTTCCCGGACATCCGGCGACGTCATGAACTCCCGGACATCCGGCACAAGGCCCGGACATCCGGCCATCCCAGAGCAGCAACCCTTTGAAAAGTATACAAGGTGCAGATTTCAACCGAAGAGAGGAGTTTGAATTTACTTGAGCATGTCTCTTGCTAATCCCATCGATCCCCTCTTAATAGTGCGGGATCCCTATACTCAAGAACAAAAGAAAACGAGATCCGTAAACCTCTTTGTTCCTTCCTTCTCAACTCATAATAATTCCAATCGTCCGTGATCCACGCATATTGAGACTTGAGGACTAATACCTGAGATTCACTTGACAAACATTATTAGTCCTCAGCATGTACATTGTCATCAACATCAAAATATAATATAAGGGCAAGATTGCACTTTCAATCTCCCCCTTTTTGTTTGTTGATGACAATCATACATGTAGTATAGAGAATATTGCAATGTATTTCATAAAATCACAAGTCATATGATAATTTTGTCTAGGCTCCCCCTTAATGTGTGCAATCTTTGGATTAACAATAATTCAATGCACATGTGTTATGTTTGCACAAGGGAGAGAGTTTGAAACATATGCAAGCCGAAGACAACCCATGACACAAGCTCATATGATAGAGAGAAATGATAGCATATAAGATAGTGCTTGAGATACATCATACCATAAACTCACAAATAAAGTCTTACAACCCAATGAGCTTACTACAAATAATATGGTCCACACGGTAGCATAGCAGACATAAGAGATACTACTTCTCCCCCTTTGGCAGAAACACACAAAAAGGGGCGAAGACACAAGTTCACATAGAGGAACTACTCCTGGCGGATGTCATCATCATCGACTACCCCATCGAAGAACTCGGCATACTCGGCACGGGTCGGAAACCCAAAGGATGAGGAAGATGGAGCAGGCGGGAGAGGATCATCATCATCGCTCACCGGACTGCCACGAGCGCGAAGACGCTGCTTGAGCCGATTCTTGGAGAGAATGAGGCTCTGTTGGACATCATGATTCTGCTGACAGTTGAATGTGATAGCCTTCATGATAGCAGACTAGGCTTTCCCCATGAAGGAGGCAAGACGGCCAAATGGGTCCCTCACAGAGGAAGAGGAAGCACCAGAAGCCCTCTTGGACTGAGCAGGAGCCTTGCCCTGGGCAGTAGGAGTCCTCCTGGACTGAGAAGGAGCAGTGGGCTGAACACGAGCAGACTCGTACATGTGAGTAGCAGGCTTCCACTTGGAATGCACAACAGTCTTGGCAACCTCAAAGGGGGCAGTGTGGTCAATCAGCGCCTGAATGAAATGAGCATAAGGAAACTGACGCGTCTGCTGGAAACTCGTCAGACGGATCTCATGCCAGATAAAGTGAGCAGTGTCAAGTGGCTCCGTAGGATGAGTGTGCATGCGCACCATGAGATCAATGCAATAGCTGCGAGCCCGCGAGCGATCTCCCTTCTTTGGATAAAGAGTGCGAAGCACACACTAAAAGAGAATGTAATAGGGAGACCGAAAGATAGAGACCTCATTTGGTGGATACTTGACCTCCTCATCAGTGAGCTGGCTGGCAGGCTTGGTAAGCTACATGCAATCATCAATCTTCATGTGTGTATGATTAGGATCCTCACTATGAATCCGATGACCAGAACCGGAAAGACCCAAAATCTGGACAAACTGACGGTAAGAGATGCTCAGCTGAGTATCATCAGTCATCCAGGTGAGGGAGTTGTCAGGCCCAAAGAAACAGGTGGCGTAGAACTGAAGAATAGCACCTTCCTTCCAGTCACACTTGAAGGTCATGGCCGGACCAAGATGCATGTCATCAATGATCTTGACAGTATCGTCCGGGAAATGCCTGGGATGTTTGCGAAGAAAAGGCAAGTCCAAATAGTGTTGAGGTGCCAGGCCACGCCCACGAACCAGGCTCGCATAGATGTCCTGCTGCATGCGAGTACGGAACCGACGGTCTTCAGCATCAGCAACCATCTCAAATTGATTGATATCGCGCCTGAACTCGAGATAAGGGCCCGTCCCCATGGTTTTGAAATTATGGACGGAGCGATCTCCACAGACAGGCATGTCCATGGAAATGGGGCGACCATGAGACACGGGCAGAGGGGAGCCCCGGACGGGAGGTATAGGTGGCTCCAGATCCCGGCGAGTTCCAGGCTTAGATTGACCAACAGGACGCGTGGGAACAAAATCGTCATCTTCTTCCAGAACATAGTCCTCATCATCCGGATCAGAGTCATAGGATGAATGAGAACGGTTGCAACTAGGCCCGGCAGAGGTCTTCTTAACGCGAGACTTTTTCGAAGGCCGGACAAACTCCTCGGAATTGGTGGAGCCCTGTCGGCGAGAAACTGAGAACAACAGAAGGAGAGGGCACCGATGAGAGGAAGGAAGGTAGAAATAATCATAGGACACACAACACTGACACATGAAAATGTTGACATTTGGTCCATGAGCCTAAAACAAGTCTAGGATAGGGCAAAATGTCAACATGACCAAAGTGAATGGCATGACCAATGACATGAAGTGGAAAAGGCACATCAATATGGGAAAGGAGATAAACCAGGCAGGGAGGGGCATACCATGGGGCTGCAGTCCCTCGGCGGGTCCCTTGCCGACATTTTTGGTCGGTGCCATGGTGAAGCACGAGGGACCCCGGCACCAAGAGGTCCACCTCCCGGACGATTCGGACCACCAACTCGCCAATGGAGTGGGTGAGGACGTAGATCGGGGGGAGGAGGACGTGGAGTGAGGGGATCGGGGGGCCGGGAGGGACGAGGGAGACCGGGGCGGCGGCAGAGGTTCAACGGCGGCACGGCGGCTGGGTGGGTTGGGGAGGGGAGAGAGGGGGGGAAGAACTGCCCCGACCCCCTCCAGATTTAGTTCTTATACGCCCGACGGGCCGGACATCCGGGATAGGCCCCGGACATCCGGGGCCAGAAACAGCCGATCCGAGGTGTTCTGTAACCAGGGGGGTTCGGATATCCGGCGGTATTGGCCAGAAATCCGGGGGACCAGCCGGATGTCCGGCGAATGTGCCGGATGTCCGGCGCCTGGAGACTGCATTTGGCTTTCTGGAACCAAACCCGCTGGATGTCCGGCGTACGTGCCGGATGTCCGGTGCCTGGGGTTGTCATTTTGACATTCTAGAACCTGGGCAGGCCGGACCGGATGTCCGGGGTTTCTGTGTTTTTTTTTGTAAACTGGATAGGGGCCATATCTAAGACAACGCCAAGGAGATTTGTATATGAGATATAGATGAAGCATAACACACATATGTAGGAGTTCGCATGACTTAAAATAATACACACACGCTCTACTTTAGCAAGATGACATTGATCGACGCTACCATGTGTGAGCATACGTGATTTGGCACCGCGAAGATTTGAACCTTGGGCCCAAGATCACTACTCCATCATTTAAAGTACTATAGCTTTGACAAGTATAGTGACTTTGAGAGTGTTGGGTTTATTTGTGCATCATATAGGGTGAGAGAGTTCATGAGTTGAGTGTCTCCCCCTAAATACATGCCTACACCTAGACAAGACATGAAATAAATGTATGCATGGGTGCAAGCTTTCACATGATGCTGTCAAGCTCCAAGATACCAAGCTCACACCTAAGTTGACAGAACCTTGATTCATCCAATGGTTTGGTGAAGATGTCGGCAAGTTGCATATCCGTGCCAACATGAGCAATATCAATGTCACCCTTTTGCACATGATCTCTTAAGAAGTGATACCGAATGTCAATGTGCTTGGTGCGAGGATGATCAATAGGGTTTTCAGCAATCTTGATGGCACTTTCATTGTCACATAAGAGAGGCACATGTCTATATGTGATACCATAATCCTTCAAAGTTTGCCTCATCCAGAGTAATTGTGTTGCACAACTTGCAGTTGCAATGTATTCGGCTTCAGCTGTGGATAGGGAGACACACTTTTGCTTCTTCGAGGACCAACTTACCAAGGAGCGTCCAAGAAACTGGCATGCCCCGGAGGTGGACTTCCTTCCCACCTTGTCTCCAGCCCAATCCGCATCCGTGTACCCAATCAGATCAAACTTGGCATCCTTGGGGTACCATAGACCCAACTTTGGGGTGTGAGCAAGGTATCTAAGAATATGCTTAACCGCCTTATGATGACTTTCCCTAGGGGAAGCTTGAAATCTTGCACAAATGCCTACACTTAACATGTTGTCTGGTCTAGATGCACAAAGGTAAAGCAATGAACCAATCATAGAGTGGTAAAGAGATGAGTCAAACGGGATACCGTTCGTGTCTTCGTTAAGAAAAATTTTGGTTGGCATGGGTGTCTTGCATGGGCTGGCGTCTGTCATTCCGAACTTCGCAAGGATGTCCTTGAGATACTTGGTTTGAGATAAGAAAATTCCTTCTTGAAATTGTTGAATTTGAAAACCGAGAAAGAACTTCAAATCCGCATTGAGTGACATCTCAAAGTTCTTGGTCATGGATTCCGCAAACTTCTTGCATAAATGAATGTTAGGAGAACCAAAAATGATATCATCTACGTAAATTTGGCATAAGATCAAATCACCCTTTTCCCTTTTAGTAAAAAGAGTAGGGTCAATCACCCCTCTCACAAAGCCATCATCGAGTAAAAACTTCTTAAGATGATCATACCAAGCACGAGGTGCTTGTTTGAGGCCATACAAAGCCTTGTGAAGTTTGTACACATAGTCTTTGTGATCGGGGTCAACGAAACCGGGTGGTTGTGATACATAGACCTCTTCTTGTAAAGGACCATTAAGAAATGCACTCTTTACATCCATTTGATGTAAAGTAAAACCATTGAAAGCAGCATAAGCAAGTAAGATGCGAATTGATTCAAGACAGGCAACGGGAGCAAAGGTCTCATCAAAGTCCAAACCTTCAACTTGTGAGTACCCTTGTGCCACTAACCTTGCCTTGTTTCTGATGATTACACCATACTCATCTTGCTTGTTCTTGAAGATCCATTTTGTTCCAATAACATTGTGTTCCTTAGTTGGCCTTTTGACTAAAGACCATACTTTGTTGCGCTCGAAGCTGTTCAACTCTTCTTGCATTGCAACAAGACAGTCATTGTCCGTCAATGCATCTTGTGCCTTGAGTGGTACAACACTAGAGACAAACGAAAAGTGAGCACAAAAGTTTGTTAATTGTTTACGAGTGACTCTACCTTCCGATATGCCGGTATGGATTTGCTTAACATCCACACGATGGGCCACACGAGGCATGATGGAGTTTAAGGTTTCACGATGTTCAATTTCGTTCACATCATCAACATCTTCAACATGTGGATCTATAGGGTGTGGTGGAAGATCTTGTTCTTCATGCATCATTTGTTGAGGTTCACCATCACTGAAGGATTCATCATCATCGACATGTGCATGTTCTTGTTCTCGTTCTGGATGATGAACTTGTTCTTGTTCTTGTGCTTGTACTTGATGGTGATCTTGTTCTTGTGTAGAGTCTTGTTCTTGGGAAGATTCTTGTTCTTGCTCTTGAGTTATGGGCTCATCTTGAGGGATGGAATCTTGTGTCGGTGTTGGTGTAGTGGTAGATTGAGCATGAGTGGTGCTTGTGTCCTCATTCTCACCTTCACAAGGAACATGTTCCATTGGAAGGAGAGCACCTACACCCATGGTCAAGATGTCTTGTGAAGGATCTTCTTCACCTATATCACTTAGATCAACTTGCTCCCCATGGGAGCCATTAAATTCATCAAACACCACGTCACAAGTTTCTACAACGCATCCGGTGGATTTGTTGTAGACCCTATAGGCATGGGAGTTTGATCTATAACCAACAAATATTCCTTCGATTGTTTTAGATTGAAATTTTGCTAACCGTTCTCTCTTGTTGAGAATGAAGCATTTGCAACCAAATACCCGGAAATACTTGACATTTGGCTTATTTCCGGTTATGAGCTCATATGGTGTCTTCTCCAAGATCTTGCGAAGAAAGAGGCGATTTGAGGCATGGCATGCGGTGTTGACGGCCTCAGCCCAAAAGCTATGAGGTGATTTGTACTCATCCAACATGGACCTTGCCATCTCCACAAGCGTGCGGTTCTTCCTCTCCGCAACACCATTTTGTTGTGGGGTATATGGTGCGGAGTATTGATGTTCAATTCCTTCATCACTAAGAAACTCTTCAAAGGTGTAATTCTTGAATTCGGAGCCATTGTCACTTCTTATTGCCAAGATTTCTTTGTTAAACTTGCGTTGAGCTTGCTTGGCGAAATCAATGAAAGTGATCTTTGTCTCGTCCTTGGATTTGAGGAAGAACACCCATGTGTACCTTGAGTAATCATCAACAATAACAAACCCATACTTCTTTCCACCAAGACTATCCCATGAAGGAGGCCCAAAGAGATCCACATGAAGGAGCTCCAAGGGTCTTGAGGTTGACACGATATTCTTTGGGAGATGCTTTGATTGATGTTGCATCCCGGCTATGCATGCACTACACACACGATCTTTCTCAAAAAATACATTGGTTAGTCCAAGGATGTGTTCACCCTTTAAGAGATCTTGAAGATTTCTCATGCCGACATGGGCTAGCCGGCGATGCCATAGCCATCCCTTGTCGGCCTTGGCCATGAGGCAAGTTGCATGGAATGTGCTCTCTTTCGAGAAATCAACCGTGTAAAGGTTTCCATCCAACTCCCCCACAAAGGCAACTTCAAGAGTATCTCTCTTAAAGACTTTCACATCCGTTAGTCCAAATAGTGTATCATAACCAACAGAAGCCAATTGACGAACGGAAAGCAAGTGATATTTAAGGGATTGGACACGCATGACATTTGCAAGTGACATGTCATTGGTGATAGCCACCTTGCCCAATCCAAGTACCTGTCCTTTAGACCCTCCACCAAAGACAATGCTCATAAATGGTCGAATAGCTTCCATGAAGTCCATGAGCAATGTGCAATCTCCGGTCATATGATTGGTGCATCCGCTATCGATCACCCATTTGACTCCACCGGAGACGGAAACCTACACACATTTCAAGTCTTGGTTAGAGGCACCCATTTGACAATGGGACCTCTCAAGTTAGTAACAAGGGTCTTCGGAACCCAAATTGCATAGAAACGAAAAGCATTTCTAGGACCAACAAATTGAGCATAAACATCACCATCTTTTGCCTTATGAAGCACATAAGATGGAGGCATAAATTCTTTTGGCTTGTTGTGAGGAGACTTGCCCCTAGTGGCCTTCCTACTCACAACCTTATCAACTTTACCCTTTCCTTTCTCCTTGTGCCCTTCTCACACAAAAGTCTCCTTGAGGGGAGTTGTAGACTTGTGTGTCGCCACTTTATTCTTGCTTGTGCTTGGATCAAATCCAAGCCCTTCCTTGGCCACTACCTCCTTGTGTTGACTCAACACTTCATTGAGGTTCTTTTGTCCTTGGGGCACATGACATGAGCCCTTTTTCAATTTGAGCCTTTAGTGACCGGTTCTCCTCAAGTAAGCTAGCTAGGTCACCACTGGGGTTAGTAGCATAATCATCAATGTTTATAATAGGAGAGGAATAAGCTTTGCCAAGTGTGTTGAGGTAAGTAAGCTTGAGTTCATCAAACTTCTTTGTAAGGATGTTGAGCTCTTCTTCCTTTGTCTTGAGAGACAAATGTAAGAGCTCACAATCCTTAGAAAGAGTAGCGTGAGACGCTTCAAGCTTACTATTGTCATTTGTTAACACATTATAAGCACTTTTAGACTTTTTCAAGGAGGCAAGTTCTTTAGTGTGCATATCAATGTTTGCACCTATCTTTAAGCACAATTTATCATTACATGCTTCCTCATATAGGACTTTCCGCTCAAGGATTTCACATTTTACCTTTTCCTCAGTAACGAGGGTTTCGAGTTCCTTAATGGAGGCGGTGTGCTTACTCACCATCTCCATAAGCATACGAAACATAACGAGCTTCTTTCCTTTGAGAGAGCACATGACTTTCTCCAACTTAGCAAGCATAGCATCACTTATTTCATATTCATGATCATGATCCTCCGCATCAAGATATTCATCACTAGATGCGGTAGGAGTAAATAGAGAAGGGTTTTGACGAGGAGTTACCATCACTTTGTCAGAAGACGCTTGACCCTCATCATCTACCACGGTCTTTGCCATGAGACACTTGTGTGCGTTGCCTTGGTAGTCTTTCATGTAGTTGTATGTGACGACATCACCGGTCTTGTTTATGAGTCTCAATGTGGTCTGAGTGTCTTGGGCTACACCTGCAACACCTCGAACATCATCGGGGTCGGACTCGTCTTGGGCAACCATAGCCTTCCCATCTCTTTTCTTGAACTTGGAGTTCAATGGGTTGGGCAACTTCTTCACAAACGTCTTCGGAAATCTTGGTTTATCTTCTCTCTTTTCATAGGGGCATTCATTTGAGAAATGATTGGTTTCTTCACAATTGTAGCAAGTCCTTACTTTCTTCTTTTGGAATCTTCCCTTGAATTTTCCCGCACTGAACTTCTTCACAAAGAGAGCCATGTCTTCATATGAGGGCCCCTCATCCGAGTCAACTTCATAACCTTCTTCATCATCATCTTCTTCTTCTTCTTCACTAGCATCATCATCCTTTACAGTCTTGGCCTTCAAGGCAAGGTTTGTCTTAGGTGATGAGAAACCATGCATGGCGAGGTGTCTTGTAGCATTGGTCTTGGATTCTTCAAATAGTTGAAAGGTTGAAATGACATCATCGGGAGACATGTCCTTGAATCCATGTTCTCTTCTTATGTCCCATACCATTTGATGGTGGTATGGAGCAAGAGCATTTAGCAATTTGTCCACAAGGAACCGTTTGGGCAAGTTGAATCCATCTTGGCTCTTGTCACAATCATATGACTCAATGTTGGCGGCTAGTGTCATCAACCACTCATGAAGATGCTTGGGGTCTTCACCTTTCTCCATGCAAAAATATTGTAATGCCCCTTTTGCAATCTCATAATGTGCAAGACGAAGTGAGGACGTTCCAGTCTTGGTCATCACAATGCTATCCCATAGCTCTTTTGCATTTGAGAGGTGAATGTAGGGCCTCTTCTGCTTGTCAGACATGCCCTTTCTTATGAGCATGATTGCGGTGTCATTGAGGTGCTTGTCATATACTTCACTCGGTGTGAGATCCTTGGGGTTCACGGGGTTGTAGCCTTTCTCCAAGATCTCCAACATCTCATCGTTGGCAAACCTAAGATGATCCTGCATACCAACTCTCCACAAAGAAAAATCGGCAGTGTCATCAAGTAATGGGGGATTGCCCCCTGCATTATACTTAGGTTTCTCAACTCTAGGTTTTGTATATAACCATGGAACACCGGTGTGATCACCAACTTGAGGTTGTTGGCCCGAATTAGGAAGAGATGCATCAGGTTGCCTTACCACACTTACTGGGTTCTCCAGTGGTGGAGTTCGTACACCCAATGCATCCAACATCATTTTGACCAAGGCCTCAATAGAAGCATCATGCTCCTCCTTTTGCTTAGCGAGAGCCCTTTCAAGATCCTCAGAGGTAAAGGATTTATGCACATCCGAGGAGGATGTCCCCTTCTCAAGGGGAAGTGCAGCAAGGGGGTTCCCATCCGTATCCATCTCGCTCTAGGGCGGTTAAGCCACAAGATTAGAGCACGAGGCTCTGATACCAATTGAAATGATCGAGATGGACCTAGAGGGGGGGGGGGTGAATAGGTACAATTACAAATTTTAATTGTTACTTAGCAATTTTAGGCAATATTGCGGAATATGAATGTGAGCCTAACAATTGCAAAGGTGATAGTTGTACTATGTGAGCTAAGCAAAACTACAAGTAAGTAGATAGACAGGCATACGTAATACAAGTACTACAAGTAATACCACAAAGACAAATAACCACAAGTAGGAAGTTAGGGTTAGGAATAACCGCAACTCCGAGAGACGAGGATGTATGCCGATGTTCACTTCCTTGGAGGGAAGCTACGTCACCGTTTAGAGAGGTGGATGTTACCACGAAGGCACACCAACGCCACAAAGGCTCACCCTATTCTCTCCTTGAGACAACACCATGAAGGCGTTTCTCAACCACTAGTGGTAGACCTTGGGGTGGTCTCCAAACCCTCACAAACTTTCCGGGGGTAATCACAATGGTTGATTCCTCACCGAAGAACTCCTACCACCTAGGAGTCTCCAACCTCCAAGAGTAACAAGAACGATGGGGAAAAGCTCAAGACTTGCTCAAATCACAAATTCCTTCGGTGAAGAGAAGGGGAAGGAGTGGATCTATCACTTGATTGGAGAACTTCTCTCAAATCCCCTCAATGGCTCTAGGGATCTTGGATTTGGTGTATGAGGATGAGAGAGAGAGAGAAATGTGTGTTCTAGGGTTGCTCAAAAGTGAATGGTCAACCTCTCCACGAAGTGGTGAAGAGGTATTTATAGTGTGGGTGCAAATATGGCCGTTGGAGTGTAAGTGGCAGTGTCGGGCCGGACATCCGGGCCAGGGGCCGGACATCCGGCGTAAATGAAATGCACACGATACACTGAGCCAGAGAGGAAAAAGCAGGGGAGCCGGACATCCGGGGGATGACCCGGACATCCGACCTGCAAGTGAAGGCCCGGACATCCGGCATTCCACCCCTCAGCCAGCAGCGGTACTGGCATTTTGTGAGTCAGAAATCCGGCAGAGGGCTCGGATATCCGGGGTCCCGGACATCCGGCGGTTTGCCGGACATCCGGCCCATATTTGGTGAAAACTGCTGGACTCTGGACAGCAGGAGGGCCGGATATCCGGGGCATTTCCCGGACATCCGGCGACGTCATGAACTCCCGGAAATCCGGCACAAGGCCCGGACATCCGGCCATCCCAGAGCAGCAACCCTTTGAAAAGTATACAAGGTGCAGATTTCAACCGAAGAGAGGAGTTTGAATTTACTTGAGCATGTCTCTTGCTAATCCCATCGATCCCCTCTTAATAGTGCGGGATCCCTATACTCAAGAACAAAAGAAAATGAGATCCGTAAACCTCTTTGTTCCTTCCTTCTCAACTCATAATAATTCCAATCGTCCGTGATCCACGCATATTGAGACTTGAGGACTAATACCTGAGATTCACTTGACAAACATTATTAGTCCTCAGCATGTACATTGTCATCAACATCAAAATATAATATAAGGGCAAGATTGCACTTTCAGCTACTACATATAGCAATGAAGGAACCATTACACAACATCGTCATGATCAATATATAGAGAGAAGTGACCTCTCTTTCTCCGTGCTTGGTCGAACAATATGCAAGAAGTTTTCGTAAATCTATTCGACGCTATTATATCTAGTACACGTTCATGCATATATACAATATAACATCTCTTACGATCATAACGTCTATTACCAACATCGCATTCGAGATCCTTATGGCATTCTCCATCTTTAGGTATGACATGCGTAACAAAGAATCCCGCCAATTCCTCTTGAATTGCTCGTACGCGATCAGTTGGTAGGAGTTCGTCCCGCTTCTGCCAGATCTAATTTAAAGAAGGGGGTCAATAAAACTCAACACAATTGATGGTTATAAAATAAAAATGTGAATATTGTTTACGTACTTCAAATTGTTCTAAAGATATGCCCCGGCCCCGCTCAGAGGTCGAGTGGTGAATGAACTCGCAAACGTAGTAAGCACATAAATTAGTCCCGGATGCCTGCCACAAGCACTTTACGAAAATAGAGTTCAATCAAAATGATAATCAAGCATGATAATGCTATTGAAACTAGAATTGATACGTCTCCAACGTATCTATAATTTTTTATTGTTCCATGTTGTTATATTATCTGTTTTGGATGTTTTATATGCATTAACATGCTATTTTATATTATTTTTGGGACTAACCTATTAATCTAGTGCCTAGTGCCAGTTTCTGTTTTTTCCTTGTCTTTGAGTATTGCAGATAAGGAATATCAAACGGAGTCCAAACAGAATAAAATCTTCGCGATGATTTTTCTTGGACCAGAAGAAACCTGCCAGACTTGGAGATGAAGGCAGGAGACCTGCCGGGAGATCACAAGCCTGCAGGGCGCGCCCTAGGGGGGGCTGGCTTGTGGCCCCCTGCAGGTCCTCCAACACTAATCTTCGGCCTATAAATTCCCAAATATTCCTCCAATACCAAAAGAGCCACGAAAATACTTTTCCGCCGCCGGAAGCCTCTGTTCCCGTGAGATCCCATCTTGGAGCCTTTTCCGGTAATCTGCTGGAGGGGGATTCGATCACGGAGGGCATCTACATCAACTCCATTGCCCCTCCGATGATGCGTGAGTAGTTCACCTCAGACCTTCGGGTCCATAGCTAGTAGCTAGATGGCTTCTTCTCTCTCTATGTTCTTCAATACCATGTTCTTCATGATCTTCATGGAGATCTATCCGATGTAATACTCTTTTGCGGTGTGTTTGTCGAGATCCGATGAATTGTGGGTTTATGATCAGATTATCTATGAATATTATTTGAATCTTCTCTGAATTCTTATATGCATGATTTCATATCTTTGCAAGTTTCTTCGAGTTATTGGTTTGGTTTGGCCAACTAGATTGGTAATTCTTGCAATGGGAGAAGTGCTTGGTTTTGGGTTCAATCTTGCGGTGTCCTCACCCAGTGACAAAGTAGGGGTAGCGAGGCACGTATTTGTATTGTTGCCATCAAGGATAAAAAGATGGGGTTTTCATCATATTGCTTGAGTTTATCCCTCTACATCATGTCATCTTACCTAATGCATTACTCTGTTCTTCATGAACTTAATACTCTAGATGCAGGCAGGAGTCGGTCGATGTGTGGAGTAATAGTAGTAGATGCAGAATCGTTTCGGTCTACTTGACACGGACATGATGCCTATATGCATAATCATTGCCTTGGATATTGTCATAACTATGCGCTTTTCTATCAATTGCTCGACAGTAATTTGTTCACCCACCGTATTATTTTCCTTCAAGAGAGAAGCCTCTAGTGAAACCTATGGCCTCCGGGTCTATTTTCCATATTATATTTTCAGATCTATAAACCAAAAATACTTTGCTGCAATCCTTTTACTTTTGTTTTACTTTTCGTTCTAGTAATCTTCTATATCTATCTCTATCAGATCTCGTCCTTGCAAGTAACCGTGAAGGGATTGACAACCCCTTTATAGCGTTGGGTGCAAGTGTTTGATTGTTTGTGTAGGTGCAAAGATTGGGGACTTGCTTGTATCTCCTACTGGATTGATACCTTGGTTCTCAACAACTGAGGGAAATACTTATCTACTTTGCTGCATCACCCTTTCCTCTTCAAGGGAAAACCAACGCAAGCTCAAGAAGTAGCAAGAAGGATTTCTGGTGCCGTTGCTGGGGAGATCTACATCAAGCCTACCAAGTACCCATCACAAACTCATCTCCTGCATTTACATTATTTGCCATTTGCCTCTCGTTTTCCTCTCCCCCACTTCTAAAACGATTTTCAGAAAAATACCAAAAAGATTTGCCTTTTTATTCGCCCTTCTTCCGTTCGTCTTTTCGTTTGCTTTTTGTTTGCTTGTGTGCTAGATTGGTTGCTTTGTCACGATGACTCAAGAGAATACCAAGTTGTGTGACTTTTCCAATACTAATAATAATGATTTTATTAGTACTCTGATTGCTCCCGCCACTAGTGCGGAATCTTATGAAATTAATGCCGCTTTGCTTAATCTTGTTATGAAAGAACAATTTTCCGGCCTTCCTAATGAAGATGCCGCATCCCATCTAAATACTTTCGTTGAGTTGTGTGATATGCAAAAGAAGAAAGATGTGGATAATGATATTGTTAAATTGAAGCTATTTCCTTTCTCACTACGAGATCGTGCTAAAACTTGGTTTTCATCTTTGCCTAAAAATAGTATTGATTCATGGAATAAGTGTAAAGATGCTTTTATTTCCAAGTACTTTCCGCCCGCTAAGATCATCTCCCTTAGTAACGATATAATGAATTTTAAGCAACTTGATCATGAGCATGTTGCACAATCTTGGGAGAGGATGAAACTAATGATTAGAAATTGCCCCGCACATGGTTTGAGTTTATGGATGATTATACAAAAAAATTATGCGGGATTGAATTTTTCTTCTAGAAATCTTTTAGATTCCGCCGCGGGTGGTACTTTTATGGAAATCACGTTAGGAGAAGCTACTAAACTCCTCGATAATATTATGGCAAATTACTCTCAATGGCATACCGAAAGATCTCCTACTAGTAAAAAGGTGCATGCTATTGAAGAAATAAACACTTTGAGTGAAAATATGGATGAATTAATGAAATTGTTTGCTAGTAAGAGTGCTCCTATTGATCCTAATGATATGCCTTTGTCTTCTTTGATTGGAAATAATAATGAATCTATGGATATGAATTTTGTTGGTAGGAACAATTTTGGTAATAACGCGTATAGAGGTAATTTCAACCCTAGGCCGTTTCCTAGTAATTCCTATAATAATTATGGTAATTCCTACAACAATTCTTATGGAAATTATAATAAGATGCCCTCTGATCTTGAGAATAATATTAAAGAATTTATTAGTTCGCAAAAGGTTTTCAATGCTACGATTGAAGAAAAATTGCTCAAGATTGATGATTTGGCTAGGAACGTTGATAGAATTTCTCTTGAGATTGATTCTTTGAAAATTAGATCTACTCCACCTAAGCGTGATATTAATGAGTCTTTAAAAGCTATGAGAACTTCTATTGATGAGTGTAAGGAAAGAACCGCTAGAATGCGTGCTAAGCGTGAATGGCTTGAAAAGGTGTGTTCTCATGATAATAATGATGAAGATCTTAAAGTGATTGATGTGAATCCTATTGAATCTTTGTTTTCTAATACAAATCTTGATAAAGATGGGACTGGAGATAAGTCAACTTTAGTTAAAAGTCGTCCCAATGATTCGGAGTTTATAGATCGTAATGCTAAGATTGATAAAAGTGGGATTGAAGAGGTCAAAACTTTAAATAGCAATGAACCCACTCTTTTGGATTTCAAGGACTTTAATTATTATAGTTGTTCTTTGATTGATTGTATTTCCTTGTTGCAATCCATGTTGAATTCTCCGCATGCTTATAATCAAAATAAAGCTTTTACTAAACATATCGTTGATGCTATGATGAAATCTTTTGAAGAAAAACTTGAGTTGGAAGTTTCCATACCTAGAAAGCTTTATGATGAGTGGGAACCTACTATTAATATTAAAATTAAAGATTATGAGTGCCATGCTTTGTGTGATTTGGGTGCTAGTGTTTCCACGATTCCGAAAACTTTATGTGATGTGCTAGGTTTCCATGATCTTGATGATTGCTCTTTAAATTTGCATCTAGCGGATTCCACTATTAAGAAACCTATGGGAAGGATTAATGATGTTCTTATTGTTGCAAATAGGAATTATGTGCCCGTAGATTTCATTGTTCTTGATATAGATTGCAATCCTACATGCCCTATTATTCTTGGTAGACCTTTCCTTAGAACGATCGGTGCAATTATTGATATGAAAGAATGAAACATTAGATTCCAATTTCCGTTAAGGAAAGGCATGGAACACTTTCCTAGAAAGAAAATTAAATTACCTTATGAATCTATTATGAGAGCTACTTATGGATTGCATACCAAAGATGACAATACCTAGATCTATTGTGTTATGCCTAGCTAAGGGCGTTAAACAATAGCGCTTGTTGGGAGGCAACCCAATTTTATTATATATTTTTGTTTTTTGCTTCTGTTCTTGAGTGTTTTTCACATTATTACCTCTGTATTAATTGTGTTTTATTGTTTTAATTAGTGTTTGTGCCAAGTAAGACCTTTGGGATGGTTTACGGTGATTGTTGATTTGGTTTTGCTGAAAAACAGAAAATTTTGCGCTCAGTCCAGGAATTTTATAAATTCACCAGAGCGTCAATTGGATCTGAATTTTTTACACAAGATTGATATACAAATTTTCCTGATTGTCCTATTTTTTCAGAATTTGTGGATTTATAGAAGTATTCGAAGTTTACAGATTGCTACAGACTATTCTGTTTTTGACAGATTCTGTTTTCTTTGTGTTGTTTGCTTATTTTGATGTATCTATGGGTTGTATCGGGGGGTATGAACCATGGATAAGTTAGAATACAGTAGATATTACACCAAAATAAATAAACAATGAGTTCACAACAGTTTCTAAAGTGGTTATTAATTTTTCTTATACTAATGGATCTCACGAGTTTTCTGTTGAGTTTTGTGTTGTGAAGTTTTCAAGTTTTGGGTAAAGATTTGATGGACTATAGAATAAGGAGTGGCAAGAGCCTAAGCTTGGGATTGCCCAAGGCACCCCAAGACATATTCAAGGATACCAAAGAGCCTAAGATTGGGGATGCCCCGGAAGGCATCCCCTCTTTCGTCTTCAATCCATCGGTAAATTTACTTGAGGTTATATTTTTATTCACCACATGATATGTGTTTTGCTTGGAGCGTCTTGTATGATATGAGTCTTTGCTTTTTAGTTTGCCACAATCATCCTTTCTGCACACATATTTTGAGAGGGACACGCATTAATCGTGAATTTATTAGAATACTCTATGTGCTTCACTTATATCTTTTGAGCTAGGCAATGTTGCTCTAGTGCTTCACTTATATCTTTTTAGAGCACGGGAGCGCGCGATGGTTAACTCCTACCAATCTCTCCCCTAGGAGCATGCGTCTAATACTTTGCTTCAATAACTAATAGATTTTTTCAATAAGTATGTGAGTTCTTTATGACTAATGTGAGTCCATGGATTATACGCACTCTCACCCTTCCACCATTGCTAGCCTCTCTAGTACCGCGCAACTTTCGCCGGTGCATTAAACCCACCATATACCCAGCCTCAAAACATCCACCATACCTACCTATTATGGCATTTCCATATCCATTCCGAGATATATTGCCATGCAACTTCCACCGTTCCGTTTTTTATGACACGCACCATCATTGTCATATTGCTTTACATGATCGTAAGACAGCTAGCATGATGTTTTCATGGCTTCTCCGTTTTTTGATGTCATTTGCTATGCTAGATCATTGCATATCCCGGTACACCACCGAAAGCATTCATATAGAGTCATATCTTGTTGTAGGTATCGAGTTGTAAGTAAATAAAAGTGTGATGATCATCATTATTAGAGCATTGTCCCATGAGAGGAAAGGATGATGGAAGCTATGATTCCCTCACAAGTAGGGATGAGTCTCCGGACTTTACAAATAATAAAAGATGCCAATGAAGCCCAAATAAAAAAGAGAGGCCAATGATGCCCACCAAATAAAAAAAATGACAGAAAAGAGAGAAAGGACAATGTTACTACCTTTTTTCCACACTTGTGCTTCAAAGTAGCACCTTGATATTCATGATAGAGAGTCTCCTATTTTTTTGTCACTTTCATATACTAGTGGGAATTTTTCATTATATAACTTGGCTTGTATATTCCAATGATGGGCTTCCTCAAATTGCCCTAGGTCTTCATGAGCAAGCAAGTTGGATGCACACCCACTTAGTTTCTTTTTGAGCTTTCATACACTTATAGCTCTAGTGCATCCGTTGCATGGCAATCCCTACTCACTCACATTGATATCTATTGATGGGCATCTCCATAGCCCTATGATACACCTAGTTGATGTGAGACTATCTTCTCCTTTTCCACACAACCTCCACCATATTCTATTCCACCTATAGTGCTATATCCATGGCTCGCGCTCATGTATTGCATGAAAGTTGAAAAGTTTTGAGAACATAAAAGGTGTGAAACAATTGCTTGACTTGTCATCGGGGGTGTGCATGATTTAGATACTTTGTGTGGGGAAGATGGAGCATAGCCAGACCATATGATTTTGTAGGGATAACTTTCTAAGGCCATGTTATTTTGAAAGGACACAATTGCTTGTTAGTATGCTTGAAGTATTACTGTTTTTATGTCAATATTGAGCTTTTGTTTTGAATCTTATGGATCTGAACATTCATGCCAAAATAAGGAATATTACATGGATAAATATGTTAGGTAGCATTCCACATCAAAAATTCTGTTTTTATCATTTACCTACTCGAGAACGAGCAGGAATTAAGCTTGGGGATGCTTGATATGTCTCCAACGTATCTATAATTTTTTATTGTTCCATGCTATTATATTATCTGTTTTGGATGTTTTATATGCATTAATATGCTATTTTATATTCTTTTTGGGACTAACCTATTAATCTAGTGCCTAGTGCCAATTTCTGTTTTTTCCTTGTTTTTGAGTATTGCAGATAAGGAATATCAAATGGAGTCCAAACGGAATAAAATCTTCGCGATGATTTTTCTTGGACCAGAAGAAACCTGCCAGACTTGGAGATGAAGGCAGGAGACCTTCCGGGAGATCACAAGCCTGCAGGGCGCGCCCTAGGGGGGGCATGCCCCCCTGGCTTGTGGCCCCCCTGCAGGTCCTCCAACCCTAATCTTCGGCCTATAAATACCCAAATATTCCCCCAATACCAAAAAGAGCCATGAAAATACTTTTCCGCCGCCGGAAGCCTCTGTTCCCGTGAGATCCCATCTTGGAGCCTTTTCTGGTAATCTGCCGGAGGGGGATTCGATCACGGAGGGCATCTACATCAACTCCATTGCCCCTCCGATGATGCGTGAGTAGTTCACCTCAGACCTTCGGGTCCATAGCTAGTAGCTAGATGGCTTCTTCTCTCTCTGTGTTCTTCAATACCATGTTCTTCATGATCTTCATGGAGATCTATCCGATGTAATACTCTTTTGCGGTGTGTTTGTCGAGATCCGATGAATTGTGGGTTTATGATCAGATTATCTATGAATATTATTTGAATCTTCTATGAATTCTTATATGCATGATTTCATATCTTTGCAAGTCTCTTCGAGTTATTGGTTTGGTTTGGCCAACTAGATTGGTAATTCTTGCAATGGAAGAAGTGCTTGGTTTTGGGTTCAATCTTGTGGTGTCCTCACCCAGTGACAAAGTAGGGGTAGCGAGGCACGTATTTGTATTGTTGCCATCAAGGATAAAAAGATGGGGTTTTCATCATATTGCTTGAGTTTATCCCTCTACATCATGTCATCTTACCTAATGCGTTACTTTGTTCTTCACGAACTTAATACTCTAGATGCAGGCAGGAGTCGGTCGATGTGTGGAGTAATAGTAGTAGATGCAGAATCGTTTTGGTCTACTTGACACGGACATGATGCCTATATGCATAATCATTGCCTTGGATATCGTCATAACTATGCGCTTGTCTATCAATTGCTCGACATTAATTTGTTCACCCGCCGTATTATTTTTCTTCAAGAGAGAAGCCTCTAGTGAAACCTATGGCCCCGGGGTCTATTTTCCATATTATATTCTCAGATCTATAAACCAAAAATACTTTGTTGCAATCTTTTTACTTTTGTTTTACTTTTCGTTCTAGTAATCTTCTATATCTATCTCTATCAGATCTCATCCTTGCAAGTAACCGTGAAGGGATTGACAACCCCTTTATAGCATTGGGTGCAAGTGTTTGATTGTTTGTGTAGGTGCAAAGATTGGGGACTTGCTTGTATCTCCTATTGGATTGATACCTTGGTTCTCAACAACTGAGGGAAATACTTATCTACTTTGCTGCATCACCCTTTCCTCTTCAAGGGAAAATCAACGCAAGCTCAAGAAGTAGCAAGAATCAATGAGAGATGCGCGGTACTAGAGGAGTACTTACTTTGGGGTGTAAAAATTGCAGCTATTTTTTCCAGCTGACACCCTTAACCTGTTTGGTGAACTTTTTCCAAACCCTGCCCAGCAAAAAAAATGATTACTTGATATCAGGAAATGAACGAAAGTTGCCGATATGGTGCGATAATGATTGAACTTACTTCTGAAGCATTTGACTCATGCTCGTCCACTCCTTAGGGTCTTTACGTCTCGAGTCCAAGACAGTTACTTTTCCCTCTTCAAGCTGAATGTCTAGCAGAATAAAGTGGTAACTGCGCACGCATAACTCATTAAAGTGGTAACTGTGCACAAGATAGTAACACTCACTTGAAGTTGTAAGAAAATAGTATTTCCTTTCTGGTTTGTTGTCCAAGTAACGCGTCTAGCAAATTTTTCTCTGTATCAGCGGGAAATTCTTTTAATGTATGTTCATTAATGAAATTTGGGTTAATGAACCCAATGTCATAGATTTGTAGTTGTTTGCATTCGAGGATCTTCATTCTGCATAATATAGTGTGAGGATAATTAATACATGCAATGAACAAGCTGAGCTAGAGACTTAATTACAGAAAAAAAATACTTACAGACTATAGGAACTGACGATAGTTTTGTCGAGCTCCTTTTGGTTGTATAACTGAAAAATTTCTTCAAATTCAATGAACAACATCTGCTTTCCATTGAAGAAGTGCTCATTTTTTATTCCCACCAAGATATTGTTGGTCCCCTCCTTGCAGGCTTCCAAGTACCATTCATGCAAATGTCGCATCCTCGTTGGTAGAACCTTGAGCTCCTCACGTGTGACGAGAGGCTTCCCGTGCTCGTATCTTAAGGATGGTACTACCTCAGCCTTTTCGAATTGTACCGAATCGGGTAAGTAATCACCAGCAGTGATAGCAAGACCACCGGCCGCTTTCTCTGGATCATTAGCGATATCGGTAACCACCTTGAGAGGAGGGCACGATTGCAGTTCTTGTTCGCCGAGCTGGGGAATTGTTTTCCCACTTCTTGCGCCACTTCTACTTAAGCTTCCCGACCGCCTCGCTTGATCATATGTCTTTTGAATACAACGGTCATAGTTTGATGGCGGCGGAGGCGGTGGTGGTCGCCTAAGGGCATCCAGAGTTCGCTTCGCTTTCACCGGATCTATTTTCTCCTCTGGAGGTGGGCGTTTCGGTGCAAGCTGACGTTTCACTTCGGCATCCACGATCTTGTTGTTTTCCTCCTCAGTCATCTCGTATGGTAACTTGGGAGGAACCTTAAGGCTTGGACCTGCTCTGAATCTCTTCGTTTTCGTACTGCCGCTAGCCGCCGGAGCGGCGGTGCCTGTCTTCCGATGTTGCTGAGGCGGCGGAGACCGATGATGCGGTGGAGACATCTGAGGCAGAGGAGGATTCTGCTGAGGGGCCTCCTCCGTCGGAGTCCACTGAGGCGGCGGAGACTGCTGACGCGCCGGAGATGACTCAGGCAGCGGAGGCGACTGACGCACCGGAGACGGTTGACGCACTGGAGACGGTTGACGCACCGGAGACGGC
Source organism: Elymus sibiricus (assembly GCA_039707655.1). Taxonomy (NCBI): domain Eukaryota; kingdom Viridiplantae; phylum Streptophyta; class Magnoliopsida; order Poales; family Poaceae; genus Elymus; species Elymus sibiricus. Next base: position 487,617,553 of record CM077671.1, read on the forward strand.
TGACGCACCGGAGACGACTCAGGCACCGGGGCCTCCTCCGGCTGAGTCTGCTGAGGCGGCGTCCAGTATGGAAGCACGATGTGTTCCTTTCTCCATAGATAGGTAGTCCTTAAGGCATATCGAAGAAGAATCTCCCCTTCACCTGTAGCGTACTCAAGCTCCAGCCCATCAAATCTGTCCATTATTGTTGGGTAACGCAGCAGAAAACAAAAAAATTCCGACCTACGCACCAGCCCAGGACCACTATGGAGACTGCATACAAGGTTTGATCTTTTCGTTACCGACTCGTAGCGCAGCGGAAGTAGAGTCGATGACGATCGGCGGTGCAGATCCCCACAGCTAGGATTTACAACCTCCCAACCGCGAGGATGTATACCCTCATCTGCCCCTCGGACAGCCCTCCGGGAGGCGGTCGGACAGTCCCCCGGACGGTGTCGCGGACAGCCCTTCGGGAGGACCTTCGAAACTCGAACGGTCACTCGGACAGCCCTTCGGGAGGACCTTCGAAACTCGGACAGTCACACGGATAGCCCTTCGGGAGGCACTCTCGAACTAAGACCGAAACTACGATCTCTCTACAGAGTTGCACACATACGGTGTCATCTATCCGGCAGGGCTTCGCCGTCCAGAACTAGTTCCCACCGGAACCCAGACAACCTTTCGGCTCTACGAAACTATTTCTGGGAGGGCGAGAGAAAGCCAGATTATGCATGGCACTTGTATGTGAGAAGGGATGAAGTTTGGGCAGCCCCCTCACCTCCTATTTATAGGAAAACCAAGGGGTAGGAAGGGTATTCCAAAATACCAAAAATGCCCATGAAAGAAATACTTTCCAAGGGCAAAAGGGGAAAGCCAAAGAACAAATGGTGCTCCATGGAGGAGCACCACATGTGGCCGGCCACCCTCTTCGTGGGGCCCCCCAAAGGGGGTCCTCATCCATCCATCCCTTCTAGAAGCCTTTTGGGAAAATATCCCAAAAGGTGACTTTCCAAAAATATCCCAAAAAGCATTTTCACTATTCACGACGACATTTTTCAGCGTCCGTTCGAACTAAAAATATTTATGTGGGCTTAGAACATTTCCAGTACCCACTAAAATAATTTTCAATGCGTTTCGGAACAATTCCGGATTAGTGATTTTCATCTGCGAAAAGAATCTGAAGTGGTTCTGGCAGCTCCGGAACATTTCCGGTTTTTCTTCCGGAAAATTCCCAGAAGTTTCCAGAATGATTCTGGCACCCTCCAAGAATTATCAGGCATCTGCCAAAACCAATTTGACTTAATGGTATCCCCTGAAACAACTTTTCAGTTTTACCGAAACTGTTCCGGTGTTCTCTCTGCGGAACTTTTCCGCTGTCCGAAACTTTTCCGGTGTCCGAAACTTTTCCGGTGATTTTCTCTCAGACTCCCTGTCTAGTATTCAGCAGATAGATGGCCCTTAAGCGTGTGACCCTATAGGTTCGGTGAAGTATAGACATGACCCAGAACCCCTTCCGATCAATGATCAACATCGGAGCCGTGGACACCCATATTGACCCCTATACCCACACGAATGAATATTCGAGTGAACCTCCAGTTATCGTATGCTATTCCTGTTGCTTCGCGATATGTTACAAATACCCAAGGTGAGACATGTTGGCATCCCCGTGGATCAACAACTTGTCCACTATGCCAGTTACCTCGTTACCGGTATTGTTCTCTTTTCTCGTTCCCGTGTTCCGGCATCCCCGTGATCAAATCACAAAGTGTCTGGCCAGACGATGATGGATACCGTAACACCGAGAGGGCCCAGAGATATCTCTCCATCGTCAGAGGAGCAAATCCCAATCTTGAGCTATCAAGTTACTTGACATACTTTCCCATGAACCCGTAAGCCGTCGTAATAGCCATCCAGTAACGGATGACGTTTAACAAACCCCAAAGTTCATGAATTAAGCATGAAGAAACTCGATACTTTCATGGTCTGAGGAATCATGCAAATGTTAACCATCTCTGTGTTATAAACCCTTTAACTTGTGATGAATGTATCTCATAGCATAACATCAATTCGGGTCGATTCAACACAAATGTTCTTCTAACATTGTGCCCTCAAAATTGCCGGCATAGCCATGCCCATGATCAGGAAAACAGGATCATCATGCAATACTTGAGCCAGTCTTAGAGGCCAGACTAGGAATACATTTTACCGTTTATTATTCCACACATGCATACGAGTCTTCCTCCGAGCCTCGTGGTTATTGCAGACTCGAGAACCATAGCAGTTATAGCATGGAACATAAACTAATTATGAACAGGGAGATAATCAATAACATTTATTATTGCCTCTAGGGCATATCTCCTACAATTATTTCATCCACCCCGACAATAGCAAAGCCAGCTGGAACCGGAGTGCAATGGAAAGTTGCATCAGGTCAAGGAGGTAAGACATAGCCGACCGCCGCCTTCAAGGTCAGGTTATGGCATTTGGCCATTAGCACACAATGTTCATTATTCGTGATACCATCCACGGGGTCGTGAGGAGCCGTGCTATCAGGATGAACAAGCTCCATGGAAGCCACGCTGCTTCTCCGCTGAGATGGTGGGGTAGCATCGTGGGTAGTCTCCAATGAAGGATCTTCGTGCCGCTGAGATCGTTGGCCGGTAGCTCGCTGGCTCTCAAGTGCCTCTAGTTTCGCTAATCTTTCATTCATCTTCTGCATTTCGCTTGCTTCCTCTTTCTTCTTTCTCTGTCGGCTTCTGTAACTAGTGCTGTCGGGAAACCCAACCTTCCACGGAACGGAGCCTGATGTGCCTCGTGTTCGTCCAGGGTGTTCAGGATTCCCGAGGGCCTTTGACAGCTCGTCCTTCTCTTTGTCGGGAATGAACTTCCCTTCTAGCGCTTCCTTGATTGTTTCCTCAAGCTTTGTGATGGGTATTTCAAGTTGGGCTTTCATCTAGACACACTTCCCTGTTTCTGGGTCCAAAGTTCCCCCAACCCCGAAGAACCAAGTCCTTGCCCGATCTGGCCAGTGCAATGTCACTGGTTGGACAACTTTAGCAAGCAGGTCTTGCTCAGCTTTGTCCCACGTAGGCCGGGCTTTGCTGTAGCCACCTGAGCCCGTAACATGGTGATACTCCTTCCTTGCGGCATTTTCTTATTTCTAAGTGACCTGTTCTTAGCCTTCTCCGATTTCTTGTAGGCCACAAATGCGGGCCAGTGATCTTTTAGCTTCACATATTGACCTTTCAATTCTGGAGTCTTGTCTTTCTCGACAAACTTCCTGTTCAATTCTTGCTTCCAATTCTTGAATAGTTTTGCCATCTTCTTAAGAGCAAACGCCTTGACCTTTCGCTGTATAACTGGGTTATTCGGATCCTCCTCTGGCGGTAGCCTGAAATTTCTCATCAGATTGGTCCAAAGATCATCTTTCAGTGTATCGTTGACATAAGGAATTTGAGGGTCCTTCTTCTTATTCCATTCTTGGAAGCTGATCGGGACGATGTCCCTAACAATAACTCCGCACTGATGTACAAATTTGTTCTTGGTCCGGTAGGGAGCAATCGGTTGGCCTTCTGGAGAGACTTCTTCGATCGTGAACCTTTCTTCCGGGTCCAACCTTCTCATCGGGCCTTGTCTCCTTACCGAAGTGGAGCTCGATCCGGATGGCTAATTAAAAGAAGAAAGAAGCGTTAATATATGTACATACAAAAAAATTAATGCATCTAGTCAGTAGAGGATTAATTAATATATACCTCGCCGGACTTTGAAGCAGTTATGGCTCCCTTCTCCATTCGATCACCGGAGCCATCATGATCTCCTTCGTCCTCAATTCGACCACCGGAGCCGTCATGATCTCCTTCCTCCTCACCGGAGCCGCCATCCTCTCTTTCCTCACCATCGGTCTCGTTGAGAAACGACAAGCAGGTGAGATCGATATCACCTCCATCGCGGATTATATCCCCCAACAACTCTTCTTTTTCTAAGTCTCTGTCGTCCATAGTTTCTGCAAATATTACAACGTGGCAATATACAACCATGAGAGATGGATTAGTGGCAAACATAGACTTAATCACAACAAGGAATCATATGCATATGAGCAATGGATTAGTGGCAAACATAGACTTAATCACAACAAGGAATCATATGCATATGAGCAATGGATTAGTGGGAAACATCATGCAAAGTTCACAAGTTTTATAACAGTCAGTTTCAGAAGATCGTCGAGGACTCCTCCCCCCTCATGTCTGATGAGTCGTCCTATCTTTCGAGAGAGGATACTTTGCGGACCGCCTCTCTCATGGTCGTTTGTAGTGAAGGCTAAATGGCCCAATATGCTTAGCGTAGTATTTTGACGGGGATGGCGGGTTTCGGGTTTGGGTATTACTGAAACGGGTTTGAACCCGTGACCGCCTCTCTCATGGTCGTCGAGGATACTTGCGGACCCCCATCCCCCTCATGTCGAAGTTATCATTCTACGAACATATGAAAATTCTCAAGTGCATTATGTTCATATGGTGGGACTGGCAACCTATGAAGCACCGATACAGCGACATTGATACGGTGATACGGGTACGGCGATATGGGATACGACAATTTCTAAAAACAACAATAAGGCGATACGGTAAACATATATAACTAATAATAAAATGACATGGACTGTCTCATTTTAAAAATCTCACTACCATCAATGGGGATAAAAATCTCACTATCACCGAAGCACCAATTTTAGAATTTTTTTCTTGATAACAATAAAGAAAGCACAATCTTCATTGAGTTCCTTTTTCTCATAACTATAAACAAGAACTCTCACCTATGAACATGACGATAATTAACAATAAACAAGAACTCTCAAAAAGCAACAAGCCATCAGCATCAACAAGCCATGTTCAATGAGCTCACTGTGGGGGCAGGGGCCGGCGCGGCGATGTCGGGGCCGGCAGGGGCGCGGCGATGGCGACGGGGCAGGGGGAGGCGATGGCGGGGAAGGGCGAGGCGACGGTGACAGCGGGGCAGGGTGAGGCGACGGCGACGGTGACGTAGGGGCAGGGCGTGGCGACGGCGACGACGACGTAGGGGCAGGGGCACGACGACGGGGGGGGCAGGGCGAGGCGCGGCAACGGCGACGGGGAGGAGGGCGCGCGAGGAGGTCCAGCGCCGGCGACGGTCAGCGGGCTCGGGGACGGCAGGGCATCGGCGAGGGCGGCGGCAAAATCAGGCAACCTGGCGGCGTCGATGTCGTCGTCGGCGCCGAGAAGAGAAGAAACTGCAATGGATTGGAATTTTTTCTAAGTGCCCTTTATATAGCCCCCCCCTTAGTCCCGGTTGGTGGCTCCAACCGGGACTAATGCCACCCTTTACTCCCGGTTGTAGCCACCAACCGGGACTAAAGGTCAATTTCCAGCAGCCCAAAGGGCGGGAAGCAGAGACCTTTAGTCCCGGCTGGTGGCTCCAACCGGGACTAAAGGGGGGGCATTAGTCCCAGTTGGAGCCACCAACCGGGACTAAAGGGCTGTGCTTCCCATACCAAAAGTTTAGACCCACCTCACTAGTCGAGAGGGGCTTGGACTGGTTTATAAGCGCTGCTGCCGCTGCCCTCTCGAGCTCCTCTCAAATGCAGGCAGTACATGCCTATTTGACGCCCTGTTGGGCCTGCTAGCACTGCGGGCCTGCATCCTCGCCCATTTGTAGGATTTCTAGTCGTATGCAGGCCGTCATGCCTAGTAGGTGGGCCTTTTATTGCATATATTAAGATTTTTAATATTATTTTTTGCATATGTTATTTTTACTTATATAATTTTAGTTGCATAAATTTTATATAATTTTAGTTGCATAAGTTTTATTTTTTATTGATTCTTTTTAGTTGATTCCTTTTGCTATTAGAGTTTTATAAAAGCTTTTTAGTTTCTATTAAAACTTGTAACAAAATATACTTTATGAAAATTCATTTTACTATTAAAGTTTTTAACTCGAGACTTTTTCTGCATTCAATATGCACCATTCAAAGCCACATCATCGCTTTTCAACCCTTTTCTGACTTCATTTGCTATTTTTCATGCATTTCATGGTTTATTTTGAGCTAAGATGACCCTGAGATTGAAAAGCACTGCAAATGAACTTTGAAATGGTTGAAAATTGGCATGGTATCATAATTTCACCCACATAGCATGTGCTAAAAAGTTGAGAGGGTTACGGGAAAAACTGGATACATTTCGTGCACAAACTGGACAATCTCCTTCGAAGTGTCAGGGTTTCGGACGAAAACTCGTCTATTACAAAGGGATTTCATTTTTTAAACATATTTTAACTCAAGACTTTTTCTGCATTCAATATGCACCATTCAAAGCCACATCATCACTTTTCAACCCTTTTCTGACTTCATTTGCTATTTTTCATGCATTTCATGATTTATTTTGAGCTAAGATGACCCTAAGATTGAAAAGCACTGCAAATGAACTCTGAAATGGTTGAAAATTGGCATGGTATCATAATTTCACCCACATAGTATGTGCTAAAAAGTTGAGAGGGTTACGGGAAAAACTGAATGCACTTCGTGTACAAACTGAACAATCTCATTCGAAGTATCAGGGTTTCGGACGAAAACTCGTCTATTACAAAAGGATTTCGTATTTTTAAACATATTTTAACTCAAGACTTTTTCTGCATTCAATATGCACCATTCAAAAACACATCATCACTTTTCAACCCTTTTCTGACTTCATTTGCTATTTTTCATGTATTTCAAGATTTATTTTGAGCTAAGATGACCCTGAGATTGAAAAGCACTGCAAATGAACTCTGAAATGGTTGAAAATTGACATGGTATCATAATTTCACCCACATAGCATGTGCTAAAAAGTTGAGAGGGTTACGGGAAAAACTGGATGCACTTCGTGTACAAACTGGACAATCTCCTTCGAAGTATCTGGGTTTCGGACGAAAACTTGTCTATTACAAAGGGATTTCATATATTTAAACATATTTTAACTCAAGACTTTTTCTGCATTCAATATGCACCATTCAAAGCCACATCATCACTTTTCAACCATTTTCTGACTTCATTTGCTATTTTTCATGCATTTCATGATTTATTTTGAGTTAAGATGACCCTGAGATTGAAAAGCACTCCAAATGAACTCTGAAATGGTTGAAAATTGGCATGGTATCATAATTTCACCCACATAGCATTGCTAAAAAGTTGAGAGGGTTACGGGAAAAACTTGATGCAGTTCGTGTACAAACTGAACAATCTCCTTCGAAGTATCAGGGTTTCGGACGAAAACTCGTCTATTACAAAGGAATTTCATTTTTTTAAACATATTTTAACTCAAGACTTTTTCTGCATTCAATATGCACCATTCAAAGCTTGAAATTGAAAAGCACTGCAAATGAACTCTGAAATGGTTGAAAATTGGCATGGTATCATAATTTCACCCACATAGCATGTGCTAATGTATCAAAAACCATTACAGAACATCATGAATAGAGAAGTGGCCAAATTAATTCAAGTTCATCATCACATTAAAACCAAAATACAGTAGTGATCAAAAGTTATAGAGGAAAAAATAAATACATAAAGTTCATACATAGTTCTCATAGAACAACATATAGCTCTCTAGAGCATCTAATTAAAACATAAATTGAAACTAACATACAACTATGTAAAACATTTAAATACAACAACAAATGCGATCATAATCGCAACAAAGGTAGCAATTGATCCAACAGCATAATGATACCAAACCTCATTATCAATGGCATATTTTCTTATCTTTCTAATCTTCAAGCGCATTGCATCCATCTTGATCTTGTGGTCATGGACGACATCGGCAACATGCAACTCCAATTTCATCTTCTCCTCCTCAATTCTTGTCAATTTTTCTTTCAAATCCTCTTTTTCTTTTTCAACTAAATTTAACCTCTCGACAAGAAGGTCGGTTGGAATTTCCGGTTCACATACCTCCTAGAATAAACACATCTATGTCACGTTGGTCGGCATAATTGTCATAAACACTAAATGAAACAAATAGTTATAAAAGATAATATACCACATCCGAATCATAGACCGGACGAGGGCCGACGTGGGCGGATACCATAACCATGGACCTATATAACAACAAACAATAATAAAAGTAAGAAATTTATACAAGTATCTATGTAAATCATACAAATAAGAACTTTTTTCTTTTAAAAAGAAGATAAGAACAAGAGGCTCACCACGGTGGTGCCGGCGACGAGATCGGCGCGGGCGATCGACGACGGTGAGGACGGGGATGGGACGTGACGGACCGCCAAACCTAGACAAATCTTGTGGAAAATTGAGCTTGGAGGTCGAGCTTGGAGAGGAGAAAGCTTAAGCATGGCTCTGGCATTTCATCGAACACCTCGTGTGCATAGGAGGTGAGAGCAGAGCAGCACACACCTCACACGCGCCGGCCGGCCAAAAAAACAGAGTGAGCAGGCAGGGGCAAGCATATATATAGGCATATCTTTAGTCCCGGTTCCAGCCACCAACTGGGACTAAAGGGGCTCGGCCAGGAGCGAGGCCCTTTAGTCCCGGTTCGTGTCTGGAACCGGGACTAAAGGGGTCATACGAACCGGGACTGGTTCCTGCCGAGGCCCGGCCGGCGCCCTGGCCTCATGAACCGGGACTGATGCACCCATTAGTCCCGATTCGTAACAAGACCGGGACTAATGCAATATTCTGACCCGTTTCAAGGCCCTGTTTTCTACTAGTGGTCGATACATCTTCTGTTTGCTTCGTAATAACGACCAACAAAGTAACACCCGGGTAACGCGTCAAGTCGTTGATAATTACTACTAGTAGTAGTATTAGATGCTGTACTATCATATGCAGTATGCACACAAACTGCAGTTTGTGACAGGTATGTTTTCTGAACGTGTATGATGATGGAGCTGAGCAGAGATAGCTTGCGCAACCGTCACTGATGAGGTGTGCTGTGTAGTCTGGGAGATTCCTGAAAGAGAAAGGTCCACCGCATGCACTGTCCAAAGTAGGGGTAGACATAGAAAATTGTAGTCAGGTGGGTGTTGAATCGGTCTACCGGTGTAGACGGAACCATGCACGTAGTAGCATGATGGATCGAGCTCACGCGCAAGTGATCCACCGAGCTACCTAGATGCACTTTTTACATGCAGGCAACAACACACAGTAACTAACTACTTTCTCGTTTTAAAATGTAGGACGTTTTTGTAGGCTTTTCATATATTCCCTCTGTATCATAATACTTGAGTCTAGGTTTCCAGCTATAAATATTATGGTACAGAGAAAGTATTTTGTTATAGTACTATTAACTAACCAGTGTTGGATATGTGTTGCAAGAGACAAGATGCGAGCTGAGCTTGGTGGTAATTACTTATTGCGCACGAGGTGGACCAGGATAGCAGTACTACTACAGTAGTAAGTAATCACACACGTGCTGCATAGCGAGCCGGATGTTTAAATAGTCACGTGGTGAATTAATATCTGTGGGATAATAGCGCTCCGTGGCTCGAAAGGGCAAAATAGGCAGGTGGGAGCTTGGCCTTCAAACCGAGCCAGAGAGTAGTTTACGCACGAACAGAACCAAACAGGGGCAGCAAGGACAAAGTGCAATTGTGTTTCGCCTTGAGAGAGAAAAAACAAGAGTCATGCACACACTGTTGTCCGTCTCGTTTTCCATCACTTTCTGATTATTCCTTCCTGCCAAGCTGTATACTCCGTAGAAAACACCTGCCTACTCCACCTTCTTTTGTCTTTTCTCTCTCTTTATTTTCCAGGAATTGATCATGTGTGCAACTCCGATGCGGATCACCTAATCGATCGTCCGGTACGGATACTTTGAGCCCTCTGACATTGCTCCTTCCATCGGATGACACACCGAAAATCCGAATATTTCGAAAGCCATTTCGATAAAATTATTTTATTTAAGTGCATTATTAACAATCTCAATAGAAATAAAAAAAGGAAGTATTTATTGTGTTAGAGCTTTTACAAGGGGACCCTACAAATTCCCCCAATACGTTTGGGCGAAGGATCCGGTCACTGTCTCGTCAAGAAATTATCACCCAACCAGGCACCCTATACCCACACACAACGGTTGGGCTAATCGGCTCGCCTCAAACCCAGCTCATATCCAGATGTGTCCACCACGTTGGACTCACCATGTCGGTCCCATCCGAAATCCGCTCCAAATTGACCAAGTATATTGAAGCGACCATCCTCCTCCCACATACGAGACGTTGCCCTCCTTTACCCTTGCTCCCCGTCCACACCGTCGTCATCGCCTGCTATCCGATGCTAACGTCGAGTTCCCCGTCCCCACCATCCGCCATGGACGTTGCCTCGGCAAAGTCCGTGTCCCCTATGGCCGACGTTTCTGGCATGGTGAAGAACATCGCTCGAAGGAATCACCGCGCCAAGCAGCGGCTCCGGGAAGCGGCAGAAAAGGCAGCTGCTGAGAGGGAAGCTATGGAGATGGCCGGCCAACACATTACTTGGGCGCATCTAGTATGTCGAGCACCACAGATTCGTCTGTTGTGCCCATGAGAAGGAAGAAGTCGTCGCCGGAGCCTGAGTCCGTTCCAGGCTTCCAGCCACCCAATGGTTGGGCATCCCGAATGCCTTCACGGAAGACACCGCCATCGCGGACATGGTGTACGAGTCGCTGCAATCCCAAAGGCAACAAACAACATTGGGAAACGTCGGCGCCGGGCATGCCCACCTTCTATTCGACCATATGCCGGAGCAAGACCCAGTGCATTCTTTTCGCATATGACATTTCCATCACTTGCTTCATTTGTTGTATGCACGTCTGGTCTATCTAGCGATGACAATTTAATTGAGATGCATACTGTAAAACGATTCGTGCTCAACATGATAAATGATGTTCAAGAGCATACACATTTTGACTTGGGTGATACCAATTCCCCTATGTATGAAGTCAGGCAAACCTCACGCACTAAAACATAAGGTACCGAAGGCAAAGAGACCCGCAATTCATAAGATTGGAATATGTGCTATTGAGTGAATGTTGGTTGGCCACAAGCATGTATCCAATTTGTTTAACCGAGCAAAAGGGCACAAGTATTGGTAAAAAAATTACAAACTCTACCATGAGAAAAAGCAATATGTAAAGCCAAACCATATCCATACCACCCGCGATGAGGGCTCTCTCCAACATAGATGATGCATCATCTAAGAGAGCGTCAACAACTTTGTCGGTTACTACACAAAAGTGGTTTGTGGGAACCAAAGTGGCATTGGAGTCCAAGCCATGTAAGTTTGACTTACTTTACATTGTCATTATTTGTATTTCACTTTGGTTGTTACATTGTTTTGAGTGAATTTTATTTTGCTACTTGGGCTTGGCGGCGATTTTGTACAACCAAACCTGGGCAAGAAATTTACTTTGTCCCATTGTTAGATAAAATTGAATGGGAAACCAAAGTGGCAAACTGTCGTTGAAGAGCTCAAATGCGGCACCAAGAAGATGAAGAAATATGGTGGATCTAGCTCCCAACAATATTGGATTGGATGACGAAGAGGAGAAAATCGAGGGGTGGGGGGCCGTACAAGCTACTGTGCCAAATAGGAACTAGCAAGTGATGGGAAACAAGTGGGGGAAAAGGAGGGTCACGCGTGATGACGCGGCAAGCAGAATGTCAACCACATGGATAAGCATTTTTTCCGCCAATGAGGTGAAGAAGGAGGAGAGGTACACACCCTTTGTTGAATGTGCAAAGGGAAAGGAAGGTGTTCGACCAGGACATGGTGAAAAATAAGTTGAGCACTGGAAAGGATAGGATAGACATGAAGAAGCAAGAGAAATTATCAAAATTGGAGCTTGAAAAGACGGCGACAATGCATTGACTTGAGAGAGAGAGAGAGAGAGAGAGAGAGGATTCTAGGACAAAGTTGCAAGATGCTAGCCTCTTGGGCAATTAAGGCAAGAAGTGGCTCGAGATGGAGAAGAAGGAGATCAACGAGCTCAATAAAATATTGGATTGATTCATCATGTATGCCCTATCTATGTGAATTTTATTTTTACATGTGTTGAATTTTGATTTATTGTGCTTTGTCAAATTGTTAAATTTGTGATCAATTTATGCTATATGATGGATGCGCATGGCTTTGCATGAAAATGTGGTTTCAGAACCAGGAATGTGGTTGTCCGAGATGACATTTGAGGGGCGGACCAGCGCTATCCGCAGACGTATCCAGGCGTGCTCAGGAACGTTTAGGGGCCAAATTTATTCAGTCCAGTCTTAGTAGCTCTTATCAATGTAGTATATTTCAAATTATAATGTAGGTAAATGATCCTTGCTGGGCGACCGGTTGAAACTCCATTGGTCGTTTCACCCTCATGCGATAGCTAGGCACACCCAGGGGATGCCTACCTTATATGTTTGCACGTCTCCACATCCCCTATTCCTCGTTTGTATCTTCTTTCTTCGAGAAGCAAGGCGTCGTCCCCGCATCACCCTCAAAATACACCGGTCCCTTCACGATCAAAGGCGAGCTCTCTGCCGCAATTGAGGGCGACCACCAACTTCGCGAGTTACTTCTCCCCGCTGCTGCGAGCATGTCCTCTCCCAGCACCTCAAGCTGCTCCTCGCCGGCGTGGAGAGATGACGCCACACACTCCCCGCGCTCCTAGTGGATGTTGAGTGGGGCGGCCGACGGTGCCGCATCGCCGCTCATGAGTCGTTGCTGCAAAACGGAGGTGTCAGTGGACTGCGAGCTTGTTGCGGGACCACGATGAGGCGCTCAGGTTGTGGCTGCTTTTTTGCTGGAATCGGAGGTGCCCGGTGCGGCAGTCGACATGTCAGGACGCTGGAGAGGGTAGTCACATGTGCTGCAACCGGCAACCACCGATGTTGGAGTAGGGCGATGTTTGGCTTTTTCTCGGACCGGTGAGAACTTTCCTGCTACCGACGATGGCGGGCCTTTTTGTTGGAAATATGCCCTAGAGGCAATAATAAAATGGTTATTATTATATTTCCTTGTTCATGATAATTGTCTATTGTTCATGCTATAATTGTATTAACCGGAAACCGTAATACATGTGTGAATACATAGACCACACCATGTCCCTAGTGAGCCTCTAGTTGACTAGCTCGTTGATCAATAGATGGTGATGGTTTCCTGACCATGGACATTGGATGTCGTTGATAACGGGATCACATCATTAGGAGAATGATGTGATGGACAAGACCCAATCCTAAGCATAGCACAAGATCGTGTAGTTCGTCTGCTAGAGCTTTTCTAATGTCAAGTATCATTTCCTTAGACCATGAGATTGTGCAACTCCCGGATACCGTAGGAATGCTTTGGGTGTATCAAACATCACAACGTACCTGGGTGACTATAAAGGTGCACTACATGTATCTCCGAAAGTGTCTGTTGGGTTGGCACGAATCGAGACTGGGATTTGTCACTCCGTGTGACGGAGAGGTATCTCTGGGCCCACTCGGTAATACATCATCATAATGAGCTCAATGTGACTAAGGAGTTAGTCACGGGATCATGTGTTACGGAACGAGTAAAGAGACTTGCCGGTAATGAGATTGAACAAGGTATAGGGATACCGACGATCGAATCTCGGGCAAGTAACATACCGATGGGCAAAGGGAATTATATACGGGATTAATTGAATCCCCGACATCGTGGTTCATCCGATGAGATCATCGTGGAACATGTGGGAGCCTATATGGGTATCCAGATCCCGCTATTGGTTATTGGCCGGAGAGGTGTCTCGGTCATGTCTGCATGGTTCCCAAACCCGTATGGTCTACACACTTAAGGTTCGGTGACGCTAGAGTTGTAATGGGAATTGTAGGTGGTTATCGAAAGTTGTTCGGAGTCCCGGATGAGATCCCGGACGTCATGAGGAGTTCCGGAATGGTCTGGAGGTAAAGATCTATATATGGGAAGTCCTATTTTGGCCACCGGAAAATGTTTGGGATTTTTCGGTATTGTACCGGGAAGGTTCTAGAAGGTTCCGGAGTGGGGCCCACCTACATGGGGGGACCCACATGAACGTGGGTAGTGGGGGCAAGGCCCCACACCCCTGGTCAAGGCGCACCAAGATCCCCCCTTAGAAGGAATAAGATCATATCCCGAAGGGATAAGATCAAGATCCCTAAAAAGGGGGATAACGATCGGTGGGGAAGGGAAATGATGGGATTTCTTTCCTCCCACCTTTGCCAACGCCCCAATGGACTTGGAGGGCAAGAAACCAGCCCCCTCCACCCCTATATATAGTGGGGAGGCGCATGGGAGCTGCATCCCTTACCCCTGGCGCAGCCCTTCCCCCTCCTACACCTCCTCCTCCTCCGTAGTGCTTAGCGAAGCTCTGCCAGAGAACCACGAGCTCCACCGCCACCACGCCGTCGTGATGCCGGAGCTCTCCCTCAACTTCTCCTCCCCCCTTGCTGGATTAAGAAGGAGGAGACGTCCCTGGGCTGTACGTGTGTTGAATGCGGAGGCGCCGTCCGTTCGGCGCCTGGATCGGATCTTCCGCGATTTGAATCGCCGCGAGTACGACTCCATCAACCGTGTTCTTTGCAACGCTTCCGCTTAGCGATCTTTAAGGGTATGAAGATGCACTCCCTCTCTCTCGTTGCTAGCATCTCCTAGATTGATCTTGGTGACACGTAGGAAAATTTTGAATTATTACTACGTTCCCCAATAGTGGCATCATGAGCTAGGTCTATGCGTAGATTCTATGCACGAGTAGAACACAAGTAGTTGTGGGCGATGATTTGGTCAATTTGCTTGCCGGTACTAGTCCTATCTTGATTCGGCGGCATTGTGGGATGAAGCGGCCCGGACCGACTTTACACGTACGCTTACGTGAGACTGGTTCCACCGCCTGACATGCACTTGTTGCATAAGGTGGCTAGCGGGTGTCTGTCTCTCCCACTTTAGTCGGATCAGATTCGATGAAGAGGGTCCTTATGAAGGGTAGATAGCAATTGGCATATCACCGTTGTGGCTTTTGCGTAGGTAAGAAAGGTTCTTGCTAGAAACCCATAGCAGCCACGTAAAACTTGCAACAACAATTAGAGGACGTCTAACTTGTTTTTGCAGGGTATGCTATGTGATGTGATATGGCCAAAAGGATGTGATGAAATATATGTGATGTATGAGATTGATCATGTTCTTGTAATAGGAATCACGACTTGCATGTCGATGAGTATGACAACCGGCAGGAGCCATAGGAGTTGTCTTAATTTATTGTATGACCTGCGTGTCAATCAAAAACGCCATGTAATTACTTTACTTTATTGCTAACCGTTAGCCATAGTAGTAGAAGTAATAGTTGGCGAGACAACTTCATGAAGACACGATGATGGAGATCATGATGATGGAGATCATGGTGTCGTGCCGGTGATGATGGTGATCATGCCGCACCCCGAAGATGGAGATCAAAGGCGCAAGATGATATTGGCCATATCATGTCACTTTATGATTTGCATGTGATGTTTATCATGTTTTTACATCTTATTTGCTTAGAACGACGGTAGCATAAATAAGATGATCCCTCACTAAAATTTCAAGAAATGTGTTCCCCCTAAGTGTGCACCGTTGCGAAGGATCGTTGTTTCGAAGCACCACGTGATGATCGGGTGTGATAGATTCCAACGTTCGCATACAACGGGTGTAAGCCAGATTTACACACGCGAAACACTTAGGTTGACTTGACGAGCCTAGCATGTACAGACATGGCCTCGGAACACGAGAGATCGAAAGGTCGAACATGAGTCGTATAGTAGATGCAATCAACATGGAGATGTTCACCATTGATGACTAGTCCGTCTCACGTGATGACCGGACACGGCCTAGTCGATATGGATCATGTATCACTTAGATGACTAGAGGGATGTCTATCTGAGTGGGAGTTCATTAAATAATTTGATTAGATGAACTTAATTATCATGAACTTAGTCTAAAATTGTCTTTACAATCTATCTTGTAGATCCAATGGCCCACGCTAATGTTGCCCTCAACTTCAACGCGTTCCTAGAGAAAACCAAGCTGAAAGACGATGGAAGCAACTATATGGACTGAGTCCGTAACTTGAGGTTCATCCTCATAGCTTCCAAGAAAGCATATGTCCTTGATGCACCGCTAGGTGACGCACCCATTTTCCCAGCAACTCAAGACGTTATGAATGCCTGGCAGTCGCGTAGTGATGATTACTCACTGGTTCAGTGCGGCATGCTTTACAGCTTAGAACCGGGGCTCCAAAAGTGTTTTGAGCAACACGGAGCATATGAGATGTTCCAAGAGATGAGAATGGTTTTCCAAGCTCATGCCCGGGTCGAGAGATATGAAGTCTCCGACAAGTTCTTCAGTTGTAAGATGGAGGAAAATAGTTCTGTCAGCGAGCACATACTCAAAATGTCTGGGTTGCACAACCGCTTGTCTCAGCTGGGAGTTAATCTTCCGGATGACTCGGTTATCGACAGAATCCTCCAGTCGCTTCCACCTAGCTACAAGAGCTTTGTGATGAACTTCAATATGCAAGGGATGGAGAAGTCCATTCCTGAGTTATATTCGATGCTGAAATCAGCGGAGGTGGAGATCAAAAAGGAACATCAAGTGTTGATGGTGAATAAGACCACCAGTTTCAAGAAAGGCAAGGGTAAGAAGAACTTCAAGAAGGACGGCAAAGCAGTTGCCGGGAAGAATGAGACTGAGTGCTTTTATTGCAAGGGAACCGGTCACTAGAAGCGGAGCTGCCCCAAGTACTTAGCGGATAAGAAGGCCGGCAACGTCAAAGGTATATATGATATACATGTTATTGATGTGTACCTTACCAGCGCTCGTAGTATCTCCTGGGTATTTGATACCGGTGCGGTTGCTCACATTTGTAACTCAAAACAGGAGCTGCGGAATAAGCGGAGACTGGCGAAGGACGAGGTGACGATGCGCGTCGGGAATGGTTCCAAGGTCGATGTGATCGCCGTCGGCACGCTACCTCTCCATCTACCTTCAGGATTAGTTTTAAACCTCAATAATTGTTATTTAGTACCAGCTTTGAGCATGAACATTGTATCTGGATCTCGTTTGATGCGAGATGGCTACTCATTTAAATCTGAGAATAATGGTTGCTCTATTTATATGAGAGATATGTTTTATGGTCATGCCCCGCTGGTCAATGGTTTATTTTTATTGAATCTCGAACGTGATGTTACACATATTCATAGTGTGAATACCAAACGATGTAAGGTTGATAATGATAGTCCCACATACTTGTGGCACGGTCGCCTTGGTCATATTGGTGTCAAACGCATGAAGAAACTCCATGCAGATGGACTTTTGGAGTCTCTTGATTATGAATCATTTGACACGTGCGAACCATGCCTCATGGACAAGATGACTAAGACTCCGTTCTCCGGAACAATGGAGCGAGCAACCAACTTGTTGGAAATAATACATACCGATGTATGCGGTCCAATGAGCGTTGAGGCTCGCGGTGGCTATTGTTATGTTCTCACCCTCACTGACGACTTAAGCAGATATGGGTATGTCTACTTAATGAAACACAAGTCTGAGACCTTTGAAAATTTCAAGGAATTTCAGAGTGAGGTAGAGAATCAACGTGACAAGAAAATAAAGTTCTTACGATCTGATCGTGGAGGAGAATATTTGAGTCACGAGTTTGGCACGCACTTAAGGAAATGTGGAATTGTTTCACAACTCACGCCGCCTGGCACACCTCAGCGTAATGGTGTGTCCGAACGTCGTAATCGAACTCTATTGGATATGGTGCGATCTATGATGTCTCTTACTGATTTACCGCTATCATTTTGGGGATATGCATTAGAGACTGCCGCATTCACTTTAAATAGGGCACCGTCTAAATCCGTTGAGACGACACCGTATGAATTATGGTTTGGGAAGAAACCTAAGCTGTCGTTTATGAAAGTTTGGGGATGCGATGCTTATGTCAAGAAACTTCAACCTGAAAAGCTCGAACCCAAATCGGAAAGGTGCGTCTTCATAGGATACCCTAAGGAAACTATTGGGTATACCTTCTACCTCAGATCCGAAGGCAAGATCTTTGTTGCCAAGAATGGATCCTTTCTAGAGAAAGAGTTTCTCTCTAAAGAAGTAAGTGGGAGGAAAGTAGAACTTGATGAGGTAATTGTACCCCCTCTCGAACCGAAGAGTAGCGCAGCGCAAAAAAATGTTTCTGTGGTGCCTGCACCGACTAGAGAGGAAGTTAATGATGATGATCATGAAACTTCGGATCAAGTTACTACTGAACTTCGTAGGTCCACGAGGACACGTTCCACACCAGAGTGGTACGGCAACCCTGTCCTGGAAATCATGTTGTTAGACAACGGTGAACCTTCGAACTATGAAGAAGCCATGGCGGGCCCGGATTCCAACAAATGGCTTGAAGCCATGAAATCCGAGATAGGATCCATGTATGAGAACAAAGTATGGACTTTGGTGGACTTTCCCGATGATCGGCAAGCCATAGAAAATAAATGGATCTTTAAGAAGAAGACTGACGCGGATGGTAATGTGACCGTCTATAAGGCTCGGCTTGTCGCTAAGGGTTATCAACAAGTTCAAGGAGTTGACTACGATGAGACTTTCTCACCCGTAGCGATGCTGAAGTCCGTCCGAATCATGTTAGCAGTTGCCGCATTTTATGATTATGAGATCTGGCAAATGGACGTCAAAATGGCATTCCTTAACGGTTTCCTTAAGGAAGAATTGTATATGATGCAGCCGGAAGGTTTTGTCGATCCTAAGAATGCTGACAAGGTATGTAAGCTCCAGCGCTCCATCTATGGGCTGGTGCAAGCATCTCGGAGTTGGAACATTCGCTTTGATGAGGTGATCAAAGTGTTTGGGTTTATAAAGACTTATGGAGACGCCTGTATTTACAAGAAAGTGAGTGGGAGCTCTGTAGCATTTCTCATTTTATATGTGGATGACATATTGTTGATGGGAAATGATATAGAACTTTTGGAAAGCATAAAGGCCTACTTGAATAAGTGTTTTTCAATGAAGGACCTTGGAGAAGCTGCATACATATTAGGCATCAAGATCTATAGAGATAGATCGAGACGCCTCATTGGTCTTTCACAAAGCACATACCTTGACAAGATATTGAAGAAGTTCAATATGGATCAGTCCAAGAAGGGGTTCATGCCTGTATTGCAAGGTGTGAGATTGAGAACAGCTCAATGCCCGACCTCGGCAGAAGATAGAGAAAAGATGAGTGTCATCCCCTATGCCTCAGCCATAGGCTCTATTATGTATGCCATGCTGTGTACCAGACCTGATGTGAACCTTGCCATAAGTTTGGTAGGGAGGTACCAAAGTGATCCCGGAATGGAACACTGGACAGCGGTCAAGAATATCCTTAAGTACCTGAAAAGGACTAAGGATATGTTTCTCGTTTATGGAGGTGCCGAAGAGCTCGTCGTAAAGGGTTACGTCGATGCTAGCTTCGACACAGATCCGGATGACTCCAGGTCACAAACCGGATACGTGTATGGTGGGGCAGTAAGCTGGTGCAGTTGCAAGCAAAGCGTCGTGGCGGCATCTACATGTGAAGCGGAGTACATAGTTGCTTCGGAAGCAGCGCAGGAAGGAGTCTGGATGAAGGAGTTCATCACCGACCTAGGAGTGATTCCCAATGCTTCGGGCCCGATGACTCTTTTCTGTGACAACACAGGAGCTATTGCCATTGCCAAGGAGCCCAGGTTTCACAAGAAGACCAAGCACATCAAGCGCCGCTTCAACTCCATTCGTGGTTACATTCAGGATGGAGATATAGATATTTGTAAAGTACATATGGATCTGAATGTCGCAGATCTGTTGACTAAACCTCTTCCACAAGCGAAACATGATCAGCACCAGAACTCTATGGGTGTTCGATTCATCACAATGTAACTAGATTATTGACTGTAGTGCAAGTGTGAGACTGTTGGAAATATGCCCTAGAGGCAATAATAAAACGGTCATTATTATATTTCCTTGTTCATGATAATTGTCTATTGTTCATGCTATAATTGTATTAACCGGAAACCATAATACATGTGTGAATACATAGACCACACCGTGTCCCTAGTGAGCCTCTAGTTGACTAGCTCGTTGATCAATAGATGGTCATGGTTTCCTGACCATGGACATTGGATGTCGTTGATAACGGGATCACATCATTAGGAGAATGATGTGATGGACAAGACCCAATCCTAAGCATAGCACAAGATCGTGTAGTTCGTCTGCTAGAGCTTTTCTAATGTCAAGTATCATTTCCTTAGACCATGAGATTGTGCAACTCCCGGATACCGTAGGAATGCTTTGGGTGTATCAAACGTCACAACGTAACTGGGTGACTATAAAGGTGCACTACAGGTATCTCCGAAAGTGTCTGTTGGGTTGGCACGAATCGAGACTGGGATTTGTCACTCCGTGTGACGGAGAGGTATCTCTGGGCCCACTCGATAATACATCATCATAATGAGCTCAATGTGACTAAGGAGTTAGTCACGGGATCATGTGTTACGGAACGAGTAAAGAGACTTGCCGGTAACGAGATTGAACAAGGTATAGGGATACCGACGATCGAATCTCGGGCAAGTAACATACCGATGGACAAAGGGAATTGTATACGGGATTAATTGAATCCCCGACATCGTGGTTCATCCGATGAGATCATTGTGGAACATGTGGGAGCCAATATGGGTATCCAGATCCCGCTATTGGTTATTGGCCAGAGAGGTGTCTCGGTCATGTCTGCATGGTTCCCGAACCCGTAGGGTCTACACACTTAAGGTTCGGTGACGCTAGAGTTGTAATGGGAATTGTATGTGGTTACCGAAAGTTGTTCGGAGTCCCTGATGAGATCCCGGACGTCACGGGGAGTTCCGGAATGGTCCGGAGGTAAAGATCTATATATGGGAAGTCCTATTTTGGCCACCGGAAAATGTTTGGGATTTTTCGGTATTGTACCGGGAAGGTTCTAGAAGGTTCCGGAGTGGGGCCCACCTGCATGGGGGGACCCACATGAACGTGGGTAGTGGGGGCAAGGCCCCACACCCTTGGTCAAGGCGCACCAAGATCCCCCCCTTAGAAGGAATAAGATCATATCCCGAAGGGATAAGATCAAGATCCCTAAAAAAAGGGATAACAATCGGTGGGGAAGGGAAATGATGGGATTTCTTTCCTTCCACCTTTGCCAACGCCCCAATGGACTTGGAGGGCAAGAAACCAGCCCCCTCCACCCCTATATATAGTGGGGAGGCGCATGGGAGCTGCATCCCTTACCCCTGGCGCAGCCCTTCCCCCTCCTACACCTCCTCCTCCTCCGTAGTGCTTAGTGAAGCTCTGCCGGAGAACCACGAGCTCCACCGCCACCACGCCGTCGTGCTGCCGGAGCTCTCCCTCAACTTCTCCTCCCCCCTTGCTGGATCAAGAAGGAGGAGACGTCCCCGGGCTGTATGTGTGTTGAACGCGGAGGCGCCGTCCGTTCGGCGCTTGGATCGGATCTTCCGCGATTTGAATCGCCGCGAGTACGACTCCATCAACCGCGTTCTTTGCAACGCTTCCTCTTAGCGATCTTCAAGGGTATGAAGATGCACTCCCTCTCTCTCGTTGCTAGCATCTCCTAGATTGATCTTGGTGACACGTAGGAAAATTTTGAATTATTACTACGTTCCCCAACACTTTTTTGCTGGAACTGTTTTTTTTCTAGGACCCTATTGTTTTATTGGAGCATGTGACTGTTTGTTGGATCCATGCCACTGTTATTCCGGGAGCCATACCATTGTTTTGTTGGAACCAGTGTCGGTAGATGCTACAGTCGACGAGCAAAGATGTTACGGTCATCAATGGCCGCACGATGATACAGTATGGCGGGGACGAAGATGCTACGATAATGGAAGGAAAATGCTACAAGCGGCTACACAAATTGATACGACCCAAATGAACGCTCTGCTACAACCACACTACGAATGCTGAGAGGGGGTGGGTGTCGCGACGATGAACGACTACCCATGGGTTAGGAAGACGCCGCCGCGACAATTGCAAGGTCGATGACGAGAATTCCTGCTAAAACATGCGAGGATTTTGTGCCACAAGCTCCATGGAGCGAGATCGCGTGAAGTAGGTTCTACAAGGGCGGCCAGCGGTGGCAAATCACGACGCTGCTTCGAGCTCGGTTGCCTCACACAAGATATGTCGGGTATCGGTGGTGCTCGTTGCAGCCCCTCTTTCTCCTATGTGGGAGAAGGACGAAGCGAGGGGACTGATCTGCCAACTGGCAGTCGCCGCATCGTACGGCTCGTGTGGTGACCAGCCAAAAGTTTGACCGACGGCTAGCGTTGCCGTATAATATAGTATGGTGGAAAGTTCCAAAGTTCCATGTCAATTTTGATCCCAAAGTTACCAGATTGATCCAAGTTTAGTTCAAAGATGTTATGACAATTTTGGACACCTTTTTTAGAAGAACAAATTATGGACACCTACCATACGCGTTAAATGGAAGAAGACGTTTCCAACCACTACGAAAAAGTATGTGACGACTTCATCAATCTCAAGATGAATTGTCGGCTCAGTCTTTTAAAAATGCTCAAAGAAATAGAATATGTGCGTGTACATTAACATAAATGAATATATGTGCGTATGTATCAGCGCCAGCGTTAAAAAAAAACTGCCATGCATTTTTTTTTTGGCGAGATAAAAAAAAAACCATGCTGATCATCGACTCCGGAAGCAGTCCATCACTCTACAAGTCAAAGCTTTGACGCTTTGCGTTCCCGAACTTTCTGTGGTTGGAAAGGGGCAAGATGACGTCGCTTTCGTGGCGGAAGGCAGTGGCCCAAGGGCCAGGAGCCCAGGTCAGCCCGTGCGCATTGACAGATGCAAAAGCATGTGCGGCCCCGCTCCGTCATCTTCATCTTCTCCACACTTCGCTGTCGCCTCCCGCCTTCCTTCCACCCGCGCCACGCCGCCGCCATGGAGCCCACCCACGCACGAGCGCGCGCAAGTTCAATCACCTCCATGCACATATATAGCCAGCTCCACTAGCTAAGCTCAAAGCCACACATCCACACACGAACTACTACCGCAGTTCACCGCCGACAAAAGCAGAGAAACAGAGCCCACGTCTCCATTAGTCCATTAATTATGTGTAGCTCCGATCATTTCGCTAGTAATAACCACTTGTACCTTCAGCCCAATCATCAGAGGGGGGCTGGGATCATGGAGGCATGCGATCTTGACAGAACTGGGCACGAGCAGAGCCGGCATGGCCATGGCGGCGGGCAAGAAGCGGAGGAGCATCGGTCGGACCCGACCGCGGCGCTCACCACGTACCTGACCTTCCTGGAGCACAAGATCGGGCACCTCCGCGGGATCCTCTGCTCCACGCCTCGCCACCCGCAGCAGCAGCGCGCCATCGTCTCCGCCGAGCTTCGCTGCATCATCGTGCAGCTCGTCTCCATCGCCAACGACCTCGCCTCTGACTCTGGCGCCGGCAACGGTGTCGGCGCGACGGACGCGTCCCCGTCCGAGCCCAGCGAGGAGAGGTCGCCGTCGCTGTCGAACGCCACCCACGACGACTCCGACGAGCACGCCGAGGCCGCCGGCGAGGAGGAGGAGGAAGGGGAGGGGCCGTACGAGGTGGTGCAGATCGAGAAGGAGGAGATCCTGGCGCCGCACGCGCACTGCTGCAAGGTGTGCGGCAAGGGGTTCAAGCGCGACGCCAACCTGCGAATGCACATGCGCGGCCACGGCGACCAGTACAAGGCGCCCGGCGCGCTCGCCAGGCCCGGCTCGCCGGCGCCGGGGACGGGGAGGCGCTTCTTCTACTCGTGCCCCTACGCCGGGTGCAAGCGCAACAGGGAGCACCGGGACTTCCAGCCGCTCAAGACCCCCGTCTGCGTCAAGAACCACTACCGCCGGAGCCACTGCGACAAGAGCCACGTCTGCCGCCGCTGCGGGGTCAAGCGCTTCTCCGTGCTCGCCGACCTCCGCACCCACGAGAAGCACTGCGGCCGCGACCGCTGGGTCTGCTCCTGCGGCGTCTCCTTCTCCAGGAAGGACAAGCTCTTCGCCCATGTCGCCGTCTTCGTCAGCGGCCACACGCCCGCTCTGCCGCCCAGCGACGACGAAGCCATCGGCCATTGCACCGCCGCCCCCGCCACCACGACCGCCACTGACAGCATCGGGCCCAACTCCGATCGGCTGCTCCCGGCCGGTGGCGTCGAAGCGGTGAACCTGATGGACCAGAGCTTCTCCGGTCAAATGCTCGATGGTCTCAGCTGCTCCGGCGCCAAAGGGGGCATGGATGACGGCCGAGCAAAGCTCTCCTCTCCGATTGGCAATGACTTCTGTGACTTTGATGGCTTCGACCTCTTGGGAGCAGTTGCAATGGACTTCAATTTTTGAAAACAGAGGATACATAATCTAGAAACTCTCTCAACCTGATGATGAGTAACTAGAAAATTTAATTTGAACCAAATTGGTTGGCACTAGCCTGCACAGCAATTAGGAAACAGTGGTTCTAAAAAACGGAAACAGTGGACTGATTAAAATATTTCTACTCCCGCAATTCAATAGCATTGATTTTTTTTGTAATCTTAAGGGAATTTGAGATACTAAAGTGACAGATAACGATCCAATTGTACATAATGATTCAACTGAACTTGAGGAAATCAATAGGCTGGAATGGCAACTTTTTCCATGTTACTTGGCTGCAGGTATCTGGGACTTGCTTCAGTTGCAGGCCTTGAGGTGTCAACTGGCACAACATTATTCAGTAGTTCAGAGTTCAGACTCCCATGTTCATCATATCTGATAATCAGAATCGAATAAGCGTATATCAAAGTGCAATTTCAAGTTCACCTTGCAGGAAGATATATATCGAAGTGCAAGCACAGAATCACAGGAAGAAGACAACTGAATCAATCTTCATGAGCTCAGCAACCAAGAACAGAAACAAAGATCGGAGAACTTGCATGCCATTCACAGGCACTGAATATATTCATTGCAAACCCCTTCATACAGTGTATGGGTTAGATGTTCATGAAGATGTATAAAAGAAACTGGTAGGTCGATCCATCTATACAAATCGGCCGGGTTTGGATTTCGAGAGGGTTTTCACAACGGTGGCCAAAACAGAGAGTTGGTACTTGGTAATGTATCATCCGAGCTTCTCAAGTTCTGCAAAGTATCAACATGGAAAATTTAATGGCAAACCAAATTGGTTGTCAGTTTGGCAGTTGGAATTAGCATGCAAAAAATAGTGAACTAATTAAAGAAAATATCTCTACTGCAATTCAATAACCATCATGATTTTCCCAGTGTATATGAAAAATGTGTACAAAAATTGTACAGTTTGTATGTAAAAAGTAGATATAGGAAAATGTTAATCATGTCTTTGATTTTTTTAATGTGTATAGAAAAAATATTTTTGGTGCAAACAGAAAATGTACGATGTGTATGGAAAAACATAGACATAAAAAATTAAGGTTTTCAAAAAGTGTTAATCTGGTACTCCCTCCGTTCCTAAATATAAGTCTTTTTAGAGATTCCACTATTGGACTACATACGGATGTATATAGACATATTTTAGAGTATAGATTCACTCAATTTGCTTCGTATGTAGTCCCCTATTAAATGTCTAAAAAGATGTCTATTTAGGAGCGGAGGGAGTATTTGGGAAATGTTGAATGCACATACAGTAATGTTTCTTACGTATACAAAAAATGTACTATGTGCATGAAAAAACTAGAAACTAAAATAATATAAGTTTTCCAAAAAAAGTTAATCATATATTTGAATATTTTTAAACGTGTGAATAAAAAAATGTTTATGATGCACATGGTAAATGTACAAAGAAAAACCAAGAATAAGTACAAAAGGAAAAAAAACATAAACAAAGAAAAATGGAAGAAAATAAAGAAAGAAAAACCAAAAATCAGTGAAACCGAGAAAGAAACAAATAAAAATGAATAAAGAAAGAAAAGAAAACGTAGTAATATTAACGAAAAGCAAAGAAAAACAAAAGAAAACCGTAGAAAGAAAAAAACGAAAAGAAAAGAAAAGAAATAATGAATCGAACGCGCGAAGCGTAGAGGCAGCGAAAGAGCACGAAAATGGGCTGGCCCGGTAATGTAACGCACGTGGAAAGTCTTTAGGCGAGGGGAGCACATATCTTGCTTATAGCAAGACATAACTCCTGCGAACCAACCTGTGGTTGGATGGTTAGAGGGACTGTGGTATCCCCAGCCCACCAGGGTTCAAATCTTGGTGCTCGCATTTATTTCTGGAATTATTTCAAGATTTCCGGCGATGCGCATTCAGTGGGAGGAGACGTTCCCGTCGACGACGAGGTGCCTACGGTGACTTCGTAAATTTCAAGATGATATGCCGGCTCAGTCTCTCGGAGGTGCTCATAGGGGTAGGGTGTGCGTGTGTGCGTTCATAGGGGTGAGTGTATGCGCGTGTATATGAGCGCTTGCGTCTGTACTGTGTTCAAAAAAAAAAAAAGCAAGACATAGCTCCTCGGAGGTATCACGTGCCGTCTTTTTGCCTCGCACCCATGTACACACAGATCGCGGCAGATAGCTTTGCTCGAGGAGGCCAGATCGCAAGGGACGCGGCTGCGCACCGGAGCTCGGCGGCGGACCGGCGCTGCGTCTTGTATGTGGAGGTGAGTGTTGCAGGCCGGTTGATGTTGGTATCATTAGCCGTTATGTTTCTGCATTTAGTAATGATGTTGGTATCAAAAAGATCAAAAACGAAAAGCGAGCTTCTGGATGCTGACGATGACTGGTAGTTTTACGATGAGCCGAGCAACAACGGTACAAATGGGGTAATTCTTTTTTTTTTTGCGAGCACTGTCATGGTCCTGTTGGTGTAGAAACAGTTTGTTGTGTGTATGTCTGTTGATGCAAATGCCTGAGGAAATTAAATTCTTCCTTTTTTCCACAAAAAAACCACACACAAAAGCCTAAAATACAATTATTTTGCTGGTTTAGCCTTACTTTCTTTAGAGCATCTTCAACAGGCGCGGCGTGCAAAAAGCAGTTTTAGTGCCCGCAAATAGCACTTTTTAGCACGCCGGCGAGCACTGGTTCCAGCGGCCGCTGCATAATTTTGTGCGCGCGCGGCGCTCCAGCAGGCGCTGAAAAAACACGACACGCGCACCCAACACAAACAACATATGCACTCCAAACAAAACCAAAAATATCAAACACATATAAAAAATAAATCAACAATAAATGGTTCAATTTTATTACAACTCAAACAAATAGTTTATCTTCGAATACAACAAATAGTTCAAACATACAACATCAAACAACCAAATCATCATGCGTTTTGTCGGCCATTCCATTCTCACCACTCCTCGATGAGATCGTTCTGAAGATCATCATGCGTTTCGGCACGCCGAATAGCATGATAGGAGTAGGAGGCAACAAATCGGGCCACCCTCGCAGCACTCCGCCGCACTCGCACGGGATGTCCCAAGAGCTCGTACTGAGAGTAGTCTAAATTTTAGCCACGTTCATTCTCGATGATCATGTTATGCATGATCACACAAGCGTGCATGATGTACCAAATGATCTTTTAATCCCAAAATTTAGCCGGTCCTCTCACAATAGCAAATTGGGCTTGCAAAATCCCAAATGCTCTCTCCACATCTTTCCTAGCCGCTGCCTGGGCATTGTGGAAATCTAGATTTTTCTTACCTGTCGGTTTTTTCAACGGCTTCACAAATGTTTGCCACTTTGGGTAGATGCCATCCGCAAGATAGTAGCCATAGTTGTATGTATGGCCATTTGCTACGAACTGTATCGGTGACAGTTCACCATTTGCAATCTTATTCATAAGTGGTGACCGATTAACAACGTTGATGTCATTCAAAGATCCAGGCATTCCAAAAAAAAGCATGTCAAATCCAAGTCTCTTAATCGGCCACCCCTTCAAGGATTACAGTGGAACCCTTTTTTCGCGCCGTGGAATTGTCCATACCATGCCTTAGGACAGTTCTTCCAACTCCAATGCATGCAATCTATTGAGCCAAGCATACCTGGGAACCCGCGAGCTTTGTTCATCTCCAAAAGCCTTGCGGCGTCTTCAGCATTGGGAGATCTCAAATACTCTGGGCCAAACACTTGCACAATTCCGACTGCAAAGCGCTTGACACACATGATGGCTTGACTCTCACCCATGGCCAAATGGTCATCAACTAGATCAGCCGAAATACCGTATGCTAACATACGCAAAGCGGCTGTCACCTTTTGAAAGGTGCTATGCCCGAGTTCTCCGGCGACATTCGTCCTTTGCTGAAAAAAACGATCATGGCTCGTTAGTTTCTCTGCAATGCGCCTGAACAACTCGGTGCTCATCCTAAAACGGCGCCGGAAGTACGACTCGGGATATGTGGGATTCTCCACAAAATAGTGCCTCATCAATCTGTTGTCGGCATCGATCTTGTCCCTCCAAATTTTCTGCCGACCCATAACCGAACCACCGTGCTTCGGTTTTTTATTGATGTGCATAGCTACGATGATTGTAAGGTCCTCTTCCTCTTCAATATCAAATTCTTGTTCGGAAGAATCATATGATGAACTCATCTATAATATTGAATTTAAACTAGTCTATAAAAACTACAAACAACATGCATCAAATTAATGTAAAAAATGTGAAGTTAAGCAATACATACCTTGTGGGCGGTTTGTCGAACACGTTGTGGGCATCGAGCGACAGTGGGCGGCCGAGCGTTGTTCGCCGGAGGAATGGCGTACGCAAGGGGCGGCGGTGACTAGAGGGAGGGGGAGGAAGCAGCAGCGGCGCGGGGATAGGTCGGGGAAGCGCCGTCGGGTCGCCGGAGCAAATGGGGTGGCGTGGGCGCTGGGTATGGAGGGAGGTGGAAGACGCGGCGCGAGCGTTCGAGTGCTTCCGCGCGCGGGAGCAGGCGCACGAAATAAACGGCGCGCGATGCCGTTTCGCTCCGCGCGCAGAAGCACTTATGCCGCGCGCTCGTTTTTTGCGCGGCCACTGGAGTGCCCGGATCCGCTGCGCGCGCGTAAAAAAGGTGAAATTTTCAGCGCGGGACTGTTTTTGGGCGCCTGTTGGAGATGCTCTTAGGTGATGTTACACTCTCTTATGTAGTTTGCTGCCTGCACGGGCCGGCTCCATTGTGACCCGCTCTGCGAACAAGTATAAAAGGGAACTACAAGGATTGATTTAAAACAAAGCAAGGGATATGGATCTTAAAAAAGAAAAAGGGTCCGAGTGGTACCAATATTACAGCAAACACACAAGGAAAAGCCGAAAATATTGTGGTTGAAGCTGCTGAATCATATATATGGGTTCACCTTTACCCTGAGATCACTGCGAACAAGAGACAAGAATTGCTCAAATAAAGGCAAAGGGTCCGAGAATCTGAGAAACAAACACTATCGGTTAGTAAAGGTACTTGTTGAATTGGTAGCTGTACGTCTTCTCAGTTTCATGAAAATGAAATTGGGAGCTTGAGCTTCTTTGATCGAAAAAAACCCGATTAATATAGGTGCTAGCTGCCCGGATTTCAGTTGGCTCCTTCAGCCTGTCTTCCCCTCTGTTTTCAATGTTTTTTTTTGTGTGTGTGTTTGGCCTTCCTCTTTCTTCTTTTTTTTACGAAAATGATAACGCCCACACGTGTGGGCGTTTGCAACTTGGGCCGAACGCGTTTGGAGCCATCGGATGTATTTGCTCGAATCTTGGAGCAAGGAGGAGGGAGGTCGCGTGCCACGTCATGTGTGGTCACTGTGCGGCAGTTTCTCGACTCGCCCGAACGGTGGAACCGCGGCGGATTGGGCGACGGTTGCCACCCTTGCCGTGCGGGCGGTTGCCACATCGCCCGAACGCCCACGAACGCCACGCCCGCACCCTCTTTTCTCCACGTCGCGGCAGTTCTCTGCAGTCCGCCCGCATTCCATTACTCCCCCTCTGTCTTCCTCCTCTCTCTCTCGCATTGCGCTTCGGCGGCGTCGCAGAGGCGATTTCGCGGCGATTCCTCGGCGAGACGGCGGCGGCGCTCGCGGAGTCGTCGTACAGGCGGCTGCGCTCGAGTAGGCGCTGCAGCGTCGCCGGAGACCGCAGGAGAGGAGGTAATGTGCTCGAAATCGTCTCCACTCCCCCTCAATCTCTGTTTTTGCGTCTCAAATCGACGGCGATTCCATGGCGATCTCCGTTTCTATTTGGTGGGAATTCTTCGGGGAGTCGCCGGTGGGACGTAGGGGCGGCTCGTTGATCGCCGCACTAGAGCGTTTGGTTGGTTCATTTAGTCGCCCTCGCGGATTCATGCTCTGCTTTGAATCACAGAGTTCATTCCCCTTCTGGATTTCATACATTTCTATGGGTTGCCAAGCAATGGTTGGCACTATCCCTCGTTTTGTGAAACCACAGCAGTGATGCAGTGAATCAGTGTGTTCCCGTCCTTTGGTCGTCTTATTTTGATGCAGTGAAGGCCTAGAACACAGCGTGAACCCTAGATTCATTTTATGTAGATTCTAGTTTCTTTTGATTTTGAACTAGGTTTTGATTACAGTGTTTGTGTGTGCTGATCATAATTAGTTGCCTATGCCGTATACCCAAACATGGCAACTACATATGTTGATTGTGCTTGAAGTTGCCGTGCCCTTCACACATTTAGATGGCAACTCCAATGTTCCCCATAAACACTAGTTGCCCTGTCTCTGTGTGTACTGATGGCAAGTCAATCTTTGTTCCAAGTTAAATTAGTTGCCATGGTGTCTGTCGGCATACGGCAACTTGATATTCGAGCGTGTCTGTTTACTTTGTTGCCATTCTGTTTTCCTAACAGATGGCAACTCAATAGGTGATTTCAGTACATTAGCCGCCATGGTGTTTGTCAGGACATGGCAAATAATAAAAGATGCCCACCTTTGTGGTTGCCATTCTGTTTTTTGTAACATATGGCAACTATGTAGATCATTTTCATTTTAAACTAGTTGATGCGGTGTTCGTCGACACATGGCAACTGGTATTTGAACATTGCCATCACTATATTTTTGCCGTTCTGTTTTCCTACCAGAATGGCAACTGAATGTTTGTCTGTGTGTGTACTGGTGGCAAGTCAATCTTTGTCCCAAGTTAAATTAGTTGCCATGGTGTCTGTCGGCATACGGCAACATGATA
Organism: Elymus sibiricus; assembly: GCA_039707655.1. Taxonomy (NCBI): domain Eukaryota; kingdom Viridiplantae; phylum Streptophyta; class Magnoliopsida; order Poales; family Poaceae; genus Elymus; species Elymus sibiricus. The sequence goes on from CM077671.1 coordinate 487,648,718, forward strand.
TTCGAGCGTGTCTGTTTACTTTGTTGCCATTCTGTTTCCCTAACAGATGGCAACTCAATATCTGATTACAGTACATTAGTTACCATGGGGTTTGTCAGTACATGGCAAATAATAACAGATACCTACCTTTGTGGTTGCCATTCTGTTTTTGTAACATATGGCAACTATGTAGTTCATTTTTGCAAATGTTCATACTTAAGCCTTGTTTGTCATCTTTTGAACCATGGCAATTTTCACTGCGATGATGAAAATTATCAATTGCCAGACTTTTTGTTGGTGCTCACGGCAAATGTACCCTGTTTTATGAGTACCCACTAATGTGTATTTGCCGTCTGTTACAGCATAATGGTTCGCATCTGTCAGGACGACGACGACGACGACTTTGTGGACCCACCCCCACGGAACGTTGTGGCTGGTGCCAATAAACCTGCGAAGGAGGTTGGTTTTCTTTGCTTTTTTTTATGTGTGTGCAAGAGATTTCTGTTTTTCAGTCATTTATGTTTTCTGCTCTTTTCTGACTGTAACGGTCATGGCTCTAATGAATTTGTTCCTGATTCCAGAAGCCGAAAAACCCCCCACGTAACAGGGCATCGCAAGAAGGGTTAACTGAGTTGACCAAACGATTTAGCCCAGAACAGAAGGCAGCAGCCGACGAAATGGGGATGCAGTGTATGATGGACGTGCGATGCATGAATCTCGTGAACAACGTCTGTGACTGGCTTGGGGAGTTGTATGACCCTGAGTCCAGGGAATTCGTTATCCCGGGCCGTGGGAGAATACCTCTGGACGAGGAGTCAGTTTTCTGCACGTTGGGTGTTCCGCGGGGCTCGATTAAAGCTCCGTACGAGGTGGACAATGACATCGAGCTGGAGCTGTTCCCCTGCTTGTTCTCCGGTCAGGGAGCCATGCCAAACAAGACTGCACTTGCAACTTCGCTGAGGCAAATGAATTCCTATGGAGAGACTTTCAAGATGAAGTTGCTGATGTACTTGGTATCTTCTGTTTTTGCGCCTACAACGTCGCTACGACCAAGCAGCAGATGCTTTCCTATCTTGGTAAATCGCATTCTTTGTCTTTTTTCATTGTTGTCATTAGCTTTTTTGTTGTCATGCACAAGCATGTTTTGTCCTTTTCTTTGAAGTTCTTTTCTGATGGTGTACGTGCGCACGTCTCTGTTTTGAAATTTACGCAGAAGAAGTGAAAGACATGAATTGGTGCAAGTTTATTGCCGATTTCCTCCACGAAGCTTTTGCTAGCAAGATGTACCAGAAGGGTTGTCGGTTGCATGTGATGGTGATACTTTTTTATCCCACATGTTTTTATTAGGTTCTATTATGTTTAGCATTGTCAGTGTGCTGTGATGGTTCAATTCATTGTGGCATCTTTAATAGCTTTTTATGCGGCTGCTGTAGTTGCATCACTAGGCAACTGTATTTTTCATACATGGCAACTCCATTAGTAGCACATGGCAACTATAGTGCATAGTACATGGCAATCTTAGTCAGAAGCACATGGAAACTACAGTTGGCCCTGCATGGCAACTCCATTTAGTAGACATGGAAACTGTTATTCACACTGCATGGCAACTCTAAATATTAGTTCACGGCAACAGTAGCTAACTCCAGTTCAGATCTTGCCGCCACAGAACGTGGCAACTCATTTGATTGAATGTTTGTTTTGCCAAATAATTGCATCTCCAACCCCTCTAGGCATGAATACTTATCATCTAAGTTTTCACCGTCTTTTTATATGTGTTTTGCAGCTTATGTATGTCGACAGACTTGATATTTCGAACGTCAATTTTCCTGAAGAGATTGGAGGTCCGCCACCTCCACACAAGTTTGATGTTTCTGCCTGGTCCTATGAAGCTGTGAAGGCTGTGCTTGCTGCAGACCGGATTTCTGATTCAAAGTTTGGGAAACTCCAGGTTAGTTTTTTCTTTTTTTCAATTTTTTTTGGGATAAGGAGGGGGGTACTTTTTAATACAGTGATGGCAATTGTAGTTGTTTCTAAATGGCAAATGTAGTTGATGGCATTTTTCATTTTTCATTGTACATGGCAACTACTTTTTAGTGTGGATGGCAAATAGTTCCCTTCCTACATGGCAAATCATATTTTGATCATGTGTGATATGCATTTTTTATACATTCGTGATCTCTGACGAATGTCTTTTTTCCTACTCATTGTTGTGCAGCTAATGGCAAAGTACGCTATAGACTACAATGTCTTTGGTGGGCCTCATAATTTCAGCAAATGGATGGACGTACACGCAGCTCCGTCGTGCACCGCTCAGGTAGTCTAAGAGGATGTTGTGTACTTGTGCCTTCCCTTGTTATCAACACTTTTTCGTGATTTTCTCTTTTGTGACGGTTTTTTGTGTTTTTTTGTCTTGGTGTGACCAGGCTAGGACTCCTGTCGAGAACCTGGTTGGTCAGTTTGTGTCTGGCATGACCAATTTGCTAGGGCACCTTGTGGCGGGATGGACAACACTGCATGGTCGTGACGGCGAAGCAGTTGCCAGGCAGTTTACTTCTTTCGTTGGAGAACGCACGAATCGACCTACTGGTTGCCGTGGACGTTATGATTATAACAGTTCTCAGGAACCCCCTGGCACGCAAGACACTGATTTTGATGTTGATGGCATGGAGAATGTGCACGGCAGTTCTCAAGAGATTCCTGCTGCCAATACTGACTTGGATGGAGAGGATCACATGGAGAATGCTGACGACGATACTGATCACGTCGTTGCTCCGGATATTCGAGATGGAGTACCCCATGGGAAGGCTCCACTGTTTGTGCCACCACCTGCTGGAGGAGATGCCTCGGCCGCAGTTAATGAAGAAGGTGATTTACCTACAAAGAGGGGGAGGGCGCCAGAGGACGAAGCTCAGCCTCATGCTGCCAAGAGGCTTCGAACTGACCCCGTTGCTGCCAGACGGAGGTTTGCTCCTTTTTGTCATTTTGCCATGTTTTTTTGTTTGCAGTACGGAGTTTTTCAACTTGTTTTCTTTTGTAGGGCCTGACTGTTTTTCCTGTTTTCACAAATGTTTTTTTGGTGGCCAGTGAGGCGACAGCCGGTGGTCGGTCGAAGAAAAAGAAAGCTCATAGCACACCCTCACGTGCTTCTGCTCGGATGAAGGAACCTAGGCCCTCCGAGGCTGGCATCACGTCAACACGTACGTCTCTGCGTGTCGCTCCTGTTGTGCTTGAGGACTTGAGGAATCAGCCCAGGAGGTATGTTTACCATAGATGGAAAATCATGCTTGACTGTCATGGCAAATTATGATAGTTGCCCATGGCAAAAAAAAATCATCCAACATGGCAAATTATCCTAGATGCTCATGGCAATTTTTAGTCCATCATAGATGGCAAGTTTAGTTTGATGCTCATGGCAAATCTAGTCCATTCTACATGGCAAATTTAGATCCATGCTCATGGCAAATTCAGTCCATTCTGGATGGCAAATTAAGTTTGATAATCTTTTGCAACTTTTTTTCCACCTGACTGATTCCAAAATTATGTTCATCGCAAATGGAAACCAGTATTCTTTTTCATTTGACATTCCGTATGCTGCCTACCATACATGGCAACTGGTATTTAGTTTTGTACATTTTTTCCTTTATATGTTGTCTGATCGTCATTTTTTTCATTGCAGGAACGTGGAAAAGACTGCGAAACGTGCTGCCAAGACACAGACGAAAGATCAACTCGAACGCATCCACTCCAAGCTGGCGACGTCTGCTCATGACGCATAGGCTGTTGTTCCTCCTGTTGCCAAACCTGTTGACGTGCCGCCCACTGTTGCCGTCCATTCTGATGCAGCTAAATCACCATCCCCACCTGCTGCAGGTGTTGACAACATAATTGGAGGCGATGGAAACAGCAGGGCCGGTAGCGATGAGTCGGTATCTGCCAGGACTGCTGAGGTTGTGCCCACCCTTCTATCTATGAGGGACGCTGCTGTTGACATTCCTCGCAGCCTTTCAGCTAGTGTCGAGGTGGAAGCAGCTGAGATGAACAGAGGCAATGAAGATTCGCGCACATCTGCAACGGACGGCGCACCTGAACCTACTGTATCTGCTCCGACCATTGCTGTTCCCGGCCCCACTATCGCTGCATCCGCACCGAAGAGACATGCTGATCCGTCAACCATTGTGCAGGCTGGCCTGCCACCTAGGCGTAGCCCCCGGAAGACAGGTGCACCGTCATCCAGTGCAGCGAAACTTGGCATTAGGAGCGATCATTCTGGTTTTGTGCCTGCTTCCACGCTCTTCCCTCCGATTGCTCAAAGCAGAGCAGGTGAAACCGCGACAGTCAAAGATTCTACAGTGGCAGTTGCCAAGGAGTCGTCTGATGCTGGTGATGCACGTACACATCATCCGGTGTCGCACACGGTTGAGAAGACTCCTGACATAGATCTGCGTACCTCCAAGCTCCCTATGAATCTCGGTGTCCCGTACAACCCAAACAAGAAGATTGCCAAGAAGACGGTGACCGTTATACCTGACAGCACTTCCCGTCCCACTGCCAGTCCACAGGTTGCTGCAGGAGATGACACAGACATGTTTGTGCAGCTGTCTCCTCTTGAAGCTGCAAAACAGTTCATTAGCAACCCGGTTGAGCTGTCGCAGGAGAGGCACCCCATGGCTTTCACACCCCCCCAGCTGCAGTCTTGGGATTGATCGCAGCCAGAACGATCAACCAATCGACCCTATGCCGGTTGCTATCGCTTTTCCTGGAGGAGACGTGGCTATGATGGCGCAGCCTAATGTTGATGGCCGGAAAGCTGTGTCATTTGCCGAGCCCATTGTGCAAGGTAATTTTATCTGACACTTTTTTCCTTCTTTCAAAATATAATGTGAGTTTTATTTTGTTTCATGACAATTTGTTTTGTTATTAGATGGCAAACAGTGTTTACATGCAATGGTTATTACATTTAGAAATGCCATGGCAGATGCAGTTCATCCAACATGGCAGCTGTACTTTCTAGGTTTCATGGCAATTACTTCTGTTAGCATATGGCAAACCATACTTGGTTGCACATGGCAATTGCTGTTGACCATCCATGGCAACTGATTTTGTGCCATGGCTTCATTGTTCATTCAACATGTCATTTTTCAGTTGCTTTTTTTGAGGTTAATCTCTCTGACAACATTTTTTTGGATGGCAACTTATCCTTTCTACTTTTTTTGTCGTGTGCACATGTCCATGCTTTTCTGTTTTCCGTAGTTTACATGTTTCTTTTTCTGTGTTTTTGCAGGAACACCCGAAGAGATTACTCCCTCAATGGACGAAGCTTTACGTAAGGCTGAACAGGACGCCCTAAGAAGGAAATCATCTGGCAATCAGGGCCAATCCAGTTCCTGTGATCGAGAGGATGCAGGGTACGATGATGTTGTCAGGAGTGCAACTCCTGGTTCTGTGAAGCATGCGAGAGTATTTCACCCGCCAGCGCAGGATGAATATGAGCCTACATTTAGGGCTACAAAGGAGCAGTGCATTTTCTATGACATTATCAGGCGCTATGGAAACGCTAGGTCGAACAACAAACACGTCAAGCAAATCAGGAAGTAATGTCATCCCTGCCCTCACCTGTTCATTTTATGCCTTCACGTTCTAGTGTTTTTAGGTTTCTTCTATTTAGTCATGCTTCTTTCAATGTATATCATTTTCACACAGCTCATGTTTGGACAGAACTAAAGTCATCCATTGCGATGCTACATATGTTGACGTTGGAGATCTGGCAGATGCCGTGAGGCCAACAGGCAGGTTGTCACAAAATGTAGTTGCATGCGGGATTGACTACATCAACAAGTGAGTTGACATTTCCCCTGACAAGGTGATCTTCGACTACTCTGTGACATCAAAGATCTGGAGTGGTGACTGGGACCATCCCATAATCAAGAAACGTTTTGCGAATCATGGCGAGTTCAAGCTGACGTTGAAAAATCATGTGAGTATTTTTCACACTCCAGAAGTGCTTATCACCATTTTTTTTGTTGTCGTGCATGCGTTGGCCTAGAAATTGCCTTGTGTTTTTAAGTTGCCTCTATGATCACTTAAGTGTGCAAATGTATCACTCCATGGTCAATTGAATTTTATTTATTAGTTTGTATGTGATGGCAAATCTAGTTAAGTGCCAATGGCAACTACTAGTACTTCTGGATGGCAACTTCATATAATCATTGATGGCAACTAATTTTATACTGATGAAATCCACTTCATGATTAACTCATCTTTCCATGGCAACTTTTGTAAATCAACGTTGTTGTTATTTTTTGACAATCGAGCAATGGGTGATGGCAATTTGTATTTTTTTTAAATAATAATGTGTAATTTTTCTATAAAAAACAGTGGTGGCAACTTTCACATCTTTTGACCATGATTTATTTCGCCTTCTCATAACGCATGGCAACTCATACCACGGCAATTTTGTCTTTTTTGTTTTTGATTTCTGTTTGCAGATCATGTTCCCGATGTTCCAAGAGCTTGCTCCACAGAACCCGACAGATAAGTGCGGACACTTCTACTCCATTTTCCTTAACCTGAACCATCAGTGCATAGAGGTGCTCGATTCCGTGCGCTCAGAATCGGATCCCGGTCTCAAGAGTCATGCTGAGTTCTTCATCCAAAACCTCAAAGAAACCTCGAATCGCCATTACGGAACCTCAAAGGTCTAGATCAGCCACTTCAAAACTAAATACATCGAGACGGCGAAACAAGGCAACGGGTGAGTCTGGTTTCTTCTCCCTTACCCAATGCATGTTTGTTGCACAACTTGTTTGTTTCCTTCATCTTAACCAAGGAATTTTTTTTGCTGTTTGTGTCATGAGATTTGTTATCTTTTTGTTGTAGGCGGGACTGTGGCTACTACATGCTCGAGTACCTTGCAAAGTGGAAAGGACGCAAGGTTCCCGTCATCACCGATGCAAGCGTGGCAGAGCTCAGGAAAATCTTGACTTGGGAATGGGTGACGAACCAGGAGTTCAACCAGCGACTCGGTGCGCGGGAATTCATTGAAGATTCCGTCAAAGCTGCCAACAAAAAGTACCGTTGATCACGTGGTGGTCGATGCCCCATGTGTACCTTACATTCTTTTGGTGGATGAATGTAAGGTACATACTGTCTCTCGAAAACACTTGTGGTGTGCTACGTTTTGTGTTTATCCGTAGAACCGCACTTTCTTAGTGATGGCTTGCATGCCTTTCTCTTTTATGTCATGTAATATATGTGTGCGACCGAATCTGCTAGCTAGTGTGCGAAAGACTACTATGTTGTGCTAATATAGTGCCTGTTTTTTCTTTTTTGATTGTCTTTCTTTATGTAGTTTGAGTGTTTTTGCGATTTGAAGTTTCCATACCCCCTTCTAGGGTTGTTTATACATGTTTGTTTTTGGACGTGTCGTTTTGTTTTGAAATTTTTGGTAAATTATTTGTGTTAGAACATGCAATAGGTGTCGAGGTTACTTCTTCGAGAAGATCAAGTAGCTTAGCATGCTCAAATTCTGTGAAATATAAAGATGTTTTCCATTTCACATGGCAACTCCCACCCACTTGCTCATGGCAAATTTAGGCGTGCAGTCATGGCAATTTCTTCCCTATACATTTCGTACCACTCAGTGTGCATGAAGTTTCTGAAATCCTTGTTCTGTTCTTTTTCCAAGGACATCCGATTTTTTCCTTCATGCATGGCAACTGATGTGGCCATCACATGGCAAATGCATTGTTAACTACATGGCTATTCTTTTACCAACCGGTATTACATTTCAAACATTGTAGCTGTAACATGGCAACTAAAGTAGTTCAATGATGGCAAATATTTTTAACACAAATATGTTTTGACTTCATAACAGCAATCCCAATATGCATGTATCTCACTACTTAGATGGCAACTCCCTAACACTTTCAGTGCATAACGACAAAAAGTTTGCTGCTGTATCAGTCACACATTCAACAAAATATGACTTAGCCACAGATCAAGCACACGACACATTCATCCTACTGATTGCTAGCCCCTTTCTTTGCTTTTTTGTGTTTTGCTTGAATCTCTAACCCTGATTTGAATCTGATCTCCTTTGGCCGACCTTTTGTGACCGAGCGTGGCGGGTTCCTCACCTGCGTCTGCGTGTTCGAAGCACCAGACCCTACTTCCGAGTTTTCTGATGATGGGCCAGTGGACGTTGGAGCAGTAGAAGTACGTGGGAACCTGTGTAAGGCCTCCTCAGCCATCCTTTTGTTGATGTCATCGAGCTCTCTTTTCAGGGCTTTTCTGTGTTTTTCAGCGGCTCTGGACTTTTCATCTGTTTTGCATGCATCGTCTATTAGTTCAGCGTAGTTGCGGGTCAGTACGATGTGCCTCACGGACTCCATTCTTGCCTCTGGCCTTTCTTCATGCACTGCCATTACTGCATTTGATGTGTGTGGCCCTAGCACCTCGTCGGCATCCCAAGAACATCGTCGTCGTATGAGGTTGTTTGGCATCTTTCGCACGCCGAGCATGTCCATAACCCTGAGAATGTGACATCAGATGATCCCGTCCCTCTCGTACTTGCAGCACTCGCAATAGTACTCTCCTAGATCTGTCACTACTAGGGAAAACCTTATACACAGAAGCTTACCAGTAGCGCTTTTTAAAAGGAGGCGCTGCTGCTACTTAGCAGTAGCGCGTGTACGTAAACAGCGCTACTAATAAACACATATCAGTAGCGTGGCACGTATAAAACGCGCTACTACTATAATTGCCACACCATTCCCGACAGGCTAGGTATAGTAGTAGCGCCCTTCCTCAACCAGCGCTGCTGCTATTCTACTTAGCTGTAGCGCTTGGCACCAACCCGCGCTGCTGCTATGCCCACCTTATCCACCCCGTGCGCTCCCTCTCTCTTCCTCACTCCCAGCCCCTCACTTCCCCCTCACACTGTCGCTCCCTCTCTGCCCCCCGTCGCTCGCCGCCGCCGTCGCCTACCCCTCCTCCCTCTGCCGCCGTCACCTCCCCCTCCTCCCTGGACTCAGTAATCCTCCCCTCCTCCCTCCTCCCCGCCCCACCTCCTCCGTCCTCCCTCCACTCCTCCATTCGCCGCCGGCCGGACCCTCCTCGCTCCGCCTTCCTCCTCCGTCCTCCTTCCTCCTCCCTCCTTCAGTCGCCCCTCCTTCTCCCTCCTCCCTCCTCCATCCACAACCCCTCCTTCCTTCTACATTTTGATTTAGTAGACTAGTTGATATTTTCTTGTTGATATGCAACATTTTGAATATAGATGATAATGTGTTGTAAATGTCGATGATGAAAATGCTAGTGCTAGTCGCCATGTCATTGATGTCGATGATGATGCATTCCGAGTGGCCTATGTTTTGCCGGAATGTTGATTCGTTTCCGTTCCGGCAAATTTCAGGCGCTCGATATGTCCTGTTTTTAGCAAAGGTCATGCCGATTTTTTTTCATGAATTTTAGCATGACTTGTGATACAATGTAGGACATATCGAGTGCTTGTGATTTGCCAGAACGGGAATTCAATGATATTCCGGCAAAACATAGGGCATTTTTTCTATGTCATTGCTCGATATATGGAACGGGTTGACTTTAGGTCTGTTTCGGCTCCTTGTGTGTCTTTCAGTGAGGGAGAGTGTCCACCATATATATATATCAGAGAGGAAGAATCCCGACTGTTGTCGTGGGGGTCGCTTCTCCTTCTTTTCCTTGTGCTAGATATTTGTAATGCACTAGGGAAAGGAGGAGTAGCGACCATCACCGACGGTCGAAATATGAGAGAGGAAGAATCCCGACTGTTGTCATGGGGGTCGCTTCTCCTTCGTTCCCGTGTGCTAGACATTTTGGTGTAATGCACTCGGGAACGAATGGAGGAGCCACCATCACCGACGGTCGCAATATCAGAGGGAGTGCCCACCATATACGTGAGATGAGAGTTTAGGAAGGAAAGACTCGACATACCTAAAGTCAACCCGTTGCATATTGAGTAATAGTGATCTGTGTGTTGATCAGTTTCCTGGTAGTTGCCTTCGATCGATTTTAAATGTTTCAACTATGAACATAGGAAATGTCTGACGACGAAAGGAAATTCGTTATGTGCGAATGCTGCGAAGACGAGCGCGGCCTGTGCGACAAGCCTCACCTACTTGATGGTAGGCGCTTCAGCATCATGCTGGCTGAGACCTTCGAAGTGGATACAGTAAGTCACAACGACAAGTCTTTTTTCGTAATTAAGCATGACTTCTGCTTCTTTTGCTTCAACTTATAATTTTAATTTTTTTACTATTCTACTAGCGTATCCCCTGCCATGCAAGAATTTATGTCTTGGATAAGATTGGTTTCAGTACTAAAAAAAGTATGGAGGTAAAGAGAGTTCACTTGAGGACCGAGCATGGTTATACTTTTGCCGTAAAATTGTACAATGCAGACACCTACTCCTATTTTGAATGCAAAAGTTGGAGAGCACTATGCAAGGCTTATGCATTTGAGCCTAATATGCTTATCACCTTTGATATTCGTCCGGAAGATGAAATTGAAGGTAATATCGACATCTGGGTCGATGTGCAGACGCCTCCAGTTCTACCATTATGTGAGTTTCTCAACCATATTTATTAAGTAATTTATATTGTTTATTTAAAAATAGTTGACAACTAATTTCTATTGACAGCTTATTTCCATTCAAGCAAACATGTCCAGCGCTTGGTAGACAGCACCTACTACTGTCCCGGGGCTGAACTAAACTGTGAGGAGATAGGTCATTATGTTTCATGGCTGGAGGATCTTGATACTGTCAAGACAGGTTATTTTCCTGGACTTCGAGATATTAGTACTCAAAATGTGCGGCCACTAGTGTGCGTATTGAACTACGGTCACATCTATCTAGGAAAGATGGTAAGATTTTTACTATTTGTCCTCAGTGCATCTTTTGCATACATTATTTTTTAAGCTAAACTTCATTGCTAAGTATGCTACTACGATGTTCTTCAACGGGGACTCCCGATGAGTGTTGTGCCTCGTTGGATCGAGTCTAAAGGTCGCATGGCAATGGTTTGCTTACGGCCAAGATATCCTGTATTGCACATGAGTGCATTCATCATTTCTCGAAGCGAGCAAGTCTTAATAGTCAAAGACTAGAGCAAAATTGTGAAGGATCGCAGAGAAGTACTAGGGGCAGCAATCAGAAGCACAGCCCACAATTAGGAGACAGGTTCATATGCATTCTCCAATATGATGAAGGAGTGCTACACATGTTTTATGCTATTTTACCTGAGAGAGAGCAGCAGGAGTAGGTCCTAGGTATTAAGAACAATTAGTTAGTGCTGATTATATATGACTATGATGATGATGAGAAGTTTTTATTATGTGCTACAATGTGTTAGAGTTGATGGTGATGCTGAGGAGGAGTAGTGATTAGGAGTAGGTCCTAGGAGTTGTTATTATAACTAGTGACCAAGTTGTTATATGATGTCTCATGGACGAAAATGATGATGATGAGTAGTTGTTATATGACAATGATGTATTATGATGATACTGTATGAAAACTTGTATAATGGCGTATGAATATACGGCATAAAACAAAAAAGAAATACGTAATAATAGTAGTAGCGCGGGTAGAGAGGTGCGCTGCTAGTAACTACCAGCAGCGCTTCCTACAACTACCGCTGCTGCTAAGCAGGTATAGCAGTAGCGCGTGTCAAAACGCGCTACTGATAGACTTAGCAGTAGCGCTGGTACAGAAAGCGCTACTGCTAAGTATGTATAGCAGTAGCACGTGTCAAAACGCGCTACTGATAAACGTTAGCTGTAGCGCCGTATCAGCAGCGCGGTTACCCGCGCTACTGATACACCAAATACCCGCGCTACTGCTAGGGTTTTCCCTAGTAGTGTGTGTTTGCAGTCACGGAGTAGTTCCTCCCCTTGTCTGGATCCTCCGGTTCTGAATCGTACATTTCCCTTATGGTACACACCTTGTACGTCCATCCGTCAACCTGATAGGCCGTGTACGATGATGCCTTTTTCAGCTCTTCCTGGAACCTGCAGTCAGAAAATTATTTTTCTTCTTAGAGCAGTTACTGAATTCTTATTCCAGTTTACACATGGCAACTATATCACATCTATCATGGCAATTATAGTCTACACTACATGGCAATTACTGTTGTACCACAATGGCAACTGTATCATCATTCATCTTTTCCAAAAAAAATTAATGAAATGTGTTTTGTATGCTCACCATCATGGCAAATAAAGTTTACCACATATGGCAACTGTATCAAATTGATCAGAGTAGACAACTTTTTATAAGCCACATGGCAGTTATGGATGTTTTCCACATGTTAGTTGCATTTCTTTTGACATGGCAAGCATTGTTCTCCCAACATGGCAACTCTCTTCTATTATACATGGCAACTACAATAGATATCAAATGGCAAATGCAGCTACACATGCATGGCAACTCTCTTTTTCTGAATGGCAACTGCAGTAGTACTAGGATGGCAAATCAAATTGCATGGCAACTGGATTAGGTTCATTGTTCACAATGGCATCATGTTTCTATTTTTCTGATGGCAAACAGTATGAATTTGAATAAAGAATAGTAAATTGCCATACTTGTCATCTAGTTTCCAGTATCGTGCATGCACTTACTTGAAGAATATCTTGTTGGTGTATATTTTGCTCATTTGCTTCTCCATTGGTTTGTATGTTAGCAAATTAGGCTGCTTGAGTGATGTGTTTGCTTCCTGCTGCAGTTCTGCTCCTAGGATTTTCTGCTGCAATGTCGTGTACTGCTTGGCAAATTGTAGCAACGAGTTGCCTAGGCTAACGTAGCGTTTCAAAACAGCATTGAAACCTTCGCTGAGTTGGGTAGTTTGCAGGAATGGGAAGAAACATTGCATGAAGTAGGCTGGGACCCAGTATTTGCGCTTCTCCCACAGATTCTGTAGGGTTTCGTTGTCATGTACTTGATATTTCTCAATCATTGCTAACCAGCTTCGCTCGAACTCCTCCACTGTCAAGCTGTGATCCACGCACAACTCAAACTCTTTGTGTAGCTCTGGATTTTCAGCCATAAAAGGTCCTAGAGTCTCCTCCGCCTTTTTTATTATGTGCCACATGCAATGCCTGTGTACTGCCAGGGGGAAGACACCACCGATGCCTCCACACATGCTGAAGTCCTGGTCGGTTATAATGTTCATTGGAGCAAGCCCATCCATGCACTCCAAAAATGTCTTGAAAAGCCAGGTGTATCCATCGATATCCTTGTTCCATACAAGGCCACAACCGAACTGCAACGACTGGTTGCGATTGTTTATGCCTATGAATGGAGCACATGGCATCTTGTACATGCTTGTGAGATAGGTCGCGTCGAAAGAAATGCAGTCACGGAAATGCTTGTAGGCTCGCCGCGCCGCACCATCAACCCAGTACATGTTTTTCACGCGGTCCTCATCATCCAGCCTTATTCTGTAGAAGAAGTCTGGATCCTCCTTCTCTTTATCTCTACTACTATTAAACAAGCAAACAAAAACTTCCTTACGTGCACCCAACAATTAGTCTCACAAAACACGCTAACCAATCAACACCACACAATTAGTCCCACAAATCCCAATCTAACCGCCATCATTGCTTATATCCTAACTTGCGGTATGTACTTATGCAGACCCTAAAGAATTAAGAGGCAAAGAAACAGAGAGTATTATGCACACAATAAAGATGATATTCTTAAAAGACATCGTGAGGCCCGTGAAAAGAAACATGCTTCAACAGCACTACTTAATGTCGAGCAAAATGTAGCACATACACCCCTGGCCATGACCTTATACTGCATGCTTATGTTCTGTTCAGATAACTGATGAGATGACATGCACCAAACTAACAATAATGTGCCCTAGATGTGGACCCTAATGAACTGCAAAGGCAAATAGTTGGGGAACAATATTCACAAAACATGGATGATGTATTCAATAGACAACGTCAAGCCTACAGTGATAGAACAATGGCCGTTGTGATTGCCAATATCGATGAACAAGAAAATGCAACACAAACACCGGTGTCCACGTCCATTGGTAATGATGGTCAACATATTAGATACATCCCTGTGTGTTCATCATACTAATGTCCTTTATGACACAATATACGCAAACCCTAAGGAGTTGAGGAGGCAAAGGGACAGGGAGCGGTATGCACAAAACAGGGATGAGATATTAAAACGACAACGCCTATCCCGTGAAAAGAAAAATACTACAACTGGCCTCCTCAACGATGAAAACACTGTGTCACAAACACCAGCTACAAGACAGTCCGGTGTCACCCAACTACCAAAGTTGACATGTACTGCTATAGGTTGTGGGTTACCATAAAATTATGATTGCATGTTCTTAGCTCATCGAATATGCCCAAAAAATGGGTACTGGTATGCTTCTGAATTTTTCTGACAGGCTTGTCAAATATACAAAATTCATCCCATGAACGCATCCATCACAATAAAGAGAATAATTTAACAAACGAGGATGAATCCAATTGTTTGCACAAAAATGATGTGTATCAGAGGCAACACATAGCAGGAAGCTCAAAAAGAGCTATTGATGTGCCTCCTGGACAAGGTATTTTTAATTGGCTTTGCTATATTTGCCCTGACATTCTGATTGTAATCATCTTCTGGCTGAAAATTAATTGTGCATGCAGGGCCTCTCACCCAAATTTCAGGGGTTGTGTTACCCCAACTGAGCATAATACGTGACCCAGATTGCACAATCGAAGATGCGGGTTAGTTGATCGATATAATTATCTTGTACCTGTGCCGACGGTGTTTATTTGATCATAAATCTGGGTTCTCTTTCGTTTGTTCAGGTATACAACCTTTTAATGGATCCAATGAACATGAAAATACGCCGGCTAATGATACGAGAAGTCCTGCTCAACCGACTCCGCATGGTACTCAAATCACTAATAATCTGAAATGGGGTTTTCATGATCCTGCATTCTTATGCTCTACTGATCTCATGATTTTTCATAGTGGGCAACGACCAGAAGGATGATCCATATGGAATTTTTGAGCCCGGTGTTGGACAAACCAATTTACAAGGCATATTATATAATATACTATCGTTCACATATAAAGTTCGTCATACATAAATTAGAGGCAATTCTGTTTGACCATAAAATTCCCTACTAGACTGCTTGGATCCATTGCATAATGGAGAAGCTGCATGCCATGAGCCTGATGAAGAAGCTAGAATTTTTTATGGATCAAGGTATGCCAATTATGTATTTTCTAATTTAGCACCCTCAAATACGGATTTTAGTGTTTACTTATAATTTAATACAACTGTTGTTCTGTGCTAGATGTTGCATTTGAATCATTCCAAATTGGACGCCATACTACACGAGCAGTACCCGTATCAAATATTGATGAGTTCATATACCACAACCTACCTACAAAGCACCATGTCCTAAGAAAGGTTGCGGACTGTCGCCACTGTGGGGGCGTTGCGGTTTCCATTTGAGGGGCCAGCATTTTGTTGCAGAAAAGGAAAAGTCAGTTCATTTACTCCAGATGTCCGAGAAGAGTTGAAACGGTTGTTTACAAGTCAAGATGACGAGGATGCTAAATATTTCAGAGAGCATATACGGTATTTCAACTCGCACTTCTCATTCACAAGTCTAGGAGTCACCCTTGATCGCCGAGTAAGAACTGCAGCAGGAACTGGCATATATACATTCCGTGTGTGTGGTGGGTTGTACCACGCTCTTGACGATCTGGTGCCGACTGATAATGGCCCTCGGCATTTGCAACTCTATATTTATGATACAGATCATAACTTGGTTCACAGGGCTAATAGGTCTCCAGATCTTAATATGGACCTCATAAGGAAGATTCTGAGAATACTAGAGCGTAACCCCTATGCGCAAGCTTTCAAGAGCCTTGGCTCTGTTCCGAATCTAGATGAGTATAGAATCTCACTAAACACGAATATCAAGTTGGATCAAAGGAGGTACAATGCCCCAACGACCTCCCAAGTGGCTGCCATATGGGTTGAAGGGAGTGACCCACAGAATTGCTTTGACAGGAGTGTTGTCGTGCATGGAAAAAAAGGAAACCGGCCCTTGTATATTAGAGCATACTATGGGTGCTACGACCCATTGTCACATCCACTATTCTTCCCACGTGGAGAGACTGGTTGGAATCGTTGCATGCCATATATTCCGCCCCCATATGACACGACACAAAATTCAGTGCATATGTCTGCAGCGCAAGGAAACCAAGCCTCTGATTTACATATAGGTATGATGTTCACTGTTAATTTTTATACCTACTATTAGTGAAAGATGGTGCAAGCTTATGTTTACATCTATATCTATCAGAGGAAGACTTGATTAGAGAAAGAGAACAAGATGGGAATTTTGCACAGCATGAAGCGCATAATCCTGCACCACAAGGAAACCAAGCCCCTGATTCATATACAGGTATGATGTTCACTAATAATTTATATACTTATTATTTATGAATGATGGTGAATACTTGTGGTTTCATCTACATCTATCACATCTACATGGGAACTTGATTAGAGAAAGAGAACAAGATTGCAATGTATTTCAATTCTCAAGGGCTAATGTTGGGTAACAGCTTGACATATCTGCGAACCTATATCCAAGAAGTGTACTGGCGGAGAGATATACGACCAGTTAGACACTCAACACTAACGTGCACCAGCGAATTAGTCCTGAATCTAACACAAGATCGAACATTAACCTGATCATAGCGTCGTTTCAGCTTGCTCTTCATCTTCAGATGTAGCTTCCAGTGGAGCAAGGAGAACTTCTTGCTTATTGACCGGACATTCACTGGATTCACAAGGCGAGCTGCAACAGGCTCGAGAGTTGAGATTCCAACATTGTTTAGTCAGGGAGGAGCAGGCGGCGGGGTCAGACAGACTAACCTGGACCCGGACGAGCTAGGAGAAGCATAGGGTGGGTCCCGACCAGCAGCATAGCACACGGAGGTCTTTGAGCAGCAGCTGGTCCTGCTCCCCCGCGTCGCAAGGAGGAGGGAGGGCCCCGGCGTCTTCGGCGAGCATGCCAAGCTCGAGTGCCCCTGCGTTGCAAGGAGAAGCGAGGGCCCCGGCTTCGCCCTCCCTACCACCTGCGCGCGCGGCCACCGCCCTCCCTACCTCCCTACTCGGCCTTCTTCCCCTGTCGCCGGCATCGGCGGATACGAAAGGGGCGGGGCAGAGCAGGGGCCTGTCCGCCGGTGGTAGTCACGAAGGGGAGGGGCAAAGCAGGGGCCTGCGAGTCCGCCAGCGCCGACGTCGCCTGGCCGGGGATATCTTGGATGGGGATCGGGTGGGGGCACGGGGGAGTGAGTGGAGGAGTGGTTGTGACTTGTGAGTGACTGAGTGAGTGCGGCTCAGTCCAAACCACTTATCTTCTATAAAAAAAATCATTTTTTAGCAACATTGATTACTTTTTGTAGGGCATGTCTGATGCACTTGCGTGGGAGAGATTTTTGTTATCATCACGGCTTGTTACTCTCATGACTATTTAATGATTTTAATACTTTTTATATAAATATCTATAAAATTGATAACAAAATATTGGGATATTTAAGTTTTGCAATCATGCAGGTTATCTTATGGTCTACGGATGGTAAATTTTATGGAGTACTTCACAGCAGATATTTTGTCTGACACTCCTACATAGGTATTTTTTGCTATGTATCATTATATTTATTCTATGTTGTATCGCTATTTAACTCTTGTTACTATAATAGGATCATATGACAGATTTTAGAACAAAACTAGCTGTCATTTTGATGGACTCGGAACTGAATGATGATAATATAAGAAATCGAGACATGGAAGATGACGAAAACAATACAAATCCCACGGATTGTATGATTCTGGATGGACCCCCTGAGAATCTCAAAACATCGAACAAATCATCAGATGTTGAGCTCGTCTTGCAGTCATATATCCTTTCACAGTCTGTCAACCCAACAAATGATGACTTAATAGACGAACTTTGCTTGTTAATCGGTATGGTTGATGATGACGCTCTACTAGAATAAGCCACATTTTTTCGTTCATTTTCTATTCTAATACATTACTCCGATGTCATTATAATTAATTAACAGAATTTCGATTCTACAGGAGCGAATGGGTGAAAAGCTCGGATCCTTACCCTATTAGCTTAAAGTTGGGACAAATAAAAAAGATACTCCCTCCGTCCCATAATATAAGAGCATTTTTACTACAGATTATGATACATGTGTTGGATCAAAAATATGTCACACTTTTGAAAATACAATTTGAGTAACATGATAGCATTTAGCATCTGAATTTTTTGGTAAAAAATATTTTACTATAATGTTATGTGAATTCATTTGTTTGAGACGTGCGTTGCACGTGCATGCTTACTAGTCTTTGAAGTAGGCAATTGTGTCTTCGACGTGAGCCAATTTGCTCTCTCTGCGATATTTCGCCTTCAGGTTTATCACATCCGCGGGTATGAAAGGCAAGCAATCAGCTTCCCATCTCTGCTGTGTATGAGGGCGAGTATCTGCACCATTCTTCCGGTGTTCACGTTGCAGTCGTGCAGCAGTTTTATAAACTGTCTCTCCTGCGGACTGAATCCCCGGTGGGCGGTCAGAAACTTTACCAGATCAAACTTTTTGACCATGTCGTGGTTATGGCTGTCGACAAACTCCTTGACCACCCAGACAGTTCCTTCCACGGCCAGCCTCATTTTGGCAGGGCAGCCCGTCTTGAGAACGATGCCTCTCTTGCGTTCCTGGACGACTGGCCTGTCACCTTTAGGCTTCTTGTTCTTCCGTGCCTTGTGGCACCTCAGCTCGCCTCTGCTGTACTCTCCGGTGGTTTCTAGTCTCCGTCTGTATTCCGTGTTGACAGCGAAGCCATTGAACTTTGCATAACTTTGATAGTGTTTCTTGGCATCTTCGAATGAACTGAATTTCTGTCCAACATACGATGGCTGAGTTAGCACGAATTCTGAATGCCCTTCTTCTTCTTCTTCGTTGTTTTCATCATCAGTTTCTTCATTCACTTCTGTATGTGTTGCTGTTTCATCTGTTTCCGTGTTGCTTGTACCTGTGCCCACGTGCGTGTTGGTCGTTGTTGCCGGAACGATGGCTAATTCGAACATTGATTCTGCATTTGCTGTGCTAGGCTGGTTGACCGGATCTTGTAGCGACCCTCCTGGGTGATCTGAGGTGTACGTAGCACAAGCATTTTCGTTGTTTGTGGCTGAAGTTGAACCTCCTGCATGGTAATTGTAGCTGTTAATTCATCATGGCAAATGTAGTTATGCTTGCATGGCAACTGCAAGTAAGCAGTTATGGCAACTACACATTTATCAGTAATGGAAACTGTAGTTGCCACATAATGGCAGTAGCACTGCAAATATGATGGCAACTGCAGTTATCACAACATGGCAACTGTAATTATGCATACATGGCAACTTCTTATAACCAGTGATGGCAACTGAAACATGATCAATGATGAAAACTGCAGTTGCCACATGATGGCAAGAGCAGTGAAACATGATGGCAAATGTAGTTACCACAGCATGGCAAATGTAGGTACCACATCATGGCAACTGAATTTGCCATAGCTTGGCAACTGCTAGACCATCACCACATGGCAATTCATTCTGAATACACAAGTTATTTTTGTCCCTTAACCATTCATGGCAGCTGTTGTTGCCTTGGGATGGCAAATGCATTCATTAACCATTTACTTTCTCCATTTTTATTCTCACCTGCATAATACGTTGATGGCAGGTCTCCCATTGTTAGCTGTTGCCATGCGCTACACGCCGTTGCTGCAAATGTCATTTTTTAGTAAGTTTCCCTGTTTCATAATATGTTCTTTCTTCATACTTTACCTTGATTTGCATTCTGTTTCGTCCGATGCTGTTGTCCTGATTGTGAGGCACTCGCATTTACTCCCGGCGCAGTTTGCCATGGGACCTCTGATGGCAAACTATAATTTCCTGCAAATGTGTAGAACGAACATCATACGTTGGCCATTATTTTGCCTTCAAACATGGCAAACTATCCTTTTTGCTCGATACGGAAACGCACCCATGTCTCCGTATTCTTGCAATAGAGGTAGCAATGGCCCTGATGAAATGAGGTTGCTGTAGACATCCCATGGCGTCGATTGCGGCTGTCTGAAAAACCAAGGATTTGAACCTTCGCCTGGTTCCATCCTTCCTTTTTGTTAGTCCCCAAAACCTAGATGCATAACGAACAGACACCTGTTGTGTTAGTTTGCATTCTACCTTGCATATCCTATCTTCAATGAGCATCACAAAAAAATGTAGCATCTGATTTTCACATGTCAAACTGATTTTGGGTGGCAATTGGCTGCCTGATGGCAAATTCATCCAGACTAATGAGGCAACTACTGTTGGAACCACATGGCAAATCATGTGGTCCAAGGCAGCAACTATTTTTTTCCCATTCGGATACATGCCTAGTGTTTCTCCTAGAGCAATCCACTTGAACTTCACTAGTTGGCAACTACTGTTGGAACCACATGGAAGATTAGGTGATGCAAAACGGCAACTAATTTTCCCCTCTCTCCCATATCTACCAACACACCCAACTGCCATACATCCCAGCAGATCTGGCAGAACTCTGGATGAATCCGGGTGGCAACTCTGGCTTTTAGAGACACCAGTCACCCCTTCGATCTCAATTCGTGCGCTAGGCATGGCAATTCGCCAGATCCCAAATTTTCGAACCCTACTGAGATGCGGGATGAGAGGGTAGGGACGACAGAGTGAGGGCGGCAACTGCGGGGCGTACCTACAAAAAACGGGTTCATTGACGTGTTCTTGGTCTACGATTTTGGCGTAGTCGACCTTGTTGCCATGGCGATTTGGGTGCAGATCGGCGGAGGGGAACGAGACGAGCGGGGGCAGAGGTAGACGAAGGAGTTGGAGGAGGGGTTAGGGGAGGTTTGCGGGCAGGCGTTTTTGGGGCAGTTGGCAACGTGCGGGCGTTGGCAATTGCTGCCGCACGGTGGTGTGCGGGCCACATATGTAGCTGCCCGATCGTTCGGGCGCTGGCAGCTGCGCCCGCACGGTGGTGTGCGGGCTGGCAAGTGTTGTTGCCGAACGAATCGTGCGGCACTAAACCTTACAGCCCACACGTGTGGCAGTTATCGGCGTCCTTTTTTTAACAGATTTGACTTCCTCTTGGGCATCTGGAAATTCGTCACATGGTCAACAAAATCACTGTTTTCTTTATCTTACTCCGAAATTAACATAGTTCCAGAATGAACTAATTAATCTGACAAATGCCTATCATAGAGTAGAGAGGCAACAGAGCTTTGTTTGTGAACTGGTTCTTGAGCATTCTGAGACAAAGCGGTGGATGTGGTCACCTAGATCTGATCCTGGCCTCACAAGGTGTTTTGTTTTTCTTCTTTACAGCCCATCACAACTAAAGTGCAATTTGCGTGTAGGTTACCAAGATTTCGTGGGGCAAACTGAGATGGAAGGGTTCGGTCTTACTTTGTTTAGATGGTGGAACAGTTACATACTCTTATGAAGTTTGCTTCAAGCTACTGAGATATATGCATGCACATGCTTCGCTGAATCTGGTTCTGAGCTGCACCTCAAACAAGCAATGAGAAAGCCAGTGATTGCTCTAAAACAAAGCAAGGGATAGGAATCCAAAAAATGAGGGGAAAAAAGGCAAAGAAGAACGTGATCATGATTAACACGTGAGCATGTACCAATATTACAACGAACACACAAGGAAAAGCCAAGAATATTGTGCTTCAAGCTGGTACTAAATCATGTGAGCCCACCTTTACCTTGAGGTATCAAATGCTAGACTAGAGGAACCCACCCAGCCCTAGCTTTGAGGTTACAGCAGCGTTTTAGTTTTCGTGGATAATATTCCCATTAATTAATTAAATTAACAAACAGATTAAAGGAGAACTGGAGACTAGTGCACACCTGCTTTTACACCACATGGCAGCCGCCAGCAGCACCACTCTTTCATGCATGTATATATATAGGGTCATCGCATTGGGTCGTCCTACGAGGAAGCTTATCTGGCCAGCTAGAACAAAAATACCCGAGTAAAAAGGAGAGGAAGAGAAGCATGGGTCTCTCAGATGCAATGCAATGGTGGGATGAGTGGAAGCTGCGCGTCCTCGTCTTGTGCAGCCTCTCTGTTCAGTTCTTCCTCTACTTCTCTATTTATGTGCGTATAGTGCATAGGCTACGCAAGTTGAGGGTGCTGGTGTGGATGGCGCACATCGGTGGGGATGCCCTGGCGGTCTACGCTCTCGCCGTCCTCTTCAACCGCCAAAAGCAGCTAACTGCGGATGAAGGGAGCGACGCTCTTGAGCTCCTATGGGTGCCTATCCTCCTCATTCACCTCGGCGGCCAGTTCAGCATAAGTGCCTACAGCCTCGAGGACAATGAGCTATGGATGCGGCATGCCATAACTTTGGTGTCCCAAGTCGCGGTCGCCTTGTACATCTTCTGCAAGTGGTGGTCCGGCCAGAAGAAGCTCCTGCAGGCGGCAGTCTTGCTCTTTGTCGTTGGCATCCTCAAGTTCAGTCAGAAGCCATGGGCCCTCAGGAGCGCCAGCTTCAATAGCATGGCCTCCAGAAGTCTGTCCGTGCCAAGAGATAAAGGATCCTTGCCTCCATGGTGGACACGGTGCACTGTGAATGTCATAGATTTTGTTTCAGCAAACAAGAAGAAAGGAGAGCAACAACACAAATGCAACCTTTCACTCCAAGACTATGTAGAAGAGGCAAGGAGGATTGTAGTACAAGAGACGGAGGTAACAAGTGAAAGTGCCCGTATGCCGGACCAAACAACATTAGCAACTCAGGCCCGTAGGCTGGACCACATCTGTATGATGCTTGTGGACCTATCTTCTCGAGACTCCATTCGTCTTAACTATCTGCCGTATTTCCTCAAGTTGGATGACGAGGGTGTACACAAAAATTTATGGACGTGGGCTGCGGATACATTTCGTATCCTGTACACCAGATTGAGATCATTCCAAACTCCTCTTGGCTTATGCTCATTGTATTTTCTTCCTTTCCTGGCTTTAGCTTCCCTGGTGCTCTTCGCCAAGAGTGACAAGGATGGTTACAATGAGAAGGACATTCGAGTATCATACATCCTCTTCAGTTCTACAGTCTTGATTCAGTTCTCGCCCTTTTTGCCCAGGCCTTACAGCATCTTGAGAGTACTCAAACTTGCTACTTGGCAAGACATGGTTTCACAGCACAACCTCATGTTGTTTTGTGCTCGCGAGAAGCAGCCCACCACTTTAATGAAAATTGTTGCTTTCAAGTGTCCCATGGAGTACATTAACAAGCATTGCTACACTTGGCAGGAGCCAGCGGCCCTCCAGATTGAAGGGTTGATTCGCCACTACATAAAAGATGGGTGGAAGGAGTATATAAGTGATCCTACCACATACAGAAGATTCAATAATTTCAGGGGGCAACGGACTCTGTCGAGGCACCCTCAACATCTTTGGAGCCTTGAACTAGGATTCGATGAGGTTGTTCTTGTGTGGCACATAGCCACAGATCTCTGCTTCCACCACCCTGCCACATCCTCCCAAGGTCCAGGTGGAGACACCATCCTACGCAGCAGCCAGATATCCAACTACATGATCTACCTGCTTTTCATGTGTCCAGAGATGCTAATGCCTGGGACGAGACAAGATTTGTTCACAATTGCTTGCGATGATATCAAGCACATTCTCACGGACCAGGCTGGTCCACAGGGCATCGCACGGGCAGATTCTTCTCATGGAACAAGGTGAACTTAAAGGAGATGTGATTCCTAATGCACACAAACTCGCGAAGAAGCTCATGGACCACCACGATGAGGAACAGAGGTGGACGGTGATCCAAGGTGTTTGGGTGGAGATGCTCTGCTATTCTGCCAGTAGATGCAGGGGCTACCTACATGCCAAGAGCCTGGGTGAAGGTGGGGAGTTCCTTACAAACGTCTGGTTCCTATGGTCGTTGATGGGAATGGAAATCCTGGGCGACAAGATCCACATACCAAGTCATCATCAAGAAGAAGAAGAAATCACAGGTGCTCCCGTTTGAAACTATACTTTGATTACTTGTTCGAATCAATTGGTGTGTTCTCCTCCACCTCTTCCTGTTGTGTTGATTTTATTGTCATTTCATTTCCTATTTTTGAGTTGAGCGTGCTGTTGGTTTCTAAACTTGTGTGATTTGCTTTCAATAAGAGAGCACGAGCGTGCAGCCTGTGCACGCCATAACGAGAGCGTGCCCGGTGTCGAGCATGTTCGCACTGGTCGATATCCTAGTGTTGCAGCCGCCTCCGCCGCGCCTGATTCCAGCTCTGGGTTGGCACAGCTATAGAAGAATCATGGCACGGAGTGAGCGGATTGTCATAACACCCATGGCTCATGGGGTCTGTTTGATCTTGTTTATTTAAGCTATTTGTGTAACCTGTGATGTGCCCCAACTTGTCTGCCGCGAGTGGTTATGGTTATAAGATTTCATAAACTTGTTAATTTGTTATCATTACTTATCAACTGCCATAGTTCTACCTGTGATCTTTAATTTACACTAGAAGTAAGACACACATTTATTACTTAAGTTTGACTGAGTTTATCAACAGCATCCACGGTGAAATCAATATCGCTAGGTCTGTCATGAAGTTTATTTTCGTATTTGATATATATGAAGTTGTAGATGTTAATATGAACCCAGATCAGTATTGTTAGAAGAGATAAAGAGGGATTGGTGGAACAGTTGATTGCATTGATTGAGAGGCGTATATATAGGAGTACATGACTCCCCCCCCCCCCCCCCCCCCCCAGCACGCAGACGTGAGACTAAAGAAGAATCCGAAGGTAAACCGACGGACATCCCCCCCCCACCCCCCCCCCCCCACCCCCTCACGGTCGTAACGGTTGATGCATCGCGGAAGTCGTGGCTGGAGTGAAAAACCAACGAGGTTGCTCAAACAAGGCAGTAGCCCTTTAAGCCGATGTTGAGGTAGCCGAGAGCTTAGGGTGGTGTAGTCGTGGTCGTGGTAGCCGTGCGAAGGACGCCGTGGTCGATGTCGAGTCGGGGTGGCCGGTGTCGAGGTAGTCACCGTGGAGCCGCGGGCGCAAGGAGGCGCCGAGTTAGTCATGGGCGCAGTGGTGTCTAAGTATTGGTGCGCCGGGAAGAAGATGTTGTTGATGACGCGTCGCGCCGGGTTTGCCAAGCCCGGGGACACATCGTGGACGAAGGCACGCATCGGTGTTGCCAGCACCGGGCATGCATAGACGGACGAAGTCGATGTTGACGATGCGCCGCTCCAGGCTTGCTAGGCCCGGAAACACATCGGGGACGAAGGCACGCGTTGGTGTTGCCAGCACCGGGCATGCGTAGACGGGACCTGCACAACTTGTACGCTATGTCGAGGGGGCTAGTAGAGGACTCAATGACGGCTGCGGCGCAAATCGAGGGGAGGGGGGGACGATGTCGCCCACGGTGGTCGGAGTAGATGAAGTGATCGCGGAAGACAACGGCGACGCTGGAGATGAGCTTGTGATGGACGAAGATGAAGGGGGTGGACAGGCGGCGCGGCTCGGGCGAGCGAGTTGCAGCGGCGCCGAAGAAGAGCGGCGGTCGTGGCCTGACGGCGGCTAGTTAGGAGCGCGGCGGCGATGCTCGAAGTAGGCGAGGAGGAACCCGACAGCGTGACGAAGATCGGCGCGGACGGTGGCGTTCCCGTGCCGTGGAAGGCGGCGCGGCGCATGCCACAGGAAGTTGACGCGCGTGGACAGCGATGTGGACCGCGCGCCGCGACGCTACGGCCCGAAGAGGCAACGAACCGGCAGCGCGCGGGTCGAGGCGACGGTGGGAAGACCTCGGGGCGGCAGCGTGGTCCACGTGCCGCGGCACTATGGCCCGAAGGGCGACGCAGCGGCGGGCACGGGTCGGTACAGCCACGGGGAAGGCCTCATGCGGCAGCGGGGATGCATGCCGCGGCGCTATGGCCCGAAGGGGCGACGCAGCGGCGGGGCGCGAGTCGGGGTAGCCGCGGGAAGAACCACGGGGCAGCGGCCTGACAGGGCGATGCAGCGGCAGCCCGATGCTCGATCAGTGAAGGGGCACGCTGTACTCGGGGTAGTTTTCACGGGACTTGCGGAGGCGCACGCAACCGAGGGGCCAAATTGATCGCACGACGTAGATGAGGCGGATCGCAGGCGGGCGGGTGATCAATCCGAGATGTAGCCGACGACGACGGTTGGCATGGCACGACGTTCGTACGAGCGCGTCAGCACCGACACACAGGCTGCCAATGCAGCGCCGACGCCCGGGTAGCGAGACCCGAGCGACCAACGCAATAGCCGGCGGCCCGACGCGGCCGGAGCCGGCAGCCAGCCCGATGCAGCCAACAGCGGGCAACCGGCAGCCGGCCCGACGCAGCTGGCAAGCCCGACACAGCGGATGGCCGGCAGCCGGCGAGGCAGACGGCTGGCGGCCGTACAGACGCGACGAAGGCGGGTGGTGATGGAGAAGTCCCGGTCGGAGCAGGGCGGCGGGCAGACAGACACACAGACGACGGCCGTGAGGGGCCGCCTCGTCACGCGAGGCCGCCGGGTCGGAGAAGAAGCCGGTCAGTCGCGCCGGTGTAGGAGTAGAGGGGCGCGGGGGTCGACGGCGGCGGCGGACGACGCAAATCGATCTTAGATCGGAAAACAAAAACAAAAACGTCGATCAAAGCGACCGGCGGAAGATAGAAAATCCGGATCAAAGAATCGAGAAAAAGACTCTCTAGGGCAGCCAGACAACATGACCGGCGAACGAACCCTAGGTACGGGCGGCGTGGCCACGGTCATGTAGGCCGACCGTGCCAGGGGCAGTGGCTAGGGTTGAATCGGTTAGGCTGATACTATGTTAAAAAGGATAAAGAGGGATTGATGGAACAGTTGATTGCATTGCTTAAGCATCGTGGGCGTATATATAAAAGTACATGACCATCTTGACGTACAAGACATGACATGAACAAATTCTAATCTATCATGTACTTCCAATAATCATAGTACTCAACAAGCATCACTATATCTCTCGATAAAATCGGTCGACGAGGAAGAACATCCATCTATACAAATCTACTCGGTTTGAATAACCGATGCAAAAACAGAGTATCGGCTGAACTTCTGAAGTTGTTCGCAGTAATAAGTCAGAACAACACACTAAAACCTAACCCAGCAGCGGGTGCACTGCGCCGCGCAGTCCCCTCTGCAATCCACATTGTAGCCCAAAACCTTGGGATTCCGTAAGAGGACGCTCCGGAGAGTCTTCCCGTTTATCCCCCAGTCGCTGTCCAGCTTGCCGACGTTCAGCTTCACCTCGCTCTCAAGATCGCACCCAAGAACCTCCGGGAATTTCTTGAGCAGCTTGTACAGATCGTCGTCGGAGAGCCCGAGGCCCCTGACGTAATCCAGCACTCCATTTACCACCTCGGCGCACGGAACCTCCTTCTTTCTCTCCTCGGTCCAGTACGGCGAATGGAGCCATCCGAACGCCTTCTTCAGCATCTTCTCGGCGTCTTCGGTGGAGAAATTCAGTGAGATGAGTATCTGCTTGCACTCCTCCCATGTCTTGCTGTCACCGGCGACCACGACAGCGGCGGCTTGAGCTGGGTCAGATGAGAGCGCCCGCCATCTTCTGTGAATCCTACTTGCGTGCTGAGCTTTTCCGTGCTGATTGTTTGGCCGTGCAGTTAACCTTGTTCCATGTTTCTTCTTGGAGAAGAGCACAGTTGCTGAAGCCGAGGGATCGCACTGGAGGAACAGAACAGGAACCCCACTCACTCAGAACTCATCGATATGGATTCAAGTCAGGAGGAAGAGAAACCAAGACAAAGAAGGAGGTTCCACATATCATCTGAATATACTGAATTTTATACTTAGGTCTAAAATAAATAGTTCCACATATCATCTGAATATACTGAATTTTATACTTAGGTCTAAAATAAATAGTTCCACATATCGTCTGAATATACTGAATTTTATACTTAGGTCTAAAATAAATAGTTCCACATATCGTCTGAATATACTGAACAGGTTAGAGTGGTACAGACTACAGAGCTAGCAAAAGGCGTATCTGGCTTTGCTACTAGTACGATTGATATCGGTGCACTGAAAATATATATAAGCAGTGTGCAGTTTAAATTCAGGGGTTGATGCAGCTGGTGGCATGATCCGTGTGTGTGTGTGTGGCAGCACAGGCACAGCAGCCACCGCAGACTCGGGACATCGCAAATAAACAGGGTGGGTAAGCGCGAGCTGTTAGTTAGTTAGTTAGTTAGTTAGTTGGAGCGTCGAATCTTACGGGTTGGAAGAAGGCCGGCGCAGCAGCAGTTTCGGTGGCCGTCAGGAAGGGGAAGGGCAGCGCCGGCGACCTGGCCAACATCCTGCATCGCATCATCCCATACAGACAGATGGTGAGTGGTCCTATCTATCAAGGAAGTCGTCGGACACAACAAAATCACAGATGAATTGGGGATCGAAATCCCGGCGGGCAACCGGGGACTGGGAGGGAGGGGGGAGAAGGGGAGGAGTAGTACCGGGGACTGACAGGGGGGCGCTGGGCCGGCGGCCGCCGCTTCTTGGCTGTGGCCGCTCTGCTTCCCTTCTCTGTGGTGGGCGTGGCTGTTCCTCAGCTGGGTCTCGGCAGAGAGAGGATGAGGGGAAGCCGAGCCGGAGAGGGGGAGATGGCCCTTGAGAGCCGCTTCCAGCCAGCCACTCGCGCGGCCTCGCAAGAGCCACCACAAAAACAGAGCAGAGGTTTCGTTTTGTTTTGTTTTTGCAGGTGTCTTTTGACTGACAGCAGCAACGTAGACGCATCACACACACAGGTGCTCTTTTCCTTCTCGTGTCGTCCTGGACTGGAAATACACTGTATTCGTATTCGAACGGGACTGTTAAATCTCGGTCGATGCTACGTTCGTGAAATCTCACGTAGAAATACATGCAGAATTTCCTTTTCATTTTTTATTTCTTCTTTTTTTATATGTCAACTTCAGTCGACACAGATCTAGCCACACCCGTATTCGAAACTAGGCGCTCGGCAAAACCACCAAAATATCCAGAACAAAGAAGCACCACTAGGAGTCTCCCCCCCCCTCGCGCGTCCGTCACCCCCCGCGGCGGCGGCGCGCAGCCCTACCCTCCCCCGTCTAGCCCCCCCCCCCCTCCCACCCCTCTCCCTCGTCGCCGCCACTGGCAGGGGCTGCCGGGCGAAGCCCGGGTGGCGCCGGCGGCGCCGGCTGGTCTTTCCCCGCGTCGGCTTGGTGGAGGTGGAGCTCTCCCTGGCTGGCGACGGTGCTCATCGGGCGGCGGCGGCCCGGCTGGGTGGTGGCGGTACGACGGCGTGGCGCGCGGGCCTGCGGGGCGGCGCAGTGCTGCGGTGGCGGCGTGCAGCGGTGATGGCCGGCCGGGCCCCTCGGCCCAGATCTGGGCCCGTAGGGCCCCATCTGGGTTCGGGCGGGCCGGCCTGACCTGCGGCTCGTTCTGCAGATGGAGGTGATGGTGCGGATCCAGGGGTCGGCGGCGACGACGGCCGGCCTGTTGCAGCGCGGTGGCGGACTTCACGGGCCCTATCTCGGCCCGGCCGGACCCTTTTTGGACTGGTGTGCCCCGGGAGGGCTTTACGGGCCCGCTGGGCCCGGCCGGACCTGACAGGGACTGGTGTGCTCTGCGGCCACGGCCGGTCGACGACTGTCTTCGGCGATGGAGGTTGGTCCATCCCGCCGGCCGCGGTACTGCTCACCCCGGGTCCCTCTCCTCTCCTTCGGCTTGCAGACCTAGTGGCCGCTACTTCGGTGAGACGACGATGGTGGCTTCGGGATTGTTTTGGCGCTTGTTGGTGGGCGGCTTGTCTGGTGGTGTCGAGGCTCGTCCTCACGGGGCTCCTGTGCTACTGGTCGTCTGGGGTTGTTGATGGGGTTTCGGGAGAAATCCTTGTCGGTTCGTCCGACTCCGACGCGGTGCCGCCTTCGGGTGGCATCTTTCCTTCCTGAAGGGTGTCGTGGCTACCCTTGTTCACTTCCCTCTGTGCCGGGGGAAACCCTAGGACCAGTGCGCTGGTCCGGGCAGCAGCATGGCATTCCTTCTTGAAGGTGCTGCCTGGTACTCGTCGATTCAGTGCTAGGGGAGTGGTGGTACTCTGTCGGTGAGGGCGCCCCAGTCGCGGGTCATCGTCGTTTAGTCTATCCGCCTATGTCTCCATTTTCTTTTCTTTGGGTGTATGTTTGCTGCCGCCCCAGCAATGCAAGTTGGTTTGTTGTACCGGATGTTTGCTATATCTATATAGCGGGGCTACGGCCTATTTCGAGAAGATGGTAGGATCTGATGATCGGTATCAAACTGCACTGGAACGAGAACAAACAACTTGCTGTTGGTTGGTTGCCTTTCTCTTTTCTTGATTGATTGATTGAATCAACTAGCACTGACAATGAGCTAAGAGTACAGCGTGTTTGTTCATCATCCACCATCCATCTAGTAGCAAACCCAAATAAAGCCGCTCCACTCTCATTAACACACAGCGAAACATTCAGTTCCCGTACAGTAAAGATCAGACCTCAAACCGCCACCGGCGTGGGAGCACGTACAACCGCGGCGGCCACCAACTACTGCTGCTACGCATCATCAGCGGCACGCCGAGTCTGGGTCAGTGGCCGCCGTGGCGGTACAGGAGCAGCGACCGGTACACGGCCGCGAGGTGGAGGAACACGATCACCAGGATGAGGAAGTCGTCGAAGAACCCAAACAGCCCCAGCACACCTGCACATCCAGCAGCACCCATCAGACTGGCGCATCAAACGTCACCGCCGACTTACAGAGGGAAATTGACTCGCTTACTTTCGGGGAGGATGTCAACCGGGCTCAGGACGTAAACTCCGCTGAGGATCACCTACAGAGTTCGAATCAGCAAGCGTGTCAGGTTCGTATGTACATACGCTTGGTCTCATGCCTCGCATCCATAGCACCGGTCACCGACGGATGGTACGAAGATGAATGAAGTAATAAACAGCGTGACCTGTTTTGTTTACTTCCACGGTCTCAGTAGTTTTCCAGTGCAATGTTAAGATGGTATAAACATAGCTTAATGGCCTACAACATACGTACCATCAGAATCATCCTCGCCCTGAAGACAAGTGGGAGGGTCCTCTGGGGGTCCATCAGTTCTCTGAACAGCCTTCGTATGAAAAACGGTAGGTCTTGCAGCCTCTGAAAAAGATGGTAATGAACTAGTGGTTACCCGTAACCTACTATTAGTAAATGCTAGAGTTTGTCTTTGGATTAGAAAATACAGTCAACTCATTGCAGAATGCTAACAGCTATTATGACAAGTATAAATCTTGAATACTTATAACTAAGCAATTCGTAATGTTCAAATCTGGCAACACCATCAGTGATGCTTTAGAACTATTTCCTTTCCCTACAGTCATTAATGAGGGAAGTTTTAGCCTATAAGAACATGGGAGACTTAACTCATTTCCCCCTTGGCATTACTGAAGTGCTATCAGGAATTTTGGCCAATCAAATGTCAATTGTAATATTTATATCAGGAAAACAATTGTTGGTCTTCTTGTAGTGGCTGAAAATTTTAGATCATTTGGCTATATCTCTTGTATCTGAAATAAATGAAGTCAGCTTTCATGGCAGAACAGAGTATAAACCTGGGTTAGGCTGCGTGGTGCTCCACCGAATATGTGATTGTAGTGCTGAATCTCTCCCAAAACACGCTGAAGTTGGGGATCATCATTCTGATCATCTGATACATTAGCAGGTACCAGCAGATTTATAAGGCGGCGGCAAATAGGACACTTGCAAGGCTGTACAGCAGCTCCATGGTTCCAAACACGGATGATACACTCTCCTGCAGAAACTTGGGAACTTAGAAGAACTAACTAAATGTCTAAATCTTCAGTAATAGAACCATAGAAGATAGTACCCAACACAGGAATAATAAATTGGATAAAGTACAGACAGTGTGTGAATCAGCAACAAGATATTACAACATATTGTGTAGAGGGGAAGCTGAAAGATCTATATATGCAGCAGACATCTCCACTGTAACACACCATATCTTAAAATCTATCACAGTGGTACTACATAGAAGGTAAACAAACTGTTTATTACTACTGGTGAACAACAACAAGGTTAGCGCCACATTTCCTTGAAATGATAATTATTATCCTTCAACCAAGGTATAAGGAAGCATCTGGTAGTCTTGAAGTAACCCATCCTTATAAGGAAGCATAAGTTCTGAACTCAACGTGAGCGCGACCATTTGATTTCCTTGCTTGAGGCCTATGAGCAGACATTGGATGGGCTGAGACCATACTTATATCAGCAATGCATGAAACAATTTCAATTCCTATTTTTTCAGGTAATGAGAAGCAATCTTGAAATATGACAGATGTTTATGTCGTGCACATTCTAGTAGACACTAGGCACTACCCTGTTATCCCATTTCACATGTATGAGTTACTGGAGTACATCATTTCACCCAAGCAGACCCTAGTAACCTAAACCCTCATTTGGGATCGATTTGAGCAAGCATATCCTAGACAAACTCTGAGAGTAGAGAGCATTGGGCAGCTTTCGATCTGGGCTTCCGGCTCCGCAACTCGCCATTGATCCGAGCAATCGAACGAATCTGAAACTCGTCGGCAATTCAGACCAATCCAAGGCCTCCCCTTCCCCGCACCCGAAGGGAAGGAGCAGGAGCTTCGCGCAATCGGCCGAACGCTACCAGCTACAGAAAATTTGACCCCGGATCCTCCTGGCAAAATTTCATGGTAGGAAGGGGGAACAGTAGAGATGGATCGGGGGAGGAGGGAGGGACGAACCGCAGAACCAGTGGGAGCAGTTGGCCTGGCAAGGGATCCGGAAGCGGTCGTGGCAGACGGAGCAGACGTCGTCCTCCGGCGGCACCGGCGACGCCGACGACGAGGAGGCGGCGGCGGCGGCGGCGGCGGAGCTCATCCCCTCCCTTCCGTCCTTCCTTCCTTCCCTGACGCGCACGCACGGGAGCGAACACGTCACACGCGTTTCTGTTTTCGTTTCCCTTTCACGGTCAAGTCGTCGGACGGAAACCGTTTTGCTCTGCTCTGCTCTGCTTTTCCCTTTCCCGTCGACGGCTCGACGCGCACGCCACGCGGTACCCCGACACGAAGCAACGAATGCCTTTATATACTTAATTAAAATTAAGGCCCCAACTTGCGAATATCTAATTCTGAGCCCGGTCTCGTCTGCACCGCCGAACAGTAAATTCAAAAAAATTTAGAAAAAAACAAGAAAATTCTACTTTTTTGCATAGAAGATGTTTGAGTGCGTGCTAAATTTCAAAACATTTGAACATCTAGTAGCTCTCAGTAAAAAAATAAAAAAAAACCGGTTCTGAATAGTGCAAAAGACAGTGAACTTTTTCACAGGCCTTAAATTTTTTTTTGAGATCTACTCAGGCATGCAAATGCTCTGAAATTTGGCACGAACATCACACACTCAAGCATCTTTCTTCGCAAAATAATTATATTTTTTTAGTTTATTTAGTATCTCGGCTTGCTATTATTTTTTCCTCGAGCACCCTACAATTCGGTCCGGGATTAAAAAAACAAAAGCATACCAGACACAGATCAACAAACAAATAATGTATGAAGAAGTTTTAGGGCGTGCTTGATTTGTGTACAACGCTTACCTTTTTAATATTTTGGTAATGGTCATGACCATATACCTGATCATGGGCAGCCCGGCCCGACAACCTTGTCCTGGCCTAGCCCGAGAAAACCGGTCCAGGCTCCGACTTAGTTTTTCAGCATTTGTGGCCATGCTAACATGTGTGCATTCAGGAAAAGAGCGTTTGGGGCGGGCTTTCGGACTTGGGGCTTGTGTTTTGGGCTAGACTTGAAGAAATGGTTTTGGGGCTTTGGGCCAGGTATGGGTTTGTAGTCTGTGGTTCAAGATTTTCTCAAGCCCCGCCCAAAAAACCTGGCTTGGCCAGATATATGATCAGATTTACATGGCCATGACCAAAATGTTAGTCCTTGACTCCTTGTTCCAAATCCTCAAAAAAAGACTCCTTGTTCCAATGGTTGCCAATTATGTTGTCACACTTGATTTAGCCGGTAATTCGCGTCTGAGCCTGAGCTCATCTACACCAAATGAACATTGATTTTTTTTAAATGTACAAAATCTGAATATTTTTGGCAGCGAAGATACTCGAGTGCACAGGGAGCATGCAAACTTTCGCGGTATTTGAATGTTAGAGGACCTCTAGGCAAAAACAAAATCGGGCCAAATAGTGTTCTTTCCCAAATTTCTTTCACAGAAATTTTTTGTCCTTTTTCCATGATCTCCTCGAATGTCCAAACACCACCATATTTTACATGCACATCGCACATTCAAGCATTTGGGATGCCAAAATTCATTTTTTTGGCTATTTTAATGAATTTATTGTTGACGCCCAAGGTGCAGATGTGCCTGGGAACTGAATCGATCCGCTCTCAATTTAGCCTATTTTTCTTGCTACCATTGTCCAATTCATGAGGGAAAAGGAACATGGACAAATTTTTGTCGAGGTAAACATCTGCTAAAACTAAGGGCACATTTGGTCTCTACGAGATAGCACTAATACAAGGTTTAGATTTGACCACTAATCATAACGAACGGATATTTCTCTGGAAAATGTTCTGATTTTAGACTTGAATTGACCATTATGCCACTCTTCCTTCCCTCTCATCCATTTGACTCTGAAGCCGACGGGTCACCGGTGTAACAACCAACGACATAGACGGGGAGATCACCTTCTCCTAGTATAACAGTTATATATGCTCAAAGTTTTTTCATACAACTAGCTCGAATTAGTATAGTAGTTTCTGGTCTTGCTGGCCGAAAGGAACTTTAGCAACTCCAAGTCATAATTGGCCCTTGGAGATGAAGTTCACATGGAAGGATGAGGGGCATTTCAGTGTTTGAATAGTAGTTCTAGTCTTGTTGTATTTCCCTTTCATGACCAAGTCATCGAAAACTCTTTTGTGATCAGGACAAAAATCAAGGTATTCATGTGGTTCATGCATAAGGGAGTAATTCTCACTAAGGATAACTTGACAAAGCATAGGTGGGAGGGTAGTTAGAGCAAGTATAATAGGTCCTAGTCAGCTGGCTATAACATGTTCCACGTCAGCAAAATCTTAGCTGGAGGAGTGAGAAACGAAGAGAGAGAACACAGTCGGCGCTTCGCACGTCGCCCGGCTACAACTCAATCTACGAGAAACTAAAGCCAGCATGCAGCCGGCATGCTAGCTAAAAGCGGGCGCCTTCTTCCTACCTACCAATGATTTGCGTTTCTATGCCCCTCTCGAGATGCAAGCATTGAATGTTGTAATCTATAGCCTGCCTATTATATGAGCATTTTTGTATGAAGGCTCTAGATGATGTGGCCTTGGTATACAACCGGCAGTGGGCTCTTCTATTAACCATGCTCTTAGAGATGTTGTTTTCGTGATCAGGACGAAACAATTCGACACATTTTTCTACACTGCCCACTTGCTAGGTTATTGTGGCGGACCATCCACGCGACATTTAACGTTTCGCCGTCCGTAACGGTTTCACACTTATTTGGGACATGGTTAACTGTTATAGAGCCTGAAACCGCGGCACATATTTGAATTGAAGTGTGTGCATTACTTTGGGCCATATGGAATTGTCAAAATGATGTTGCCTTTAACAGACAAAACATTATAATTTTTTGTAGGTTATCTTCAGGGTGTCTGCTTGAATTCGTACGTGGTCGTTACTCAGCCATACAGACCACATGGTGCTTATGGATATTGGGTGCAACCGATGAAAGATGGTTGCACGGGGTACCTATAACCGGTTTGGATGGCTTCTAGTAGTAGGATAGGTGTATAGTCATCTTACTCTATTTGTGTCGGTTGTGGCAATTTTTTTATGAGATTTTCAATTATGTTTGAGACTTTGTTATGAACCTGAATATTTAATAATATGGTTGTGTGCATCAAAAGATGCAGATGCTAGGGTTATCCTCCTTTTCGAAAAAAAGTCATCGAAAATCGTTTTGAGTTGATTTTTCGTCATCAAGGCAATGCCATATCGTATCATTCAAGACCCCGAAAAAACGCAAAGGCTTTTGCTTACTCGATATAATTTGCTATTGTCTCGGTGCAAACCATTGGTGGATTTGTGCATATAGCAAAGTCATATCTTATTTCATTATTATTTTCAATTCGGAAAGCGGACGAATAATGTTGGATGTGGATATGAATATCGGAAATATATCGGATTCAAAGATGGTGCGAACTTGGATTGAAAACAAACATTTACCATGTGCGCATACAAGGAATATATTATCAATAAAATCGTATGATCAACTCCTATAAAGTACACGATTACACCAACTGATGTGTACAAATGCATGTTACAAGATGTGCGTGCAAAAATAGTTATTTGTTCAACAAACCATGCAGTGTACAAACTATTATTTGTGCTTATTTTACACTAGGTTCCAACTGGCTTATGGAGTAGCCATTTTGTGAGAAATCCCTTTCCAAGTGACAAGGAGGAACACATGCACTTTATTGTACATATTGTCGACGAGGCAGAAATAAGAAACCCTCCATGTTTTCTTGAATAACATGGCGCAGAATACCATCCAGAGACCAATGACAAAGCCTATTCCGACGCCAAAGTAGAAGAACATTGGATCCGAATATCTATCACCTGAATTCTGAACATCGTGTGTTGGTAAATTACTGCATGGGCAATTCTTTTGAAGAGAATGTCCACAAAGACCATTATTGCCATCATACATAGATGGATACTCCAAATAGAGCGTGTCAAGCTGACCCCCCAATGGTATTCGTCCTGTGAGGTCATTGTAAGACAAGTCCAAACGACTTAAATATGTCAGATTCGACAAGGTTGGTGGTATTTCTCCATGAAGCTTGTTTCTGGATAGGTCCAAAGATTGCAGCGATGTTATAACTCCAATATTGTCTGAGATATTTCCACTCAACTCATTTCGAGATAAATTTAAATTTATAACCGCATCAAGACTGTCTATTTCTTTTGGGACTCCTCCGGTTAAGAAATTGGATGACAAGTCAATGGTTATCATAATGTGAAAAAGTTCATCATCATAATGAAGTTCTTGCCCCTTCGTGATCACTGTAACACTCAAAGGGCGAGGGAGAAAAGAAGGCACACCCAGGACATGGAGTATTTGAGCTCGAGCTCAAATTCACCCGCATGAACAGTACGAAGGAGGCCCGGGGCGGCCTGCTGGGCTGGATCCGCCCGGACGTCAGTGCGTATGCGGACTTGTCACCCTGTCGCCAAAGTCCCGGACCGACCCCGCACATGGCGCCAAAGCCATTAGCGATATTTGAAAAGAAAATTATTTGTTGTAGGTCATCCTTATCTTATCGTCGTCCCCAGTCCCACGCGCATGCATCACCGTTCGCGAACAATAGGAGGTGTTCCTTTCTTAGGAGGCGCTCGGTACTGTATTTTGCCTTTTCCGTTAACAAAAGTTACTCATTTTTAACGTCAGTAAATGGTTAATTAGCTTTAGTCTCTGAACTCTAGAGTGACAAGTATAATTGTATAACTTCAAATACCAAACAGAGGTCTGGGATTTATTTTACCTATACTCCTATGTGAGGACCTGAAAATCACGGTTTCGGACCTTCCATGCTTCCACTAGTTCCAGTCCCGGATTACAGTTACTAGTAGAACGCCCGTGTGTTGCTACGGGCTACAATGTATATATTTTAGAAAGCATCTCTGGTCTGAACTCTTAATCCAATTATGCGCCTCAATCTAGTAAGTTACACCTACTGCTTGTTTTAAATGCACTCTTTGTTATTTTGGTTGTTGGTATATCGTGGAGAAAAATTTGAGCTACAAAATAAAATTCAGTAATTAGACATGCATGACCTTGATATCAAGAATGATTGCTTACATAATTTTTGGAACGTGTGTTGACACACGTATTCATTTTAAAAAAAGAACGTATTTATATTAACAAAAATCTGAGAGTTTGTATAGTTCGTGAATGCATGCGGTTAACATGTAATTGTGAAAGAAAAAAGGTCTATAGGATGTCATTTACTAATGAGATGACATAACTGATCTTTTGATTTCTTTGGGATAGAATGCAAGATCTTTTCAATGCAAATCAATAATACATGTCCACTCTCCTCTTGTGAATGTCTTCTCCGATAGGCCCTACAACCTAGATAGTTGTCGCCTGTCGGAATCAATGGACATCATCTTCCTCAACTATGTGGCAGCCTTACTTATGAAGAACCTACAAAAGATGGAATTAATCAATGAAAGCATCATACAATTGAAGCTTGATAATCAAAAAATGCATGACTACTTTGTACAAGAGGTTAGGTAATTACAGATTAAAACATATCAAGCTTGACCTATGCTTTTTAACTAATAATCACTTTACCATCCTCCCTGACATGGTATAATTGGACAATAACATACTTATTTTCTAAATTGCATAATTGAAAAGAAATCATGAACTATAGGCAAAAGAATGACGAACCAAGCATTACAGATTAGGCAGAGCATGTGACCTTCATTGGCATGCATGCTAGTACTAATAAAAAATTGTGTGTGTCTTAGGACCTACTATAGGAGCGCTCCAGTGGGTGCTGGCTGGTAGACGACGTCTTATCATGAGATCATAGCCTTCTTCTCTTGAGTTTTTCATTTTCGTTTTCATTTCCCCCCTGTACAATTGGCGTGCTCTCGTCCTTCCTCTATCAATGAAAATCCAGCTCTCATGTGTACTTTTTGTGTTGCATTTCTGTGTGTATTTTTTTAAACTTGATACATGAACTTAAATCCTAAGGTTGAACAGATGATATATGATACAAGGGTAGAACCACGTACAAGCTCAGCTTAGCTCCCTAAATCTGTTACTTTTCTAGCTAATCATACATGCCAAAGTAACTTTGGAACATCTATATAAAGCTACATGTGATATGTAAACATCTCAACACAGTCAGACAGAAAAGAAGTGGCAAAAATGAAGTAACACCTATTTTTCCTTACCTTGTGACCTCACCAGGCTCATTGTTTAGAAATGGTGTTCCTTTCAACCACGCAATAGAAAATGGATCGTATTGTTACACACTAAATAATTCTAATACCAGAATTGAGCAATTGTTCTGTTTTATACCGACATTTTAGTTATCAGTAGCTTTTGGTGGAACATGTTGCACACGACATCAATCCGTTACAATGTTGATTGGGTTAGGAAGATGGAGGTAGCAGTCTGCTAGGAGATGTGTGTGATGGTACCTGCTGAGGGAGGTCGTTGAAGTGGCCATCCATGGCAGCCTCCTTTCGAGCGTCGACACATGACCTCATCTGTTGGTGTCACATCGACAAGTGCAGATTCCCCACAACTCGCTTTGTGCTCTCATGGGTGGTGGCTGTTGGGTTGATCCATCTGTGCTCATCCAGCCGTCTGCTGCAGCACTCACCCCATGATGGAAATAATGCATGGATAGGAAGATGATGGTACGAGGGACATCGATCGAGTGAAGACTTCCCGCAAGCTTCTCGACCGGATCGACCCTGAGGCGCGCTCCTTGGGCACCTCCTCTGATGACGCCCGACGACGATCGGATCAACCCTGAGGCATATCGTTGTTTCAGAGGATGTCAGCTCGGCAGTGCGGCAGCCAGCGGATCATCGTGGGGGGTCGGGAGGAGGACGATCTTTTCATGCAATACACAAAGAAAAATAATTAGCGCTACCATTTCAGGCAGAAGGGCCTCTAAGCCTTCAGTACCAAGGTTCATAAACAGAGAAATAACTACCTACTTATGCAGATTGTGTTCCATGCCTCCAATTAGACATGAAATTCTACAGGTTTGCTTGGTGAGGTTGCATATATTTTTGCCGGAGTGGAATCATCTTGGTGAAGGGAGACAAACCAGGAGTTGTTTGAATAACAAATTAAGATGTCCCTTTTTATTTTGTGTTTCATTATTGAATTTGATTCAACTTAAGATGCTGCATGGTATTACTCGAGAAGAGCTTTTGTGTAATTACAACCTATCTGACCTATAAATTGCAGAGACTAGAAATGTCTTTTATAGTAGTGGTTGTCGTGGATTGTCGTTTGCGAACTGAATAAATTAATAATGTCAACATCAAAACTTCTAATTCACTCGCATCTAGCAGGACTGTGAAGATCACTCAGGAACAACACCACGACACCAGGGAATAAGATTGCATCTACCAGGACTGTGAAGATCACTGAGGAACGACACCATGACACCGTGAAATAAGATAGCTTTGACAACAAGGGGATGACTGAGCCAGTGCCAAGGGTAAACTCACCTCCAGGCGGTGTAAGCGAGACTGCATATTTGGTAGATGGACTGCGACGAGCATTGTTGACGATAAACTCATGATTTGCCCCGGCCAGTGACCTCGTGGGATCTCCTGGTGGTTTATCGTGTGTCTTATACACTAGTAGAAAACAGGGTACTAGTCCCGGTTCCAGAGGGCCTTTAGTCCCGGTTCTGGAACCGGGACAAAACAAACGGGACTAATACCCAAAACCTTTAGTCCCGGTTTGCTTACGAACCGGGACCAAAGGGGCTCCACGTGGCCGCTGCTGGGCGCCCAGGCAGGAGGACCTTTAGTCCCGGTTGGTAACACCAACCGGGACCAAAAGGCGGCCACGCGTCAGCAGCTCGCAGGCGCTGGGGGTTTTGTTTTTTTTCGGAAGGGGGGGGTTAGGGGTTTTGGAGGGTTAATTTAGGGGTTTCATATTGTGTTAGCTAGCTAATAGAGAGAAGTGACCTCTCTTTCTCCGTGCTTGGTCGACGCTAGCTACTATACATATAGAGAGAACTCGACGCTAGCTAGTAAGCAAATGAAGGAAACCATTAATTACACAAGATCGTCATGAACATATATAGAGAAAAGTGACATCTCTTTCTCCGTGCTTGGTCTAACAACAAGTTTTCGTATATCTATCCGACGCTACTACATATGTACAATATAACATCTCTTACAATCCCTAACACCTAAGATCCATTTGCAATTTCATATGGTATTCTCCGTGGTCAGGTATGACGTGGTCAAGAAAGAATCCCGCCAATTCCTCTTGAATTGCTCGTATGCGATCATGTGGTAGGAGTTCATCCCGCATCTGCCAGATCTAATTTAAAGAAGGGGGTCAATACATATATATGAATGAAACTCAACACAATTGATGGTGATATATAAAATAAAATTGTGAATATTTTTTACGTACTTCAAATTGTTTCTCAGAGAAGCCCCGCTCAGAGGTCAAGTGGCGAATGAACTCGCATACGTAGTATCCACATAAATGATTCCCGGGTGCCTGGTACAAGCACTTTACGAGAATAGAGTTCAATCAAACTGATAAGCAAGCATGATAATGGTATTGATGAAACTAGAATCAATGAGAGATGCGCGGAACTAGCTAGTACTACTTACTTTGGGGTGTGTAAATCGCAGCTCGTTGTTTAGACCGGGAACCATCCCGGTGAACTTTTTCCAAACCCTGGCAGGCAAAGAAAATGATTACTTGATATCAGGAAATGAAGGAAAGTTGCCGATATGGTCCCGGTATTGATTGAACTTACTTCTGGAGCATTGCAGTCATGTCCGCATAATACTCGGGATCTTTACGTCTCGAGTCTAAGACAGTTACTAATGCCCCGTCAAGCTTAATGGATAGCAGAATATAGTGGAACCTGCGCACGCATAACTCATCAATTACATTACTTAACCTCGAGTAAGCGAAACCGAATATGCACAAGACAGTAACACTCACTTGAAGTTGTAAGGAAAGAGTATTTCTCTTTTGTTTTGATGTCTAAGGAACGCTTCTAGCAAGTTGTCCTCAGTAACTTTGGCTCTCTTTTGTACCAACCATTCATTTACGGTATTTGGGCTAATGAACCCAATGTCATAGATTTGTTCTTTTTTGCATTCGACCATCTTCAATCTGCATAATATAGTGAGGATAATTATATATACATGCAATGAACGAGCTGATCTAGAGACTTAATGATAGAAGTAATACTTACAGACAGTAGCAAGTCATGAGTTGTTTGTTGAGGGCCTCTTGATTGTATAACTGAAATAACTCCACAAATTCAACAGGCATCAGTTCGACTCCAATGAAGTCGTGCTCTTTTTTAATTCCGACCATCAAACTGTCGGTCCCAGACTCCCTGCAGGTTTCCATGTACCACTCATGCAATTTTTGCATCATCGTTGTTAGATGAGGATGATCAGGTTTGATGAGAGGCTTCCCGTGCTCGTATCTAAAGTCCTCTGCTGCTACTACCTCAGTCGTTTCAAACTGTACATCATCGCCCACGTAATCACCAAGAGTGGTACTGGGCAGTAGCACCGAATGATTAGTGATATCGCTAGACACCTTGAGCGGGGGGCACGATTGCTTCTCCTGTTCGCCGAGCTGGGGAATTGTTTTCCCAATTCTTCGTTTTTTGTCTCTTGCAGCACTGGAAGTACTTCCAGACCGCAGCGCTTCATCATATGTCTTTGTAATTATGCGGTCATAGTTGGATAGCCGAGGCGGTGGTGGTCGCTTCAGGGCATGCAGAGTGCGCTTCGCTTTCACCGGATCTACCGTTTCCTTCGGAGGTGGATGTTTCCGTGCAAAATGGGCCTTCACTTCGGCTGCACTGATTTCAACGTTTTCCTTGTCAGTCCTCTCATATGGTAACTTTGGAAGAGGCTTGAGGCTTGAACCAAATTTGTATTTCTTCCCGCCTATTGTACTGCTAGCCGCCGGAGCGGCGGCGTCGACTCTCTTCCGCCGTTGCTGACGCGCCGGAGGAGGCGGAGTGCCCTGACGCGCCGGAGGAGGAGGAGGAGGAGGCGGAGTGCCCTGACGCGCCGGAGGAGGCGAAGGAGGAGGCGGAGTGCCCTGACGCGCTGGAGGAGGAGAAGGAGGAGGTGGAGTGCCCTGACGTGCCGGAGGAGGAGGAGGAGGCGGAGTGCCCTGACGCGCCGGAGGAGGCTGAAGCTGCTGAGGCAT
Organism: Elymus sibiricus; assembly: GCA_039707655.1. Lineage (NCBI taxonomy): Eukaryota > Viridiplantae > Streptophyta > Magnoliopsida > Poales > Poaceae > Elymus > Elymus sibiricus. The sequence continues at coordinate 487,691,860 of CM077671.1, forward strand.
CCAGTTTGGAAGCTTGATGTACTCCTTTCTCCATAGACAGGTACTCCTCAAAGCATTTTCCAGAAGAATAATATCCTCTTCACCTGTAGGGTTGTCAAGCTCCAGCCCCTCAAATCCATCCATTATTTCATCCACCGTCACAACAGCATAGCCATGTGGAATCGGACGGCAATGGAAAGTTCCCTCAGCTCGAGGAGGTACAACAGAGCCGACCGCCGCCTTGAAGGTCAGGTTCTGGCATTTCATCATTAGCTCGCAATGTTCAGCCTTCGTGATACTATCCACGGGGTAGCGAGGAGCCGTGAAATCAGGCTGAACGAGCTCCGTGGAAGCCACGCTGCTTCTCTGCTGAGATGGTGGGGTAGCTTCTGGGGCAGCGTCGAAGGAAGGATCTTCGTGCCGCTCAGATGGTTGGCCGGTAGCTCGCTGGCTCTCAAGTTCCTCTAGTTTTGCTAATCTTGCACTGAGCTTCTGCATTTCGCTTGCTTCCTGTTTCCTCTTTCTCTCTCGGCTTCTATAACCACCGCTGTCGGGAAACCCATGCTTCCACGGAACGGAGCCTGATGTGCCTCGTGTTCGTCCAGGGTGTTCAGGATTCCCGAGGGCCTCTGTCAGCTCGTCCTTCTCTCTGTCGGGAATGAACGTCCCTTCCTGCGCTGCCTTGATTGCTGCCTGAAGCTTCCGGAAGGGTATTGCAAGTTGCTCGTCCGTCCAGACACACTCCCCTGTTTCTGGGTCCAAAGTTCCCCCAACCCCGAAGAACCAAGTCCTTGAACGATCTGGCCAGTGCAATGTCGCTGGTTGGACATTCTTAGCAAGCAGGTCTTGCTCAGCTTTGTCCCACAACTGTCGGGCTTTGTAGAAGCCACCTGACCCCGTGTAATGGTGATACTTCTTCTTTGCATCATTTTTCTTGTTTGTCAATGACCATTTCTTACCCTTCTCCGATTTCTTGTAGGCCACAAATTCGGGCCATTGATCTCTTATCTTCTCATATCGACCGATGAATTTCGGAGTCTCCTCTTTCTCGACAAACTTTGTGTTCAACTCTTTCTTCCAGTTCCTGAATAGTCCCGCCATCTTCTTAAGAGCAAACGTCTTGACCTTTCGTTCTATAACTGGGTTATTCGGATCCTCCTCTCACGGTAGGCTGAAATTTGTCATCAGCTCTGTCCAAAGATCATCTTTCAGTCTATCATGGACATAAGAAACTTCAGGGTCCTTATTATTCTTATTCCATTGCTAGGTGTTGATCGAGACATAGTCCCTAACAACAACTCCACACTGATGTACAAATGCGTCCTTGGTCTGCGTGGGAGCAATCGGTTGGCCATCTTTCGCGACTTCTGTGATCGTGAACCTTTCATCCGGGCGCAACCTTTTCTTCGGGCCTCCTCTCCTTACCTCGTCGGACTTTGCAATAGTTGAGGCTCCTTCTCCGTTCGGTCACCGGAGCCGTGATCATGATCTCCTTCCTCCGCCATTCGGTCACCGGAGCCGTCATGATCTCCTTCCTCCTCCATTGTTGGATCACCGGAGCCGTCATCCTCTCCTTCCTGACCATCGGTGTCGTTGAGATACGACAAGGGATCACCTCCGGCGAGGATTATATCCCCCAACAACTGTTCTTTTTCTAAGTCTCTGTGATCCATAGTTTCTGCAAATATTACAACATGGCAATATACAAACATGAGATATGCAAATCAATACAAGGCAATGCAACAATACGATCATATAATATCACTAATACATCATCGAATAGTATCGCTAATACATCATCGAATATTATCATTAATACATCTCGAATATTATTATATAATATCACTAATACAGATATATATGACGTCTCGCGGCGCAGGCGGTGGACACCCAAAGAGAAGGAACTATGACAGGATCATAGCTCGGGTGAGATCCCTGAAGAACCTGCATGTATTGGAGAACCTGGCGTACAACGCAGCCATGTAGCGTCGGACGTGCTCGTCCTCCTCCCTGACACGGCGACGTACCACCTCCGCGGGGGCCGGCTCCCTCTGCACCGATAGTGGTCCACGCGACCGCCACCAAAGAACCTCCGGGTTGACGACGGGACCCTGATTCCTCACCAAGCTGGGCGCCCCGGAAGGCAGCACCTCCCAGTGCCAGCCCGGGGGAGCCAAGTCCCGGACATGCTGTCACCTCTCAAGCAGGTGGTCGCCGGCGCCGAGTCGACGACGAGGATGCGGGCCGGGCATCGTCGACGTCGAGAACAAATTCTACAACTATTTAAATTCCTATTATTTAATAAACTTTAATAAAGATGATTGCATTTGACAACTATGACAATAATAACATATTTAACAACAATGACACATTTTCTACTTAAGCGATCGTCGGGGACTCCTCCCCGGCGATCGTCGGGGACTCCTCGGGGTTCGCCGACTAAAACAACTAAAACTTTTTTACAACTAAAACAACTAAAAAAACAAATTAATAAAACAAACTAAAACAACTAATAAAACAAACTAAAACAACTAATAAAAAACTAAAACAAACTAAAAAAACTAAAACGCGGGCGAGGGCCGGGGCAGGAGCTCACCGGCGACGACGGGCTCGGGGAGGAGGCGCGGGCGGCGACGACGGGGCTCAAGGAGGTGGCACGGGCGGCGTCCGGCGTTGGGGGCGGCGACGATGTCGACGAGGACGAGGAGGCACGCGGGGACGGGCTTGGGGCGGCGGCGATGACGGGCTCGGGGGCGGCGGTTAGGACGGGCTCGGGGGGCGGCGGCGATGACAAGGACGGGCTCGGGGACGGCGGCGACGACGAGGACGGGCTCGGGGGCGGCGGCGAGCTCCGGCAGCCTGGCGGCGTTGGGGCAAGGCGTCGGCGTCGGGGCGAATGGGAGAGGTTGGGGGAGAATTCAACAAGTCCCGCCTAATATGCGAACACCTTTGGTCCCGGTTGGTGGCTCCAACCGGGACTAATGCCCTCTTTAGTCCCGGTTGGTGGACTAAAGGTCAATTTCAGGTTGCATTGAGGGCGGGAAGCCCAGCCCTGTAGTCCTGGTTGGTGGCTACAACTGGGACTAAAGGGTGGCATTCTTCCCGGTTGGTAGCTCGAACCGGGACGAAAGGGTGGCATTGGTCCCGGTTCGAGCCATCAAACGGGACTAAAGGGTTGGTCCTGGCTGTGGTGGGAGTTTAGTCCCACCTCGCCAAGCGAGAAGCGCTCGCACCGGTTTATAAGCCCGCCCCTCTCTACCTTGTTAAGTTCCTCTCAAAGTGAAAATAGATGCCCTTATACAGGAAATTCGACCTAAATTCAAAGTGCAGTAGGTCGAATTTTCCCTATAAGCGCATCTATGTTCACTTTTGCAATTTTTTTATGTTATTTTTTTGCATATTAAAAGTTCGTAACAAAAAATACTTTATGAATATTCTTTTTGCTATTAAAGTTTTTAACAAAAATAACTTTGATAATTTTAGTTGCATAAATTTTATATAATATTAAGTTAAATAACTTTGATCGGATGAAAACACGTCTATTACAAAGGAATTTCAATTTTTTAAACATATTTTAACTCAAGACTTTTTCTGCATTCAATATGCACCATTCAAAGCCACATCATCACTTTTCAACCCTTTTCTGACTTCATTTGCTATTTTTCATGCATTTCATGATTTATTTTGAGCTAAAATGACCCTGAATTGAAAAGCACTGCAAATGAACTCTGAAATGGTTGCAAGTTGGCATGGTATCAACATTTCACCCACATAGCATGTGCTAAAAAGTTGAGAGGGTTACGGCAAAAACTGGATGCACTTCGTGTACGAACTAGACAATCTCTTTCCAAGAGTGTGGGTTTTGGACGAAAACTCATTTGTTACAAAAGGATTTCAATTTTTTAAACATATTTGAACTCAAGACTTTTCTGCATTCAATATGCACCATTCAAAGCCACATCATCACTTTTCAAACCTTTTCTGACTTCATTTGCTATTTTTCATGCATTTCATGATTTATTTTGAGCTAAAATGACCCTGAATTGAAAAGCACTGCAAATGAACTCTGAAATGGTTGAAAGTTGGCATGGTATCATCATTTCACCCACATAGCATGTGCTCAAAAGTTGAGAGGGTTACGGCAAAAACTGGATGCACTTCGTGTACAAACTGGACAATCTCTTTCGAAGTGTCAGGGTTTTGGACGAAAACTCATCTGTTACAAAAGGATTTCAATTTTTTAAACATATTTGAACTCAAGACTTTTTCTGCATTCAATATGCACCATTCAAAGCCACATCATCACTTTTCAAACCTTTTCTGACTTCATTTGCTATTTTTCATGCATTTCATGATTTATTTTGGGCTAAGATGACCCTGAATTGAAAAGCACTGCAAATGAACTCTGAAATGGTTGAAAGTTGGCATGGTATCATCATTTCACCCACATAGCATGTGCTAAAAAGTTGAGAGGGTTACGGAAAAAACTGGATGCACTTCGTGTACAAAATGAACAATCTCTTTCGAAGTATCACGGTTTCAGACGAAAACTCATCTGTTAGAAAAGGCATTTCATTTATTGACATGTAACTGCAGTGATATTCTAGATCAAAGCCATCATCAGAATAGTTGTGGAGAGAAAGTCTTCACTTTTTCTTCGCGTGTGTCCCTTGCTTATTGCGCCGTAACCATGGATAATCTTCATCGTTTAACATGGTGCTTGGGTCAGCCTTCACTTTGAAGGGAGGAATTTCATGAAACTTTTCATAATCTTCAGACATGTCTGTCTTGCCCTCCACTCCCACGATGTCTCTTTTCCCTGAAAGAACTATGTGGCGCTTTGACTCATCGTATGATGTATTCGCTTCCTTATCTTTTCTTTTTCTCGGTTTGGTAGACATGTCCTTCACATAGAAAACCTGCGCCACATCATTGGCTAGGACGAATGGTTTGTCTATGTACCCAAGATTGTTCAGATCCACTGTTGTCATTCCGTACTGCGGGTCTACCTGTACCCCGCCTCCTGACAGATTGACCCATTTGCACCGAAACAAAGGGACCTTAAAATCATGTCCATAGTCAAGTTCCCATATGTCCACTATGTAACCATAATATGTGTCATTTCCCCTGTTGGTTGCTGCATGAAAGCGGACACCACTGTTTTGGTTGGTGCTCTTTTGATCTTGGGCGATCATGTAAAATGTATTCCCATTTATCTCATACCCTTTGTAAGTCAATACAGTCAAAGATGGTCCCGTGGCCAACGAGTACAGCTCATCTGCAACAGTGGTGTTACCCATGAGATGTGTTTGCAACCAACTGCCGAAAGTCCTGATGTGTTCACATGTAATCCAGTCGTCACACTGCTCCGGGTGTTTGGAGCGCAGAATATTCTTGTGTTCATTGACATACGGGGTCACCAAGGTAGAATTCTGTAGAACTGTGTAGTGTCCTTGAGACCAAGAATGCCCGTCCCTACATATTATTGAATTTGGTCCTAGCGTGCCTTTTCCAGTCAGTCTCCCCTCATACCGCGATTGAGGAAGACCAATCGGCTTAAGGTCAGGAATAAAGTCAACACAAAACCCAATGCTTTCCTCTGTTTGATGGCCCACGGAGATGCTTCCTTCTGGCCTAGCACGGTTACGAACATATTTCTTTAAGACTCCCATGAACCTCTGAAAGGGGAACATATTGTGTAGAAATACAAGGCCCAGAATGCCAATCTCGTCGACTAGATGAACTAGGACGTGCGTCATGATATTGAAGAAGGATGGTGGGAACACCAGCTCGAAACTGACAAGACATTGCACCAAATCACTCTTTAACCTTGGTAGGATTTCTGGATCGATTACCTTCTGAGAGATTGCATTGAGGAATGCACATAGCTTCACAATGGCTAATCGAACGTTTTCCGGTAGAAGCCCCCTCAATGCAACCGGAAGAAGTTGCATCATAACCACGTGGCAGTCATGAGACTTTAGGTTCTGGAACTTTTTCTCTGCCATATTTATTATTCCCTTTATATTCGACGAGAAGCCAGACGGGACCTTCATACTGAGCAGGCATTCAAAGAAGATTTCCTTCACTTCTTTGGTAAGAGCGTAGCTGGCAGGACCTTCATACTGCTTTGGATGCATGCCGTCTTTTTCATGCATACGTTGCTGGTCCTCCCGTGCCTCCGGTGTATCTTTTGTCTTCCCATACACTCCCAAGAAGCCTAGCAGGTTCACGCAAAGATTCTTTGTCACGTGCATCACGTCGATTGCAGAGCGGACCTCTCGGTCTTTCCAATAGGGTAGGTCCCAAAATATAGATTTCTTCTTCCACATGGGTGCGCGTCCCTCAGCGTCATTCGGAACAGATAGTCCGCCAGGACCCTTTCCAAAGATTACTTGTAAATCATTGACCATATCAAGTATGTGATCACCAGTACGGAGGGCGGCGGGCTTCTTCCGGTGATCTGCCTCACCTTTGAAATGCTTTCCTTTCTTTCGACATTGATGGTTGGTCGGAAGAAATCGATGATGCCCTAGGTACACATTCTTCCTGCATTTGTCCAAAAATATACTGTCGGTATCATCTAAACAGTGCGTGCATGCATGGTATCCCTTGTTTGTCTGTCCTGAAAGGTTACTGGGAGCAGGCCAATCATTGATGGTTACAAACAGCAACGCTTGTAGGTCAAATTCCTCTTGTGCATGCTCATCCCACAAACGTACACCTTTTCCATTCCACAGTTGTAAAAGTTCATCAACTAATGGCCTTAGGTACACATCAATGTCATTGCCGGGTTGCTTAGGGCCTTGGATGAGCACTGGCATCATAATGAACTTCCGCTTCATGCACAACCAAGGAGGAAGGTTATACATACATAGAGTCACAGGCCATGTGCTATGCTTGCTGCTCTGCTCCCCAAAAGGATTAACGCCATCTGCACTTAAACCAAACCATACGTTCCTTGGGTCACCTGTAAAGTCCCCCCACTTTCTCTCGATCTTTCTCCATTGCGACCCATCACCGGGTGCTCTCAACTTCCCGTCTTTCTTACGGTCTTCCTTGTGCCATCGCATCAACTTGGCATGCTCTTTGTTTGTGAACAAACGTTTCAACCGTGGTATTATAGGAGCATACCACATCACCTCGGCAGGAACCCTCTTCCCGGTGCGCTGGCCCTCAACATCACCAGGGTCATCTCGTCTGATCTTATACCGCAATGCACAGCATACTGGGCATGCGTTCAAATCCTCGTACGCACCGCGGTAGAGGATGCAGTCATTAGGGCATGCATGTATCTTCTGCACCTCCAATCCTAGAGGGCAGACAACCTTCTTTGCTTTGTATGTACTGTCGGGCAATTCGTTGTCCTTTGGAAGCTTATTCTTCATTATTTTTAGCACCTTTTCAAATGCCTTGTCAGATACACCATTCTCTGCCTTCCATTGCAGCAATTCCAGTGTGGTACCGAGCTTTGTGTTGTCATCTTCGCAATTTGGGTAAAACCCTTTTTTGTGATCCTCTAACATGCGATCGAACTTCAACTTCTCCCTTTCACTTTGGCATTGTCTCTTTGCATCAACAATGACCTGGCGAAGATCATCATCGGGCACATCGTCTGGTTCCTCTTGATCTTCAGCTTCCCCCATTGCAGCATCACCGTATTCAGGGGGCGGATAGTTGTCATCATCCTCTTCTTCTTCGTTGTCTTCCATCATAACCCCTCTTTCTCCGTGCTTGGTCCAAACATTATAGTGTGGCATGAAACCCTTCTCAAGCAGGTGGACGTGAAGGGTTTTCAAGTTAGTGTAATCCTTCGTATTCCCACAGATAGTACATGGACAATACATAAAACCATTCTGCTTGTTTGCCTGAGCCACTTCGAGAAAATTATGCAGGCCCTTAATGTACTCGGAGGTGCGTCGGTCACCGTACATCCATTGCCGGTTCATCTGCGTGCATTATATAATTAAGTGTATCAAAAACCATTACAAAACATCATGAATAGAGAAGTGACCAAATTAATAGAAGTTCATCATCACATTAAAACCAAAGTATAGTAGTGACCAAAATAAATACATAAAGTTCATACATAGTTCTCATTGAACAACATATAGCTCTCTAGAGCATCTAATTAAAACATACATTGAAACTATGTAAAACATTTAAATGCAACAACAAATGCGATCATAACTGCAACTAAGGTACCAATTGATCCAACGGCATAATGATACCAAGCCTCAGTATGAATGGCATATTTTCTAATCTTTCTAATCTTCAAGCGCATTGCATCCATCTTGATCTTGTGATCTTCGACGACATCGGCAACATGCAACTCCAATTCCATCTTTTCCTCCTCAATTCTTTTCAATTTTTTCTTCATGTAATTGTTTTTTTTTCAACTAAATTTAACCTCTCGACAAGAGGGTCGGTTCGAATTTCCGGTTCACATACCTCCTAGATAAAAACATGTATGTCACGTTGGTCGGCATAATTGTCATAAACACTAAATGAAACAAATAGTTATAAAAGATAATATACCACATCCGAATAATAGACAGGACGAGGGCCGACGGGGGCGGATACCAAAACCATGGCACTATATAATAACAAACAATAATAAAAGTAGGAAAATTGTACAAGTATCTATCTAAATCATACAAGTAAGATTTTTCTTCTTTAAGAAAGAAGATAAGAACAAGAGGCTCACCACGGTGGTGCCGGCGACGAGATCGGCATGGGCGATCGACGGTGGTGAGGACGGGGACGGGACAGGACGGACCGCCAAACCTAGACAAATCTTGAGGAAAATGGAGCTTGGAGGTCGAGCTTGGAGAGGAGAAAGCTTAAGTGTGGCTCGGGCATTTCATCGAACACCTCATGTGCATAGGATGTGAGAGCTAGAGCAACACACACCTGCACACGCCGGCCGGCCAAAAACAGAGTGAGCGGGCAAGGGCGGGGGTATATATAGGCTTATATTTAGTCCCGGTTGGTGGCTAGAACCGGGACAGAAGACCGCCCATTGGTCCCGGTTCGTGTCTGGAACCGGGACCAAAAGTGTCAGACGAACCGGGACCAATGGCCCCCGAGGCCCGGCCGGCGCCCTGGCCTCACGAACCGGGACTGGTGCACCCTTTGGTCCCAGTTCGTAAGTGAACCGGGATTAATGCCCTTATCCTGGCCTCAACCAAAGCCTTGTTTTCTACTAGTGATAGAGGGCGCTTGAGCCAGAGGTATTTGAGGGGGGAGTGCTATTTATTTCGTTCGGCAACTAAATATCTCTATGATATTACGTGATTCATTTCCTTATCTTCTGCCCGACGTTTAGAATGTTATCAGGCTAATTATTGTTAGGATAATTATTGTTAGGATTATTTGGGTTAGTTTCCATCTGTCCTATACATCTAGTGCCATGAATAGTGCAATATGATATTAGGTGATTCATTTCCTTATCTTTTGCCCGGCGTTTAGAATGTTATCAGGCTAATTATTGTTAGGATTATTTGGGTTTCTTTCCATCTATACTATACATCTAGTGCCATGAATAGTGGGACAGACGAACAAACGAAGGGACGAGATCGAGGGGCAGAGGTGAGGACGAAACCAAACCAAACCAAACGCACCATCACAACCGTAGATCCCCCCTTTAGGAGTTGAGATATCGACAAAGGGAATATATTAACATCGCGAAGATATCAATTACACCCGGCCTCTGTATCAAAGATGTCCAAAGACATCAAGGATACACACAGCCAAAAAAAGAAGAAAGAAAAAAAAATACCCCGCCACAGTGAACAATCACTAGTACCAGCAACACTCTAACCACCACCAAAGACAACACTCGGAATACAAAAGCGGTTCTCCAAAAGCAACGCCTCCAAGAAGAAAACAATGCACTAGCGTTGTCGTTGCCTGATCAAAGATCTTGAGTTTTCAGCATGGAGAAAGTTAGAGTTCATCCAAAACAATGCCTTCAACAAGGTTATTGTCAGGTACAACCAATAAAGGCCAGACCTTGGATTTTCACCCTGCGAATTGAGACTCGGTGCTCGAGGAGCACCACCAAAAATGCAATCCTCCAGTGTTACCGCCCCCGCTTGCTGAGGCCACTGAAACTAGTCACCAAACACTTAGCGCACAATCTTCAACACATCCAATATACCCCTTCATCGAAGCTTCAAGACCTCCAATCGTAGCCACCATGACTTTCTCCATCTCTATCAATGCCTTGGGAATCTTGACTTAGACATGTCCCATAACACCGATAAGAATTGAAGCTTCGCATCACGCACTCTTAAGGCCGTGTTGGCTGAAAATATGAGCGCGCGCGACCGGAGCATTTCCGATCTAGATATCCATGGCGACATACGCCAATCCATATAGATATCCAATAAGGGAAAACCGGAACTCGTCAACAGCCAGATCCAAGAGATCAACATCCGACAGAAAGATGACTTGACGGACGAAGAATGTTAGGGCCAAGATCCAGATCGGGGCAACCCACCACCATGGACGAAGCTACTGCTAGTCGAGGCACTCCAGTGCAAAACTAGCCTCCAGTAGCAATCAATCCAGTCCAGGACGTGTAATGAAGTACACTTACCGGGACAATAGCAGACCAACCCCTCGTCAAGCTCAGATCTGGCCAGCACAAGTACGTGCATACTCCGCCGTTGTTGATCCGTAGCGAACGCACATCGCATGCCCGGACGAGAGCAACCCATGACATCTGGACCTCAAACGCCACCATCCCTGCTGCTACGTGATACGTCTCCAACGTATCTATAATTTATGAAGTATTCATGCCATGTTTACAATAATTTTATATGATTTTGGTATGATTTTATTAGAACTAACCCGGACTGACACTGTTTTCAGCAGAACTACCATGGTGTCATTTTTTGTGCAGAAATAAAAGTTCTCGGAATGGGCTGAATATTTACGGAGAATATTTTTGGAAAATATAAAAAATACTAGAGCAAAAAGATACCGGAGAGGAGTCCCGAGGCAGCCACAAGCCTAGGGGGCGCCCCCCCTGGGGCGCGCCCCCCTGGCTTGTGGGTCCCTCGGGAGTCCCCTTGACGTGAGACCGACGCCAAAAATTCCCATAAATACCAAACCCCCCCAGAAAGAAACCTAGATCGGGAGTTCCGCCGCCGCAAGCCTCTGTAGCCACGAAAAACCAATCGGGAGCCCGTTCCGGCACCCTGCCGGAGGGGGAAACCATCACCGGAGGCCATCTTCATCATCCCGGCGGTCTCCATGACGAGGAGGGAGTAGTTCACCCTCGGCGCTGACGGTATGTACCAGTAGCTATGTGTTTGATCTCTCTCTCTCGTGTTCTTGGGATGCCACGATCTTGATGTATCGCGAGCTTTATTGATATAGATGAATCATATGGAGTTTTCCCCTCTCTATCTTCTTGTGATGAATTGAGTTTTCCCTTTGAAGTTTTCTTATCGGATTGAGTCTTTATGGATTTGAGAACACTTGATGTATGTCTTGCGATGGGATATCCGTGGTGACAATGGGATGTTCTATTGATCCACTTGATGTATGTTTTGGTGATCAACTTGCGGGTTCCGTGACCTTGGGAATCTATGCATAGGGGTTGGCACATGTTTTCGTCTTGACTCTCCGGTAGAAACTTTGGGGCACTCTTTGAAGTTCTTTGTGTTGGATTGAACATGATGAATCTGAAATTGTGTGATGCATATCATATAATCAAGCCCATGGGTACTCGTGATGACATTGGAGTATCTAGGTGACATTAGGGTTTTGGTTGATGTGTATCTTAAGGTGTTATTTTAGTACGAACTCTAGGGCTGTTCGTGACACTTATAGGGATAGCTCATAAGATTGATCGGAAAAGATAACTTTGAGGTGGTTTCGTACCCTACAATAATTTCTTCGTTTGTTCTCCGCTATTTGTGACTTTGGAGTGAACTCTTTGTCGCACGTGAGGGATTTACATATGATTCAACTATGTCAGTATTGTTGAGAGAACTTGCACTACTGAAAGTATGAACCCTAGGCCTTGTTTTCAAGCATTGCAATACCGTTTTTGCTCACTTTTGTTACTTGCTACCTTGCTGTTTTTATATTTTCAGATTACAAAAACCTATATCTACCATCCATATTACACTTGTATCACCATCTCTTCGCCGAACTAGTGCACCTATATAATTTACCATTGTATTGGGTGTGTTGGGGACACAAGAGACTCTTTGTTATTTGGTTGCAGGGTTGTTTGAGAGAGACCATCTTCATCCTACGCCTCCCACGGATTGATAAACCTTAGGTCATCCACTTGAGGGAAATTTGCTACTGTCCTACAAAACTCTGCGCTTGGAGGCCCAACACGAGTCTACAAGAAGAAGGTTGCGTAGTAGACATCAAGCTCTTTTCTGGCGTCGTTGCCGGGGAGGTGAGTGCTTGAAGGTATATCTTTAGATCTTGCAATTAAATCTTTTAGTTTCTTGTTTTTCACTAGTTAAGTCTATAAAAGAAAACTACAAAAAAATATGGAATTGAGGTTGCCTCATATGCTTCATCTTTTTAATGTCTTTCGTGAAAATGATGGAAAGGAAAATTGTGCTCAAGTGTTAGAAGAAGAAGTTATTAAAATGTTTGGTACTAAATCTTTGAGTGATGAGCATGATTGCAATGTTGTTAGTATGAATTCTTTGAATATCCATAGTACTAATGATGATTGCACTAGTCATGATAAAAAGATTTCTTATAAGCATGTCAATTTTTGTGGAGTGCATAGAGTTTGTGAAGACATGCCTAAAAGGGAAGATAGATTTTGTAAGAGGCATAAGTATTTAGAAACTAAATGGTTGCAAGAGAGGCTAGAAAACAAATAATGTTGCTCCCATCACTTAAAGACAAGAAAACAAATAGAAGATGAAGAGAATACTAATGAAGATGAAGAAAACAAATAGAAGATGAAGAGAATACTAATGAAAGGGAAGAGGTTTCCCAATATCCTCCTATTTTTTCTTATGATGAATCAGGTAACGAGGAGGAGCTTTTTATTCAACCAACCTCTTCAAAAAGAAGCTTGGAGGAATTAAATAAACCCACACATAATGTGGTGAAGAAGAAGAAAAGAAGGAAAAGTAAAGGTAAAGAGGTATCTCTCCCAAATAATGTTGCTCCCATTATTGATAGGCCTCATGAGAATGAATCAAAAATAGTTGTGGAAGATGATACACTTGAGGATGATTTTGTTATGCCTATTGCTTGTTGTGATAATTATGATTGGGAAGATAATGATACTTCTTATAATCTTGAAAATATTTATGGCACCAACTTGGAGGATGATAATAATTGCTATACTATTGGTGCTATTCATACTATTAATGATGAGAGTGATTATGTTTATGATATACAAAGCCACAAGCTTTGGGATGCTATGTTTGATGAAAATGACATGTTTGAGAATTTATTTGCTGCAATTAATGTTTGTCCCAAGCTTGGGGATGCTATGCTTAATGAAGATGATCTTTTTATTCCCCCTACTTTGAATGATCAAATTTTTTATAATGATTGCATGCCTCCTACTTATGATGATTATTGTGATGATACTTATGCGATGAAAAAGAGTGATGATTACTATTATGATACTTGTCATAATTATGAATATCCTTTTACTGAATATTACTCTTTTAATGTGGAACCAATTTGTAGTATTCAATTCTTTTATGATACTCCCACTATTAGTCATGAGAAGAAATTTTCTTGTGTGGAGAGTAGTAAAATTTATATGCTTGTAGATCATGAAAAGAATGCTTTATGTGCTGGTTATATTGTGAAATTCATTCATGATGCTACTTAAGATTGTTATGAGGGAGGAATATATGCTTGTAGGAATTGCAATAATATCAAGTTTCCTCTCTATGTGTTGAGAGTTTTGAAGTCATGCTTGTTTTGCCTTCCTATGCTAGTTGATTCTTGTTCCCATAAAATGTTTGCTCACAAAATCCCTATGCATAGGAAGTGGGTTAGACTTAAATGTGCTAGTCATATGCTTCATGATGCTCCTGTTATGTTTCAATTCTTATCTTTTATGTGAGCATCATTGAAATCATCATGCCTAGCTAAAAAGGCATTAAAGAAAAGCGTTTGTTGGGAGACAACCCAATATTTATACCTACTGTTTTTGTGTGTCCACATGATTAAGCCACTGTATAATCATGTTTTATAGCTTTTGTTTCAATAAAGTGCCAAGTAAAGCCTTTGGGATAGTGTGGATGATAGTAGAATTGATGCTGAACCAAAATAGAAACTTTTGACTCCAGTACAGGAATTTTCATTTTTTACTGGAGCGTGATAATGATCTGAATTTTTACACAGTCTTGATATACAAATTCTTCAGGTTGTCCTAATTTTTCAGAATTTTTAGAGACAGGTAAGTATGGTTATATATGAACTCTTTGTCGCACGTGAGGGATTTATATATGATTCAACTATGTTAGTATTGTTGAGAGAACTTGCACTAGTGAAAGTATGAACCCTAGGCCTTGTTTTCAAGCATTGCAATACTGTTTTTGCTCACTTTTGTTACTTGCTACCTTGCTGTTTTTATATTTTCAGATTACAAAACCTATATCTACCATCCATATTACACTTGTATCACCATCTCTTCGCCGAACTAGTGCACCTATACAATTTACCATTGTATTGGGTGTGTTGGGGACACAAGAGACTCTTTGTTATTTGATTGCAGGGTTGCTTGAGAGAGACCATCTTCATCCTACGCCTCCCACAGATTGATAAACCTTAGGTCATCCACTTGAGGGAAATTTGCTACCGTCCTACAAAACTCTGCGCTTGGAGGCCCAACACGAGTCTACAAGAAGAAGGTTGTGTAGTAGACATCAAGCTCTTTTCTGGCGCCGTTGCCGGGGAGGTGAGTGCTTGAAGGTATATCTTTAGATCTTGCAATTGAATCTTTTAGTTTCTTGTTTTTCACTAGTTTGGTCTATAAAAGAAAACTACAAAAAAAATATGGAATTGAGGTTGCCTCATATGCTTCATCTTTTAAATGTCTTTCGTGAAAATGATGGAAAGGAAAATTGTGCTCAAGTGTTAGAAGAAGAAGTTATTAAAATGTTTGGCACTAAATCTTTGCATGATGAGCATGATTGCAATGTTGTTGGTATGAATTCCTTGAATATTCATGATGCTAATGATATGCAAAGCTACGAACTTGGGGATGCTATGTTTGATGAAGATGATATGTTTAGTCCCCCAAGTTTTGATGAGCAAATTTATTATGATGAAAGCATGCCTCCTATTTATGATGATTATTGTGATGACATGTATGCTATAAATAATAATGATAACCATGAAACTTGTCATCATGATTTTAATTTTCAATTGGATTATGCTTCACATGATAGTTATTTTGTTGAGTTTTCTCCCACTACTATTGATGAGAAGAAATTTTCTTGTGTGGAGAGTAGTAAAATTTCTATGCTTGTGGATCATGAAAAGAATGCTTTATGTGCTGGTTATATTGTGAAATTCCTTCATGATGCTAGTGAAAATTGTTGTGAGGGAGGAACTTATGCTTGTAGGAATTGCAATAATATCAAGTTTCCTCTCTATGTGTTCAAAGTTTTGAAGTTATGCTTGTTTTGCCCTCCTATGCTAGTTGATTCTTGCTCCCATAAATTGTTTGCTCAAAAAATCCCTATGCATAGGAAGTGGGTTAGACTTAAATATGCTTGTCATGAGATTCATGATGCTCTCTTACATGTTTCAAATACTATTCCTATGTGAGCATCATTGAAATCATCATGCCTAGCTAAAAGGCATTAAAGAAAAACGCTTGTTGGGAGACAACCCAATATTTATCCTTACTGTTTTAGTGTGTTCACATGATTAAGATACTGTATAATCATGTTTTGGGCCTTTTATTTCAATTAAGTGCCAAGTAAAGCCTTTGGGATAGTGTGGATGATAGTTGACTTGATTCTGTGCAAAAACAGAAACTTTTTCTCTCAGTCCTGGAATTTTGTAAATTCACTGGAACGTGATTTTGATCTGAATTTTTGACACATGATTGATATACAAATTTCCTAGATTTTCCTAATTTTTCAGAATTTTTTGAGACAGGGAATTATGGTTACACTACAGATCTTCACAGACTGATCTGTTTTTGACAGATTCTGTTTTGCATGCATAGTTTGCTTGTTTTAGTGTTTCCATAGCTTATATTTAGCGGTATAAATTATGGGAATGATAGAATACAGTAGGTATCATGTGGGAACAATTATGAATCTTGTCTTGACAGTACCTAAGTGAATGATTTATCTTTATTATACTAACCCCTCTCACGAAGTTCCGTTGAGTTTTGTGTGATTGAAGTTTTCAAGTTTTTGGTGAGACACCGATATGAGGAGAATAAGGAGTGACAAGAACCTAAGCTTGGGGATGCCCAAGGCACCCCCAAGGTAATATCCAAGGAAGACTCAAGCGCCTAAGCTTGGGGATGCCCCGAAAGGCATCCCCTCTTTCGTCTTCAACACTATCGGTATATCTTACTTGGAGCTATATTTTTATTCGTCACACAATATGAGTTTTGCTTGGAGAGTCATTTTATTTTCTTGTTCTCTGTTAGGAGTTATTTATAATCTTGTTTTTCAATAAAAAGTTCCAATAATTGCATTAGGATGCTTGCATTGCATGTTTTGATTTGTGCTGTGTAAAAACAGAAACTTTTTCTGTAGTGTTTGAATTTTCATATTTTACTGGAACGTGAAAAGTTCCTGAAATTTTTACAAAGTGTTGTCATATAAATTTTATAGCATGTCCTAAATTTTCATATTTTTTTTAGTTACAGAAGTACACTGGTTTAATAGATTGCTACAGACTGTTCTGTTTAGACAGATTGCTGTCATAGTTTTGTTATCTACTTATCCTATAGTTTCCATAGCCTATATTGGTAGATATAAAGTGTGGAAATGATAGTATACAGTACCTAATGTTTGAAAATTATTATGCAACTTGTATTGGCAGTACATAAAGAGTTGATTTATCATTATGTGTACTAACCTATCTCACGAGTTCTTTTCAAGTTTTGTGTGGAAGATGTTTTTGAGAATAGGTGAAACCGGGATATGAGAGGATTGAACGAGATACAAAAGCTCAAGCTTGGGGATGCCCAAGGCACCCCAAGTAAATATTTCAAGAAGTCTCAAGCATCTAAGCTTGGGGATGCTACGCATCCCACCTCTTTTCATCAACAATTATCGGTTAGCCTATGTTGAGCTTAAATTTTTATTCGTTCACATGATGCGTGCTATTCTTGGAATGATATTTTTATTTTGCTTTCTGTTTAATAAAATACTTAGATCTGAAAACCTTTATTGAGAGAGAGAGTCCTCACATAGCTACTTAATTGTTTGACTACTCATTGATCTTCACTTATATCTTTTGAGAGTAGCTTGTCATTTCCTCTCATGCTTCACTTATACCTTTTTGAGGAATGAAATCTTTATGCTCATGTGCTTCATTTAAATTTGTTTGAGCTTGTCGAAAAAGCAATAGCAATATATGAAACTAGTCCCAAAGTGATAGATATCCAAGGAGGATATAATAAAAACTTTCATGAAGATCATGGGACAAATTAAACTTGATTCCTTGTAGTAGTTTTGAAACATGATGATAGTAATATGTGAGTCATGTTAGTGAGTAATTATGCTTTAGTAGGAATATTGGTGTTAAGGTTTGTGATTCCCTATGCAAGTACGAAAGTCAATAGTTATGCAATGAAGTTACATCCTACTTGTGGTGCATTATTCGGTGTTAGTTATGTTCAATGCTCATTTATGTGAATTTTTCGTTTCTTGGTTTGGTTGCTTCCCCATCTATTTGCTAGCCTTCATTTGTACTAAGTAGAAATACTACTTGTGCATCCAAAATCCTTAAACCAAGTTTTGCCTTATGAGTCCACCATACCTACCTATATGCGGTATTTCCATGCCGTTCCAAGCAAATTTGTATTTGCCATCTCTAAATTTTCAAAATAAATTTTCTCTTTTGTGTGCCCGTACCGCTCATGAAACAGTGGGGAGTATCCAATATTTTTCCATGCTAGGTGTGTTATTCTCACGATATGTGTTGATTCACTATCATTCGCGAGAAAGTGGCTGGTATTCGGGATGCCCAGTTCCATGCTCAAAAATCAAATCAAAATATAATGAAACAAAACTCCCCCAGGATTGTTGTTTGTATGGACGGTACCCGTGGATTCGGCTCGCCGTGGAGTGTGATTGATTGGTAGAGGGGGAGTAAAAAACTTTACCATTCTGTTTGGGAACCGCCTATAATGTATCTAGCATGGAAAGTATTGTGAGCTACTTTGTTGTTTTCGTTGACAGGAAAAGCATGCCACTCAAAATATTTTTCTCTCTCAATTTAAACCTTGAGCTCTGGCACCTCTACAAATCCCTACTTCCCTCTACGAAGGGCCTATCTATTTACTTTATGCAATTTTTATTTTTGCTTTGAGTCTCCATCTTCTCTTATAAGCACCAACTAGGGGGCACTATGATCGTACTTGAGCATTGGGCATAGCTAATATTTGAGTGTGTCTCATGAATGGATCAATGATTGAGCATGATGGGCTAGGGATAACTTTCTTTAGTGTTGATATTTTGAAAGACATGGTTGCTTGTTGACAAGCTTGAGTATTGAAGTCATTATGTTAAAACTAGACTATTGCTTTGAATCATTTACAAGTCCAAATGTTCATGTTATACAAAGAAGAATAGAATATGATGAAAATGTTTGCTAGCATTCACACTTCATAAATTATTTCTTTTATCATTTACCTACTCGAGGACGAGCAGGAATTAAGCTTGGGGATGCTGATACGTCTCCAACGTATCTATAATTTATGAAGTATTCATGCCATGTTTACAATAATTCTATATGATTTTGGTATGATTTTATTAGAACTAACCCGGACTGACGCTGTTTTCAGCAGAACTACCATGGTGTCGTTTTTTGTGCAGAATTAAAAGTTCTCGGAATGGGCTGAAAATTTACGGAGAATATTTTTGGAAAATATAAAAAATACTGGAGCAAAAAGCTAGGCCAGGAAGTGACCGAGGAGGCCACAAGCCTGGGGGGCACGCCCCCCCTAGGGCGCGCCCCCTGGCTTGTGGGCCCCTCGAGCACTCCCCTGACGTGATTCCAACGCCAAATATTCCTATAAATACAGAAACCCCCGAAAAGAAACCTAGATCGGGAGTTCCACCGCCGCAAGCCTCCAGAGCCATGAAAAACCAATCGGGAGCCCATTCCGGTACCCTACCGGAGGAGGAAACCATCACCGGAGGCCATCTTCATCATCCCGTCGGTCTTCATGACGAGGAGGGAGTAGTTCAACATCTAGGCTGAGGGTATGTACCAGTAGCTATGTGTTTGATCTCTCTCTCTCGTGTTCTTGAGATGGCACGATCTTAATGTACCACGAGCTTTATTAATATAGATGAATCATATGGAGTTTTCCCCTCTCTATCTTCTTGTGATGAATTGAGTTTTCCCTTTGAAGTTTTCTTATCGGTTTGAGTCTTTAAGGATTTGAGAACACTTGATGTATGTCTTGCGATGGGATATCCGTGGTGACAATGGGATGTTCTATTGATCCACTTGATGTATGTTTTGGTGATCAACTTGCGGGTTCCGTGACCTTGGGAATCTATGCATAGGGGTTGGCACACGTTTTCGTCTTGACTCTCCGGTAGAAACTTTGGGGCACTCTTTGAAGTTCTTTGTGTTGGATTGAACATGATGAATCTGAAATTGTGTGATGCATATCGTATAATCAAGCCCATGGGTACTCGTGGTGACATTGGAGTATCTAGGTGACATTAGGGTTTTGGTTGATGTGTATCTTAAGGTGTTATTTTAGTACGAACTCTAGGGCTGTTCGTGAAACTTATAGGGATATCTCATAAGATTGATCAGAAAAGATAACTTTGAGGTGGTTTCGTACCCTACAATAATTTCTTCGTTTGTTCTCCGCTATTTGTGACTTTGGAGTGAACTCTTTGTCGCACGTGAGGGATTTATATATGATTCAACTATGTTAGTATTGTTGAGAGAACTTGCACTCGTGAAAGTATGAACCCTAGGCCTTGTTTTCAAGCATTGCAATACTGTTTTTGCTCACTTTTGTTACTTGCTACCTTGCTGTTTTTATATTTTCAGATTACAAAAACCTATATCTACCATCCATATTACACTTGTATCACCATCTCTTCGCCGAACTAGTGCACCTATACAATTTACCATTGTATTGGGTGTGTTGGGGACACAAGAGACTCTTTGTTATTTGATTGCAGGGTTGCTTGAGAGAGACCACCTTCATCCTACGCCTCCCACGGATTGATAAACCTTAGGTCATCCACTTGAGGGAAATTTGCTACTGTCCTACAAAACTCTGCGCTTGGAGGCCCAACACGAGTCTACAAGAAGAAGGTTGTGTAGTAGACATCAAAGATGTGTTTGTTTTTTCATAAAATTCCATAATGTAAAGTGCATTTCTTCTAATTTATCATAATTCCATTCCTAGCCCTACAGAAAATAGGAAAGACTGATTGCATGTATCTCTATTTGTAGTAAAAGAAGGAAAGTATCTCTCTCTCGATTGCGTGTATCTCTTTCTTTCTTGGACAAACTGATTTAATTGCCACTAACCAATGAATCTGCCAAGGGTAATTTTGTATTAAAATGACTATAATTATGTGCCGTGGTCACCGTGCCAAAAATAATACACCTTACATAAAGGAACGGAGGGAGTATGATATTAGGCGATTCATTTCCTTATCCTCTACCCGGCGTTTAGAATGTTATCAGGCTAATTATTGTTAGCATAATTATTGCTAGGATTATTTGGGTTAGTTTCCATCTGTACTATACATCTAGTGCCATGAATAGTGCAATATTATATTAGGTGATTCATTTCCTTATCTTCTGCCCGGCATTTAGAATGTTATCAGGCTAATTATTGTTAGGATTATTTGGGTTTGTTTCCATCTATACTATACATCTAGTGCCACGAATAGTTGGACAGACGAACAAACGAAGGGACGAGATCGAGGGGCAGAGGCGAGGGCGAAACCAAACCAAACCAAACCAAACGCACCATCACAACCGCAGACTCCCCCTTTAGGAGTAGAGATACTCACGCATAACAATAAATAGTGATTAAATGGTCATGGTATTACCGATGATCGTGTTTCCTGTTTTCCCTGCATGATTGATCGATGCATTAGCATGCTGAGAGAGTCCAACGAATAAGCGACAAATCATATCTAGGAACTTTTATCCGCGGCGACATTAACACAGAGAAATCGATTGAGTGGAGACTTCCTGGTTCCACCGAAGGCGATAGGAGCACCAAGCGACTTCTAGGCATGATGGTGACGCTCACGGTCGAGCCGCACCATTGATTTCAGCTGATGGTACATGCGTAGTCCGAGGCCTGATTGCCTGACACATAGGAGGTGAGCTCGGCAGAGGGGGATGCGTTTGCTTTTTTTTAAAGAAATATTACCACGTTATCATTAACTGACACTAGATGATACCCTGCACATTGCTGCGGAAATTAATTACGATATAATTCAATGAAATTTGGTTGTATGAAACATAAATATTTGGATTAATAATATGAGAATTGAACCTTAAAATACATATGATTTATTGTATTTGATTATTGTATAGTTGTAAAATATTTACTAAAAATTAGTACCATAATAGAATAGAAACAACTCAGCTTTTTTCCATGCATGATTGCATGTTGAGAGGGCATTTCCTATGCATGGTTGCATGTTAAGGTGACATGTCTACATTGTTGAGAGAAATATGTTAGTAGGGATCACCTATTTAGTTAATTATATAGGATAAGATACAACACACGCGGAAACACGGAAAAAATATCCAGAGGGGACAGGTGTCGCGAAACAGAAGCACAAAGTACCTCAGGAAAAAGAAAAATGTGAAAAAGTTCTTTGAGGCCCTCATGCTGAATGCCTTCGCTTGCCGTCGATATCCACCGTCACCATGGCGACCGCCGCAGGAGCCCATGCCTGACGACGGTGTCCTGGATTACGGGGTGCTCGGCATGTTGGTTACCCATCCTTTGGGTTGGGCCGAGGACCCCCCTAAGCCTGTCACTGGTGGGCCTCGTTCGTCTGGTCCAGAAGCATCATGAAGAAATGACCTGAAGACTTGGCGTATACTCCAAGGCGTAGAGATAGTCATCGGTACGTTTACCCCTTAGATATGGCCGACCATGTGTAAACCCTAGGTACCCCCGGTATCTATATAACCTGAGGTACCAGGGCCGTAGAGGAGAGATTTATTCACATCTGATCTCGAGGTAGATCACCTGTACCTTGTACCCCATACACAGTCAATACAAACAAAGCAGAACGTAGGGTTTTACCTCTTCGAGAGGGCCTGAACCTGGGTAAACCTCGTGTCCCTTGAGTCCTTATTACCATCTAGCCAAGACTACCAGATCAGGACCCCCTACTCGAGATCCACCGAATCTAGCTCCGACATTGGTGGCCCATGCAGGTCTCGCTGTGTAGTTGAAGCGGCTCGATGTCTCACCTTCGGATCAACGATAGCATTGGCTGTGATCTGACCTTCTTCCAGGGACAACTTTTTGTCTTCGGTAGCATCACTCTCCATGCGGATACGACTGGCCACCTCGGCCAGATCAAGACATTCGCCCCAGGTCAGATCGTCAGATTCGAAAACCTGGAATACACCGCGGATCCCCGTGGTGAACTTCCGTTCTCGGGCTGGGTGTCAGACCAGACCGAAGATCGCACTGGCACATTCATCCAGGCCTCAGAATCAATCTCAGACCTGGACCACGATATGGTACCAGCCTCGGATCCGACCTCAAATCTGGAGACGAGCGCAACTGCTATAGATCAGGCATTTGGCCTGGTCGAAGAAAGCCCCGAGACCATGTCAGATCAGACCTCCGACAAGCTCCTATTGGACCCTTCTTTCGATCGGGCCATGGATGAAAGTGAAAAAACGCTTCTGAACGAAGTGTTAGATCAAATTTAGAAGTTCGCCATCTCTGAGGATCGGAACTTTGTGTACGATCAGCTATGGGAAAAACCAGAAAAGGCTGAAATTTTTGGCCCACCCACCACCCACTTAGTCGCTACCATCAACGACTTAACCGACTTTCTAGCCAGCGCCTCCGAGGAGGCAACCTACATGGACGAAGACGTCGGCGAAGCTTCAGACACCGCCCCGCCACCTGCCGTCAAACACACCCGCAAGTGGGCGGCGACCTCCACCTATGACGTCCACATGGTAGACACCCCCAAAAACGGATGAGGAGGGGGAAATCCGAAGCACCGACGCAAGGGCCGTCAAGGTAATGGGGGCACCGACAATGGCGCCGCAAGCAATGGCGGCATGGGGAACGGGGACACCGATACGGCAATGCAGCAGACAGTGGTGCCGGTAATGACAGCGCCGGCAGCAACGGCGCCGTCAAGGTCGACGGGGACGGCGATGACCCCGACGACGGCAACTACAACCCGGAAGCCGAGGGAGAATGCATTCTCGGTCCCGACGAATATGATGCTTTCGAGGAGCCCCTTGATGAACCTCAGCTTGAAACCTTGCGCAAGCGATTGGCCAGCACGGTCAAAAGCATTAAGAACAAGTCTTGACGTCTTAAAGGCGAGGAGGATGAACTAAACGATAGATGGACCGAGCTCCTAACGCCCCTTAGTTTTGCCAATACTAGAAAATACTGTACTATTTGTACATTGTGGTATTTTGTGCCTACATATTCTAATACTGTGGTTTTTAAAATACTTTGTATCCATAACTTGCTTCACGTAATCTTGGTCGCAATCTTTACCTAACAACTATAAATCCTCGGCTATGCTTAGGATAGCAACTGCACGTCGTCATACATCAAAGTATGTTAGCCCCACAACAACAGTGATGAGGACATCACAACCAACGTGCCATGTAGAAACTTAAACAATACAACATCAAAGTATGTCAGCCCCACAACAACAGTGATGAGGACATCACAACCAACGTGCCATGTAGAAACTTAAACAATACAACGATGTCAGTCAGCCCGACAGCAACAATGATGAGGACATCACAACCATTGACACAACATTGATCATCAATGGACCAATCATAAGAAGGCACGCCAAGCAAATATATGATCAGGTGAACGCTAACTTAAATTTATCCTATAATCCTGAAAATATGGTCGTGCTTTCATCTCCCGTGTTGTTAGTTGAACTCACGAGCAATGTAGAAGAAAGCCAACAACCATTCAATTCATGAAGAAACAATGTTTTATGTCCAAGAAACATAGTTATAGAGTTCGCAAAGAAACAAGTTTGCTGCTGAAAAACTAGCTTGTTTTCACACCTAGCCAGGGGGTTGTCCCTAGTATAAAAATGCTAGTGCTCCCATCCATAGGGAACTATTGACATTTCTTCTGATAGACAAATACATAGGTTCATCCTGAGATTGCAGAGTTCTTACTACCCTTATTCTCATGATTCCTCACGGAGTTGTACGTAATCTGTGCTCCACGACTTGAGCGTGGTTGTGTGGGGTAGTTCACAGATTGTGGATTGGCGATTGTCTTGGATTGCGGGCTACGGTTGGCATCCTCATCGTCGGGTTGTACTCCATTGTTTTATTTCGGCTGTTCGCGGCTAGTTACACCTCCATTCGTCGATCCAATGCCATGAAGATCGAGTCGCCCCCATGTGCACCTCTTCCCCGAAGCAGGTGTCACGATCAAACATTGATTACGTACATGTGTTGATAAATAAAACATTAATTACGTGTGCATATCTATGGGACAAAACAATTTTTTTTTGATAAAGGACATTTTCATTCAATCGATATATTGAGATGATACAACCGCAATGAGTGAATGCTCGGCCTTTGCATAACACGATGTACACAGCCAATTCAACGAACACAAACAAAAATAAAGTATCATTTTAAGAAAGAAAAAAAGTCCATCCTAAGATGAGCTACATCCTATTCGAAGATTACACCGCCATCCATGATGGGAGAAAACCTCCCTGGCTATATGCTCCAGCCAGGTAGACGCCATCATTAAAAGGTCTCTGTCCTCCGGCCTCTGCATGATAGACCAAGTACGGAGTAATCATGTACATGCATGAACAACCTGCACAGGAGATGAAACACTTTTTTTTAAACCACACAATTCCTGGTAAGCCACAGAGCCCAATATAAGGCTGCCGACACACAAGAATATGTGCAGAAAATTATTTGTCAATACCCCGCAACCAATTTTCGAACATATTATGCACTTTACGAGGGGGCTAAAGGTTTGAAGCTACTTGAACTATAGCCCACACTGCATGAGAAAACTTACATACAAAAAATAAATGTTTAATAGACTCGTCACGTTGGCAAAATACACAGGTCTTCCACCTTACCAACTGCGGCGCGCCAGGTTATCTTTTTTTACACTCGACAAAAAAAGATAACGGGAGATCACTACCAGAATCGCCTCATATGTCGACGGCCGGCAGTCGTCGGCGTAGACCCAAACACCGTCGGCGTAGGGCTATGCCGATGGCCACCGTCGGCGTAGGGTCATCGGGATCGCGTGCGTCGGCGTACCTGGTCAGTTTCGTCGGCATAGGGAAACCGTCGGCATAGGCTCCTATGCCGACGACCGTCCGTACGTCCGTTGGCGTAGATAGGCCGTCGGTACCGTTTTTCACATGACGGCGGCTGACGGTGCCGTCGGAGGACGTCAACCAACCAGAGGCACCCATGTGTCAGCTCCTGGCGCTCCCTGGGGCAGGGCTACGCCGACGGTTATACCGTCGGCATACATCAGGAACCTCGTCGATGGTGTAGCCATCGGCATAGCCCTGCCACGTGGCAGCTCCTGGCGCTTCCTGGGGTAGGGCTACGCCGACGGTGACACCTTCGGCTTACATCAGGAACTACGCCGATGGTGTAGCCGTCGGCATAGCCCTGCCACGTGGCAGCTGCTGGTGCATCCTGGGGTAGGCTACGCCGACGGCATAACCGTCGGCATATCTATTGTTTATTTTTTTTGATTTATTTACAGATAATATACAACGCAAATATACACAAATATTTCACAGATAATAAACAGCATATATGTATCACAGATCCACATCATTATCACCACAACATAAGTATTATCATCACAACATAAGTGGAATCAACAAAACATACGTCGAAACAACACAATATAAGTCGAACAACACAACATAAGTCGGAACAACACGACATAAGTCCATCCATAATATAGATGCATGAAAGATACAAGTCACGACCACCACCCAGAGGCTTAAGCGCCAGGACGTCAACCACCAAGTTCGTTACCGCCAAGACCGCCAAAGCCAAGGTCGTCACTGCTACCGGCAAGCCATCACCGCCACCTCCTCGGTGGATCGGAGTGACCGGGCTCCGTGACTCGGGAGTGATGCCATAATTGGCACCACCACCAACGGATGATCCACCGATTCCCTGCATGTGTGAAAAGAGATGTTAAAGAGATATATGATTGTGTTGAATACACGATAAGTAGTGGTTGAATAGTTTGGGGATGTACTAACCGGAGTCGGACAGTGTTGTGCCACAAATTCTTCAAACGAAGCCAGCATTGGTTGTTCTCCAGCAGGTGGTGGTGGTGGTTCCATTACAGGAACCGTGCCGGACGCCATGGAGTCAAAAATGAGCTACATGTTAGTTGACCAAGCACACACGAAGGTTAGAAGAAATGAAAATGCAAATGTGAAAGTCAAATGAAAGGGGCTAAACTAACCTTCATCATGCGACTCACGTGGTCCGAGACTGCTGCAACTCTCGCGTTCCACGCCATGGTCTCCTGACGTTGGTACTCCATGTAGGCCTTCAATATGTAGGGTAACGCAGCAGAAAACAAAAATATTCCGACCTACGCACCAGCCCAGGACCACTATGGAGACTGCATACAAGGTTTGATCTCTTTCGTTACCGACTCGTAGCGCAGCGGAAGTAGAGTCGATGACGAACGGCGGTGCAGATCCCCGCAGCTAGGATTTTACAACCTCCCAACCGCGAGGATGTATACCTTCATCTGCCCCGCGGACAGCCCTCCGGGAGGCGGTCGCACAGTCCCCCGGACGGTGTCGCGGACAGCCCTTCGGGAGGACCTCCGAAACTCGGACTGTCACTCGGACAGCCCTTCGGGAGGACCTCCAAAACTCGGACGGTCACACGGACAGCCCTTCGGGAGGCACTCTCGAACTAAGACCGAAACTACGATCTCTCTACAGAGTTGCACACATACGGTGTCATTTATCCGGCAGGGCTTCGCCGTCCAGACTAGTTCCCACCGGAACCCAGACAGCCTTTCGGCTCTACG
Organism: Elymus sibiricus; assembly: GCA_039707655.1. NCBI lineage: Eukaryota > Viridiplantae > Streptophyta > Magnoliopsida > Poales > Poaceae > Elymus > Elymus sibiricus. Next base: position 487,719,302 of record CM077671.1, read on the forward strand.
AAACTATTTCGTGGGAGGGAGAGAAGAAAGGCAGATAATGCATGCCATGTGTGTGAGAGTTAGAGTGAGTATGGAGAGCTCCTCTCCACCTCCTTATATAGTGGTGGAAGGGGTGAGGGGGGGGGCTGAAATTTCAGCCCACAAAACAAGCACCCACCAAACAAGGAAACATGTTCCCACCAAACATGGAGAAAACATGTTCCCTTGTCCATGGTGTTCCCCATGGGGCCCCACCTTCCTCCCAACACTCTCCACCATTTGTGGGGGCTGCCCCCCACCATGGGGGGGCCCCCAACACTTTGTCCAGCCACAAGGGGGCTGTCCCCTAAAGGGGGCGCCCCCAAAAACAGCCTAAAAACAGCCCCCACGATCCGTGGGATCTTGTCCCCTCTCGCTGGGACAAGATGTTTTCCGAAACTATTTCTTCTGAAAAATTCCGGAAGGTCCCAGAACATTTCCGGCACCCTCTAAAATTATCTGGACGCGCTCCGGAACATTTCCGGTATGGTGGTTTAATTTAAAACCATCTTCGTTTACCCGGTAAACAATTCCGGCAGCTCCGAAAACCTTTTTCGGTTTTTTCTCCGGAAAAATTCCAGAAATTACCAGACCAATCTGGCAACCTCCAAAACATTCCCGGTGCTTGCCGAAACCTTTTTGGATCAATGGTTTTATCCGAAACAACTTTTCGGTTTTACCGAAACTTTTCCGGTGTTCTCTCCGGAACTTTTTCATCGTCTCTGAAACCTTTCCAGTGACTTTCTCTCGGACTCCTCGTCTAGTATTCAGCAGATAGTTGACCCTTAAGCGTGTGACCCTATAGGTTCGGTGAAGTATAGACATGACCGGAACACTTTCCGATCAATGATCAGCATCGGAGCCGTGGACACCCATATTGACCCCTATACCCACACGAATGAATATTCGAGTGAACCTCCAGTTGCCGTGTGCTATTCCTGTTGCTTCGCGATATGTTACAATTACCCGAGGTGAGAAACATCGGCATCCTCGTGGATCAACACTTGTCCACAATGCCAGTTACCTCGTTGCCGGTATTGTTCTCTTTTCTCGTTCCCGTGTTCCGGCATCCCTGTGATCAAATCACCCTGTGTCTGGCCAGACGATGATGGATACCATAACACCGAGAGGGCCCAGAGATATCTCTCCATCGTCGGAGGAGCAAATCCCAATCTTGAGCTATCAAGTTACTTGACATACTTTTCCATGAACCCGTAAGCCGCCGTAATAGCCACCCATTTACGGATGACGTTTAACAAACCCCAAAGTTCATGTAGCAAGCATGAAGAAACTCGATACTCTCATGGTCTAAGGAATTATGCAAACATTAACTTCCTGTGTTATTAACCATTAACTTATGACGAATATATCTCATAGCATAACATCAATATTGGGTCGATTCAACACAAGTGTTCTACCAACAATTGTGCCCTCGCCGGCATAGCCATGCCCATGATCAGGAAAACAGGATCATCATGCAATACTTGAGCCAGTCATAGAGGCTTGACTAGGAATACATTTTACCGTTTATTATCCCACACGTGCAAATGAGTCTTCCTCCGAGCCTCGTGGTTAGTGCAGACTCGAGAACCACAGCAGTTATAGCATGGAAGATAAACCTAATTATGAACAGGGAGATAATCAATAACATTTATTATTGCCTCTAGGGCATATCTCCTACACAATATGACATGATGAAACTCATAAAAACATCTCGATGTGGAAAATAAAATGAGAAAAAGGAAGAAAAGAGGGAAAATTCTTACAGAGTGTTGCGGGGCTAGGAGGGACAGTGAGTGTGCACTGGTCGTGCTCGGGTGTGGGCTCAGGCTCGGGTTGGTAACTCGGAGCTGTGTGTAGGAGATAGAAGGAGTGACCACAGCATCCAGAACTGCCTGCCAACCATGACTCTTCGGCTCTATGCCGACCACCGCCCTGTCGTCCGTAGCCTCTTTTATGGGGTTAGGTGTGTCAGGATTGTACCCCAGATACAACTCCTTGTAGGTCTCAAGGTGCTTGCCGGACTTGCCGTAGTACGTGCCCTTGCCATCCTTGGGCTTAGTCCGCACATGGGCTATCTCCCACGCCTCCATGTCTGAGAGCGCCCGCTTTAATTTCTCCTCCTGCACCACCAAACACCTCCAAACAGAGGTTAGTTATACATAGAAGAAGAAGAATGTTTCATGTACATAGATATACCTGAACTTTCTTGTGGTTCCAGTGGTTCCGATTTCCCTGACAATGTGTTCCGTCAGTCCCTCGATTAGCCCGGTTTTGGATGCTTTTAGCAGCCCACTTTTCATCATCACCGAGCCACTTATCAACCAATGCCGCCCATGATTCCCTTTTTCCATAACACCAACCAGGACATGCCTACATAAAGAAAGCATAATGGCATGTCGACACGAAACAATGAAATTTACCACAAACATTGGAATGAAAAGTCTGTTATACTTACCAACAGGTATTGCTCCCTAGTCAAGGTAAGCTGCTCCTCCCGCGCGAATTCCTTGGGCATCTTCATGTTACGATAGTTGTAATAATATTGCGAGATGGCCACCCAGCGCACCTCGTACTGGATCTGGCGGGCCTGCTTCCTCGCAGCGCTCTGAAACAACTTGTCGGCAATGGGCTTGTTCTCCTCTTGAACTCGATAGTATTTCTATAGTTATTCATAAAAACAGAATGGAAGAAGCCATGAGTTAAACCATTCGATGATAAACTATGGACGAAACTCATGACTCATGCTTCTGAAGAGAACTTACCCAAAAATTTGTTTTCACTGCCTTAGCATGTGTCACATAGTCCGCATGGGGAGCCGCTTCGTAGTGGTTCTAGGTCATGGCCAAAACCAGGCGCTTCGGGTGCCTGACTGGGTCTGGAGCGAACAACCCCGGCCAATATTCCTTCAGCAAGATAGTGAGGATACCTTTTGGAACACAGACTTTTGGAGCAACTTTCCAGCCCCTACAAAAGATAGAAAATATGAGCATGTTTACAAGCAAAAGAATTAAAATATGATTAAGGGGCACTTACTCTTTCCCCGCTGGCGTAATGATCCACTTCTGCTCCTCGGTATTAGGTTCGGGGGGGAGTCTTGCACGACCATGCAGCCACCCCTTGTTGTTGCCAACCCCCTCCCTGCCACCACCAACCTCCTCCCCCTCCCCAAACTCCTCCTCCTCCTCCTCCTCAAACTCCCCACGAACCTCCTCCTCCTCCTCAACCTCCTCGCTAACCTCCTCCTCCTCCTCAACCTCATCGCGAAACTCCTCCTCCTCAGTAGAGGGTACCTCACTAGAGGAGGGTCTCTCACTAGAGGAGGGTACCTCACTATAGGAGGGCCTTGTAAATGACACCCCTAAGTCGGTGAGGGAGCGTTGTTTCTAGCCCTGACCCCACCCTAGGGGCTCTCCCCGCACCCCCTCCACCTCTAGGGGCTCTCCCCGGACCCCCTCCACCTCTAGGGGCGCCTCTCCCTTGACCTCCCAGTGAGGAGTCATCCTAAAGTAGTTGGGACGGAACAGTACGGGGTCGACCACTCCGACTAGCAATCGAGGTGAGTTTGGTTAGTAAACCCGTGCCACCGGCCTTGCCCTTGCCCATGCTTAGCAAACCTGCATTGAAAAGAGAATAAACAATTAGTATAATAATAATGAAGAAAAAAACCATAGAAAAAAGACATTAATAAATAAGCATATTAATAAACCATAGTAAAAAGACATGAAACGTACATCTGCTAGGACCTATACGAATCATCACTGTCACTATCATTATCACTATCACACATATCATCTTCATTGTCGGACGGAGGTGGAGGCTCTTCCTCGTCGTCATCGTCTTCATTTAACAACTTTTCTAGCATAAGTATGTCTTTTTTATTAACAATGGTCTCACCATCATTCCGTGCATCGTCATCGTTTGGATCCACATCATCATCACCCAAGGAGTTACCGTAATCGCTTCTGACCACATCATCATCATCATCAGGTCGATCTTGAAAGAACACTCCCTCGTATGTCATGGGGTTAATGTTGTAATAATCGTCATCGTTCGGGTCCGGTAGCTTACTATGTGGCGACACCTTGAACACAACTTCCCAACCCTTTAGGTACTCTTTCTGGCATGGGTAAGGCAGATAATAAACTTGTGTGGCTTGGGTAGCCGCAATAAAGAGATCGGCTCCAGCATAGACGGTTGATGGTTTAACTTCGACCAAACCATAGGAAGGCGTATGTCTCAGCCCCTTTACTGGGTCGAACCATCGGCATTTGAACACAGGGAGACTTAGGGTTTCGCGGCCACGACTGAATGAAAGCTCGTATATTTTTCCTACCCTTCCGTAATACTGAACTCCATTTTGACCTGGGGTGTACACTCCAGTATTTATAGTTTTGGGATCAGGCCGGTTGTTCTGGTGCTCCTCAGTATGGAAGCGATACCCATTCACATCATACTTTTCACATGTCATGACCGAAGGGTTAAAACCCATGGAAACCCAACTCAATTCGTCATCCATAGATATGTTCCGGTCATTTCCCTACAAGTTTAATTGAAATTGTTGGGTGCATTAGTTTGGTTAACTAATAAATGTTCAACTAGGTATTTAATAGGGGAATGTGAAAAATTACTTTCGCCATGAACCAAGCAACAAAATTTTGCCTTCCAGGGTTTCCATGCCAAAGAAGAGTAAGTGCCTCCGCCTGAGTAGGATGAATCATTCCCGTCCGCTCCTCATAAATGAATTGACTGAAAGAAGAAAAGCGGTGTTTAGACCGAGACAAAGAGAACATAGAACATGATGTTGTGCAAGACATAAAGGAATGGTGTGGTGGTATTACCTCATCCACTCCTCCTCAACTTCCTTAATGTTGTGCAAGACATAGAACATGATGTCCTCCCACTCTTGTTCTGGCATGTTATAAGATTCCGAGCACCCAGCCCTGCCACCTTGCCCGCTGAATAGATCGAGCTTGGGTTTATACTTGGGCTCTTCCGTATTGTATCGAGGCACCTTATTATGTAGACTGGGAACGTGGTCTGGATAGTACGATGTCCTAAGGTCTGACACCTCCTCAAGGATAACTGCCTCAGCTATGGAAGCTTCAATCTTAGCTTTGTTTCCACATTTCTTTCGGAGATGCTTGTTCTGTCTCTCAGGGCCGTACTGCCAACGATTCTGCACAGGGCCCCCCAACAATACCTCTTTCGCGAGGTGCAAAATGAGATGTGTCATCGGAGTAAAGAAGCCTGGCGGAAAGGTCTTCTCTAGCTTGCATATCAACTCTGGTGCCTTCTTATGCAATTGTCCAATCACCTCGGGACATACTCCTTTAGCACAGAGCGTGCGAAAGAAATGGCTTAGCTCCGCAAGCACTCGCCAGACACGCTCGGGGACATAGCCTCGAACCATCACTTGCATTAACCGCTCAATCCATACATGATAGTCATGACTCTTGAGCCCGTTCACTTTACCCGTTGAAAGATTGACTCCATTACTTATATTCGATGCATAACCATCAGTGAACTTCACAATGTGTTTGAGCCACATAAGTACCTCCTTCTTTTCTGGCGGTTTAAGGATGAAGTCAGCATCTGGCTTGAACCAGTTTTTTCGACCGCCTGTGGGAGGTTGCATGTTTAGACGTGGTCTCTCACAATTTTTTTGTTGACCGGCTCTAGCTTGAACGTTATCCTTTGTCTTATCAGGAATGTTGAGGATCGTGCAAAAAAGGGACTCTGCGACATTCTTTTTGGTGTGCATCACATCGATGTTATAAGGAAGTTTGAGGTCCTTGAAATAGGGAAGCTTCGTGAAGGGGCTAATGTGAGTCCAGTTGTGCGTCTCACCATATCCCTCGAAGCCTTTGACTTTGCGTTTCCCTTTGACTTCAGGCTTGAGAGCTTTTAGCTGAGCAAGAACATCTGCCCCCGAAAATGTTGGAATCTCGTTTACTTCATGGACAACCCGACCTTTCATGAAGTTCTTCTTGTCTTCCCTGTCTGGATGGTCTGGAGGGAGGAACTGGCGGTGCTGGTCAAAGGCTACATACTTGCGACCCTCCTGCAGCCAAATAAAACGTAGAGCCTGCATGCACACTGGGTATGGCATCTTACCACTTGTACACCATCCGCAGAATAGGGCATAGCCGGGAAAGTCATGCATGCAATACATCAACCAAACTTTCATCAAGAAATTTTTCTGCAGATGTCGGTCGTATGTCAACCTTGGGAAGTACCAAGAATGGTGCAAATCATCCACCAGCGGCTGCATAAACACTGCCAAATTCTTCCTTGGGTATTCAGGCCCTGGAATGATCAGCGACAAGAACATGGTGTTGCATTGCATTAGGACACCGGGAGGGAGATTGAGCGGAATAACAAACACGAGCCAGGAGCTGTATGGATTGGACGACATACCATATGGATTGACCCCATCACCTGTTATTGCAACTCTGACATTCCCATCCTCAGCTGCTTCCTCGGGGTATTCTTTATCGAATGACTTCCATGCTTCACCTCCCGATGGATGTACAATTTTATTTGTATGGTACCTTTTTCCTTGCTTGTGCCACTTCATCATTTTGGCAGACTCCTCCGTGATGAAAAGGCGCTGCAGTCTTTCTATGAAATGAAGATATCGAAGAACCTTTGCGGGGATGCGTAGCTGCCTCTTTTGACCATCCTTACCGACCAGGTGCCGAGAGGAACCGCACTTCCTACAGTACTTGTCATCCGCATACTCGTGCCTAAACAAAAGGCAATTCTTCGGACAAACATGTATTTTCTCATAATCCATAGAGAGTGCCTTCATGATTTTCTTCGTGGCGTACATGCTTTCCGGCAGTTCATGACCATCGGGAAGGCTGTTAGCCCATACTCCCAGAAATGCTTTGATGCAAGCTTGGCTACAGCCATACTCAGCCTTAACTGCCATCGGTTGTGAGATGGCATCCAGCTGAGAGAGTTTGGCACCCGCATAAAGAGGCTTCTTTGACGAAGCCAAGATCTCCAAGAAGGACTTTGCGGTTGCCTCCGTCTCCTCCGGCTCCCCCGGCTCCTCCGGCTCCTCTGGTCCATTCTCTGAAGGTGTCGCATGTGTCGTCTCTACAGCAATGACATCATCTAGCATGTCTCTGACCCCGTCGTCCACATAACCACCGATGCGTTGCCGCATCACCTCCTCTCTACCACGGTCCCGCTCGGCAAAGTTTATCGGCATGTCAAAGTTTTTCATATATCCGTGCGTGCGAAGGTGCAAGGTCATTTCATCCTTGCCTTTACAGTGACGTCTGCCACATCTCGCACACGGGCAATGTGGGATCATTCTCATTGGACCACGGAATGTCTCCCTCAAAAACACGTCGGTTTTGGCAACCCACTCTGATGTTACTCGATTCCCACGGATAAAACCATTGTACATCCACTGATTATCTGCCATCCTCTGCTTTACTAGGAGCCACACAACCAAAATAAGATTTCATTTAAATTAATCACATCAAATATTTATTTTCTCCCGCGTTGACGGCACTGAATCCAACTACATCTCTAATAGGTAAAGATGGGTCTTAATCCCACCCAAGGATGTGTAGATTGAGTACGTTCTCCATGCTCTACCCCGTTCCGAGACAAAATTTCGGCAGCACCTCCCCGCTGTTCTCCAGATACACGTCTCGGCAGAAAACCGAGAGAATATGCATCCGGAGAACAACGGGGAGGCGCCGGCGAAATCTTGTCTCGGAACGGGGTAGATCATGGAAAACATACCCAATCTACACATCCTCGGGCTGTCCGTGGAAAACGCTGGACAATCCGAAACAGTTGCAGTGATAAATATGCAATTTAATGCATATTTATCCATGCAACCATTTCGGATGGGAGACGCCTAGGTTACGCGACTTGACGTGAAAAGAAAATCTAGTGACATGATTAAAAGAACGGAGGAGGAGGTGGTGGATTTGTAGCTCACCCTCGAATGTAGATGATGTAGTCGATCAGCGAAGGGATGATGGGGGACCAACAGCCCTGACGATGGTCACTACATGGAAATGCGACACCACAAAACCTGCAAATTCCAGCGAAAGAAAAAATTATACCATTACAACTCATAGAGCATATTAACAACATCTAACAAGATACATTCATCTATTTTTGCATCATGTAGGCAAAAAAATAACAACATTAACAATATATGCATTATCATCTTATATTCATCATCACCATCATCATCTATTCGTCGTCATCATATAGACAAAAAAAACTAGATACCACCATATGTTCATAATCACCATTAGTTCATCTCAATGAACCATAAAATCATCTCATCATCGTCATATATTCATCACCATTCTAGGCAAAACGAAAAAACAAATTTATCTAAGCTATATATATCATTGTCATATATTCATCACCATCTCATCATCACAACTATTAACAACATTAAGCTATTATATATATATATATATATATATATATATATATATATATATATATATATATATATATATATATATATATATATATATATATATATATATATATATCTACAACAAATTTAACTACAGAACATAAACATCATCATATATTCATCATATATACAAACATATGTCAAATTCATCTAAAAACACACAAAAAATCGATGCCCGCATGAGCAATGGGCCTTACCAACGGGCGGGTCGGGGCGGGGCTGGGGAGGGGCGGGGCTGGCCGGGACGGAGCGGGGGCGGCGGTCGGCGGGTCGGGGAGGGGCTGGGGAGGGACGAGGCGGCGGAGGGCGTGGCGGGGCGGGGCCGGAGAGGTGGCGGCGGTGGGCGGATCGGGACGGTGCTGGCCGGGGCGGAGCGGGGGCGGCGGGCGGCGGGTCGGGGAGGGACTGGGGAGGGACGACGTGGCGGAGGGCGTAGTGGGGCGGGGCCGGAGAGGTGGCGGCGGTGGGCGGGTCGGGGCGGGGCTGGCCGGGGCGGGGGCGGCGGTCGGCGGGGCAGAGCGGGCCGGGGCTGGTCGGAGCGGGAACGGCGGTCGGTGGGGCAGAGCGGGCCGGGGCGGCGGTCGGCAGGGAGAGGGGCGGCTGTCGGGGTGGGAGGGGTTGGGAGAGAGAAATGAGTGATGGAGAGAGGGGGAGGTGAGTGGATAAGACTAGATAGTGGATAAGTTTTTTTTAGGTTTTTTTAGGCTAGCTAGCTAGTCAGTGTCGGGCCAAACTCACCGCAAGATTCACTCTGTGTCTACCCAACGTGGCCGTTTCCAGCCTCCGTGTGACGGCGGCAGCGACGTCCTTGAGGGGGGTCACGCTACGGAGCCGCGTGCCGGGTGGTTGCACCCGCCACCATATTTCGGGACGTGCAAGAGGGCCCAGCGCAAGACCTCGCGGCATAGCTACCCCCCAAAAGTCCCCCGTCCCGTCAAACCCTAGCACAGTTGACCGGACGGATCTACCCCTTTGACTTTCACCGGACGGGGTTTGACCAAGGGACATTTCCACCTGGTTGTGATAGGCCAGCCCATAGGTACACTTCGGATCAAGGTCCGGGCCCAACCCACCGCAAGATTCCCTCCGTGTCTACCCGACGTTGCCGTTTCCACCCTCGTGTGATGGCGGCAGCGACGTCCGTGAGGGGGGTCACGCTACGGAGCCGCGTGCCGGGTGGTTGCACCCGCCAACACATTTCGGGACGTGTAAGAGGGCTCAGCTCAAGACCTCGCGGCATAGCTACCCCCCAAAACTCCCCCGTCCCGTCAAACCCTGGGACAGTTGACCGGATGGATCTACCACTTTGACTTTTACCGGACGGGGTTTGACCGAGGGACATTTCCACCTGGCTGTGATAGGCCAGCCCATAGGTACACTTCGGATCAAGGTCCGGAACCAACCCACCGCAAGATTCCCTCCGTGTCTACCCGACGTGGCCGTTTCCACCCTCCGTGTGACGGCGGCAGCGACGTCCATGAGGGGGGTCACGCTATGGAGCCGCGTGCCGGGTGGTTGCACCCGCCACCATATTTCGGGACGTGCAAGAGGGCCCAGCGCAAGACCTCGCGGCATAGCTACCCCCCAAAAGTCCCCCGTCCCGTCAAACCCTGGCACAGTTGACCGGACGAATCTACCCCGTTGACTTTCACCGGACGGGGTTTGACCGAGGGACATTTCCACCTGGTTGTGATAGGCCAGCCCATAGGTACACTTCGGATCAAGGTCCGGGCCCAACCCACCGCAAGATTGCCTCCGTGTCTACCCGACGTGGCCGTTTCCACCCTCCGTGTGACGTCGGCGGTGACGTCCGTGAGAGGGGTCACGCTACGGAACCGCGTGCCGGGTGGTTGCACCCGCCACCACATTTCGGGACGTGCAAGAGGGCCCAGCGCAAGACCTCGCGGCATAGCTACCCCCCAAAAGTCCCCCGTCCCGTCAAACCCTGGCACAGTTGACCGGACGGATCTACCCGGCCCTCTGACTTTCACCGGACGGGGTTTGACCGAGGGACATTTCCACCTGGTTGTGATAGGCCAGCCCATAGGTACACTTCGGATCAAGGTCCGGGCCCAACCCACCGCAAGATTCCCTCCGTGTCTACCAGACGTGGCCGTTTCCACCCTCCGTGTGACGGCGGCAGCGACGTCCGTGAGGGGGGTCATACTACGGAGCCGCGTGCCGGGTGGTTGCACCCGCCACCACATTTCGGGACGTGTAAGAGGGCCCAGCGCAAGACCTCGCAGCATAGCTACAACCGAAAAGTCCCCCGTCCCGTCAAACCCTGGCACAGTTGACCGGACGGATCTACCCCTTTGACTTTCACCGGACGGGGTTTGACCGAGGGACATTTCCACCTGGCTGTGATAGGCCAGCCCATAGGTACACTTCGGATCAAGGTCCGGGCCCAACCCACCGCAAGATTCCCTCCGTGTCTACCCGACGTGGGCGTTTCCACCCTCCGTGTGACGGCGGCAGCGACGTCCGTGAGGGGGGTCACGCCATGGAGCCGCGTGCCGGGTGGTTGCACCCGCCACCATATTTCGGGACGTGCAAGAGGGCCCAGTGCAAGACCTCGCGGCATAGCTACCCCCCAAAGTCCCCCGTCCCGTCAAACCCTGGCACAGTTGACCGGACGGATTTACCCCTTTGACTTTCCCCGGACAGGGTTTGACCGAGGGACATTTCCACCTGGTTGTGATAGGCCAGCCCATAGGTACACTTCGGATCAAGGTTCGGGCCCAACCCACCGCAAGATTCCCTCCATGTCTACCCGACGTGGCCGTTTCCACCCTCCGTGTGACGTCGGCAGCGACATCCGTGAGGGGGGTCATGCTACGGAGCCGCGTGCCGGGTGGTTGCACCCGCCACCACATTTCGGGACGTGTAAGAGGGCCCAGCGCAAGACCTCGCGGCATAGCTACCCCCCAAAAGTCCCTCGTCCCGTCAAACCCTAGCACAGTTGACCGGACGGATCTACCCCTTTGACTCTCACCGGACGGGGTTTGACCGAGGGACATTTCCACCTGGTTGTGATAGGCCAGCCCATAGGTACACTTCGGATCAAGGTCTGGGCCCTACCCACCGCAAGATTCCCTCCGTGTCTACCCGGCGTGGCCGTTTCCACCCTCCGTGTGACGGCGGCAGCGACGTCCGTGAGGGGGGTCACGCTACGGAGCCGCGTGCCGGGTGGTTGCACCCGCCACCACATTTCGGGACAGTTGACCGGCGGATCTAGCACTTTGAAGATTCTTGTAAAAAACATATAAAACTTGTCAAAATAGACGTAATTATCATTTTTTTGTGATTTCAATAAAGTATAGGGACCTATATGCAAAAGAACATGTGGTCACATTACTAACATACTCGAAAACAAAACAAACCACATATTCATAATCTATGGAAAATTCTACACCAAATCGATATATAATTTATGTATGTTTATGTTTAGATAAGGCACATTTAAGTTAATGAAAAATTAATTTAGGAAAACAATAAAAACAGAAAAACGGAAAAAAAAAAGTGTAGCTATGCCGACGGCATTAACCGTCGGCGTAGCTACGCCCTGGATCGATGACGTGGAGGCAATGGACTACGACGACGGCATAACCGTCGGCATTGATATGCCGCGGATCGATGACGTGGAGCAAATCAGCTATGCCGACGGCGGCCGTCAGGACCGTCGGCATAAGTTTGACCGCGTCAAACGGCCGTAAACCACCGGTGGATGGGGCCAACATATACGCCGACGGAGATGCTATGCTGACGGCCACCGTAGGCATAGATCTGTCTATGCCGACGGCCTGCGTACGCCGACGGTGGCCGTAGGCAAAGAAGGAGATATGCCGACGGCTTTTGTACGCCGACGGTTTCCCGTGGGCCGTCGGCATAGCGTTATATATGCCGACGGGGGCCGTCGGCATATCTTAGGCCGTCGGCATCGTCCGTTATTCTGGTAGTGGATGAGAAGAGGGAAGGGGCACTTTTATCACCGGAGCGCACCCTTTCCTGCTCATTTTTCCTTTCGGGGCGTGGTGCTCGCAGCTATATAAACCGGTCGGCGCCCCTGTCTCCGTCACACTTACCTTTCTTCCACTCCACCACCTATCTTCCTTCGCACCCACCTCACCTCCGCCATGTCGGACCGGGGCCCCCCATGTGGACCCATTTCTAGCGGGACCTTCGAGGACCGTGCCGCCCGTCGGTACGCCGATGCCGCCCGCGGTACTCCGAGAAGGTCCAGGCCGAAGCCCTACTTGAAGCCGAATCAGCCGTTGGGGCCGACGCCTGCCTCACAGCCCCCTGCCAGTACGTGGAGGCCGTCGCCGAATCTGAAATCGAAGCAGCGGATATGGAGGGCAAAGCCGCTGTGGCCATCGCCGCATCCAATACACCCGTTGGTACTTAGAATGCGTCAAAGCCCAAGTCGCCGCAGCCAATGCCTCCCTCTCCATGGAGGTCACTTCCAAAAGGTGGCGGCCGAACGTCTAAAATGGCATTTAAATTTCTCACGGATTTACTTTTATTTGCAATGTCCTCATTGTAGGGCAATGGATTCACTTTTATTTGCAATGTGATGTTGAACATCCTATTTTGATGAACATTTTGTGAGCAGAACATTTTGTTGAATATCCTTTTATTTCCATGTTCTCTTTTTGTGAAACACCGAGTTAAAGCACCGTGTGCACTACCCTTAGAAAATAATTGTCTGAATTGCCACAAGACATTTCCACATGTCACATACCACATACCATTGCTGCTGTCAAGTTTTCAGATTTTTATGGAACCATTTGCTACTTTTGAGGATTTAAAAGAATTTCTACGTATTTAATGCATATATCTTAATTTTGAACTACATGTCCACACAAAAAAGACATCTAAATTGAACTAAAAATCATATTTAGGTTTTCATCAAACTATCCAGCTCATTTCTAAAAATAAAAATAAAACAGTTTACCGAGTGTCACGGAAAGAACACTCGGTTAAGAGTGAAGAGTACCATGTGGAGGGAAATTGGGCCGAGAGCCGACTTTTCCGAGTGTTTTCTCTGCGGACACGTGTCATGAACTCTACCGAGTGTCAATGTTTTTACCGAATATCCCCAAGTGTTTTTTCGATCACTCGGTGTAGGTTACAACACTCTTTACCGAGCGTCCAATCCAGTAGTGAGTTGGTGGAGCGGGGAGCCGGAGAGGTGGCAGTTTTTGATTGGAGACTAGAAGTGAGGCGGGCCCACCCCATGAAAATCAGGGGTGGAGATTAATTAGTGTTGGAGATGCCCGTATTTGTCCGTGCGTCTAGGATTATTGGCCGGATAACTACCAAAACACGCACTAAATGGATGGGAAATAGTGCACCGAGATGGATTAATTACCGTCCATAAAAGTGAAAGAAAAAGTTGACACAAGTTCCGAAAACGTTTCTAACATACTATAAAAGCTTTTGGTTTGCTTTGCAATGGACCTTTTTTTTTCTTTTTCTTTTTTGAAACATCAGGCGTACAAGTCACAGGGTTGAGCTTAATGTGAGCTGGGACTGGGAGCATCACATTCCTTGTGACGTGGGGAGGCGTGACGCGTCCAAGAATCAAATCGTGACGTGAGGATGGATCTCAATCTATGATTGATTGGCAAGCTCGTTGCCGTGTGCCGTGCACCAACATGCATATGTCCAGCTGGATCGCTGCCACGAGAGATGCGAGAGAAAAGGATAAACAGCGAGCGAGGTTAGGTAGGAGGAGCAGTGTCGACTAGTGGGAAAAGCGAGTGAGGAGAGCATCCCATTCCTCGTGCGTGGGAAGGAAAGCATCCCATTCCGTACGTGTAGCATTTTTGAGCCAGCTACCATGCATGTGCCTTTGTTGATTCGTCGTTTCCAAAAGAAGACAACTACGGGCACTCCATCACTCTGATTGCTCTTATGATAGTACCATTCCGGGAACCAACGCAACGCAGACGCAGCACACGGCGGCCGGACCGGATCAGCAATATATGTGTGCTGCACCCATCGTGCATAATACTCCAGTTAAATATACATACATATATACTTCTCCGCCGCCGGAATCATGGCGAAACAACTCAAACAAGACATCGAGTTCCTCTGGAAGTGGCGCAAGTACCTGCTGCTACTCGCCACGCTGGTCGCCAGCGTCACCTACGTAGCCGGCCTCAACCCGCCGGGCGGTGTGAGGTCCAAGGATGGAGGCGACACCCCAGAGCACCCCCCGGCGCCCGCGGTCTACCCGTTTCGCGTCGGCGACCCGGTGCTGGTGCACACCTACTCGCCTAGGTACAGGGCCTTCTTCTACTGCAACGCCGCCGCCTTCGTCGCGTCCCTGGTCATCATCATGTTCCTGCTGGACTGGCGCATCAGCGGCAACCGCGTCGGCCTCACCGTGCTCCGCTCCGCCATGCTGCTCGACCTGCTCGCCCTCATGGCCGCCTTCGCCGCGGGGAGCTGCCGCAACGTGGTCTCTGTCAGCTACGTCTCCGAGCTCTTCGCCCTCGTCTTGGCCTACGTCGCCATCCACGTCTACGTGGAAACACGCCGGTCGGACTCGTGTGCTTGGACGAGCGCCGCCGCCGAGGAGGAGAAGCGCCTCAAGGAGCGGCGCAAGTTCCTGCTGCTGCTCGCCACCTTCGCGACGCCGCTGACGTACGGCGCGGGGCTGGCGCCGCCGGGAGGCTTCTGGAGCGAGACCGAGGACGGGCACCGCGCCGGTGCCCCGCTGCTGCACGACGGGCCCTACAAGATCCGCTACCACGTCTTCTTCTACGCCAACGCCAACTCCTTCGTCGCCTCCCTCACCATCATCATGCTGCTCATGAGCAGGACGCTCAGCGGCCTCCTCGCCCAGTCCTACGCGCTGCCGGTGTGCGTCCTGGTGGAGCTGCTCGGCCTCATGGCCGCCTACGCCGCCGGCAGCTGCAGGTGGATCACCACCACCGTGTACATCGCCTGCCTCGTCGGCGCGGTGTTCCTATACATCGTGCTGCAGGTCGTCATCGCAGGGTACGCCATGGGCACGTCCACGAAATGTCGTCAATACGTCTGCGGCATACTCACGTGCGACACGTACGTAAGCAATCAATCAAGCTCACACACGTACGTACGGTCCGATGATTTCAATAATTATTACTCCCTCCATGGTGATTTAAACTAAGCGCTCTTATATTAGTTTACAGAGGGAGTAATTAATTAATTATATTATAATCTTAAATATTATAGGGAAAGGAAGCAGGGTGGCACGCCGTCGAGTAATGCTAGTATTAATAATGCCTTGCAAGAAGAAGAAGAAGAAGAAGTAGTACAAGAGGGAGGTGACGGCGGCGGCGGCGACCGAGTTGGCGACGGAGAGAAGGTGGAGGAGTCGCGATCTCTCCTGCTGCTGCTGGCGACGCTGGCGGCGACGGTCACCTACCAGGCAGGGTTGAGCCCACCGGGCGGCGTCTGGCCGGAAGCGAAAGGGCATCTAGATCACATAGCGGGGAACCCGGTGCTCCAAGACATGCACCCCAAGAGGTACAAGGCATTCTACCACTGCAACACGGCTGCGTTCGTGGCGTCGCTGGTCGTCATCGTCCAGAGCAAGGAGCTGAGCTCGGGCGCCGTCGTCAGGCGCGCCGCGCTCAACACGGTCATGATACTGGACCTGTTCGGCCTCATGGGCGCCTACGTCGCCGGGAGCTGCCGGGATAACACCACCACCATCTACGTCGCCGCCTTGGCCATCGCCGTCTTCGTCTACTCCATCGCCAAGGTTGTGGCGTACTCGGCTCGGGGGCGCCAGACCAAGCTGATTAAATGGGTGCAGCGCCAGTCCAAGAAGCTTGCAGGGTGGCTCAACTTCTCCCAGCCCGGGCCCGGGAACCCTGACGATCTGGAGAGGAAGCGCAAGTTCTTGTTGCAGCTCGCCATCCTCGCAGCCACCGTCACGTACCAGACCGGGCTGAATCCGCCGGGCGGGTTCTGGACGGAGAGCGACGGGGACGCCGGCGACCCGATCCTCCTCGACCACTACGGGGTGAGATACCAAGTGTTCTTCTACTGCAACGCGACCGGGTTCATGGCGTCTGTCGCTGTCATTCTCCTCCTAGTGAACCAGACGCTGTCACAGCAGGGCATTCGGAGCAACGCGCTCCACGTCTGCGTCATGATCGGGCTGCTGGGCCTCATGGGTGCCTACGCCGCCGGCAGCTGCCGGAAACTGCACACCTCCATCTATGTCTTTGCGCTCGTGGCGGCCGTGCTCGCCTTCCTCGTCCTGGAGATCGTAATTTACTGGCTCGCCGCCCGCGACAATTGGTCAGATATGCTGACGTGCCTTCCTGAGTGGCTGACGGGGCTGTTCAAGCCGCTGTCGACGGGGCCGGGGCCGGGCCCGGGCGGCGGCGGCAAGAACAAGAGCAAGGAGGTCTCCGCCGCGGATAAAGATAAACTGGGGAGCGAGAGGTACCTGAAGCGCAAGTACCTGATGCTGCTCGGCATCCTCGCGGCGAGCGTGACGTACCAGGCGGGTCTCGCGCCTCCTGGCGGCACGTGGGGCGACGACGATACGGCGTCGCCGCCGTCGCCAGCGCAACCGCCCAGCATCGCCGGCAACCCGATCCTGCTTGACTTCAACGCTGCACGTTACCAGGCCTTCTTCTACTGCAACGCGACGTCGTTCGTGGCCTCCGTCGTCGTCATCATGCTGCTGCTGCAGCGCACCCTGAAGAAGCGGCAGCCCGGTGCGTGGCTGCGGGCGATGCAGACCACTGTGGTGCTGGACCTGCTGGGCCTGCTGGGCGCCTACGCCGCCGGCAGCTGCAGGGACTGGGAGACGTCCGCCTACGTCATCGCGCTCGTCGCCGTCGTGGTCGTCTTCATCGCGCTGCACGTGCTGCTGTCGTTCGACGCCGTGTTTAACAGGGCCGCCAAGCTCATGCCCAACAAGTACTTGGGAGGAGGCAACGATCTTCAGCCCAGGAATCCCGATGTGGACAATGCCTAGTTGTGGCATGTCTTTTTTTCTATTATTATTTGAACTAGTAGAACGCCCGTGCGTTGTCACGGGCTTTAAAAAATAAAATATTATTCACGAAGCTAAATTAACGGAAAACAATGTCGTCTTAGCGAACACACATCTTTTCTTCTAACAATCAGCTCAAAGAAAATATGTTCTTTAGCTGGAATTGGTTGTGGTTTATTCATTCATCTTGGCACAATCCGAATGCAAAGATCATGAATACAACCCAGCGGGTACCTGACCCAAGCTTTACATAACGCGTTCGCACAACCCTCCTTCGCTAGCCGATGAGCAGCTCCATTAGCTGAGCATTTCACCCATGTCATCCTGAACTCCTCCCTTGATCGCATGCACTCCTTTAACTCCTTCACAATAGGCCCATAGATTGAAAGATCTATCCATTTATGAGCTTCTTAACTTAGCGGCAACTGGTTTTCAGTCTGTCTCTAAGATAAGTTTTGCCACATCCAGTTCACATGCAACCTGAGCAGCCCGTCTACACATGTTGAGTTCAGCCAATTCAGGGTCCGTAGTGAAGGAGAAAAAATGGCATGCCTCCGCCTGAAAAAGTGGCATTCTATAATAACAGTGTTATTCTCATGCAAATATAGTATTCTCAAGAAAGGATTGTATACCCAATAGAACAGCCACCTTATACGCGCCTTATTTCATAAAACAACTTCAAAAAGGATCACCATGTATCCACTGCTAGTGGTGTCAATAAAAAGAGCTCTTTTTCCTTACATCAGTTGAGTTAATACTTTGATCTCTACCAACTATAAGCACAATAACTATATTTAAAAACAGGAAAATCTGTTATCCTCATCATTAAATAATCAGTAGAAAAGCAGAGGACTAAACACAAATAATTGGACATGAATGTTAAATATCATTTTTGTTAATGTGCAAGTACATCCAACATCTTAATGTGTAAGTACATCAAACATGTTTGAACAAGCGGGAAAATTGCAGAAACATAAGAACGATGAAGCATAGAGCTTCATTTTTACAACAGCCTGAGCATGTTTCATTAAAGAGTAACGGAAACATTACAGAATTGAAATTTGGGTATTGTATGCTTCGCCATGATATGCATCAACTTCAACAAAAGAAAAAGGATGACAATATTTTCATTATGATCAGTGGTGAAAAAGCGATGACCCCTCAACTACTTCCTCTAGGATCAAACAAAGTACTATTACGCAGCAAAAGTGATTTGTTCCAGTTTTCCATACTTGTTCCTAATTCCTATCATGGAATCACTGCACGATGCATTGCACTAAGCACCTTTGTGATATGGACATGGGCAGCTGCAAAGATCAAGGAACTAATTTCCTAAAAGAATAAATAAGATGTACTCTAGTAAGCCTGTGGAAGTCCACACAGAAAAATAAAAAAGTTCGCTTCAGTAAGCCGATAGAGATTGACGCGCTTGGTGACATAACTACCACAACCAAGGATTCCATGGATTTGTGTGATAATATGCTCATAGCTTAATTATACTCCTTAGAATATGTCCCGAACATTTTGTTGAAGTACCTTGTGGGCAACAACAATGACAATGACAATGGAATTAAATTCTCTCGCAAACAACCTGACTTGTATATACTGATTGTAAATTAACCTGAACTTCAAGAAATCATCAAAGCAGAAGTGGCTTCCCTCCCAGCCTCCCAGGATCTCTCTCTCCCTCCCTATCTCTCAATCCTAGACCATACATCGTTTTCAAGAGAACAAAAAAGACTCCCTCTCTCCCTCCCTATACCCTTTTTCAGTGTTGAACACAACTAAATGGAAATTCTTGTGTACCCCCAGGACATCAAAACCAGAATACTGCAATGCAAAATAAAGGGAAGTTGATAGGTCACACCACTCAAATAAATAGTGGTATATTCTCTCATCACCAATAGGCACGATGCAAAGAATAGATAAACATTTTCTCTCAATTGTGTGTAAATGATTACCTTTTCTACAACAAAGAAAAATAGGAAGTGAAAATTTTGACATCAACCACTTGAACGAATTCATAAAATTGCTTCACCAAGTAGTCGCTCTTTACCATATTGCTCATCTTCTCCTCATTGTCAACAAAGTACTTGCTTGTCACTCCCTTCAGCTGATATGATTGAGCCCGGCATAACATGCAGTTGCTGCTCCCTTGAAAACCAAAAATCATCTTCTTTTAGATACAATTAAATTCAGAAGATATTATACAATGATAAAGATTACTTCCTTGAATACAAGAACATAAGAGTATGGAAGAAATAATTCATAACCTTGTGGAGAAATAAAGGCCTGAAATGGTTGTATAGCTTAAAATTGTCATTTAACAAATACACTCAGAAGAAAGAATTGGCTAGAGAGCCTATTCATCAGATAAATTGGGATTTACTAAATAGTACACAAGTGAGTAAATTGCTTCCAGTACACAATCAGTAAATTAATACGTGTAACCAAAAAGATCTGATGTAATGAGAGAAAACTTAAAAGCCTAACCTGGGATCGGCCAAATATTCAAAAATTAGGATCCCACAAATCCTAAAAATACTATGAATTGGGACCAAATATGATGTGGAATCATGTACAGACTCAATGTCTTTTGGGTCACAAATAAGATGATGTTGTGGACAATTGTTGCAATCCCAATCTAATACAATTACAACCGAACCAATAGTGAAATGATGCAAATGGATTTACCTGAGTACATGTACAACCATAGGTAAAAAAAAACCATTCTCTAACAAAAGGAAATAAAAATCCAATCGCGCAGAGCTGGGTACAATACTATCTGCTGCATAACTAAAAAAGCATCAAATAGTAGTTTTAGTAATACATATACACTATTGATTAACAGACACAATATCACTCAATCTTTCCACGTACAGTTGCTAGCAACTGTCATTTAGTGAAGATGTGGTAATTGTGGTGTTAGTAGAAAATTCAAAAGAATAGTGCATTGATGTAGTGCAAGTTTCTTGAGGCCAATATAATAGCTTTGAAGATTTCCTACACCAATCTTGCTCTCATGGCATTCAAGACGGACTATTTAGATGAAGCAAGAGCAACCATGTTCTGTAAGCGAAAGATATATCAGCTTCACAAAGGTATGAAGAAAAAGAACTGGAGTTGTTTATAGGCTATAGGTTGGAACTGGGAGCACGGTACACATACTAATAATGCAGCAAGGCGCACCAGATGAGCAAAAGTAAATATCAACCAGGCACAATGTTTGCCATGAGGTTTACTAAATGAACATGAATTGTTTGTTCAAGCATGAACTTCGTTCTTCATAAATGATCAGCCAAAATCAAACACGAAATCACAATCTAGACAATTGCTTTGCATGGTTCTTCAAATAAAATTTCATAGCTGCACATAACAGAACATTGGGACATGAAATAAATCTGACAAAATGAAGAAAAAAGAACATCAAATGTGGCCCGGTGAGTAATGATAACCTCATAATATCATGTTATGACTTTCTAACACATGTATTGTTCACTATAAAAGTTCATGATTTTTTTGTTGTGCAAACCACATCAAAACATGATTCATCATGAAAATTTACAGTGATCAAGCATACATCACTATACAAGTTACACTATGGAAGTTAAACAAATACTACAGTATAAAAACATTGTGAGAATAAAAGCATTGCTACATTCTAAAGCTAGTCCAGCCATAACAAATGAGATTTCCATAACAATGATAAATGAACTCTTAATAACTTGAACACTTAAAAAACTCTTAATAAATCAATGACGCTTTATATGCATCATCTCAAATTGCTTTGCATGGTTCTTCAAATAAAATTTCATAGCTGCACATAACGGAACATTGGGACATGAAATAAATCTGACCAGAAGAAAAAGTACAGCAAAAGGTGGCCTGGTGAGTGGTGAGTAATGATAACCTGTTAATATCATGTAGTTTAGCTTTGCCATCACGCACATGAGGACTGGAGGAGTGTTGCCTTTAGAGCCAGCCATGACGGACAGATGGATATAAGCTAGCTCTGATTTGCAATAGGAGGGGAGCAGCCTAGTGTGATACAAATATGTCCACCATAGGAGAATCTCATAAACTGAGACAGCCAAGGAGCCATATTCGTCATCGTCAAGAACCTCCTTTGCCCTGTCAAACTGTGGTGTCGAGCTTGGAGGCAGAGTGGCGAATGGCCAGAGTGGTGCCCTCCTCCAGGAACAGGAACGACACAAGCAAAAAACTCTCTGAACACATTTGTGAATGATGGAAAATATATCACACTGAATTTTATCTAAAATTCCCCTTAGTAGTAACAACAACAGATGTGTTCAAGGAGGTGTTGCTTGTGTCGTCCCTGTTCCTGGAACGACAAAACCAAGAACTCTCTAAACATATTTGTGAATGATGGAAAATATATAATACTGAATTAATAAACACCCCATGGAAGTAAAAAAGCAAGCAAGCACATCATCTATGGGTCTATGGGGAAAAGGCTATCCAGCAACACTGACCCCAGACCGGGCCAGCAAGATGAGTTGCCCAGAAATAGAGGGAACCCATTGTCTGTTGTCAAACAGAAAAGAAAAAAGTTCAAATCAGAGCACGTCACCCGTGATAAGAAGCTAAGTGTCTTTTCCACTTAATATGACACAAGTTATACCGTAGAAATACAGGAAAACAATACATTTAAGATTCAGTAAATGTGGCACATATATTGCCACTTGAGAGTCAGAACTAAATAGCAAGAGTTTTTGATACCAATGGTCTCATTTTGACTGACCAAACCAAACTGAATGTTATAAGCAACGGATAACAGAGCACCAAAATTCAATCACAGACCGGGTTGTTTCTTGAATCTTGAAAGGTTTGTGCTTACAGGTAAGGAGGACAAATCTCAGACATGGCGATGCCGACGAACCAGGTGAAGAAGGAGACGATGACCCAGCACCACACGGGGCTGGCCGGCCCTTACTGGAGGATGCTATTGTACAACGGCGTGATCTCCGTGAAGAGCGTCATCGTGGAGAAAGAGATGACCTCTGCAGCACCTGCAACAAAAGATCTCCATCTCTTGAGACAACAGAAAAGTAAGACTGGCAAAACGAAATGCAGTTCGCAAGCCAGTCATGCATGATCACATCACGCTTCTACAGAGAAGCAAAATAGCCAACGCCGCCATAATTTTACCGAAACACGCAATGTAACCAGCATCTCCACAGGCGTCAAATTCTCTTTGCCGCTGCCGGTGAGCCAATACAAAGTCATTTTGTAGGTAGAAAAAATGGAAGGAAATGACAACATACATACCATCTCCCCTCCACGGTTCTTGCTTGTAGCCGAGCTTGTTGAGGCGCTTCTCACCGGAGTCTACCTCAATCTGGCACATCGCTACTCTCCAGGCTCGGACCACCACATCGATATCCTTCTCCTCTGCCCCAGCACGACGCCACCGTTGCCCCTGCATCTCCACCCAAGCGGTGACGCCCCAGCCGCTCCACCCCCTCAGCGACGCGGCAACCGCGCTCCCATCCTCGGTGCCCGCAACAAGAGTTGGCGGCTAGGGTTAGCTGCAGGTGGGAGTGGCGAGGAGGTGTCGGGGATTGATGGGGGAGAGAGGGGTGGAGCCGCGATGTTGCGGCCGACGCGAGGGCCGGATGGCGTTGGCCGGAATCAGAGGCGGGGGCGGGGGTGGCGGTTCCTCTCGGATCTCGGCGGCGGCGAAAGGCTCCGCTGGGCGTACTTGACGATCTAACGAGGAAACAGATCGAGGGGAGTCGAGGGGAGCACGAGCGTCGGGTGGGAGCCTCGTTCGATTTTTTTTCGTCCGGTTTTTCCATCGATCAGTACGTGGGAGCCCCTTTGGCCGATTTTTCCAGCTGGTAGCGCGATGGATAATAACGTGGGAGGTGGGAGGTCCGAGCGTCCGGTTTTTTACCTGGTGGGACGGAGGACGAAAAAAAACCAGATGGGAGGTGAGAGGGATGACGAAAAAAAAACCGAGGCAAGAAGCTACCAACTGCCAGATATGGTTCTTGTATATATAGCGTCGTATCTAGTGAATCCGGCATAGTTCGTGCATCCATGTATCCATCGACTTCTCAGCCGGTCGATCAGCATCTGACGCATAGGATCAAAATTATCACAATAAGAAATTAGGATGAACACGGAATAAGAAATTAGGATGTGTGCTTGACGGAGGGGGTTATTAGCAAATTAGCAGGCTGGATTAGGAGCAGCGGCGGGCGTGTTTTTGTAAAATTGTGATAATTTTGATCCTATGCGTCAGATGTTGATCGGCCGGCTGAGAAGTCGACGGATACATGAATGCACAAACTATGCCGCATTCACTAGATACGACGCCATATATATATATATATATATATAGAAAGTCTATTCATCACCCAGGGTGCAGAATAAGTTATTCTTCACCCGAGATAATCTTACGACCGTTTCATAAATAAATTACATTTGGAATACAAATAGTTACATTTATATTCATTCACTAAGTAAAATTTGATATAAGAAAACAAAAATATAGGTCATAAGACCAGAAAAATTGCATTTTATGTCTATTTTATGCTATGTTTTTATGATTGTAATTTTACGTGACATAAAATATTTTTTACGGTGATTTTATATTTCTTACGGTCTCTTTTTACGTATGAAATAAAAAAAAATTACGGAACGTAAAATTACGGTGCATTGATGTAAAAATAGAGGGGGGTGAAGAATAAATATTCCTCACTCAGGGTGACGAATAGCGCGACCCTATATATATATATATATATATATATATATATATATATATATATATATATATAAGCAAATTGATATTTTTGGCTTCGGTGATTTTATCTTCTATTTAAGATATATACGCGAGGTGGTACTAATTCAGGGACCTCCTATGGCAAATTCGGTCGCTCACGAGATTGCTACGCATAGTTTTGAGAACAATTTTTCGTGTAATTGGGTCGGTGAACCTCCAGACTTTATTCTCGATCTTCTCGAGATCGATGCAAGCCTTATTTGATTTTCAATAAAGTAAGTCACGATGGCGTTTTCCCTCAAAAATAAAATAAAATCGGGGACCTCGTATGTATTCTTGGTTTGGTCGTCTCGCTCGGCGCCAGGGCTTCAACCCTCCCCTCGCCAGGGCTGTGGCCTAACAAGTCCGGCCATGCTATGAGATAGTACCACCCTGCTCCCTTAAATCCAAACTCATCGATTTAAATACGGCTGCAAGTTAAAATTAATAAGCCGCATAGAGGACCAATAGACGTTCGTGAGTCGTTAGAGAATCAGCAAGACGCGTTTCTCATCAAGAATCAGGAAACGGAGAGATTTCTAGATCAGAAACTGTAACTACAGAGATGAGATATCACTGGAGGCGGGCACCGGAAGAGACCTGCTGCGCCAGAGGTGGTGGCCGGGCCATGATCGACATCGTCGTCATCGATCAGCATGACCTACACGCAGGATGCCCTCTAGAACCTCTAGAACAAACCTACCATCAACAGGCAACAATCCGATAGGCAACAGAAAGAAAGTGAAAGAATAGCTACTTTTCTTACTTATGTTTCTGATCAATAGAAAAGAGTTGAAGTCCTCAAGTTCAAGGCCTTAGAGTTATAAGGGAATTACGTGGAACCTCTCTTTTCAATAAGCATTCTACCACTAACTATGCGCCTGACTATGGTTTATCAACTCTTACCTTTTGGTACGAGAACGGATGGTCGGAGGTTTAAGGATACATAGGTAGTGCCAGACTTCTCTGATTTCACTGGTAGAGGGTCTGATTTTAGCTTATTAACGTACAAAGACTATGTTAAGATTAGTATAAAGAAGGGGTCTTTCTATAAGCTTCACCAGAGAAAGCCTATCTTCTCGGACATCCTGTAATCAATTTGGATCAGGCAAAAAAATCGTAGATAATGAGCACGTACTTGCGTCAGTAAGTTCAGAATATGTGTGTGTGTGCAGCACCGCCGCCTCGCTCCAGGAGTTCTTGGGCGGGAGAGCAGGCGGCTCTGGCTTCTTGAGGGGTGACGGCGAGAGGGGTTTGCAAACCTCCTCTCGGTAGTTAGTACAGAATCTACTGTAATATGGCTTCAGAGGAACATGGCCCAGAAATAGCACAGAACTATCTTGATAAGCACGACGTCCACAATCACATAGAGTACCAATCAAAGTGAAATAGACCAAGATGCTTGCTTTTTTTTGTAGTTGGATCTGAAAAGCAGCTGAGCCTGGGCATAATGATCACATATGTCACACCAAACTTCGAATCGTCCCCAATGTTCACTTCACACCATGTTAATCGCGAAAAAAGAACTACGAGATACTTATGTAGATACTCACCTAGCGATTCTGAAGCCAAGAACTCTATCAGCACAAATGTGATTGATCGGAAGATGATTATGTCCCAAGAGAAAGAGAGTCCAAACAGAGTCGGTGATAGCCGAAATGAATTTCGAGGGGAGGGGGGGATGTATATGAGGGATCATTATTTTCTGGCGGCGCCGACAGTAAGGTCGACATCGGGTACAAGGGGTACAACCTCAGAAGGACGGGCCTAGCATCAGCTTCATCATGCACGAGTACAAGATTAATTATTCTCCATAGCTCACGGACACCATACTTGCCCACATCAAGGTCACCAATAATGCAACGAAAAGGATGGTGAAGGTGCTGGTTGCGACCCCTGCTGATCACCAGTTTGTTCTCCCAGTCCAAGAGCAGTCGGGTCTGAATTAGGCCGCCACCACGATCACAAGTGGCGAGGAATTGAACGTTGCGCAACTGGTTGCATTTCCGCCATAGCGAAGCATAGACATTGATGGTTACATTTTCTTTTGGGTAGTTTAGCTTTGATTTATGATTGTGCCAGCCAGTTTGAAACTTCAACTAATACTAGGAGTGACGCCCACCATCATTACAAATCCGTGGAGTTACAAGTCGATGTGGGGAGGGGTTCGCAAAGCGGCATGCTACAGTATGATGACCAAGCTCATTGTCTTGGGATTGTTCATATTCGTCGTGAATAGTTAAACACCATGACCATCAGCGGTGATGATGGTGAAGAGGAGAGTTCGCAACGCGGGTCGCTAGGGCGGGCGAGGTTTAATTAGGAAATAAGAAAGCAACATTCGTGTGTTTTTTTTCTCCATAGAAATGCATAGGCGTTCAACTATGCATCTCTTTGGGACAAATGCATGCGTGTATGCGAAAATCCAACTCTGAGCTCGGGCTCAGCTGTTCCCGCTGATGAAAAAAATAAAAAAAACCTACTAGAAAAATTCAAAAATTTCCAATTTTTTTTATGTGGTAGATATTTTGATGCGTGAGGTTCGCTCCAAATTTCAAGTTATTTGGACATCTGAGCAGCTCTCGGCAAAAAAGACAAATCGGGTCAGAAAAGTTCGTGAACAGTAAACCTTTTTTACATACCCCGATTTGTCTTTTTTGCCGAGAGCTGCTCAGATCTCCAAATAAGTTGAATTTTGGAGCGCTCCTCACGCATCAAATTACCTACCACACAAAACAAAATTGGAATTGTTTGAATTTTTTTAGTATTTGTTTTGATTTTTTCGTCGGCGCGGGTGAAGATGCACCCGAGAGCCGAAACACCGCTCTCGCGTGTATGCTGCTTTAACAAAATGAGGATTAAGCTGAATGAAAATTTTGGTTCATACGAATCTTGATAGTATCACTTGATTATATCAAACATGCAAACATCATTGTTCTCCTATTGTACAACACGAGTCCATAAGATAGAGATATAGAACGGGCGAGATTATTTTTGTCCGGTGGACACCATGAGTCCATAAGATAGAGATATAGAATGGACGAGACTTTTTTTGTCCCGTTGCAACGCACAGGCATGTTTCCTTATACACACACAGTAATAAAGCAAGGTGATATTCTTGGTTTCGTCCCGTTTAGTTAATTTTATATTTAAAATACTAGCAAAAAAAGCCCGTGCGTTGCTATGGGAACAAAAATAAATAAAGGTTCATTTTAAATCTTATTGTCAGTAAGGCTCTCATTATCTTATAATGATGCATAACCCTCCACTTGGCATTGTAACATTGCCACAGTATGTTTTTTTGCGAATATGCAAAAGTCACGCGTACCTATCCATTGATATAGCGGGAGAAGAAAAGTTAGAAATACATATATGGATATAGCGGGAGAAGAATATCATTACACCATGATGCAACGCTTGAATACATATAGCCCGTCAGAAAAAATATACATTAATTCAAGCAGTCAATTCCCATTGATCTCACAGGCCTACGATTCGGCGTCTTTATTTGCAATCTTGCACACTCTAGAGGCTCTTCCCTCAATTCTCTTTTTCCTGCTTTGCAATTGAATGATTTTTGTTCTTTTCTTTGCTTTGCGATTGAATGAATATGTAGGAAGAAATCATCGAGCTCGTACCGGCGTACGTACGTTTCAGCGTATGCATGCATGCACATGCACGTTCTCAGCACAGCGCGCTTCCTTTCTTGTCATTGCATGCACGTAGGTACGTTTCCTCCTTTTTTTTGGCTCGGATGGGAGTTGACCCGTGTAGCACTCCCGGGCGCGTTTAGTCAGCAACGACGGGTCGGCTCACCCATCCGCCGGATGCGCGCTGCAGCAATTAAGAAAACGCATCGTGCTGCCCTGATTTCAATTAGCACACGCACTTAACTAAAAGGGGACTGCTACGCGTCCACCGGCGGACGTGTGCTATACGTACACCACCTCGATGGCCGTTGGATCTACGTGCAGGCAGTCGATCGATCTCCTGCCACGTCTCGTTTGTCTTCTCCCCCACTCATTAATTCCTGCAACAACGGCTTTGTTGCAGAAACAACTGCTTTGTCCCGGCCTCGAGCTTTGTCCCGGCCTCGACAGATCCGCGCCATGCAAAGATCTGTAAGGGAAACACCTGTAGAATATTTTTTGCAACAAAGATCGTGTTGCGGAAACACCAGTAGAATATTTTTTGCAACAGAGTTTGTTATATAATATTTTCCGCAACAAAGATCGTGTTGCGTAAACATCTGTATAATTCTTTTTTGCAACAAAGTTTGTTATAGAATATTTTCTGCAACAAAGATCATATTGCAGAAATGTTTGTAGAATTTTTTTACAGTAGAAATCATGTTGCGCTCATGTTTCTGCAACAAGGACCTCGTTGCAAAACTTTTTTCCCTGATATTTGCAACATGAGGCTTGCGCTCATGCTTCTACAACAAGGGTCTTGTTGCAAAAAAACCGTACCATTTTTTCTTTGATATATGCAACATGAGCTTAATTCTGCAACGACGACCTTGTTGTAGAACTTTTTTGGATCATTTTTTCCCTTCGATCTATGTAACACGAGCTCTGTTGCAGAGAGATTTCCACAGCAAGAGTCGTGTTGCAGAAAATCTTTCCAAAAACACGGCCATGGATAGGCACGCGAGTACGGCTGCGGGTGAAAGGGTACGAAAGAAGCATGTGCAGATTGATGAGGCACGTGTCAGATGGACGAGGCGGCGGATCATTCCTTAGGATCCGTCGGTTGAATCAAATCTTTTCCCTAACTAAAAAGAGAGGATGAGCGCGATGCGATTTTAGCCGTGACTAATCCAAGTCCAACACGTATACGTATGTACGCTGTATGTTTCGCTACCTCTCCTGATTCATTCGCTAGCCGCGGTCTCCTGGATCAGATTGATGTCGCGCTGCTGCACTCATATTGCTTTAGCAGCTGATTTTTTAAAATTGAATTTTGCTGATTTTCATGCATACCTTGTTAATCTAGTCTTCGAGCAGCTTGCTTATTTTCCAAACTCGAAAGCAAATAAAAATTGGTGAACTTTGCTATAATAGCGAAGTGAGACTATTAGTTCCGTAAGGACCACGTTTCTAACACAACACGTAATATAGCTCAGTTGGCTCACTAGTAGAAAACAGGGTACTAGTCCCGGTTCCAGAGGGCCTTTAGTCCCGGTTCTGAAACCGGGACAAAACAAACGGGACTAATACCCAAAACCTTTAGTCCCGGTTTGCTTACGTACCGGGACCAAAGGGGCTTCACGTGGCCGCTGCGGGGCGCCCAGGCAGGAGGACCTTTAGTCCCGGTTGGTAACACCAACCGGGACCAAAAGGCGGCCACGCATCAGCAGCTCGCAGGCGTTGGGGGTTTTTTTTGGAGGGGGGGGGGGGGGGGGGGGTTTAGGGGTTTTGGAGGGTTAATTTAGGGGTTTCATATTGTGTTAGCTAGCTAATAGAGAGAAGTGACCTCTCTTTCTCCGTGCTTGGTCGACGCTAGCTACTATACATATAGAGAGAACTCGACGCTAGCTAGTAAGCAAATGAAGGAAACCATTAATTACACAAGATCGTCATGAACATATATATAGAGAGAAGTGACATCTCTTTCTCCGTGCTTGGTCGAACAACAAGTGTTCGTATATCTATCCGACGCTACTACATATGTACAATATAACATCTCTTACAATCTAACACCTAAGATCCATTTGCAATTTCACATGGTATTCTCCGTGTTCAGGTATGACGTGGTCAAGAAAGAATCCCGCCAATTTCTCTTGAATTAATTGCTCGTATGCGATCATGTGGTAGGAGTTCATCCCGCATCTGCCAGATCTAATTTAAAGAAGGGGGTCAATACATATATATGAATGAAACTCAACACAATTGATGTTAATATATAAAATTAAATTGTGAATATTGTTTACGTACTTCAAATTGTTTCTCAGAGAAGCCCCGCTCAGAGGTCGAGTGGCGAATGAACTCGCATACGTAGTATCCACATAAATGATTTTCGGGTGCCTGGTACCAGCACTTTACGAGAATAGAGTTCAATCAAACTGATAAGCAAGCATGATAATGGTATTGATGAAACTAGAATCAATGAGAGATGCGCGGAACTAGCTAGTAATACTTACTTTGGGGTGTGTAAATCGCAGCTCGTTGTTTAGACAGGGAACCATTCCGGTGAACTTTTTCCAAACCCTGGCAGGCAAAGAAAATGATTACTTGATATCAGGAAATGAACGAAAGTTGTCGATATGGTCCCGATATTGATTGAACTTACTTCTGGAGCATTGCAGTCATGTCCGCATAATACTCGGGATCTTTATGTCTCGAGTCTAAGACAGTTACTAATGCCCCGTCAAGCTTAATGGATAGCAGAATAAAGTGAAAGCTGCGCACGCATAACTCATCAATTACATTACTTAACCTCGAGTAAGCGAAACCGAATATGCACAAGACAGTAACACTCACTTGAATATATAAGGAAAGAGTATTTCCCTTTTGTTTTGATGTCTAAGGAACACTTCTAGCAAGTTGTCCTCAGTAACTTTGGCTCTCTTTTGTACCGACCATTCATTTACGGTATTTGGGCTAATGAACCCAATGTCATAGATCTGTTCTTTTTTGCATTCGACCATCTTCAATCTGCATAATATAGTGAGGATAATTATATATACATGCAATGAACGAGCTGAGCTAGAGACTTAATTATAGAAGTAATACTTACAGACAATAGCAAGTCATGAGTTGTTTGTCGAGGGCCTCTTGATTGTATAACTGAAATAACTCCACAAATTCAACAGGCAGCAGGTCGACTCCAATGAAGTCGTGCTCTTTTTTAATTCCGACAAACAAACTGTCGGTCCCAGACTCCCTGCAGGTTTCCATGTACCACTCATGCAATTTTTGCATCATCGTTGTTAGATGAGGATGATCAGGTTTGACGAGAGGCTTCCCGTGCTCATATCTAAAGTCCTCTGCTGCTACTACCTCAGTCATTTCAAACTGTGCATCATCGCCCACGTAATCACCAAGAGTGGTACCGGGCAGTAGCACCGGATGATTAGCGATATCGCTAGATACCTTGAGCGGGGGGCACGATTGCTTCTCCTGTTCGCCGAGCTGGGGAATTGTTTTCCCACTTCTTCATTTTTTGTCTCTTGCAGCACTGGAAGTACTTCCCGACCGCAGCGTTTCATCATATGTCTTTGTAATTATGCGGTCATAGTTGGATAGCCGAGGCGGTGGTGGTCGCTTCAGGGCATGCAGAGTGCGCTTCGCTTTCACCGGATCTACCGTTTCCTTCGGAGGTGGATGTTTCCGTGCAAAATGGGCCTTCACTTCGGCTGCACTGATTTCAGCGCTTTCCTCTTCGGTCCTCTCATATGGTAACTTCGGAAGAGGCTTGAGGCTTGGACCAAATTTGTATTTCTTCCCGCCTATTGTACTGCTAGCCGCCGGAGCGGCGGCGTCGACTCTCTTCCGCTGTTGCTGACGTGCCGGAGGAGGCGGAGTGCCCTGACGCACCGGAGGAGGAGGAGGAGGAGGCGGAGTGCCCTGACGCGCCGGAGGAGGCGAAGGAGGAGGCGGAGTGCCCTGACGCGCCGGAGGAGGAGAAGGAGGAGGCAGAGTGCCCTGACGCGCCGGAGGAGGAGGAGGAGGTGGAGTGCCCTGACGTGCCGGAGGAGGCTGAGTCTGCTGAGGAGTCCAGTTTGGAAGCTTGATGTACTCCTTTCTCCATAGACAGGTACTCCTCAAAGCATTTTCCAGAAGAATAATCTCCTCTTCACCTGTAGGGTTGTCAAGCTCCAGCCCCTCAAATCCATCCATTATTTCATCCACCATCACAACAGCATAGCCATGTGGAATCGGACGGCAATGGAAAGTTCCCTCAGCTCGAGGAGGTACAACAGAGCCGACCGCCGCCTTGAAGGTCATGTTTTGGCATTTCGTCATTAGCTCGCAATGTTCAGCCTCCGTGATACTATCCACGGGGTAGCGAGGAGCCGTGAAATCAGGCTGAACGAGCTCCGTGGAAGCCACGCTGCTTCTCCGCTGAGATGGTGGGGTAGCTTCTGGGGCAGCGTCGAAGGAAGGATCTTCGTGCCGCTCAGATGGTTGGCCGGTAGCTCGCTGGCCGGTAGCTCGCTAATCTTGCACTGAGCTTCTGCATTTCGCTTGCTTCCTATTTCCTCTTTTCTCTCGGCTTCTATAACCACCGCTGTCGGGAAACCCATGCTTTCACGGAACGGAGCCTGATGTGCCTCGTGTTCGTCCAGGGTGTTCAGGATTCCCGAGGGCCTCTGTCAGCTCATCCTTCTCTCTGTCGGGAATAAACGTCCCTTCCTGCGCTGCCTTGATTGCTGCCTGAAGCTTCCTGAAGGGTATTGCAAGTTGCTTGTCCGTCCAAACACACTCCCCTGTTTCTGGGTCCAAAGTTCCCCCAACCCCGAAGAACCAAGTCCTTGAACGATCTGGCCAGTGCAATGTCGCTGGTTGGACATTCTTAGCAAGCAGGTCTTGCTCAGCTTTGTCCCACAACTGCCGGGCTTTGTAGTAGCCACCTGACCCCGTGTGATGGTGATACTTCTTCTTTGCAGCATTTTTCTTGTTTGTCAGTGACCATTTCTTACCCTTCTCCAATTTCTTGTAGGCCACAAATTCGAGCCATTGATCTCTTATCTTCTCATATCGACCGATGAATTTCGGAGTCTCCTGTTTCTCGACAAACTTTGTGTTCAACTCTTTCTTCCAGTTCCTGAATAGTTCTGCCATCTTCTTAAGAGAAAACGCCTTGACCTTTCGCTCTATAACTGGGTTATTCGAATCCTCCTCTCGCAGTAGGCTGAAATTTGTCATCAGCTCGGTCCAAAGACCATCTTTCAGTCTATCATGGACATAAGAAACTTCAGGGTCCTTATTATTCTTATTCCATTGCTGGGTGTTGATCGAGACATAGTCCCTAACAACAACTCCACACTGATGTACAAATGCGTCCTTGCTCCGCTTGGGAGCAATCGGTTGGCCATCTTTTGCGACTTCTGTGATCGTGAACCTTTCATCCGGGCGCAACCTTTTCTTCGGGCCTCATCTCCTTACCTCGTCGGACTTTGCAACAGTTGAGGCTCCCTCCTCCGTTCGGTCACCGGAGCCGTGATCATGATCCCCTTCCTCTGCCATCCGGTCACTGGAACCGTCATGATCTCCTTCCTCCTCCATTGTTGGATCACCGGAGCCGTCATCCTCTCCTTCCTGACCATCGGTGTCGTTGAGATACGACAAGGGATCACCTCCGGCGAGGATTATATCCCCCAACAACTGTTCTTTTTCTAAGTCTCTGTGATCCATAGTTTCTGCAAATATTACAACATGGCAATATACAAACATGAGATATGCAAATCAATACAAGGCAATGCAACAATACGATCATATAATATCACTAATACATCATCGAATAGTATCGCTAATACATCATCGAATATTATCATTAATACATCTGAAATATTATTATATAATATCACTAATACATATATAGTTGACGTCTTGCGGCGCAGGCGGTGGACACCCAAAGAGAAGGAACTATGACAGGATCATAGCTCGGGTGAGATCCCTGAAGAACCTGCCAGGTATTGGAGAACCTGGCGTCCAACGCAGCCATGTAGCGTCGGACGTGCTCGTCCTCCTCCCTGACATGGCGACGTACCACCTCCGCGGGGGCCGGTTCCCTCTGCACCGACAGTGGTCCACGCGACCGCCACCAAAGAACCTCCGGGTCGACGACGGGACCCTGATTCCTCACCAAGCTGGGCACCCCGGAAGGCAGCACCTCCCAGTGCCAGCCCGGCGGAGCCCAGTCCCGGACATGCTGTCGCCTCTCAAGCAGGTGGTCGCCAGCGCCGAGTCGACGACGAGGATGCGGGCCAGGCATCGTCGACGTCGAGAACTAATTCTACAACTATTTAAATTCCTACTATTTAATACACTTTAATAAAGATGATTGGATTTGACAACTATGACAATAATAACATATTTAACAACAATGACACATTTTCTACTTAAGCGATCGTCGGGGACTCCTCCCCGGTGATCGTCGGGGACTCCTCCCCGGCGATCCTCGGGGACTCCTCGGGTTCGCCGACTAAAACAACTAAAACTTTTTTACAACTAAAAGAACTAAAACAACAAATTAATAAAACAAACTAAAACAACTAATAAAACAAACTAAAACAACTAATAAAAAACTAAAACAGACTAAAACGCGGGCGAGGGCCGGGGTAGGCCAGCAGCGCCGACGCACGCGGCCGCGGTGGCCGCGGAGGAGGGGGCAGGAGCAGGGGGCAAGAGCTCACCGGCGACGACGGGCTCGGGGAGGAGGTGCGGGCGGCGACGACGGGGCTCGGGGAGGTGGCGCGGGCGGCGTCCGGCGTCGGGGGCGGCGACGACATCGACGAGGATGAGGAGGCACGCGGGGACGGGCTCGGGGCTACGGCGAGGTCAGGCTCGGGGGCGGCGGCGACGACGGGCTCGGGGGCGGCGATTAGGACGGGCTCGGGGGCGGCGGCGACGACGAGGACGGGCTCGGGGGCGGCGGCGACTGATACGTCTCCAACGTATCTATAATTTTGATTGTTCCATGCTATTATATTATCTGTTTTGGATGTTTTATATGCATTAATATGCTATTTTATATTATTTTTGGGACTAACCTATTAATCTAGAGCCCAGTGACAGTTTCTGTTTTTTCCTTGTTTTTTGAGTATTGTAGATAAGGAATATTAAACGGAGTCCAAACAGAATAAAATCTTCGGAATGATTTTTCTTGGACCAGAAGAAACCCAGAAGACTTGGAGATGAAGGCAGGAGACCTGCAGTGGTGTCACAAGCCACCAGGGCGCGCCCTAGGGGGGGAGCGCCCCCCTGGCTTTTGGCCCCACGGCAGCCCTCCTAACCGTATTCTTCGGCCTATAAATTCCCAAATATTCCCTGGATACCAAAAAGAGCCACAAAAAATACTTTTACGCCGCCGGAAGCCTCTATTCCCGTGAGATCCAATCTTGGAGCCTTTTCCGGTAATCTTCCGGAGGGGGATTCGATCACGGAGGGCATCTACATCAACTCCATTGCCCCTCCAATGATGCGTGAGTAGTTTACCATAGACCTTCGGGTCCATAGCTAGTAGCTAGATGGCTTCTTCTCTCTCTTTGTTCTTCAATACCATGTTCTTCATGATCTTCATCTAGATCTATCCGATGTAATACTCTTTTGCGGTGTGTTTGTCGAGATCCGATGAATTGTGGGTTTATGATCAGCTTATCTATGAATATTATTTGAATCTTCTCTGAATTCTTATATGCATGATTTCATATCTTTGCAAGTCTCTTCGAGTTATTGGTTTGGTTTGGCCAACTAGATTGGTAATTCTTGCAATGGGAGAAGTGCTTAGTTTTGTGTTCAATCTTGCGGTGTCCTCACCCAGTGACAAAGTAGGGGTAGCGAGGCACGTATTTGTGTTGTTGCCATCGAGGATAAAAAGATGGGGTTTTCATCATATTGCTTGAGTTTATCCCTCTACATCATGTCATCTTACCTAATGCGTTACTCTGTTCTTCATGAACTTAATACTCTAGATGCAGGCAGGAGTCGGTCGATGTGTGGAGTAATAGTAGTAGATGCAGAATCGTTTCAGTCTACTTGACACAGACATGATGCCTATATGCATAATCATTGCCTTGGATATCGTCATAATTATTCTCTTTTCTATCAATTGCTCGACAGTAATTTGTTCACCCACCGTATTATTTTCCTTCATGAGAGAAGCCTCTAGTGAAACCTATGGCCCCCGGGTCTATTTTCCATATTATATTTTCAGATCTATAAACCAAAAATACCAAATATACCTCGCTGCATTATTTTTACTTTTTTTTACTTTACGTTCTAGCAATTTATTATATCTATCTCTATCAGATCTCATCCTTGCAAGTAACCGTGAAGGGATTGACAACCCCTTTATAGCGTTGGGTGCAAGTGTTTGATTATTTGTGTAGGTACATCAGTTGGGGACTTGCTTGTATCTCCTACTGGATTGATACCTTGGTTCTCAACAACTGAGGGAAATACTTATCTACTTTGCTGCATCACCCTTTCCTCTTCAAGGGAAAACCAACGCAAGCTCAAGAATTAGCAAGAAGGATTTCTGGCGCCGTTGCCGAGGAGATCTACATCAAGCCTACCAAGTACCCATCACAAACTCATCTCTTGCATTTACATTATTTTCCATTTGCCTCTCGTTTTCCTCTCCCCCACTTCTAAAACGATTTTCAGAAAATACCAAAAAGATTTGCTATTTTATTCGCCTTTTTCTCGCCGGGTCTCTTTTTGTTTGCTTTGTTGGAAATATGCCCTAGAGGCAATGATAAATTGGTTATTATTATATTTCCTTGTTCATGATAATCGTTTATTATCCATGCTATAATTGTATTGATTGGAAACTCAAATACATGTGTGGGTACATAGACAAACACTGTGTCCCTAGTAAGCCTCTAGTTGACTAGCTCGTTGATCAAATATGGTTAAGGTTTCCTAGCCATTGACATGAGATGTCATTTGATAACGGGATCACATCATTAGGAGAATGATGTGATGGACAAGACCCAAACTACGAACGTAGCATATGATCGTGTCAGTTTATTGCTATTGTTTTCTGCATGTCAAGTATCTGTTCCTATGACCATGAGATCATGCAACTCCCTGACATTGGAGGAGTACCTTGTGTGTATCAAACGTCGCAACGTAACTGGGTGACTATAAAGGTGCTCTACAGGTATCTCCGAGGGTGTCTGTTGGGTTGGCATGGATCAAGACTGGGATTTGTTACTCCGTGTGACGGAGAGGTATCTCAGGGCCCACTCGGTAATACAACATCACAATGAGCCTTGCAAGCAATGTGACTAAAGTGTTAGCCACGAGATCTTGTATTACGGAACGAGTAAAGAGACTTGCCGGTAACGAGATTGAACTAGGTATAGAGATACCGACGATCGAATCTCGGGCAAGTAACATACCGAAGAACAAAGAGAACATCATACGGGATTAACTGAATCCTTGACATAGAGGTTCAAACGATAAAGATCTTCGTAGAATATGTAGGAGCCAATATGGGCATCCAGGTCCCGCTATTGGTTATTGACCGTAGAGGTGTCTCGGTCATGTCTACATAGTTCTCGAACCCGCAGGGTCTACACACTTAACGTTTGGTGACGATTAGTATAGTTGAGTTATTTTGTTGGTGACCGAAAGTTGTTCGGAGTCCCGGATAAGATCCCGGACATGACGAGGATCTCCGGAATAGTCCGGAGGTAAAAATTGATATATGTGATAATAGTGTTTTGATCTCCGGAAGAGTTCCGGAGTTCACCGGAAGGGGTTCCGGATGTTTACCTAAGTGTTCGGGTGCAGCAACACTTTATATGGGCCAAAGGGATAAAGCCCACGAGGTATTGGAAAGTGCAAAAAGTAGTTTTGCTGCCGCGTAAGCGGTACTACCGTTTTGTGAAGCGGTACTACCGCCCAAGCGGTACTACCGCTTGTGTGAAGCGGTACTACCGCCCAAGCGGTACTACCGCTTGTGTGAAGCGGTACTACCGCTTGTGCGCGGTACTGCAGGGATCCGAGTTGGACTCTTTCCCTGCGGGCCAAACCGACCTTGTGCGGGTAAACCGACCTGGAGGAGGCTTTTACTCCAAGTTTAGACCCCAAGGCTCAACATATAAATAGAGGGGCAGGGCTAGCACACGGGAGACATAAGATTGCCCCAAGCCGTGTGCCGGCAACCTCTAGTTCCTCCTACGTCATAATTTCAGTAGTGCTTAGGCGAAGCCCTGCTGAAATAGTTCTTCATCAACACCACCACGCCGTCGTGCTGCTGGAACTCTTCTTCTTCTCCGCTCCCTCTTGCTGGATCAAGAAGGCGGAGATCGTCATCAAGCCGTACGTGTGTTGAACGCGGAGGTGCCGTCCGTTCGGCGCTGGATCGTGCTTGGATCGAGGGACGACTTGCGATTTGGATCGCGGAGACGTTCGACTACATCAACCGCGTTACTTAACGCTTCCGCTTAGCGATCTACAAGGGTATGTAGATCCACTCTCCCTCTCGTAGATGCTCATCACCATGGATAGATCTTGTGTGTGCGTAGGAAAATTTTTGTTTCCCATGCAACGTTCCCCAACATGCTTGTGTTGCCATGTGCCTTCTATTTGCTTGCATCTTCGCTTGCTAAAAATCTATTGATATGGATCCTCATCCACTTGCTAATCTTTTCAAAATTACAAATTATGATGAACCAATTGCTAGTGAGTTGAGTGCACTTGATTATCTCTATGAAGTTTTGTTTGAAAATCATGAATCTGAAAATTTTGATGAAGTGTTGAAAGAAGAAAATTATAAGGTGATTCATGATAGACCCTTGATTGAAAAGCATGATTGCAATGTTGCTAGTATGAATTCTCTAAATATCCATGATGCTAATGATATGCAAAGCCACAAGCTTGGGGATGCTATGTTTCATGAAGATGATATTTTTTGTTCCCCAAGTTTTGATGAGCAAATTCATTATGATGATTGCATGCTCGTGCATCATGAAAAGAATGATTTATGTGACAGTTATATTGTTGAATTCCTTCATGATGCTTCTGAAATTTATTATGAGGGAGGAACATATGCTTGTAGGAATTGCAATAATATCAAGTTTCCTCTCTATGTGTTCAAAGTTTTGAAGTTATGCTTGTTTTGCCTTCCGATGCTAGTTGATTCCTGTTCCCATAAATTGTTTGCTCATAAAATACCTATGCATAGGAAGTGGGTTAGACTTAAATGTGCTTGTCATGAGATTCATGATGCTTTCTTGCATATTTCAATTACTACTTTTTATGCGAGCATCATTGAAATCGTTATGCCTAACTAGGGGCATTAAACAATAGCGCTTGTTGGGAGGCAACCCAATTTTATTTTCTGTTTTTTGTTTGTTTTTGTTTCTATTTTTGAGTGTTTTACACATTATTACCTCTGTAGTAATTGTGTTTTCTTGTTTAAATTAGTGTTTGAGCCAAGTAAGACCTTTGGGATGGTCTATGGTGTTTGTGATTTGATTTTGCTGAAAAAACAGAAACTTTTGCTCTCAGTCCAGGAATTTTTTGAAATTCACTGGAACGTGATTTTGATCTGACATTTTTACATAAGATTTATATACAAATTGCGCTGATTGTCCTAATTTTTCAGAATTGTTGGAGTGATGGAAGTATTCGAAGTCTATAGATTGTTACAGACTGTTCTGTTTTAGACAGATTCTGTTTTCTTTGTGTTGTTTGCTTATTTTGATGTATCTATGGGTTGTATCGGGGGGTATGAACCATGGAGAAGTTAGAATACAGTAGATATTACACCAATATAAATAAAGAATGAGTTCACAACAGTACCTAAAGTGGTGATTTATTTTTCTTATACTAACGGATCTCATGAGTTTTCTGTTGAGTTTTGTGTTGTGAAGTTTTCAAGTTTTGGGTAAAGATTTGATGGACTATGGAATAAGGAGCGGCGAGAGCCTAAGCTTGCGGATGCCCAAGGCACCCCAAGCCATATTCAAGGATACCAAAAAGCCTAAGCTTGGGGATGACCCGGAAGGCATCCCCTCTTTCGTCTTCAATCCATCGGTAAATTTACTTGAGGCTATATTTTTATTCACCACATGATATGTGTTTTGCTTGGAGCGTCTTGTATGATATGAGTCTTTGCTTTTTAGTTTGCCACAATCATCCTTGCTGCACACATCTTTTGAGGGGGACACGCTGAATCGTGAATTTATTAGAATACTCTATGTGCTTCACTTATATCTTTTGAGCTAGGCAATGTTTCTCTAGTACTTCACTTATATCTTTTTAGAGCACGGTGGTGTTTTATTTTATAGAAATTATTGAACTCTCGTACCTCACTTATATTATTTTGAGAGTCTTTAAATAGCATGGTAATTGGTTTAGGTTATGAATTTAGTCCTAATATAATGGGCATCCAAGAGGGATATAATAAAAACTTTCATATAAAGTGCATTGGATACTATGAGAAGTTTGATTCCTTGCATATAGTTTTGAGATATGAAGATGGTAATATGAGATTCATGCTAGTGAGTAATTGTGAATTGGAAGAAATACTTGTGTTAAAGTTTGTGATTCCCGCGGCATGCACGTATGGTGAACCGTTATGTAACGAAGTCGGAGCATGATTTGTTTAATGATTGTCAACCTTTGTGTGAGGGTCGGGAGCGCGCGATGGTTAACTCCTACCAACCTCTCCCCTAGGAGCATGCGTCTAATGCTTTGTTTCGATAACTAATAGACTTTTGCAATAAGTATGTGAGTTCTTTATGACTAATGTTGAGTCCATGGATTATACACACTCTCACCCTTCCACCTTTGCTAGCCTCTCTAGTACCGCACAACTTTCGCCAGTACATCAAACCCACCTTCCTCAAAATAGCCACCATACCTACGTATTATGGCATTTCCATAGCCATTCCGAGATATATTGCCATGCAACTTACACCGTTCCGTTTTTCATGACACGCACCATACTTTCATATTGCATATAGAGTCATATTTTGTTCTAGGTATCGAGTTGTAATTTTTGAGTTGTAAGTAAATAAAAGTGTGATGATTTTCATTATTAGAGCATTTGTCCCGTGAGAGAAAAGGATGATGGAAGCTATGAATCCCTCACAAGTTGGGATGAGTCTCCGGACTTAAAAATAATAAAAGAGGCCAGCAAAGCCCAAATAAAAAAAGAGGCCAAAGATGCATACCAAAATAAAAAAAATGAGAGAAAGAGAGAAGGGACAATGCTACTATCTTTTTCCACACTTGTGCTTCAAAGTAGCACCATGATCTTCATGATAGAGAGTCTCCTATTTTGTCACTTTCATATAACTAGTGTAAGTTTTCATCTTTTGCACAACCACTTAGTTTTCTTTTTGAGCTTTCATACACTTATAGCTCTAGTGCATTCGTTGCATGGCAATCCCTACTCACTCACATTGATATCTATTGATGGGCATATCCATAGCCCGTTGATACGCCTAGTTGATGTGAGACTATCTTCTCCTTTTTCCTCACAACCTCCACCATATTCTATTCCACCTATAGTGCTATATCCATGGCTCACGCTCATGTATTGCGTGAGAGTTGAAAAGGTTTGAGAACATAAAGTGTGAAACAACTGCTTGACTTGTCATCGGGGTTGTGCATGATTTAGATACTTTGTGTGGGGAAGATGGAGCATAGCCAGACCATATGATGTTGTAGGGATAACTTTCTAAGGCCATGTTATTTCGAAAGGACACAATTGCCTTGTTGGTATGCTTGAAGTATTACTGTTTTCATGTCAATATTAGACTTTTGTTTTGAATCTTATGGATCTGAATATTCATGCCACAATAAAGAATATTACATGGATAAATATGTTAGGTAGCATTCCACATCAAAAATTCTGTTTTTATCATTTACCTACTCCAGGACGAGTAGGAATTAAGCTTGTGGATGCTTGATATGTCTCCAACGTATCTATAATTTTTGATTGTTCCATGCTATTATATTATCTGTTTTGGATGTTTTATATGCATTAATATGCTATTTTATATTATTTTTGGGACTAACCTATTAATCTAGAGCCAAGTGCCAGTTTCTGTTTTTTTTTCCTTGTTTTTGAGTATTGCAGATAGGGAATATTAAACGGAGTCCACACGGAATAAAATCTTCGGAATTATTTTTCTTGGACCAGAAGAAACCTAGAAGACTTGGAGATGAAGGCAGGAGATCTGCCGTGGCGTCACAAGCCACCAGGGCGCGCCCTAGGGAGGGGGGGGCTGGCTTGTGGCCCCACGGCAGCCCTCCTAACCCTATTCTTTGGCCTATAAATTGCCAAATATTCCCTGGATACCAATAAGAGCCACCAAAAATACTTTTCCGCCGCCGGAAGCCCCTGTTGCCGTGAGATCCAATCTTGGAGCCTTTTCCGGTAATCTGCCGGAGGGGGATTCGATCACGGAGGGCATCTACATCAACTCCATTGCCCCTCCGATGATGCGTGAGTAGTTTACCACAGACCTTCAGGTCCATAGCTAGTAGCTAGATGGCTTATTCTCTCTCTTTGTTCTTCAATACCATGTTCTTCATGATCTTCTTGGAGATCTATCCGATGTAATACTCTTTTGCGGTGTGTTTGTCGAGATCCGATGAATTGTGGGTTTATGATCAGCTTATCTATGAATATTATTTGAATCTTCTCTGAATTCTTATATGCATGATTTCATATCTTTGCAAGTCTCTTCGAGTTATTGGTTTGGTTTGGCCAACTAGATTGGTAATTCTTGCAATGGGAGAAGTGCTTAGTTTTGGGTTCAATCTTGCGGTGTCCTCACCCAGTGACAAAGTGGGGGTAGCGAGGCACGTATTTGTATTGTTGCCATCGAGTATAAAAAGATGGGGTTTTCATCATATTGCTTGAGTTTATCCCTCTACATCATGTCATCTTACCTAATGCGTTACTCTGTTCTTCATGAATTTAATACTCTAGATGCAGGCAGGAGTCGGTCGATGTGTGGAGTAATAGTAGTAGATGTAGAATCGTTTCGGTCCACTTGATACGGACGTGATGCCTATATGCATAATCATTGCCTGGGATATCATCATAATTATTCGATTTTCTATCAATTGCTCGACAGTAATTTGTTCACCCACCGTATTATTTCCCTTCATGAAAGAAGCCTCTATTGAAACCTATGGCCCCCGGGTCTATTTTCCATATTATATTTTTAGATCTATAAACCAAAAATACCAAAAATACCTCGCTGCATTATTTTTACTTTTGTTTTACTTTACGTTCTAGCAATCTATTATATCTATCTCTATCAGATCTCATCCTTGCATGTAACCGTGAAGGGATTGACAACCCCTTTATAGCGTTGGGTGCACGTGTTTGATTATTTGTGTAGGTACATCAATTGGGGACTTGCTTGTGTCTCCTACTGGATTGATACCTTGGTTCTCAACAACCGAGGGAAATACTTATCTACTTTGCTGCATCACCCTTTCCTCTAAAAGGGAAAACCAACGCAAGCTCAAGAAGTAGCAACGACGACGAGGACGGGCTCGGGGGCGGCGGCGAGCTTCGGCAGCCTGTTGGTGTCGGGGTAGGGCGTCGGCGTCGGGGCGAATGGGAGAGGTTGGGGGAGAATTCGACAAGTCCCGCCTTATATGCGAACACCTTTGGTCCCGGTTGGTGGCTCCAACCGGGACGAAAGGCCAGGCCCCCTTTCGTCCCGGTTGGTGCCACCAACCGGGACTAAAGGTCTTTGGGCTGCTGAA
Source organism: Elymus sibiricus (assembly GCA_039707655.1). NCBI lineage: Eukaryota > Viridiplantae > Streptophyta > Magnoliopsida > Poales > Poaceae > Elymus > Elymus sibiricus. Next base: position 487,763,002 of record CM077671.1, read on the forward strand.
ATTGACCTTTAGTCCCGGTTGGTGGCACCAACTGGGACTAAAGGGTGGCATTGGTCCCGGTTGGTGGCACCAACCAGGACGAAAGGGTGGCATTAGTCCCGGTTGGAGCCACCAACCGGGACCAAAGTTGGTCCTGGCTGTGGTGGGAGTTGTTGGGAAACGTCGCATGGGAAACGAAATTTTTCCTACGCACACGCAAGATCTATCCATGGTGATGAGCATCTACGAGAGGGAGAGTGAATCTACATACCCTTGTAGATCGCTAAGCGGAAGCGTTAAGAAATGCGGTTGATGTAGTCGAACGTCTCCGCGATCCAAATCGCAAGTCGTCCCTCGATCCGATCACGAACTAGTGCCGAACAGACGGCACCTCCGCGTTCAACACACGTACGGCTTGATGACGCCTTCACCTCCTCGATCCAGCGAGCGATGGTGAAGTAGTAGATGAGTTCCGGCAGCACGACGGCGTGGTGATGGTGGTGAGGAACAATCTCTGCAGGGCTTCGCCAAGCACTACGGAGATTATGACGGGAGGAACTAGAGGGTTAGGGTTGCCGGCACACGGCTTGGGAAATCCTGATGTGTCCCGTGTGCTAGCCCTGCCCCTCTATTTATATGTTGAGCCCTGGGGTCTAAACTTGGAGAGAAAGCCTCCACAAGGTCGGTTTTGCCCGCACAAGGTCGGTTTGGCCCGCACGGAAAGAGTCCCACTCGGATTCCAGCAGTACCGCGTACAAGCGGTAGTACCGCTTCACACAAGCGGTAGTACCGCTTACGCGGTAGTACTGCCTCACCAGCGGCAGTACCGCTTAAGGCAGCAGCAAAACTTCCTTTTGCACTTTCCAATACCTCATGGGTTTTACCCCTTTGGCCCATATAAAGTGTTGCTGCACCCGAACACTTCGGTAAACATCCGGAACCCCTTCCGGTGAATTCCGGAACCCTTCCGGAGACAAAACACTATTATCACATATATCAATCTTTACCTCCGGACTCTTTCGGAGATCCTCGTCATGTCCGGGATCTTATCCGAGACTCCGAACAACCTTCGGTCACCAACACAATAACTCAACTATACTAATCGTCACCAAACGTTAAGTGTGTAGACCCTGCGGGTTCGAGAACTATGTAGACATGACCGAGACACCTCTACGGTCAATAACCAATAGCGGGACCTGGATGCCCATATTGGTTCCTACATATTCTACGAAGATCTATATCGGTCGAACCTCTATGTCAAGGATTCAGTTAATCCCGTATGTTGTTCCCTTTGTTCTTCGGTATGTTACTTGCCCGAGATTCGATCGTCGCTATCCCTATACCTAGTTCAATCTCATTACCGGCAAGTCTCTTTACTCGTTCCGTAATACAAGATCCCATGGCTAACACCTTAGTCACATTGCTTGCAAGGCTTATAGTGATGTTGTATTACCGAGTGGGCCCTGAGATACCTCTCCGTCACACGGAGTAACAAATCCCAGTCTTGATCCATGCCCACTCAACAGACAACCTCGGAGATACCTGTAGAGCATCTTTATAGTCACCCAGTTACGTTGTGACGTTTGATACACACAAGGCATTCCTCCGGTGTCAGTGAGTTGCATGATCTCATGGTCATAGGAACAGATACTTGACATGCAGAAAACTATAGCAATAAACTGACACGATCATATGCTACGTTTATAGTTTGGGTCTTGTCCATCACATCATTCTCCTAATAATGTGATCCCGTTATCAAATGACATCTCATGTCCATAGCCAGGAAACCTTCACCATCTTTGATCAACGAGCTAGTTAATCTAGACGCTTACTAAGGACACATTGTTTGTCTATGTACCCACACATGTATTTGAGTTTCCAATCAATACAATTATAGCATGGATAATAAACGATTATCATGAACAAGGAAATATAATAATAACCATTTTATTATTGCCTCTAGGGCATATTTCCAACAGTCTCCCACTTGCACTAGAGTCAATAATCTAGCTCACATCACTATGTGATTTACATTGTAATGAATCTAACACCCATACAGTTCTGGTGTTGATCATGTTTAGCCCTTGGAAGAGGTTTAGTCATCGGATCAGCAACATTCAGATCCGTGTGCACTTTGCAAATATTTATGTCGTCCTCCTTGATGTAATCGCGAATGGAATTGAAACGTCGCTTTATGTGTCTGGTCCTCTTGTGAAACCTGGGTTCCTTGGCTAGAGCAATGGCACCAGTGTTGTCACAGAACAGAGTCATTGGGTTTAGTGCACTAGGCACTACTCCAAGATCTGTCATGAACTCCTTCATCCAGACACCTTCCTTCGCCGCCTCCGAGGCAGCGATGTACTCCGCTTCGCATGTAGAATCAGCTACTACGCTTTGCTTGGAACTGCACCAGCTAACCGCACCCCCATTGAGAATAAATACGTATCCGGTTTGCCACTTAGAGTCATGTGGATCAGTGTCAAAGCTTGCATCGACGTAACCCTTTACGACGAGCTCTTGATGACCTCCATAAACGAGAAACATGTCCTTAGTCCTTTTCAGGTACTTCAGGATATTCTTGACCGCCGTCCAGTGTTCCATTCCTGGATCACTTTGAAACCTTCCGGCCATACTTATGGCAAGGCTGACATCGGGTCTTGTGCATAGCATTGCATACATGATAGAGCCTATGGCTGAAGCATAGGGGACGACACTCATCTTTTCTCTATCTTCTGCAGTCACTGGGCATTGAGTCTTACTCAACTTCACACCTTGCAATACAGGCAAGAACCCCTTCTTGGACTGATCCATTTTGAACTTCTTCAAAAATTTGTCAAGGTATGTGCTCTGTGAAAGTCCTATTAAGCGTCTCGGTCTATCTCTATAGATCATGATGCCTAATATGAAAGCAGCTTCTCCTAGGTCCTTCATTGAAAAACTCTTGTTCAAGTATTCCTTCACGCTTTCCAACATTTATATATTGTTTCCAATCATCAATATGTCATCCACATATAATATTAGAAACGCTATAGAGCTCCCACTCACTTTCTTGTAAATACAAGCTTCTCCGTAAACTTGTATAAACCCGAACGCTTTGATCACCTCATCAAAGCGAAGATTCCAACTCCGAGATGCTTGCACCAGTCCATAAATGGATCGCTGGAGTTTGCAAACTTTGTCAGCATTCTCTGGATCGACAAAACCTTCTGGTTGCATCATATACAACTCTTCCTTAAGGAAACCGTTAAGGAACGCTGTTTTGACATCCATCTGCCAAATTTCATAATCGAAAAAGGCAGCTATTGCTAACATGATTCTGACAGACTTAAGCATCGCTACGGGTGAGAAGGTCTCATCGTAGTCAACTCCTTGAACTTGTGAAAAACCCTTTGCCACAAGTCGAGCTTTATAGACGGTGACATTACCGTCCGCGTCCGTCTTCCTCTTAAAGATCCATTTGTTCTGAATGGCCTTACGCCCTTCAGGTAATACTTCCAAAGCCCATACTTTGTTTTCATACATGGATCCCATCTCGGATTTCATGGCCTCTAACCATTTCTCGGAATCCGGGCCCACCATCGCTTCTCCATAGCTCGTAGGTTCATCGTTGTCCAACAACATGACCTCTAAGACAGGGTTGCCGTACCACTCAGGAGTAGTACGCGTCCTTGTCGACCTACGAGGTTCGATAGCAACTTGATCCGAAGCTTCATGATCATCATCATTAACTTCCTCTTCAACTGATGTAGGCTCTACAGAAACATCTTTCTGCGCTGCGCTACTCTCTGGTTGAAGTAAAGGTTCAATAACCTCGTCAAGTTCTATCTTCCTCCCACTCAATTCTTTCGAGAGAAACTCTTTCTCAAGAAATGTTCCATTTTTAGCGACAAACACTTTGCCTTCGGATCTGAGATAGAAGGTATACCCAACTGTCTCTTTTGGGTATCCTATGAAGACGCATTTCTCCGCTTTGGGTTCCAGCTTTTCAGGCTGAAGCTTTTTGACATAAGCATCACATCCCCAAACTTTAAGAAACGACATCTTTGGCTTCTTGCCAAACCATAGTTCATATGGCGTCGTCTCAACCGATTTCGATGGTGCCCTATTTAAAGTGAATGCAGCTGTCTCTCATGCATAACCCCAAAACGATAGTGGCAAATCGGCAAGAGACATCATAGATCGCACCATATCCAATAAGGTTCGATTACGACGTTCGGACACACCATTACGCTGTGGTGTTCCAGGCGGTGTCAATTGTGAAACAATTCCACACTGTCTTAAGTGATTGCCAAACTCATAACTCAGATATTCTCCTCCTCGATCAGATCGTAGGAATTTAATCTTCTTGTTACGATGATTCTCAACTTCACTCTGAAATTGCTTGAACTTTTCAAACGTTTCAGACTTGTGTTTCATTAAGTAAATATACCCATATCTACTTAAGTCATCAGTGAAGGTGAGAAAGTAACGATAACCACCGCGCGCCTCAATGCTCATCGGACCGCACACATCAGTATGTATGATTTCCAACAAGTCACTTGCCCGTTCCATTGTACCAGAGAACGACGTCTTAGTCATCTTGCCCATGAGGCATGGCTCACATGTGTCAAGTGATTCAAAATCAAGTGACTCCAAAAGTCCATCAGCATGGAGCTTCTTCATGCGTTTTATGCCAATATGACCTAAACGGCAGTGCCACAAGAAAGTGGTATTATCATTATCAATTCTACATCTTTTGGCATCAATGTTGTGAACATGTGTATCATCACTATCGAGATTCAATAAGAATAAACCCCTCACATTGGGTGCATGACCATAAAAGATATTACTCATATAAATAGAACAACCATTATTCTTAGATTTAAATGAGTAACCGTCTCGCAATAAACAAGATCCAGATATAATGTTCATGCTTAACGCTGGCACTAAATAACAATTATTCAGGTTCATCACTAATCCCGATGGTAATCGAAGAGCGAGCGTGCCGACGGCGATCACATCAACCTTGGAACCATTTCGCACGCGCATCGTCACTTCGTCCTTTGCCAGCCTCCGTCTATTCCGCAGTTCCTGTTTTGAGTTGCAAATGTGAGCAACCGCACCGGTATCAAATACCCAGGCACTACAACGAGAGTTGGTAAGGTACACATCAATAACATGTATATCATATATACCTTGTTTGTTGTTGGCCGCCTTCTTGTCATCCAAATACTTGGGGCAGTTCCGTTTCCAGTGACCAGTTCCCTTGCAATGAAAGCACTCAGTTTCAGGCTTGGGTCCAGCCTTGGGTTTCTTCACGGGAGGGGCAACTGCTTTGCCACTCTTCTTGGAGTTACCCTTCTTACCCTTGCCATTCTTCTTGAAACTAGTGGTTTTATTGACCATCAACACTTGATGCTCCTTCTGAATCTCAGACTCAGCGACTTTCAACATCGCAAACAGCTCGGCGACTGACTTGTTCATCCCGTGCATGTTATAGTTCAACACGAAGCTCTTGTAGCTAGGTGGCAATGATTGAAGAACTCTGTCAGTGATAGCCTCTGGCAGAAGGGGCATCCCCAATTCAGCCAGACGGGTGGAGTACCCAGACATTCTGAGTATGTGATCACTGACAGACCCATTCTCCTCCATCTTGCAAGCATAGAACTTATCGGAGGTCTCATACCTCTCGATCCGGGCATTCTTCTGAAAGATAAACTTCAACTCCTGGAACATATCATATGCTCCATGACGTTCAAAACGTCTTTGAAGTCCCGGTTCTAAGCCATACAACATTGCACATTGAACTATTGAGTAATCATCAGAACGAGCCTGCCAGGCGTTCACAACGTCTAGAGACTCAACTGGAGCGGGTGGATCACCAAGCGGAGCATCAAGGACATAAGCCTTCTGGGAAGCCGTAAGGATAATCCTTAGATTACGGGCCCAGTCCACAAAGTTACTTCCATCATCTTTCAACTTAGCTTTCTCTAGGAACGCATTAAAATTCAGGGGTGCTACTGCGCAAGCCATGATCTACAACATAAATATTGCAAAGACAACTTAGACCATTGTTCAAGATAATGGGTTTAGTTAATCATATTACTTAAAAACTCCCACTCAAATTGACATCCCTCCGGTCATTCGAGTGTCACATGATCCAAATCAACCAACTCAAGTCCGATCATCACGTGAGTTGAGGTGGTTTCAATGGTGAACATCTTCATGTTGATCATATCTACTATATGACTCATGTTCGACCTTTCGGTCTCTTGTGTTCCGAGGCCATGTCTGTACATGCTAGGCTCGTCAAGTTTAACCCTAGTGTTCCGCACGTGCAACACTGGCTTGCACCCGTTGTATGCGAACGTAGAGTCTATCACACCCGATCATCACGTGGTGTCACGAAACGACAAACTTTCGCAACGGTGCACACTCGGGGAGAACACAATTTTATCTTGAAATTTAAGTGATGGATCACCTTATAATGCTACCATCGTCCTAAGCAAAATAAGATGCATAAAAGGATTAACATCACATGCAAATCATAAGTGACATGATATGGCCATGAACTTGTGCTTTTGATCTCCATCTACAAAGCACTGGCATGATCTCCATCGTCACCGGCATGACACCATGATCTCCATCATCTTGATCTCCATCAACGTGTCGCCATGAGGTTGTCGCGCCGACTGTTGCTTCCACGACTATTGCTAAGTCATAGCGATAAAGTAAAGCAAAACGGCAAAAATAATTAAAGACAACTCTATGGCTCCTGCCAGTTGCCGTACTCATCGACATGCAAGTCGTGATATTCTATACAACACATGATCATCTCATACATCACATATATCTCATCATGTAATTGGCCATATCACATCACAACATACCCTGCAAAAACAAGTTAGACGTCCTCTAATTGTTGTTGCAAGTTTTACGTGGCTGCTACGGGTATCTAGCAAGAACAATTCTTACCTACGCAAAAACCGCAATGGTGATATAAAAATTGCTATTCAACCTTCTCAAGGACCGCCTTTGTCAAATCCGATCCGACTAAAGTGGGAGAAACAGACACCCGCTAGCCATCTTTATGCAACGAAGTTACATGTCAGTTGAAGGAACCGGTCTCTCGTAAGCGTACGAGTAATGTTGGTCCGAGCCGCTTCATCCCACAATACCGTCGAAACAAGAAAAGACCAAGGGAGGAAGCAATCTAAATATCAACGCCCAAAAAACCCTTTTGTGTTCTACTCGAGATCTCATCTACGCATAGACCTAGCTCAGATGCCACTGTTGGGAAACGTCGCATGGGAAACAAAAATTTTCCTACGCACACGCAAGATCTATCCATGGTGATGAGCATCTACGAGAGGGAGAGTGAATCTACATACCCTTGTAGATCGCTAAGCGGAAGCGTTAAGAAATGAGGTTGATGTAGTCGAACGTCTCCGTGATCCAAATCGCAAGTCGTCCCTCGATCCGATCACGAACTAGTGCCGAACAGATGGCATCTCCGCGTTCAACACACGTTCGGCTTGATGACGCCTTCACCTCCTCGATCCAGCGAGCGATGGTGAAGTAGTAGATGAGTTCCGGCAGCACGACGGCGTGGTGATGGTGGTGAGGAACAATCTCTGCAGGGCTTCGCCAAGCACTACGGAGATTATGATGGGAGGAACTAGAGGGTTAGGGTTGCCGGCACACGGCTTGGGAAATCCTGATGTGTCCCGTGTGCTAGCCCTGCCCCTCTATTTATATGTTGAGCCCTGGGGTCTAAACTTGGAGAGAAAGCCTCCACAAGGTCGGTTTTGCCCGCACAAGGTCGGTTTGGCCCGCACGGAAAGAGTCCCACTCGGATTCCAGCAGTACCGCGTACAAGCGGTAGTACCGCTTCACACAAGCGGTAGTACCGCTTACGCGGTAGTACTGCCTCACCAGCGGCAGTACCGCTTAAGGCAGCAGCAAAACTTCCTTTTGCACTTTCCAATACCTCGTGGGTTTTACCCCTTTGGCCCATATAAAGTGTTGCTGCACCCGAACACTTCGGTAAACATCCGGAACCCCTTCCGGTGAATTCCGGAACCCTTCCGGAGATCAAAACACTATTATCACATATATCAATCTTTACCTCCGGACTCTTCCGGAGATCCTCGTCATGTCCGGGATCTTATCCGAGACTCCGAACAACCTTCGGTCACCAACACAATAACTCAACTATACTAATCGTCACCAAACGTTAAGTGTGTAGACCCTGCGGGTTCGAGAACTATGTAGACATGACCGAGACACCTCTGCGGTCAATAACCAATAGCGGGACCTGGATGCCCATATTGGTTCCTACATATTCTACGAAGATCTATATCGGTCGAACCTCTATGTCAAGGATTCAGTTAATCCCGTATGCTGTTCCCTTTGTTCTTCGGTATGTTACTTGCCCGAGATTCGATCGTCGGTATCCCTATACCTAGTTCAATCTCGTTACCGGCAAGTCTCTTTACTCGTTCCGTACTACAAGATCCCGTGGCTAACACCTTAGTCACATTGCTTGCAAGGCTTATAGTGATGTTGTATTACCGAGTGGGCCCTGAGATACCTCTCCGTCACACGGAGTAACAAATCCCAGTCTTGATCCATGCCCACTCAACAGACACCCTCGGAGATACCTGTAGAGCATCTTTATAGTCACCCAGTTACGTTGTGACGTTTGATACACACAAGGCATTCCTCCGGTGTCAGTGAGTTGCATGATCTCATGGTCATAGGAACAGATACTTGACATGCAGAAAACTATAGCAATAAACTGACACGATCATATGCTACGTTTATAGTTTGGGTCTTGTCCATCACATCTTTCTCCTAATGATGTGATCCCGTTATCAAATGACAGCTCATGTCCATAGCCAGGAAACCTTCACCATCTTTGATCAACGAGCTAGTTAATCTAGAGGCTTACTAAGGACACATTGTTTGTCTATGTACCCACACATGTATTTGAGTTTCCAATCAATACAATTATAGCATGGATAATAAACGATTATCATGAACAAGGAAATATAATAATAACCATTTTATTATTGCCTCTAGGGCATATTTCCAACAGGAGTTTAGTCCCACCTCGCCAAGCGAGAGGCGCTCGCACCGGTTTATAAGCCCGCCCCTCTCTACCTTGTTAAGTTCCTCTCAAAGTGAAAATAGATGTCCTTATACACCATTCAATATGCACCATTCATAGCCACATCATCACTTTTCAACCCTTTTCTGACTTCATTTGCTATTTTTCATGCATTTCATGATTTATTTTGAGCTAAAATGATGCTGAATTGAAAAGCACTGCAAATGAACTCTGAAATGGTTGAAAGTTGGCATGGTATCATCATTTCACCCACATAGCATGTGTTAAAAAGTTGAGAGGTTTACGGCAAAAACTGGATGCACTTCGTGTACGAACTGGACAATCTCTTTCGAAGTGTCAGGGTTTTGGACGAAAACTCATCTATTACAAAAGGATTTCAATTTTTAAACATATTTGAACTCAAGACTTTTTCTACATTCAATATGCACCATTCACAGCCACATCATCACTTTTCAAACCTTTTCTGACTTCATTTGCTATTTTTCATGCATTACATGATTTATTTTGAGCTAAAATTACCCTGAATTGAAAAGCACTTCAAATGAACTCTGAAATGGTTGAAAGTTGGCATGGTATCATCATTTCACCCACATAACATGTGCTAAAAAGTTGAGAGGGTTACGGCAAAAACTGGAAGCACTTCGTGTACAAACTGTTCAATCTCTTTCGAAGTGTCAGGGTTTTGGACGAAAACTCATCTGTTAGAAAAGGATTTCAATTTTTTAAACATATTTGAACTCAAGAATTTTTCTGCATTCAATATGCACCATTCAAAGCAACATCATCACTTTTCAAACCTTTTCTGACTTCATTTCCTATTTTTCATGCATTTCATGATTTATTTTGACCTAAGATGACCCTGAATTGAAAAGCACTGCAAATGAACTCTGAAATGGTTGAAAGTTGGCATGGTATCATCATTTCACCCACATAGCATGTGCTAAAAAGTTGAGAGGGTTACGGCAAAAACTGGATGCACTTCGTGTACAAAATGAACAATATCTTTCGAAGTATCAGGGTTTCAGATGAAAACTCATCTGTTAGAAAAGGCATTTCATTTCTTGACATGTAACTGCAGTGATATTCTAGATCAAAGCCATCATCAGAATAGTTGTGGAGAGAAAGTCTTCACTTTTTCTTTGCGTGTGTCCCTTGCTTATTGCGCCGTAACCATGGATAATCTTCATCGTTTAACAGGGTGCTTGGGTCAGCCTTCACTTTGAAGGGAGGAATTTCATGAAACTTTTCATAATCTTTAGACATTTCTGTCTTGCCCTCCACTCCCACGATGTCTCTTTTCCCTGAAAGAACTATGTGGCGCTTTGACGCATCGTATGATGTATTCGCTTCCTTATCTTTTCTTTTTCTCAGTTTGTAGACATGTCCTTCACATAGAAAACCCGTGCCACATCATTGGCTTGGACGAATGGTTCGTCTGTGTACCCAAGATTATTCAGATCCACTATTGTCATTCCGTACTGCGGGTCTACCTGTACCCCGCCTCCTGACAGATTGACCCGTTTGCACCAAAACAAAGGGACCTTAAAATCATGTCCATAGTCAAGTTCCCATATGTTCACTATGTAACCATAATATGTGTCATTCCCCCTGTTGGTTGCTGCATCAAAGCGGACACCACTATTTTGGTCGGTGCTCTTTTGATCTTGGGCGATCGTGTAAAATGAATTCCCATTTATCTCGTACCCTTTGTAAGTCAATACAGTCGAAGATGGTCCCCTGGCCAACGAGTACAGCTCATCTGCAACAGTGGTGTTACCCATGAGATGTGTTTGCAACCAACTGCCGAAAGTCCTGATGTGTTCACTTGTAATCCAGTCGTCACACTGCTCCGGGTGTTTGGAGCGCAAAATATTCTTGTGTTCATTGACATACGGGGTCACCAAGGTAGAATTCTGTAGAACTGTGTAGTGTGCTTGAGACCAAGAATGCCCGGCCCTACATATTATTGAATTCGGTCCTAGCGTGCGTTTTCCAGTCAGTCTCCCCTCATACCGCGATTGAGGGAGACCAATCGGCTTAAGGTCAGGAATAAAGTCAACACAAAACCCAATGCTTTCCTCTGTTTGATGGCCCATGGAGATGCTTCCTTATGGCCTAGCACGGTTATGAACATATTTCTTTAAGACTCCCATGAACCTCTCATAGGGGAACATGTTGTGTAGAAATACAGGGCCCAGAATGCCAATCTCGTCGACTAGATGAACTAGGACGTGTGTCATGATATTGAAGAAGGATGGTGGGAACACCAGCTCGAAACTGACAAGACATTGTACCAAATCACTCTTTAACCTTGGTAGGATTTCTAGATCGATTACCTTCTGAGAGATTGCATTGAGGAATGCACATAGCTTCACAATGGCTAATCGAACGTTTTCTGGTAGAAGCCCCTCAATGCAACCGGAAGCAGTTGCGTCATAATCATGTGGCAGTCATGAGACTTTAGGTTCTGGAACTTTTTCTCTGCCATATTCGGTGGCCAGGGGGCTGGGGCGGGGCGGCGCGTTGTGTGCTCGTGTTGGCGGGGCCCCAGGATGAGGCCGGCGGCGGGTCCGCGGGAGGTGGCCGGCGGAGGGTCCATGGGAGGAGCCCGACGGCGGGTCTACGGGGGGTAGTCGGCGCTACAGTAGGAGGTGGGAGGCGGGGGCGTGGTCGGCGGTGAACCTGGGTGGTCGGGGTGGATACGAGAGGTGGAGGATGTGGGAGTGGGAGGTGGAACGGGGTGTTTTTGTTCGGCCGCACCGGTTCGTTGATTTCTCCGGAGTCTAGGAACATCCAGTCGGGCCCTTATAGGGCTGATCGTGATCAGAATAGTTATTCTGATCCTGAGATCAGAATAGTGTTACTATATATATATATATGTATATATGTATATATAATTCCCAGGACCACGTGGGTGCTATAATTATATTGGAAGCACATCTAAGCGGTCGTCTGACTATGTCCAGTATTATCTAGCACCGGTGTTCATTTTCATCCGACAAAAGATATCCAAGTGATATTCATCCTATCTATTTTTTAGTACACATTATTCATCCGAGAACAATTATTCTGGCTTGCGGTATTTTCTGATGCAGGACAATTATCGGGGATATTACCCCACGGTATAACCCGGCCTGGAGTATGACCCGGCCGGGGCTTGGCGACTCACTGCTGCGCCAGCCGAGCTTGGCGACTCATTGGTGACCCGACAGGAGGTATGACCCGGCCCATCGTATGGCGGCTCAAAGGTTACCTCTATTACCGGGTCGTACTGGACGACCAGGTCCAAGGCCCAACGTGTAAGCCGGCGCAAGACGGCTCACAGAGAAGGCCCAAAGGAGAGGAAGGATTCCCTTACAAGAGAAACAAGACCCGGATTAGGACTCAAGTGAGACTAGTCCTAATCCTACTCCTAGTAGGACTCTACATGTAAACCTACCCCTTCCACTTATATAAGGAGGGGTAGAGCACCCCTAGAGGGACAAGTAAAAGTCATTAGAGATAGACAGATTAGAGGCTCTCGAGATTAGAGGTAGCGATTACGCACCCTTGTAATCGAGATTGTCATCATCATCAATATAGACACAAAACAGGACATAGGCTTTTATCTCCATCAGAGGGGCCGAACTTGGGTAAACTCGTGCCTCTTGATTCCGACCAACCCCTCTCAAGCCGCCACATAGTTGCGATGACCTCACACCTAAGTTTTCTCACGAGGACAACATACCGTGACAAAACCACGACAGTTGGCACCCACCGTGGGGCGTTGCACGGTGGTATTGTGTTTTTGGAGGGACCTCTCCCAGGATCGAGAAGTTCGTAATCAGCCGGATGAAGAAAAGCCGGCTTGGAGGGATCTATGTGCTCCGTGGATTTGGACTCCGATGGGTTCAATCTTTATCGACAAACATCAACAGCAGCGGATGGCTTGCTGCGCTAGCGCTCGATGGACGACATCAATAATGCCCCATTAGGTGCAAACTGCAGGGTTGTAACGTCTGGGTTGATCATCATCAAACGGCGACATCTAATGTGTGTAGGCGGAGCCTACTAGATTGATTAGATCCAGTCTCCAGTACGTCTCGAGATAGAGATAAACTCTCCGGCGCCGAGCGATCTGTTTTTCGGTTATACACCAGCACAGCCGTGATCAATCTATGCCAAAATTGAAGCAGCAAAAATCAATGTTGATCCGATTCGTTAAACACCTCTGGTACGACTCGGGGAAATTGCGGAGTCTGGCGACTTCAGCTCTATTACTGGAAAAAGGATCCATCAGTGGCAACCTCGCGTCCTCGCTTTGCCTCTGCCACCATGGCCTTCACGCCGCGCCCCACCTCAACCGCTGAATAGCCGCCCTACTGCACCAGCTCCGTTGTGCCTCGGTCGGCTCGGTCGCTGCCTCTCCTCGCCCCGCGCCGCGAGCCGGGTACTGCAGCACCTGCCTCCGCGCCTCGAACCGGCGCCGCCAGCCTCCACTGTGCCTTGAGTCGCCGCGCCGCCTGCCTCCGCTCGCCTGCGACAGGCTGGCCACCCCGTATCCACCTCCGCGTGTCCGAGTTCATCTCGCCTTACTGGCTCCGTTTTTGTCACGGCCTTGGTTCGCCTGCACGCCTCCGCAGCGACCTCGGTTCGCCGGCTGCCCGCCACAGTCGCGCCTCGCCTCCGTACGCTGCTCTGTGCCAGCCGCGCGCTCTCCGCCTGCCTCCGCGAGCCCGAGCCGCCACGGTCCCGCCTGGCTGCTTCCGCTGCTCGTGTGAGCCGCCATGGTGCCGGCCTCCGATGCGCGTCGAGCCGCCGCGGCACACCGGCTCCACCGCCGCACCTTCTCCTGCCATCGCCGCAGATGCCCTTGCCGCGGTCGCTTCCACAACTGCGCCGGCCGCGCCCCTCGTCGCACTGGCCGCCTTCGCCTCGCCTCCGGGCCGGCTCGCGCCCTTCGCCGTATCAGCCACCGTCGCTCCGCCTCACCTCCATCTGGCCCCTGCTCCCGCCACCACCTGTTGGACCTCCGCCTCAGCCACGGACTGACGCCGCCGAGCCGCCGCCGCGAGCTCTGCCTCTGCCATGGTCGTACGCTCCTCCGCCACCCACCGCCAGCTCCGCCTCCACGCCCGTCTTGTCCTATTCCGGCACGGCGCCCCGCTCCACCCGGCTCCCCCACGTCTCCGGTCCGGGCAGCAGTGGCAGTTCTGCCCATGCAGGGGAAAAGGGGAAGTGGGAGCCGGTTGGTTAGAAAAGAGGTGGGGAGTTAAAAAAAAGGGTGTGTGGTCAGCTCAAAATTTATCGGAGCACACACACATTTATTGTGAGTATATTGTGCTCGCCCGCGGTTGAATTTACCTTCACCGTCCTTAACCCTGCGATGGATGAATTCTGACAAAATATACCAGGTGAAATTCATCTGGTATATTCTTATTGATATATTTTTTATTTTTTTCCGAAAACAGTTACTTTGACCTGTGATATTTTTACGCGGGACAATTGTTTATTATAAAGGTGGCGTGGCATAAGACTACAAATACGGAGCTCGCACCGATGACATTATGCGTCAGCCTCCGTCCATGCCACACTACTCGACGGACATGCGTGCAGGCCGTCGCCCGTGTGATCTGGTCTACATCCGCGCACCGCGGCCATCTCTCGCGACCGCACCGGCTTACAACGCCGCGACCGTCACTCGCGACCGCACCGGCTTACGCCACCGCGGTCGTCTCTCGCGACCGCACTGGCTTACAACGCCGCGGCCGTCTCTCACAACCGCGCCGTCTTCAAACGCGCGGCCGACTTCTACATCTACATCGACATGCTGGTGCTGTGCTTGCTCGTTCAAGCCGCCCAACGGACGCTCATGAGTCGCCGCCCTGCGATCCGGTCTACATCGACATGCTGGTGTTGTGCTTGCTCGTTCAAGCCGCCCAACCGACGCTCATGAGTCGCCGCCCTGCGATCCGGTCTATTCCAACAATTCTGAAGCAAGTCATGATATACTATCAGCCTCTGCCTCCACCGGATGGTTAATGGATAGGCGTGCAAGTCGCCGCCACTGCGTTTTGGTTAACTTAAACAACCAGCTGGGATGAACCGCTGGCCGAATTACTAGCAAAAATCATATGGGATCATTTATAACCCGCCGTCTCAAAATTCCGCGGGTTCATGTTGCGTTATCAACGCCAAGGACATACAATGAGTGTCGCGAAGATCATCAACTCGCCACACGCTTTTGGCTTCAATAAATTTCAGTTGTCAGCCGTCAACCATACACCGGCTTATGCCACAGTCAACCATGAAGACTCTCAAGCTGCCTCTTCGAGTTGAATTAAGACTCGTGGGCTACAGACATGGCTCGACACATTTGGTCGTTTTCAACAAGAACTTCGATTCATTGTTAGGAAGACAACCCGGTCCCGGGGGCTACTGCATTATTGGCGGAAGATTTAAAGTCGCCCAAGAGGACGAGCCGCCATGATGCGACCGTTCAAACATGGGTGCACAACCTTATTGGCGGAAGATTTAAAGTCGCCCAAGAGGACGAGCCGCCATGTTGCGACCGTTCAAACATGGGTGCCCGGATTTATTGGATCATCATATGGTCACTTGGGGGCTTCCAACTCTATGAGTTTAGCTTTCATACCCTCTTGGCCCGGCTTTATATGCCATGTTCGAGTTAAACCTGCCTGTTTGCAACTTGCTACTCCGCCATGTGACCCGCAGAACTCTTGACAGTCAATCTTGATAAGAGACCCTGAACTTTTATAAGTTATTCTCGCACAGAGACCCTGAACTTCTCAAGGTTTAAACGACGGCTTTTGTCACGAGAGAGCCGGCTTACAGTGAGCTAGGATAAACTCGCCTTATATGCCGTAATCCCTCCGCTATGTGGCCCGTTCGTACTCTTAGCAATGTCAATCTTTTAAAGACCCTGAACTTGCTAAGGTTTAAACGACAGATTTATGTCACTTGAGAGCCGGCTTAAGAGGTTTTCAGGCTTTTATGCCTGATGACCCACAAGTATAGGGGATCTATCGTAGTCCTTTCGATAAGTAAGAGTGTCAAACCCAACGAGGAGCAGAAGGAAATGACAAGCGGTTCTCAGTAAGGTATTCTCTGCAAGCACTGAAATTATCGGTAACAGATAGTTTTGTGATAAGGTAATTCGTAACGGATAGCAAGTAACAAGTGTAACAAAGGTGCAGCAAGGTGGCCCAATCCTTTTTGTAGCAAAGGACAAGCCTGGACAAACTCTTATATAAAGCAAAGCGCTCCCGAGGACACATGGGAATTTCTGTCAAGCTAGTTTTCATCATGCTCATATGATTCGCGTTCGTTACTTTGATAATTTGATATGTGGGTGGACCGATGCTTGGGTGCTGTCCTTACTTGGACAAACCTCCCACTTATGATTAAACCCTCTCGCAAGCATCCTCAAGTACCAAAGAAGAATTAAGATAAATCTAACCATAGCATGAAACATGTGGATCCAAATCAGCCCCTTACAAAGCAACGCATAAACTAGGGTTTAAGATTCTGTCACTCTAGCAACCCATCATCTACTTATTACTTCCCAATGCCTTCCTCTAGGCCCAAATAATGGTGAAGTGTCATGTAGTCGACGTTCACATAACACCACTAGAGGAGAGACAACATACATCTCATCAAAATATCGAACGAATACCAAATTCACATGATTACTTATAACAAGACTTATGCCATGTCCTCAGGAACAAACGTAACTACTCACAAAGCATATTCATGTTCATAATCAGAGGAGTAATAATTATCATTAAGGATCTGAACATATGATCTTCCACCAAGTAAACCAACTAGAATCAACTACAAGGAGTAATCAACACTACTAGCAACCCACAGGTACCAATCTGAGGTTTTGAGACAAAGATCGAATACAAGAGATGAACTAGGGTTTGAGAGGAGATGGTGCTGGTGAAGATGTTGATGGAGATTGACCCCCTCTCGATGAGAGGATCATTGTTGATGACGATGGCTTCGATTTCCCACTCCGGGAGGGAAGTTTCCCCGGCAGAAGAGCTCTGTCGGAGCCCTAGATTGGTTCCATCCAAGTTCCGCCTCGAGATGGCGGCGCTTCATCCCGAAAGCTCCCTTATGATTTTTTCTAGGTCAAAACCCTCCATATAGCAAAAGATGGGCACCGGAGGCCTGCCAGGTGGGCCACAAGCTACCCCCTGGCTTGTGACTGCCTGGTGGGTCCCCTGATGTATTTCTTTCGCCCATTATTTTTTATATATTCCAAAATAATTCTCTGTAGATTTTCAGGACTTTTGGAGTTGTGCAGAATAGGTATCTCAGATTTGCTCCTTTTCCAGTCCAGAATTCCAGTTGCCGGCATTCTCCCTCTTCATGTAAACCTTGTAAAATAAGAGAGAAAAGGCATAAGTATTGTACCATAATGTGTAATAACAGCCCATAATGCAATAAATATCGATATAAAAGCATGATGCAAAATGGACGTATCAACTCCCCCAAGCTTAGACCTCGCTTGTCCTCAAGCGAAAGCCGAAATTGATAAATATGCCCACATGTTTAGAGAGAGAGGCGTCGATAAAATAAAATACGGACATGAGAGCATCATTATCATCTTTAGAACAGCAACATATATTGACATATGATTTCTTATGCTAGAGTAACAATTCATTCACAAGGTAAAGTATGAATCAAGAACTCTATTGAGAACCAACAAACTATGATCTTAGTCATTAAAGCAATTCCAATTTATCATAACGTAGGAAAGAGTCAATATAAGAGCCTGTAAAGCAAATCCACATACTCAATCATCTTTTAGTCTTTCACAATTGCTAACACTCACACGGTACCTATGAACTCAAAGCTTCAATCGGACACAGAGAAAGATAGGGGCTTATAGTATTGCCTCCCAACTATTTACCTCAAGGGTAATGCCAACAATAATAACTCATGCTCACCCACATCCGAGTGGATATATGTGTCTAGATCATTCCCCAACACATGACGCTTGCCAAGAGATAAAGGCGAAATAAAGGAAGTGGTGAAGATCACCGCGACTCTTGCATAAAGATAAGTACTAGAAAGTAAAAGTAACAGATAAGACCTTCGCAGAGGGAAGCAGAGGTTGTCATGTGCTTTTATAGTTGGATGCACAATCCCTTAATGCAAAAGAACGTCACTTTATATTTCCCCTTGTGATAAAGAACTTTATTATGCAGTCCGTCGCTTTTATTTCTTCCATATCACAAGTTCGTATAAAGTTTATTTTCCTCACACTAATAGATCACACATATTTAGAGAGCAATTTGTATTGCTTGCACTGATGACAACTTACTTGAAGGATCTTACTCAATCCATAGGTAGGTATGGTGGACTCTCATGGCAAAACTGGGTTAAGGGTGTTTGGATGCACAAGTAGTATCTCTACTTGGTGCAGAAGTTTTGGCTGATATGAGGTGGAAGCAAGCGACACATGTTGAAGGATCTATAACCATATAACTTCTATTCGGAAGTAAGCAAACATAACCCATTATGTTGTCTTCCTTGTCCAACATCAACTTCTCAACATATAATATTTTAATGAGTGCTCACAATCATAAAAGATGTCCCAGATAATATATTTATATGTGAACCTATCTTTCTTATTACTTCCTTTTAATTGCCACAATGACCAATAGCTATGTTTGTCAACTCACAACAATTTTCAATCGACATACTTCTTATATGTGAAGTCATCACTCCCCATAAGATCATCATATATACTCTTTGCTTTTATTCTATACTTCTTTCTATTTCTTTTTCTCAAGATCATAGCAAACAAGCAAAGCCCTCAACTCAAAACTAGTCTTTAATATATAACTCTCGGACTTGCTTACATAGGGGGGGACATAAAGCAAAACTCAAAACTAGATCACACTAAGAACTTTATTCTACTAGATCAAGATAAAACCAAAAGGATCGAACTAAGAAAAACGATAAAAGTAAAAGGTGTGATGGTGATACGATACCGGGTCACCTCCCCCAAGCTTGGCACAAGCCAAGGGGAGTGCCCATACCCATGTGTTTAGTTGTCGTTCTTCGGAGGTGGTGAGGTTATAGTTGTTGATGAGGTTGGAGGCTTGTCTAGTTTGCTCCTAAGCATAAAATTCTGTTCTCTCAGATCGTCTACTTCCTGCTCGAGCTTTAATATCCTTTGACATAATTCTTGCTTGCTCTACTGCAGAAAATGAGAAGGGGTAAATAGAACCTTGGGTTTTCTCCTTGTATTTGGGAGGCTCGATTTCCTGAACTCCACGTGCATATCTCCTGGTCGAGGCAGGGGGATCTCCTCTTCTTCCGAGCTTCCTTCCTCATACTTGCCTTCTAATTCCTCTTCCGAGAACAATCCATAAGGATCTAAGTCCCCATAGAGCTTAGGATTGTTAAGATAATGTGATATATAGCTCTCCCCATCGGAATCTTGGGACGACATCGTACTCTAAATCTGCTGCAGAAACAGCTCAAAATGAAAACAGGAGGTATTGTCGTGATACGAAGGTCAAAACCTTTGGGAGATTATATAATGAATTTTTACCGACCCGAAGGAGTATACCACAAGAAAACTGAGTCCGGAGGGTACACGGGGTGGCCACAAGCCACAGGGGCGCGCCCAGGGGGGTAGGGCGCGCCCCCTGGCTTGTCGCCTCCTCGTACACTTTTTGGACTACCTTAAATTTTCCTAATTTTTTAAATATTCCAAAACGGATAAAAATTGCCATTGAAAAAGTTTTGGAGTCTGTTTACTTACCGTACCACATACCTATTCCTTTTCGGAGTCTAAAACGTTCTGGTAGGTCTCCCTAATGTACTCCTCCGGAGTTATGGTATTAATAATATTGGTTTCAACATTTATGGGAGTACCTGAAATATAATGTTTGATTCTTTGCCTGTTTACCACCTTCGGATTCGTTCCTTCGGCGTTGTTGATCTTGATGGCACCGGAACGATACACTTCCTCGATAATGTAAGGCCCTTCCCATTTAGAGAGAAGTTTTCCTGCAAAAAATCTTAAACGAGAATTGTATAGCAAGATATGATCACCTACATTGAATTCACGCTTTTGTATCCTTCTATCATGCCATCTCTTAACCTTTTCTTTAAACAACTTGGCATTCTCATAGGCCTGGGTTCTCCATTCATCTAGTGAGCTAATGTCAAATAACCTCTTCTCACCAGCAAGTTTGAAATCATAGTTGAGCTCTTTAATTGCCCAATAAGCTTTATGCTCTAGCTCTAGAGGTAAGTGACATGCTTTACCATAAACCATCTTATACGGAGACATACCCATAGGGTTTTTATAAGCAGTTCTATAAGCCCATAATGCATCATCAAGTTTTTTAGACCAATTCTTCCTAGATCTATTAACAGTCTTCTGCAAGATCAATTTAATTTCTCTATTGCTCAATTCTACTTGACCACTAGACTGAGGATGATAAGGAGACGCAATTCTATGATTAACATCATACTTAGCAAGCAATTTACGGAAAGCACCATGAATAAAGTGTGAACCACCATCAGTCATTAAATATCTAGGGACTCCAAATCTAGGGAAAATAACTTTTTTAAGCATTTTAATAGAAGTGTTATAATCAGCGCTACTAGTTGGAATAGCTTCTACCCACTTAGTAACATAATCAACAGCAACTAGAATATGAGTATAACCGTTAGATTGTGGAAAAGGTCCCATATAATCAAAACCCCAAACATCAAATGGTTCAATAACAAGAGAGTAATTCATAGGCATTTCCTGGCGTCTACTAATATAACAAATTCTTTGACATTCATCACAAGACAAGACAAACTTACGAGCATCCTTGAAGAGAGTAGGCCAATAAAAACCAGATTGTAATACCTTGTGTGCAGTTCTATCTCCAGCGTGGTGTCCCCCATAGGCCTCGGAGTGACACTTGCGTAGGATCTGTTCCTGTTCATGCTCAGGTACACAACATCTAATAACACCATCTACTGCTTCTTTATAAAGGTGTGGGTCATCCCAAAAGTAGTGTCTTAAATCATAAAAGAACTTTTTCTTTTGTTGGTATGTGAAGCTAGGTGGTATAAATTTAGCAACAATGTAATTATCATAATCAGCATACCATGGAGCATTACGCGAAGCATTTATGACAACTAATTGTTCATCAGGAAAAGTATCATCAATTGGTAGTGGGTCATTAGAAACATTCTCTAATCTAGACAAGTTATCTGCTACGGGGTTATCAGCACCCTTTCTATCAATAATATGCAAATCAAATTCTTGTAGCAGAAGAACCCATCTAATAAGTCTAGGTTTAGCATCTTTCTTTTCCATAAGATATTTAATAGCACCATGATCAGTGTGAACAGTCACTTTGGAATCAACAATATAAGGCCTGAACTTATCACAAGCAAACACAACCGCTAAAAATTCCTTTTTAGTGGTAGCATAGTTTCTTTGAGCACTGTCTAGAGTTTTATTAGCATAATGGATAACATTTAATTTCTTATCAACTCTTTGTCCTAGAACAGCACCAACAGCATAATCACTAGCATCACACATAATTTCAAAGGGTAGGTTCCAATCAGGTGGTTGAACAACAGGTGCAGTGATCAAGGCTTTCTTAAGAATTTCAAATGCTTCTACACAATCATCATCAAAAACGAATGGAACATATTTTTGCAAAAGATTAGTGAGAGGCCTAGAAATCTTAGAGAAGTCTTTAATAAACCTCCTATAGAAACCAGCATGACCAAGGAAACTTCTTATACCTCTGATATCCGTAGGACACGGCATTTTTTCAATAGCATCGACTTTAGCTTTATCAACTTCAATACCTCTTTCAGAGATTTTGTGCCCCAAGACAATACCTTCATTAACCATAAAGTGGCACTTTTCCCAATTCAAGACAAGATTAGTTTCCTCGCATCTCTGCAAAACTCGATCAAGGTTGCTCAAGCAATCATCAAAAGAAGTTCCGTAAATGGAAAAAGCATCCATGAAAACCTCAAGAATCTTTTCACAAAAGTTAGAGAATATAGCCATCATACATCTTTGAAAAGTAGCAGGTGCATTGCATAAACCAAAAGGCATACGTCTATATGCAAAGGTACCGAAAGGACAAGTAAAAGTGATCTTTTCTTGATCCTCTTTTGACACAGGTATTTGAGAGAAACCAGAATAACCATCTAGAAAGCAAAAATGTGTATGTTTGGATAGTCTTTCTAGCATTTGATCAATAAAAGGTAGAGGGTAATGATCTTTCCTAGTAGCTTTATTCAATTTTCTAAAATCAACTACCATTCTATATCCCGTAACAATTCTTTGCGGGATCAATTCATTTTTATCATTAGGAAGAACGGTGATACCTCCCTTTTTAGGGACACAATGAACGGGACTAACCCATCTACTATCAGCAACAGGATAAATTATACCTGCCTCCAGAAGCTTTAGTATTTCATTTCTTACCACTTCTTTCATCTTAGGATTCAACCGTCGTTGGTGATCAACAACTGGTTTAGCATCAGGCTCCATATTAATTTTATGCTGACATAGAGTGGGACTAATGTCCTTAAGATCATCCAGAGTATATCCAATAGCAGCACGGTGCTTCCTCAGAGTTTTCAATAATCTCTTTTCTTCATGCTCTGAAAGGTTAGCACTAATAATAACAGGATATATCTCCTTTTCATCAAGATAAGCATATTTAAGAGTATCAGGTAATTGTTTAAGCTCAAACACGGGTTACCCTTGGGTGGAGGAGGATCCCCAAGTATTTCAATAGGCAGGTTGTGTTTCAAAATAGGCTACTGATCAAAGAAAATCTTATCTATTTCATTCCTTTCATTCATATGCATGTCATTTTCATGGTCAAGCAAATATTGTTCTAAAGGATCACTAGGAGGCACAACAATAGAAGCAAGACCAATAATTTCATCTTTACTAGGCAATTCTTTTTCATGGGGTTGTCTACGAAATTTAGAGAAATTGAACTCATGAGACACATCCCCAAAACTCGCAGTAACAGTTTCTTTCTCACAATCTATCCGAGCATTAACAGTATTCAAGAAGGGTCTACCAAATATAATGGGAAAAAATCATCTTGTGGGGAACCAAGAACAAGAAAATCAGTAGGATACTTTATTTTCCCACACAAGACTTCAACATCTCTAACAATCCCAATTGGTGCAATCGTATCTCTATTAGCAAGCTTAATAGTAACATCAATTTCTTCTAACTCAGCTGGTGCAATATCATTCATAATTTCTTGGTATAGGGTAAAGGGAATTGCACTCACACTAACACCCACATCACATAAGCCATGATAACAATGATCTCCTATTTTAACTGAAATAACAGGCACGCCAACAATAGGTCTATGTTTACTTTTAGTATCAGGTCTAGCAATTCTAGTAGCTTCATCACAGAAATGAATAACATGCCCATCAATATTATCAACCAAGAGATCTTTAACCATAGCAATACTAGGTTCAACTTTAATTTGTTCAGGAGGCGTAGGTGTTCTAGTACAGCTCTTACGAACCACAGTTGAAGCTTTAGCATGTTCCTTTATCCTAACAGGGAAGGGCGGTTTCTCAATGTAATCAGTAGGATTAACAGGATCAACATTATAAGTAATAGTTTCCTCTTCAACTTTAATAGGTTCTACTACTTTCACTTCTATGGGAGGATGATATTTAAACCACTTCTCCTTAGGGAGATCAACATGAGTAGCAAAAGATTCACAGAAAGAAGGTACTATCTCAGAGTCAAGTCCATATTTAGTGCTAAATTCACGAAAAGCATCGGTGTCTATAAAGGATTTAACACAATCAAACTAAAGGTTTATACCTGACTCCTTACCTTCGTCGAGCTCCCAATCTTCAGAGTTGCGTTTAATTCTTTCCAATAAGTCCCATTTGAATTCAATATCTTTCTTCATAAGGGAACCAACACAAGAAGTATCGAGCATGGACCGATCATTATTAGAAAGCCGAGCATGAAAAATCTGAATAATAATTTCTCTCGGGAGCTCATGATTGGGGCATGAATATAACATTGACTTAAGCCTCCCCCAATCTTGAGCGATACTTTCTCCTTCACGAGGCCAAAAATTATAAATATAATTCCGATCACGATGAACCAGATGCATAGGATAAAACTTCTGATGAAATTCCAATTTCAATCGGTTGTAGTTCCATGATCCAATATCATCACATAGCCTATACCATGTCAACGCCTTCTCCTTCAAATATAAAGGAAAGACCTTCTTCTTGACATCATCCTCGGGCAAACCTGCAAGCTTAAATAATCCACAAACTTCATCCACATAGATTAGATGCAAATCGGGATGTAGTTTTCCATCTCCTGCTTAAGGATTAGCTAGCAGTTTCTCTATCATACCCGAAGGAATTTCATAATAAATATTTTCAGTAGGTGCAGTAGGTTGAGGAGCATCTCTTTGTGCTTCTGGTCGAGGTGAAGATACCCCGAACAAGCCCCTCAAAGGATTATTTTTCATAGTAACAAATGACAATAAATTTCAGCACAGTATATAAATTTTTCCTTACCAAGTTCCACTCACCAAAGGCGCTTCACTCCCCGGCAACGGCACCGGAAAAGAGTCTTGATGACCCACAAGTATAGGGGATCTATCGTAGTCCTTTCGATAAGTAAGAGTGTCGAACCCAACGAGGAGCAGAAGGAAATGACAAGCGGTTCTCAGTAAGGTATTATCTGCAAGCACTGAAATTATCGGTAACAGATAGTTTTGTGATAAGGTAATTCGTTACGGATAGCAAGTAACAAGTGTAACAAAGGTGCAGCAAGGTGGCCCAATCCTTTTTGTAGCAAAGGACAAGCCTGGACAAACTCTTATATAAAGCAAAGCGCTCCCGAGGACACATGGGAATTCCTGTCAAGCTAGTTTTCATCATGCTCATATGATTCGCTTTCGTTACTTTGATAATTTGATATGTGGGTGGACCAGTGCTTGGGTGCTGTCCTTACTTGGACAAACCTCCCACTTATGATTAACCCCTCTCGCAAGCATCTGCAACTACGAAAGAAGAATTAAGATAAATCTAACCATATCATGAAACATGTGGATCCAAATCAGCCCCTTACAAAGCAACGCATAAACTAGGGTTTAAGCTTCTGTCACTCTAGCAACCCATCATCTACTTATTACTTCCCAATGCCTTCCTCTAAGCCCAAATAATGGTGAAGTGTCATGTAGTCGACGTTCACATAACACCACTAGAGGAGAGACAACATACATCTCATCAAAATATCGAACGAATACCAAATTCACATGATTACTTATAACAAGACTTATCCCATGTCCTCAGGAACAAACGTAACTACTCACAAAGCATATTCATGTTCATAATAGGAGGAGAAATAATTATCATTAAGGATCTGAACATATGATCTTCCACCAAGTAAACCAACTAGCATCAACAACATGGAGTAATCTGTTGGGGAACGTTGCATGGGAAACAAAAATTTTCCTACGCACACATAAGATCTATCCATGGTGATGAGCATCTACGAGAGGGAGAGTGAATCTACATACCCTTGTAGATCGCTAAGCGGAAGCGTTAATAAACGCGGTTGATGTAGTCGAACGTCTTCGCGATCCAAATCGCCGAGCGTCCCGCGATCCAATCACGATCCTTCCGATCTAGTGCCGAACGGACGGCACCTCCGCGTTCAACACACGTACGGCTTGATGACGCCTTCACCTCCTCGATCCAGCGAGCGATGGTGAAGTAGTGGTTGAGTTCCAGCAGCACGACGGCGTGGTGATGGTGGTGAGGAACAATCTCTGCAGGGCTTCGCCAAGCACTACGGAGATTATGACGGAGGAACTAGAGGGCTAGGGTTGCCGGCACACGGCTTGGGAAATCCTGATGTGTCCCGTGTGCTAGCCCTGCCCCTCTATTTATATGTTGAGCCTTGGGGTCTAAACTTGGAGTAAAAGCCTCCTCCAGGTCGGTTTTGCCCGCACAAGGTCGGTTTGGCCCGCAGGGAAAGAGTCCAACTCGGACCCCTGCCGAATCGTGCACAGCCGCACACAAGCGGTAGTACCGCTTCACACAAGCGGTAGTACCGCTTGGGCGGTAGTACCGCTTCACACAAGCGGTAGTACCGCTCGGGCGGTAGTACCGCTTCACACAAGCGGTAGTACCGCTCCGGCGGTAGTACCGCTTCACCAAGCGGTAGTACCGCTTACGCGGCAGCAAAACTACTTTTGCACTTTCCAATACCTTGTGGGTTTTATCCTTTTGGCTCATATAAAGTGTTGCTGCACCCGAACACTTCGGTAAACATCCGGAACCCCTTCCGGTGAACTTCGGAACCCTTCCAGAGATCAAAACACTATTATCACATATATCAATCTTTACCTCCGGACTATTCCGGAGATCCTCGTTATGTCCGGGATCTTATCCGGGACTCCGAACAACTTTCGGTCACCAACATAATAACTCAATTATACTAATCGTCACCAAACGTTAAGTGTGTAGACCCTGCGGGTTCGAGAACTATGTAGACATGACCGAGACACCTCTACGGCCAATAACCAATAGCGGGACCTGGATGCCCATATTGGCTCCTACATATTCTACGAAGATCTTTATCGGTCGAACCTCTATGTCAAGGATTCAGTTAATCCCGTATGCTGTTCCCTTTGTTCTTCGGTATGTTACTTGCCCGAGATTCGATCGTCGGTATCACTATACCTAGTTCAATCTCGTTACCGGCAAGTCTCTTTACTCGTTCCGTAATACAAGATCTCGTGGCTAACACTTTAGTCACATTGCTTGCAAGGCTCAATGTGATGTTGTATTACCGAGTGGGCCCTGAGATACCTCTCCGTCACACGGAGTAACAAATCCCAGTCTTGATCCATGCCAACCCAACAGACACCCTCGGAGATACCTGTAGAGCACCTTTATAGTCACCCAGTTACGTTGCGACGTTTGATACACACAAGGTATTCCTCCGGTGTCAGTGAGTTGCATGATCTCATGGTCAAAGGAACAGATACTTGACATGCAGAAAACAATAGCAATAAACTGACACGATCAAATGCTACGTTTACAGTTTGGGTCTTGTCCATCACATCATTCTCCTAATGATGTGATCCCGTTATCAAATGACATCTCATGTCAATGGCTAGGAAACCTTAACCATCTTTGATCAACGAGCTAGTCAACTAGAGGCTTACTAGGGACACAGTGTCGTCTATGTACCCACACATGTATTTGAGTTTCCAATCAATACAATTATAGCATGGATAATAAACGATTATCATGAACAAGGAAATATAATAATAACCAATTTATTATTGCCTCTAGGGCATATTTCCAACAGTCTCCCACTTGCACTAGAGTCAATAATCTAGTTCACATCACTATGTGATTTACATTGTAATGAATCGAACACCCATGCAGTTCTGGTGTTGTTCATGTTTAGCCCTTGGAAGAGGTTTAGTCATCGGATCTGCAACATTTAGATCCGTGTGTACTTTGCAAATATTTATGTCGTCCTCCTTGATGTAATCGCGGATGGAATTGAAACGTCGCTTTATGTGTCTGGTCCTCTTGTGAAATCTTGGTTCCTTGGCTAGAGCAATGGCACCAGTATTATCACAAAACAGAGTCATTGGGTTAAGTGCACTAGGCACTACTCTAAGATCTGTCATGAACTCCTTCATCCAGACACCTTCCTTCGCCTGTAGAATCAGCTACCACGCTTTGCTTGGAACTGCACCAGCTAACCGCACCCCCATTAAGAATAAATACGTATCCGGTTTGAGACTTAGAGTCATCCGGATCAGTGTCAAAGCTTGCATCGACGTAACCCTTTACGACGAGCTCTTGATCACCTCCATAAACGAGAAACATGTCCTTAGTCCTTTTCAGGTACTTCAGGATATTCTTGACCGCCGTCCAGTGTTCCATTCCTGGATCACTTTGAAACCTTCCGACCATACTTATGGCAAGGCTGACATCGGGTCTTGTGCACAGCATTGCATACATGATAGAGCCTATGGCCGAAGCATAGGGGATGACACTCATCTTTTCTCTATCTTCTGCAGTCACTGGGCATTGAGTCTTACTCAACTTCACACCTTGCAATACAGGCAAGAACCCCTTCTTGGACTGATCCATTTTGAACTTCTTCAAAACTTTGTCAAGGTATGTGCTTTGTGAAAGTCCTATTAAGCGTCTCGATCTATCTCTATAGATCTTGATGCCTAATATGAAAGCAGCTTCTCCTAGGTCCTTCATTGAAAAACTCTTGTTCAAATATTCCTTTACGCTTTCCAGCATTTCTATATTGTTTCCAATCAGCAATATGTCATCCACATATAATATTAGAAACGCTATAGAGCTCCCACTCACTTTCTTGTAAATACAAGCTTCTCCGTAAACTTGTATAAACTCGAACGCTTTGATCACTTCATCAAAGCGAAGATTCCAACTCCGAGATGCTTGCACCAGTCCATAAATGGATCGCTGGAGTTTGCAAACTTTGTCAGCATTCTCTGGATCGACAAAACCTTCTGGTTGCATCATATACAACTCTTCCTTAAGGTAACCGTTAAGGAACGCTGTTTTGACATCCATCTGCCAAATTTCATAATCGAAAAAGGCAGCTATTGCTAACATGATTCTGACGGACTTAAGCATCGCTACGGGTGAGAAGGTCTCATCGTAGTCAACTCCTTGAACTTGTGAAAAACCCTTTGCCACAAGTCGAGCTTTATAGACGGTGACATTACCGTCCGCGTCCGTCTTCCTCTTAAAGATCCATTTGTTCTGAATGGCCTTACGCCCTTCAGGTAATACTTCCAAAGTCCATACTTTGTTTTCATACATGGATCCCATCTCGGATTTCATGGCCTCTAACCACTTCTCGGAATCCGGGCCCATCATCGCTTCTCCATAGCTCGTAGGTTCATCGTTGTCTAACAACATGATTTTTAAGACAGGGTTGCCGTACCACTCAGGAGTAGTACGCGTCCTTGTCGACCTACGAGGTTCGATAGCAACTTGATCCAAAGCTTCATGATCATCATCATTAACTTCCTCTTCAGCTAATGTAGGCTCCACAGAAACAACTTTCTGCGCTGCGCTACTCTCAGGTTGAAGTAAAGGTTCAATAACCTCATCAAGTTCTATCTTCCTCCCACTCAATTCTTTCGAGAGAAACTCTTTCTCAAGAAATGTTCCGTTTTTAGCGACAAACATTTTGCCTTCGGATCTGAGATAGAAGGTATACCCAACTGTCTCTTTTGGGTATCCTATGAAGACGCATTTCTCCGCTTTGGGTTCCAGCTTTTCAGGCTGAAGCTTTTTGACATAAGCATCACATCCCCAAACTTTAAGAAACGACAGCTTTGGCTTCTTGCCAAACCAAAGTTCATATGGCGTCGTCTCAACGGATTTCGATGGTGCCCTATTTAAAGTGAATGCAGCTGTCTCTAATGCATAACCCCAAAACGATAGTGGCAAATCGGCAAGAGACATCATAGATCGCACCATATCTAATAAGGTTCGATTACGACGTTCGGACACACCATTACGCTGTGGTGTTCCAGGCGGTGTCAATTGTGAAACAATTCCACACTGTCTTAAGTGACTGCCAAACTCATAACTCAGATATTCTCCTCCTCGATCAGATCGTAGGAATTTAATCTTCTTGTTACGATGATTCTCAACTTCACTCTGAAATTGTTTGAACTTTTCAAATGTTTCAGACTTGTGTTTCATTAAGTAAATATACCCATATCTACTTAAGTCATCAGTGAAGGTGAGAAAGTAACGATAACCACCGCGCGCCTCAATACTCATTGGACCGCACACATCAGTATGTATGATTTCCAATAAGTCACTTGCCCGTTCCATTATTCCAGAGAACGGCGTTTTAGTCATCTTGCCCATGAGGCATGGCTCACATGTGTCAAGTGATTCAAAATCAAGTGACTCCAAAAGTCCATCAGCATGGAGCTTCCTCATGCGTTTTACGCCAATATGACCTAAACGGCAGTGCCACAAGAAAGTGGTATTATCATTATCAATTCTACATCTTTTGGCATCAATGTTATGAACATGTGTATTATTACTATCGAGATTCAATAAGAATAAACCCCTCACATTGGGTGCATGACCATAAAAGATATTACTCATATAAATAGAACAATCATTATTCTCTGATTTAAATGAGTAACCGTCTCGCAATAAACAAGATCCAGATATAATGTTCATGCTTAACGCAGGCACCAAATAACACTTATTTAGGTTCATCACTAATCCCGACGGTAATCGAAGAGCGAGCGTGCCGACGACGATCACATCAACCTTGGAACCATTTCCCACGCGCATCGTCACTTCGTCCTTTGCCAGCCTCCGTCTATTCCGCAGTTCCTGTTTTGAGTTGCAAATATGAGCAACCGCACCGGTATCAAATACCCAGGCACTACAACGAGAGTTGGTAAGGTACACATCAATAACATGTATATCATATATACCTTGTTTGTTGTTGGCCGCCTTCTTGTCAGCCAAATACTTGGGGCAGTTCCGCTTCCAGTGTCCAGTTCCCTTGCAATGAAAACACTCAGTTTCTGGTTTGGGTCCAGCCTTGGGTTTCTTCACGAGAGGAGCAACTGCTTTGCCACTCTTCTTAGAGTTACCCTTCTTACCCTTGCCATTTTTCTTGAAACTAGTGGTTTTATTGACCATCAACACTTGATGCTCCTTCTGAATTTCAGAGTCAGCGACTTTCAGCATCGCAAACAGCTCGGCGACTGACTTGTTCATCCCGTGCATGTTATAGTTCAACACGAAGCTCTTGTAGCTAGGCGGCAATGATTGAAGAACTCTGTCAGTGATAGCCTCTGGCGGAAGGGGCATCCCTAACTCAGCCAGACGGGTGGAGTACCCAGACATTCTGAGCACGTGATCACTGATAGACCCGTTCTCCTCCATCTTGCAAGCATAGAACTTATCGGAGATCTCATATCTCTCGATCCGGGCATTCTTCTGAAAGATAAACTTCAACTCCTGGAACATCTCATATGCTCCATGACGTTCAAAATGTCTTTGAAGTCCCGGTTCTAAGCCATACAACATTGCACATTGAACTATTGAGTAATCATCAGAACGAGCCTGCCAGGCGTTCACAACGTCTAGAGACTCAACTGGAGCGGGTGGATCACCAAGCGGTGCATCAAGGACATAAGCCTTCTGGGAAGCCGTAAGGATAATCCTTAGATTACGGGCCCAGTCCACAAAGTTACTTCCATCATCTTTCAACTTAGCTTTCTCTAGGAACGCATTAAAATTCAGGGGTGCTACTGCGCGAGCCATGATCTACAACATAAATATTGCAAAGACAACTTAGACTATTGTTCTAGATAATGAGTTTAGTTAATCATATTACTTAAAAACTCCCACTCAAATTGACATCCCTCCGGTCATTCGAGTGTAACATGATCCAAATCCACCAACTCAAGTCCGATCATCACGTGAGTTGAGGTGGTTTCAATGGTGAACATCTTCATGTTGATCGTATCTACTATATGACTCATGTTCGACCTTTCGGTCTCTTGTGTTCCGAGGCCATGTCTGTACATGCTAGGCTCGTCAAGTTTAACCCGAGTGTTCCGCACGTGTAACATGGCTTACACCCGTTGTATGCGAACGTAGAGTCTATCACACCCGATCATCACGGCGTGTCTCGAAACGACGAACTTTCGCAACGGTGCACACTTGGGGAGAACACAATTTATCTTGAAATTTAAGTGAGGGATCACCTTATAATGCTACCGTCGTCCTAAGCAAAATAAGATGCATAAAAGGATTAACATCACATGCAAATCATAAGTGACATGATATGGCCATGAACTTGTGCTTTTGATCTCCATCTCCAAAGCACCGGCATGATCTCCATCGTCACCGGCATGACACCATGATCTCCATCATCTTGATCTCCATCAACGTGTCGCCATAAGGTTGTCGCGCCGACTGTTGCTTCCACGACTATTGCTAACGTTTAGCGATAAAGTAAAGCATTACATAGCGCTTAATGATTGACACGCAGGTCATACAATAATTAAAGACAACTCTATGGCTCCTGCCAGTTGCCGTACTCATCGACATGCAAGTCGTGATATTCTATACAAAACATGATCATCTCATACATCACATATATCTCATCATGTAATTGGCCATATCATATCACATCATACCCTGCAAAAACAAGTTAGACGTCCTCTAATTGTTGTTGCAAATTTTACGTGGCTGCTATGGGTTTGCAAGAACCGTTCTTACCTACGCAAAACCACAACGTGGTGTAGTGATTGCTTTTTGATCTTCTAAAAGAACCCTCTTCATTGAAATCGATTCAACTAAAGTGAGAGAGACAGACACCCGCTAGCCATCTTTATGCAACGAAGTTACATGTTAGTTGAAGGAACCTGTCTCGCGTAAGTGTACGCGTAATGTCGGTCCGGGCCGCTTCATCTCACAGTACCGCTGAATCAAATATCAACTAGTAACGGCAAGCAATATGTATACACCCACGCCCACAACTCGTTTGTGTTCTACTCGAGATCTCATCTACGCATAGACCTAGCTCATGATGCCACTGTTGGGGAACGTTGCATGGGAAACAAAAATTTTCCTACGCACACATAAGATCTATCCATGGTGATGAGCATCTACGAGAGGGAGAGTGAATCTACATACCCTTGTAGATCGCTAAGCGGAAGCGTTAATAAACGCGGTTGATGTAGTCGAACGTCTTCGCGATCCAAATCGCCGAGCGTCCCGCGATCCAATCACGATCCTTCCGATCTAGTGCCGAACGGACGGCACCTCCGCGTTCAACACACGTACGGCTTGATGACGCCTTCACCTCCTCGATCCAGCGAGCGATGGTGAAGTAGTGGTTGAGTTCCAGCAGCACGACGGCGTGGTGATGGTGGTGAGGAACAATCTCTGCAGGGCTTCGCCAAGCACTACGGAGATTATGACGGAGGAACTAGAGGGCTAGGGTTGCCGGCACACGGCTTGGGAAATCCTGATGTGTCCCGTGTGCTAGCCCTGCCCCTCTATTTATATGTTGAGCCTTGGGGTCTAAACTTGGAGTAAAAGCCTCCTCCAGGTCGGTTTTGCCCGCACAAGGTCGGTTTGGCCCGCAGGGAAAGAGTCCAACTCGGACCCCTGCCGAATCGTGCACAGCCGCACACAAGCGGTAGTACCGCTTCACACAAGCGGTAGTACCGCTTGGGCGGTAGTACCGCTTCACACAAGCGGTAGTACCGCTCCGGCGGTAGTACCGCTTCACCAAGCGGTAGTACCGCTTACGCGGCAGCAAAACTACTTTTGCACTTTCCAATACCTTGTGGGTTTTATCCTTTTGGCTCATATAAAGTGTTGCTGCACCCGAACACTTCGGTAAACATCCGGAACCCCTTCCGGTGAACTTCGGAACCCTTCCAGAGATCAAAACACTATTATCACATATATCAATCTTTACCTCCGGACTATTCCGGAGATCCTCGTTATGTCCGGGATCTTATCCGGGACTCCGAACAACTTTCGGTCACCAACATAATAACTCAATTATACTAATCGTCACCAAACGTTAAGTGTGTAGACCCTGCGGGTTCGAGAACTATGTAGACATGACCGAGACACCTCTACGGCCAATAACCAATAGCGGGACCTGGATGCCCATATTGGCTCCTACATATTCTACGAAGATCTTTATCGGTCGAACCTCTATGTCAAGGATTCAGTTAATCCCGTATGCTGTTCCCTTTGTTCTTCGGTATGTTACTTGCCCGAGATTCGATCGTCGGTATCACTATACCTAGTTCAATCTCGTTACCGGCAAGTCTCTTTACTCGTTCCGTAATACAAGATCTTGTGGCTAACACTTTAGTCACATTGCTTGCAAGGCTCAATGTGATGTTGTATTACCGAGTGGGCCCTGAGATACCTCTCCGTCACACGGAGTAACAAATCCCAGTCTTGATCCATGCCAACCCAACAGACACCCTCGGAGATACCTGTAGAGCACCTTTATAGTCACCCAGTTACGTTGCGACGTTTGATACACACAAGGTATTCCTCCGGTGTCAGTGAGTTGCATGATCTCATGGTCAAAGGAACAGATACTTGACATGCAGAAAACAATAGCAATAAACTGACACGATCAAATGCTACGTTTACAGTTTGGGTCTTGTCCATCACATCATTCTCCTAATGATGTGATCCCGTTATCAAATGACATCTCATGTCAATGGCTAGGAAACCTTAACCATCTTTGATCAACGAGCTAGTCAACTAGAGGCTTACTAGGGACACAGTGTTGTCTATGTACCCACACATGTATTTGAGTTTCCAATCAATACAATTATAGCATGGATAATAAACGATTATCATGAACAAGGAAATATAATAATAACCAATTTATTATTGCCTCTAGGGCATATTTCCAACATAATCAACACTACTAGCAACCCACAGGTACCAATCTGAGGTTTTGAGACAAATATCGAATACAAGAGATGAACTAGGGTTTGAGAGGAGATGGTGCTGGTGAAGATATTGATGGAGATTGACCCCCTCTCGATGAGAGGATCGTTGGTGATGATGATGGCTTCGATTTCCCCCTCCGGGAGGGAAGTTTCCCCGGCAGAACAGCTCTGCCGGAGCCCTAGATTGGTTCTGTCCAAGTTCCGCCTCGAGACGGCGGCGCTTCGTCCCGAAAGCTCCCTGATGATTTTTTCCAGGTCAAAACCCTCCATATAGCAGAAGATGGGCACCGGAGGCCTGCCAGGTGGGCCACAAGCCACAGGGGCGCGCCCCCTGGCTTGTGACTGCCTGGTGGGTCCCCTGATGTATTTCTTTCGCCCAGTATTTTTTATGTATTCCAAAATAATTCTCTGTAGATTTTCAGGACTTTTGGAGTTGTGCAGAATACGTATCTCAGATTTGCTCCTTTTCCAGTCCAGAATTCCAGCTGCCGGCATTCTCCCTCTTCATGTAAACCTTGTAAAATAAGAGAGAAAAGACATAAGTATTGTACCATAATGTGTAATAACAGCCCATAATGCAATAAATATCGGTATAAAAGCATGATGCAAAATGGACGTATCAATGCCTAGCTTCTTCGGAAGCAAAAACTTGAGTTTTTCAAAAACGAAATAGAGCTAGTCTCTTTTTGTCGATCCTTGAAAGCCGACATTTTTATACTTTGTTATCATGCACATACATCATCGTACATTGCATCATACATTGCATCATCATTGCATCGTCATACATGCATCATATATGCATGGATATCCTGGTTTATACTGTAGGAGCCGGTTGTCAAACCGGGTTACATGTTCCAATCCTTAATAGCCAACATGGCTGGATTTTTCATTATGGTTGTTATAACCAGTATTGAGTAATTGAGGTTTTCAAACCGGGTTATATTATTTCAAATCTTAAATAGCCAATGTGGCTAGATTTTTATTATGGTTTTCATAACCTATATTGGATAATTGAGGTTTTCAAAGCCCCTTCAGAGTAATGGCTGTTATTCCCTCATCCAGAAATACCAGCTCACAACAGGGAGCATGGTTCAACATTGATATGCCAAGCATTCAGCAATATCATCCATATAATGGATATAATTTATTCTGCAATGGAAAGAATAGTCTCGAGTTGCTGCAGGCATACGACCCGACACTTGGGGGCTACATTATTCAAATCAAGGATTATATCAAATATGCAAGTCCCATGTCGCTGCAAGCATGCACCACGGCACTTGGGGGCTAATGCAAGTTGCTTTTCAACTCATCACATTACCAACAAACCCGGTTATCTCAGGGAGATGAGCCGGCCTTCAGTCATTTTCTAAGGTCTCAGCCCAGTATTATTTTACTGAGCCGACCCTTGGGGCTACACATTGCTCACCAAGTTTACATAATCAGCTCTGCAGATGTCCCTGCTCATTATTGGATAATGACCCGGCCCTTGGGGGCTACACTGGCTGAAGTTTTATAAAGTATAAGGCAATTACAAGTCCCAGGTTGCTGCAAGCAACACAACCCGGTACTTGGGGGCTACAGGTAATATGGATATAAAAAATAGAAGAACACTTTCAAGATGTCAATTGTTAGCGAGACGGATCTCATTTCTTCATGGAGCGGAAGCATTGAAAGACTAGCTCAACATCACACGGATTTCTTTATTCCCAATAATTTTATCAAGTCAGCTGAAGTCCAGTTGTTTGACCCGGCATCACCAACAATCATGACCCGACATTGTCAAAGATCATAGCCCGGAAGAGTCTATATAAGTAACCCGGCTTCACAAGTTGAAAGTGATTTAACAATGGGCAAATTTCTATTTCCCAATATTTTTAACAAGCCGAAGTAATGGAAGCCGGCTCAACTTCATATGATTTTCTTATCTCCAATAAATTCATCAAGCCAAAGCATTGGCGGCCGACTCAATGGCATATGGGTGTTTTATTCCCAATATTTTGCAAAGGACATGGACCTGCAATATGATTGTGAAGACGGCTCGTTAATTTGAAGAAACCTAGATTTTCAAGGAGCTACTTCATTAAGCCGGCCAGTGGAGCAAGCCGGTCCTTTAATATATTTGTTATTCTTATTTCAGGAGCTTACCATGAATAAATTCAAGCTAACCTGGGGGCTAATGTTGGGGATAGTACCCCGTGGTATAACCCGGCCTGGAGTATGACCCGGCCGGGGCTTGGCGACTCACTGCTGCGCCAGCCGAGCTTGGCGACTCATTGGTGACCCGGCAGGAGGTATGACCCAGCAGGAGGTATGACCCGGCCCATCGTATGGCGGCTCAAAGGTTACCTCTATTACCGGGTCGTACTAG
The DNA here is from genome assembly GCA_039707655.1 of Elymus sibiricus. NCBI lineage: Eukaryota > Viridiplantae > Streptophyta > Magnoliopsida > Poales > Poaceae > Elymus > Elymus sibiricus. The sequence continues at coordinate 487,800,032 of CM077671.1, forward strand.
ACGACCAGGCCCAAGGCCCAACGTGTAAGCTGGCGCAAGGCGGCTCACAGAGAAGGCCCAAAGGAGAGGAAGGATTCCCGTACAAGAGAAACAAGACCCGGATTAGGACTCAAGAGAGACTAGTCCTAATCCTACTCCTAGGAGGATTCTACATGTAAACCTACCCCTTCCACTTATATAAGGAGGGGTAGAGCACCCCTAGAGGGACAAGTAAAAGTCATTAGAGATAGACAGATTAGAGGCTCTCGAGATTAGAGGTAGCGATTCCGCTTCCTTGTAATCGAGATTGTCATCATCATCAATATAGACACAAAGCAGGATGTAGGCTTTTACCTCCATCGGAGGGGCCGATCCTGGGTAAACTCGCGCCTCTCGATTCCGACCAACCCCTCTCAAGCCGCCACATAGTTGCAATGACCTCACACCTAAGTTCTCTCACGAGGACAACATGTCGTGACAAAACCACGACAACAATTGTTCACTGCAAAGAGCGATGGTCGTGTCATGGATATATAGATCGCGCCACAATTATCATGCGCTGGCATGTTACCATGCCATAATGCTCAACGAATGTATGTGCACGCCGCCGCTCCCGTGGCCCAATCTACATCAGCACGACGCGGCTGATTCGCCCGTTCGCGCGGCTTACCGCGCTAGCGATTGACTCGACCGTCCGCACCGGCTTACAATGCCGCGGCCGAATCATCTGTCCGTGCCTGTGGCCGACTCGCCCGTGTCCGGGCCGCCTCTGATGCCGCGTCCGTCTCTACCGTACGTCCTCGCGGCTTGGTCTACATCAACACACCGGAGTCGCACCCGTCTGCACGAGCTGCTTAGTGAGCGCACACAAGTCGCCACTCCTGCGGCCCGATATATTCCAATAACTCTGGAGTAAAATTATCACCCTCCAACGGATGGCTCAATGAACAGGTGCACAAGTCGCCGCCACTGTGGTTTAGTTAACTACAACAACCAGCTGGAATGAACCAATGGTCGGGTTATTGACACAGCTCATACGGGATCATTTATAACCTGCTGCGGTCAACCTCAACCTTCCATGGATTCACATCGTGTTATCAACGCCGAGGGTATACAATGAGTGTTGCAAAGATCATCAAACTCGCCACCTTGCCTCCAGCTTCAACACATTCCAGTGTTTCCGCTGTCAACTATATGCCGGTTTATGCGACGGCCAAGTATGGAGAATCTCAAGCCAACTCCTCGAGTTGTCTTAAGACTCGGGGGCTACACAGACATGACTCAAACAAATGTTGCTAGTTTCAGCAAATTCAAATAACCCCGGGTCATTGAAGAAAAAATAACCCGATCTCGGGGGCTATTGCCACATTGGTGAAAGCTTAAAGGCTGTCAGAAAATTTCCAGCTGAAAAAGTGCCAAGTAATCTGAGAGTTCCAGCTTAAAAGAAGGATTCCGGATTATCAGAAAAGGTTCCGGTTTAAAACCTGGCTCAAGAGAAGTCTGTCTCTCACAATGTTTTGAGATCTCGATATCCGGCTCAACATCCGGTTCAAAAGGAATTCATCTCTCGCAAGTTTGAGTTTTCAGGAAATTAAAGATTGCCATAGAGAACTAGCTGCTATGATGCGCAGTTCAAACATGGCTATCCTGCCTTATTGGCTTATCATATTATGGGTCACTTGGGGGCTTCCTACTCAATGAGTATAGCTATCTTACCCTCTTGATGGGCTTCCACGCCATATTATGAGTCACTTGGGGGCTTCCAACTCAATGAGTTTAGCTTTCATACCCTCTTGACTGGCTTCCATGCCATATATGAGTTAAACCTGCCTGTTTGCAACTTGCTACTCCACCAGGTGACCCGTCGAACTCTTGACAGTCAATCTTGCAAAGAGACCCTAAACTTGACAGTCAATCTCGCAATAAGACCCTGAACTTGTCAAGGTTAAAACGGCGGTTCTTGTCACGAGAGAGCCGGCTTACAGTGAGCTAGGATAAACTCACCTGTCCGCTGTAGTCTCTCCGCTATGTGGCCCGTTTGTACTCTTAATAGTCAATCTTTTTTAAGACCCTGAACTTGTTAAGGTTAAAACGACGGATTTATGTCACGTGAGAGCCAGCTTACGGGATTAAAAGGCTTTCATGCCAAAGCTTCTTTGAAGTAAAACTTGAGTTTTTCAAAAAACAAAACAAAGCTAGTCTCTTTTTGTCGAGCCTTGAAAGCCGACATTTTTATACTCTGTTATCATACACATACATCATCATACATTGCATCATACATTGCATCATCATTGCATCATCATACCATGCATCATATATGCATGAATATATTGGTTTATGTTGCATGAGCCGGTTTTCAAACCGGGTTATATTATTCAAATCTTAAATAGCCAATGTGGCTGGAGTTTTATTATGGTTATCATAACCTATATTGGATGATTAAGGTTTTCAAAGCCCCTTTAGAGTAATGGATGTTATTCCCTCATCCAAAAATACCAGCTCACAGCAGGGAGCACGGTTCAACATTGATATACCAGGCATTCAGCAATATCGTCCATATAATGGATATGATTTTATTCTGCAATGGAAGGAATAGTCCCGAATCGTTGCAGGCATACGACCGGCACTTGGGGGCTACATCATATGATGTTTTTCTTTTCAAAAGAGAAGTGCGTATGAGACCCGAGTCACTGCGGGCAAACGACCCGACACTAGGGGGCTACACTACTCGGATCAAAATTGCTAAAGTCCCAAGTCGCTGCAGGCATGCGACAGGGCACTTGGGGGCTAATGCAAGTTATTTTTCAAATAATTACATTGTCAACAGACCCCGAGCTGGCCTTTCTATCTTTTTCTAAGTCCCAGCCCAGTATTGTCTTACTGAGCCGGCCCTTGGGGGCTACACTGGGCTCCTCAAGTCTATATGATCAGATCTACAAAAAGTTCCTGCTCATTATTGCATAATGACCCGGCCCTTGGGGGCTACACTGGCTGAAGTTTTATGATCATAAGACATTTACAAGTCCCAGATTGCTGCAGGCAAGACAACCCGGTACTTAGGGGCTACATATGACTGGTGACTAAGATGAACAATCCGGATTTCTCTAGGGTTGCAATATGTATATCGAAGCAAGTCTTAAAGTTATCACTACATTCTCCTCTTAAGACTTGGGGGCTATAGGTAATATGGATACAAGGAAGACAACTTAATATCATACGGATTTTTTCATTGAAGTCTGAAGTATTGAAAGTTGGCACAACATCAGACGAATTTTATCAAGCCAAGGCAGTTGAAGATAATAAGGGTTATTTTTTCTAAGGAGATAGCGTCAGCTTATTGATATGATGGAGATTCAAAATTTTAAGGAGCTGGTTAACTGGTATTTTTGTGTGAACCAGTCTCTTTACATATTCTTATTTCAAGAGTTTAGCATGAATAAATTCAAAGCTAAACTGGGGGCTAATGTTGGGGATATTCCCCACGACCAAGACTCGGTTCATAAGGATAAGCCGCCCTAAGGCTTAAGTCATTTCTGGGTCTAAGTTGCCCTGACGTTAAGTCATCTTTGGACTTAAGCATCCCTGTTGAGACCCGACAGGTGAGACCCGACAGGTAAGACCCGGCAGGTGAGACCAGGCAGATATTTATGACCCGGCAGACAGTTATGACCCGGCTGACAGTTAAGTCCCGGAGATGAGACCCTGAAGATGAGTCTCGGAGATGAGTCCATGAAGATGAGTCTTGAAGATAAACCCGGTTGTAAGCCGCCCAGTTGTAAGCCGCCCGTCTAGAGATAAGAAGCCTGGGACTCAGAATCCCATGGGGAGAAGCCCGTAATAAGAAACCCGCGATGGGAAGTTAGATAGGTTAAGTCTTAATCCGACTTGGACTCTACATGTAAACCGCCCCTTCAACTTATATAAGGAGGGGTGGGTCACCCCAAGAGGGTCAAGTTTTTTAGACGTCTCAATAGACTGGTGTTAGACAGACAAGTTGAAGTCATTAGAGATAGACAGATTAGAGAATCTCGAGATTAGAGGTAGCGATTCTGCACCCTTGTAATCGAGATCGTCATCATCATCAATATAGACACAAAGCAGGACGTAGGCTGTTACCTCCATCGGAGGGGCCGAACCTGGGTAAACTCGCGTCTCTCGATTCCGACCAACCCCTCTCAAGCCGCCACATAGTTGCGATGGCCTCACACCTAAGTTCTCTCACTAGGACATCTTGTCGTGACAAAACCACGACAGGTAGCATTATCAATAACTTGCGATATATCAGGATTACTAGCATGTGGTGGTGTTGCAAGCTTACTCATAACAGAAGGTGAATCAAGTGCAGAGCTAGATGGCAGTTCCTTACCTCCCCTCATAGTAGAGGGAAAAATCTTGGTTCTTGGATCCTTCAGATTCTTCATAGTGATAAATTGATATAAATCCCAAGTGAATCAACAAATATTGCTATGCTCCCTGGCAACGGCGCCAAAAAAGGTCTTGATAACCCACAAGTATAGGGGATCGCAACAGTTTTCGAGGGTAGAGTATTCAACCCAAATTTATAGATTCGACACAAGGGGAGCCAAAGAATACTTGAGAGTATTAGTAGTTGAGTTGTCAATTCAACCACACCTGGAGATAAATATCTACACCAAAGTGATCAGTAGCACAGTAATATGATAGGTTTGATAGCAGTAGCAATAGTAATCGTAGCGGTGATAGTAGTAGCAATAGTGTTGTAGCAGTAGGAACAGCAGCAACGGCAGTAGTAACATAGCAAGAACAATAAGTGGAAAAGATCGTAGGCACTGGATCGGTAACTCATTGGATGATATTCATCATGTAACAGTCATAACCTAGGGCGATACAGAACTAGCTCCAGTTCATCAATGTAATGTAGGCATGTATTCCGTAAATAGTCATACGTGCTTATGGAAAAGAACTTGCATGACATGTTTTGTCCTACCCTCCTGTGGCAGCGGGGTCCATAAGGAAACTAAGGGATATTAAGGCCTCCTTTTAATAGAGACCCGGAACAAAGCATTAACACATGGTGAATACATGAACTCCTCAAACTATGGTCATCACCGCGAAGTATCCCAAATATTGTCACTATGGGGTTGACGGATCATAACACGTAATAGGTGCATATGACTAGGCAAGATCGGATTAAGAACATTGATATAGAGGTGATAACATAAATGGTTCAGATCTGAAATCATGGCACTCGGGCCCTTGTGACAAGCATTAGGCATAGCAAAGTCATAGCAACATCAATCTCAGAACATAATGGATACTAGTGATCAAGCCCTAACAAAACTAACTCGATTACATGATGAATCTCATCCAACTCCTCACCGACCAGCAAGCCTATGAAGGAATTACTCACTCCCGGTGGAGAGCATCATGGAATTGGTGATGGAGAGAGGTTGATGATGACGAAGACCAAAGATTCCCCTCTCCGGAGCCCCAAACGGGCTCCAGATCTGGCCTCCCGATGAAGAACAGGAGGTGGCGGCGGCTCCGTCTCATGAAATGCGATAATTCTTTCTCTCTTATTTTTAGGAATTTATAGTGACGGAGATAGAGCAAGTGGGGCCCCGAGGTGCCCAGCACCCACCAGGATGCACCGGGAGGGGGCTGGCGCGCCCTGGGGGGTGCTACGCACCCTGGACCCCCTCTCCGGTGGTTTCTGGCTCCAGTATTTTTTACATTTTCCAAAATAAATCTCCAGAAAGTTTCGTTCCATTCCAATAACTTTTATTTCTGCACAAAAACAACACCATGGCAATTCTGCTGAAAACAGCGTCAGTCTGGGTTAGTTCCATTCAAATCATGCAAATTAGTGTCCAAAACAAGGGCAAAAGAGTGAGGAAAAGTAGAAACGTTGGAGACGTATCATTATCCTCAATCTTGATTTTGAGAAGGCCTACGATTCTGTTAGTTGGAGTTTCCTTCGCCAGGTCCTTCCGCTAAAGGTTTTCACGCTGGGTTTGTGCATAGGTTGATGCAGTTGGTCTCGGGGGGGGGGGGGCACGCGGCTGTTGCTGTGAACGACGCTATTACTAAATACTTTGCCAATGGTCGTGGCCTGCGGCAAGGGGATACGGCTTCACCCATTCTTTTCAATTTCGTGGCCAATGCTTTATCATGTATGCTGAGTTGTGCGGCCTCGGCTGGGCACATTTCCTCTACGGTGTCTCACCTCCTTCCCCAAGGCATTACTCATCTACAATACGCTGACGACACGATCATTGTGGTGGAACTGAACGATGCCTATCTTGACAACCTTAAATTCATCTTGTTATGCTTTGAAGCCTTGTCGGGGCTCAAGATTAATTTCTTTAAAAGTTAGGTGATTGTAACTGGGGTAGATGAGGAGGAGGCAATCAGAGTTGTGCATCGCCTCAATTGTACGCTTGGGTCCTTCCCCTTCAAATACATGGGCATGCCTATTTCTCCATTCCATCTTCATGATAAGGTTTTTAACCCTTTGGTTGCCAAGGTCGGCAATAGAGTTATGCCCTTGCGAGGCCGTTATAACATGCAGGCGGGGAAAGTATGCCTCACTAATGCATGTCTTTCCTCCCTGCCTCTATTCACTATGGGCTTCTTCATGCTCTCTTTGGGAACCCATGCTGGCTTTGATACGCACAGGGGAGCTTTATTTTGGAATTCTGCAGAGAACAAATGAAAATGAAGGCTCGTTAAATGGATGATCATATGTAGGCCCAAAAGCCATGGGGGGCTGGGAATATTAAATACGGTGATAATGAAAAAATGTCTCATTGTGAAATGGTGGTGGCGGATCATGACTGCTAACCCTGGTACGCTGTGGTATGACTTCTTAAAAGCTAAATATTTCCATTTGGTAGTCCTATGCTTGCCTCGGCGTTGAATGGCTCTCAGTTCTAGCTGGACCTGTTAAAGGTTCGAGATGTGTTTCGTGACCATGTCAAGTTTATTGTCAGGAATGGTTCTTCGACCCGGTTTTGGTTAGATTGGTGGGTTGGAGACACTACTTTAGCTGTTTCTTTTCCTGTTCTTTTCTCGTATTGCCTTGAACCTGAGATCTCAATCTTTGAGCTATCTCGTGTTGGATGGGACTTGCGTCTCTGGAGGTCTCTTTCTCCTGAAGAGTTGGTGGACTGGCATCGGCGTGCTGCTGTGTTCCCTATTCTCTCGGAGGAAGAGGATACGATGACCTGGCCTCATGTGGCCTATGGTAGATTCTCTATCAAGTCTCTTCATTCCAGGCTTATTGGTGGGACTCCTACGTCCAAGTTTAAGCAAGTCTGGACGGCTAGGATCCCTGCTAAGATAAAGGTTTTCCTTTGGCAGGATTTTAGAGGCCGTTTGCCGGTGGCTGGCCAAATTCGCAAGCGAAACGTGCCTTGTTCTGCTTTTTGCGCTCTATGCTCTGAAACTAAAAATACCAATCACATCTTCTTTTTGTACCCTCTGGCAAAGTTGGCTTGGGGATGTCTTCGATCTTGGTTGGGTGTGACCTGGGATCCTCACTCTTTTTCTGACCTACGCTTAATGGTTGGTAATATCAGCGGCCTAACCAAGAGAGTGTTCTGGGTTGGATTGGCTGCCATGTGTTGGTCCTTGTGTAATATTAGAAATAAATTCACCATTGAGGATGTCTTTCCTAACAAGCCGGCTGACGTGTTATTTAAAATGTCTATCTTCTTGCAGCAGTGGAAATTATTGACTAGACCTATGGATGTGGATGGCATGGTGGAGCTCATCAGGAAAGTCAGGGCGTCGGCCAATTTGATCTCCTTTATGCAGCAGTAGGTTGTTGGCCTGCGTGCCACCTTTTGAATGGTTGTTGGGCATGCGTGTATGTAAACTCTATCTTCACTATGAGTTTTCTGCTTATTCTGTAATGAGCGGTCGATGAACTTTGGGTTGCTGTATGGTACTCTGCCTGGTGGCTTTATTTATAAAGTTGGGCGTACGCCTTTTCTCTAAAAAAAATAACATCATTAGCAATTCTAAACATCAAGTCACTTAAGCGATCTATCATCATGGCATTGCGTTGTAATTGATCTTTGACATAGTTATTGAAATGCTCTTGCCTAACTATATAATTATAAAATTCATCCATGCATTGACCAGGAGTTTTAGTATAAAGTATATCACTTTCATTAAAGGTACGGAGAGAATTTACCTCTACTACCTGCGTCGGGGTGTCAAGTCCATTTATTTCTTCGATAGGTGATAAATTCTTGACATCTTCAGATTTAATACCTTTTTCTTTCATAGATCTCTTGGCTTCTTGCATATCTTTAGGATTGAGAAATAGAATACCTCTCTTATTTTGAATAGGTTCCGATGGTGGTTCATGAAGTGTCCAATCATCAGCATTTTGCAAGTGGTCCCTAGAAACACAACCAGCACAACTATCTAGGTAGTCCCTAGAAGCATCAGTTAATCCATTATAAAAGTAATCAAGTATTTCATTTTTCTTTAGAGGATGGTTAGACAAAGCTCTTAGTAACCGAAGAAGCCTCCCCCAAGCTTGAGGGAGATTATATTCTTTAGTTTGCACAATGTTAAATATTTCCTGTAAGGTAGCTTGTTTTTTATGAGCAGGAAAATATTTTTCAAAGAAGTAATATATCATATCCTGAGGGCTATGCACACAACCAAGAGCAAGAGTGAGGAACCATTTCTTAGCATCGCCTTTTAGCGAAAATGGAAAAATCTAAAGGATATATTAATAACTCATCTTTTAGACGATCTTGGTTTTAGCGTCTTTCAGATTCTTCATAGTGACAATAGGATAACTTTGGTGAACATAATAAATAGAGCTATGCTCCCTGACAACGGTGCCAGAAAACGGTCTTGATAACCCACAAGTATAGGGGATCATAACAGCCTTCAAGGGAAGTATTCTACCCAAATTTGTTGGTTCAACACAAGGGGAGCCAAAGAATATTTACTCGTCTTAGCAGTTGAGTTGTCAATTTAACCACACCTGTGATATCCTTCTGTAGCAAAAGTTTAGTAGCAAAGCAGAGTAGCATTAGTAACAGTAATAGTAGTAGCAGCAATAGTAACTTAGCAAGATTTATCAATATAATGTTGGCATGTATTCTGTATATAGTCATGCGTGCTTGCAATAAGAACTTGCATGACATCTTTTGTCCTACCCTCCCATGGCAGCGGGGTCCATACGGAAACTAAGGGATACTAAGGTGTCCTTTTAATAGAGAACCAGAGCAAAGCATTAACACATGGTGAATACATGAACTCCTCAAACTACGACAATCATCGGAAAGAAACCCAATTATTGTCACCTTGGGGTATGCGGATCAAGACACGTAATAGGTGCATACAACTTGCAAGATTGGATCTAAAACACTCTCATATTTATGAAAACATAATAGGTTCATATCTGAAATCATGGCACTTGGGGCCTAGTGACAAGCATTAAGCATAGCAAAGTCATAGTAACATCAGTCTCAGAACATAATGGATACTAGGTATCAAACCTTATCAAAATAACTCGATTACATGATGAATCCAATCACTGTCCCGCAAGCATACAAAGGAATTACTCACTCCCATTGGTGAGCATCATGGAATTCTTGATGGAGAAGGGTTGGTGATGATGACGACGACGATCTCCACTCTCTGGAGCCCCAAACGGACTCCAGATTAGCCCTTCCGAAGAAGAACGGGAGGTGGCGGTGGCTCCGTCTCGTGAAACGCGATGAAATATTCTCTCCTATTTTTTTCTCCATAATTGTGAATTTATAGGACTAGAATTAGGGTCAAAGGAGACACGAGGGCCCCACAAGCCATCAAGGAGCGCCCAGGGGGTGGGCGTGCCCTGTTGACTTGTGGCCGACAGGTGGCCCCCTCCGGTAGGTCTTCATATTTTCCAAAAAAATCCACAAAAAGTTTTGCCCGATTCTGAGAACTTTTATTTTTGCACAAAAATAACAACATGGTAGTTCTGCTGAAAACAGCGTCAGTCCGGGTTAGTTTCATTCAAATCATGCAAATTAGAGTCCAAAGCAAGAGCAAAAGTGTTTGGAAAAGTAGATACGTTTGAGACGTATCACAAATCCATAAGTCATGTGATGCTACCGCTTCTAGTATGATGGTGGCCTCTCTGGCGTGACCTTGATACATTCCTCACACACCTTTGGTGCAGTTCTTCCACTGCCAATGCATGCAATCAATTGATCCCAGCATTCCTGGAAGCCCTCTTGCCTCTCCAATAGCCAACAACTTATTTGTGTCATGTGCATTTGGTTCTCTCAGATACTCTGCTCCAAACACCTCGACCACAACACGGGTAAACTTGACAGTAGTTTTCAGGCATGTGCTCTCCCCCATCCTGACCATCTCACCAACGGCATCTGCGGTTGTACCAAGTGCAAGAATTTTCAGAGCAGTCATGCACTTCTACTTGGCAGAGAAAGAGAGTTGACCGTAGCAATCCCTTGTGAGCTTGAAGTAGTCGTCGTGTACCTCCATTGCGTCCACAATCCACAAAACAATGGTTTTCGCATGCGAAAGCGGCGACGAAGCCATGGATCATCCGAGAAAGTTGGGTTCGTAGCAGAGTAGTCCTTCCGCAGTAGCTTTTCTCTGGATACCCTATTCCGATTGATCACTCTTCTCCCTTTGATTGAGCCCATGAAATTGAGGATTTGCTCCACTTCCCGGTCCATTTCCTCTTGCATGCTCCACTTCTTCATCTGAATCCGGCGAATCAAAGAACTGATCTTCAATCATTTGATCAAGCTCCATCGATCCATACTCCTCCCCGAACGAAGAATCGAAATCCATCATTTTCCCCTAAAATTTTGACAAAAAATCTGGCCAGACAATGTGTTGAACACATCCAGCGCAAGGCAGAACCAGAGAGTTGCCGGACGTATCGCGGCCTCTTCCGAGTCGGCGACGACGTCCTTCGCGGCAAGGATGGGACAAAAGACTGCTCTGTCGGAGTTGGCGGAGCAGGGGCTAGGAACGGCGGCGGAGCACGCATGGCAGTGGAGCTACAAGGCGGACGACGCGGAGGAGGAAGAAAAGAGAAAGAGGAAATGGATCCGTCTATTATGCTGGCTGGATTTGGTGCAAGTTGCGGTGTGGTCAGCCTGTCCGGTCCGACATGGCAGGCGTGCCCGGGCACCCCCATATCCGCCTCATATTTGGGCTGGATATGAGGGGTGTTGGTTAGCCAGGGCATTTGAGGCCCATTTGATGCGCCCGGTTGGGTCACAATTTCGTGATCGGTCAGTGACCGGGTGGCCTGCCCGGGCGTTTGGGATGGGTATGAGGGGTCCGGTTGTAGATGCTCTTACACTTGTGGATGCCGCACGCGAGAGCTGGTCGGATTGGAACGATATTATGTATCCCACGTCGCCCGCACTGTGAAAGAATCTGGCTCCTAACTATGGTTGTTCTAACGGATCCACACATAGTTAATGGGATAATGGCGATGCAGCCTTCGGGATGCCACGTGTGGTCGTTGTTATTGTTGACAAGGTAGCGGGCCTAGGCGAGGTCCATGTGAACCTTTGATACGTCTCAAACATATCTACTTTTTCAAACAGTTTTGCTCTTGTTTTGGACTCTAATTTGTATGATTTGAATGAAACTAACCCCGACTGACGTTGTTTTCAGCAGAACTACCATGGTTTTATTTTTGTGCAGAAATAAAAGTCCTCGAAATCGGATGAAACTTTTTGTGGATTGTTTGTGGAGAATATGAAGAATTATGGAGCGAACACCTACTAGAGGGGGGGCCACCTGTCGGCCACAATCCAACAGGGTGCGCCCAGGGGTGGGCGCGCCCTGATGGCTTGTGGGGCCCTCGTGGCTCCTCCGACCCTAATTTCAGTCCTATAAATTCACAATTACGAAGAAAAAATAGGAGAGAAGTTTTCATAGCGATCTACGAGACAGAGCCGCCGCCACCGATCTTCCTTGAGAGGACTGGTCTAGAGTCCGTTTGGGGCTCCGAAGAGTGGAGATCGTCGCCATCGGCATCACCAACCCTTCTCCATCAACAATTTCATGATGCTCACCACCGGGAGTGAGTAATTCCTTTGTAGGCTTGCTGGACGGTGATGGGATTGGATGAGATTGATCATGTAATAGAGTTATCTTGATAGGTCTTGATCCCTGGTATCCATTATGTTCTGATATTGATGTTTCTATGACTTTGCTATGCTTAATGCTTGTCACTAGGACCCGAGTGCCATGATTTCAGATCTGAACCTATTATGTTTTTCATAAATATGAGAGTGTTTTAGATCATATCTTTCAAGTTGTATGCACCTATTACGTGTCATGATCCGCATTCCCCAAGGTGACAATAGTTGGGATTATTTCCGGTGATTGTCGTAGTTTGAGGAGTTCATGTATTCACCATGTGTTAATGCTTTGTTCCGATTGTCTATTAAAAGGAGGCATTAATATCCCTTAGTTTCTGTATGGACCCCGCTGCCACCGGAGGGTAGGACAAAAGATGTCATGCAAGTTCTTATTGCAAGCACGTATGACTATATAAGAAATACATGTCTACATTATATTGATGAACTGGAGCTAGTTCCGTGTCGCTCTAGTGTGTAACTGTTACATGATGAATGTCATCTATATCTATCCATCGCTGATCCATGGCCTACACTTTACGTATGCTGAATCTTGCTAAGTTACTATTGCTGCTACTCTTGTTACAATCACTATAAAACTGATGCTATTATTGTTACTGTTACTGCTGCTACTCTCCTTTGCTACTAAACTTATGTTACAAAAGGTTATTGCACGTGTGATTGAATTGACAACTCAACTGCTAAGACCAATAAATATTCTTTGGCTCCCCTTGTGTCGAATCAACAAATTTGTGTAAAATACTTCCCTCCAAGATTGTTACGATCCCCTATACTTGTGGGTCATCAACCTTCATCCACAAAATACGTCGGCACCATTGGCCCCCCGCCGCGATTACCTAGATGTTGCGGTTATGTACTTGGTGGTTATTTTGGAAGAGATCGACAAGGATTGGAGGAGAAAGCACCCCAATAGATAGGGAGAACACTACTAGGAGAAAGGCTAGTAGTAGTGCTGGAAATAGGTATACCAGTAGCGCGGGTGCTAGCGCTACAGCTAACCTTTAGCAGTAGCGTCGTTTTCCCAGCGCTACTGCTAACTTATTTAGCAGTAGTGTCTGTTATCCAGCGCTACTGCTAACATATTTAGCAGTAGTGTTCTTTCCTAACCCGCGCCACTAGTAAACGCACATATTTATTTTTTTATATTTATGTTGTATTTACACACGGTTATACATATTAATATACAACATCAATAATTATTGTGCCAGCAACAACATTTAGATTAAAGTGGATGGATGCAAGTGATCATGTTGAATTAGAGGAAAATATGACGTTGCGAATCGCAACGTCATATTTTCCTCTAATTCAACATGATCACTTGCATCTATCCATTTTAATCTAATATATGTCATATAACTCATCATCATCTTACTCATCTAACAACTCATCATCATCTTAATCATACGAAGCTAAAATCTCATAAAACAAAAAACCATCATAATAATAATCATCCTAATCGATCATGCAAGTTAATATAAACCAGAAAAACTTCTCTCTCATAGGACCTAGTCCTCCCTCCTAGGTAAAATGACATAAAACAGGATAACACCTACGTCTCCATGATGAAGCAAAGAGATCCAACGGTCTCCAACTTGTGGCTTGCGATCCTTCTTTATTTCTCCCCATGCTTCAATTTGGAGTTGTCTTGGTGGTTTGCGCTCAGTCGAGTATGGAAAAGAGAACTCAGGCCTCATAGGGCTTTTAATTGTCATATAACCTTCGCCATGCATCAACAGAGGCACAACATCATTTGGCAGTTTCTGTTGAAGAACATAATAGTAGCCTAGTTAGCAATGTAATCAACACCATTTACGCAATAGTAGTGTACTTAATTAGACACTCTTACCAAGATATTTCGGCGAATGTCATCCGCCCTCAACCTATGCACTAGTGGCATGTAAAATGTATAATTTGGGCCAGTTCCCAAATTATACGGGAAGTTGTCCCTACCAACCAGGACACCAATAACAAAGTTGATAAGAACATCCTTCTCTTCCCAAGTTAGATGTGATCCATAAGTGTAGTGTGTGTTGTCAATTATTTTTCGTGTTTCACTCGAAGAAACGAAATAAGCTATAAATTATAAATTAACAAATTTAGTATGGATGAACACCAACTATTTTTAAATATAGAATGCAAATTACTTGACAAATATGGTTGACAAACTCACATGGAGGTAAAACTTGAAGCCTATCGACATCCTCCCAAATGTCGATATTACCTTCAATATGATCTTCAGGACAAAGATCGAAGGTTATTTCCATATCCTCCTGAAGTCCATATGCCTTGGCTAGAGCTTCCCAATTTGAGCACCCTAATTCTGTGTTATTAACTGCATTCATTACTTTGACCAGAAATGTGTGACCATGTTTAGTCCTCAGGTTAGCTCTCCTCGTCTCGAAACTCTTGTGGTCTTCGAAACCGAGCCTCTCCAAGAAATACCGTCTTGCATGACAGGGGATGAACTAGTTGAATTGTATTAAACAGAAATTACACGTTGAAGCAAAGAAACGGAAGTCATGCTTAATTACGAAAAAACACTTGTCATCGTTGCGTACCGTAGAAACATCGAAGGTCTCATCAAGCTTGATGGTGAAGAACATGTCGTCTTGCAGTTGAGGCTGGTCACAAAGACCCTTATCTTCGCCACAGTGTTCACCCGCTTGGATCCTATCATCGTCATTAGACGACGACATTTCCTGTGTTCATGATTCAAAAATTACGGCATGACCATTGCTAATGTAAGACATATTGAGCGCCTAAAATTTGTCGGAACGGAAATAAATTAACATTCCGGCAAAACATAGGCACTAGGAGGTGTTCCCTGCAATAACATACGCACATGACCAAATAGACCTAATTGCAATAACACGCACATGACATATAAATCTATTATTACTTTCGGTCTGTCGAGGCTTTCCTTAAATAACTCTCATATCTCATGGTGTGTTGGTGCGCACTCTCTCACACTGATATGGTGGTGTATATATGTTGGTGGACACTCTCTCACACTAATAGTTCGACCGTCGGTGATGGACCCATCTCCTCTCCTCTCCTTGTGCATTATACCGAGGTATATATCACAAGAAGAGAAGAGGAGAAGGCGCCCCCACGACAACAGTTGGTATTCCTCCATCAAGAACACACATGAAAGTTACACAAGGAGCAACGACAGACCGAAAGTAATAATCAATTTATAATGAACTCAAATATAATATCACTAATACATTACTTTCGAATAATCCAGTTAATGCATCATCGAATATTATAACTAATACATCTCGAATATTATCATATAATATCACTAATACAAATCGAATACTATCGAATAATCTAGTTAACTCGCGGTTCCTGAGTCGCGGGCGGTGGACACCCAAAGAGAAGGAACTATCACATGATCATAACTTAGGTGAGATCCCTGAAGAACCTACCAGGTATTGGAGAACCTGGCGTCCAATGCAACCATGTAGCGATGAACATGCTCGTCCTCCTCCCTAACATGGCGACGTACCACCTCCGCGGGGGCCTGCTCCCTCCGCACCGATAATGGCCCACGCGACCGCCACCAAAGAAGCTCCGGGTCAACGACGAGGCCCGTATTCCTCACCAAGCTGCGCGCCCTGGAAGGTAGCACCTCCCACTGCTAGCCCGACGGAGCCCAGTCCCAGACATGGCGCCTCTCAAGGATGTCGCTGCTACTTCTTGAGCTTGCGTTGGTTTTCCCTTGAAGAGGAAAGGGTGATGCAGCAAAGTAGATAAGTATTTCCCTCAGTTTTGAGAACCAAGGTATCAATCCAGTAGGAGGTACAAGCAAGGCCCCAATCTATGCACCTGCACAAACAATCAAACACTTGCACCCAACGCTATAAAGGGATTGTCAATCCCTTCACGGTCACTTGCAAGGATGAGATCCGATAGAGATAGATATAAATGATTACTAAAACGATAATTAAAATAAAAGTATATAAATTGCAGCAAAGTATTTTTTTGTGTTTTTTAGTTTATAAATCTGAAAATATAATATGGAAAATAGACCCGGGGGCCATAGGTTTCACTGGAGGCTTCTCTCTTGAAGGAAAATAATACGGTGGGTGAACAAATTACTGTCGAGCAATTGATAGAAAAGCGCATAGTTATGACGATATCCAAGGCAATGATTATGCATATAGGCATCACGTCTGTATCAAGTAGACCGAAATGATTCTGCATCTACTACTATTACTCCACACATCGACCGACTCCTGCCTGCATCTAGAGTATTAAGTTCACGAAGAACAGAGTAACGCATTAAGTAAGATGACATGATGTAGAGGGATAAACTCAAGCAATATGATGAAAACCCCATCTTTTCATCCTTGATGGCAACAATACAAATACATGCCTCGCTACCCCTACTTTGTCACTGGGTGAGGACACCGCAAGATTGAACCCAAAACTAAGCACTTCTCCCATTGCAAGAATTACCAATCTAGTTGGCCAAACCAAACCAATAACTCAAAGAGACTTACAAAGATATGAAATCATGCATATAAGAATTCAGAGAAGATTCAAATAATATTCATAGATAATCTGATCATAAACCCACAATTCATCGGATCTCGACAAACACACTGCAAAAGAGTATTACATCGGATAGATCTCCTTGAAGATTATGGAGAACATGGTATTGAAGAACATAGAGAGAGAAGAAGCCATCTAGCTACTAGCTAAGGAGCCGAAGGTCTGAGGTAAACTACTCACGCATCATCGGAAGGGGCAATGGTGTTGATGTATAGGCCCTCCGTGATCGAATCCCCCTCTGACAGATCGCCGGAAAAGGCCCCAAGATGGGATCTCACGGTAAAAAAGGCTTGCGGCGGCGGAAAAGTATTTTCATGGCTCCCTTTAGTATTGGGGGAATATTTCTGAATTTATAGGCGAAGAGTTAGGGTTGGAGGAGCTACGAGGGGCCCACAAGCCAGGGGGTGCGCCCTGGTGGCTTGTGGCCCACCCGTAGGTCTTCTGGCCTCTTCTCCAAGCCTCCTGGGTTCCTTCTGGTCCAAGAAAAATCAGCGTAGAATTTTATTCAGTTTGGACTCCGTTTGATATTCCTTTTCTGCAATACTCAAAAACAAGGAAAAAACAGAAACTGGCACTGGGCACTAGGTTAATAGGTTAGTCCCAAAAATAATATAAAATAGCATATTAATGCATATAAAACATCCAAAACAGATAATATAATAGCATGGAACAATAAAAAATTATAGATACGCTGGAGACGTATCAGCATCCCCAAGCTTAATTCCTGCTCGTCCTCGAGTAGGTAAATGATAAAAACAGAATTTTTGATGTGGAATGCTACCTAACATATTTATCCATGTAATATTCTTTATTGTGGCATGAATGTTCAAATCCATAAGATTCAAAACAAAAGTTTAATGTTGACATAAAAACAATAATACTTCAAGCATACTAACAAAGCAATCGTGTCTTTTCAAAATAACACGGCCAAAGAAAGTTATCCCTACAAAATCATGAGGTCTGGCTATGCTCCATCTTCCCCACACAAAGTATTTAAATCATGCACAACCCCGATGACAAGTCAAGCAATTGTTTCACACTTTTTATGTTCTCAAACTCTTTCAACTTTCACGCAATACATGAGCGTGAGCCATGGATATAGCACTATAGGTGGAATAGAATATGGTGGAGGTTGTGAGGAAAAGGAGAAGATAGTCTCACATCAACTAGGCGTATCAACGGGCTATGGAGATGCCCATCAATAGATATCAATGTGAGTGAGTAGGGATTGCCATGCAACGGATGCACTAGAGCTATAAGTGTATGAAAGCTCAAAACGAAACTAAGTGGGTGTGCATCCGACTCGCTTGCTGATATGTCTCCAACGTATCTATAATTTATGAAGTATTCATGCCATGTTTACAATAATTCTATATGATTTTGGTATGATTTTATTAGAACTAACCCGGATTGACGCTGTTTTCAGCAGAACTATCTTGGTGTTGTTTTTGTGCAGAAATAAAAGTTCTCGGAATGGGATGAAAATTTACGGAGAATATTTTTGGAAAATATAAAAAATACCAGAGCAACAAGATACCGGAGAGGAGTCCCGAGGAGGCCACAATCCTAGGGGGCGCCTCCCCCTAGGGCGCGCCCCCTGGCTTGTGGGCCCCTCGAGCACTCCCCTGACGTGATTCCAACGCCAAGTACTCTTATAAATCGAGAAACCTCCAGAAAGAAACCTAGATCAGGAGTTCCACCGCCAGAAGCCTTTGTAGCCACGAAAAACCAATCGGGAGCCCGTTCCGGCACCCTGCCGGAGGGGGAAACCATCACTGGAGGCCATCTTCATCATCCCGGTGGTCTCCATGACGAGGAGGGAGTAGTTCACCCTCGGGGCTGAGGGTATGTACCAGTAGCTATGTGTTTGATCTCTCTCTCTCGTGTTCTTGAGATGACACGATCTTGATGTACCGCGAGCTTTATTAATATAGATGAATCATATGGAGTTTTCCCCTCTCTATCTTCTTGTGATGAATTGAGTTTTCCCTTTGAAGTTTTCTTATCGGATTGAGTCTTTAAGGATTTGAGAACACTTGATGTATGTCTTGCGATGGGATATCCGTGGTGACAATGGGATGTTCTATTGATCCACTTGATGTATGTTTTGGTGATCAACTTGCGGGTTCCGTGACCTTGGGAATCTATGCATAGGGGTTGGCACATGTTTTCGTCGTGACTCTCCGGTAGAAACTTTGGGGCACTCTTTGAAGTTCTTTGTGTTGGATTGAACATGATGAATCTGAAATTGTGTGATGCATATCGTATAATCAAGCCCATGGGTACTTGTGGTGACATTGGAGTATCTAGGTGACATTAGGGTTTTGGTTGATGTGTATCTTAAGGTGTTATTTTAGTACGAACTCTAGGGCTGTTCGTGACACTTATAGGGATAGCTCATACGATTGATCGGAAAAGATAACTTTGAGGTGGTTTCGTACCCTACAATACTTTCTTCGTTTGTTCTCCTCTATGAGTTACTTTGGAGTGAACTCTTTGTCACACGTGAGGGATTTACATATGATTCAACTATGTTAGTATTGTTGAGAGAACTTGCACTAGTGAAAGTATGAACCCTAGGCCTTGTTTCCAAGCATTGCAATACCGTTTTTGCTCACTTTTATCATTAGTTAACTTGCTGTTTTTATATTTTCAGATTACAAAAACCTATATCTACCATCCATATTACACTTGTATCACCATCTCTTCGCCGAACTAGTGCACCTATACAATTTACCATTGTATTGGGTGTGTTGGGGACACAAGAGACTTTTCCCACGGATTGATAAACCTTAGGTCATACACTTGAGGGAAATTTGCTACTGTCCTACAAAACTCTGCACTGGGAGGCCCAACACGAGTCTACAGAAGAAGGTTGTGTAGTAGACATCAAGCTCATTTCTGGCGCCGTTGCCGGGGAGGTGAGTGCTTGAAGGTATGTCTTTAGATCTTGCTATTAAATCTTTTAGTTTCTTGTTTTATTACTAGTTTGGTTTTATAAAATAAAACTCCAAAAAATGGAATTGAGGTTGCCTCATATGCTTCATCTTTTTAATGTCTTTCGTGAAAATGATGGAAAGGAAAATTGTGCTCAAGTGTTAGAAGAAGAAGTTGTTAAAATGTTTGGCACTAAATCTTTGAGTGATGAGCATGATTGCAATGTTGTTAGTATGAATTCTCTGAATATCCATGACGCTAATGATATGCAAAGCCACAAGCTTGGGGATGCTATGTTTCATGAATATGATATTTTTAGTCCCCCAAGTTTTGATGAGCAAAACTATTATGATGATGGCATGCCTCCTATCTATGATGATTACTGTGATGACACGTATGCTATAAAGAGTGATAGTAATCATGAAACTTTTCATCATGATTTTAATATTCAAAGTGGTTATGTCAATCAAGTATCTCATGATAGTTATGTTGTTGAGTATGCTCCCACTATTACGAATGAGAAGAAAATTGCGTATGTGGAGAGTGACACATTTTCTATGCTTGTGGATCATGAATTTAATGCTTTATGTGATAGTTATATTGTTGAATTCATTCATGATGCTACTGAAAATTATTATGAGGGAGGAATATATGCTTGTAGGAATCACAAAAATATCAAGTTTCCTCTCTATGTGTTGAAAGTTTTGAAGTTATGCTTGTTTTACGTTCCAATGCTAGTTGATTCTTGTTCCAATAAGTTGTTTTATCACAAAATCCCTATGCATAGGAAGTGGGTTAGGCTTAAACGTGCTAGTCATATGCTTCATGATGCTCTTTTGCATGTTTCAATTCTTATCTTTTATGGGAGCATCATTGAAATCATCATGCCTAGCTAAAAGGCATTAAAGAAAAGCGCTTGTTGGGAGACAACCCAACACTTTTACCTTCTGTTTTGGTGTGTTCACATTATTAAGCTACTGTAGTAATCATGTTTTATAGCTTTTGTTTCAATAAGGTGCCAAGTAAAGCCTTTGGGATAGTGTGGATGATAGTTGACTTGATTCTGTGCAAAAACAGAAACTTTTGCTCTCAGCCCAGGAATTTTGTAAATTCACTGGAATGTGCTTTTGATCTGAATTTTTTACACAGTCTTGATATACAAATTCCTCAGGTTGTCCAAGTTTTTCAGAATTTTTCGAGATAGGAAAGTATGGTTACACTACAGATCTTCATAGACTGTTCTGTTTTTGACAGATTCTGTTTTGCATGCATAGTTTGCTTGTTTTAGTGTTTCCATAGCTTATATTTAGTGGTATAAATTATGGTAATGGTAGAATACAGTAGGTATCATGTGAGAACAATTATGAATCTTGTCTTGACAGTACCTAAGTGAATGATCTTTGTTTATTATACTAACCCATCTCACGTAGTTCCGTTAAGTTTTGTGTGATTGAAGTTTTCAAGTTTTGGGTGAGACACCGATATGAGGAGAATAAGGAGTGACAAGAACCTAATCTTGGGGATGCCCAAGGCACCCCCAAGGTAATATCCAAGGAAGACTCAAGCGCCTAAGCTTGGGGATGCCCCGGAAGGCATCCCCTCTTTCGTCTTCAACATTATCGGTATATCTTACTTAGAGCTATATTTTTATTCATCACATAATATATGTTTTGCTTGGATCGTCATTCTATTTTGTTGTTCTCTGTTAGGTGTTATTTATATTCTTGTTTTTCATTAAAAAGTTCCAAGAATTGCCTTAGGATGCTTGCATTGCATGTTTGATGTGTGCTGTGTAAAAAACAGAAACTTTTGCTGTAGTATTTGAATTTTCATATTTTACTGGAACGTGGAAAGCTTCTGAAATTTTTACACAGTATTGTCATATAAATTCCTTAGCATTTCCTAAATTGTCATAATTTTTTGAGTTACATAAGTACACTGTTTTCATAAATTTCTACAGACTGTTCTGATTGGACAGATTGCTGTCATAGTTTTGTTATCTACTTATCCTCTTGTTTCCATAGCCTATATTTGTAGATATAAATTGTGGAAATGATAGTATACAGTACCTAATGTTTGAAAATTATTATGCAACTTGTCTTGGCAGTACATAAAGAGTTGATTTATTATTATGTGCACTGACCTATCTCATGAGTTCTTTTCAAGATTTGTGTGGATGAAGTTTTTGAGAATAGGTGAAACCGGGATATGAGAGGATTGAACGAGATACAAAAGCTCAAGCTTGGGGATGCCCAAGGCACCCCAAGTAAATATTTTAAGAAGTCTCAAGCATCTAAGCTTGGGGATGCTACGCATCCCACCTCTCTTCATCAACAATTATCGATTAGCCTATGTTGAGCCTAAATCTTTATTCGTTCACATGATGCGTGCTATTCTTGGAGTGCTAATTTTCTTTTACTTGCTGTTTAATAAAATACCTCAGATCTGAAAATATTTATTGACAGAGAGAGAGTCCTCACATAGCTACTTAATTGTTTGACTACTCATTGTTCATCACTTATATCTTTTGAGAGTAGCTTGTCATTTCCTCTCATGCTTCACTTATACCTTTTTAAGGGATGAAATCTTTATGCCCTTGTACTTCACTTAAATTTGTTTGAGCTTGCCAAAAAGCAATGGCAATATATGAAACTAGTCCCAAAATGATAGATATCCAAGGAGGATATAATAAAAACTTTCATGAAGATCATGGGACAAATTAAACTTGATTCTTTGTAATAGTTTTGAAACATGATGATAGTAATATGTGAGTCATGTTAGTGAGTAATTATGATTTAGTAGGAATATTGGTGTTAAGGTTTGTGATTCCCTATGCAAGTATGAAAGTCAATAGTTATGCAATGAAGTTACATCCTACCTGTGGTTCATTATTCGGTGTTAGTTATGTTCAGTGCTCACTTATGTGAATTTTCGTTTCTTGGTTTGGTTGCTTCCCAATCTATTTGCTAGCCTCCATTTGTACTAAGTAGAAATACTACTTGTGCATCCAAAATTCTTAAACCAAGTTTTGCCTTATGAGTCCACCATACCGACCTATATGCGGTATTTCCATGCCGTTCCAAGCAAATTTGTATGTGCCATCTCTAAATTTTCAAAATAAATTTTCTCTTTTGTGTGCCCGTACCGCTCATGAAACGGTGGGGAGTATCCAATATTTTTCCATGCGAGGTGTGTTATTCTCATGATATGTGTTGATTCACTATCTTTCACGAGAAAGTGGCTGGTATTCAGGATGCCCAGTTCCATGCTCAAAATTCAAATCAAAATATAATAAAACAAAACTCCCCCGGGATTGTTGTTTGTATAGACGGTACCCGTGGATTCGGCTCGCCGTGGAGTGTGACTGATTGGTGGAGGGGGAGTAAAAACTTTACCATTCTGTATGGGAACCGCCTATAATGTATCTAGAATGGAAAGTATTGTGAGCTACTTTGTTGTTTTCGTTGACAAGAAAAGCATGCCACTCAAAATATTTTTCTCTCTCAATTTAAACCTTGAGCTCTGGCACCTATACAAATCCCTACTTCCCTCTGTGAAGGGCCTATCTATTTAATTTATGCCATTTTTATTTTTGCTTTGAGTCTCCATCTTCTCTTATAAGCACCAACTAGGGGGCACTATGATCGTACTTGAGCATTGGGCATTGCTAATATTTGAGTGTGTTTCATGAATGGATCAATGATTGAGCATGATGGGCTAGGGATAACTTTCTTTAGTGTTGATATTTTGAAAGACATGGTTGTTTGTTGACATGCTTGAGTATTGAAGTCATTATGTTAAAACTAGACTGTTGCTTTGAATCATTTACAAGTCCAAATGTCCATGCTATACAAAGAGGAAAAGAATATGATGAACATGTTAGGTAGCATTCACAATTCATAAATTATTTCTTTTATCATTTACCTACTCGAGGACGAGCAGTAATTAAGCTTGGGGATGCTGATACGTCTCCAACATATCTATAATTTATGAAGTATTCATGCCATGTTTACAATAATTCTATATGATTTTGGTATGATTTTATTAGAACTAACCCGGACTGACGCTGTTTTCAGCAGAACTACCGTGGTGTTGTTTTTGTGCAGAAATAAAAGTTCTCGGAATGGGCTGAAAATCTACGGAGAATATTTTTGGAAAATATAAAAAATACCAAAGCAAAAATATACCGGAGAGGAGTCCCGAGGAGGCCACAAGCCTTGGGGCGACCCCCCTGGCTTGTGGGCCCCTCGAGCACTCCCCTGATGTGATTCCAACGCCAAGTACTCCTATAAATCGAGAAACCTCCTAAAAGAAACCTAGATCGGGAGTTCTGCCGCCAGAAGACTCTATAGCCACGAAAAACCAATCAGGAGCCCGTTCCGGCACCCTGCCGGAGGGGGAAACCATCACCAGAGGCCATCTTCATAATCCCGGCGGTCTCCATGACGAGGAGGGAGTAGTTCACCCTTGGGACTGAGGGTATGTATCAGTAGCTATGTGTTTGATCTCTCTCTCTCTCTCGTGTTCTTGAGATGACACGATCTTGATGTACCGCGAGCTTTATTAATATAGATGAATCATATGGAGTTTTCCCCTCTCTATCTTCTTGTGATGAATTGAGTTTTCTCTTTGAAGTTTTCTTATCGGATTGAGTCTTTAAGGATTTGAGAACACTTGATGTATGTCTTGCGATGGGATATCCGTGGTGACAATGGGATGTTCTATTGATCCACTTGATGTATGTTTTGGAGCTCAACTTGCGGGTTTCATGACCTTGGGAATCTATGCATAGGGGTTGGCACATGTTTTCGTCTTGACTCTCCGATAGAAACTTTGGGGCACTCTTTGAAGTTCTTTGTGTTGGATTGAACATGATGAATCTGAAATTGTGTAATGCATATCCTATAATCAAGCCCATGGGTACTTGTGGTGACATTGGAGTATCTAGGTGACATTAGGGTTTTGGTTGATGTGTATCTTAAGGTGTTATTTTAGTACGAACTCTAGGGCTGTTCGTGACACTTATAGGGATAGCTCATACGATTGATCGGAAAAGATAACTTTGAGGTGGTTTCGTACCCTACAATAATTTCTTCGTTTGTTCTCCTCTATGAGTTACTTTGGAGTGAACTCTTTGTCGCACGTGAGAGATTTACATATGATTCAACTATGTTAGTATTGTTGAGAGAACTTGCACTAGTGAAAGTATGAACCCTAGGCCTTGTTTCAAGCATTGCAATACCGTTTTTGCTCACTTTTATCATTAGTTACCTTGCTGTTTTTATATTTTCAGATTAAAAAAACCTATATCTACCATCCATATTACACTTGTATCACCATCTCTTCGCCGAACTAGTGCACCTATACAATTTACCATTGTATTGGGTGTGTTGGGGACACAAGAGACTTTTTGTTATTTGGTTGCAGGGTTGTTTGAGAGAGACCATCTTCATCCTATGCCTCCCACAGATTGATAAACCTTAGGTCATCCACTTGAGGGAAATTTGCTACTGTCCTACAAAACTCTGCGCTTGGAGGCCCAACACGAGTCTACAAGAAGAAGGTTGTGTAGAAGACATCACTTGCTCACAAAGACCTAGGGCAATTTGAGGAAGCCCATCATTGGAATATACAAGCCAAGTTATATAATGAAAAATTCCCACTAGTATATGAAAGTGACAAAATAGGAGACTCTCTATCATGAAGATCATGGTGCTACTTTGAAGCACAAGTGTGGAAAAAAGATAGTACCATTGTCCCTTCTCTCTTTTCTCTCATTTTTTTATGGGCATCTTTTGTTGGAAATATGCCCTAGAGGCTATAATAAATTGGTTATTATTATATTTCCTTGTTCATGATAATCGTTTATTATCCATGCTATAATTGTATTGATTGGAAACTCAAATACATGTGTGGGTACATAGACAACACTGTGTCCCTAGTAAGCCTCTAGTTGACTAGCTCGTTGATCAAAGATGGTTAAGGTTTCCTAGCCATTGACATGAGATGTCATTTGATAACGGGATCACATCATTAGGAGAATGATGTGATGGACAAGACCCAAACTACGAACGTAGCATATGATCGTGTCAGTTTATTGCTATTGTTTTCTGCATGTTAAGTATCTGTTCCTATGACCATGAGATCATGCAACTCCCTGACATCGGAGGAATACCTTGTGTGTATCAAACGTCGCAACGTAACTGGGTGACTATAAAGGTGCTCTACAGGTATCTCCGAGGGTATCTGTTGGGTTGGCATGGATCAAGACTGGGATTTGTTACTCCGTGTGACGGAGAGGTATCTCAGGGCCCACTCGGTAATACAACATCACAATGAGCCTTGCAAGCAATGTGACTAAAGTGTTAGCCACGAGATCTTGTATTACGAAACGAGTAAAGAGACTTGCCGGTAACGAGATTGAACTAGGTATAGAGATACCGACGATCGAATCTCGGGCAAGTAACATACCGAAGAACAAAGGGAACAGTATACGGGATTAACTGAATCCTTGACATAGAGGTTCGACCGATAAAGATCTTCGTAGAATATGTAGGAGCCAATATGGGCATCCAGGTCCCGCTATTGGTTTTTGATCGTAGAGGTGTCTCGGTCATGTCTACATAGTTCTCGAACCCGCAGGGTCTACACACTTAACGTTTGGTGACGATTAGTATAGTTGAGTTATTTTGTTGGTGACCGAAGGTTGTTCGGAGTCCCGGATAAGATCCCGGACATGACGAGGATCTCCGGAAGAGTCCGGAGGTAAAGATTGATATATGTGATAATAGTGTTTTGGTTTCCGGAAGGGTTCCGGAATTCACCGGAAGAGGTTCCGGATGTTTCCCGAAATGTTCGAATACAAGAACACTTTATTTGGGCCAAGGGGTAAAGCCCACGAGGCTTAGGCAAGGTGCAAAAGGAAGTTTTGCTGGCGTCTGGGCGGTACTACCGCTTATCGTAAGCGGTACTACCGCTACGGGCGGTACTACCGCTTATCGTAAGCGGTACTACCGCTACGGGCGGTACTACCGCTTATCGTAAGCGGTACTACCGCTTGTACGCGATACTGCAGGGATCCGAGTTGGACTCTTTCCCTGCGGGCCAAACCGACCTTGTGCGGGCAAAACCGACCTGGAGGAGGGTTTTACTCCAAGTTTAGACCCCAAGGCTCAACATATAAATAGAGGGGCAGGGCTAGCACGCGGGACACATTAAGATTTCCCCAAGCCATGTGCGGCAACCCTAACCCTCTAGTTCCTCCGTCATAATCTCCGTAGCGCTTGGCGAAGCTCTGCAGAGATTGTTCCTCACCACCATCACCACGCCGTCGTGCTGCCGGAACTCATCTACTACTTCACCATTGCTCGCTGGATCGAGGAGGTGAAGGCGTCATCAAGCCGTACGTGTGTTGAACGCGGAGGTGCCGTCCGTTCGGCACTAGTTCGTGATCGGTTCGAGGGACGACTTGCGATTTGGATCGCGGAGACGTTCGACTACATCAACCGCGTTTCTTAACGCTTCCGCTTAGCGATCTACAAGGGTATGTAGATTCACTCTCCCTCTCGTAGATGCTCATCACCATGGATAGATCTTGTGTGTGCGTAGGAAAATTTTTGTTTCCCATGCAACGTTCCCCAATAGTGGTATCAGAGCTAGGTCTATGCGTAGATGAGATCTCGAGTAGAACACAAACGAGTTGTGGGCGTGGGTGTATACATATTGCTTGCCGTTACTAGTTGATACTTGATTCGGCGGTATTGTGAGATGAAGCGGCCCGGACCGACATTACGCGTACGCTTACGCGAGACAGGTTCCTTCAACTGACATGTAACTTTGTTGCATAAAGATGGCTAGCGGGTGTCTGTCTCTCTCACTTTAGTTGAATCGATTTCAATGAAGAGGGTTCTTTTAGAAGATCAAAAAGCAATCACTACACCACATTGTGGTTTTGCATAGGTAAGAACGGTTCTTGCAAACCCGTAGCAGCCACGTAAAATTTGCAACAACAATTAGAGGACGTCTAACTTGTTTTTGCAGGGTATGTTGTGATGTGATATGGCCAATTTCATGATGAGATATATGTGATGTATGAGATGATCATGTATTGTATAGAATATCACGACTTGCATGTCGATGAGTACGGCAACTGACAGGAGCCATAGAGTTGTCTTTAATTATTGTATGACCTGCGTGTCAATCATTAAGCGCTATGTAATGCTTTACTTTATCGCTAAACGTTAGCAATAGTCGTGGAAGCAACAGTCGGCGCGACAACCTCATGGCGACACGTTGATGGAGATCAAGATGATGGAGATCATGGTGTCATGCCGGTGACGATGGAGATCATGCCGGTGCTTTGGAGATGGAGATCAAAAGCACGAGTTCATGGCCATATCATGTCACTTATGAATTGCATGTGATGTTAATCCTTTTATGCATCTTATTTTGCTTAGGACGACGGTAGCATTATAAGGTGATCCCTCACTTAAATTTCAAGATAAAATTGTGTTCTCCCCGAGTGTGCACCGTTGCGAAAGTTCGTCGTTTCGAGACACGCCGTGATGATCGGGTGTGATAGACTCTACGTTCACATACAGCGGGTGTAAGCCATGTTGCACGTGCGGAACACTCGGGTTAAACTTGACAAGCCTAGCATGTACAGACATGGCCTCGGAACACAAGAGACCGAAAGGTCGAACATGAGTCATATAGTAGATATGATCAACATGAAGATGTTCACAATTGAAACCACCTCAACTCACGTGATGATCGGACTTGAGTTGGTGGATTTGGATCATGTTACACTTGAATGATCGGAGGGATGTCAATTTGAGTGGGAGTTTTTAAGTAATATGATTAACTAAACTCATTATCTAGAACAATAGTCTAAGTTGTCTTTGCAATATTTATGTTGTAGATCATGGCTCGCGCAGTAGCACCCCTGAATTTTAATGCGTTCCTAGAGAAAGCTAAGTTGAAAGATGATGGAAGTAACTTTGTGGACTGGGCCCGTAATCTAAGGATTATCCTTACGGCTTCCCAGAAGGCTTATGTCCTTGATGCACCGCTTGGTGATCCACCCGCTCCAGTTGAGTCTCTAGACGTTGTGAACGCCTGGCAGGCTCGTTCTGAAGATTACTCAATAGTTCAATGTGCAATATTGTATGACTTAGAACCGGGACTTCAAAGACGTTTTGAACGTCATGGAGCATATGAGATGTTCCAGGAGTTGAAGTTTATCTTTCAGAAGAATGCCCGGATCGAGAGATATGAGATCTCCGATAAGTTCTATGCTTGCAAGATGGAGGAGAACGGGTCTATCAGTGATCACGTGCTCAGAATGTCTGGGTACTCCACCCGTCAGGCTGAATTGGGGATGCCCCTTCCGCCAGAGGCTATCACTGACAGAGTTCTTCAATCATTGCCACCTAGCTACAAGAGCTTCGTGTTGAACTATAACATGCACGGGATGAACAAGTCAGTCGCCGAGCTGTTTGCGATGCTGAAAGCCGCTGAGTCTGAAATTCAGAAGGAGCATCAAGTGTTGATGGTCAATAAAACCACTAGTTTCAAGAAAAATGGCAAGGGTAAGAAGGGTAACTCCAAGAAGAGTGGCAAAGCAGTTGCTCATCTCGTGAAGAAACCCAAGGCTGGACCCAAACCAGAAACTGTGTGCTTTCATTGCAAGGGAACTGGACACTGGAAGCGGAACTGCCCCAAGTATTTGGCTGACAAGAAGGCGGCCAACAACAAACAAGGTATATATGATATACATGTTATTGATGTGTACCTTACCAACTCTCGTTGTAGTGCCTGGGTATTTGATACCGGTGCGGTTGCTCATATTTGCAACTCAAAACAGGAACTGCGGAATAGACGGAGGCTGGCAAAGGACGAAGTGACGATGCGCGTGGGAAATGGTTCCAAGGTTGATGTGATCGCCGTCGGCACGCTCGCTCTTCGATTACCATCGGGATTAGTGATGAACCTGAATAATTGTTATTTAGTGCCTGCGTTAAGCATGAACATTATATCTGGATCTTGTTTATTGCGAGACGGTTACTCATTTAAATCAGAGAATAAGGGTTGTTCTATTTATATGAGTAATATCTTTTATGGTCATGCACCCAATGTAAGGGGTTTATTCTTATTGAATCTCGATAGTAATGATACACATGTTCATAACATTGATGCCAAAAAGATGTAGAATTGATAATGATAATACCACTTTCTTGTGGCACTGCCGTTTAGGTCATATTGGCGTAAAACGCATGAGGAAGCTCGATGCTGATGGACTTTTGGAGTCACTTGATTTTGAATCACTTGACACATGTGAGCCATGCCTCATGGGCAAGATGACTAAAACGCCGTTCTCTGGAACAATAGAACGGGCAAGTGACTTGTTGGAAATCATACATACTGATGTGTGCGGTCCGATGAGTATTGAGGCGCGCGGTGGTTATCGTTACTTTCTCACCTTCACTGATGACTTAAGTAGATATGGGTATATTTACTTAATGAAACACAAGTCTGAAACAGTTGAAAAGTTCAAACAATTTCAGAGTGAAGTTGAGAATCATCGTAACAAGAAGATTAAATTCCTACGATCTGATCGAGGAGGAGAATATCTGAGTTATGAGTTTGGCAGTCACTTAAGACAATGTGGAATTGTTTCACAACTAACACCGCCTGGAACACCACAGCGTAATGGTGTGTCCAAACGTCGTAATCGAACCTTATTGGATATGGTGCGATCTATGATGTCTCTTGCCGATTTGCCACTATCGTTTTGGGGTTATGCATTAGAGACAGCTGCATTCACTTTAAATAGGGCACCATCAAAATCCGTTGAGACGACGCCATATGAACTTTGGTTTGGCAAGAAGCCAAAGCTGTCGTTTCTTAAAGTTTGGGGATGTGATGCTTATGTCAAAAAGCTTCAGCCTGAAAAGCTGGAACCCAAAGCGGAGAAATGCGTCTTGATAGGATACCCAAAAGAGACAGTTGGGTATACCTTCTACCTCAGATCCGAAGGCAAAGTGTGTGTCGCTAAAAACGGAACATTTCTTGAGAAAGAGTTTCTCTCGAAAGAATTGAGTGGGAGGAAGATAGAACTTGATGAGGTTGTTGAACCTTTACTTCAACCTGAGAATAGCGCAGCGCAGAAAGTTATTTCTGTGGAGCCTACATTAGCTGAAGAGGAAGTTAATGATGATGATCATGAAACTTTGGATCAAGTTGCTATCGAACCTCGTAGGTCGACAAGGACGCGTACTGCTCCTGAGTGGTACGACAACCCTGTCTTAGAGGTCATGTTGTTAGACAACGATGAACCTACGAGCTATGGAGAAGCGATGATGGGCCCGGATTCCGAGAAATGGTTAGAGGCCATGAAATCCGAGATGGGATCCATGTATGAAAACAAAGTGTAGACTTTGGAAGTATTACCTGAAGGGCGTAAGGCCATTCAGAACAAATGGATCTTTAAGAGGAAGACGGACGCGGACGGTAATGTCACCGTCTATAAAGCTCGACTTGTGGCAAAGGGTTTTTCACAAGTTCAAGGAGTTGACTACGATGAGACCTTCTCACCCGTAGCGATGCTTAAGTCCGTCAGAATCATGTTAGCAATAGCTGCCTTTTTCGATTATGAAATTTGGCAGATGGATGTCAAAACAGCGTTCCTTAACGGTTTCCTTAAGGAAGAGTTGTATATGATGCAACCAGAAGGTTTTGTCGATCCAGAGAATGCTGACAAAGTTTGCAAACTCCAGCGATCCATTTATGGACTGGTGCAAGCATCTCGGAGTTGGAATCTTCGCTTTGATGAGGTGATCAAAGCGTTCGAGTTTATACAAGTTTACGGAGAAGCTTGTATTTACAAGAAAGTGAGTGGGAGCTCTATAGCGTTTCTAATATTATATGTGGATGACATATTGCTGATTGGAAACAATATAGAAATGTTGGAAGGCATGAAGGAATATTTGAACAAGAGTTTTTCAATGAAGGACCTAGGAGAAGCTGCTTTCATATTAGGCATCAAGATCTATAGAGATAGATCGAGACGCTTAATAGGACTTTCACAAAGCACATACCTTGACAAAGTTTTGAAGAAGTTCAAAATGGATCAGTCCAAGAAGGGGTTCTTGCCTGTTTTGCAAGGTGTGAAGTTGAGTAAGACTCAATGCCCAGTGACTGCAGGAGATAGAGAAAAGATGAGTGTTATCCCCTATGCTTCAGCCATAGGCTCTATCATATATGCAATGATGTGCACAAGACCCGATGTCAGCCTTGCCATAAGTATGGCCGGAAGGTTTCAAAGTGATCCAGGAATGGAACACTGGACGGCGGTCAAGAATATCCTGAAGTACCTGAAAAGGACTAAGGACATGTTTCTCGTTTATGGAGGTGATCAAGAGCTCGTCGTAAAGGGTTACGTCGATGCAAGCTTTGACACTGATCCGGATGACTCTAAGTCGCAAACCGGATACATATTTATTCTTAATGGGGGTGCGGTTAGCTGGTGCAGTTCCAAGCAAAGCGTGGTAGCTGATTCTACATGCGAAGTGGAGTACATCGCTGCCTCGGAGGCGGCGAAGGAAGGTGTCTGGATGAAGGAGTTCATGACAGATCTTGGAGTAGTGCCTAGTGCGCTTAACCCAATGACTCTGTTTTGTGATAATACTGGTGCCATTGCTCTAGCCAAGGAACCAAGATTTCACAAGAGGACCAGACACATAAAGCGACGTTTCAATTCCATCCGCGATTACATCAAGGAGGACGACATAAATATTTGCAAAGTACACACGGATCTGAATGTTGCAGATCCGATGACTAAACCTCTTCCAAGGGCTAAGCATGAACAACACCAGAACTGCATGGGGGTTCGATTCATTACAATGTAAATCACATAGTGATGTGAACTAGATTATTGACTCTAGTGCAAGTGGGAGACTGTTGGAAATATGCCCTAGAGGCAATAATAAATTGGTTATTATTATATTTCCTTGTTCATGATAATCGTTTATTATCCATGTTATAATTGTATTGATTGGAAACTCAAATACATGTGTGGGTACATAGACAACACTGTGTCCCTAGTAAGCCTCTAGTTGACTAGCTCGTTGATCAAAGATGGTTTAGGTTTCCTAGCCATTGACATGAGATGTCATTTGATAACGGGATCACATCATTAGGAGAATGATGTGATGGACAAGACCCAAACTACGAACGTAGCATATGATCGTGTCATTTTATTGCTATTGTTTTCTGCATGTCAAGTATCTGTTCCTATGGCCATGAGATCATGCAACTCCCTGACATCGGAGGAATACCTTGTGTGTATCAAACGTCGCAACGTAACTGGGTGACTATAAAGGTGCTCTACAGGTATCTCCGAGGGTGTCTGTTGGGTTGGCATGGATCAAGACTGGGATTTGTTACTCCGTGTGACGGAGAGGTATCTCAGGGCCCACTCGGTAATACAACATCACAATGAGCCTTGCAAGCAATGTGACTAAAGTGTTAGCCACGAGATCTTGTATTACGGAACGAGTAAAGAGACTTGCCGGTAACGAGATTGAACTAGGTATAGAGATACCGACGATCGAATCTCGGGCAAGTAACATACCGAAGAACAAAGGGAACAGTATATGGGATTAACTGAATCCTTGACATAGAGGTTCGACCGATAAAGATCTTCGTAGAATATGTAGGAGCCAATATGGGCATCCAGGTCCCGCTATTGGTTATTGATCGTAGAGGTGTCTCGGTCATGTCTACATAGTTCTCGAACCCGCAGGGTCTACACACTTAACGTTTGGTGACGATTAGTATAGTTGAGTTATTTTGTTGGTGACCGAAGGTTGTTCGGAGTCCCGGATAAGATCCCGGACATGACGAGGATCTCCGGAAGAGTCCGGAGGTAAAGATTGATATATGTGATAATAGTGTTTTGGTTTCCGGAAGGGTTCCGGAATTCACCGGAAGAGGTTCCGGATGTTTCCCGAAATGTTCGGATACGAGAACACTTTATTTGGGCCAAGGGGTAAAGCCCACGAGGCTTAGGAAAGGTGCAAAAGGAAGTTTTGCTGGCGTCTGGGGCGGTACTACCGCTTATCTTAAGCGGTACTACCGCTACGGGCGGTACTACCGCTTATCGTAAGCGGTACTACCGCTACAGGCGGTACTACCGCTGATCATAAGCGGTACTACCGCTTGTACGTGATACTGCAGGGATCGGAGTTGGACTCTTTCCCTGCGGGCCAAACCGACCTTGTGCGGGCAAAACCGACCTGGAGGAGGCTTTTACTCCAAGTTTAGACCCCAAGGCTCAACATATAAATAGAGGGGCAGGGCTAGCACGCGGGACACATTAAGATTTCCCCAAGCCGTGTGCGGCAACCCTAATCCTCTAGTTTCTCCGTCATAATCTCCGTAGCGCTTGGCGAAGCTCTGCAGAGATTGTTTGTAACATCCCAAATTTGGAATGTTAAATAAATAAATAAATGAATGATTGATTTTTAGAATGATTGTTTGAAATTGAGTGAAATTTGAAACTTTTTGAAACTTTTGAATGAGAGGGAATAAAATGACTTTCCCTTTGTGTTTGATTTCAAATTCATCCAATTCAGATCAATGAGAGAAGATGACATGACTTCTTCAAATAAAGTATTTGAAAAGTGGATTTGAAAATTTCTGAAAATATTCAATTTGGAATCTATTTCATATTTGGCTCTATTTTGAAATTTGAAAGAATTCAGATTCACTTGACCCAAATTTCAAAATTTTGAGAGGAGGAACATGACCCTCCAAAACCAGGGGTATTTTTGTGAAATTTTGAACCATAAAACCCAGGGGGTTATTTGAAAATTATTTGCAAAAGAAATAAAAACAATTTAGGCATTTTCTGAAAAATATTTTTTTTAAAGTATTTATTTTGGCCGTGGAAAAATGTTCATACTGTGGTATTTATTGTTCTGATAATTTTGGTATATAAAACTTGTAAATTTAGATTTTATTTGATTCTCCAAATCGATCTTTTAGTTCCTGTTTTTAATAAAAAGGAAAATTCTCTTTTATTAAGGAAACCGCCCGAGGCCCAATAGGAATAGTTCCGGCCCAGAATCCCCTCACCAGATTCGAATCCTTTCGGATCGGTATCCGATCGCTCTCGCATCTCTCTCTTTCTCTCTGTCACGCGGGACCCGCGCCCGACCCTTCCCTCGCGCGGTCACCTCTTTCCTTCCCCCGCCCCGATCTCTTTCCTTCGCCACGGACGTCGCCGGATCCGATCGCCGCTGCCGCTTTGCTTCCATTTAGACGCCCTCGACCCCCTGGCTATATAAGCCACATCACCACGCACCCGTTCCGCCCTAGAACACCACCTCCCACGCACCACCGCCGCTGCAATCCCTCGCCGGAGCTGCACCACGGCCACCGCCGCCATTGCCGATCCCCTGCTCGCCCTAGTCACTCCCCTCGCCAACTGAGCCCGCAAATCGCTCCGCCACCCTCACCTGCGCCTCCCCGTGCACTCGCCTGAGCTCCAGAGCCACCGGAGTGAGCTCCCCGTCGACACCCGAACGCCATCCGCCGCCCACGAGCTCGCCGTCGTCAACCCCGTCGCTCCCAACCGACCCCGAGGCCACCATCGTGCTCGCCGTCGTCGTCCTCTTCTCCTGAGCACCTATCCATCGCCGGAGGGCCCCTGGAACGCCGTCCCCGTCAAGCCCGCCGCCTCGGACATTGCCGGAACCTCGCCGGAGAACTTCTCCACCGCGGTAAGTCACCGGAGCCCCCTCTCACCGTTAGATCTCGATCCTAAGGCCAAGATTAGATCACTTAATAGGCCGAATCGTTTTCTATTAATTATCATCCGTCCGCCCGAAGCACTCGCTCACACGCACCACTCGGCCACTCACAGCTTGCCACGTAGCCCCTGTCCGTTAGGATGGATTTTTCTTTTTCTGTTTTAGTTTCTTTTACAGAATTAGTTCTGTTTTTGTTTTCTTTATATCTTTTATGTTTTTACTTGTTTTAACTTGATTCTTTTTGCATTGTGTCAAAAATTTTGTATAGTTTCTGTAGATATAAAGTTTGACCATGTTTGAAAATTTTAAATTTGAATTCAAACAGATTTGATTTAAATCTTGTTTTGTGAATAACTTGAGTTTAAAAATAGCTTTTTAGTTGATTCTTTTTGCTACTAGTCATTAGTGACTTTATTTAACAGTAGGTAGAATTTGAGAATTTTTCGAATAATTTAAATTAGGATTTTTAACAAAACAGATTCTGTTTTAGTTCTTTTTAGGTTTATTTCTATTTCTTTTGTTTTAAATTGTTTTAGTTTATTTTCTTTTATATTAGTTGAAAATTTTTACTTTGTTTTCTGTTATTTATGAATAGTATTTCAACCAAGTTTATTTCTATGTTCTTTATTCTTTTTGTTTGCATGAAATCAATTCTAGTTCAGTTATAACTTGCAATTGATTTTCATTGCTAGATTGATTTCCTATTTGAAAATATTTTTATAAAGTGTTTTCTAAGTTTTACTTTCTGTTAACTTAGCTGTTTTATATTTTTTTTTCTATTATGTTAGTATTTTATTGTTTTTCTTGTTGTTAAGTTTATTAGACAAACACTTATGTTGTTAGTGTGTTGTTTTTCATAGTTCTTAGTTGTTCTTCAAAAGTAATTCTTTTTGCTAGTAAAATATTTAATAAAATATTTTTGTTAAATTTTACTTTTTGTTGTCTTGTTGCTATTGAAAATAGGATTATTTCTAGGGAAAACTACTTTGGTTGTTTTGATGAAGTTTTGTTGTTTTAACTTTTGTCTTAAGTATTTCCTTCATCACAACACTTTTGTGTTTGGTTTTTGTGTTGCTTTTTGATTGTTAGTATTGATTGCTAGTATGATTGCTTATATGAGTGCAATGTTTGATTATATAGATTTTCATCGGAGAGTGACGAATAGTTCTATCAAGTTATTTCTGAGAGAGATATTCATCTTCATCAACAGTACAGGCAAGTTCACTTTGATCATCTTACATTACCTATGTTTTACTTGCATTAGAATCAATCTTCGCATCATACATCCAGTAGGATATTGAGCTTGAACTTGTGGTAGTATCATGAGGTAGGAGAAACCCAACACCCTGTTACCATTGCCCGGGAAGGGACGTTACTTCACAAATTGCTATGCTTTTAGTAGACGGGGTTTGGTTGTGAGATTCAGGAGTGTTGTGAGGTTAATTAATTATTTCAAGACCTGCATGATGATCAAGACTTCAAGACTTCAAGGACTCAATATACCTCTGGGTGGATTGGACATGCATTTTGGCAGCCTGATATCTATCATGGTTATGCCGGGAATCCTGGTATCTACCTGTGATCATCCCAACGGAATGCCACCCAGGCTCAAAGAGATGGATGGATACTTCAAGGCCGGAAAGCTTACGTGTGCAACCGCAAGTCAATATGGGCTCTGGCTTGGTTGACCTTAGTGGTGACTCTGGTAGGTCAGATTGCTACGAGACGTAGAAGAACGGTAGGATTGGATGGGCACTGACTTTCTATCAGAGGATCACTTTGGAAGACCATGTTTCGATCGTCTCGTTCTCAAACATCATGCAGTGCGAGGACACAACGAGAGGGATCGAATCTTGCGGGTAAAGTGTACAAACCTCTGCAGAGTGTTAAACTAATCGATTAGCCGTGTCCCCGGTTACGGACAACATGAGCACCGGAGATGATACTATCAGCCAGTCTCAACACAATTAATAAAATTTTATGATGAGTGGGTCTATTAATAATTTTGGGACATGAGAATTGGTTGGTGGAACCATCTCATTAACAACCAACTTTTGTAGTGATATTTCCGTTTGACTCCTTTGTTGTAGGGAAAATAAAACCAGCTTTTCTGCAAAAACTCAGACACAGAGCCATAAAGCCTTTTGCATATAGAATAGTTTTTATCATTTCTTTCTATGGTGATCTTGCCGGTACATTCAATGTACTGACCTACACGGCCGCAACGTCTTATGTTGCAGATACCTCTCTATGACGAGTAAGAGTACGATTTAGGGTTACGGTCTACACTCAACCTGCCGTTGGTGTTTATTGGGACTCCACTCCCGTTGACTGTTTCCGCTGAGATTTAAGAGGTATATATCAATATTTACGTTATTTACATGTGATTGCACTTTGATATATACATTGATGTACTATGTGTGCCAGCATACTGATCCAGGGATGGCACTGACACACAGAGGCTTGACTCGTTTTGAGTCGGGACGCTACAGAGATGGTATCAGGGCACATGTTGACTGTAGGACGTGACCCTAGAAACTGGAAAGCCCATAGGACAGATATCTCTCAAAATTATTCTCAAAAAAAAAAATCTT
This sequence comes from Elymus sibiricus, assembly GCA_039707655.1. NCBI lineage: Eukaryota > Viridiplantae > Streptophyta > Magnoliopsida > Poales > Poaceae > Elymus > Elymus sibiricus. Next base: position 487,838,063 of record CM077671.1, read on the forward strand.
TTACTTCTTATCTCTTCTGAGTTTTATCAAATAGTTAGATAATACCCGTCCCTATGACCACATGAAGAATCAATTGAGACCACTCTGAGAAGAACAAGATATCGGACAATCGTAACCAACTCAGAGTGAAAGGAGGATTACCCTACACAACAACAATTGAAGCTACACCAGTTGAAGACTTTGATGACCCGAAGAATTCAAAGACCTTGAAGCATTTCAATATGACCTTTAGAGGACCACCACCCCTGTTGCATACTCACGTTAGATACGATGATTTGTGAGCTGTCATTTGTGTGCATTTTTTTTCCGCCAGCCACAAATAAAACCTATTTTCAAAACTATTGTTTGTATTGTTTGTATCCCCCTCCTTTCTCTCTCTCGTATCTCATCCCCAAAACCTTGGACCCAATAGATGGTGAATGAAGTTGGACTTGTATTCTTTGGACCAATGACCCAGCTGGAGGCAGAAGTATGGATTCAAAACATGGAGAATAGCTTCGGGAGCAACTCGATTGCAAAGAAGAATGAGGTTCAATACGCTCTTCAGTACTTTACCCAAAGTGCTGCAACTTGGTGGAAAATGCATCAAGCCATACAAGGATGTAATGGAGCAAAAACCTGGGAGGAATTCAAGAAGACTCTGTTAAGATCCCGTCTCATTCAGAAGCACCGTGATAACACGATGAAGAAGCCTTGTGCATGCAAGATCTGTGGAGAAATAGGACACACCCAGGAAGAACACAAGGATGGATGCCCTCATTGTGAAGAAAATCATCCAGCCGAGGAATGCCCAACTGGGCAGGTGACATGTTTCTTGTGTGAAGGAACCACTCATTTTCCGACACAATGTCAAATATACCCCAAGGTACAAGAAGTGATGAAGCAGCAGAAGGAAGCAATGAAAGAAGTCCTCGGGAAAAAGTTAGAAGAACCCATGAAAATGGGAGATATACCAGACCCAATCGTAGATACCAAGTCATGTTATTCATGTGGAGAAGAAGGAAATATTTCCCTGAATTGTCCGAATGAGTATCTAGGAGATTTCCCGACAGCAGAAGTGCAATATGATCCTCAGGAGATAGAAGGAATGATCAACCTGGACAAGAAGAAAGGCCAAGTAAGCGGAGGCATCAGATGTTTGCATTGTAGCTTGGAGAGGCCCTACTGTTTTTGCAAGAGGTATGAGCCAAGCCTCAGGAAAGGAACCCAACTCAAGAAGAAGAAGAGGACTCCGTGGTTTTCTACACGGAAGGATCTGAGCCACATCACTTGTCATCAGTGCAACAAGACCGGACACTACTCCTATACCTGTCCGGAGAAGAAGACTAAATATGAGTAGTTGAGTTGTGGATTTTTTTTGGAAGTAATAAATGTAATAGGAAGCACTCTTACTTTACTTGAGGCTATGGAGTTGAACTATGTAACGGAAGTCTCAGAGATTGTAATAACTTCATGAATCAATAGAATTTATTGTGTCATGATTTCCTATGTTGAATAGTATGAGTTGTTACTCTATAAACTAGGACCTCTGACCATTTTCGAGGATATGAGAAAATATGGTTAATGCAAGCATGTGTACATTTCAATTTTAGTGTGGTAGTAACCAGCAAAACCACATGATCCAAGGAATAAGAATGTACCGTTCCTGCCAAGGAGTCTGGATCCAATGGATACAGTTGAAGGTAATGCTGGACCATATCAAACTATGTGGACGACAGCATTTGTAATAAAGTACTTTTGAAGTTGGAATTTTGAGAATAGAATAAGGATGATATGAAGGAATGATTATGATGAACCAATACCTAAGGGTAAACAGACCAATGGAAAGGAAAATGAATTTCACAGAATGGATCCTGAACAAGAATAAGCCTGTGATTTATTTTACCCAAGGGTATGATGGAATGAATTGAAGGTAATGATGGAATAGGAAACGCTAGTAACCCCAAGGGTGAGTTAAAGTTGTACAAGTATTGAAGTGAGCCCACAACCCAGAGACCTCAGGATTGATAAGGATTAAGCCCTACCTTTATGAAGGAAGGAACTTGGAAGAAGCTATGACTGGTCAGCAGACGTTTTCTTAGGAAGATACGAAAACCTGAGAGTTGTGAAGAAAACGATATATCGTTTGTTCAGCTTGCAGAATCAATGGATTTATCCGAACTTCATTCGTGGACAAGAGCAATTCTGCAACGATTGTGAGGAAGCCCAAGTGTTAGAATACGAGATTCGCTAAACCTTATACAAAGTAATGATTTGGGTGCGGAATGGATTGATCACCATGACGACTTACTCTTATCATTTCTCTTGCTATTTGGAATGGTAAATCTGAGTGACTTACCCATAGTAAAGAGACGACGTTCTTTGAAGCTTTTGTTTAAGCCTTAGAGTGGTATGATGAAGACCCCTGTACATGGCAGCTATTGTCACACGTCGGAATTTACGGTGAGGATGAAGCCAAGACCCATTTCACTGTAGGATGACCACAAATGGTAGACCACCATGAGATCATCGGTAAGTTATTTAGAATGACCACGAGACTTGCCAGCTAAGAAGACCCAGTAATGGAAGAACTTTCTATTAGTGAAAGAACACTGGATTTTTGAAAGAAACATTGTGACTATAAAGGAAGAGCATCACCAAAAGAGTTTTCTGTGGAGAGTGTGAAGAGACAGATGTCAAGACCCCAGAGGACTGTCAAGATTTTGAGAGACCAGTAACTCTCATTTTAAGTGTGGTAGCACCCACACTTATCAGACCAGTGGATTTGCTAGAAGACCCCCAAACCCTAACCCCTTTTCTTTCTAGCTCTTCGAATCTCGAGGACGAGATTCATTTTAAGTGTGGTAGGTTTGTAACATCCCAAATTTGGAATGTTAAATAAATAAATAAATGAATGAATGATTTTTAGAATGATTGTTTGAAATTGAGTGAAATTTGAAACTTTTTGAAACTTTTGAATGAGAGGGAATAAAATGACTTTCCCTTTGTGTTTGATTTCAAATTCATCCAATTCAGATCAATGAGAGAAGATGACATGACTTCTTCAAATAAAGTATTTGAAAAGTGGATTTGAAAATTTCTGAAAATATTCAATTTGGAATCTATTTCATATTTGGCTCTATTTTGAAATTTGAAAGAATTCAGATTCACTTGACCCAAATTTCAAAATTTTGAGAGGAGGAACATGACCCTCCAAAACCAGGGGTATTTTTGTGAAATTTTGAACCATAAAACCCAGGGGGTTATTTGAAAATTATTTGCAAAAGAAATAAAAACAATTTAGGCATTTTCTGAAAAAAAAAAAATTAAAGTATTTATTTTGGCCGTGGAAAAATGTTCATACTGTGGTATTTATTGTTCTAATAATTTTGGTATATAAAACTTGTAAATTTAGATTTTATTTGATTCTCCAAATCGATCTTTTAGTTCCTATTTTTAATAAAAAGGAAATTTCTCTTTTATTAAGGAAACCGCCCGAGGCCCAATAGGAATAGTTCCGGCCCAGAATCCCCTCACCAGATCCAAATCCTTTCGGATCGGTATCCGATCGCTCTCGCATCTCTCTCTTTCTCTCTGTCACGCGGGACCCGCGCCCGACCCTTCCCTCGCGCGGTCACCTCTTTCCTTCCCCCGCCCCGATCTCTTTCCTTCGCCACGGACGTCGCCGGATCCGATCGCCGCCGCCGCTTTGCTTCCATTTAGACGCCCTCGACCCCCTGGCTATATAAGCCACATCACCACGCACCCGTTCTGCCCTAGAACACCACCTCCCACGCACCACCGTCGCTGCAATCCCTCGCCGGAGCTGCACCACGGCCACCGCCGCCATTGCCGATCCCCTGCTCGCCCTAGTCACTCCCCTCGCCAACTGAGCCCGCAAATCGCTCCGCCACCCTCACCTGCGCCTCCCCGTGCACTCGCCTGAGCTCCAGAGCCACCGGAGTGAGCTCCCCATCGACACCCGAACGCCATCCGCCGCCCACGAGCTCGCCGTCGTCAACCCCGTCGCTCCCAACCGACCCCGAGGTCACCATCGTGCTCGCCGTCGTCGTCCTCTTCTCCTGAGCACCTCTCCATCGCCGGAGGGCCCCTGGAACACCGTCCCCGTCAAGCCCGCCGCCTCGGACATTGCCGGAACCTCGCCGGAGAACTTCTCCACCGCGGTAAGTCACCGGAGCCCCCTCTCACCATTAGATCTCGATCCTAAGGCCAAGATTAGATCACTTAATAGGCCGAATCGTTTTCTATTAATTATCGGCCGTCCGCCCGAAGCACTCGCTCACATGCACCACTCGGCCACTCACAACTTGCCACGTAGCCCCTGTCCGTTAGGATGGATTTTTCTTTTTCTGTTTTAGTTTCTTTTACAGAATTAGTTCTGTTTTTGTTTTCTTTATATCTTTTATGTTTTTACTTGTTTTAACTTGATTCTTTTTGCATTGTGTCACAATTTTTGTATAGTTTCTGTAGATATAAAGTTTGACCATGTTTGAAAATTTTAAATTTGAATTCAAACAGATTTGATTTAAATCTTGTTTTGTGAATAACTTGAGTTTAAAAATAGCTTTTTAGTTGATTCTTTTTGCTACTAGTCATTAGTGACTTTATTTAACAGTAGGTAGAATTTGAGAATTTTTAGAATATTTTAAATTAGGATTTTTAACAAAACAGATTCTGTTTTAGTTCTTTTTAGGTTTATTTCTATTTCTTTTGTTTTAAATTGTTTTATTTTATTTTCTTTTATATTAGTTGAAATTTTTTACTTTGTTTTCTGTTATTTATGAATAGTATTTCAACCAAGTTTATTTCTATGTTGTTTATTCTTTTTGTTTGCATGAAATCAATTCTAGTTCAGTTATAACTTGCAATTGATTTTCATTGCTAGATTGATTTCCTATTTGAAAATATTTTTATAAAGTGTTTTCTAAGTTTTACTTTCTGTTAACTTAGCTGTTTTATATTTTGTTTTCTATTATGTTAGTATTTTATTGTTTTTCTTGTTGTTAAGTTTATTAGACAAACACTTATGTTGTTAGTGTGTTGTTTTTCATAGTTCTTAGTTGTTCTTCAAAAGTAATTCTTTTTGCTAGTAAAATATTTAATAAAATATTTTTGTTAAATTTTACTTTTTGTTGTCTTGTTGCTATTGAAAATAGGATTATTTCTAGGGAAAACTACTTTGGTTGTTTTGATGAAGTTTTGTTGTTTTAACTTTTGTCTTAAGTATTTCCTTCATCACAACACTTTTGTGTTTGGTTTTTGTGTTGCTTTTTGATTGTTAGTATTGATTGTTAGTATGATTGCTTATATGAGTGCAATGTTTGATTATATAGATTTTCATCGGAGAGTGACGAATAGTTCTATCAAGTTATTTCTGAGAGAGATATTCATCTTCATCAACAGTACAGGCAAGTTCACTTTGATCATCTTACATTACCTATGTTTTACTTGCATTAGAATCAATCTTCGCATCATACATCCAGTAGGATATTGAGCTTGAACTTGTGGTAGTATCATGAAGTAGGAGAAACCCAACACCCTGTTACCATTGCCCGGGAAGGGACGTTACTTCACAAATTGCTATGCTTTTAGTAGACGGGGTTTGGTTGTGAGATTCAGGAGTGTTGTGAGGTTAATTAATTATTTCAAGACCTGCATGATGATCAAGACTTCAAGACTTCAAGGACTCAATATACCTCTGGGTGGATTGGACATGCATTTTGGCAGCCTGATATCTATCATGGTTATGCCGGGAATCCTGGTATCTACCTGTGATCATCCCAACGGAATGCCACCCAGGCTCAAAGAGATGGATGGATACTTCAAGGCCGGAAAGCTTACGTGTGCAACCGCAAGTCAATATGGGCTCTGGCTTGGTTGACCTTAGTGGTGACTCTGGTAGGTCAGATTGCTACGAGACGTAGAAGAACGGTAGGATTGGATGGGCACTGACTTTCTATCAGAGGATCACTTTGGAAGACCATGTTTCGATCATCTCGTTCTCAAACATCATGCAGTGCGAGGACACAACGAGAGGGATCGAATCTTGCGGGTAAAGTGTACAAACCTCTGCAGAGTGTTAAACTAATCGATTAGCCGTGTCCCCGGTTACGGACAACATGAGCACCGGAGATGATACTATCAGCCAGTCTCAACACAATTAATAAAATTTTATGATGAGTGGGTCTATTAATAATTTTGGGACATGAGAATTGGTTGGTGGAACCATCTCATTAACAACCAACTTTTGTAGTGATATTTCCGTTTGACTCCTTTGTTGTAGGGAAAATAAAACCAGCTTTTCTGCAAAAACTCAGACACAGAGTCATAAAGCCTTTTGCATATAGAATAGTTTTTATCATTTCTTTCTATGGTGATCTTGCCGGTACATTCAATGTACTGACCTACACGGCTGCAACGTCTTATGTTGCAGATACCTCTCTATGACGAGTAAGAGTACGATTTAGGGTTACGGTCTACACTCAACCTGCCGTTGGTGTTTATTGGGACTCCACTCCCGTTGACTGTTTCCGCTGAGATTTAAGAGGTACATATCAATATTTACTTTATTTACATGTGATTGCACTTTGATATATACATTGATGTACTATGTGTGCCAGCATACTGATCCAGGGATGGCACTGACACACAGAGGCTTGACTCGTTTTGAGTCGGGACGCTACATTGTTCCTCACCACCATCACCACGCCGTCGTGCTGCCGGAACTCATCTACTACTTCACCATTGCCCGTTGGATCGAGGAGGTGAAGGCGTCATCAAGCCGTACGTGTGTTGAACGCGGAGGTGCCGTCCGTTCGACACTAGTTCGTGATCGGTTCGAGGGACGACTTGCGATTTGGATCGCGGAGACGTTCGACTACATCAACCGCGTTTCTTAACGCTTCCGCTTAGCGATCTACAAGGGTATGTAGATTCACTCTCCCTCTCGTAGATGCTCATCACCATGGATAGATCTTGTGTGTGCGTAGGAAAATTTTTGTTTCCCATGCAACGTTCCCCAACATCTTTGGCCTCTCTTTTTTTATTTGGGATTCATTGGCCTCTTTTATTATTTTTAAAGTCCGGAGTCTCATCCCAACTGGTGAGGGAATCATAGCTTCCGTCCTTTCCTCACATGGGACAATGCTCTAATAATGATGATCATCACACTTTTATTTACTTACAACTCAAGAATTACAACTCGATACTTAGAACAAAACATGACTCTATGTGAATGCCTCCGACGGTGTACCGGGATGTGCAACGATCTAGCATAGAAAATGACATTAAAGAAAACATCACGCTAGCTGTCTTATGATCATGCAAAGCAATATGACAATGATGGTGCATGTCATGATAAACGGAACGATGGAAGTTGCATGGAAATATATCTCGAAATGGCTATGGAAATGCCATAATAGGTAGGCACTACTGGAATCAGGTACTTTGCCGTCTGCCATAGCGGACGGCAAAGGGCAGGACCAGCGACGGCAAAGCCTTTGCCGTCCGGCAGCAGACGGCAAAATTTCCGGCACTGGCAACTCCGGTAAAGGAGTGCTTTGCCGTCTGCCTTTATACAGCGGACGGCAAAGTGTTTTTGCCGTCAGGCAGCAGACGGCAAAGCGACTGGACGACCTAAACTTGAGTTAGCCCCGTTAGTGGCTAACGGAGCCTTTGCCGTCTGCCACCCCTCCTTTGCCGTCCGCACCCTTTGCCGTCTGCCACCCCCTCCTTTGCCGTTCGCTGCCTTTGTCGTCCGCCACCCCTCATTTGCCGTCGTCCCCCCGCCACCCCTCCTTTGCCGACGGCCACCGTCGGCATAGCTTCTTTGCCGTCCGCCCCCGGACGGCAAATGTACCAAATGGCATCAGGCCTGACACTCCCAGGGTGCACAGGTGAGTGCCACGTGTCACCGTTGCCATCGGTGCCAGACGGCAAAGAAGCTATGCCGATGGTGGCCATCGGCAAAGTGGCAATATTGCCCCAGTTTTTTTCTGTTTTTTCTTATATCCAATTTTCACAGGCAAAATATGCTATATATGTATATATTTCACAATAACCCTACTGATGATCATCCAACAACAAACACAAGTATCCAACAAACATACCAAAACAAATGTCACATTGTTCACCATATTACAATAGTAACAAGTTTCACATATATAGCAAGTTTAACATTGTTCATCGATACAACATCACAAGCACTCCATCAATGCAAGCTTCCGTGAAGTGACTCTAATCTGCAAAATGGGAAATACGAAAGTTAGATGAAGAAGACTAGAATAAGAAGAAGAAGATGAAGAAGCGGTTTTCTTCTCTCTATCTTTCTCCTCTTGTTTTCTTCTTCTTATTGCTTATTTGTGTCATTCGGGCAAAATTGAAAGAAGGATAGGTCTTTCGAGGTTTGCCTCATGGTGTGTATGGTGCGCACTCACTCACACTTATATGGTGGTGTATGTTGGTGGACACTACCTAACACTAATATTTCGACAGTTGGTGATGGTCGTTTCCCGTAACACTAATATTTCGGAAGGAGCTAAGTTTGTCTAAATGCTAAGTTTGTCTTTCTTTGAGAAAACGAGCTAAGTTTGGGGCTTACCATCCTCGTCATCACGGAGGAGAGGCACCTCGGTTGCTCAGACCGGTTTCACCTGGAGAAGGCTGCCCTGGAGAAGGGTCGTGTGATGTGACTCCGGAGTTAAGCTGCACCAAAGATGATTTGCAATGTCTCATTAGCATGATGACACTGAAAAGATCATTGCATTGAAATGAAACTCACCATTGCAGCTGGGGTAATGACTGGCATCGACGGAGCGGTTTGGCCGGTCTTCTCGCACATAGTCTGCACATTTGGTTTTCACAAGTCAACGATATTCATTATTAATGAAACGAACATTAAATGCAAGATTTGACAAATATGAAGAAGAATCTTACCACGAAGAGCTCGTAGATGGCCCGGTAAGACGCATCGGACCATGCCCTCTCCTCTTCCAACAACCTTGTCATCCTCTCCTCCATCTCCTTCTCCTTCGCTGCCATAAGCGCCTGTGTTGCCTCTCTCTCTTTCTGAATAGCAGCCTGCAACACAACTCCTCGTTAGCATTGTAATCATCTTTGTTCACACACACAACGTAATGAGGAAAGATATCTGAGTCCGTATAACTAACCTCGATGGCGAGCTCGACTGGCCGTGGACGAGGCCTTATCTCAGGACAGGAGCTCATTTGGCACGCCTTGATCTCCCGGAGGTTGCTAGGACAACGTATAAGGCCATCTCCAATGGCAATCGAGCCATGGGGCCTCCCGCCGCCAGCTATCATCACCAGCTCTGGATCAATAGGCTCCTGGCTCGGGTTAAAGTCCTTCCCTTTCCTCGCCTTCCCCTCATCTCTGTACCTCATGAGCTTGTTGTGGGAGGAGATGTTGCTGAACTTCAAGGGATCATCGAGGTCAGACTCAGAGAATGCCTTGACCTTCTTGTACGAGGCAGTATGGTCCATCGCATAGAGGTTGTACATATGTGGCACCTCCATTTTATTGTGATGTGCCTAAAAGAGAGAGAGAGGAACAAAGTATTAGTAAAGGGCTGAAGCTAGAATCAAGAATGAATTGCATGAATCATGAAGCTAACCACATACCCAGTTCAGACCAAACTGATTTAAGTTGGCGCTCCCTTGATAGTGTGGCACACCAACCATTTTGTTACGCCGGTTCTTGGCATTGTTGTGGACGGATAGCCATTGTTCTAAGCACCACTCATCCACCAATGCCTCCCAACAATCCATCTTATCTGCACACCATCTCGGGGGCACCTAAGTTAATAAAGAGATATTTGAGCGCTACGCGTAGGAATCAAATGAAGGAAACTAAGTACAAGGCCTTAAGAATACGTAATTACCTTCATGTAATGCTCCTTCTCCATCTTCTTTCCGCGGCACGTCGACTTCTCCTTCCTAATACGCCGCGAGGCGTAGTAGTCTCGAACAGCCTGCACCCGAGCCTCGTGCCGAAAGTTTTGCAGTAGGCGCTTGCATTGCTGATCGATAACCTTTGCCACGGCCTCCTCGTATCCGTTCTGACACCTGTAGAAGGTCTGCAATCAAACGACACAACACTTATTAGTATAATAACTAGCTATTGTTGATTTTTAATTGTGTAAAGGAGAAATTTCCCAAAAATGCCTCATCACCATCTCCGCCCTCGTGTGGCAAAAAACACCATCGATCCTCTCCTCAGGCGGGGCCGGTGCAGCCAAGTAGTGCTCCCAGGTCAGTCCTAACTCTGGAACCTGACCCTCATCGGGCAACGTGACAAACCCTGGGAAGTTTTGCCTGACAAGGACACCAAGGATGCTGTTGGGCATGCGGGCATCCTTGGGTTGATGCCAACCCCTGCAGTATGACAAAGCCAACACATTAGATATTTGAAAAAATGTGAAGGCAAAAGGTTAAAAAAGAGTACATGCACTTACCTGTCCCCATCAGGCCTAATCAACCACCTCAGCTCGCGGGTCGCCGGCACGGGCGGGAGCCATGTCATACCACGCTGGTAGATGGTGGCGCCCTCAGGCAGCTCCTCGTCGCCATCAGAAAAACGATCCCCGCCACCATCAGCATGGCCACTAGGCTCCTCCGGTCAGGTATCCCATGGGGTCTTCCAGGACGTGCCCGCATCCCTACTCTGCTCCGGAGTCTCGTGGGACGAAGCCTCTGGGACAGGAGTCGTGTAGGTCAAAGGCTCGTCGACCCGAGGCTCGTGGACCGGAGTCCGCGTAGCCTCGTCCTCAGACGGGTCCACCCTAGCAGTCCTGTGCTCGTGTGAATCAGCTGGGGGTGGAGGCAAGGAAGGCGTAGCAGCCACCCTACCTTTGCCACGGCCTCCTCTCCCTCCTCTCCCACCTCTACTACCTCTCTTCTTCCCCCGACCTCCTCTCACGGGGGTCGACGAAGAAGCGGCCACCGGTGTATGCAGACTAGAGAGCAACGCTCTCCGGAGAGAGTCGGCAGGAATGGAAGTACCCATCCCACCACCCTCCGACGAAGGAGCCGTGGAGTGCTCTCGACCCTTTCCCACCATCTTTCAACAACTGCCATGACAAATAGTAAACGAAATTAGTACAACATAAAATTGAATACCGACATGAATAATAAAATGTATATAATTTAAGTGTATCATCACATACCTAACATGAACTAAAAGTTGATTACCTGACATGAATTAATAATAATCTTGATCATCTATATATTCTCCGAGATCAATAAATGCATCATCATCATCACTATCATCAATAAATGCATGATCATCATCACTATCAGGAACAACGTGTGGAAGTCCTCCTTCATGTAATCGGTTAAGCATTGACAGGTCATCCAGATCAGTAACCTCTTCTTGTTCCGGCTCTTCCTGTTCCGGCTCAGGGGTTAAGTCAGATTCATTGTCGCTGTCTACTTCAATGTTCCGGGGTGAAGTAGAGCGGTTCTTGAAACATTTTTTGGAAATACGTGTTTCTTGGAAGAATTCTCCTTCATATGGTTAATGTGAGGTTCATAATCCTCTTCATTGAGGGGAGGTGGTCTAAAATGTGGCGGCACTTCATAAACGACATCCCAACCTTTCAGATTTGGATCAGTTTGGCAGGCCCACGGTAGATAGAAAACTTGGGTCACCTGTTGAGCCGTAATATAGACATCGGGCACATCTAAATAGGTGCTTTGTTTGATTTCGACTAGCCCTATATGTTCAAGAGTCCTTCTAGTCTCCTTCGGCTGGAACCAATGACATTTGAAGACTACGACGTTTGGTGGGTTTTCACCATAGAATAGAAGTTCATAAATTGCTTCAACTCTTCCATAGTACTCTGTACCTCCTTCGCTGATAGTAGAGACACAACAATTTGTAGTCTTTAGGTCGGGCATAGATAGCTCTTTGCCAAAGGTACGAAAGCGATACCCGTTGATGTCGTATCTGTCAAATGAACGGACCTTATTGCCAAAACCATTAGTGACTTGTCTCAGCTCGGCGTCCATAGACTCTGAATTAGCCTACAAGTTTAATACGAAAGGATTGTTGCATTAGCCGCAAATAAGACGAAGAAATGAAATGGTCCATTAATGGTAATTACCGTTTGTTTGAACCAAGAGATGAAACCGGGATAGCCGCCTCCATGCTTCGCCAGGAGCTCATACTCTTCGACGGAATCCTTTTCGATGACCACTCCATTCGAGAATTTGGCGACGTATCGACTATATTAAATATCCGGGAATAAGAGCAGTTCTAAGGAATTACAAGTTGCGAAAAAGTAATGTACCGACAACTTACTCGATGTACGGCCGCACTTCTGTTAGGTTGTTGAAGATATACAACGAAATGGTCCGCCATTCATCGACATCCAACGCTTTTTCTTTAGAAGTACCGGCTAGTGCGAGCTTCCCTTTGAATAGGTTGAGGTTGGATCGAATTTTTTTTGGGTCGCCATCATTGTACCGAGGCTTCGGATTATGTAAATGACGATTTTTGGCTTCGTAGTGTACTGTCACAAAGTTTGCCTCCTCCTCAGTAATGAATGCCTCGGCCATCGATGCTTCAATTCTACGTTTATTTTTACATTTTGCTCGAAGCGTCTTCTGCATCCTCTCAGTTGCGAAGCACCAACGATTTTGCACGGGCCCCCCAATCTTGCCTCGGTCGCAAGATGCAAAATCAAATGCTTCATTGGATTAAAGAAGCCCGGTGGAAAGATCTTCTCTAACTTGCAGATCAACTCCGACGCCAACTCTTCCATTTCATCTAGCACGCCACGCGATAGTTCTTTCGCACAAAAAGAACGGAAGAAATAGCTCAACTCTGTCAATACTAGCCATTCATCCTCAGGGATAAAGCCACGCAGCATCACCGGCATTACCCGCTCAAGCCATATGTTCCAATCATGACTATTGAGACCAAATATCTTCAGTTTGTCAAGACTCGCTCCCCTCTTTAGATTCGCTACATAACCATCGGGGAACATCAACTGCATTGCCACCCACAAGATCATTTCCCTCATAGCCGGCCTTCCAAGATTGAACCATGCCTTTGGCTTTGTCCAGTTCTGCTTTCCTTTCGCTTGTCGCATGTTTTTTAACGGTCTGTCACATAGAGCCTCCTGATCGATTCTATCCTTAGGATTATCCTTTGACTTCCCCTCTATGCCGAACAATGTACCAAAAATGGCCTCGGCGATATTCTTTTCAGTGTGCATCACCTCGATGTTGTGTGGGCAAAGGAGGTCTTTGAAGTAAGGCAGATCCCATAAGCATGACTTGTGAGTCCATGCGTGTTCCGTATTATACCCTTTGAAATACCCAGGACGATTTGGATCCGGCTCGAGAGCGTTTAACTGATCCAACATCTGTTGGCCTGTCAACACGGGTGGTGCAGAGTTTTTGACAACTCTACCTTTGATGAAATTCTTCTTGTCTTTTTTGAACTTATGGCGAGGCTCCAGGAACTGTCTATGCATGTCGAAGCAAGAATACTTGCGACCCGCCTGCAGCCAATGGAACTCAAGAGTTGCCTTGCATGTGGGGCACGGGAACCTTCCATGCACACACCAGCCAACGAATAGGGCATACGCCGGCAAGTCATGCGTCGAGTACATGTACCACACATGCATTTTGAAGTTTTTTTTGGTAGCGGCGTCGTATGTCTTGAACCCATTATCCCAAGCTTCTTGCAATTCATCCTTAAGTGGCTGCATGTACACATTCATATTCTTCCCCGGATAGTTGGGCCCTGGAATTATCAATGTCAGGAAAATGTTCTTTCTTTTCATAATCTCTCCGGGGGGGAGATTGAGTGGAATGACAAATACAGGCCAACAACAGTATTGGGTTGCCGTCATACCAAACACATTGAACCCATCCGTGCTGATGGCGACTCAAGGATGCCTTGGATCTGCCGCTTTATCGTTATGTAATGCCTCGAAGTGCTTCCACGCAAAAGCGTCTGAAGTGTGTACCAACATCTGATTCCCATCTGCATCTAGTTCAGTTCTTTTGCCCAATTTATGCCATGTCATCTGTCTGGCCATCTCTTCGACCATGAAAAGACGTTGAAGTCTTGGTACGATTGGCATATAGCGAAGAACGTTAACAGGAATTTTTGTCTACATCTTCTCACCCATACCGTTGTCTACGACAACATACCTGGAAGACTTGCAAATGGGACAATAGTTCAAGTCCGCATACTCAAGCCTAAATAAGGCACATCCACTCTCACAGGCATCTATCTTCTCATAGGGCATCTTAAGTACACGGAGAATTTTGTCCGACTGGTACAGGTTTGCAGGCAGTACATGGCCTTTGGGTAGAAAGCTTCCAAATATTGTCATCATCGCGTCGTAGCATTCTCTGCCCAGGTTGAATTGATCCTTCAGAGCCATTACTTGCGCGATGGCATCCAGCTGACAAAGCTCAGTGTGCTCGTGGAGAGGACGTTTTGAAGACTCCAACATTTCATAGAATGCCTTTGCAGATTCCTCCATCTCATCGTCAGAATCCCGAGCATCATCAAAGTCTTGCACCATGTCTTCGATCCCGGTACCATGCTCGTCGGTGCGATGACGAACCACCTCAGCTCTGGCACGTTGGGCAGACTCACCATGAAAAGTCCACACCGTATAATTAGGCCTAAAACCCCACTTCTGCAGGTGTTTAACCATTTCACCCTCTGTCTGCCTTTTAAAGTTGTCACCCCGGGGACAGGGACACCATGTTTTTTCCTGGCTCTCACAAACCCCTTGGTATTTGTTAACCATTCTTTGGTCATGTCTTTCTGACTGGTGTGACCGGTGTACATCCACGCACGATCAGTCATCTTGCCTAGCTACTGGACACACAAGAAATATATATATATTTCAGCATATATATTCATCAGTTAATCAAGTTTGTCAGTTTTATTACGTCCATGCAACCTACACGCTAATAGGTTAAGATAGGTCCTAATCCCACCCGAGTATGTGTAGATTGGGTTCGATTTCCCATGCACTGCTCCGGATCCGACGCAGAATTTCGATAGCACCTCCCCGCTGTTCTCCTGATACACGTCTAGGCAATAAGCAGAGAGGATGTGTACTCGGAGAACAACAGGGAGGCACTGACGAAATTCTGCATAGGATCCGGAGCATTGCATACGGGAAAACGAACCCAATCTACACATACTCGGGCTGTCCATGGATAACGTTGGACAATTCGAAAGGACGGCGGTTATAAATATGCAAAGACATGCATATTTATAGATGTCGTCCTTTCGAACGGGAGACGCCTAGGTTATGAAACTTGACATGAAAATAAAATTAAGTGACAACGGCATGACAACCGGAATAGAGTAAATAGGGGAGGGTCGGGGAGGAGATGACAGTAGTGCTCACCACTAGACCGTGTAGGGGACGTAGTCGCACAGGGAGGCCGTCGAACACCAGACCCTTCAAGCGACGAAAAACTGCACATTTAGATCCACATGATCAAAACGAATATTCAATCCCGATAGAAAAATCTCTCTATGTATGACTACTTTCCCACTTCTATTTTCATCTTTTTCTCCTCTATTTCTTCTTCTTCTCCTCTTCTTCTTCCTTTTCTTCTCTTCTTCTTCTTCTTCTTCTCTTCTTCTTCTTCTTCTTTTCTTCTTTTCTTCTCCTCTTCTTCTTCTCCTCTTTTTCTTCTACTTTCTCCTCTTCTTGTGTTTTTCCTTTTCATCTCCTCCTCCTCCTCCTCTTCTACTTCTTCTTCTTCTTCTTCCTTTCATTTGTCCTTTTTCCTTCTTCTTTTCTTCTTCTAACAGTATCTAGCTAGCTAATTTCTAATCTAAAAAATGGAAAAAAACAGAAAAAATGCGGAAGACGGGGGGGAGGGAGGAGGCACAGAGAGCTCACCGGAGGGGGCGTCCGGGCGGCGGGGGCGTCTGGGGTGCCGGGGCGGCGGGGCGGTGGTGCGCAGGGGCACGGGAGTGGCGGGGCGTCCGGTGGGTGGGGGCGGCGGGGCGGCCGGTGGGTGGTGGCGGTAGGTGGGTGGGGTGGCGGGGCGGCGGGTGGGTGGGGGTGGTGGGGCGGGGGCGGCCGGTGGGGGTGGCGGGGCGGGGGCGGCCGATGGGTGGGGCGGCGGGGCGGCGGGGCAGCCGGTGGGTGGGGACGGCAGCCAGTGGGCGTCGGGGGGGAGGGGGGGAGGAGGGGGTGGGCGTCGGGGCAGCGGGTGGGTGGGGCTGGCGGGGCGAGGGGCGGCCGGTGGGTGGGGGCAGCGGGGCGGCGGGGCAGCCGGTGGGTGGAGGTGGCGGGGCGGCGGGGAGATGGAGGGGAGGGATGAGGGAGGGAGGGAAAGAGGGAGAGGACAGAGGGGTGGGGGACGGCCGTTATTAGGGCGTCGCCTTTGCCGTCTGCCAGCCTGCCTTTCCCGTCTGCTGGCAGACGGCAAAGAACTGACCTAAGCGGCGCAAGGGACCGATGGGCCCAGCTGGCCCTTTGCCGTCTGCCAGCTGCCCTTTGCCGTGGGCCGTTTTTTTCCGTCTGCCCTGCTGGCCCTTTGCCGTCAGCTAGCTGGCGGCAAAGAACCAGCCTATGGCAAATTCATTCTTTGCCGTCAGCTCACCCTTTGTCGTCAGCTTTCTGCCAGCAAATGGCAATGAATTTCTTTGTCGTCTGCCTGCTGACGGCAAAGAGTCGGCTGACGGCAAAATCTCTGATTCCAGTAGTGAGGTATGGTGTCTGTTTTGAGGAAGGGTATATGGTGGGTTTAATGCACCGGCGAAAGTTGCGCGGTACTAGAGAGGCTAGCAAAGGTGGAAGGGTGAGAGTGCGTGTAATCCATGGACTCACATTAGTCATAAAGAACTCACATACTAATTGCAAAAGTATATTAGTTATTGAAGCAAAGTATTAGACGCATGCTCCTAGGGGAGAGGTTGGTAGGATTTAACCATCGCGCGCTCCTGGCCCTCACACAAAGGATAACAATCAATAAACAAATCATGCTCCGACTTCGTTACATAACGGTTCACCATACGTGCATGCTACGGGAATCACAAAATTTTAACACAAGTATTTCTACCAATCCACAATTACTCACTAGCATGACTCTAATATCACCCTCTTTATATCTCAAAACTATATGCAAGGAATCAAACTTCTCATAGTATTCAATGCACTTTATATGAAAGTTTTTATTATATCCCTCTTGGATGCCCATTATATTAGGACTAAATTCATAACCTAAACCAATTACCATGCTGTTTAAAGACTCTCAAAATAATATAAGAGAGGTACGAGAGTTCAATTATTTCTATAAAATAAAACACCACCGTGCTCTAAAAAGATATAAGTGAAGCACTAAAGCAAAATTGCCTAGCTCAAAAGATATAAGTGAAGCACATAGAGTATTCTAATAAATTCACGATTCATGCGTGTCTCTCTCAAAATATATGTGCAGCAAGGATGATTGTGTCAAACTAAAAAGCAAAGACTCATATCATACAAGACGCTCCAAGCAAAACACATATCATGTGTAAAAATATAGCCTCAAGTAAATTTACCGATGGATTGAAGACGAAAGAGGGGATGCCTTCCGGGTCATCCCCAAGCTTAGGCTCTTTGCTATCCTTGAATATTCCTTGGGGTGCCTTGGGCATCCCCAAGCTTAGTCTCTTGCCACTCCTTATTCCATAGTCAGTCAAATCTTTACCCAAAACTTGAAAACTTCACAACACAAAACTCAACAGAAAACTCGTGAGATCCGTTAGTATAAGAAAAATAAATCACCACTTTAGGTACTATTGTGAACTCATTATTTATTTATATTGGTGTAATATCTACTGTATTCCAACTTCTCCATGGTTCATACCCCCCGATACAACCCATAGATACATCAAAATAAACAAACAACACAAAGAAAACAGAATCTGTCAAAAACAGAATAGTCTGTAGCAATCTGGAAACTTCGAATACTTCTGTAACTCCAAAAATTCTGAAAAATTAGGAAACTCTGGGAAATTTGTATATAAATCTTGTGTAAAACTTTTAGCCTCATTCGATGCTCTGGTGAATTTATAAAATTGCTGTACTGAGCACAAAAGTTTCTGTTTTTCAGCAAGATCAAATCAACAATCACCGTAAACCATCCCAAAGGTCTTACTTGGCTCAAACACTAATTAACACTAAAACACAAGTTTTACAGAGGTAATAATATGTAAATCACTAAATAACATAAACAAAAACAAAAACATAAAATAAAATTGGGTTGCCTCACAACAAGCGCTATTGTTTAACGCCCCTAGCTAGGCATAACGCAATAGATCTAGGTATTGTCATCTTTGATATGCAATCCATAAGTAGATCTGATAATAGATTCATAAGGTAATTTAATTTTCTTTCTAGGAAAGTGTTCCATGCCTTTCCTTAATGGAAATTGGAATCTAATGTTTCCTTCTTTCATATCAATAATTGCACCGATCGTTCTAAGGAAAGGTCTACCAAGAATAATAGGACATGTAGGATTGCAATCTATATCAAGAACAATGAAATCTACGGGCACATAATTCCTATTTGAAACAATAAGAACATCATTAATCCTTCCCATAGGTTTCTTAATAGTGGAATCCGCTATATGCAAATGTAAAGAGCAATCATCAAGTTCATGGAAACCTAGCACATGGCATAAAGTTTTCGGAATTGTGGAAACGCTAGCACCCAAATCACACAAATCATGGGACTCATAATCTTTAATTTTAATCTTAATAGTAGGTTCCCACTCATCATAAAGCTTTCTAGGTATAGAAACTTCCAACTCAAGTTTTTCTTCAAAAGATTTCATCATAGCATCAACGATATGTTTAGTAAAAGCTTTATTTTGATCATAAGCATGCGGAGAATTCAACATGGATTGCAACAAGGAAATACAATCAATCAAAGAACAACTATCATAATTAAATTCCTTGAAATCCAAAAGAGTGGGTTCATTGCTATTTAAAGTTTTGACCTCATCAATCCCACTTTTATCAATTTTAGCACTAAGATCTATAAACTCCGAATCATTGAGACGACTTTTAACTAAAGTTGACTTATCTCCAGCCCCATCTTTATCAAGATTCATATTAGAAAACAAAGATTCAATAGGAATCACATCAATCACTTTAAGATCTTCATCATTATTATCACGGGAACACACTTTTTCAAGCCATTCACGCTTAGCACGCATTCTAGAGGTTCTTTCCTTACACTCAACAATAGAAGTTCTCATAGCTTTTAAAGACTCATTAATATCACGCTTGGGTGGAGTAGATCTAATTTTCAAAGAATCCATCTCAAGCGAAATTCTATCAATGTTCCTAGCCAAATCATCAATCTTGAGCAATTTTTATTCAATCGTAGCATTGAAAACCTTTTGCGAACTAATAAATTCCTTAATGCTATTCTCAAGATCAGAGGGCATCTTATTATAATTTACAAAAGGATTGTTGTAGGAATTACCATAATTATTAGAGGAATTACTAGGAAACGGCCTAGGGTTGAAATTACCTCTATACGCGTTATTACCAAAATTGTTCCTACCAACAAAATTCACATCCATAGATTCATTATTATTTCCAATCAAAGAATACAAAGGCATATCATTAGGATCAATAGGAGCTCTCTTACTAGCAAACAATTTCATTAATTCATCCATATTTTCACTCAAAGTATTTATTTCTTCAATAGCATGCACTTTTTTACTAGTAGGAGATCTTTCGGTATGCCATTGAGAGTAATTTGCCATAATATTATCTAGTAGTTTAGTAGCTTCTCCTAATGTGATTTCCATAAAAGTACCACCCGCGGCAGAATCTAAAAGATTTCTAGATGCAAATTTCAATCCCGCATAAAAAAATTGTATAATCATCCATAAACTCAAACCATGTGCGGGGCAATTTCTAATCATTAATTTCACCCTCTCCCAAGATTGTGCAACATGCTCATGATCAAGTTGCTTAAAATTCATTATATCGTTCCTAGGGGAGATGATCTTAGCGGGCGGAAAGTACTTGGAAATAAAAGCATCTTTACACTTATTCCATGAATCAATACTATTTTTAGGCAAAGATGAAAACCAAGTTTTAGCACGATCTCGTAGTGAGAATGGAAATAGCTTCAATTTAACAATATCATTATCCACATCTTTCTTCTTTTGCATATCACACAACTCAACAAAAGTATTTAGATGGGATGCGGCATCTTCACTAGGAAGGCCGGAAAATTGTTCTTTCATAACAAGATTAAGCAGAGCGGCATTAATTTCATAAGATTCCGCACTAGTGGCTGGAGGAATCGGAGTACTAATAAAATCATTATTATTAGTATTGGAGAAGTCACACAATTTGGTATTCTCAGACATCGTGACAAAGCAAGCAATCTAGCACACAAGCAAACAAAAAGCAAACGGAAAGACGAACGGAAGAAGGGAAAATAAAAAGGCAAATCTTTTTGGTTTTTTCTGAAATTCGTTTCAGAAGTGGGGGAGAGGAAAATGAGAGGCAAATGGCAAATAATGTAAATGCAAGAGATGAGTTTGTGATGGGTACTTGGTAGGCTTGATGTAGATCTCCCCGGCAACAGCACCAGAAGTTGGCAAGTTGACGGGAGAGTTCTTGTCTTGACTTGCTATGTATCCTCCCCGGCAACGGCGCCAGAAATTGGCAAGTTGACGGGAGAGTTCTTGTCTTGACTTGCTATGTATCCTCCCCGGCAACGGCGCCAGAAATTGGCAAGTTGACGGGAGAGTACTTGTCTTGACTTCCTATGTATCCTCCCCGGCAACGGCGCCAGAAATCCTTCTTGCTACTTCTTGAGCTTGCGTTGGTTTTCCCTTGAAGAAGAAAGGGTGATGCAGAAAAGTAGATAAGTATTTCCCTCAGTTTTGAGAACCAAGGTATCAATCCAGTAGGAGGTACAAGCAAGGCCCCAATCTATGCACCTGCACAAACAATCAAACACTTGCACCCAACGCTATAAAGGTGTTGTCAATCCCTTCACGGTCACTTGCAAGGATGAGATTCGATAGAGATAGATATAAAAGATTACTAAAACGATAATTAAAATAAAAGTATATAAATTGCAGCAAAGTATTTTTGTGTTTTTTAGTTTATAAATCTGAAAATATAAGATGGAAAATAGACCCGGGGGCATAGGTTTCACTAAAGTCTTCTCTCTTGAAGGAAAATAATACGGTGGGTGAACAAATTGTTGTCGAGTAATTGATAGAAAAGCGCATAGTTATGACGATATCCAAAGCAATGATTATGCATATAGGCATCACATCCGTATCAAGTAGACCGAAACGATTCTGCATCTACTACTATTACTCCACACATCGACCGACTCCTACCTGCATCTAGAGTATTAAGTTCATGAAGAACAGAGTAACGCATTAAGTAAGATGACATGATGTAGAGGGATAAACTCAAGCAATATGATGAAAACCCCATCTTTTTATCCTTGATGGCAACAATACAAATACGTGCCTCGCTACCCCTACTTTGTCACTGGGTGAGGACACCGCAAGATTGAACCCAAAACTAAGCACTTCTCCCATTGCAAGAATTACCAATCTAGTTGGCCAAACCAAACCAATAACTCGAAGAGATTTACAAAGATATGAAATCATGCATATAAGAATTCAGAGAAGATTCAAAAAATATTCATAGATAATCTGATCATAAACCCACAATTCATCGGATCTCGAGAAACACACCGCAAAAGAGTATTACATCGGATAGATTTCCATGAAGATCACGGAGAACATGGTATTGAAGAACATAGAGAGAGAAGAAGCCATCTAGCTACTAGCTATGGACCCGAAGGTCTGAGGTAAACTACTCACGCATCATCGGAAGGGCAATGGTGTTGATGTAGAGGCCCTCCATGATCGAATCCCCCTCCGACAAATCGACGGAAAATGCCCCAAGATGGGATCTCATGGGAACAGAGGCTTGCGGCAGCGGAAAAGTATTTTCGTGGCTCCCTTTGGTATTGGGGGAATATTTCTGAATTTATAGACGAAGAGTTAGGGTTGGAGGAGCTACGGGGGGGGGGCACAAGCCAGGGGCGCCCCCCCCCCCCCTCAGGGGCGCGCCCTGGTGGCTTGTGGCCCACCCGTAGGTCTTCTGGCCTCTTCTCCAAACCTCCTGGGTTCCTTCTGGTCCAAGAAAAATCAGCGTAGAATTTTATTCCGTTTGGACTCCATTTGATATTCCTTTTCTGCAATACTCAAAAACAAGGAAAAAAACAGAAATTGGCACTGGGCACTAGGTTAATAGGTTAGTCCCAAAAATAATATAAAATAGCATATTAATACATATAAAACATCCAAAACAGATAATATAATAGCATGGAACAATCAAAAATTATAGATACGTTGGAGACGTATCAGTCACCGTCGAGTCGACGACGAGAATGCGGGCCGGGCATCGTTGACGTCGAGAACAAATTCCTCTGAGAACATTTTCTTATCGTTTAATGTTTTACTTTCTGGTTCCCTACGATTAGCAGTAGTGCAAAATCAGCAGTAGCGCTGCCATTCATCTATAGCGCTGCCATTCATCTAATTCTTAAAATGGCAGCACTACTACGTTTAACCCATCCTTCTATTCATCTATATGCATCCATTCATCTAAATGCACCCATTCATCTAAAATGCATCCATTCATCTATATGCATCAATTCATGTAAATGCATCCATTCATCTAAATGCATCCATTCAAGTAAATGCATCCATTCATCTAAATGCATCCATTCATCTAAATGCATCCATTCACATCATCCATCCATCTAACCATCTAAATTTCATCCATCCATCCATCTAACCATCTAAATTTCATCCGTCCATTCATCTAACCATCTAAATTTCATCCGTCCATGGGAGAGAGGAGGGAGAGGGAGAGATACCGCTGCGTGGATGGCTGGGACGGGGAGCCGCCGCCGCGTGGGGAGGGCCAAGACGGGGAGCCGCCGCGTGGGGATGACCGGGACGGGGAGCCGCCGCGTGGGGATGACCGGGACGGGGAGCCGCCGCCGCGTGGGGAGGGCCGAGACGGGGAGCCGCCGTGTGGGGATGACCGAGACGGGGAGCCGCTGCGTGGGGACGGCCGGGACGGGGAGGGCCGCCGCGTGGGGAGGGTCGGTGCGTCGGAGCACCGGCGCGGGGATGTGGGAGCGGCGGCGCGAGGGATAGGTCTGAGAGTGAGGAGTGAGGGGCACGCGGGGGAAGGGGGCAAGTCGAGGGGCGATACTTAGTAGTAGCGCGGGGTTGGACAGAGCACTACTGCTACGCCTTTAGCAGTAGCATTACTCTCTAACAGCCGCTACTACTACCGGTCGCCCCTGTCGGTCGGGATGGGACCGATTAGTAGTAGCGCCGGTTCAAAGACCAGCGCTACTGCTAAAGGAATACCTGTAGCGCCTTTCTTTGACCGCGCTACTACTAATTAGCAGTAGCGCCGTCCGTTTAACAGACACTACTGCTAAAATCCTATCTATAAGCATTCTCCTAGTAGTGGAAGGTGGTGCTTCGGTGCTTGTTCTGGGAAGATTGTTTGCGTGTGTCTATATCAAAACCGTGCATGTGGCGACCATGAGCCGCACGATCGGTGTATTGCAGTAATGTTGTCGGCAAGTGTGGGATGCAAGACATGACGGCTTCATTTTTGGTTGCGTTTTTTCAACACAGACTCTCGATTTCCAAGGTGGAAACGCTATGTCTGACATTCATTGGTTGTACCTGGCTGAATATATGTATGTTTCCTTGTTGAAGGCACTGTCTGGAGATTAGTTGGACTTTTCTCCGGGATGAAACCTATGATCGAACTTTGGTGGTTGATTGGGCAACGACAACACTTGTGCATGGTTCCTTTCTTGGAGGCATCGCTCATGAAGACCTTTTTTCTGGTGCCGATGTTGCCAAATGTGAGGGTTGTTTCTACTGCTTAGCCCATTCTTTTAGAGGGGCCCTTTTATTTTATTTTTCTCATTTTGTACGTTCCACTACATATGTGCATTCTCTTTGATTCACGTGATTCTAAAATGCGGGAGCAACTAATTAGGGAGCAGTCCCTTGGAAGCCTCCCAACGATCACTCCCACATGCCGCCACTTGGCGCGTTCTCAGCCGCCGCCATATGTCGCGCTCTGAGCATTCCCTTCGGATTATGTTTTTTTTCGCACGTGCTTTAGGCTTTTTAGATTGGTTTTTTTCCGGTTTTTCTAGTGTTTCGATCGGTCTTTCTTAGAATTTGTACATAAAAAATTCAAATATTTTTTCCCGCGCGAAAAAACGCTTTTTCTATTTTTTTCTTCATGAGAGGCACGGTTTTGCGTTCGCGAGAAGCACGGTCATGCCTCTCAGAAAGGGAAAAAGATGAGTTTTTTGTTTTCTTTTATTTTGGTGGGAGGCACGGTTTTACTTCCGCGAGAGGCACGGTTTTGCTTTCGCGAGAGGCACGGCCGTGCCTCTCGGTAAGGAAAAAAACACGTTTTTTGTTTCTTTTTTTTGCGAGAGGCGCAGTTTTGCTTCCGTGAGAAGCACAGTTTTGCCTTCACAGAGGCACGGCTGTGCCTCTCGGAAAGGGGAAAAAACGCGTTTTTCTGTTTTTCTTTTCCACGAGAGGCATGGTTTTTCCTTCGTGAGAGGCACGGCCGTGCCTCTTAGAAAGGGAAAAATGCGTTTTTTTTTCTATCGCGAGAGTCACGGTTTTTTCGTTTGGTTTTTTTCGTGAAAAAAAGTTCGTCAAAACCTATCAACATGGGATCTAGTTTTGAAGATCTCGACGCGAGGAACCCAATAGTGAAAACGGTTCAAGATTTGGACGCACGGTTTAGAAGATAAAACGTTTTGAAAATACGGATGTATGAAAAAAGAAAAATTCACAGGTTGCGACAAGTGGCACACATGTAGTGCGCCACTTGTCGCAACCTGTGGAGGTGGTAGTGATCCTTGAAAGAAGTACTCCTCAATTAATGATTTCGCTAAAATGTACGAATAGGAAAACACATGATTGGAATATCAAGCCCATTTGAAACATAAAGGATTTGAGTTTGTTTGATAGCATCATAGGAAAACACAAGATGATTTTTTTTCAAGCAGTTTGTGTCGATGCTTGATTTGCTATGCTAGGTTTTTCCATTTTCTTCCAGTTTTCTTTTATTTATTTTAAAAAATATAGGAATTTCAAAAACAAATCAGTATATTAAAAATAATCAGAATTACAACAGAAATCGCATTTAGAAAAATATTCAGGATTTCAAAAATTATTCGTGTTTTTCGGAAATTGTTCACAATTTCGACATGTGTTTAAATATTACAAATTTCTGTTATTTCAAAATTGCTCCATAACTTTGAAAAAATAGTTTGTTCATTAGAAAAAATGTTTTCCTAAAAAAAAAATTTGAAAACAAATTCAGAAATATGAACAATTGTTCAATTTAAAAAAAAATTACCTGCGATTAAAAAATAGTTTCTTTTGCGGAAATATGTTTAAAAAACAAAATATTGTTCTTTTTCAAACAATTGCTCATGTTTTCGAAGAAAAATCGGCATTTCAAAAAAAATGTTCACTTCATTTGAAGTCTGTTTTCGAAAAAAATAAGGAAAATAGAACATTAAAATAAGATGTATACTGATCTGATTTTAAAATAGTAAAAGTCTAATTCAAAAATTACAAAAATATGTGTTTGTCAGCCTCGCTTAGGGTGAAGTCTTGGATCAACCTTAGGCTGAAGTGTAGCTCTTCGTCTACACATAGGCCGCAGACAACATTTCAATCACGTGTGGGCCGAAGACTATCCGTTCTAGGCAGATAAGCGGTCTTCGGTGTCCAATGGACCGAATGGATTAACTTCGACCTGTCCTCGACCGAAGAGTCTTCGTCCAACGACAATCCGAAGAGGTCGGGATAAGGCTGTCGCAACCATCTTCTTCCTCCCGACTCCTCTCTCTGTCTCTCTCTCTCTCTCTGCTATTTACCATCGATCCAACTCTGTTTCTCTTCCTAAACTCCTACACCTATGTGACACCCTGGGCTTATGCTACAGTGATCATTGTAATTAAGCTACAGTAAAGATCATAAACAGTGCCTAGTTATTTTGCTAAGTGAAGTTTGAGCAAGTTTGATTCAAAACCCCATTCAAATTCCAATGCAAGTGCCCTGTGGTTTTATGTGATTAAATTAAACTTTCAAACATTAGAGATAAAATGTTCCAAAAATTTGGAATGTTCTAAAATAATTAATGTTGAGGAAAACAACATCACAAAGCTACTGGTGTGGACCCCACCTAATAAAACAGGAGCTAAAAGTAATTTTGAATGCATTTAAATTCAAATTTAAAATACAAACAGTTACTAAAAATCCTCAAAGCTACTGTGGACCTTTGAAATATTGCAACTAAGTATTTGGGCTATGTCTCACATTTTTGTGTGATGAGTAAATGCCAAAATAAAATAAAAACAGAAACTGAAAATGAAAAAGAAACAGAAAAGGAAACAAAAGGAAAGAGAAGAAGGGAAAGGCTCTGGCCACTGGGCCAACCGGCCCAGCCAGCCGGCCCAGCCGGCCCATGCGGTCGTCTCCCACCTGCTCCCGCTTGCTGTCACGCTCGCCGTGGCTGGGAGCGCGCCGCTCCGTTCACAGGCCGCCACGGCGATGGAGTGGGTGGCCGGAGGGGATAAGGGCGACCCCGGGCCATCTCCCCTGGCCCTCCTCCTCCATTTCCCCCTCTCCCCCACGCTCGCTCGCCTCTCTCCCCCTCCCTGTCACCGCGACCGAGCGCCATCGCCGCCTCTGCTCCGACGCCACCGCGGCCATCGTCATCGCCTCGAGCCGCCGTGATGCCGTAGAGGTCCGCTTTCGTCTTCCTCGTCGATTGGTGGCCACAGCTGGAGCGCGGAGGCGCTGCAGCACCGGTTCCCCGTCGTCTACATCTCCGGCTACCGCCGTTCTTCTTCGTCTCCGGCGCCGGCCCCTGCAGCTACTAAACCACCAACAGCCAACGTGCGTGCCGCTAGGTGAGCTGCCTCCCTCCTCTGCCCTCTAGGCCCTCTAGCTCGCGCCGTAGCCGTTGCTCCGCTGGGACCCGAACGCCGCCTCCGCCATTGCCGGCGTTGAGCTCGGTGCAGAGCTGCCCGAGCCCCTCCGCCTGGTCCTTTGTGCTTCTGGCACTCGCCGTAGCCCGCCTGGCCGTTTAGCTCGTTCGGGGACGCACCATAACCGCGAGCCCGCGTTGGACCGAATTCCGGCCGCCGCGGTACCTCATCGTCCGGCCATCTCCAGTCGTTTTTGAGGCCTCGCACCACCTCGTTTGGATGCGGCGCTCGGTGCTCGTTCGATAGAGCCCGAAAACGCGCGAAACGGTGACCCGTAGCGCGATTCCGAGCAGCTCCGGCGCTCTGCCGCCGCGGATGCGCTCGCCGGAGCCTATTTCGGCGACGTCCGACGTGTCACCGCGTGGGGTCCACCCCTGCGAGGCTGCCAGTGGGCCCCTGCGCCACTTTTGACCGCGTTGACCACGGTCAACTGCGGCTACTGTTCGCATAGGCCGCTGACGTGTGGGCCCCTTCCGTTAATTAGGCTAATTAAATGTTTTAATAAATAAGACTAAATAATTAGCCTAATCTCTCACTGACTAGTGGGGTCCACTCCTAATTAAACTCTGTTAGTTTAAAAGACTGGAATCTGAATGTGTCTATGACATGTGGGACCCCCCCTGTCACTGTTCATTTGGATAAGGCTGACCCAGTCAGCTGCTGACTCAGCCCCCTGGCCCCACCTGTCATTGACTGTGGCTAGCTGTGGCTGGGTATAAAAAGTAATTGCCACTGTTTTGGATAATGTTTGAATTAATAAATAGATTTAATTCCAGAAAATCAATAAAACTTTGAAAATTCATAGAAAATAATCTGTAAGTCAGATGAAAATAATTTATATATGAAAGTTGATCAGAAAAATACAAAGAATGCAATGGTGCCATCCATTCATCTGTCACTTGCCCCTAACTAGCTGAACATGCAACTTTTTGCCTGTTTCGGTTAGGTGAATAGTGCATGACTCTGATGAAATAATTCCAAATAAATTTCTAAATTAGCTATCGCACCTAGATAGGCCGTAAACACCGCTAGCCATGCATATTGCCATGTCATGCATCATGTTGCATCTGTGTGCTTTATATTTATTGTTTCTTCCCCCTCTTCTCTCCGGTAGACCCCAAGGCTGACGGAGCTGTCGGGTACGACTACGCACTTGACGTCCAGCCTTTTGCCGCAGAGCAGCAAGGCAAGCAAACCCCCCCTTGAGCATTCTGATATCACCCAGCTCTCTCTCTCTCTCTCTTATGCTTGCATTAGAAATTTGCTACTGTAATTGATAGCTCCTATTCTGGTGCATAGCCTGATTTTGATGAACTGCTACTGCACTTGTTGTTATATCAACTGTCTAGTTTAGGTGGATTAGTGAACCCCTGAGACCCCTTAGTCCCGGTTGCCCCTGCTTGATCATCGACGACACCGAGGACGTGAAGACAAAAGACTCAGTCATTATGACTGACAAGCCGTTACCGACACATCACTACACACCCCTTAAGTAGGGCACTGCAGAGCTACCATCGAGTGCCGAGGGTGATACCTCACTTAGCACTCCCGATGTTAATTCTGTAGCGTAGTTATCGGTAATGGGTATCGAGGGTGATTCCTCCCTTCCATTTACCGGTAACGACTCTTGTCTTACTCTTACCTCGAGTGGGATCCATCGAGGGTGATTCCTCGGATCTCCACTTGGCGTATAGCCACACAGTTACTATGACCGGGTTACTGATACATGTTAAAGACGGGTCGGCCCCAAGGGTACCCGCGAGAGATATTGGTGGGATGCGCCGCAAGGCATCCGGAGACTTGGTGGGGTGCGCCGGAAGGCACTCGAGTGTTCTTGGCGGGGCGACGAGCTGCAATATGTTCGAGCTTGCCCCGCACCTAATAAATTGCTAATGGGTTGGGTGCTGGATCTGAGTTAGGTCATTGGCCTTAATACGCACTAACCTTCGCGTGGGGTAGTTATGGGCACTCAGCGTCGTTGTATCAGCCGAAGCTCTTCGGACGTCAGCATCGGAGCGGCGCGCGCCGAATTGGGCTTGAACGTATAGCTCTGGAGTGGAGTGTACTAGGTCTGCTTTCGGCCGCCCTCGCACTGTGCAGGTGTGCAAAGGGTGATTGGGCCCATGACCCCTGAGCGCATAGGATTTAGACCGGCGGGCTGGCCTCTTCGATGAGTCTAGGTGGGGCGACGACGTGCTGATATCCCGAGGCCGGGCATGACCCAGGAAAGTATGTCCGGCCGGAGGTGACTCTGGCGCGTTGGGGAATATGTGGTGCACCCCTGCAGGGATGAAATATCTATTCGAATAGCCGTGTCCACGGTAACAGGACGACTTGGAAAGGTGCCATGACCTTATACAACTTTAATCACAGTTTAATTTAAAATGAATTGTGGCTCCGGGATTGCTTCCTCGCAGGGAGTCGAGGAAGGATCTCTGGGCGTGTTACTTAACTAAAAGTGCTCACCAATATGACTATATACATGAGTTGCAGGTCTACTCTCTTCTCATGCTGCAAGATGCTGAAGATGCTAGTCTTCGATAGGACTAGGTTTTCTCCCTATTCTTGCTTTCTGCAGTCAGTCCAGATATTACCCCTTCATTGAGAATGATGCATATCTAGCTTAGTTTTGATGTAAGTCTTGCGAGTACTTTGGATGAGTACTCACAGCTGCTTTGCTCGCCCTTTTCCCTTCGATACGTTGCTGCGTTCAGAGGTTGGAGCCCCGGAGATGGAGTTCGCTGGAGACGGCTACTACACCGCCGATGGAGCTTACTACTACGTGGAGGCTGCCCCCAACGCTCAAGAGTAGTTAGGAGGTTCCCAGGCAGGAGGCCTCGCCTCTTTCGATCCGCTATCTATGTTTGTGCTAGCCTTCTTAAGGCACCCTTGTCTAACTATGTCTGTACTCAGATATTGTTGCTTTCGCTGACTTGTGCTTGTCGGAGCTTTATATTCGAGCCCTCGAGGCCCCTGGCTTGTAATATTAAGCTGTATGACTCTTTATTTGTGTCTTTTGTCGTGTTGTGATATTAATCAGTGAGTCTCTAATCTTGGTCGTACGCACTGTGTGCATGATTAGCGTACGGACGAGATTGGGGGCGTCACAACCTATCAGATCCACTAGAGGAGAGGTATTGCCGGCGGCCTAGCGCTCGATCTGTCCATGGGTTAGAGTGTGGGGCTGTTGAGGTGTGGGAAAGGATGGAGGAGAGTATGAGGCCGGTTGGGGGAGCTGTGGAGGAGGAGGAGCAGTTTAGTAGGTAGGGAGCTTGTGGGGGCGGGGGATGGAGCTCGAGTGGAAGTAGTGTCGGCTGCGTGCTGCGGGAAGGAAGTGGTGGTTGCGGAGAAATTTGGCAAGGAAAGATGCAGAAGACAGCATGCGAGGGGGGGTTCTAGAATAAGGGTAAGAGGTTGGCGGGAAAATTGAGTGGAAATAATGGAGGGAAAACTGAGTTTACTTTACAGGTTCTCGTAAAATTAAGCATCATACTATACTCTTTTTCCATCATGAGTTTACTCTACAGGTTCTCATAAAGGTTTTTAATGATGTAATGTCAACATGAGATCATATATCATACCTTTTGTTTTCTCCACCGAGGTTTTTAGGAAAGTATATATGACATGTTTATTGTTCTTCAAACTCTATGGTTTTCGCATATTGAGTTTAATGTGACGATAACTATTATATGTTGTAACATTTTCTCCTTATTTTTCCACTTGGTTTGTAGGAGTTTTGCCAACATATCAAATATCATACTCCTCACATTTTTTTCCATAGGTTTTGAAGGAGGTTTCATTTAAGATGATAATGTCTACAAGGATAGCCTAGATTAGGAGGAGTATTAAGATTTAATTAACTCATCTGTTAATTAAGGAGAATATCCACTATCCCTAACCTTCATGCATGAGGGACGCGACTGTTCCCTCGTGTCTCTCTGGATCATCGCTTCTGTTCGATGCATCCCGTGTGGGCTATATGTATTTATACTCAATCATCAATAAAGATAACTGTCCATTTTTGCATCTCTGACTCTTATCTCTCTTCTTTTACATCTAACAACCGTGAACCTGCCTCTCTCGCAGACGAGCAATGCTAGGAAGGATTAATATAGTAAATCAAGGCTAGAAGCCAAATAAATTAACATCAATCATTAAGAGGCGGATACATGCATTTTTTGTTGTTGTATTTTCTAATTTTCATCTTCATCGATACCGCCCCGTGCTTGGTGCGTTGTTTCTCAAAGCAGACTTTTTGCCTTGACGCACGCTGGATGGAGTTGATGACGATTGGGTGAAGCTTTATTTAAGGGTTTGAGAGAAGGCGATTTTCTTTGACAAAGTCAAGCAGGTCAATGACTATTTTGCAACCAGATTCGCGTTGATGGGTTGGCCTTAGCCATTTGGCCCAATCCTCTAGCACGAACCTACTTTTTGTAGCACTAGTTTTTTAGGCATTTTGTAACATTGGCTAGATGGACTTCATGTGATAGAAGAGGCTCGTTAGCTGTCCAGATGTTGGTGAGTCACAAGTTAGCAAGCACGAAGCAAGGCCAATGAGGATTCAAAACAAAAAAGACGGGAGGTTCAGATAGTGGTGCATATGGTCGGAATGAGGGGATCATGATCTGAAACAAAGCAAATTGGGGAAGTGAGGGAGGAGTTAAGGAGGAGATCATCCCAAGCGACGTCGAAAGCGTTCTAGATTTGGGTTTTGCCTAGTGTTGGACCAAGCAAAGCACAATAGCCGACCATGGTTGAGTTGAATAAAGAGACATCTGAATGGAGAACTGGCCATTGGAGTAAGCAAGGACTGAAGGACATGAAGGGGACGGATTTTTTTAGTTAATTTTGAATAAGATATGACCAGAAGAACCAATTGCCGAAAGAGAAGGATCTAATTGTTATCGCATATTGAAAAGAGAAACACCCAGAAGAACAAACATAAGACACAACTTATATATCCAAGGCAATACAGGAATATATCATCACATTGAACAACATCGATCAATCAAGCAAGGCTCAATAACAAACAATAACCGTCACTTCGATCAAACAAACAACAACAATCCCTAGAAGATAATGGTCTCAAGTTGGGTTCCAAGTTGTGATCGGATGATGAATTTTGAAATAATCAATAAATAGCTATATGAAACACTCGATGCAAAGGCCAAGGGGATCATCTATTTAAAAGAAAAAAATGGTTTGCATTAAACAATGAACAACAAAAAATCACTCCAGTAATGGTTGGGGTTACGATCAACAATGAACAACACGACCACTGCATCAAACTAGCAATGTCAAGAGGACCTCCAGTCTTGCGCAAACTGGGAGAAGAGAAAATCCAACGGTGGAGCGTGAACGTGGAATGACGCCTCAACGATGAAACAAGGACATTGGAGACCACACCATAGATGGAAGACACTAGGGTGAGATTGAACATAATCTCGTGCTGGTGATTCTATAGAAGAGCGATGAGCGCAACCGAAGGCACATGTTGAAGACCGATGGCTCTGTAGCGGGTATTGTCCCTGGTGGCCTCGAAGCCAAGGGTGAACCATCCTGGCACCACATGCTCGTCGAACCTCCAAAGCTCTAAAAGGGGGAGTGTGTGGCTTTACTATTGGAGTAGCCAGTTATGTTGAGTTTCCAGGGTACTTAGCAAATCCAAGAAGAAACTTAGCAATGTGTTTACCGAGTTTAATTCTCGGTAAATAGGAATCGGCTAGACATGAGGTGATTTGGAGCATGGCATATGAGACCAATGCGGAGAGGGATCTAGAGCATCCATTCAAATAAACTATTACATCAATAGTATCATACAGTTATACTAAATATTTTTACTTCTATACAACATATTAATATGCCTTTATTATACTTGCCAAGATTACTAATGTAATATTCCTGATAATTAATAGCATAATATTTGTATGTTACACAAACTAAGGTGTATTTTGCCATGAATTTTAAGTTATTTTTTATTTCTCAAGGCCACATATATATAGTAACCTATTGGTAACTATATCCAACTATAGTTATGAAAATATTAAAAAGCAAGGTTGCATGCTGCCACATATGAATTTGTGAATTTAATATTAACTTTAGTGTATTAATGAGTTCACATTCATTTCAATATCAACATATGGTAAACAACTCCAAAGTGTATGGTCTAAAGGATATCTTCATAGATGTTGGATGTTTCTAGAGTGTAAGACATACTGCTCTAGAATGTATGCATGAGGTGTTTAAACGGGGTTTACTTTAAATCATAAGAATTCCTTATTTTCTGGATCCTCCATGGCCAGAAAAAATGTTCTTATGAGTTCACCAATAGCCGACAAACTTTGTGCTTACTACAGAATAGCTTTGCTTCGGAACAGTCATGTAGGTAGAAGCGGTGGACCTACAACCTCATCAATGGGGGTTTCACGGTTCAAAATTGTGGAAAGTTACACCATATATATAGTATAATTTAGTCTAAGCATCATCATACAAATCTCTCCTACTTACAAATTTAAGTAGTGTTATTGTTTCACTCCTCCGTTCCTCTCCTCTTCGTCCGACCTCCCTCTCTCCTTCAGTTTTTACGCTGCGTTGCTCCATAGCAAGATAAAATGGTTTAGTAAAAATCCAGGGATGAATGGTCCTATTGGAAATATACATCGCACATCTTCACCATTCCGCTTCCACTACGTTGTGATCTGTGGGTGCTCCACTTTGCCTCCCTCGCAGCGCACCTCCATGCTATTCCTAGTGCCTTCTTCTCTATGTCACGCGGGGGGGAGGGGGACTTGCCTTCCCAACCCCGCGCTCCTCCACTGCCTGGTGACTACACTGTTTGATGCCCTCCTCTTCACAATCTGGTGTCCTTGTCATTGTGCTCTATGTCGTCTTCCACATCCAGGACGACAACGGAGGAGGGGACATGGAAGAGATGGACATCGGCGTTGGGATGAGGCGGCGCGTTGCTCCATGACCACAATAGTGACCAAATCATAAACACCAACACTCGAGACCTCCATCCATTCATCCTTCTCATTCCATCTCTGAGACTTACTATTCTGTAATAAATGGAATGTTTGGAACATTTCGATCGATGGAAAATGTAGTGAATTTTATTTGGCATGTTCAAAAACAAAAATCAAAACAAATTAAGGAGAGAGGGTAAGAGGGCAAGTAACACAGTCGGCGAATAACTCTTGGCAGTGTTCTCTCAAACGATGCGACGGACCCGTAATGTTGGGTTCCCGCAGGTCAATTGCACCAAAGGGTTTAGGGTTTCAGGCAGGCACGTCGTGGTAATGTAACGACCTGACCTAAAACGGTCGAATCTCCGGTGTTTCTGTACCATCCCAAGATCATGCTGGTACACACGCGGTACATCAATGTATATATCAATTGGAAAATCACACAGCT
Organism: Elymus sibiricus; assembly: GCA_039707655.1. NCBI lineage: Eukaryota > Viridiplantae > Streptophyta > Magnoliopsida > Poales > Poaceae > Elymus > Elymus sibiricus. The sequence continues at coordinate 487,872,609 of CM077671.1, forward strand.
TTATTAATCGAAATATCATATCGAGTCCTTTATTACAATAAAGATTACAATAAAGTAGCTGAAGGCCAACTCATGAGATAAACTAATCAAAATCTTGCGGAAGCTTCAAAGGTAGTTGAGTCCATCTGACTCCAAGGGCATCTCACCGAGCGTAGAGCGTATCCTCACTCCTGGTTGGAAAAGTACTCTGCAACATGATACGTTGCAGCCATGTAGGTCAGCATATTGAATATGCCGGCAAGTCACAAAAGAGAGGGGATGAAAATATCAACTATACTACATGCATATATGGCAGGTGGGGCTGTAAGTTTAAGTTTAGTGTAAAGCAAATTTTTCCTACAACAAGAGGGGGGCAAAGCAAAAATTATTACTACAATGTTGGTTGATTAATGAGAAGGTTCCACCAACCATTTCTCATACCCAAGTTATCAATAAAAACCCACATCATTAAATTATTTGTGTTGAGACTGGCTGATAGTATCATCTCCGGTGCTCATGTTGTCCACAACCGGGGACACGGCTAATCTATTAGTTTGACACTCTGCAGAGGTTTGTACACTTTACCCGGAAGAATCGATCCCTCCCGTTGTGTCCTCGCACTGCCTGGTGTTTGAGAACGGTACGATCGAAGCATGGTCTTCCAAAGCGATCCTCCGATAGAAAGTCAGTGCCCATCCAATCCTATCGTTCTTCTACATCACGTAGCAACTGGCCTACCAGAGTCACGACTAGGGTCAACCAAGCCAGAGCCCATATTGACTTGCGGTTGCACACGTAAGCTTTCCGGCCTTGAAGTATCCGTCCATCTCTTTGAGCCTGGGTGGCATTCCATCGAGATGATCACAGGTAGATACCAGGATTCCCGGGCATAACCATGATAGATATCAGGCTGCCAGATGCATGTCCAATCCACCCAGAGGTATATTGAGTCCTTGAAGTCTTGAAGTCTTGATCATCATGTAGGTCTTGAAATAATTAATTAACCTCACAACACTCCTGAATCTCACAACCAAACCCCGTCTACTAAAGCGTAGCAATTGTGAAGTCACGTCCCTTCCCGGGCAATGGTAACAGGGTGTTGGGTTTATCCTACCTCATGAATACTACCTCAAGTTCAAGCTCAATATCCTACTGGATGTATGATGGAAAGATTTATTCTAATGCAAATAAAACATAGGTAATGTAAGATGATCAAAGTGAACTTGCCTGTATTGTTGATGAAAATAAATATCGCTCTCAGAAATAACTTGATAGAACTATTCGTCACTCTCCGATGAAAATCTATATAATCAAACATTGCACTCATATAAGCAATCATACTAGCAATCAATACTAATTAACAATCAATAAGCCAAACCAAAAATTATAACACACTTGTGTTATGATGAAGGAAATACTTTAAGACAAAAGTTAAAACACAAAAGTTCATCAAAACAACCAAGAATAGTTTTCCCTACCAATAAACTATTTTCAATAGCAACAAAATAAAAACAAAGAAAAATCTAACAAAAGTATTTTAGTAAATATTTTACTAGCAAAAGAATTATTTTTGAAGAACAACTAAGAACTATGAAAACAACACCCTAAACAATATAAGTTTTCTGGCTAATAAACTTAACAACAAGAAAAAATATAAAATACTAAAACAAAATATAAAACAACGAAGTTAACAGAAAATAAAACTTATAAAACAATTTATAAAAATATTTTCAAATATGAAACCAAACTAGCAATGAAATCAATTTGCAAGTTATAATTGAACCAGAATTGCTTTCATGCAATCAAAATAATAAATAACATAAAAATAAACTTGGTTGAAATACTACTCCTAACTAAAAGAAAACAAAGTAAAAATTGTCAACTAATATAAAAGAAAATAATTTAAAATAATTTAAAACAAAAGAAATAGAAATAAACTTAAAAGAACTAAAACAGAATCTGTTTTGCTTGAAACCCATATTTAAAATATTCTAAAAATCCTCAAATTCTACCTACTATTAAATATAGTCACTAGTGACAAGTAGCAAAAATAATCAACTAAAAATCTATTTTTAAACTCAAGATATTCACAAAACAAGATTTGAAACAAATCTGTTTCAATTCAAATTTAAAATATTCAAATATGGTCAAACTTTATATCTACAGAAAGTAGACACAAATTGTGACACAATGCAAAAAGAATCAATAAAAAATACTTAAAACGTAGGAGATATTCAGAAAACAAAAACAGAAACTATTCTGTTAAATAAAACAAAAACAGAAAAAAGGGAAATCTATTCTAACGGACAGGGGCTACGTGGCGCTCTGTGATTGGCCCTAAGGTGTGCGCGCTAGAGCTAAACTGGCGGTCGGCCGAAACTTAAAAAAACGCTTCGGCTAAAACTAAAATAATTAAAGCCGACCGGTTTATTAAGATAAACCGAAGGGGTACGGGATTTCTAATCTACACCATATATTTCAGATCGAACAGAGGGGGGACGGTGGCGGCTTACAGCGAGGATGGGCAGCGCTCTCCGGCGAGATCGACGGCGGCGGCGGCTCGGGCGTGGTCGTTGACGGTGTTCCAGGGGTTCCCGGCGACGACGAAGGTTGATACGTCTTCGTCGTATCTATAATTTTTGATTGTTTCATGCCAATATTCTACAACTTTCATATACTTTTGGCAACTTTTTATACTATTTTTGGGACTAACATATTGATCCAGTGCCCAGTGCCAGTTCCTGTTTGTTGCATGTTTTTTGTTTCGCAGAAAATCCATATCAAACGAAGTCCAAACGGGATAAAAACTTACGAAGATTTTTTTTGGAATATATGTGAATTTTGGGAAGTGGAATCAACAGAAGGCGGTGCCCGAGGGGGCCTCAAGCCAGGGGGCGCGCCCTACCCCCTGGGTGCGCCAGGTTGGCTTTTGGCCACCCCGTAAGGCGGTTGGTGCCCTTCTTTCGCCGCAAGAAAGCTAATATCCGGATAAAAATCGTGTTAAAATTTCAGCCCAATCGGAGTTACGAATCTCCGGGAATATAAGAAACGGTGAAAGGCCAGAATCTGGGAACGCAGAAACAGAAGGAAACAGAGAGAGAGAGATCCAATCTCGGAGGGGCTCTCGCCCCTCCGCCGCCATGGAGGCCAAGGACCAGAGGGGAAACCCTCCTCCCATCTAGGGAGGAGGCCAAGGAAGAAGAAGAAGGAGGGGGCTCTCTCCCCCTCTCTCCCGGTGGCACCGGAACGCCGCCGGGGCCATCATCGTGACGGCGATCTACTCCAACAACTCCGTCATCGTCACCAACACCTACATCACCTTCCCCCATCTATCTACAGCGGTCCACTCTCCCGCAACCCGCTGTACCCTCTACTTGAACATGGTGCTTTATGCTTCATATCATTATCCAATGATGTGTTGCCATCCTATGATGTTTGAGTAGATTTTTGTTGTCCTATGGGTTGATTGATGATCATGATTGGTTTGAGTTGCATGTTTTATTATTGGTACTGTCCTATGGTGCTCTCCATGTCGCACAAGCGTGAGGGATCCCCGCTGTAGGGTTTGCAATATGTTCATGATTCGCTTATGGTGGGTTGCTTGAGTGACAGAAGCATAAACCCGAGTAGGTGGGTTGTTGCATATGGGAGTAAAGAGGACTTGATACCTTATAATGCTATGGTTGGGTTTTACCTTAATGATCTTTAGTAGTTGTGGATGCTTGCTAGAGTTCCAATCATAAGTGCATATGATCCAAGTAGAGAAAGTATGTTAGCTTATGCCTCTCCCTCATATAAAATTGCAATAATGATTACCGTTCTAGTTATCGATTGCCTAGGGACAATTCCGCAACTCCTACCACCACTTTTCCACACTCGTTAAACTAACTTAGTTGTTTCTTTATCTAAGCAGCCCCTAGTTTTTAGTTACGTGCTCTTTATTATCTTGCAAACCTATCCTATCACACCTACAAAGTACTTCTAGTTTCATACTTGTTCTAGGTAAAGCGAACGTTAAGCGTGCGTAGAGTTGTATCGGTGGTCCATAGAACTTGAGGGGATATTTGTTCTACCTTTAGCTCCTCGTTGGGTTCGACATTCTTACTTATCGAGAAAGGCTACAATTGACCCCCTATACTTGTGGGTTATCAAGACCTTTTTCTGGCGCCGTTGCCGGGGAGCAATAGCGTGGGGTGAATATTCTCATGTGTGCTTGTTTGCTTTATCACTAAGTAGATTTTATTTGCTGTTCTAAGTTGTTCTCTATCTTTAGTTATGGATATGGAACACGAAATACCAAAAAAATTAGGTGTACTTGCTACTCATGGAGATGGGGAACCTCCTAAAACCCTCGATGCTCGTTATGTGGAAGATATTATGCACTACTTTAATAATCCTGAGAAAACCCCATTCAATTATATAATGGGAGACACGTTGGATCAACGTGAATACTTTAGGGATTATCGCTTGACTCAAAAAGGGAAACTATTATGGGATCAAATTCATATGTTGAAATGGTATGCTTGGAATTTATGCCAGAGATATGATTATACTTGTTGCTCTAGGATGAAGGCTCCACACCTTCCTTTTTCATGTAAATTTAATGATAATGAAACCTAGGCTTCTTATGCTAAAGGTATTTATGATTACTATGATGTGGAACGAATAGAAGAATTCGTTGCTTTTAAGGGTGCTTATGAAATTGAATCTTTGTTTGAAAAGTATGAAGCTTTTGATGATGATGTTTATAGGCCTGAAAATTTTGCTATACTTAAATATTGCTATGAGAATTATGATTGCAATGCTGATATTATTGAATTTATTGAGAGAATGTCTGCTGCCTTTGAAGAGACTAATATTTAGCAGGAATCTATGGAAGAAGAAATTCCTGACACTGTGAGCTCATTAGATGAAAAGGATGAGGAGGAGAGCGAAGAACAAAAGGAGGAAGAGCGGATTAGCTACCCGTGCCCACCTTCTAATGAGAGTAACTCTTCAACTCATACATTGTTTAATTTCCCTTCCTTCTTACCGAAGGATGAATGCTATGATAATTGCTATGATCCCTTGGATTCGTTTGAAATATCCCTTTTTGATGAACTTGATGCTTGCTATGCTTGTGGCCATGATGCCAATATGAATGATGCTTATGGAGATGAACTTGCTATAGTTCCTTATGTTAAACATGAAATTGTTGCTATTGCACCCACACATAATAGTCCTATTATCTTTTTGAATTCTCCCAACTACACTATATCGGAGAAGTTTGCACTTATTAAGGATTATATAGATGGGTTGCCTTTTACTATTACACATGATGATTTTGATAGATATAATATGCATGTGCTTACTGCTCCTACTTGCAATTATTATGAGAGAGGAACTACATCTCCGCCTCTCTATGTTTCCAATACGATAAAATTGCAAGAAATTGCTTATGCTATGTATTGGCCTTTATTTTGTGTGCATGAATTGTTCTTTTATGACATGCCGATGCATAGGAAGAGAGTTAGCCTTCGTTGTTGCGTGATATATGTTACTTTGTGCTCGCTACTAAATTACAAATCATTGTTAATTAAAATTGGCTTTGATATACCTTGGGATCCGGGTGGATCCATTACTTGAGCACTTTATGCCTAGCTTAATGGCTCTAAAGAAAGCGCTGCCAGGGAGACAACCCAGAAGTTTTAGAGAGTCATTTTATTCTGTTGTGTGCTTTTATATAGTTTAAAAACAAAAAAATAAAGAGGGGAACCTAAAACTTTTTCAAAAAGAGAAGTGAAAGTAAGAAGGACGAGCACCGTTGAAGTGGGGGAGCTCCTTGAACTTTGTTCATGCCCATGGAAACTTTGCGAATCTTAATTACAGAAACTTTTCAACAAAAATAATTGTCCCCTTGTATAAATCCATTGTATTATAAAAAAAATGTGCCAATATTTTCCTTTAGGATGATTAGATTGCTTGTTTGGTGTGTGCAGTGCAAAAACAGAAACTTTGGCTGTAGTGCGTGAATTTACATTTTTTACTGGAATGTCAAAAATTTATGAAATTTTTACACAGTACTGCTATGCAAATTGTTTATTTTGTCCTAATTTTCAGAATTTTTAGAGTTAAAAAGTATGGTGAATGTTCAGATTGCTACAGACTATCCTGTTTAAGACAGATTCTGTTTTTGATGCATTGTTTTGCTCGTTTTGATGAAACTATCGATTTCATCGGTGGTATAAGCCATAAAAAAGTTATAATACAGTAGCTACAATCCAAAAATAAAATGTGAATGGGTTTGCAACAGTACTTAAAGTGGTAATTTGCTTTATTATACTAACGGATCTCACGAGGGTTTTGTTAAGTTTTGTGTGATTGAAGTTTTCAAGTTTTGGGTGAGATCACGATGGATGAAGGAATAAGGAGTGGAAAGAGACTAAGCTTGGGGATGCCCGAGGCACCCCAAGGTAATATTCAAGGACTCCCAAGAAACTAAGCTTGGGGATGCCCCGGAAGGCATCCCCTCTTTCTTCTAATAACCATCGGTAATTTTACTTGGAGCTATATTTTTATTCGTCACATGATATGCGTAAATCTTGGAGCGTCGTGTGCTTTTTATTTTTCTTTTAAGAATGCACCATGCTGGTATGAGAAAGTCCTTGGTTGATTTATAGAAGGCTCTTTGCACCTCACTTATATCTTTTGAGTATGGCTTTATAGAATGCTTCATGTGCTTCACTTATATCATTTGAAGTTTGGATTGCCTGTTTCTCTACACATAGAAAACCGCCATTTGTAGAATGCTCTTTTGCTTCACTTATATTTGTTAGAGCGTGGGCATATCTTTTGTAGAAAGAATTAAACTCTCATGCTTCACGTATATCTATTTAGAGAGTTAACAGGAGTTGGTCATTCACATGGTTAGTCATAAAATCCTACATAAAACTTGTAGATCACTGAATATGATATGTTTGATTCCTTGCAATAGTTTTGCGATATGAAGATGGTAATATGAGAGTCATGCTAGTGAGTAGTTGTGAATTGGAGAAATACATGTGTTGAAGTTTGTGATTCCCGTAGCATGCACGTATGGTGAACCGTTATGTAACGAAGTCGGAGCATGATTTGTTTAATGATTGTCAACCTTTGTGTGAGGGTCGGGAGCGCGCGATGGTTAACTCCTACCAACCTCTCCCCTAGGAGCATGCGTCTAATGCTTTGTTTGATAACTAATAGACTTTTGCAATAAGTATGTGAGTTCTTTATGACTAATGTTGAGTCCATGGATTATACGCACTCTCACCCTTCCATCTTTGCTAGCCTCTCTAGTACCGCGCAACTTTCGCCGGTGCATCAAACCCACCTTCCTCAAAACAGCCACCATATATTTTCCTCAAAACAGCCACCATACCCACCTATTATGGCATTTCCATAGCCATTCCGAGATATATTGCCATGCAACTTCCACCGTTCCGTTTTTCATGACATGCATCACCACTTTCATATTGCATATAGAGTCATATTTTGTTCTAGGTATCGAGTTGTAAGTAAATAAAAGTGTGATGATTTCCATTATTAGAGCATTTGTCCCGTGTGAGAAAAGGATGATGGAAGCTATGAATCCCTCACAAGTTGGGATGAGTCTCCGGACTTTACAAAAAATAAAAGAGGCCAGCGAAGCCCAAATAAAAAAAAGAGGCCAAAGATGCCCACCAAAAAGAAAAAAAAGAGAAAAAAATAAAGAAAATAAAAAAAATGAGAGAAAGAGAGAAGGGACAATGCTACTATCTTTTTCCACACTTGTGCCTCAAAGTAGCACCATGATCTTCATGATAGAGAGTCTCCTATTTTGTCACTTTCATATAGCTAGTGGAATTTTCATCATTTGCACGACCACTTAGTTTTCTTTTTGAGCTTTCATACACTTATAGCTCTAGTGCACCCGTTGCATGGCAATCCCTACTCACTCACATTGATATCTATTGATGGGCATCTCCATAGCCCGTTGATACGCCTAGTTGATGTGAGACTATCTTCTCCTTTTTTCTTGCAACCTCCACCATATTCTATTCCCCCTATAGTGCTATATCCATGGCTCACGCTCATGTATTGCGTGAGAGTTGAAAAGGTTTGAGAACATAAAAGTGTGAAACAATTGCTTGACTTGTTCATCGGGGTTGTGCATGATTTAGATACTTTGTGTGGAGAAGATGGAGCATAGCTAGACCATATGATTTTGTAGGGATAACTTTCTAAGGCCATGTTATTTCGAAAGGACACGATTGCCTTGTTGGTGTGCTTGAAGTATTACTGTTTTTATGTCAATATGGACTATTGCTTTGAATCACTTGTGTCTTAATATTCATGCCATGATTAGATTATATGATCAAGATTATGCTAGGTAGCATTCCACATCAAAAATTATCTTTTTTATCATTTACCTACTCGAGGACGAGCAGGAATTAAGCTTGGGGATGCTGATATGTCTCCATCGTATCTATAATTTTTGATTGTTTCATGCCAATATTCTACAACTTTCATATACTTTTGGCAACTTTTTATACTATTTTTGGGACTAACATATTGATCCAGTGCCCAGTGCCAGTTCCTGTTTGTTGCATTTTTTTTGTTTCGCAGAAAATCCATATCAAACGAAGTCCAAACAGGATAAAAACTTACGGAGATATTTTTTGGAATATATGTGAATTTTGGGAAGTGGAATCAACAGAAGGTGGTGCCCGAGGGGGCCACAAGCCAGGGGGGCGCGCCCTACCCCCCTGGGCGCGCCAGGCTGGCTTTTGGCCACCCCGTAAGGCGGTTGGTGCCCTTCTTTCGCCGCAAGAAAGCTAATATCTGGATAAAAATCGTGTTAAAATTTCAGCCCAATCGGAGTTACGGATCTCTGGGAATATAAGAAACGGTGAAAGGCCAGAATCTGGGAACGCAGAAACAGAAGGAAACAGAGAGAGAGAGATCCAATCTCGGAGGGGCTCTCGCCCCTCCGCCGCCATGGAGGCCAAGGACCAGAGGGGAAACCCTCCTCCAATCTAGGGAGGAGGCCAAGGAAGAAGAAGAAGGAGGGGGGCTCTCTCCCCCTCTCTCCCGGTGGCACCGGAACGCCGCCGGGGCCATCATCGTGACGGCGATCTACTCCAACAACTCCGTCATCTTCACCAACACCTACATCACCTTCCCCCATCTATCTACAGCGGTCCACTCTCCCGCAACCCGTTGTACCCTCTACTTGAACATGGTGCTTTATGCTTCATATTATTATCCAATGATGTGTTGCCATCCTATGATGTCTGAGTAGATTTTTGTTGTCCTATGGGTTGATTGATGATCATGATTGGTTTGAGTTGCATGTTTTATTATTGGTGCTGTCCTATGGTGCTCTCCGTGTCGCGCAAGCGTGAGGGATCCCCGCTGTAGGGTTTGCAATATGTTCATGATTCACTTATGGTGGGTTGCTTGAGTGATAGAAGCATAAACCCGAGTAGGTGGGTTGTTGCATATGGGAGTAAAGAGGACTTGATACCTTATAATGCTATGGTTGGGTTTTACATTAATGATCTTTAGTAGTTGCGGATGCTTGCTAGAGTTCCAATCATAAGTGCATATGATCCAAGTAGAGAAAGTATGTTAGCTTATGCCTCTCCCTCATATAAAATTGCAATAATGATTACCGGTCTAGTTATCAATTGCCTAGGGACAATTCCGCAACTCCTACCACCACTTTTCCACACTCGTTAAACTAACTTAGTTGTTTCTTTATCTAAGCAGCCCCTAGTTTTTATTTACGTGCTCTTTATTATCTTGCAAACCTATCCTATCACACCTACAAAGTACTTCTAGTTTCATACTTGTTCTAGGTAAAGCGAACGTTAAGCGTGCGTAGAGTTGTATCAGTGGTCGATAGAACTTGAGGGAATATTTGTTCTACCTTTAGCTCCTCGTTGGGTTCGACACTCTTACTTATCGAGAAAGGCTACAATTGACCCCCTATACTTGTGGGTTATCAAAGGTCTCAGGCGACACGGACGAGGACGGCGAGCACGAAGGTGGCCTCAGAGAAGCTTGGGGACGACGGAGACGATGACGGCGAAGCTTGGGGTGGAGGTGGCGTTCGGGTGACCGTCGCGGTGGGGTTTTCGGTGGTCCTGGGGCTCAGGTGAGGGGTTGAGGTGGTGCAGGCGAGCACGGTGCTGTTGGTGGCGGTGGAAGAGCTCGGGGTGGTCGGAGGCGAGCAGAGGCTTGGTAATGGCGGGGCAACTTGGCTCGGCTCCGGTGAGCGATTCCGGCGAGGGCAGGGCAGGGCGATGGAGCACTTGGGCAGGAACGAGTCTCGGAAGGGGCATGCTTTATAGGGGTGGCTCGGAGTGCTCAGAAGGAAAGGGATCGACGGGGATCCGAAGAGGATTTGGTCGCCGACGTCGAGAAGGAAAGGGGAGGGAGTAAGGAAGGAGGTGACCGGCGAGAGGGCTCGGTCGGGCTGTGGGGCCAGGCTGTCAGAGAGAGAGAGAGGAGGGGTGAGAGGGATCGGGCACCGATCCGAAATGATTTCGGATCCGGTCAGGGGGTTTTGGGCCGATTGATTTCCTAGTAAGCTTCGGACGTTTTCCTATTTAAGACCATTTTCCAAATTTTGAATATACAGAGAAAGGAAAAGGTTGATCTGGCAATCAAATAAATTCCAAATATAGGATTATTATATACCAAATGATCAGGAAATTAAATGTCATAAGATGAACATTTTTCCACGGCCAAAATAAATACTTTTTAAATAAAAAAATATTTCTTCAGAAAATGCCTATATTGGTTTTATTTATTTTACAAATATTTTTCAAATAACCCCATGGGTTTTATGGCTCAAATATTTCACAAACATCCCCTGGTTTGGAGGGTCATGTTCCTCCTCTCATATTTTCAAATTTTGGTCAGGGCATTTGAATCCATCCAAACTTTGAAATATAACCAAATATGAAATGGATTCCAAAAGAATATTTCGGAAGTTTTCAAATCCACTTTTCAAATCCTTTTATTTGAAGAAGTCATGTCATCTTCTCTCATTGATCTGAATTGGATGAATTTGAAATCAAACACAAAGGGGAAAGTCATTTTATTCCCTCTCATTCAAAAGTTTCAAAAAGTTTAAAATTTCACTCAATTTTCAATCACTCAATCAAACAATCAATCATTCTATTGATTAATATAACATTCCAAATTTTGGGATGTTACAGGTAACAATGATGTCCACATGGTAGAATTTTGTCCTCCAACTCCGCCGAGGTCACAACATGTGCTTGATACGTCCATTTTGAATCATGATTTATTATTGATATCTATGTTATTCTTGTCCATTATTTCTTGTTATCACATAATTCCTATACCTTTCTCTCTGAATATGCAAGGTACACCACAAAGAGGAATATCTGGAAACTGGAATTCTGGACCGGAAAACCGAGAAAAAGGCAGAAAAATCACAAGACTCCAAATGACCTAAAATTTAACGGAGAATTTTTATGGAATATTTAAGAATTTCTGGAGCAAAAATATACCATAGGGGTGCCACATGCTGGCCACAAGCCAATAGGGCGCGCCCCTAGGGGGCGCCCTGATGGCTTGTGGGGCCCCTGCTGGCCTCCCAATGCCCCTCTTCTCCTATATGATGTGTTTTTTCCTAGAAAAAATCGCAAGCAACTTTCGGGACGAAGCGCCGCCGTCTCGAGGTGGAAACCTGGGCAGAGGCCCTTTTGCCCTTCGGCAGTCAGATTCTGCCGGGGGAATTCCTCCCTAGGAGGGGGAGATCGAAGCCATCGTCATCATCAACGCTTCCTCCTTCATGGGAGGAACAATCCTAATCAACCTCTTCACCAGCACAATCTCATCTCCAACCCTAGTTCATCTCTTCTATTCAATCTTTGTCTCAAAACCTGAGATTGGTACATGTGGGTTACTAGTAGCGTTGATTACATCTTGTAGTCGATGCTCGTTGGATTACTTGGTGAAAGATATTACATTCAGATCCTTAATCATCATTATTATACCTCTGATCTTGAACTTGTTGATGAGGTGTGAGTAGTTACTATTGTTCCTGAGGACATGGGAGAAGTCTTGTTATAAGTAATCATGTGAAGCTAGTATTCGTTTGATATTTTGATGATATGTATACTTCTCTTAGTGGTGTCATGTGAACGTGGACTACATGACACTTCACCATGTTATGGGCCTAATGGAAGTCATTGTGGAGTAACAAGTAGATGATGGGTTGCGAGAGTGACAGAAACTTAAACCCCATTTTATGTGTTTCTTCATAAGGGGCTGATTTGGATCCACACGTTTCATGCTATGGTTAGATTTATCTTAACTCTTCTTTCGTAGTTGCGGATGCTTGCGAGAGGGCGTAATCATAAGTAGGTTGTTAGTTCAAGTAAGAACAGCACCTTAGCACCGGTCCACCCACATATCAAATTATCAAAGTAGCGAACGCGAATCAACCCAGCGTGATGATTATGACTAGACAGAAATTCCCGTGTCCTCGGGAGCGCTGCTTAATAAAAGAATACCTTCAGGCCTGTCCTTTGCTATAAAAAGGATTGGGCTATCTCACTGCATACTTGTTACTATTATTACTTGACACTTGTTACGAATTATCTTGCTACAAAACTATAAACTATTGTTACTCACAACACTTGCAGAGAATACCTTGCTGAAAACTGCTTATCATTTCCTTCTGCTCCTCGTTGGGTTCGACACTCTTACTTATTGAAAGGACTACGATTGATCCCCTATACTTTTGGGTCATCAAGATTCTTTTCTGGCGTCGTTGCCGGGGAGTGAAGCGCCTTTGTTAAGTGAAAATTGGTAAGGAAACATTTTCTATACGTGTTGAGATTTACTATTGCTTGTCGCTATGACTGGCTTGTTCGGGGCATCTTCGCCCAGAACGAAAGAGGAGGAAGTTGTTCCTCAACCTACTGAACCTACTAAAAATATTAATTATGATATTCCTTCGAGTATGCTTGAAAAATCATTATCCAATCCATATGATGGTACGACTCATCTTGATTACCATTTGATATTCGTCGATGAGGTTTGTGGATTATTTCGGCTTGCAGGTTTGTCTAGGGACAAAGTTAAGAAGAAAGTTTTCCCTTTATCTTTGGAGGGAAAGGCATTGATGTGGTACAGGTTATTGGATAATATATAATCATGGAACTGGAATCGCTTGAAGCTGGAATTTCATCAGCATCTAGTACACCGTGATCGGAACTATATATATAATTTCTGGCCTCGTGAAGGAGAAAGCATTGCTCAAGCTTGGGGGAGGCTTAAATCTATGATGCACAACAGCCCCAACCATGAGTTCTCAAGAGAAACTATTATACAAAAAATTATGCTTGGCTTTCTCATGATGATCAAGTACTACTCGATTCTTCTTCTATTGGTTCCTTCATAAATAGGACTATTGAATTCAAATGGGATCTTCTGGAAAGAATTAAATGCAACTCTGAAGACTGTGAACTCGACAAAGGTAAAGAGTCAGGTATAAAGCTCAAGTTTGATTGTGTTAACACTTTTATGGAAACAGATGCTTTCTATAAGTTTAGTAATAAATATGGCCTTGACTCTGAGATAGTAGCTTCTTTCTGTGAATCATTTGCTACTCATGTTGATCTCCCTAAGGAGAAGGGTTTAAATACCATCTACCCATTGAAAAGCAATTAGAGGAACCTATTAAAATTGGGAAGGAAGAGATGATTGTTAGCCATGTTGGTCCAATTATTCCTACTGCTGACATTGAGAAGCCACCTTTTCCTGTTAGAATTAAGGAACATGCTAGTACTACAACTGTGGTTAATAAGAGTCATGTTAGGACATTCACACCTTCTGAGCAAATAAATCTTGAGCCTAATACTACTATAGTTAAAGATCTCTTAGCTGATAATGTTGATGGGCATGTTATTTATCTATGTGGTGAATCTGCTAGGATTGCAAAGAAAGTTCTTAATGAGCATGATAAGCTGGACAAAAACAAACCAGTTGTCGGGATGCATGTTGTCTCTGTTAAAATTGGAGATCATTGCTACCATGGTTTATGTGACTTGGGTGCTAGCATTAGCGCTATACCTTATACTTTATATAAAGAAATTATGCATGATATAGCACCCTCTGAGATTGAAGATATTGATGTCACTATTAAACTTGCAAACTGTGATACTATTTCGCCACTTGGGATGCTTAGAGATGTTGAAGTCTTGTGTGGAAAGGTCAAGTACCCCGCCGACTTTCTAGTACTTGGTTCTGAACAAGATAATTTTTTTCCCATTATATTTGGTAGACCTTTTTTGAACACTATTAATGCTGAAATGAATTGTGTCACACAGAAGGTTAAAGTAGGCTTTGGCAATAAGCCCCATGAATTTAATTTCTCTAAATTTAATAGACAACCTCATGAGAAAGAGTTGCCTAGTAAAGATGAAATTATGGGTCTTGCTTCTATTGTTGTGCCTCCTACCGATCCTCTAGAACAATATTTGTTAGACCATAAGAATGATATGCATATGAATGAAAGAAATGAAATAGATGACATATTTCTCAAACAAGCACCTACCCTCAAACACAACTTGCCGATTCAAATTTTAGGGGATCCTCCTCCACCCAAAGGAGATCCCGTGTTTGAGCTAAAGACATTACCTGATACTTTGAAATATGCTTATCTTGATGAAAAGAAGATATATACTGTTATTATCAGTGCTAACCTGTCAGAGCATGAAGAAAGAATATTACTTAAAACTCTGAAGAAGCACATGGCTGCTATCGAATATACTCTCGATGATCTTAAGGGCATAAGCCCTACTCTATGTCAGCACAAGATTAATATGGAACCGGATGCTAAACCAGTCGTTGATCACCAATGTCATCACAATCCTAAGATGAAGGAGGTGGTAAGAACTGAGATATTAAAACTTCTGGAAGCAGGTATAAGTTATCCTATTGCTGATAGTAGATGGGTAAGTCCTATTCATTGTGTTCCTAAGAAAGGTGGTATAACTGTCGTCCCTAATGATAAAAATGAGCTTATTCCACTATGAATTGTAACTGGTTATAGGATGGTGATTGATTTCAGGAAATTAAATAAAGCTACTAGGAAAGATCGCTACCATTTGCCTTTTATTGATCAAATGCTAGAAAGATTATCTAAGCACACACATTTTTGTTTTCTTGATTGATACTCTAGTTTTTCTCAAATACCTGTGTCAAAAGAAGATAAAGAGAAAACTACCTTTACTTGTCCTTTTTGAACTTATGCTTATAGGCGTATGCCTTTTGGTTTATGTAATGCACCTTCTACCTTTCAAAGATGTATGACTGCTATATTCTCTGACTTTTGTGAAAAGATTGTTGAGGTATTCATGGATGATTTTTCCATTTATGGAACTTCTTTTGATGATTGCTTGAGCAGCCTTGATCGAGTTTTGCAGAGATGTGAAGAAACTAATCTTGTTTTGAATTGGGAGAAGTTCCACTTTATGGTGAATGAAGGGATAGTGTTTGGGCATAAAATCTCTGAGCGAGGTATTGAGGTAGACAAAATCAAAGTTGATGCGATTGAGAAAATGCCATGCCCAAAAGATATCAAAGGTATAAGAAGTTTTCTTGTCATGCTGGTTTCAATAGGCGTTTCATCAAAGATTTTTCAAAGATTTCTAGGCTGTTAACTAATCTTCTTCAAAAAGATATTCCTTTTGTTTTTGATGATGATTGTGTAGAAGCTTTTGAGATACTAAAAAAGGCTTTGATTTCTGCACCTATTGTTCAACCACCTGATTGGAACTTACCATTTGAAATCAAGTGTGATGCTAGTGATTATGTTGTTGGCGTTGTGCTAGGGAAAAGAGTAGATAAGAAATTGAATGTTATTCACTATGTTAGTAAAACTCTAGACTCTGCCCAAAGTAAATATGCTACCACTGAGAAGGAATTTTTAGCAGTTGTTTTTGCTTGTGATAAGTTTAGACCTTACATTTTTTATTCCAAAGTAACTATTCACACTGATCATGCTGCTATTAAATACCTTATGGAAAAGAAAGATGCTAAACCTAGACTAATTAGGTGGGTGCTTTTACTTCAATAATTTGATTTGCTTATCGTTGATAGAAAGGGAGCTGAAAACCCTATAGCAGATAACCTGTCTAGGAATAAAAATGTTCTTAATGACCCACTTCCCATTGATGATAATTTTCCTGATGAGCAACTTGCTGCTATAAATACTTCATGTAGTACTCCTTGGTATGCTCATTATGCAAATTACATTGTTGCTAAATATATCCCGTGTAGTTTCACTTATCAACAAAAGAAAAAATTCTTCTATGATTTACGACATTACTTCTGGGATGACCCACATCTCTATAAAGAGGGAGTAGACGGTGTTATTAGATGTTGTGTACCTGCGCATGAACATGAACAGATTCTAAGGAAGTGTCATTCCGAGGCCTACGGAGGACACCATGCTGGTTACAGAACTGCACACAGGGTATTACAATCTGGTGTCTATTGGCCTACTCTTTTTAAAGACGCTCGTAAGTATGTGCTTTCATGTAATGAATGCAAAAGAGTTGGTAACATTGGTAAACGACAGGAAATGCATATAAACTATTCACTTGCTATTGAACCATTTGATGTTTGGGGGTTTGACTTTATGGGACCTTTTCCTTCCTCTAATGGGTATACTCATATTTTAGTTGTTGTTGATTACGTTACTAAGTGGGTGGAAGCTATTCCGACTAGTACTGCTGATCATATCACTTCTATTAGAATGCTTAAAGACATTATCTTTCCGAGGTTTGGAGTCCCTAGATACTTAATGACTGATGGTGGTTCACATTTTATTCATGGCGCTTTCCGTAAACTTCTAGCTAAATATGATGTTAACCATAGAATTGCATCACCTTATCATCCTCGGTCTAGTGGTCAAGTTGAGTTGAGAAACCGAGAAATAAAATTGATCTTTCAAAAGACTGTCAATAGATCTAGGAAGAATTGGTCTAAAAAACTAGATGATACTCTATGGGCTTGTAGAACTGCTTATAGGAATCCCATGGGGATGTCCCCATATAAAATGGTCTATGGAAAAGCTTGTCATTTACCTCTTGAGTTAGAACATAAAGCTTATTGGGCAATTAAAGAACTTAACTATGATTTTAAACTTGCCGGTGAAAAGAGGTTATTTGATATTAGCTCACTAGATGAATGGAGGACACAAGCCTATGAAAATGCTAAGTTGTTTAAATAAAAGGTTAAGAGATGGCATGATAAGAGAATCCAAAAACGAGAATTCAATGTAAGAGACCTAGTGCTCTTGTACAATTCTCGTTTTAGATTTTTTGCAGGAAAACTCCTCTCCAAATGGGAAGGCCCATACGTTGTCGAGGAGGTCTATCGCTCCGATGCCATAAAAATTAAAAACTTCGAAGGCAAAAACCCAAGAGTGGTGAATGGGCAAAGAATCGAGCATTATGTTTCAGGTGCACCAATCAATGAGGAAACTAATGTCATCCAAGTTATAACACCGGAAGAACACATAAAGGAGGCCTTCCGGAACACTCCATAACCTGTAAAAGGGGCAGGTACGTGGTACGGTAAGTAAACCGACTCCAAAAATTCCAAAAAAAATTCTGTTGATTTTGGTATTTTAGAAAAAATCCAAAAATAAAAAGTAGTCGGGGAGACCCACGAGGGAGGCACAAGCCAACAAGGCGCGTCCCCCTAGGGGCGCGCCCTAATGGCTTGTGGGGCCCTCCTGTGCCTCCAGGACTCTGATTTCTTCCCGAGCATGTATTGTGATGTAGAAAAAATCATTATATATACTCTTGTATGTTTTGACCACCGCATCGCGAGTTTCCTCTCTGTTCTTCTTTCGAGCTATTTTTCTGGCAGAACTGAGAATATGTCGTCTCAAGATTCGAATGGAGAGAGCTATGTCTCTCACTATGTGCCAGACCCAAAGATCTTTGGGGATATTTATCCCTACCTATTGTCCACTAAGGAGGAGGGAGATTCCGGTCTGGAGGAGATGCAAGATGCCGGTCCAGACGCCAGTTCGGATGAAGATGAAGAACCGCTACCTCAACCTGGAGATATACATGTGGAATTCAAGAAGTCAAGCCTCCCTAACTAAGTAAACAAATCTAAGATCCAATTTATCCCGTCTCATTTTCTGCAGGAAAGTAAAGCAGCATTGTGCAAAAAGGTCTTGAATCTCGAGCAAGAAAACGATGATTTAAGAGAGAAAAACTTCATCCTCAAGCGTAAGCTGGAGAAGAAGGGTACCATTACTCCAACACCACCACCATCACCGAAGAACACTTGAGTACATGGGTATGGGCACCACCCTTAGCCTTTTCCAAGCTTGGGGGAGGTGCCCCAGTATCGTATCACCAGCACTTTTACCACCATTATCTATCTTAGTTTGATTTTCGTTTTTTCATGATTTAGAGAAATAAGTTTCATATTTTCTTTTGCTTAGTATTTTTGATTTGAGTCATATCTATCGTTGTAACCAAGTGTGCGAGTTATATAATAAAGTTAGTTGAGTTTGTGTACCTTACCCTCATTGCGTTCTTCATCATAGCATGGATATAAGAAAAATAGAAAGATCATGTGCTTATCTCATAAGGAGTAAGGACTTCACATAAAAAGAAAAGTATGAGCGATGAAAAGTTGTTGAGAATAAACAAATGTAGCATTAGTCATTGTGATAATCTCTGCAAGACTATGATAGAGAAGAGAGGATTCACATATAAATACACTATCTTAGACATCATCTATGATCTTTTTGCTAGCCAAAATTTCCGCACCAAGTAGAGATACTACTTGTGCATCCATAACCCTTTAAGCCCAGTTTCTTTCCACGAGAGTCCACCATACCTACCTATGGATCGAATAAGATCCTTCAAGTAAGTTGTCATAAGTGCACAAAGCAATAAAAATTTCCCATGATCATGTATAATCTTTTATTGAAAAGGAAAACAGGCTTTGTACGATCTTGTGATGACGAAGAAATAAAAGCGACGGAGTGCATAATAAAGTTCGTCATCACAAGGGGCAATATAAAGTGATGTTCCTTTGCATTAAGAATTGCACATATAAACAAATAAAAGCACATGACAACCTCTGCTTCCCTCTGCGAAGGGCCTATCTTTTATTTTTGTAAAAGTTTTTACTTTCATGCAAGAGTCATTAATATTCTTCCTTCTCACAATTTATAAACTCTCTTAGTTGACAAGCATCATGTGTTGGGGAAAGATCCAGATATATATATCCAGTTGAATGTAAGAAATCATGACTTATTATTGTTGACATTATCCTCGAGGTAAAAGAGTTGGGTGGAAAATAAAGCCCCAATCTTCCTATGTGTCCTATGGAAACATTAGCTCCAAAAATATGCAATGAGTATCGACAATCATTAATGACTAAATGATAGTTGAGTATGTGGACTTGCTAGAATGAAAGATCTTATATAGACTCTTCTCTTGAATATGATGAATTGTGATTATCTCCATGACTAAATGCACCATTTGTTGGTTTTCAATAAAGTTTATGCTTCATACTTCAATAATTGTGAATAGATCTTTACCTGTTTTTGAGAAGCCGTATGATGAAAAGCTTGCTGCTATGATTACATTCATGATGCTCTCATGTCCGTATTCTATTTTTATCGACACCTCTCTATCAAATCATGTGGTCATTATTTTAAAGTTTGACTTTCGCTTGAGGACAAGCGAGGTCTAAGCTTGGGGGAGTTGATACGTCCATTTTGCATCATGATTTATTATTGATATCTATGTTATTCTTGTCCATTATTCCTTGTTATCACATAATTCTTATACCTTTCTATCTGAATATGCAAGGTATAACACAAAGAGGGAAATATCTGGAAACTGGAATTCTGGACCGATAAACCGAGAAAAAGGCAGAAAAATAACCAGACTCCAAATGACCTAAAATTTAACGGAGATTTTTTATGGAATATTTAAGAATTTCTGGAGAAAAAATATACCGGAGGGGGGCACCTGCTGGCCACAAGCGAACAGGGCGCGCCCCTAGGGGCGCGCCCTGATGGCTTGTGGGGCCCCTGCTGGCCTCTCGACGCCCCTCTTCTCCTATACGATGTGTTTTACCCTAGAAAAAATCACAAGCAACCTTTCGGGACGAAGCGCCGCCGTCTCGAGGTGGAAACCTGGGCAGAGGCCCTTTTGCCCTCCGGCGGTTAGATTTTGCCGGGGGAATTCCTCTCCGGGAGGGGGAGATCGAAGCCATCGTCATCACCAACGCTTCCTCCTTCGTGGGAGGACCCATCTTCATCAATCTCTTCACCAGCACCAGCTCATCTCCAACCCTAGTTCATCTCTTGTATTCAATCTTTGTCTCAAAACCTCAGATTGGTACCTGTGGGTTACTAGTAGCGTTGATTACATCTTGTAGTTGATGCTTGTTGGATTACTTGGTGAAAGATATTATGTTCAGATCCTTAATCATCATTATTATACCTCTGATCTTGAACATGTTGATGAGGTGTACTATTGTTCCTGGGGACATGGGAGAAGTCTTGTTATAAGTAATCATGTGAAGTTGATATTCGTTCGATATTTTGATAATATGTATGTTGTTATTTCTCTTGGTGGTGTCATGTGAACGTCAACTACATGACACTTCACCATGTTATGGGCCTAAGGGAAGTCATTGTGGAGTAACAAGTAGATGATGGGTTGCGAGAGTGACAGAAACTTAAACCCCAGTTTATGTGTTTCTTCATAAGGGGCTGATTTGGATCCACACGTTTCATGCTATGGTTAAATTTATCTTAACTCTTCTTTCGTAGTTTCTGATGCTTGCGAGAGGGGGTAATCATAAGTAGGTTGTTAGTTCAAGTAAGAACAACACCTTAGCACTGGTCCACCCACATATCAAATTATCAAAGTAGCGAACGCGAATCAACCCAGCATGATGATTATGACTAGACAGAAATTCCCATGTCATCGGGAGCGCTTGCTTAATATAAGAATACCTTCAGGCATGTCCTTTGCTATAAAAAGGATTGGGCTATCTCGCTGCATACTTGTTACTATTATTACTTGTCACTTGTTACGAATTATCTTGCTACAAAACTCTCAACTATTGTTACTCACAGCACTTGCAGATAATACCTTCCTGAAAACTATTTATCATTTTCTTCTGCTCCTTGTTGGGTTCGACACTCTTACTTATCGAAAGGACTACGATTGATCCCCTATACTTGTGGGTCATCAATGCTCCGACACTGTTGTGGAGTATGTGGGGCCTTGTAGACCCGGTAATGGTTGTCCTTGGCCGCTACTTCGGTGTTGTCCAGAAGATGAGTTTTGGGGTTGATGGAGGGTGAGCGGGGGCACAGCAGTCCTCCTCCGAGGGTCTCAGATAGAGACGATTGTAGATCCGAGATCTGATGATGATTATGTGGTTCAACACCAACCGGCGAGCCACAAGGATGATGGCATGGAAATTTTTGGCTCCCATTGCAACACAAGAGCACTCAGCTAGTAGTATTTAAATAGCGTAACTTGTTAGATAATTAGTGTTATGTATAAAGTATTTTTTTCCAATGGGTGCCATGAAACCTTCACCAGATCCTGCCCCTTTTTAGGGAGGGCACCCCCCCCCCCCCCGGCCAAAAAAAATTGTTCATGTAGTCGATCCTATAGTGTGAGTGCTAGCTAGTCTACAGCTACAAACCTCATTCTAGACCTCGTACCCTGCCTCCACAACTTCGACGACATACAACGAGCGTGATGGCACATCCTGCATCGTCCACGCGACATAGGAGAAGCAAAAGCCACTCCCTAGCGCAAGCTTCCTGCCAAGCACTGGTTGAAATCTAATGGATGTGTTAACCATGAACGATGTATGTATCGCGTTCTACTAATGCCACAAATATGTTAATCTTCGACAATCAGAACTCTGATAAACCTAGTAACTTTGATATTACATATAAAGAAGAGCATTGGTAACCCTTCTGGCGAAAAGGAGGAGAAAACTAGAGAAGAAAGCGGCATGTTGATGTGAGAAAAATAAAACAACAAGTGCGAGTGGCTAAGATTCTCTCTTATTTGAAGAATTCGCTAGAAATTTGGAGGGACTGAAATCGTTACATTCTTTTTGCGTGGGTTGTTTTGTTTGCATGATTTATTTGAGCTCAGGATTATGGTTTTGTTCACAAGAGTTCTCCTTATAAAAGACACACACAACACAGAACGTGCCCCCACAGACCACACGATCACTGGCCTCACCACGCCAACCGGTCCAGCCACAGAGCCGGTGAGCAGCTTAACCAGACATGCCTCGGTCGGTCCTCAGAATTATGGAGCCACACGACCAAAGCATATCGACAAAAAGCACCGATTGCATTACTACTGCAACGTCCCAACACAAGTAAAGCCCATCAACTGGCCACGACTTGAGAAAAGCACTGATGACAACAACATGTCGGGCCGTGCATCCATGATGCCCATATCGTGTTTTCATGGTGCATTCAGATAAGTTTAAGGCCTACTGGCATATTCTACTCTTTTTCCAGATGATTTCTGTACACTCTACTTAGCATGATTTTTTATAAGATTTTATTTACAAAACATTTTATGGAGAAATTTCCTTCTAAATCTCTTGAGAAGAATAAATTGTTCCCCACAAAAAAAGAATAAATGGTTTTTCCAAGAATTCTATGCCGAGAGCGTTTTCTCCACTGTGCCCGATCAAAGAAATCAATCTACCCACATGCTGCGGATGCATCAACTATGGAGGCACTTGTTGGGCTTCATCTTGCGAATTCCCTTGAGGTCAACAGGTTGGAGGCCGAGGCCGATTCCATGGAGGAGATAAATTTCTGTAAAGGTCAATCTCAATGTTGGGATCCCGCGACAGCTATATATGCGGATTCTATGTATACGTGCTGTTCAGATTGGTAGTGTTGAATTTTTGCACTTTTTTTTTGCGGGAAAGAAACTTGTATTACTCAATAATAATGTTCATACAATCTGTGTTTGTAATTTCTACCACCTCATCAGGACCTGATCCCAGCCATGTCATGGTCCTATTCTTAGTCCTAGCAAAACTAGCTAAACTGTCGCTAGCCTTATTCTGACAACGACGAACATGAGTAATACAAGATAACCGAAGACCTCTAAGGTACTTAATTTCTTTAACAATAGACGCATAAATTGATCTATCCTCTCCTTTGCACTGTATCAGCGAGACCGCAATGGAAGAGTCCAGCTCGATACTGATAGGAAGATTACTCATCTGTAGAGCCAACGAGAGTCCTTCCATGCATGCGCACAGCTCCGCCTCGAGCGCGTCCCGGCAAGAATACAGCTTCCTACAGGCTGAGAAGATGATCGTTTCCACCTCATCTCTCAAGATCATCCCTGCACCAGCCTCCCCTTCTGAGACAAAAGCTCCGTCGGTGTTTAGTTTCACCCATCCACTAGGAGGAGCACTCCACCCCGGCATTTCTTCACGCGCTGGCTCGCTGATAGAGCTGCCGGGAGCATAGTATGTGATAACAGCCTTTCCTTTACATGGATCAGTGTTAGAGTTCAGCTTAATCCCTACCAAGGAGTCAAGATAACTCTGAAGAAATCTGCAGGACACCTCAACCGGAGGTGCAGGCTTGTTATGTACTATTTCATTCCTCACGTACCAGCTCCTCCAGAATGTCAGCAACAACATACATCTCTGAATGTCATCAAGCGGCTCAAGTAACTGAAGAAGCCATTCGCGCCCAGTGTTTAAAATTCCATTCAGACTAGGAAGGTTCCAAACTGAAGATAAAGCATTGTATAATTCCCGAGCCAGTGGGCACCGTACAAACGGATGAAAATTATCCTCTACTTCCATCGCGCACATGGGGCATAAGTTAGATAATTCCAGTCCGATTCGGTGTTTCCTTTGCCAGGTTGGGAGAGCGTCTGTCGCTACACGCCAAGCAAAGTTCCTGACCGCCGGAGTCACACCACACGCCCATATATATTTCCAGTACGGACGTTCACCAGAGGGTCGCGAGCTTGTTGATACTGATGTGTTCCGATGTGCTTCCTCAAACGCCATATCGTACGCACTCTTGACCGTGAACTGACCGTGCTTGCCTGGCCCCCATGCCAGCACATCCTCCTCCAACCGAGGCGAGGCTCGGATCTTAAGTATTTCTAAGACATCTGCAGGAACAAAGTGTATGTGCACTAGCTCGTAGTTCCACGATCCGTTTGGGTTTAACAATCCTTCGACAAACCGAATGCGACAATTACCTTGTGGTGAATTTTTGCATTGCCCCGGAGAAGCAAATATTGTGGCCCATGAGCTAGCTAAGTTTAGTTCTTAACTTTTTATAATACTCTTTCCTGCACTTGGACGATGATCCGGGAGCAACTAGTTGGAGAGCACTTCTTCGGGAGCCTTCCAAGGATCTATCCCACGCGCCGCCCCTTGGCGCGTTCTCAGTCGCCGCCACATGTCGTGCTCTGAGCGTTCCCTTCGAATTTTATTTTTTTTATTTTTCCACACATGTTTTCGTCTTTTTAGATTTTTTTTCGGTTTTTTCGGTGTTCCGGATTTCACCGGTCTTTCTTAGCTTATCAAAAAAAATCCACGAAAAACGTGTTTTTTTTTCGCGAGAGGCGCGGTTTTGTTTCCGTGAGAGGCATGGTCGTGCCTGTCGGAAACGGGGAAAACGCGTTTTCTGTTTTTTTTTTCACGAGAGACAAGGTTTTGCCTTCACGAGAGGCATGGCCGTGCCTCTCGGAAATGAGAAAAAAAACAGTTTTCTTGTTTTTTCCGTGAGAAACACGGATTTTCTTCAGCGGGAGGCACGGTTTTGCTTTCGCGAGAGGCACGGCCATGCCTCTCGGAAACGAGAAAAAAAATCCGTTTTCTATTTTTTCCCGCGAGAGGCACGATTTTGCTTCCGCGAGACGCACGGTTTTGCCTTCGCGAGAGGCACGGTTTTTTCGTCCGGTTTTTTCGATCGGTTTTTTTCGTGAAAAAAAAAGTTTGTCAAAACCTATCAACATGGGATCTAATTCTGAAGATCTCGACGCGAGAAATCCAACGATGAAAACGGTTCGAGATTTAAACGCACGGTTTAAGAGATAAAACGTTTTGAAAACCGTTGCGATATTGTCCACACGTGTGGGCGTTAAGGGAGTCTTGCCACACGTTTCGTGTGCTATGTAGGAGAAACAGCCCGCACGCCTACGTGCGGGCAAAACAGGCAACACCCGCATGTCTGCACTCCTACCTTGCGGCCCACATGTCCGGCTTCCCACCTCGCGGCCCCGCACGCCCGGCATCCCACCTCGCGGCCCCACGCGCCCGGTGTCCCACAAAACTGGAGTGGGTCCCCCGCGAGACAGTCACTACGCGCCCCCACCACAAACCTCGCTTAAACCCACCCCAAAATTGTCCGACTGCAGTTGCCATCTCTAGTCAAATGCAGTTGTCATGTTGTTCAACTGCACTTGCCATGTCTGTTCAACTGCAATTGCCATGATTGCTCAACTGCAGTTGTCATGGTTGCTCAACTGCAATTGTCATGTCTGGACAACTGCAGCTGCCATCTTAGGACAATTGCAGTTGCCATTTATGGCCAACTGTGCAGCTGTTGCCATGTATGGCCAACTGCAGCTACCATATGTTTTCCGGTAACACTGCAGAAGACATGGCAAATAATATATTGGGGTAAAAGAGGGAGTTGACACCAACTAACACTAGACGGTTACCATGTAACACTGAAAAGACAAGGCAAATAATATCTTGGGGTATAGTAGGAGTTGCCATATGCTTCTAAACACACTAGGCAGTTGCCCCTGAAACACTGCAAAAGGCATGACAAATAATATATTCGGGTAAGAGAGAGAGATTTGCCATCTGCTTACAAGCACACTAGGCAGTTGCCCTGTACCACTGCAAAATACATGGCAACTAACAGTTTGGGGTAAAGCGAGAGTTGCCGTCTCCTAAGTAAACAGTGCGGCAAATTGTAGCTAAGCCAATTGCTCTCTGCACTCTCGAATGTGAATGGGGGTAGGGGAGAAATGGGTAGAGGAGACGGGTGGCGATCGTGCGAGCGCGGCGGCAGTTCCACTGCACGTCGCGTTGGCAGCCGCGAGCTCTGCGTGCGTGAAACGAGCATCCGGACGAACTGCTAAACGCTCACACACCAGCCACTTCCTACGTGGCACACTAAACCTGTCACAATGTGTCAAGATTCGTGCAGAATTGAATGGACAAAGGTCCCCGCGTGTGGGCGAGTTGCAAAACTGCCACACATGTGGGCGTTATCATTTCGCTTCGAAAATACGGATCTACGGAAGAAAAAAAACTCCGAGGTTGCGACAAGTGGCACATATGCAGTGCATCACTTGTCGCAACCCGGAAAGATGGGAGTGGTCTTTGAAAGGTATACTCGTCAATTAGTGATTTCACGATGATCCCCTTACTTGCTTACTCGTATATCTTGCAAACGTTGTTAAGTCTTGATTTGAATCAATAAAGCTAGCCATGATGATGATTGTTTTTTTAAACGGGTTTGCTAAGGCACATCTAGATATGACTTAAGTATTGCACATCGCATCTAGATGTGTCCTAGACAGACTTTTTTAAATCAATCTGACCCGAAAGTTGAGCTTTGCCACGCGCCAACCGGCCGTGCAAATCGTGCCCAGGCGCACGCGGCACAAACCACACGGCCGCGGGCCGCACCACGCCGACTGGTCGAGTCCAGTCACTTCACCAGACGGCTCGGTCCGGCCCAAATCCCGCCGCTCGCAGCCGCAGCAGAACCAGCGTTCTCTTCTCCCCTCGTCGCCGATGGCGCCGACGCCGGCGCGCGCCTCAGCGGCCGCCGCCCACGCCCTGCTACGCAGAACGAGGTGCGCGACCATGTTCTCTCTGTCCGACCCTGCCCCCCTCCATCCGCGATTCGCTCATCCATTCGTCACCTTCTCCCCCAATCCGCAGATGCTTCGCCGCGGCGAATCGGATCCGGCCGGCCTCGAGGGCCTTCTCCGGCGCTCCGGCGGGGGCGGCCGACCCGCAGGTACCTTTTCTCTCTGAGAATCGCCTGTGACGTGGCCCTGAACTTTAGAGAGATGACCCGCTCAGGGTGCCGCGAATTGCTAGATTGGTTCAGGTTTCGTTCCTGATGCGCCAATGATTCGGTCCCTGAACATGTAGGGTGGCCCGGAGAAGGTTGGTGGCGTGAGAGCTGGGGATGACGAGCTCGACGTTGCTATCGTTGGTGGAGGCATGGTGGGCCTGGCTGTTGCTTGTGCACTCTGTAGGTATTGCTGCCTTCGTGTACTTCTGTTCCTTGCTTCCAATTCTTCATGAGCTCAGTTTCGTGTTGCTCTTAGGCTGAGAATCGATCCATATAATCGGTAGGCTACAGCATTAATAAGTATAATAAGAGGATTAAAGTTCTCAGGGATTCTCCCTGCCATTCTACTAGTTCAATGTCAAGTATTGCTAATCATGTTGACAGTACAGGGTAGTTTGTTGGCTGTACCAAACAGCTTGTGTATGAATTTGACAATACCATGATTGTTTCAGATTAGAAATACCAACTTCTATGCACAGTCTCGAGTTTCTCATACACCTATTTATCCATACATGCAGCCAATATGCCGCTGACCAAACACCTGCGAGTTGCCATCATCGATAGCAATCTTGCATTGAAGTCAAGGAATTATCTGAAGAAAGATGGTATACCTGATTCAAGGGTCAGCACTGTTACTCCTGCAACCATTTCCTTCTTCAGAGGTAAGATTGTAAATATAAAATCAATATGGCATTGCTTGTTACAAACCAGAATTTGGGGAGTGTTTGCAGTGTATCAGTATATGGAACTAAAGGTGCTTAGCATGTTTTGGTGATAATTCAGAAAGGTCGATCCCTTTTGTTGGTTTTGACAGTTGTTTAAGCAGACATGTTACTAGCTTTTAAGTTGATCTGAAGAACCCATCTATGCTTACAGCAGATTGTTCCTATAACCTTCTGCTATGAGATATTAGCTAACTGATATGTTCCTAGCACTTGTCATCACACAATATCCGGATGAGCTGCATTTCGTGTTAGAGTTTAGTGCAGTGATAACCTGGAACTTCATGTCAAATAGGCACAATCATGGATGGTGCTTCCAACTCTGCTTATCTGTATATACCCATCGTCCCCTTTTTGCCACTGGTTGTGTCTAATCATAAATTTGATTAATGTTTGGCACTGTTTTTGCTTATTGAGGATGTAAAATGGAGCGCTGACAACATCTAGTTTCAGAAGTACAACATCTTAAACATTCCTTATTATGTGTTTGTAGCCACTTCATTTTATTTAGTAGCTATTGTATTGTATAGTTTGACATATATTTCGTACTTGTACTATGTCATGTGGCAGATATTGGTGCATGGGAGCATATTCAACAGCAGAGACACGCTTTCTTTGGTAAAATGCAGGTGATGACATGCAATTTTAATCATATGTATGGTGATTACCTGTCTATTCACCTGCTTGTGCTTGATGAGACTCTGAACAAGTGATGCTTCTTGTAGTAAGTTTCTCTATTGAATCCATTGATTCATTTATCTCAGTGAACCAAGTTGAATAAACTATTGAATTGATCACAATAAAGATGGTGAAATGGAATTTTGGAGCATGCAGCAAATGCACACTTTCATAGTTTTCCCACTCAATTTCCAAAAGGAACATAAATACATTGACATAGTGATATACCTTATTCTGCCCCTGTTTTACCTAGCCCCTTACGTTTGAATTTTGGACATTATAGATCACTTGAAGCTTAACTATGCTTGGATTGCTACATATTGTATGCTTTATTTCATGCATATTAGGCCATTATTAAGGGATCCATTTTATGGCAACTGGTCAGCCATATGGACAGGCATTAGCGTGCCTCCTTTACCTTTGGTCTTGTCCTCTCTTATTTGTTGCGCTTGCAAACAATGAGAGCAACAGGTTCTTCATTCTTATTTGTTGCACTTGCACGCAGCAAGGGCAACATCATCCAACTTATTGCTGTGCCTGCACACAGCAAAACCAACAGTTTCTTGTTTTACATAGTGGGTGTTCAACATAAGCATTGATTGCAATTTGGACGCATTTTCGCTGGCAGGTGTGGGATTACACTGGACTAGGATACACGAGGTACAACGCAAGAGATGTGTGCAAAGAATATCTTGGGTATGTTTGAATGGGAGCTGCTGTAATTGTCTGATACCTTTTTTTCCCACTTGGTTCATTGATAAGCTTTTTTTTTTCTTTCCATTATTTAGATGTGTGGTGGAGAACAAGGTGCTTTGCAACTCACTTCTGTTACGCTTACAGGTCTGTATTTCTCAATAAACTTTGGATGATTTAGATCCACATCTAGATGTTTACACTGATGTTTGAAGTTTGAACTTTGAACTTTGAACTTATCGAATGTGACCTCACTCCATTTAAATGGACAAATGGTTTGTTTCCTAGTTTGTAAACTTGCTGAATACAGTACAGCCTTACAGCCCATATACATTCAAGAGAGCAAAGTAAATCTCTTACAAGAGATCTTTGTCATAAAGAAGAGATGTACTTGCTTTTACGGCACCTAATTACCATGCATTAATTTTTTATTAGCTGTACAGGATGCCTAGTTACAGTCAACACGTTTTGTTAGAACTGTTGGTCATGAAGCACAGTTCACTTTTGTGTGACCCTTAATAGTCCTTCTCATAAGGGGAGCAATAAGGCAATCTCAAATATCCTACAAGTGACAAAGAACAGAGCACATGGACATTGATGGTTGGGTGGTTTTCAGCTAGATGTTGCACTTATATTCTTATCTGACTTTTTTCCCTATGAAAATAGTCCCTTAAAATGCTACTTAAGTTGTTTGCCTTACTCCCAGGAACAAAAGGAAGACATTGGAAAGATGATCTACCCTACCCGATTGGAGTCTCTTGCTTTCCCATCAAAGAGCAGAAATGTAGGAGCAGGACTGAAGCCACCATCAACTGAGGCAGATTCCAATTCCATTGGTCATACTTCAGAGGAACTACGGCGTAGTAATTTGGTTAAACTTGACCTAAGCGATGGACAGACTTTATATTCAAAGTTGGTGGTAAGTTCCTATATATGATTTTCCATGTATTCAAACTTTTGTATCTCTTCATTGCCTTCAGTTACTTATTTTAACTTATGGTCACAGGTAGGAGCCGATGGTTCCAAATCCAATGTAAGGCAGATTGCAGGCATAAAAACAACTGGTTGGAGTTATCCTCAGAGTGCGATTATATGTACAGTAGAGCATACTGCAGAGAATGATTGTGCATGGCAGAGATTTCTCCCTTCTGGTCCAATTGCCCTGCTTCCAATAGGTGATAACTTCAGCAATATCGTGTGGACAATGAGCCCAGAGGAGGCATCACGCCATAAGTCAATGAGCTCTGAAGATTTTGTGATGGCAGTGAACCGTGCATTGGATTTTGGTTATGGACCACATCCCAGCTCTAGTAGTCTTGACCATTACATGATAAGGTTATTTTCTGGTGTTGGAGATACTGCAGCGTCTACAAAAGAATGCTTTGAAGTACCACCAAGAGCAATCGGGTTGATCTCTGAGAGAATGGCATTTCCATTGTCACTGATGCATTCCCACGATTATGTTTCAAAAAGGCTAGCATTAGTAGGTGATGCTGCTCATACAGTTCATCCCTTGGCCGGTCAAGGTGTCAATTTGGGTTTTGGAGATGCAGCTGCCTTAGCGGAAGTTATTTCTGAAGGAGTTTCTGTTGGTGCTGATATTGGGAATGTAAGTACCTAATATTGCTGTGTTTTGGTCAGTTTTATGCAGATACCACTGCATCTAGCTTCATTGATCAACTCTTAACACTATTTAGGAAGTGATTAAGTGCAAGCAAAAGATGTAGAGTTGGTTATTCAGCAAGCTTCATCTTCCTTACTTTGACTCCTGATTTCTTAATTTGGATGCATTGTTTATCTGCCATCTTGCATATTGTAGTTAAACAACAGCATGTTTATTACTGACAGCAAACTAACCAAACCTTTTCCCATTTGTCAGCTATCTTTGCTGAATCGGTATGAGAATGACCGCAAGGCTGCCAATGTTGCGATGGCGGCAGTTCTAGATGGCTTCCAGAAGATGTACTCTGTCGATTTTGGACCCCTCAATGTCCTAAGAGCCGCAGCGTTCCATGGTGCCCAGTACATATCACCACTGAAGAAGAATATAATCTCTTATGCAATGGGTGACAAAAAATCGCCTCTGTTTTCATAGGCAGCAGGTCTTACCAACTTGTTGGCTCTTGGCCGTCACTGCAGTAATGTACCGAGATGTGTACGTAGTTCTAAACTAGTACGGTGTACTTTTCTAGTATCTTGTAAAGCTAGTATCATGTATATTTCCCTGAGAAACTTCACCGGTGCATAAAATGTGACAAGTAATATTGCTAAATAAGATTAGATTTTCTGGTGTTGTTAGAATGTTGACTGGATTTGTGTTCATCTATGCAAGGCTTGTCCAGTAGTTTGTGGCTTGCCATGGAAGATCGATTTGTTTTTGTTGGCGTCTTTTTACTTGGTAAGTTATGTGTAGGTGAAATGTAGAAGCATTATACATTCAGGGTTGAGGGTATATGTCTTTAGTGCAGTTCAGGGTATCTGTCTGAAGGGCAGGCAATATGTATTCCATTTCTTGGCTGGACATGCTATTTGTTGTTTAGAGCGCTACATTTAATATATTTTGCAGCACATTATCTGTGTACATCTGATTTTATACAAAATAGAATTTGTGTTTATTTAGGCGCTGGGACCGGGAGGATGTTCTGAGAATAGATCACGATCACCCGCTCCGAGCAGTGTGCCGATCAATGCAGCTGTAGGCCGATCAACCGGCCCATGTCGGCGGTGCCAGTCAAGGTTGGTTGGATGCGTCCGTGGCCAGGGTCAGGGTAGTTGCTATCCTCCGTAGACGTGGACGTCATCAACATGGCCGATATTATGGACATGTTGAACTTGAACCTGAGATTGTGATTCAGCGAGGGGTCTCAGACGAGAGAGATGGCCAAGATCGAGGAGGATGCACCCAATGTTAACGACCTCTACTCGTCCGCTACAGCAAAAGGGAGATTGAGAGTTTGAGACCTCGCGCCCTTGTTCCGAAGATGCATGCACTCTGTCCTGTCCACTGCGTCTGCCATCGATCCATGTCCTGCTTTGGTGCCCGGCCGGCGTCGCCCATCTGGCCGGTGAAGCCAAGAA
The DNA here is from genome assembly GCA_039707655.1 of Elymus sibiricus. NCBI lineage: Eukaryota > Viridiplantae > Streptophyta > Magnoliopsida > Poales > Poaceae > Elymus > Elymus sibiricus. The sequence goes on from CM077671.1 coordinate 487,904,934, forward strand.
CCACCTACACCCACAGTTATGCGTACCACCGGATTCCTCCTACCGCCGTCATGGACCAAGATAATGAACGATGATGGACAGCGACGCGACCAAGATGCAGTACAATAATACTGTCAGGCCCAATTCATCTGCAGTTACTGTTTCACTCCCGACTGGCATCCATCATCGGTGCAAGCCTTACACATGAAGCACTTATATATACGTGGCTCCTAAAACTAGCAGACCTCAGGTAACCCCTGCATATAACCACCCAAATTTCTACCAATCCTGACCATTTGGCCCAAAACGCCCAAACAAAACCCTAACCTAGCCACACCCTACACACCAAAAGGCCTTGCATGTTGTTTCTTGTGTTGAAATACTGCTGAATGTTGATGTTTATTGCGGATATGGGTTTCCCTGTGGGGATGGAACTTATTTTATCCCCGTGGGCGGGGATGGGTATGAAGAGACTGTCACGGGGACGGGGATGGGAGTCCAATACCTGTCTAGGTAATACCCATTGCCAGCCGGTTGACGCTAATAATGGTCATCGCCATCGCCATGGCTGATGGCTTCCGCACTTTAAGAGTTGGCGAGACTTGGGATGGCAAGAATCGAACTCTAGAATGTCCACCCTTTGGTCAGATGATTTAAGAACCCCAGTAGCTAAATGGAAGTTCACTGAATTTTGATTTTGGGTTAGCCCATTTGTGGTAGAAGCCTAACTAGGCCCGGGGATGTCGGCAAGGCCTCGGCCAGGAACAAGCCATAACAGGAGATGTCGCTAGCATCTCAGGCTAAGGTGAGTCAAAGGTTGATGATTCGGGTGCGGGGTGGTGCGTGCTTGCAACAGAAATCTGGAGCTCGGGAGGTATACAAGTATGGACGTGGTGGTGGATGCACGACAAGACTAGCAGAGGAACGGAGCCGACTGCAGGCGGCGGAGGTATGCATATCGACCGGTGACAGCAAGGAATGGCTGCAGGAAGAAGAGAAACAATCAATTGGATAGAGGAAGAACAAGGCACATGAGCCATCGGATTTCAATATGACTGTGCTGAGTTTGCTGACAAATCGACTGGCCATGCATGATTTTTCAGTGTACTTATGATTAATCGGCCCGAACGAACCACCGATCCTTCCATCCTAGGACGTCATCACGTGTTAGCTTCACACCAATTAATTTCCAGTAATGCACCTACGGAAAATATCTACGAGTTAGCCTTTAAGGGTTGTCCTAGTGCTCCACATTGTACTATATCTTACTCTTAGTCATGATATCTAAGCAAATTCTAATGTGACACCCTATTTAATTTGAAAAGAGAAAATTATCATATCTGTATCTAGATATCGTTCTTAGCACCAGAACCAAGACAACTCATACTTTTTCCCTGAAATAATGCATTAAATGATAGCTCTCATAGATATAATGATAAGATAAAATGCATTGGAGGAGTTATATCTAAGTGCATATTTAATGCATATGATATAGTCTAATATATAATGCATTGGGACCGCGCGACACTCGGCATCATCTTTTTGATCTTACTAAAGAAGATGGAGAGTACCCCAAGACCTTTTACTATCGGTTTTTAGGGCTCCTTTCATTCACAGGATTGCAAAAGTGCAGGAGTAGGAAAAACACAAGGTTGTAATGTCATGCACACTTGAGGGTGGAGAAGTATTTTTGAGTTAATTGAGGACAAGATCCCACCAGAAGAACCAATTGCTGAAGGAGAAGGATCTGATTTTTTTCGCACATTCGAAAGAGAAACACCCAGAAAACCAACATAACACACAACCTATGTATCCAAGGCAACACAAAAATATATCATAATAGTGAAAAACATGGATCAATCAAGCACGGCTCAATAACAAGCAACAACACTCACGTCGATCAAACGAACGTCAGCTATTACTAAAGGTAATGGTCTCAACTTGGCTTCCAAGTTGTATTCGAATGATGAACTTCAAAATAATGACAAAAGGTTATATGCATTAGTCGATGCAGAGCCCAAGGGATGTCACCTCTTTTAAAAAAGAATATAAATTGGCTTCCAATCAACATGAACAACAAAAAATCACTCATTCACTCTAGTAATGGTTTATAGTTAGGTTCTAATCAACAATGAGCAACATCATTTTATCAAATGAGCAATGTCAAGCACACATCCATGATCGCACAAACTAGGAGCACTCTGGCGGCGACTGTGAACATGGAACGAAGCCTCGGTGATAGCGCGGCGGCGACAACGACGGAGATCCACCCCGTAGATGATTGACCACAGGATGAGGTAAACCATGTGCTCGTGCTAGAGAACAATGAGGAGAGAGAGATTTGAAGCAACTATCCATTCAAACAAACTATTATATGAATAATATCATTCATTTTATACTAAATATTTTTACTTATGTACAACATATTACTATGCCTTTTATTATATTCGACAAGGTTAACAATGTAATATTCCTGGTAATTAAGAGCAATAATATTTTCATGTTACACACACTAAGTCGTATTTTCCCATGAAATTTAAGTTATTTTTTCTTTGTCGAGACACCATATACTAACCTTTTGGTGACTAAAGCCAACTAGATACGAGAAAAATAAAATGCAAGGTTCCTTTTTTTGCGAGGAAATAAAATGCGAGGTTGCATGCCTTCACATATTAATTTGTAACACTCAGATTAATTTTAGTGTATCAATGAGTTCAGATTCATTTCAGTATCAGCATATGGTAAACAAATCTAGAGTGTACTGTCCAAAGGATATCTTCATAGATGTTAGATGTTTCTAGAGGGTAAGACATATTACTCTAGAATGTACGTATGAGATGTTTACACTGGGCTTACTTTAAACCATAAGAATTCCTTATTTTTTGGATCACCCATGGTCGAAAAAAATGTTCTCGTGAGTTCACCAATATCTGACAAACTTTGTGCTTACTACAGAATAGCTTTGCAGTTGTTTAGGGAGCAGTGACGGACCTAGAACCTCGTTATTGGGGGTGCCACTATTCAAAATTGTGAAATACCACCATATATATACATAGATAAGTTAATCTAAACACCATCATAATTTCAACAAATATCTCCTTCTTCAAAAGTAGTAATGTTCCCAATTCGCTCCTTTGTTCCGCTCCTCTTCATCCGACCTCCCTCTCTCCTCCATTTTTTTGGTTACGTTCATCTATAGCATGATAAAACCGTTAAGAAAAATCCCAGTCACGAACGGCCCTATTGGAAATATTCGATGCACATCCGCACCTTTCCGCTTCCATTATGTTGTGATCCGTGGGCGCTCCACTTTGCCTCCCTCGCACCGCGCCACCATGCTCTTCCTCGTGCCTCCTCCTTTGCGGGGGGTTTGCCTTCCAAACCCCACGCACCTCCAGCCTGGTCACCACACAGTACATTGCCCTCCTCTTCGTGACCTGGTATCCCTGTCGTTGTGCTCTATGTCATCTTCCACGTCGCGGACGACGGGGCCTGCGTAGTGCGTCTGACGGCGGAGAAGGGGATGAGGAAGAGTAATCCATATGGGATGTGGACTCATCATGGAGAAGGAGTACATCTCTTTTGGTTTCGCAATTCAGGAATCTGCGCAAAAAAAAAAAATCAACGTGTGAGATGAGAGATTAGATGGAGATTAGCTGCTGCCGTGCACGAAAAAGAAAGTTAATTGTATCTGAAAAACTAATCATATCTCTTAACAATTTCTTTTATTTTGGCTTTTATTTCCCAAAGCACCTTGGGTGTTTGTAAGCATTTCTTTTCTTTCGACATCTACCTAAAACCGTGAAAGAATTGTGGGCCTTCGAAGCAAAAAAAAAATATAGTTTCAAATGAGAGGACTGCATGAGTTACTCTACACTGTAATAACTCGATTCCACCTGATGAACGGCTCTAATTTTATGATTAACATGGAAAATTATAGTCATTCTCTAATCAATATAAGTATAGATAGATAGATAGATTAATCACTGCATGATTTGTTTCGGAACTTATTACATCCAAGACTCTAGTAAATACCTAAAAAATAAACCAGTTTGGCAAAGTAAGTTTACACCACAAGCTCCTAGTCATCATTTGTGCGCTGGGCCGAGGGTGCCGAGGCGTGGCGAGCTTGCGTGTGTGCGTGTCTGTATAGATCTAGTTTTGGTTGAGTCCGAGTCAAGCCGGTTTGTTGCCAGGCGTGTGATCGTGAGGCGACGGAGCGCGCTGGTGAGCAGGTCCTGCGGATGAGCGGGCGGGCTCACGTTCGAGGGGACCGAGTTGCTAGGCGTTCGTACATCGTGCCCAGCGAAAGCGTAGGGGTGCGTTGCCATTAGCTATAAGACTAGATGCTCTCGTGTTTGTTACGAGGGGTGTGCTAGTCAGTTTGAGCAGAGAAAATATTAGGCCGTACATGCGGCTAGGCATTCGAGCACAGAAAAAATTCTATTGTGTTCTGCTCTTTCTTCTACCTCCAGCTACGAGAAAGAGCTAGCTAGGGCACCCAAACACTCCCTCCGGTCGAAAAATTCTGTTGTCTTCTGCTCTTTCTTCTACCTCCAGCTACGAGAAAGAGCTAGCTAAGTCACCCCAACACTTGATATTAGAGCTTCGTTGCAATCCTGCTGACGGCCATGTCCATCGTCTCGTACGGCGCCGGAGGGAGCACGGTGTTGCTCTCCTTGCTGATGCTCACGCCGGAGAACTACATGGTGTGGGCGATCAAGGCGGAGGCGATCTTCGACGCGCAGGGGTTGTGGGAGGCCGTGGCCACTACTAGGAGAATGCTTATACACAGAACCTTAGCAGTAGTGCGTGTTAGGGTAACGCGCTACTGCTACTTTAGCCGTAGCGCGGGTAAGTAAAACGCGTTGCTGATGCAAAATTATCAGTAGCGCCATGGGAATAAAATGCGCTGTTGGTATGGGTACACACCCGACTATGTATAGTAGCAGCGCGCGTCGTGGAAGCGCGCTACTACTAAACTGTTTAGCAGTAGCGCCCTCCGTCATCCCGCGCTACTGCTAATCTACCCTATCCTCTTCCCCTCGCTCGTCCGCATTGCTCACTCTCCCCTCCACACACACTCTCTCTCCCTCTCTCTCTCGTTCGCCACGCCGTCGCCGTCGCCGTCGTCGCCCCGTTGCCGCACCGCCGTCTCCTCCATTGTGGTAGGCCTCCTCCTCGCCCCCACCCTCCTCTCGCCTCCATCCTCGCCCTCCTCCCCCGGCCCTCGCCCTCCTCCCCCGACCCTCACCCTCCTCCCCCGTCCATCCTCTTCCTTCTCCCTCCTTCGGCCACCGCCCCCTCTCCTCCTCCGGCCACAAACCCTCTTCCCTCCTACCTCCACTTCCCTCCCTCCCTCCTCCCTCCACTTCACTCCCTCCCCACGCGGCCCTCCCTCCTCTCTCCCATTCTCCCCCTTCTCCCAACTCCCTTTGTTTCAATGATTTTACACTAGCTGAGCAATTTAGCAAAGGATTAAAATTATTTTACATGGACTTCATTGAAAGATTAGCACTGTCCAAACCTTTGCTAGTGACTGAATTTGTTGGACTAGGTAAATTTTTAACTAGTAGAGTTTATTCCCCAAAAATTAAATAGGGATCAGAATAGAGTTGCCGACCGTTTGGCAAATTATAGTCGCGTAGAATGTACCACGGCTGTGTGGATGCATCTAGGACCACCATGTATCGAGGATATTTTGCCTCTCGACTGTAATTCTATCAACTTGGAATAAAACTCTATTTTCATCGCAAAAAAATCATATCTCTTAACAATTTTCGTATTTTAGCTTTTATTTCCCAAAGCACATGGAGTCTTTGTAGGCACTTTTCTTTTGACTTCTATCTAAAACCATGAAAGCATGTGGGCCTTCTAAGCAAAAAAAAAAAAAATCGAATTAGAGGACGACATGTGTTAATCTACACCGTAATAACTCGGTCCCATCAGATGAACGACTCTATTTTTTATTAACTTGGAAATTTATAGTCACTCTCTAATTAGTATAGATAGATGGATGGATAGATGGATTAACCACTACATGACTGGAGTCAAAACGTATTACATCCAAGAGTCTAGTAAATACCTAAAAAATAAACCCAGTTTGCCAAAGTAAGTTACGCCTTCGAGATCCCAGCTTTAGTAGTCTTGACCATTACATGAAAGAGTCTAGTAAATACCTAAAAGATAAACCCAGTTCTAGTAATCATTTTCTATACTCTAGAACTAGAAGCCGCTAGATATTTTTCACACAATACGCCTTCGAGATCTCCACAAAGAATTTAAGAATGTGTTACGTTTATGCGAGTATCACAAAACATAAAGGCCTGCAATTTTTTGGTTTATTATTTTCTCACATCGATGGAGATTTGATTAAAGGGAATATCTTAGTATTTTAAAACTAAAAAATGTAAGTCTTATTATAAACATGGTTTAAATTCAGCATGGTGCATGCCTATGTTTGAACCATAGACATTACAATTATAACATAAATAACACTATTATTAATATTTAGCAGCATTGTGATTTGGTTAATTATCATAATAATTTATAAAAATATATATTATCTATGATTATGATGTAAAAATGGGTTATATAAAAATATAAAAGTTTAATATAAATATATTTGTTGTTTTGAGTTTTCCTAGTGTAGTACAAATAGATTAGTGGCCTGTTTGCAAAGAATATGTTTGGCCAATACACTGCGGTAAATTAGGGATTGTGTTGTCCATACTTCACCATGCTCATACCAATGTCCAAGAATTTATCCAACGGCTTTCACCGTCGCCACACGAAGCCCCTTCGTCCCCTCGCATGCTACCGTCCCTGACCCCCCAGGAGATAACATTGTTATTAGTGTAAGTATAAATAGTTTCGGTTCATTGGTTTTCTCTCTGTTCTATCACTGCAGTGCGCAAGAGAAACACCGACATGATGGAGGGAGTTAGCTGGATTGTATTTGGAAATGTCCCTAGCGTCGGCCGCGACATGGCAACGAGGATCAAGCTTCACTTCTCAGCGGAGCAATCTCCATTACAAGGCACAATCACCGTGTCTCCGATAGGATCCGCGACACCTTTGAGTCCTTTTTTGAGGCATTCACCTACATGGGAACCCTCACCCCCCTTGAAGACGGCAAGGCAGAGATGGACTTGTACCTCTTGGAAAAAGTAAATATGTTATCATGATATGATGGTTTGAACTGTTTGTTTAATAATTTTTTAAAGACTTAATAAAGTAACAACACAAAAATATTGAGCCATGTGTAGAGCTTAGTTTAAAACTATGTTCCATATAAACTTTGTAGAATATTGAAATCAAAGCTATAGTATAAACTCCAAAATTTTATTTGGCATAGGTTTTCTCATGCTTAACTCAATTTTTGATTGTATTCCAATCTCCCAAAGTGGGCAAAATGATCTATGTTCACCAACGCTAGTGAAAGATCAAAGTCCTAGAAACCAGTCTGCGTACATATGTTGACACTAGAGTTTCTTTTGATTTTACATGCAAACATTCCAAAGTGCCAAGTTAAAAAGTTATATTTGATACGATGAAAGTTGCATGAATGAGGCCCTTGTACAATGTTAGGCATGTTTTGAACTTCAAACATCAGGCCAAATGTTGCAAAGTCACATTGAATCGAACGCCGAACCCTCAGCCTGAAACAGTGAGTTTTGCAGCTTTGTGGAGTTTGATCTCTCAAATCGTTAATCTAATCACCTGATCAATAATACAGATATTTTTTGAAACTAAAAATCCGTCACCTCATAGGGGTGCTCCTCGCGGAACCCCTTGATTGCGAGGTCCTGCGTCTCCGGATGGAGCCCGGACAGCTTGAGGGCCCAGAGCTGCAGATCTGGCAGCGACATGAGCCGCGACAGTGCAACGGCAGCTCGCCGGTTACGCACGCGCGCGCCTCAGATATCGTCTCCGCTCACAGCGTGGATCTCCTTTGCTAGCCCGTAGTACACGTGAACCTGTGGTGTTTCTTGACCCTGTGCATCCACCAGACAATGAGACAGACTGCAACCGAACCAGTTCAGACCAAGAACCGAGCAAGCAAGAATCGGGGGATGACAGCTACACGAACCTTGCCGCCCTCGGGTCCTTTCGCTTCCTCGCGCCGCGCCTGCGAGCTCGAAAACCGAGAAATATTCAGTTAGTTTGCCGCCCTCGGGTCCTTTGGCTTCCTCGCGCCTCGCCACGCCCTGCGAGCTTGAAAACAGAGAAATATTCAGTTAGCAGCGGGGGTGGGCGGATGGAGTGGTACAGGAAGGGGAAGGCGGTGAGGAGAAACGTACCGGAGGTTTGGGGGCGACGGAGCAGGACAGGACCTCCATGAAAGCTGGCTGCTTCGACAGTGGGGAATGGGGATGGGTTTCCTTCCATTTTCTGCCGGCAGGACAGGAGGAGATCAGCAGCAGCCTCTGTTGCCTGTCAGGCTGCACACGGAATCTGCATTTTGAGCCTCCATGAGATGCAACCCAACTTAGCTACAAATGGGCTACACATGAACACAGGACTTTTTTTTTATTTGGTCAGATGCATTTCTGTCTTGCCTACGATACAACTTCCCAGGATAAGAAAAAAAAAGGCACTTTCCCACTGCAAGCAAACTACTCAACAAAAAGATAGTGGAAATGGATCCGATGAACATTCGAACAACACCAGGAAGGAGATCTCATTTTATTTCTTGTTACATTTTATCCACTATCATTTGTCCGCGAAACATCACTACTTAAAATACTCGGTACGGGCCCAGAATACACCATACTATTCCAGGACAGTACCGCAGCAAAGCCAACAGGTTTCTAAGACCTGCTGCTGCCTATGAGAATATAGGCGATCGATAATAGTACTCCCTCTGTTCCTTTGTTTTTTGATGAAATTCCAGAATGTAAAGTGCATTTCTTTTAATTTCTCGTAATTCCTTCGTTAGCCCTTCAAAAAAAGAAAGTATCTCTCCCGTGATTACATGCATCTCTTCTTGTAAAGAGAAAAAAGAAAAATATCTCTTCCCTGATTGCGTGTATCTCTTACTTCCCTAGCCTAAATGATTTAGTTGCCGGTAATCAATGATTTAGCTAAAGTTAATTTCGTCTTAACATGTGTATAATTATGTGCCTTGGTCACCGTGCCGAAAATAATACACATTACATAAAGGAATGGAGGGACTGGTTGGGAACTTATGCGAGAACTGAATAATTGCTTTTGTGAGAGGATGCAGTAGTATTGCCGAACGTTATCTCAAGGCATTTGCTAATTATTGTACCAGAATTTGTTTACATTTTGGACGCCAGCGTGTATATATGTCTGATTCGCCATACCCATCTTCACGGATGTCGAGCATGCATATGGAAATGTATTCACAACTTATATGTTTATGCTTTACCACCGTATTGCTTAGTCCATCTGTCCATGTCCAATGGACAGTTCAGACAACTTGATTCTTTGGAATCTAGTTTGATACATATAATTCAATCAGAAAAATTTAACAAACAGAGAAATGATAATGCAACAACAGCTAATAGAGACCACATATTTTAAAATGCATGCATACATTATTAGCCAACATTAACAGTGTCCATATAATTGATTACATTTAAGGGATATTGAGCGTGGAATAAAACATCTTGTCTATTCTTTTTTTTGACGCATCAACGGCGGGCTTACGCCAGCCTGAACATATATTACCACGACGGCACGACCGAAACAATTACAGAGAGTAGATAAGATTTTGTGGGGGGCAAGAAGGAGATGGGGGGGGGTGGGATGAGGTATAAAGGTTACAATGGTTACAATCTCGCGGCAAGGTAAAACAACATTGTGGCCCAGTCGCGAATCAGATGTTGTCGATGGTTGTTTGTACATCTGTTGGACCACAGAATCAGGTCGTCGGCTGCAGCCCTGGCGATGGAGTGAATCCCTTGATTGTCGTTGCGGAAAACCTTTGCGTTGCGTCTCTTCCAAATGTTCCAAAGAATAGCCATGATCACCGTAGAGCGAACTTTATCGTGAACAGAAGCCTGCCAGATGTGTATAAGGCTAGTAGGCTTATCATCTTGTATGCTTGATAGCTGATCCCAGAGAGGTAGTAGTCTCCCACAGGTGAACAGTAGGTGATTGATGCTCTCGCGTTGCCCGCACAGAGGGCAGGCGTCCGAAGTGACAATAGATCGTCGAAACCGACGTTCATTGGTATAAACGCGATCCTTGTGCGCTAGCCAGATAAACAGTCTGCATTTGTTGGGCGCGTAGTTCTTCCATATTGCAGGAGCAAGATGATCGACCGGCGAGGAGGCCCATGTTTCCTTGTATGCTGTCCTGGTGGTGATAGGCTTGCCATCAGCCCTGCTAATTCTCCTGTCAGCAACCTGCGCAGTCAAGTTAATGGAAGCTAATGTAATGCGCAAAGCCATTAGTTCGTGATCTGCTGCATAAGAGAGTCTAGGGGCAAAGGGGGAACTGCTTACAGTTTATAAGTGTTATAATACAAATAAGCGAGGATGTTACAAAATCTGTGTTGCACACACAAATGTTAGCAAAATAACATGAATCTTGCCGCTACCATACTTGAGCGGGACATCAAGAATATACAAAATTTGAAAAGAAAACACTCTCATATTAGAACTGCACACTTTCCTTGCAATGTGTGATAGCAACCAGGAATAGAACTGGAGATGAAAAATTGCCAGTACGTTAGCTCTGAGGATGAACTCTAGATTACCCTGATAAAATGGAAGCAAATCGAACTTGCAGCTGAAAACTGGAAGTACGCGGCCGGATTCGTAACCCATGGATCAAAGTAGAAAGATAAATCTAAATCGCAATCTTGCAGAGCCGCCGCACAATTCAATTTAGGTTACAAGCCTCACAAGACAAGAAAGAAAATGATCATATGGATGACGCATGCCTCCAACGTGGGTCTGGCAAAGTATTGCTACTGTTTCAGACATGCACAGATGTACACATCGTTTGAGGTTGTGTATTGTCCAACGAAATACACACAGTTCATTTTGTTGACCGGGCAGATACTTCACGAATCTCCGAATAGGATCGTGTGATGTGAGCCTACCCGGTAGAAACCCTGACCGCTAGAGAAACCACTCTCGTGCACTTTGCCTTTATTTTATACTACTAGGAAAATTGCCCGTGCGTTGCAACGGGAGAAACAAAACTTCAAACATGACAATATAATTTTCTAAAGCACATTACTGTGCAAATGCTACTTGTCATGAATCAGCGTTGGCCCGGTGAAGGAACTCGGTCACTCAATAAGGGTCATCAATCACCAAAACCATGAATCAGTTGAGAATATGGTTCTTTGGTGTGCTGGCTGCATTAGAGATTACCAGCAGCTGCATTCAATCTGGGTCCAAAATTACCTTGCTGCATGATGGGCTAAAATAGTGTGGGATTTATTTACAGTGGCTAGAATATTTTTGGTTTGTATACCATCCATCCACTGGTTTGACTGCAGCAAGTAAAATCATTTGGAGTTTTTACAGCCCGTGATTTCTCGGTAACAAGGCTGTCAGTGTAAAATCTGCAGTAGCTACTAATTACTGGTATTAGACCAAAGAAATCCTTCGAAACACCGTATTTTTTATGTTCAGGACATCGTCTTATTTGCATCATCAAGGACTTGTATTATGTTATTAATAAACTTTATTACTTACCTACAACGTGACTGTTTCCTCAGTTAATCCATTGACACCTCTCTGAACAACTATTTGTTCTGAAGCTCCAGTCATAGCCATTTGATCAAAAGCTCTTCAGGTTGTGTTTGCTCCACCCAAGAAAGTTCAAGCAGACCCATCAGCCTATATCTACTGCAAATAAGATAAACATGTTTGTTCTGATTACACCCAATACGTACTGTTGAGACTTGAGATCAATAAGGACACAACATAATTAACCAATAACACTCCACGCATACACAAAAGCTAGGAGATGCGCACACAAACCAAGCTGCATTTGATAGCAATCATACAGCAGATGGCCTCCATCATGGGTGTCGAGACCAACACCTCCATATCGTTGCGGTCTCAAACGCAATCACTTTCAGATGCCTGTACTTGTAAGCTCGCTCTGCATATAGCAAACAAGAGGTTGCACATGCTGCAAGAGCAGCTGGCCTGGTTTCTGTGCTGGATAAGCTTTGCACAAAAATGCCCCAGTGATACGCTTAGTTACTTGCTCATGGTCTATGTCATCGTCAGTGCATGTTAAGATCTCCTGAAGTGTCTCACAGGTCATATGACTGAAGCGTGCCAGCAGAACCCGGGTATCGCTCATGGGCAGACGGTATAAGATATCTTCATTTTTCACATGTAGGTCAGTACTTGAAAATATGTTTTCGATCCAGCAAGTGACATGTTCATCACTTCATGTCGGAACCTGAAATAATACAAACCAAGCCTTGAGTACACTTCATACATGATTTTGTGACAACAATGTGTACACTTTTGTATGAAAAGGAAGGAAAAGGTGGCTCCATCCAATGGGGATCACTCACTTATGCACATCGATGTATTTGTTGGCAAGGATTTCTTAGCTGCAACAATGAAATGTTGAACTTCAGCTGCCATTGAAGTGAAGCATGGATAGTATGGGTAGAGCAGCACAGATTCTGGGCAAGCTTGTGAGCAACTGGTTGCAATGCCTTGCGCAAGAGAGAACCTCAAATTTATCGGCAGCCATTAAGACGTCAACCAGAATAGCAGGCTCGGAAGATGTTAACTTTCCACTGTATATAAAGCTCAAAAGATCCATAAGGGCATTTTTCTCTGTTCCAAGTAGAATGGAAACAAAAAAGCATAAGGTTTAAAGAAAGGGTTGTAAATGGTTATTTAAGTATGACTGTTGACGTTTGGAATTGGGTAAAGCTATATGTACCGAACTGTAGACCAAAAATCTATTTAGTAGGTAAAATCAAGAAGTGAAAATAGACTGACCATCATTATTAAAGAGAGTGGAAAAATGATGGAAAAACAGAAATTTAAATGCATTCATCATTACAATTAATCAATATTTAAATTTTAAGATACAGAAAATAATAACACGATCACAATAATTAATTAAATCCAACTATAAGAGGAAGAATGTCACATTTGGGTTATCATCTTACCTGAATCAGCAATCCTAAGTATTGAATGTGCCTGATCAGATTCTTTCATGCCATTTGAGAAAAGCTATAAGATGTATGAAGCTTATTAGAAAGCATGAACTTAATATAGAACAAATATATTTACGAAGTTTATAAGAATTGCCTTGAGAAAGAAAGGGCTTCTTACATCAAGAATTGTTGAATTGATATGAATTTTATTTACTTCTAAAAACTGGTGTACCTACGACAGTTGAGGAAGAGTTAATATTTTGTCGTGCATCACTTGCAAAATACCAAATTAGAGAAATAAAGGTACCAGAAGGAGCGCATGCTCGGCAACCATAGGTTGGAGGTCGCCATGTCCATCATCAATTTATTGTCGTTGTTGAGGTCTGGCTCCTTGACAGCGTTCAAGTAGAGGATCGGAGCGCACACGGCTTGTCCTCGCACGCCGCACAAGCACAACCTTCCTTGTAGCGGGCAACATGACGACATGAACTCATGCAGCAGCGATAATCATGATGACTATAGGTAACATCCAAATTTTATCAAATTAATCATGTATTTTTTGTGTATTCTGTACGCTTATTTCTCTCTTAAAATCTGACAAACAATCACACTTCTTGTTTCTATCCCTCTAAAAAACTGTCAAACACCCACACATCTGCTTTTCGAATAAAAGATTATGACCCATTAAATAGGAAAATTTGAACTTAATCTTACCAATCTACTTGTAACAACACAAAAGAATTCAGTCGACACCAAAAAGTCAGTTACACATCAAATGTTGGGGTGCATAGCCTGTTGGAGGCTCGAACATAAATAAGCTAGAACCTTGCCATGTTAATTATCAACACAAAATTGCGAGTCCCTTTGGCTCTTGGTACAACAGAATGCAAATTACTTATTGACAATCCACTATGTGAATTACCTATGATAATCTGAATCAACGAAATTACAAATATTGAGCGGATGTAGTGTGGCGTCATGAGTTCAAGAGAATGCCTGGAGTGTGGTCTTCTGAAGAAGAAATCGCTGCCTAGTTGAGAAACACCTAAAACCTGACGTGAAAATAAGTTGATCCACCTGAATGGATACAAACATTAATTTTGCATACGCAGTGATCGAACTTGGAATCAAGCACTGGCATATGCAAGCATTGAAAATGATTGCGAGAATCACAATACCTGGGACTCAATAGTTTCTTCAGAAAAGTACCCATCAAACCAAGATTTAATATACCATCAAGAATTCCTGCCATCATTTCCTCGGTATCAGGGATTCCTGCCAATGTCCTGTTATACCATCAAGATATTTAATAGAGTTATCTTGAGATTAGGCGATGTAGTTTGGAGCCGCTGCTCGCTGAAGGTTTATGATATTATCAGACATTCAGTTGTCTGAATCACATAACCTACTTTCAACCCTTTCTCAAAAGGCATAATCACGGCAACCACATGAACACGAGATAGAAGACGAGAGAAACTCACAATCAAGATGTAGGCCAGGTCGGCAAGGGTGTGTTGCGCATTGGTTGGTGGCGGCGTCAAAGTTGGCGCAAGACAGTTCGCGCCACCAATCCATGACGTGATGCATCAGACATCACTGAACGATCTCCGGGGATAAAGGAGCGATGGTAGCTTGTCTAGTTCGATAGCCCCCTGTTGTAGGTCTCCGGCCACCTTCGTTCCTTCGCAAATGTTGCCCGCAGGCCACCGACGACAACTGACCGTTGCTGATGAACTTGGCCTCCAATGCTTCCTCTAGCCGCCTCCTTTAGTTTGGCATATCTGCAGCGTAGAGACCAACATGATCGTTTAACCTTAAAAATAATTAAATAGCCCATGTAAAGTGCAATTGAGAAGAACGCATATGTGTACACAATTATTTTCACTGTATACATTGAAGTAGCGATGCATTGACTACAGTACCCTGATTAAAAAAGTAATGAGTAACAGCTCAAGTAAGAAATCAAGAAGATTGAACCTGATATTCAATAATGGCAGTGCACATGATGAACTTGTGCTACTTGCGCTCCATCATCAACCGAATTGAGCTATTATAAAAAAAGTCACAACCTCTGGCATCAGCAATGGCATATCATTCTCACCTTGACCAATTACCGGAACACAAACAAACCCAATCTGACATTAAATCTGTCTCTCTAGTCAATAGGGAGAAGCATCGTCACTCACCTCGCCATCGTCTGCAGTATTTGAGGTCCTCTACGCATCTCACAACTCGTCCACCGACGCCGCCCGTGCACGCTCACGTCCCCATGTTGACCACCATTGTTGAGCCTGTGGGGATTAGGGGTGGGGGCGGAATAGGGGTGGAGGAGGGAGATGGGGTGGGAAAGATGGAGAAGAGGGGAGGATGAAGCACCGGCGGGCATGTCATCCACCACGGTTGGGTCTGGGGGAGTAGAGGTGCGGGGAGAAGATGGAGAAGAGGTGCAGACGGAGCACCGGCGGGCAGGCCCGAGGGACGGCTGCTCCAACCGTAGCTCGTCCGTGTGTGGCTCAAAGAAGGAGATGGGGGCGAGGATAGTAAACAGCGAATCGTTTTTCTCGACTTATACGTCAATACAAATGTCCGTGCGTTGCAACGGGAAAATAAGTATTGATGTACCATATTGTGAAATAAACAATGTAAATCATTGTTCCCTAATAATCTAAGGCATACACTTAAAAATATAGAGTACAAACCAATACTTTAAATTTTTGGTGCATATGAACATCATAAGCTGAAAGAAAAAGTTTGACCATTCAAAATTCATGTGCACTGATAAAACAATGAATTTTGCATTTACTCCTTTTTTTGTAGCAAAATTCACTACATGATATAGCAGTGGCAATATAAAGATACAGGGGTACAAGGGAGAGCATTGTCACCCATAAGTTCAAAGCGTGAACCTGTGTCTAATAAATCCCCACAAAAGAGCTCTCTCTATAGTATAAAAGATTCAGCCGCAAACTATCTCTGTACCCCACTGCATCATGCATGGCCCCAACCGTCCCTCACACATGCACAGCTCCAACTGCTCTGCCATCTGGTCGACTCCACTGCACCAATCAATCATCGTTCGTCGTCCTCTACATACCAATACATGAGATCCAAAACAATGGCTACCGCCCCAGCTCGAGCTTCGAGCTCCACCACCACGGGAGCATAAAAAACGAGCGAGCTCGACACCAGGCTAGCCACAGATGTTTCGATCGGCGTGCTTCCAATCGCGTCAAAGGATTATGGATATATTTTCTGGGCGACGGATCTGACGACTACGACTGACGTCCTGGACGATAACACTCCTCCTGTAAAAATCCATCTGATTGGTCATGTTGTATGTACAAGCCACTGATGGATTCCTTGCTCGGGACTCAAGAGCACGACGGCTCGCGATGCATCGCCGGCGCTGGCTCCGGTCGCAACTTCACTGGCCTTCAACCTCGCCGTGCACGTACAGAAGGACCATGTCGATGAGATGTGCCATGGCGGTGGCGGCGGCGTCGTCGTCTCCTACACGGTCGTTGCCCTCGCGTGTGGGCGCACACACGCAACTTCGCTGGCCTTCAACCTCACTGTGCATGTACAGAATGACCACGTCGATGAGATGTGCCATGGCGGCGACGGCGGCGTCGTTTCCTACACGGCCGTTGCCCTCGCGCACGCCCAACGTCCGGCTGCGGATTTGTCTCGCCTCATGAGTCATGAACAAGCTTGCAGGCTCTGTTTATATTAGCGGGAGTTCTGAGTCAACACGACTAATCGAGGATTTGGAAGTCTAGAAGGGTTTCTTCAGCCGAACGTTTTTGTATGAATTTAGTACCACCTTGAATAGCGAAAATAATACGATAAGGTGAACAGACGACGGTGAACCCGACGGAAGCAATAGCCGCTTTATTATTAAAAAAAAATATTAAAAAAATTAGGGAAAGATTCCAACCTGATACCGTACATGGGAGGAAACCGGATTGAAAAGGGTATCGTAGGTAGGAAGGAAACCGGATTGGAAGTGTCCTAGTCGAACGGTGTGGATCAATCACAGGTTCGCATCGTCCATCGTTCGAGTCTTTCGAACGAATTCTTTTTTGAGGCTTCGGAATGACCAGGAAAAAGGAAACAAATGGGCGAATCTCAGCCACTAATCTTTATAATTAACATAAAATCAACGAATATAAAAAGGTGACGTGGGGAAAACTATGAAAGTCTTCTCCAAGATTATTATATAATTTAATAATATAATATATATAATATATTATATTATATATTGTTATATTATTATTATATTATTATTGTATTATTATTATTATTATTATTATTATTATTAGGTAAAGATTACATCCAAGAGTCTAGTAAATACCTAAAAAATCTATCCAGTTTGCCAAAGTAAGTTTACACCATAAGCTCTTAGTAATCATTTTCTATACACTAGAACTAGAAGCCGCTAGATATTTCTCAGCATATACACCTTTGAGATCTCCACAAAATTGATTAAGTGTGTGTGTACACACACACGTTATGGTCATGCAAGTATCACAAATTAATCCATGAAGTCTTGTGATTTTGTAGTATACACACACGTTGATTAAGTGTGTGTATACACACACACACGCGCGTTATGGTCATGCAAGTATCACAAATTAATCCATGAAGTCCTGTGATTTTGTGGTATATTATCATCGTACACCCGATGGAGATTTTGTTTAAATATCTTTTTAAGGCACAATATATAAAAACTTAAAACCAATGTAGCTCTTATTATAAACATGGTTTAAATTATTCATGGTGCATGCCTGTGTTTGAACCATAGACATTATAATTATAACATAAATGTCACTATTATTAATATTTAGCAACATTGTAATTTTATTAATTTCCATAAACATTAATCAAAAATATATTATCTATGATTGTGATGTATAAAATGAGTTATCTAAAAATATAAAAGTTTAATATAAATATTTATTTTGTTTTGACTGTTCCTGGCCTAGTACGAACAGATTAGTAGGCTATTTGTAAAAAGTATGTTTTACCAAAACATTGTATTAAATTAAAGATCGTGTTGTCCATGCTCCATGACGTTCGTACGTACCAATGTACAGAACGGCTTCTGCCGCCACACGGAGCCCCTTTGTACACTCGCATGCTACGCCGGCCCCTGGGAGATTTTATTTATCTTAAGTGTGAATAATTTCAGTTCATCGAGTTTCCCTCTGGCCTGTCACTGCAGTGCGCAGGAGAAACATCGCCACAAAAGAGCGAGTTGAGTGGATTGTCTTGGCCAATATCCCTAACATCGACCGCGAAATGCTAGCGGGGATCAAGGGTTAGTTTGGATCGCGTCCTCACCGCGTGATGCCTGGCCTGGAGACTGCTTGTAACCTGCCTGGCATTTGTTTGGTTGGAGTCCACAAAAGTCTGGACCAAGCCTTGCCTGGATCGCCCAGGCATATGTTTAGCCTGGCAGGCGTCCCGTTTCTGTCGCCTGGAAGTTGCCGGGAGCTGCCTGGCGCTTGATTAGCGATTTACAAATTGGGAACGTGGGCTGATGCTTCTGTTATAGACATATTGTAAGGCTTGACAACTTTCCAGGCCGGGCCACGATCCAAACAACTGCTAGTTTAGGCTGCCTGACCAGGCCACATATATCCAAAATTCCAGGCGGAATCCAGGCAACACCTATGCCCAGGCATGCAGCCCAGGACAACATCCAAACTAGCCCCAAGATTCACTTCTCGGCGGACCTCCACTCTACAGTAAAATCCCCATGTCACTGATTGATTCGTCGATGCATTGGAGCCAATGTGGGCCACATGCTACTACTTCACACCCCCGGTCCCCTGGAAGACGTTGAGACAGAGATGGACTTATATGTATTATAAATTATTTTTATTAAATATGTTATCATGCTGAAATAGTTTGGCATGCATGTTTAATGATTTTATAGGAACACTTAATAAAATGACAACATGAAAATTGAAGTACAGATCATCTAATTTAACTTGGGACAAATCCAAGTTGAAGTTTTGTTTTAAAAACACTTTAAACTTGAAGTGCAAGTTTGAATTAAAAATGCTTAAGAATTCAACACTTGGTTGTTTTCTAAGTTCAGAAGACAACATTCTTAAGCCATGTTCAGAGCTTAGTTTAAAAGGATGTTCCATATAAACTTTCAATTTTTTAAAAATAAAGTTGTAGTATAAACTCCAACAATTCATTTGGCATAGGTCTTGTTCTGTTTAACTCAAGTTTTGATTGTTTTCCAATCTCCCAAAGAAGGGAAAAAGATCTATCTTCACCAACACTAGTGAAAGATCCAAGTCCTAGAAACCAGTTTGCGTACATATGTTGACACTAGAGTTTCTTTCGATTTTACATGCAAACATTCCAAAGTGCCAAATTAAGAAGTTATATTTGATAGGATGAAAGTTGCATGAATGAGGCCCTTGTACAATGTTAGGCATGTTTTCAACTTCAAACACCAGGCCAAATGTTGCAAAGTTGCATTGAATCAAACGCCGAACCCTCAGCCTGAAACCATGTGTTTTGTAACTTTGTGGAGTTTGATCCCTCTCCAATCGTTAATCTAATCACCCAATCAATAATACATATATTCTATATCTCTAATCTCTAACTAATAATGAAGCACGGGTCGTTTTTGTTCGTAAGTCACGCCTTTTTGCAAAAAAAAACATGTAGTTCGTTGAAATCAACCCACAGTCCATTTGTAAGTGGGATGAATCTTTTTTTTTACATTTTACATAAACCCCCCTGACTTTTATACTATTCAACCCGCACTCCAACTCTAAGTGACGACGAATCATTTTCTGAAGTTTTACATAAAACCCCCTAATATTTGGCTTAATCAACCCGCGGTCTAACAGGAATAAATATTTTTCAAAATAATCATATCTTTTGAACCCTAACTCCAATTTCAACATGTTATATACAAAATTTGAGTAGAAAAATATGTAAAATATGAACATGATGTTATTTTTATCTATTAACTATTTAAAAAATGTTATTTTGGTTGCAACCTACGTACATGTCCCATGATTGAAGACCCTACGTACTTCTTCTTTTGACGAAATTCACACGTGTACTTAGCAACGGACTACACAATTCTCTTTTATAGTGAATACAAAAATATTTTTTATAGCATATACATTCACTTATAAAATTCATGAACATCGGAAGTACATGAAGATATATTTTGAAAATATCCAAAAAATTCTTGTGATCGTCATGAACATTAATATTGGAACCGATTCATAAGATCTTAATTTGTGTTTTATCCGCTGCATGTGAAGGTGCCACATTTATACTTTCTGAAATAGACTGAATTTATAGACATGGCCTCCTTAGTGTTGAGTGGCACCGACTGGTTGCTATATGGGTTTGGTCATAGGTGCACACTATCAATATTACAAGTCATGACCAAAATTGAATCGAAATAAGAACAGTGACTCGGATAAAAAATATTTACTCTCCCGTTGCAACACACAGTCATGTTTGCTAGTAATAATAAAGTGGCTATTGCTTCTTGCGGTACGTCATGTAAATTGCCCTCAAAATTGTAAAATATTATCCACCAATGCTACCTATAAGTGATAATAAACGTTTCACACACAAGAATCCCCCGACTGGGCTGGCCCATGCAGTACGGACCTCTTATACTGCGCTAAGCGCGCTAGGAGAACATGCATCACGCCTATTTGGGCCGGCCCTTGTTCGGCCGGCGTGTTTTTAAATTTCATTTTTTTTATTTTTTTTATTTTATTTTTTACTTTAAATAATTTGGGACTTAAAATAAGTTCCAAAAACTAAAAATAAAAGAAAATTTCGAAATAAATTGTTTAATAAATTACTGTATTACATATTTGTGGATACAAAAAAAGGTCTCAATTTTATAAAAAATATTTGCTTATTCAAAAAATGTTCAAACTTTTGGATAGGAAATCATAAAATATTCATGATTTTTTTAAAAGTTTGTGCATTAACTTTTTTATTGAAATTGAATAAAATTTCGCCAATTCAAAAAATCTTCATTAATGGAAAATATCCCAAAAAATAAAAAATGTTCGTGACTTACAAAATATTTTCTTCATTCATAAAATGTTTGCTGATTCAAAAATGATCATGTATTTCAACAATTATCATTAAATAAAAAAAGTTCATGAATTTTAATAATTATTCCACCAATTTCCAGAACAGTTTTCGTCCAATCTAGAAATGTTCGCCGATTTAAAAAAAATGTGTAAAAAATATTCATGATTTTATAAAAAATGTTTCCAAATAGTAGAAAATGATTATGAATTCACAAAGAGTTCTTGATTTTTGAAAATTTGTAAAGGTGTATCTCGGTGGATTTTAAAAATGTGCACAAAAAGTTCATGAATTTGAAAAATGTCCACGATATCAAATATTTTCATAAGTTTAAAAAATGTTTATGATTTCACGAAATTAAGAGTAATAGTGTATCTCGGTGAATTTGAAAATAATCACAAAAAGTTTATGAATTTGAAAAATGTTCACGATTTCAAATTTGTTCATGAGTTTAAAAAATGTTTATGATTTCACGAAATTAAGAGTAATATTGTATCTTGGTGATGCAGTACAATGTGATCATGAACATTGGACATTATGATTTCTTTTCTCCGTTGCAACGCACAAGTCTTTTTGGTAGTCTATACATAAAAATAAAGGGGTTATTGCTTCTTGCTCATGACATTGGCCGCAAAGTTATAAAATATTAGCCACTAATACCATCTATAGCTGATAAAAAACGTTTCACACAGAACAATCACCCGCCTAGATCAGCCCATGCCGTAGGGACCACCTATTTCGTGACGGCCCGTGTCCGCGGGGGGGTGGCTGTTTTCAAATTTCGTTTTTATATTTTATTTTTATTTTCGTTTTTACTTTAAATAATTTCAGACTTTAAAAAGTTCCATAAGTAAAAAATAAATGAAAATTTTGAAATAAAATGTTTAATAAATTATAAAATATTTGTGGATTAAAAAAATCGTGATTTTATAATAAATGTTTGCTTATTCAAAAAATTGAAACAAATTTTCGGAAATAATAAAGTGTTCATGATTTTTTGAAATGTTTGTTTATTAAAAAGTATTAATGAAATTAAACAAAATTTCGTCAATTAAGAAAATGTTCATGAATGGAAAAATATTACAAATTAATTTATTCATTCATAAAATGATCGTTGATTAAAAAATGATCATGCATTTCAAAAAATGTTTTTTAAATCAAAAAAACGTTCATGAATTTCAAAAATTGTTCCACCAATTTTCAGAACAATGTTCGTCCATTCTAGAAATGTTCGCCGATTCTAAACAAATGTTAAAAAAATGTTCACAATTAAAAAAAATGTTTGCAAATAGAAAAAACGTTCATGAATTCGAAAAACAATCTTGATTTTAGAAAATATTCGAAAATTTGTAAAGGTGTTCATGAATTTGAAAAATGTTCACGAGTTTAAAAAATATATGATTTCGTGAAATGAAGATTAATAGTGTATCTCGGTGATGCAGTAAAATGTTATCATGGCCATTAGAAATTATGATTTCTTTTCCTACGTTACAACGCCCAAGCCATTTTGCTAGTTTGAAACCAAAAGTCGGTCACCTCATAGGGCCAAGGGTGCTCCTCGCGGAACCACTTGATTGAGAGGTCCTTTGTCTTCGGATGGACCCGTGACAGCTTGAGGATCCAGAGCTGCAGATCCAGGAGCGACATGGGCCGCGGCCGCCACGGCAGCTCGCCGGTGACACGCGCGCATGCGCCTCGCATATCCGGCGTGTTTGGTTCAAGTCCTGGGATCCATGCCTGGTAAAAAGTACCGCCTGGTGTTGGCCTGGGAAAGAGAAAAAAAACTGCCTGGCCAGGCACGTATGTGGATGTGGTGTTTGGTTGGAACCCTCGCCTGGGACAAACAGTTTAAGACTAAAAAAATAGGTTGGCAGTCTGATTTGACAGGAGATACATCATGCATGTACTAAAGTAGCTGAAAATCGCATATGCCTGGAAGCCAGACGTCAGTTTCCATCGGCCTGGACCAGGCTAAGCAAGATGCCTGGGAACTAGACAAGCCAATCAAGATGCCTGTGACCTCCAGGCCAGGGACGTCTCCGAGATTCTAGGTTGCGAACCAAACAAGGACCAGGCACGTTTCAGGCATGTCTCAGGCCAGGCCAATGTGCCTCAGGAGTCAGGACTCCAACCAAACACGCTCATCGTCTCCGCTCACGGCGTGGATCTCCTTTGCTAGCCTGTAGTACACGTGAACCTGAAGTGTTTCTTGACCCTGCATCCACCAGACAGTGAGACAGACTGCAATCGAACCAGTTCAGACCAAGAACCGAGCAAGCAAGAATAGGGGGATGGCAGCTATACGAACCTTCGGCTTTCGTGCAGCCGCAGTCGCAGCCGCCCTCGGGGCCTTTCGCTTTCTGGCGCCGCGCTGTCCCTGCGAGCTTGAAAACAAAGGAATATTCAGTTAGCAGTGGGGGTTGGCGGATGGAGTGGTACAGGAAGGGGAAGGCGGTGAGGAGAAACGTACCGGAGGTTTGGGGCCAACGGAGCAGGACAGGACCTCCATGGAAGCTGGCTGCTTGGATAGTGAGGAATGGGCAATGGGGAATGGGCATGGGTTTCCCTCCATTTTCTGCCGGCGGAACAGGAGGAGATCAGTAGCAGCCTCCTCTGTTGCCTTTTTTTTTTTTTTTTTTTTTTTGACAAAGCAGCATCTGTTGTTGGCTGTTGCCTGTCGGGCTGCGGATGGACTCTGCATTTTGGGCCTCCACGAGATGAAACCCAACTCACCTGCAAATGGGCTGCACATGAACACATATATGTTTTTTCAGTCAGATGCTGTCTTTCTTGCCTATATATACAACTTCCCAGGATAAGAAAAAATAAAGGAACTTTCCCACTGCAAGCAAACTACTCAACAAAAAGATAGTGGAAATGGATTCAATGGAAATTCGAACAACACCAGGAAGGAGATCTCATTTTATTTGGCAGAATTACTACATTTTGTTACATTTTATCCACTATCATTTGTCCGCGAAACATCACTAGCTTAACATACTCGGTACAGGCCCAGAGTACACAATACTATTCCAGGACAGTACCGCAGTAACAGCAAAGCCAACAGGTTTCTAAGACCTGCTGCTGCCTATGAGAATAGAGGAGATTTTTTGTCGCCCATTGCATAAGAGATTATATTCCTTTTCAGCGGTGATATATACTGGGCCCCATGGAAAGCAGCCGCTCTTAGCACATTGAGGGGTCCGAAATCAACGGAGTACATCTTCTGGAAACCATCTAGAACTGCCGCCATCGCAACATTGGCAGCCTTGCGGTCATTCTCATACCGATTCAGCAAAGATAGCTGACAAATGGGAAAAGGTTTGATTAGTTTGCTGCCAATGATAAACATGGTGTTGTTTAACTACAATATGCAAGACGGTGATAAACAATGCATCCAAATTAAGAAATCAGGAGTCACGTAAGGAAGATTAAGCTTGCTGAATGACCAACTTATCTTTTGCTTGCACTTAACCAGTTGCTAAATATGATCTAAGAGTTACTCATAGAAGCTAGGATACAGTAGTATCTGCATAAAACTAACCAAAACACAGCAATAATAGGCAATTAGTTGATTCAAGAAACAACATTAGGTACTTACATCCCCGATATCTGCACCAACAGAAACTCCCTTAGAAATAACTTTTGCCAAGGCAGCTGCATCTCCAAATCCCAAATTTACACCTTGACCGGCCAAAGGGTGAACTGTATGAGCAGCATCACCAACTAGTGCTAGCCCTTTCGAAACATAATCATGGGAATGCATCAGTGACAACGGAAATGCCATTCTGTCAGAGATCAACCCAATTGCTCTTGGTGGTACTTCAAAGCATTCTTTTGTAGACGCTGCAGTATCTCCAATGCCAGAAAATAACTTTTCCATGTAATGGTCAAGACTACTAGAGCTGGGATGCGGTCCATAACCAAAATCCAATGCACGGTTCACTGACATCACAAAATCTTCAGAGCTCATTGACTTATGGCGCGATGCGTCCTCTGGGCTCATTGTCCACACTATATTGCTGAAGTTGTCACCTATTGGAAGTAGGGCAATTGGACCAGAAGGGAGAAACCTCTGCCATGCACAGTCATTCGCTGCCGTATGCTCTACTGTGCATATAATCGCGCTCTGAGGATAGCTCCACCCAGTTGTTTTTATGCCAGCAGCCTGCCTTACATTGGATTTGGAACCATCAGCTCCTACCTGCAACCATCAGTTTAAATAAGTGTTTGAAGGCAATAAAGAGATACAAAAGTTTGACTGAATGGAGAATTGTATATAGGAAATTACCACCAACTTTGAATATAAAGTCTGTCCATCACTTAGGTCAAGTTTAACCAAACTACTACGTTGTAGTTCCTCTGACGTATGCCCAATGGAATCTGCTTCAGTTGATGGTGGCTTCACTTCTGCTGCTCTTATGTGCCTGCTCTTTGATGGGAAAGCAAGAGACACCAATCGGGTAGGGTAGATCATCTTTTCAAGGTCTTCCTTTTGCTCCTGATAAGGGAAACATCCTAGGTATGAATTTAAGGTGACTATTTCGATGGACAAGAAGTCAGATTAACAATATAAGCACATCATCTAGATGGAATCCACCCAACCATCAATTTCTATGATGTTCTGTTCTTCGAGATCTATGATATTTCAGATCATCTTATTAGGCGTCTTATATGTATGACTTACATTACACCAAAAAGGTAAACTGCGCTTCATGACCAACAGTTCTAACAAAAGTGTCTTGTCACTAAATACGTAGTCTACAACTAATAAAATCTAATGCATGGGAATCAGCTACCATAAAAGCAAGCACATCCCTTTTTTATGACAAAAGCCTCTTGTATAAGATTTACTTTGCTCTCTTGAATGCGTAGGCCGCTACACCGTACTGTATTCAGCAAGTTTATAAACTAGGAAACAACTGTTATGACCGGCGTGCACTACAGCCGGAGGAGACCCAATGGCGCGTCCAGTTAGGGGCCTGGCCCAACTTATCTTTATTTTCAGCACATATAGGATTATATAAACACTTGTAAGGACTCGTTTTAGACTCAAGCAATAAGATATATCTATTGCCCGGCTCCCTCAGGAGCCGGAACCCTAAACCCTAGCCGCCGCCGCGCCATCCTCTCCTTCCTCAACGCGCGATCACGGCGCCCCAGTGCCGCCGCTCGCGTCCATCGCCCCGGCAACCTTCCTTCCACCCCTACAACCTGCGGGCTAGACCCAGTAGGACCCTAGCTCCTACCAATCTGGTATCAGCAGTCTCGGGATCGATCATGTCCGCCCCGCTGCCCACCGCCACCCTTCCGCCGCCGATCACCACCGCGGCCAGCGCGCCGTCCCTGTCCGGGCCGGTCTCTTCCGCTGCCTGGACGCCACTCGCCCCCCCCCCCCCCCCCCGTCCTCACCCCGGAGGAAATGTCGGCGGTCCTCCGTGATCTCACACAGGCGGTCCAGGGCATCCGCGCCTTCCTCGCGGGGCCGTATGGGCCGCCACCGTCATGGGGCCGCCGCACCTTCCGTGGCAGCCGCCGCCCCCGGCGACATCTGTCGCCCCCGCCGGGCCGCTGCCGCAGCTGCAGCAGCTGCCGCCACCGGCACCGGCGACCTCGGGGCCGGGACTCCCGACGACGGCGCCTGGGGTGCCCATCCACCAGGTCCGGTTTCCTCCGTCGCCGTCCCCGCTGCCGGCCTGGCTTTCCGGGTCCCTCGAGCCGGTCTACACGACGGCCTCGGGCCAACCGTACGTGCCGCCACCGCCTACGTCCCACTCGGCCCTGCAGTACGGGGGGCACTCGAGCTCCCCCGGACACTACGACAACGTCGACGGGCCCCTGTTCCAGGGCGGCACCCTGATGCCCGCCTACCCCGGACAGCCATCCCCACTGCTCCACGCTGACGAGGCGTCCCCAACCATAGTCCACACCCAGCCACCGCCGAGGTTCTCCAAGTTGGAGTTCGCCACCTACGACGGCACCGTGGACCCCCTGAATTGGCTCAACCACTGCGACCAGTTTTTCAGGGGGCAACGCACGCTCGCGTCCGACCGCACCTGGATCGCCTCATATCACATTCGGGGGGCCGCGCAGACATGGTACTACGCCCTCGAACAGGACGAGGGCGGCATGCCCCCCTGGGAGCGCTTCCGCGAGCTCTGCCTCTTGCGTTTCGGACCGCCGATACGTGGGAGTCGGCTGGCGGAGCTTGGGCGCCTTCCGTTCATCTCCACGGTGCAAGACTTCGCCGACCGCTTCCAGGCCCTGGCTTGCCACGCTCCCGGCGTCAC
Organism: Elymus sibiricus; assembly: GCA_039707655.1. Taxonomy (NCBI): domain Eukaryota; kingdom Viridiplantae; phylum Streptophyta; class Magnoliopsida; order Poales; family Poaceae; genus Elymus; species Elymus sibiricus. The sequence goes on from CM077671.1 coordinate 487,932,423, forward strand.
GGCTCGCCAGCGGGCCGAGCTCTTCGTTGGCAGTCTGCCGGACCACATCCGCGTGGACGTGGAGATGCGTGGGCCACAGGACCTCCAGACGGCCATGTACTATGCCCGCGCCTTCGAGCGTCGCGCGATGGCCATGTAGCAGGCTCCCCGGCCAACACCACCAGCGCCGGGGCGCCCTGCCCAGGCTCCCGCGACGCCCCCCGCACCGGCCGCGACGCGGCCCTTCCGTCGGCTCACCCCGGCCGAGCAGCTCGAACGCCGCCGTCAAGGGCTGTGCTTCAACTGCGACGAGCCCTACGTCCCGGGACACGTTTGCCCGCGCCTCTTCTACTTGGAGACTGCCGACTACGTCGAGGAAGACGCCGCCGACGCCGGGCCCGGCGATCCGCCCGCCCCGTTTGGCGCCGCGGTTCCCCCGGGGCCCGACCAGGCGAACGCCCTCGTGGTCTCCCTCCATGCCCTCGCGGGCATGCGGACGGAGAAGACTATGCTCCTGCCGGTGACGATCAACGGGGAACGGTTCCTCACCCTGCTAGACACGGGCTCCACCCACAACTTCATGCCCGGGGCCACCATGCGCCGCCTGGAGCTGCAACCAACTGGCGGGGAGCAACTCCGAGTTACCGTGGCCAACGGTGACCGTCTACACTACCAGGGTATTGCTCGGCACGTCCCCCTCATCATCGACGACAAGCAATTCACCATCACCTGTGTCGGTATTGACTTGGGCTGCTTCGACTTCATCCTCGGCGTCGACTTTTTGCGGACCCTGGGTCCCATCCTCTGGGATTTCGACGCCATGACGATGATCTTCTGGCACTAGGGCCGCCGCGTCCGATGGGAGGGCGTAGGCAGCGCCACCTTAGCGCCGCCCCGACCCCAGCTGACAGCGGCCGCTGTCGACGCCGAGCATCCCCTGTTGGCCAGCCTGTTGCAGCAGCACAGCAACCTCTTCAACGAGCCACAGGGCCTCCCGCCAGTCCGGCCCTACGACCACCGCATCCACCTGTTGCCGGACACCGCCATGGATGCCGACAAGGTCGCGGCGGTCGCGGCGTGGCCAACGCCACACTCGCCGCGGGCTCTCCGTGGATTCCTGGGCCTCGCGGGCTATTACCGGAAGTTCATCCGGGAGTTCGGCCTCATCGCGGCACCGCCCACGCGCTTGTTGCACCGCGACGCCTTCTCCTGGGATACTGAGGCGACCGAGGCTTTCCAAACCCTCAAGCAGGCTCTCACTACGGGGCCGGTCCTCCAGATGCCGGATTTCGACAAGCTGTTCATGGTGGACTGCGACACCTCGGGCGTGGGGTTTGGCGTCGTCCTTCATCAGGGCGACGGACCGCTCGCGTTCTTCAGCAGGCCCTTCGCCGCACGCCATCACAAGCTCGCGGCTTATGAGCGGGAGCTCATTGGCTTGGTGCAGGCCGTGCGCCACTGGCGGCCGTATCTGCGGGGGCGGCCGTTCCGTATTTGCAAGGATCATTACAGCCTCAAGTTCCTGTTGGACCAGCGCATCTCCACCGTGCCACAGCATCAGTGGATCATCAAGCTTTTTGGCTTCGACTTCACCGTCGAGTACCGCCCGGGTCACCTCAACACCGTGGCGGACGCGCTGTCTCGCCGCGATGCCGACCTCGATACGGGCGACGTCGACACCGAGGGGGCGGTCCTCTGCACCCGCTCGGGAACCTCCTTCGCCTTCATCGATGACATCGTCAGCGACCGTGACCCGGTGTTCACTGGCCACGTCTGCCGCGATCTTTTTCGGATGGCGAGCCTGAAACTGCGCCTGAGTACGGCATTCCACCCTCAGACGGACGGCCAATCCGAGGTGGTAAACAAGGTGATTGCTATGTACTTACGCTGTGTTATAGGTGATCGTCCCCGTGCTTGGGTGGACTGGCTCGCGTGGGCGGAGTACTGCTATAACACCTCCTATCACTCCGCCCTGCGTGCCACCCCATTCGAGGTGGTCTACGGCCACCCTCCACCGCCCATCCTGCCGTTTCAACCCGGGACGGCCCGAACGGAGGAGGCAGGCGATCTTCTACGCAGCAGGGATGAGATCCTTGCTGAGGTGCGCCAGCGTCTTCTACAGGCCCAGCAGCTGTCCAAGAAGTACTACGACGCCAACCACCGCGAGATGGAGTTGGCGGTGGGTGACTGGGTGTGGCTGCGTCTCCTTCATCGCACCATGCAGTCACTGGACCCGCGCGCCAAGCGCAGGCTGGGCCCTCGCTACGCCGGACCGTTTCCAGTCTTGGAACGCGTCGGCACGGTCGCCTACCGACTTCAGCTTCCACCTGGCGCCCGCATCCACGACGTATTCCATGTGGGCTTGTTGAAGCCCTTCCGCGGCGAACCGCCGGCAGCCGCACCGGCGCTCCCTCCGACCTCCGATGGACGTCTTCTTCCAGGTCCGGCGAAGGTGTTGAAGGCCCAGCAGAGCCGCGGTGTGTGGCGCCTGTTGATCCAGTGGCAGGGACTTCCGGAGGAGGACGCCACTTGGGAGCAGCTCGAGGAGTTCCGCCAGCATTTTTCCAGACTTCCAGCTCGAGGACGAGCTGTTTGCGCAGGCGGGGAGAGATGTTATGACCGGCGTGCACTACAGCCGGAGGAGGCCCAATGGCACGTCCAGTTAGGGGCCTGGCCCAACTTATCTTTATTTTCAGCACATATAGGATTATATAAACACTTGTAAGGACTCGTTTTAGACTCAAGCAATAAGATATATCTATTGCCCGGCTCCCTCAGGAGCCGGAACCCTAAACCCTAGCCGTCGCCGCGCCATCCTCTCCTTCCTCAACGCGCGATCACGGCGCCCCAGCGCCGCCGCTCGCGTCCATCGCCCCGGCAACCTTCCTTCCACCCCTACAACCTGCGGGCTAGACCCGGTAGGACCCTAGCTCCTACCAACAACCCATTAGTATGGAGTGAGGTAGTAATAGGCGAGTTCAAACATCAGGCTAAACATCTAGATGCAAATCAAAATCACCCAAAGTTCGTTGAAAAAGACAGACCTGTAAACGAAACAAAAGTGAGTTGCAAAGCACCTTGTTCTCCACCACACATCTAAACAATGTAAAAACAAAGCAAAAGGTTATCATATATCAATGGAGCAGTAAAAATGGTATCAGATAATTACAGCAGTTCCCATTCAAACATACCCAAGATATTCTTTGCCCACATCTCTTGCGCTGTACCTCGTGTATCCTAGTCCAGTGTAATCCCACACCTGCCAGCAAAAATGTGTTGCAATCAATGCTTACGCTGAACACCCACTATCTAAAGCAAGAAACTGATGCTCTTGCTGTGTGCAAGCGCAGAAAATAAGATGGAATTCCACTTGTTGTGTGTAAATGCAACAAATAAGAAGAAAATGTTGCTCTCATTGTTTGCAATTGTAACAAATAAGAAACGACAAGACCAAAGGTAAAGGACTACACAATAATGTCCTAACAAGCATAAAATAAACCATTCAATATGTACCATTCAAGCATAGTTAAACTTTAACTGATCTATTCTATCCAAAATTCAAATGAAATGGGCTAAGGTAAAACAGAGGCATGATAAGGTATCATCATCTTTTATGTTCTATTCTGAAGTTCTGAACCGAGTGAATACTTTGAAAGTGTCAAGTATGTGTTTCATGTTTCATTTCTATTTCGATTGATTCAAATAGTTTATTCAACTTTACTCACTAAGATATGCGCATGAATTACGAAATCGTCGACAACTTTTTCAGAGTCATCAAGCACAATCAGGTGAACAGAAAAAGGAAATCACCATACATATGAAAGAAATTGCATGTCATTAGTAGCTAACAGAAAAAGGTAATCGCCATACATATGAAAGAAATTACAGAAAAAGGTCATCACCTGCATTTTACCAAAGAATGCATGTCTTTGCTGTAGAATATGCTCCCATGCACCAATATCTGACACATAATGAAAAATATGTCATGCATACAATGTTATCATTAGTAGCTAACTGCGTGGTGTCAATAGGAGCAACTAGCTAAGTTGATCTACCAACATCTTAGGGAAGCAGGCTGCTCATCCTTAATTCTGTATTTTTCACTCCCCAGTACGCAAAGTGGTGCAATAATTTTAATCAAACTTGTGAAAAGACACAATTAGCGGCAACAGAAAAAGACTAATGGGCATACATTACATAGACCAACAGAGTTGGTAGTACACTCCCTGGCAGTTCCAGGTTATCGCTATACTACACTCGACAAGAAATGCAGCTCAGCTGAATATTGCGTGATGACAAGTCCTAGGCACATATCAGTTAGCTAGAATTGCAGAGCAGAAAAAGGTTATGACAGAAGCACTTTAAGGTTATAGGAACAATCTACTGTAAGCATGTCCATTTAAATAACTATCAAAACCAACAAAAGGGGTCGACCTTTCTGAATTATCAGCAAAACATACTAAGCACCTACAATTCCAGATATGATACACTGCAAACACATCCAAAGTTCTGACTTGAAACAAGCAATGTCGTATCCATTTTATATTTACAATCTTACCTCTGAAGAAAGAAATGGTTGCAGGAGTAACAGTGCTAACCCTTGAATCAGGTACACCATCTTTCTTCAGATAATTCCTTGACTTCAATGCAGGATTGCTATCGATGATGGCAACTCGCAGATGTTTAGTCAATGGCATATTGGCTGCATGTAGGATAAACAAGCATATGAGGAACTCAAGATTATATACAGAAGTTGGTACATCCAATCTGAAACAATCTTATGATTGTCAATTTCATACACAAGGTGTTTTAGTACAGCCACCAAACTCCCCTGTGCTATCAATGGCATTAACAATACTTCACATTGAACTACTAAAATTGCAGGGAGAAACCCTGAGAACTTAATTCCAATGGTGTCAAGTTTCTTTCTATAACTAATGCTGCAGCCTACGAGTGCAAGGATCGATTCTCAGCCAAAGAGTAACATGAAGCTGAGCTCATGAAAAATCAAAACGGAGGAACAGAAGTGCACGAAGGCAGCAATACCTACACAGTGCACAAGCAACAGCCAAGCCCACCATGCCTCCACCTACGATAGCAACGTCAAACTCGTCATCTCCAGCTTTCACACCACCAACATTCTCCGTTCGATCCTACATGTCAACAGACAGAATCACCAGTGGTTACGCGTATTAGGAGCGAAGCCTCAATCAATCTCACAATTCACAGCACCCAGAACGAGCCATTTCTCTGAACTCTACTGGGCCATGCCACATGCGATTCCCGGGGAGAAGAAGGTACCTGCGGGTCGGTCGCCCCCGCTGGCGCTCCGGAGAAGGCCCTCGTGATCGGCCGGGTCTGGTTCTCCCCACCAAAGCATCTGTGGTTTGGGGTGAAGAGAAGAGGTGACAAATGGATGAGACAAGTGAGAACAAATTGCGGAGCGAGAGGAGGAGTTGAGGGGGTTGGCGGAGAGAGGACCTGGTTCGGCGTAGCATGGCATGGACAGCTGCCGCAGAGGGGCGCGCTGGTGTCGGCATCATCAATGACGAGGGAGAGGGCAGGTCCTGCGAGCGGCAATGATTATCATAACAAGCATTTTCACAAAACACTGTCCATGCAAACTACCATTACAAGTAAACATGTTACACTTTAGATCTTATGAACACTTAGCCATGATTGCCACCCATACAATTACAACAGATGGGCTAAATCAAAGAATATTATGAACTACCAGCAATCATTTTACTCAGAGCAGCCACCCATAAGCTTTATTAGCCTCACACAGAAAAGATACAACCACAATTAAGCAACTGTGAATAAAAATTAAATTCTGAATCTGCGAATGATACAAGATAAATCTTCTTCTAAAGATGCATAAATGTCCCCATACAAACCAGCAGGTTGAAAAAATTTACGGAAGAGGGGGGGGGGGGGGGGGGGGGGGGGGGAGGTGGATGGAGAGTGTAGGGAGAAGAAAGGCCAGGGCCGGCGCACGTCCGGCCGGCGGCGCCGGATGACCTGCTGGATGCGGGCTGGCTACAAGGAGGGGGGAGGGGTGGATGGCAGGCCAAGATCCAGGTGCCGGCCGCCGTAGGGCCCGCTGGAAGAGGGAGGGAGGAGAGATGGAAGAGGGAGGAGAGGGTAGGTACCTTCAGGTGGAAAGGGGCGGCGACGCTGGCCGGAGGGCCGGCTGCAGTGTCGGCGTTGCGGCGGCGCTGCTCTTCCTCGCCTCTGTCTCTTTTTTTTTTTTGATACTCTCGCCTCTGTCTCTCGTGCAACTCTAGCCAGATGTGCCAACCCGCGTGTCGCGCCCCAGGCCCAGACATGGCCCCTATAAATGGGTCGGCCCGGCGGCACATTCGGCCCGACGACCCGTGTAGCACAGGCACGGCCCATGGCGTGGAGTTTCAGGCATCCTTGTGGGAGACGGTGGATGTTGTCAACCAGTTTTAAAATGCTCATAAGGGCATGTACTACAATGGTGTTATCTTTTTTTTTTTTAGGGTCACAATGGTGTTATCTTAGGAGTGTCACATAGAATAAATGATGAGGCGGAGGAGAGGGAACTCAGAAAAAAAGCTTTGTCTTCTTTTATCTCTACCTAATCTTTACCTCTTTACCTAATAATAAAGCAAATTGGGTTTCTGGTCGTCCGTCATGGCATTTTTCAGAAAAGTCTCTCTATTTCAGAGAATTCAACCCGCAGTCCTGTTTTAAGTAAAAACGAATCGTTTTTTTGTATTTTACACAAAAGCCCCTGTGTTTTCTTGAAATCAAACCGCAGTCCGAATTTAAGTCACACCCGAACCGTTATTTTACATTTTTCGAAAACCCCCCTGATCTTTTACGTAATTCATCCGCGGATCATATTTAAGTCAAACAAATGTTTTTCTAAATCATCCATATCTTTTAAACCGTAACTCCGATTTGAACATGTTATATATGAAATTTGATTAGAAAAATATGTAGAATATGAATATGAGATTATTTTTACCTGTTAAGTATTTTTAAATATTATTTTGAAAGATATTTAAGTCAAACAAATGATTTTCTAAATTATCCGTATCTTTTAAACCGAAACTCTGATTTTAACATGTTATATATGAAATTTGATTAGAAAAATGTGTGAAATCTGAATATGATGTTAATTTTACCTGTTAAATATTTTTTAAATATTGTTTTGAAAGCAAACTTATAATTTATAGCGCACGATCCGTTTTTCTTTCGTACCGGCGGCGAGGGTGAGAAGGAGGATAAGCGGCAACACAAATATGATGCCTCGCTAAAATAAAGGAGATGGACCTGTTGTGGTCTTGAGTGATGGTTGTTGGGTTAAGAGCGTGTGTTATGTTTTCTCTCCCGTTGCAACGCACGGGCTTTTTTGCTAGTAATATTTAAGGAAGGATTGTTTCTCCATTTTTTTGGTCATCCAAACCTTTTAGTACGTCGTCCTGTTTTTTTTTCTTTTGTCGGTTGTTTGCGTGAAAAAGCCCGTAAAAATAAAGTGCGCTGCCAGGACTCAATCCCCGCTCGCTTAGATTAAGCCCACATGCACAAACCAGGCCAACTAGCCACAATGTTGATTGACAATGGAAAGAAATATTCTCTTTTATATTGGTTCTAAATGAATTTTGTAAAAAAACGTAGAAGCTAGACCTCGCTCTGCATCCCCATCCGCTAGCTCATCACTCCGCTGCCCACGCCGCCATCTCGCAATGGCGACCGCCGGCCCTGCACCCGCCCACTACTCACCGCTCGATCTGGCCGTTCACTGCTTCGCCACACCCGCCGCTCACCGCTCCGTCGCCGTCCGTCGCCGTCCGTCTCTCTGTCTCCTCCACCTCCATCCAACTCGCATAGTCCCAGTGCCATGTCCATGCGGGATAACGAAACCTGCTCGAGCACGCGTCCATGGGTTGTACGTGCCGCTGTGGTTTCCACCCTCCGTCACGCTGTCCAACGATAAACTCCAATCGATAGGAAACGTCACGGTGGTGGCCTCCCCCGGTGGATTCCTGGTAACGGCCTGATGGACATAGACATGGGGATGTCGCAATGAAGATCCCCCAGTTCAACTCGCTGCTCTGGGGTTACTGTGGTGGCAAGCCGGTGACCAACCTCAACACCCGGTTCTGCATCAGTGGTGGGTTACGCTCCAGTGCGAGGGGTGGTGGCGCTTCGATGAGGAGATAGGTGTGTGCCTTCGTCAGTTCCTTTGTGTACTTTCACTTTTCAATTACAAAATGCTATCAGTGAGTCCATGGTGAGTCATTATCAGCCAAATTAGGGGGAGTTCTACTGCTCTAGGCAGTAGATCAGGAAGCAACAAGCCCCCGTCTCGGATATTGCTGAACTAGCTAAAAGCTTTAGTTGTAACACTTGCTCTGAACTTTACTCCACAAGCATGTTTTCAGAAAATTGTAGTGGATGTTTCTCAACAGTTCCTATACTTATACATACACATATAGTGGGAAATGAATTGCCCTTAGATATAGTTGTGCTCTTCTGAACTACAACATACAGTGGGGCAATTAATTATAGTAGTTCAATACTACTTATATTTCATCATTGATTGCATCACTGTCCATTCAAATGACGGACTGAACTTGGCCAGGGACCATGAGATCTAGCATATCTACCCAGCCCATGATCTACTTGGTTGCAGGCTCGACGCACCAGGGATGTGCAGCACTATTGAAAACGATTCCTCTGCTCCCTAATGTCCATGTACGCATCGAACAGTCTTTATATGCAGGTCCAGTGAATTGCAGCGCCTCAAAAACTGCCAAACAATCGGTTTCCAAAATTAACCTGCCAGTGTTCCATTCATGTGGACGAGTGAGAGCACAAGAAACAGCCTCAACTTCTGCTTCCTTGGCGGTGTCCGAGCACTGTCGAAGTTCAGTTCCCAGCAAGAACAACATCTGTCCTATGGGCTGGAATGCCTATTCCTGTTGCAACGTACTTCCCATTTTCTATGGGTACGTAATTAATCCCTTACAATTTCAATCAATCATGTATTGTTGCGACTCTCATATATACGATGCCTTTGCAAGAAGAACTGTGAGTGTTCTATATTCTGAAATCTGTATTTTCAAATAGAGATTCAGAAACTAAAATGGTTCTCAAGTTCTATCTGGTGCTTGATGCATTTACCTTCTCACATACTGAGATAGTTTTCCTTCTCTCTTGTGGTGCCACAAGAATAATTGCGAGGTAGGGATGTTGATTCTAAGTTTCCAGTTCCAATAGTATTTAGAAAATAGTAAATTTTATTTTTATGCGAGAATTTTGTTCTTAAGTTTCTGGGAGTATTCAGAGTTAGTTTTCTCTTATTTTGTGTGGTTTGCAGGCGCTAAGCATCCTTGGGTGTTCTTTCGTAATACTTATGAGGAGCAAAATCTTAAGAAAATTGTATGCTGCTGGCAGCATGGACTAATGTTTCTGAATATCTCCGTGCATGTTTCCCTCGACTTTTCACCCATTGCAACGCACGGGCATGTTTGCTAGTTTAAGAGACGACAAGAGGTGATCTCTTAGCACAATATGTCTCATCATGTTTTTAGGAATAGCTAGTTATCGAAGATAAGGCTATAAGAGATGACCCATTGTAGGCAAATTTTTTTGTCATCTCTAAATTACATGCAAAATTTAAGATACGACTATCTTATCAACCATTGTACATGCCCTAAACAGCTCTTCCCCCTTTGACTTAGTTTTCACTCTCCTATGTTTCTAGTAGAAAAAGTCTGATCCTGATATTAAAAAAAAAAGTCTGATCCTACTTTACGGGTTCAACAGGTCTAGTATTCTTTTCTTTTTCGTCCGAGGGAACGTGGTACCCTTGATCTAGCTAAGACTTGAGATTCCATTATCCATGCCGACATGGCATGTATATAACTATGACGGGCCGAGCATGCATGCTCACAGCCGGCACGTGGCCTACGACCCATCTGGGCAGCTTTGCTCTTGTGCTTGTTTCTGCTCGGTCTGATCATAGGAGTTAATTACACATTGGTACCATAACTAGAAGCAACATGCGCGCTTTGCCGCGCCGATTAACCTGGGAGAGATATGAATTTGCACGTTGTTGTCATAAGATGCTTCTCAAAGAGCCGAGTATTTGACAAAAAACTACCACAATTCAACTATCAGTCCCACAGAACTATCACTTTCAAAATAGTGACCGAAAACTCCAGATTAGCGGCTAATTTGTGACAAAAAACTACCAAGTGGAGTTGACGACCCACTTAATGATTTAAAGTGCGTTTCCGACAGGGGTGGCCCACACGTCAGGTGGCCGTCAGCGCTAACTGCTAACGGCTCACACCTAACGGCCGTTAACCCGGGCTGTTGGTCGGACCAGGTCAACCTCTGCTGACCGGCCCCTCGCTCCACACGCTCTCACTCTCCCCCGAGCTCCCGTCCCCTGCCCTAGCCGCCGGCATCCATGGCTGCGGTGGATCCAAACTCCGGCGCCGAATCGCCCGCAGGCATCCCCCCCCCCCCCCGACGTGGTCGGCGGCCCTGTTGCAGACTTCTCCGAGGTTGATAACTGGCTAGGCAGCAGTAGCTTCCTGCTGCAATCCCAGCCATCGCAGACGTCGGTGAGGTCGCGTCTGGCTGCCGAACCGTCGACGAGAAGAAGTTCACCTTTAGGCCAGCGCAAGCTTGCTTGTCCAGCTGGCGGCTCGAGGTATGGCAGCTAATCTTCCTTGTGTTGATAATCACCATGATATTTAGGCTACTTGCAGAGTTAGTTTCAGATTTGCGGTAGGATTTGGTCATTTAATTAGAATCTTTTGAACCTATGCAGTGTTGATGACCCAAAGTGGGAATTTTGGTTCCATTTCTTAGGCAAAGATTTTGTGGTTAGAAGAATTTATCAGTCAGACATATCATTTTCGACCATGGTATCTCTTATTGGGAGTGAGGGTTGTGGAGCTGATGATTATATGTACTATGTTGCTGATGAGGAGAAAGGAGTAGAAGGTTTAGAGCATGTAGGCTCTGAAGATGATGTGCAGCAGATGTTGATCCACTTTGATAATGAAAAATTTGTTAACATAAGAGTTGTCAGAGCAGATGAGCCATGTAATGCAGATGAAAACAAAGATGCTTATTTTGCTGATCATTGCATTAACACACAGCAAAGTTGCACAAAGTTTGGGCAAGAAAGCAAAGACAGAAAGTATGAGCGTCAGAAAAGCAATCTTAAGATAGAAGCTGACCTTAACCATTTTGAAGGTGGCACAGATGTTTCTGAATTTCTCTCTGACAATGTGCAGTTAGATTCAGATGGCAACAATGTTGAATTACATACATGCTCCTCCTCTGAAGAAGAAGATGCAAATCAAGATACATCAGTACTACAGAAACTCAAAGTTGTGAGGAAACCTGGTCCAACCAGCAGATCCCACCACGAGGTTGAGAAAAAGAAAAAACTAGATTGGGTTCCTGAAGAAGATGAATTTTGTTTTCCTGGTGATGCAGGCATTAGTGATGAAGAAGATGAGCCTGAAGGAGCTTTGAAACTACCAAGTGGTATGAAGAGAAGAAGGCTGAAGAAGCTACATGACAGAGTATGGTTCAATGAGAAGCTTCCAGATCCATATGATCAATTTTGTAAGGGATTGTGCTTCACCAATGTATATGAGTTCAGAGATGCACTTAGGGATTTTCACATTACGACTTTGAGGAATTTTCAGTATCACAGAAATGCCCCAGATAGGATTATTGTTTGGTGCTCAGAGAGAGCCCATGGATGTGATTTTTATATCACTGCTTCTAAGATAGCTCATGAAAAAACTTTCTGCATCAAGAAGTGTGATATGTTGCACACTTGTGGAGCTAGTGCAGAGACAACAAAGGTTACTACAAAGTGGTTGTCCAAATTAGTACAAACAACATTGAGAGAAGACATTAGATCTCATGTGGATGCATTAATAAAGAAGACAAAGACTAAGTTTTCAGTTGATGTTTCAAGAAGTGTGGCATATAGGGCAAGGAGGAAGGCTGTTTCTGTGGTGCAAGGTGACCACAAGCAGCAGTACCTGAGGCTTAGGGATTATCTCCAAGCTGTTCTTGATACAAACCCTGGCAGCAGGTGTATTGTAACAACATTTGATGACCCAGAAAACCCCGCACCCACTCCTAGATTCAAGTACATGTTTTACTGTTTGGCATCTTCAAAGGAAGGCTTTCTTAATGGTTGCAGACCATTTATAGGTAAATTTTGCTGATTCAACAATTTTTTATTTGTTCTTTAGCTAATGTGTTGATTGAATCCAGGGCTTGATGGATGTTTCATCAAGTTAACCACTGGACAGCAAATTCTTGCTGCCACAGGAAGGGATGGCAACAACAACATCTACCCCATAGCTTTTGGTGTAGTTGACAAGGAAGATGGTGACAGTTGGACTTGGTTTTTAACTCAGTTAAGATGCTGCATTGGTTCTGGCAACAAATTTGGAACATACACAATAATATCTGACAGGCAAAAGGTTAGCAACTAAATATCTTGATCACTGTTGCTATAGTACTTGCTTGAATTATTTCAGTGTGTTCATGTGTGGTATTACTTATGTGAATGTACAGGGGTTACTTAAGGCAATAAATGAGGTATTTCCTGATTCACCTCAAAGATACTGTCTTAGGCACATATATGCCAATTTCCAATCAGCTGGATTTAGAGCCAAAGAACTAAAGAAGTGTGTTGACCAGGCTAGCTACTCTTACACTAGACATGGCCATGAATTAGGGATGGCAGAGCTTAAAGAACAGTGTGAGGATGCTTGGAAATGGTTTAAAAACATAGAACCCTCTGCTTGGGCTAGGTATGCTATGGATCATACTTGCAAAACTGATCTAGTGGTGAACAATCTTAGTGAGGTGTTCAACAAGATGATACTTGATGTTAGATCCAAACCAATAAGGGCAATGTTTGAAGGGATTAGGACCAAGCAGGTGATCAAGAGGCAGCAGACTAGGGAGAAGTTGTAGATTTGCAGGTGGACAATCACACCAAATTACTCAGAGATTTTAGAAGAGAACAAGAAGTATGCAAAGTACTGCCAGGCTGACAGAGCTGATGAAACAATTTGGCAGATAACAAGCAAGGAAAAACAATATTGTGTGGACATGGCAACTTGTACATGTGACTGCAAGAGGTGGAACATGTCAGGTGTACCTTGCAGTCATGCCATATCTGCATTAACAAAGCAGAAGCTGCATCCTGAGGACTGTGTTAGTGAATTCTTCAAGAAGCCACTGTACCTGGAGACATACAAAGCAATTATTTACCCTGTCCCAGGTCCAGACTGCTGGCCTGATACAAACAGTCCAGACATTGAGCCTCCTGTGTTCAAAGAAAAGGCTGGCAAGAAGCAGACAACCAGGAGTAAGGGAGAGTTTGAGGTTCCAGCTCCCAGAGATACAAGTAGGATGGGTACTATTACATGTGGTAACTGTGGATTGGAGGGACACAGGTTCACAAGTTGCAACAAAACTCTAAGGCCTAAGCTTCAGATGAGGAAAAACAAACATCAGGTAATTATCAAGCTTGAAAACAGCTCCTCACCTTTTTGCATGACTACACATTTAATAAATATATGTAATGTGTATTAAATGCAGGAAAACAGGGCAGTTTATGAAGATGCACCTGCTGCAACTGCAAGAACCACAGCAGTCCCTGCTGCAACAACCACTTCTGTCCCAGTTGGAAGAGGTAGAAGAGTACCATCTTCAAGGCCTACCTCATCTCAACCAGGTCCTTCCTCATCTACACCAGGCCCTTCCTCATCTGCACCAGCTAAAAGAGGTAGGCCTCCAGGCAGAGGAAGAACTCATGAATTCACTGCACCAAGAGCTGCAACAACTTCAGACATTCAAGTTGGGAGCAAGAGGAAGAGGAAGCCAAACTCAAAATTAGAGGGGTACTTCTATTGCAGTGGTAACTACTGAATCTGTTCTGCATTCTCTGAACCTGTATTGCTATTCCCGAACCTACTATGTACTATTTTGGATGTAATGGTCGACTATGGGCCTCACTTTGGGCTATGTTACTGGATCAACAACCCAAGCATGCCCTACTTTCTATAAAACAGAGACCTAGCCGGTCCTTCTCCCATTCCATAACCTAGCCGCCAGCAGATAACAACCCTAGCCTAGCCACAGACATGGATCCAAGCTTAGGGGAGGTTGTTGACGACCAGGAAGAGCATGCTAGGGCTGAAAGGAGGGCTGCAAGAGCCCAAAGGAGGGCCCAGGCACATGAGAAACGCCGGCGTCTGGCTGCCAGGATTATGGCAGCCCGCAACTCCAAAGACATCCAGTAGTTCAACGAGGCGTTTCATGAAGGAACCAACATCACCGATGATCTCATCATTTGGTGGGCTAGAGATAGGGCATCTTTCCATCACTATCAAGTCACCAGGATGAGGTGGAGTAGAATCCTTGATTCTGAGTGATGAACCATGTTTAATTTCTGTGAGATGCTTGTATGAAATTCCCTTGTTTGTCTCTGAATGAAGCATTTCTAAATGCGAGTCTGTATGAACTTTTATGGTTGTTTATGGACACCGCTTCAGCGCGCCCGTTGGTACATGTATGAACTTTTATGGTTGTTTTATCTGTTCTTGATCTGTCTGAAGTTTCTGTTCATAGTCTGTCAAGCAAACAGTAGTTCTGTGCAAGTAACAAAATAACTTGCTTTAGTCTGAATCACATTAGCTAGCTCATTTAGTCTGGCACAAAAAAACACTTAACAGGCACAAGTTTCACCACACAATAACTACACCACAACTACCACCTATCAAATCAGTCAACTTAGCACTGAGTTCATGAATTTAACTTCTCCACTGCCTCACTCCACCTCTCTTTTACTACTCAACCACTTAACTACTCCTCCTCATCTTTAACCAGCCCTCTCTACAGCACCCGCAGAACTCACCACACTCACCACACTCACTACAACTCACCACACTCACCACACTCACCACTCTCAGTTTCACCCATGGCTGGTTCCTCCTCCACACCAGACCCATGGCTGAACCCATTCCCCACTGGCAAGGGCTGGGTTGCCATGCTCCTTGGCTCGGCGCACGGCGACCAAGATCTCTTCCTGGAGTACATGAAGATTGCAAAGAGATACAACAGCGTTCATGAACTAGTGGATGCTGCTGATTTAGTGCAGAAGAAAGTGACCCCTCAGGAGAAGCATCGCATGCAGCAGAGCTATGGAACAGTTAAGGGTACCCTGCCCATCGACATTCTGCTATGGGCAATGCGAGAAGCGGAATCCACCGATGGTGGGCAGCGGCAGCATTGGGCAACACACCGCTATGTTGCTCCAGCAGAGCCTGCAGCTGCAGCTAATGAAGCAGTGCAGCAAGAGGAGAATGACAACTTGCAGATCGTCGAGCCACCTGCACAGCAGGCTCGCCGCCGTCCTCACCCCATCATCGTCATCAATGATGAAGAAGAGGAGGAGGAGATGAAGCAAATCAAACGCCGCTCTGCACGCCTAGCCAACCTTAAAGAGGAGAAGTAGATCCCTCTGTTTGGTAAGAAACCTAACTGAACCTATCTATAATTTTCAGAGTTCAGTTTCAGAGTTTAGGTTCAGTTTGGTCAGTGCTAGTTGTTTGGTCAGTGCTAGTTGTTTGGTCAGTGCTAGTTGTTTGGTCAGTACTATGTGTTGGTCAGTTATGTATGTCAGAAACTTGCAACTTGGCTATGTGCTCTATCTTTGGTGTATCCAATGTACTTCTATGTGATATGTATGAATGCTATGTATGAATGCTATATATGGATGATATATATGAATGTTGCTACTGCAATCTAGTGTATCTACAGCTGCTATATCAGGCATACAACTGCTGTTCAAGCAACTACAACTAAGCAAGAAAATAACAAAGACAGATATTTAACTTCATCAGGGAATATGGTTCATAACTTAACTTAATACCCATACTTAGCAGTACAACTTGATAATCTTAAACCATTACAGATCTTACTTGTAGTGCCATGGCACCACAAAACAAGTCACCAAAATGATCTGATACCAGGATAGTTGATAGGAAGTTCATATATACTACCATAGCTAAGATGCATATTTGCATCAGATTAGAGACCAAGGCCAGTTATATATATAGGCCTCATATATTCTTACCTACCACACCTGCCTCTTCACTCCTCCATCACAACTTCCTTGATCTTGTCCAGCTTTTCCTTGCACACCTGACCTGTCTTCAACAGTTCAGCAATGACCTGCTCCAGCTTCTTCTTCTCTGCTTTAAGAAGGTCTCTGTCTACCTCTATCTCCTTCATGGCCTTCCTTGTGTTTTGGATTATGTCAGCTTGACTCTGAAGAACGCACCTCGGTTCTTTTTTAAGCTTAAGCTTCTCCATTTGAAGCTCAATCTTTGCCTGCTCCTCAAGTTGCTTCTTCTTCTCCTTCAGTTCATTGATTGCCTGGCTAGTGCAATCCATGTCATTAGATTTCAGTCCATCCTGATAGTCAAACAGCTTGGACACATCATCTACCAGCTGGCTGTACTGATTGCCCAGAGATTCAAGTTCCTGCTTAAGTTTTGCCACCTCTATCTGATGAGCCTCATTGTCCTGGACTCTACCAAGATTCCGCTCATGGTACATATCCCAGAGCTTAATTAAGCACCTTTGCAGAATTACAGGCCAAGGGGCATCTACCCACTCAACAACACCACAGTTCGCACCATCCTGTTCATTACAAAAAAATCCAGAACAACAATCAATCTAACAACATGTTTCTGTTTATTGATTCAGTTAACACCATGTTATCTTACCAATACAGTACATCCTATGAATCTCCTGCCAGTGTCACTGCCCTCAAAAGCCACAAATTTGCCTGGCCTCTGCCTGTGCAGCATGCACTTAGGCTCAGATTCAACCACAAGGCCACTAAAGGTTGGATCAATCACTGTCTCAGGATTTTTCTGCAGGAGTATAAACACATCTATCAACTACAGCAACACATACATATGAAGCTCAATGGAACAAATCCATGGCAGAAATCAAAACCTAACCCTAACCCTAACCCTAACCCTAGCAGAGAAGAGGACAGAGTGAGCTAACTTACAAAGTACTCAGTGTTGATGCCACTGAACTCGCTCATGTACTCGTCCTCGTCGGAGGTCTCATTGCTGTTGGGCCACGACGGCATGGTCGATCCGTCGCCGGAGAGCGAGAAGAAGAAGGAGAGGCAGAGGCAGAGGAAGCAGAGAGTGAGCTTGGGGGAGAGTGAGAGCGTGGTCAGCGAGCGAGCCGGTCGGCCAGGGTAAGACCTGGTCCGACCGACAGCCGGCTTAACGGCCGTCAGGTGCGCGCGTTAGCCGTTAGCGCTGACGGGCACCTGACGTGTGGGCCACACATGTCGGAAACGCACTTTAAATCGTTAAGTGGGTCGTCAACTCCACTTGGTAGTTTTTTGTCACAAATTAGCCGCTAATCTGGAGTTTTCGGTCACTATTTTGAAAGTGGTAGTTCTGTGGGACTGATGGTTGAATTGTGGTAGTTTTTTGTCAAATACTCCAAAGAGCTTGGTTTTACCAAATTACAGTCAGAATAGTGTGGACATGCATCCTCTTCTCCTAAAGTGTTGTTGTGAGCTCGAATGAACAGTAAGTTTTTTTAAAAAAAAGTAAAAGGAATAAAAAACTTATAAATTTCTTTTAGCAAGAAACATTTATGTTTTTTCTACACGCATGCAAATTTTTGCAGTGGAATCACGTTTAATAAGGTGTGGACAAAAAAAAATTGATGCTCCAAAATGTTTCAACAACACTCTTTTGGAGCATCGATTTTTTTTCGCACCTCCCAAATGTGATTCCATCAAAAAAATTGCACACATGTAAAAACATCAATGTTTCTTACCAAAAAATCGGAATCTTTTGATTTTTTTTTACTATTTATGGGGATTTTGCTGTTCATCTGAGATCATGTGAGCTCGAGCTTACGTACTCCATGTCCTCCTCTTGTACCCTTATACGTGAAGAGAATACATTGTTTAGTCTCAAGTGATAAATCCTTTTTCTCAGGTGATTACTGATTTAACCACGAGGAAAAGAATGAATCTCTAGTTTCATCAGCGAAACAATGTTGGCAAAGTTACCTAGAAAATTATAACTAAATTGGAAGTCATGTTATCTAAAATGGATATCAGCAGCAATACGGTTCACATGAAAGAGGCACAAAAACCAAACGGTACACAACAAAGTAACTTATTTTGATAATCCAATGTATTTAGGACAAAGTACATATAGGTAGTAGATATTTCCTCGTTACAGACTACACTTTGCAAGAAACCAACCATATTGGCATTTTTTTTTAGGATGAGTAAAAACTCAAGGAGCAGGATGGAGATTAGAATACAGGGTGATGCATAGCTCCTCAGGGATCCGGCCAATCATAAGCATATCTCCTTTGGATTTAACTCTTGCCGCAAGCTCATGGGTCACCTGGTTTTGATCCCACCTAACATGCTGGATCTGAACTTTTTCGAATGATTGGAGGGTATGCTTAATCTCACAGATAGTGCTGAACCAAACAAAGCGATTCTACCTTCCCGAATTTAATTGTTGGACTAGGAACAAGCAGTCCGATTCCACTATCAATGATCCCCTGTACATGCTAGCTAGGTGCTGAATTCCAGCTAGCAGTGCTAAAGCTTCAGCCTCCTCCACATGGGCGCAGGGGCCCAAGTCTTTTGCCAGCGAGAAAAGGACTAGGCCGACGTGGTTCCTCACAATCACACCCGCAGAGCTCATTCCACTGGTTAGATCAAAAGCAGTGTCTGCATTAATTTTAACAGATCCCTCCGGGGGCGGACACCAGCAGTGAGGTACAAGCACTGGTTGGGGCACATCAGTCATGCATATATTAGTGTGTTGGTCAGATTGAAGCTTTTTTCCTCCACCCGTGGCAAATCCTAATTTGTTTGTCAGTGTTGTAGTCGAGCCATCATTGGGGTCTGAACCTAGGACTCTGAACTCATTCTCATAACTTGTCAGGAAATGGACTGAGTGTCCAATCAGTTTTTTCCCCCCATACCGGACACAGTCGTCCCTCAAGTGCCAACAGCGCCAGAGTAAAAATAGGATTTTTGCTCGGGAATCAAGTAATCAACACTACAGGGTGCCAAAAAACACTGCAACCACTCATTGCCTGTGTTTCTGAACCGATTTTCTTCATGTAGTACCCAGATCTTCCTCATTTCATGCCTCAAAGCTTTGCTTTTGGTGCAGGAGACTAGAGCGTGGAACTCGTCCTCCTCTCCATTTCCACAGATTACACATGTGTTGTCTTTTTCCAAAGCGCGTCTTCATTTGTTTTTCTTTGTGGCTAGCGTACTGGTTGCCACTCTCCAACCAAAAACTCTGATTTTTGGGGGTACTTTGGCCTTCCAGATATTATCCCAAATGTTCCTGTTATCTGCATCACATGTGGAGCTAGAAGGTTGGGGTTTGTCCCGAGAATGAACAAGGCAAGACAACCTATAGGCGCTTCTGACCAAGAACACACCCGATTTCTCATGGTACCATGCGAGACAGTCATCACTCTCAACTGCAGGTATTTTGATTTTGCAGATGGCTTCAACGTCAAACGGGTAGAACAACTGATGGATCAAGGGAACGTTCCATCCTCTCCTATCCGGCATCATCAGTTGATTAGCCCATCGCAGCCGTGATCTCCTGATGAACTTCGTCATCTTTAACCCCTCTTTCCTTGGGATCCACTAGTCTCTCTCAATTTGAATTCTATTACCATTACCCACCCTCCATATGAGGCCTTCCTTGAGTAGCTCGAGGCCGTATTCAATACCACGCCAAACAGGAGAGGCGTCAGATGCGAAAACCGTGCTGAGAAGTTCCCCATTTGGGTAGTACTTTGACCTTAGCACACATGCACACAGACTCTCCGGATTCTGTATGAGTCTCCAACCTTGCCTTGCCAGAAGAGCTTGGTTGAACATCTTCATGTCTCTAAAACCAATGCCCCCACCTCTCTTTGGCTTGATCATTTTATCCCATGCCATCCAGTGAACCTTACGGTGTCCCTCCTCATCACCCCACCAGAATTTTTTTTTTGAAAGAAAGGGGTTTCCCCCTGCTCCATTTTATTAATGAAGCAGAAATCAGTCTCAGAACATGCCCAAACCAAAGGGTTCTTGAACCAAACGAGCAAAAGCTCCTACCTTAAAGAAAACGACTCCAACACAGCTACACCCAGTGCAACAGCTCAAACTACTATTATTACAGGAAACATTGTTTGGCAGCTAAGGAAGGACACAACGCTACTACTCTACGACCGGCGAAGAATCACTCCAGGCAATGCGGAGAAGCTCCCCACGGCACTTGTCCAGCTCGCTGATGAATTGCCGCAGCACCGCTTCCTGTGTGACGTCGCAGAGCACAGCCCATTGTCGAAGAAAACTTCGTAGTTTCACAAGTACGCAGTTCATACTTTTCCAAGAGCGACCCTGAAAGCAAAACTCATTTCTTAGTCTCCAAACACTCCACAAGGAGGCAGCCACAATCATATTCAGGACAGGTTTTTTCTTATGAATCTGCCATAAAGTACAAACATCTTCAAAGCTGGAAATAGTGTTCATCTGAAAAAAATTAGCAAGCAAGTTCCAAATGAACTTAGCAACCACACAGTCAAAGAACAAATGCTGTACTGATTCCTTTTCTTTACAGAATAAACAAGTAGGATCTTCAACAGTTCTACGCTTAGCCAAGTTGTCCCTAGTTAAAATTTTATTGTATACACACAGCCACAGAAACACATGGATATTCTGAGGACATAAAATTTTCCACACTTTATCCCCAATGGTAGAAACCACACCTCCAAAGTTAATAGTATTGTAGAAAGACTTAACAGTGTAAATTCCTTTGGAATCCAACATCCAGATAGGAACATCAGGGTTATTAGACATAGGAATATCTCGGATAATATCAAGCAATTGGTTCCATTTATTAATACCATTACTATCAACACACCTCCTAAATGAGAGTTTAAGGTGTACACCATCCCACACTTGAAAGACAGAGCAATCAGGTTGATTGCAGATATAGAACAACTCCCAGAATTGTACCTTCAGGGAACAATCCCCAGCCCATATATCATGCCAGAATTTAATACTTTTCCCATTACCTATCTTCCATTTGTAAAAGATCTTGGAAGCATTTAAAGCCCAAGTTACACTCTTCCAAAAGGGGGATCCATTATCAGGTTTGGACCATAAGATATTGGGAGAGTTAGTGTTGTATTTAAAAGAAATAACATCCTTCCAATCTTTCTTACTGAGGTCAAAAAACCTCTTCCCCCAGGAGGCCAATAAGGACATATTGAATTCCTTTAGGTTGGGTACTCCCAAACCCCCAAAGCATTTCTTCCTAGTTACAAGCCCCCAATTAGCCAGATGATATTTGTGTTGATCTCCCATGTTCCCCCAGAAAAAGTGGGCCATCTGCGAGTTGATCGCATCTATTGCCCACTTGGGGAATTTAATGACTGCCATAAGGTAAGCTGGGATACTGACAATACAAGCACAGAGTAGAATCAGTTTCCCTCTGTAGGTAAGGTGTCTCCCTAGCCAGCCAGAAATGCAAGCAATGATCCTGTCAATAATGGGTTGAAGATCCTCCCTTCGAAGCTTGTCATAGTGCAGAGGCACTCCTAGGTATTTGATAGGAAAGGATCCAACCTTACAACTAAAAATCTGGGCGAAAGCTTTAGTAACCTCCTCCTCAATATTAATAGTGAGAAGATCACTTTTATGAAAGTTGATTTTCATACCAGAAAGATTTTCAAAGCAAGACAAGATCCATTTAAAGTTTCTCGCTTTCTCACAAGAGTTTTCCAAGAACAGTAGCGTATCATCTGCATATTGCAGAATGATGATTCCCCCCTCTATCACATGAGGCAAAAGCCCCGAAATCAAGCTTTGCTGGGAAGCTTTAATAAGCATTTTAGAGAAAACGGCAGCAACCAAATTGAAAAGGATTGGTGAGAAAGGATCACCCTGTTTGAGGCCTTTCCCTGCTAGGAAGTAAGGACCAGTAACATCATTAATCCTAACACTAAAGGTACTTTTGAGCAGAATACTTTTGATCCAAGAGATCCACTTGGACCCGAATCCCCTGGACTCCAGCATAACAAATAAAAATTCCCAACTAACCCTATCATATGCTTTCTCATAGTCCAACTTGAGCACAAGCCCTTGGGTCTTGGATCGTTTGATCTCATGGATAACTTCGTGGGCTAAAACCACACTCTCCAGAATAAACCTCCCTCTAATGAAAGCAGTTTGATTAGGGGAAATCAGTCTATCCCCAATAGGGGACATTCTGTTTGTCATTGCTTTGGTAAGAATCTTGATCGCGCAATTACCAAGACTGATTGGCCTAAATTTCTTCATATCTTTGGCATCTACCTCCTTAGGGATTAACACAATCAGGGCGAAGTTCAGTTTATAAATGTCTAATTTACCTTCTTCAAAATCTCTCACCATGGCCATAAAATCACTTTTAATCACCTCCCAGAAAGTCTGGTAGAAGAGAAAAGAGAGCCCATCTGGACCAGGAGCCCCATGAGCATATGATCCGAAAATGGCTTCTTTAATCTCATCTTCAGAAAAGTTTTTCTGGAGGCATTCATTCTCTTCGGAGGAAACCATCTCCTCCTCCTTCCAAAAAGGAAGGGCCCAAGCGAATATTATGCCTCTATTCCTGACCAAAGAGATTCTTATAGAAAGAAGTGGCAACCTCCAGCATCTCTTTGGTAGAATGAACCGGACCAGATTCCCCAATTAATTCAAACAAATGGTTCTTCCGATGCCGATGATTGGCCAATGCATGGAAGTATCTGTTATTTTTATCCCCGCCTTTGATTCTCCTATCCCTCGATCTCTGCCACAAGGCAGTCTCCTCCTTACTCCAAATCTCATCTAACTCTTTCTTAATCTCCTCCATGCGATTCCTATCTGAATCGTTTAAGCGATTGGATTCAGAGAAGACATCTAAAATGTCAAACTCCTGAAGCAACTCCCTCTTCTTCTTCTTAATCGCAGCCTCTAAGTTGATACTCCACCCTTTAATCTTCTTACGAAGGATTCTAGTCTTATTCAGCCAGCTATCAATAGCCACACCTACATTGGGAGTATCTGTCCAGGTCTTGTAAACTAACTCTTTGAACCCCGGTTGGTCAAGCCACCATTTTTCGAAACGAAAAGGTTTCGGGGAGGTAACCCTCCTAGCCTTAGTGTCTAAGAGGAGCGGGGTATGATCACTTCCCACTCGAGGTAAAGCAGAAAGGACAGACAAAGGAAAATGGGCATCCCAGGATGTAGAAACAAACACACGATCAATCATTGCAAAAATAGGTACCTCTTGATTATTACTCCAAGTAAAACTTCTATTAGCAATCTTAATTTCCATAAGCCCCCATTTATTAATCCAATCATTAAACAGATAAGAGGATTGGCTATTGATCAGACCATTATTCTTCTCCGTGGCAGATCTGATCAGGTTAAAGTCCCCACCCAACAACACCGGATAAGATAGGTTATGCATGACATCATGCAACTCGGCTATGAATTCAATTTTATTCTCATTATAGGCAGTACCATATACTGCAACGAAATGCCATAAAAAACCATCTTCCTTATTCTTAATAGTAACTATCACGCAAAACTTCTTATTTATAAAACCTATGATCTCATAAAGGTTATTCTTAAGGCCCACAAGGATCGATGCCCCCAGCAGTTTTATCAGCAGGTAGAACATGCCAACTGAAATCAGCACCACTAGCAATGGAATTTAAAGTATGATTATCAATATTTTCCCTCTTAGTTTCAAAGAAACCAACAAAGTCCACTTTATGATTATGTAAGAAATCACCCAGGCACTGAAGTTTCCCATGTTGCCCAAGACCCCTAATATTCCAAAAAGCCCCTATCATTTAATTTTGAAGGGGTGGGATAAGCCACAAGGCTTGCTCTTAGTAAGCAGGGCTGGACTATCATCAGCTAAAACAGCAGTGCCCACTGTTTCAGATCTGGGGATAGTACCAATCGGGGATATATTATCATGAACAATAATATCCAGATTATCAGGGAGAACAATCTCCGGGTTAAGGTCAGCAAACTGAAGGCATCTAAGTTTCTCAGTATCTATCATATCACCCAGGATAATTTCCTGTTCAGTTTCATTGCTACCAATGCATATATCAATTGTATCCGCTTGATTGACAAGGTAATTAGCATCTAAACAGGCAAAAGAATTACCTTTGAAGGATTGGGGGATTTCCAGGTTCTTCTTTTTCTGGTATGCTTTTGCTTTGTCCATGATGTTGATGTTACCATGCCCCCTAGTAGCAGGCCTGTTTGAGAGCACTGGTCCCCACTTGACAGAAGTCTCCTTCTGGATTTTCACTTTCTTCTCAGAATCAGCCTTCTACAAAGTTTCCAAGAGAGATCTCTTCGTAGAACCAATGAACTTCACAATCTCCTCAGGTAAGCATTGCATCTCAATGGGATTCTCAACTCCTTCTTCATCAGAGTCAGCCATGTCAAACTTCTTAAGTTGTTCCGAGCAGTACTCCATGTGGACAGACATGGGGTCATCTACCTGGGGGGAGAGGAACACAGGATTTCTGGAGTCTTTCCTCCATCCTCCCCACTTGTGCGACCTGATGGAGCCCCTCTAATTCTGATTTCCTCAATGAATTCCTTGTGAACCTGATCCAGCAGATCTTGCGGGTGAAAC
Source organism: Elymus sibiricus (assembly GCA_039707655.1). Lineage (NCBI taxonomy): Eukaryota > Viridiplantae > Streptophyta > Magnoliopsida > Poales > Poaceae > Elymus > Elymus sibiricus. The sequence goes on from CM077671.1 coordinate 487,957,214, forward strand.
TCAGTTGCAGAAACAACCACTTTCTGTTTACTCCCTAAAGTGGAGGCAGGTAAACTTTTCTTAGTAAAATTAGCCTTATCAAGCTCATCTATAGGAGATTCCTCATCATCATCCATGCTGCCCTTATCTGACTGATCAGGGTTTTCCTCCAGCTCCTTTTCAGCATTTTCGCCATTATTAGGATCTTCCTCTTCTGGATCATCCCCATCTTCATCTTCATCTTCTCCCACTTGGTCAAAACCTTCCACAGAAAAGAACAGCAAGTACAGCTTCTTTTTCATTTCCACTAATCTCTCAAAAGGGATTTTAGTAGGGTCCCTACAAGCCACTTTCACCCGGATAACCTCATAAAAACTTTTGAAAATGCCATTCCAATCCACATCTACCAGAATACCAAAACACGAGGTGATCTGAGCAAAGACCTTCCAAGAGCACCATTTGGGAGGAATTCCTTCAATCTGCACCCAAGCTTCTGTCAATTCTCCAAAAGGGTCGAGCATTCCTTGCCATTCAGCCACCTTCACAGACACTCCAACAATAGGCAAATCAAAAGGGGGGAATTCGATCAGATCCTCGACATTCTTCCATGGAGGGAACCTCAGCAGAAATTTTTTGCTTTCCAATTCTCTGATTTGCCAGGGCCATTCTTTGTTCTTGCAAAATATACCATTTAGTTGCATCAGTAGATCCGAGGTAGAAACCTCCCCTCTCACCACATGCAAAAGCGCACAGTTCTTGAAGTTCATCCAGTTCGACTCAGCAGCAACAGGGACATCAATATGGTAAAAACCTAACCCTGCCGCAGCACTCCCAAAATATGTGGCTGTTGGATGTTGGCGAGCCCAAGCTGCACAGTTGTTAACATTGTGTCCTCCCGCACAAATGAAACATTTCTTGGGTTCGATACAGTTACCAATGTAATGACCCGGCCAGCTACAATTGAAGCAAGTCATATCCTTGTACCTTGGATCCAGAGCCTGGACAGCAGGTGGGGCTGGGGCAACAGGCGCCGGTGGGACTGGGTGGGGAGCACCTGCGACCTGATTTTTCACGACAGCCCCCCTCCTCCTTTGGCCATGGCCTGGACAGGCTTCACGGGAGCAGGGGGAGGAGGTGGTTGCCCCCCCTGAGCTGGGCCAGTCTTCTTGTTGATCTGGCGACGTTGAGGTCGCTGCTGGTGGGGACGCCCATTGTCCATGCTCCCCTTGACCACCTCTGCAAACGAACGAGATTCGGGGCCGATCCCTTCCACCGAGAGCTTGAAGGGGGTAGGAGTGGGATCAAAACGGCCAAGCCTCTCCACAGGGAAGCAATCTTCCCTCGTGAAGTTCCCAGAGCGGAACAGGTCCCTCCTCACCCAAAAGATCTTTGGGATGGAATAGCTAGGGTTTGGAGGGGAGGGGGAGTGATGTTTCTGAGGCTGGCGGCGCAGGGGGGAAGGGATAACCCACAGCTGCCCGAAGAATTCCTCGGTTTCCTCCTCGCAAGTGTTTATATCAAGGGAAGACACCTTGCGTAAATGCGCTTTCCGCTTGACCACAGATCCACGGATGAGGGCGCAGGAACTACAGAAGGACCACACACAGGATTCGAAACTCTCTCTGGCAACCTAGAAACCGCACCCTCGCCGTCAGACAAAGCACTCGCCGGAGCCATGGGTCGATTAGGAGTAGAAACTCCGTCTAGGTACCTATCCTCGCCGACCGGAATGACTCTCGTCGGCGATTGGGATCGAACAGGAGTAGAAACTCCAACTATTGCACTTGGAGCGATTAAGGCAGAAACCGAAATCTGATTCTCCTGACTCGTGACCAAATGGTCACCCAAATCCCCCCCATTACGAACACAAGCTCGAGGGAAATTACTACGAAAACGAAATACCTTACTCCGTTGAGCAGTGATCGCTCCACGATCTCCCGGCCACGGCGGGGGTTCCAAACTGCAGGGCCGCAGCTTCCCCCCCACCTGACGCCTCCGCACCACCGGCTCAAGCCCACGGCGCCGAACACGTCCGCCGGGAGCCCGAGATCTCAGGGTGCTCTTGGGGGGCGGATCCCGGATGGCAGCGCACCGGGAGGGATGTTGGCCAGCTGCATCACCGGCGGCGGCCGGATATTGAGACGCGAGGGGCTCTCCGCTTTGAAACGTCTCCACTTCGCCGCCTGGATCGGGTCCGCCTTCTCCGCCTCTTGGATGGCCCAAAAAATGAGCTCGAAGTCCATCCCGCCGTCGTCTCCGCAAAAACGAGCTCGCTCCTCGAAGGAGGCGAGGCAGATGATTTCCACCATGATCCCCGACCATGTGGAGCGGTCGGGGAAGCGCCCCCGCACCACCCTCAACATCTCCGCGCGCGCCTCCGGAGAGTGGAGGTCGACCTCCGGCCGCATCTCCACCGGAACTAGCACCGGAGGGGCCATCGGCGCCGCCACCGGGGCGGCGGGTCGCGCCCGCCTCGCGAGACCTGCCCGTCGCCTCCCTGCCATCTCGTGACTGGATCTGCGGTTCGGGGTTAGGTGGGAGAGAGGAGGTAGGCAGAGTGAGGTCGGGGGGAGGCTGAGCGGTGGGGGATTGGGGAACTGGCGAGGCGCGGGGGCCATTAATGGTGGGAAATGGGGAATTCGAGGTCGCCCCGGTGTCGCCTCTGTCACGGGTTGCGGGAGACATGAAACACTCCCCACCAGAATCTCCTGATAAGCTTTTCATATTGATCGCAGAAATTCTGGGACATTTTAGAAATTCCCATGACGTGTGTCGGAATAGCCTGAACAATGGATTTTACATGAACTTCCTTGGCTGCATATGACATATATCTCTCAGACCAGTCTGTACACCTCTTAGTGAATCTCTCCATTATGGGCTCAAATTTATCATCTTTCATTCGGCCTTCTGGTGTGGGGAGCCCGAGATATTTGCTTTCAAAGGTAGATGTGTGAATGTCAAGAATGCGTTTTACATGATGTTGGGTCGCCTCTGGACAAGAGTCACTGAATAAAACCGAGCATTTACTAGTGCTCAATAATTGTCCCGTGCATTTCTGAAAAACTTCAAGCGCTTTCCTTACTGCCTCGGCTTGATCACTTGAAACTTTAAAAAACAAGAGGCTATCGTCGGTAAACAGAAGGTTTGAGATGCTACAACCAGTAGCTAGAATCATCTTGGCGAGCCACCATATGTAGGATTGCTTGCCTCACATATACGCTTATTTTGTGATGATGTGCATTTCTTCTTGAAAGCATTCCCTGCTATATAATCAAAGAAAACTGGGCAGTCGAGACCTCAAATAACAACAATTGTATCGATGAATAACTAAACAGGCTAATCAGAAGTTACACAAAACTGCACTGAATTAGCCAACAAAATCGCCAACATCGCATTTTCTTCAAGCCTACATCTTCAAGACGATTTTTTTTTTTTTTTGCCAGTGTAAGGGTACATAGACTGAGTTGGCGAGTCCTTGGTTACGCAATGAAGCATGCGCCAAGTCTCACCTCAGGCTAAGCATAGATAAGATAAGAATCACCGGTAAGTTGCTGCCTGGGAATTTAGGTTCCTCTTATCTGCAACAGAAGATGTGTCACCACCAATTCCTTAAAACTAGCAGGCAGAGGCGCGGCGGCCGCGAGAGAGCCCGTGTGAGCACTTGGTGTTATAGAAAGGAATAGAAATCAGAGGAATAAATCGATGGAGTAGTAATTTTTGTTTATCTCATCAGGACCTTCTCAGAGTAAGTAAGATCACATTGACAATTAAAGGAAAAGAAGATATATAATTAAAGGAAAAGAAGAGACAACTTAGCAAAGAAAAAATGAAAAAGAGAGGATGCACACCAAACACAGAGGTGAATGCCATCATGATGGCGCTCATGGATCATGGTGACCTGCATGGCACGGTGTAGCGCGTGGCCGCACGCCACGCCTCAGTGGTTCGTTTGGGAGTTGTTTCTTCATTTGGCTATTGAAATTTCGTTGCGCATTTTGTGCGTCATGTCTTTGGGACAATGTGAGAAACGATTGTGCACTGGTTGTATTTGGCCACACAAAAGAGAGCAAAACTACAGGTTTATATATATATATATATATATATAGTCACACACACATTTCTTGTTTCTGCCAAGCATGAATGTGCACTTCTACATGAATATGAACTTTTTTTTTTTTTGCGGGGTGAATATGAACTTGGATGTACATCCATTGGTGCATTTGGAAGACATGTCTCCACTGGCGAAAAAGTTAGAAGAATGGATGCTAGGGGTACACATCACACAGTCCTCCACATCACACTAGCCACCGGGCAAGTAAAGAACATATGTTGGGAAGTTTCCCTATCCCTGCAAAAAGAGCATCTAGGATTCCCTACCCATTTTCGTCTGCTCATGACATCTCTGGTCAGAACAGCATCCTGGAAAAGTTGCCAAAGAAATTGTATCTTTAGAGGGATTTTGGATTTCCAAATCCATCTGTAGTCCCAACCAGCAACATAGGTTTCCAAATACTCATTGACTGATTTGGTCGTGAAATGTTTTTTCTTCCCCAGCGTCCAAACGATCTGGTCAGGTTCACATAAAAGCGGCCAAGATCCAACAATGGACCTGAGTTCCACCCACTGTTACATCAACGGAGGATGAAGGCGTCTTATAAAGAAGTCGTCGCCAAGGTTATTATATAAACTAGATAATTTCCCGCGCGTTGCTGCGGAAATTCATAGCAATTTATAGGATCAGTGTTCATATAGTGAGGAAGAGTAGTTCGACTCACAATACGAGAGGTGAAAGATAAAACATGTATAACTCGTTAAATATAGTTCTGAATGTTTGCATGAACACTTCGTGTAATTGTTAAAATATGTTAAAGAGTTAGACCTGGTCCATTCTTTTTCAAAATCGATTTCCATAATTCTTTGCTGTTATGATAGATGCTCTCTATAAAATTCATGGAAATCTGCTATTCCATTTCTTACAGAATAAACAGTTACAACTGGGTAACCATGCATACAGATGTGGTTGTTTCATAATATTCTCAACTTTTAAAATGTAGGTTTCACAAATTCGGTGAAATTCTTTTTAGATGCAGGTTGAATCAGGTGGTATCCTAGGTAAAGTCTGCCACGGTTCATTAATTAGGGTAGACGCATAGATGCGAAAATAGAAAAATGTGCAGTTAAAAAACTTCAATAGAAGTATTCTTTAATCCTCCATTCATCCCATTGTTATCAGCCATTAGTACCCAAGTGCAGAAACTTGCGTGCGGGGCAAATTGTGTTCAAGTTTTGAGAATTGTGGTCAACATGGATTACGTTCAGCGTCGCAATCATATATCAGGCAGATTCCAACTCTAGCAAGTGGGAATAGCGAACTCGATAATATTCTAGGGAAGGGATTAATTAATAATTCTTACAGTATTTCCTAAGATATTCATTAGGTAGTCGTAGCATTTTTTCAAGCGTCTAATAGGCAATCTAGCAAGCATGGATAAAACGAAATTGTACAACAGAACACATCAATTGCTATTTACTATGGGAACGCTTCCTACCATACGTCTGACACTACCAGAATCGCCTCATATGCCGACGGCTGGAATCCGTCGGCGTAGGCCCGAACACCGTCGGTGTAGGGCTATGCCGACGGCCACCGTCGGCGTAGAACCGTTGGGATCGCGAACGTCGGCGTACCCGGTCAGTTTCGTCGGCATAGGGAAACCGTCGGCATATCTTCCTATGCCGATGGCCGTCTGTCGGCGTAGATACCGTCGGCACCCTTTTCACATGACGGCGGCTGACGGCGCCGTCAGAGGACGTCAACCAACCAGACGCACCCACGTGTCGGCTCCTGGCGCTCCCTGGGGGAGTGCTACGCCGACGGTTATACCGTCGGCATACATCTGGAACTACGCCGACGGTGCAGCCGTCGGCATAGCGCTGCCACGTGTCAACTCCTGGCGCTCCCTGGGGCAAGGCTACGCCGACGGTTACACCGTCAGCATACATTTGGAACTACGCCGACGGTGTAGCCGTCGGCATAGTGCTGCCACGTGCCAACTCCTGGCTCTCCCTGGGGCAATGCTACGCCGACGGTTATACCGTCGGCATACATCAGGGACTACGCCGACGGTGTAGCCGTCGGCATAGCGCTGCCACGTGTCAACTCCTGGCTCTCCCTGGGGCAAGGCTACGCCGACGGCATATCTACTGTTTATTTTTTGTTGTTGTTTATTCGCAGATAATATACAGCATAAATATATCACAGATAATAAACAGCATATACATAACACAGATCCACATCATTATCACCACAACATAAGTATTATCATCACAACATAAGTGGAATCAACAAAACATACGTCGAAACAACACAATATAAGTCGAACAACACGACATAAGTCCATAATATAGATGCATGAAAGATACAAGTCACCACCACCACCACCCAGAGGCTTAAGCGCCAGGACATCCACCACCAAGTTCGTCACCGCCAAGACCGCCAAAGCCAAGGTCATCACTGCTACCGGCAACGCTACCGTCAAGACCGCCATCGCCGCCACCTCGGTGGATCGGAGTGATCGGGCTCCGTGACTCGGGAGTGATGCCATGATTGGCACCACCAGCAATGGATGATCCACCGGTTCCCTGCATGTTTGAAAAGAGATGTTAAAGAGATATATGATTGTGTTGAATAAACGATAAGTAATGGTTGAATAGTTTGGGGATGTACAAACCGGAGTCGGACAACGTTGTGCCAGAAATTCTTCAAACGTAGGCAGCACTAGTTGTGGTCCAGCAGGTGGTGGTGGTGGTTCCATTACAGGAACCGTGCCGGCCGCCAAGGAGTCAAAAACGAGCTGCATGTTAGTTGAGCAAGCAAACACGAAGGTCAGAAGAAATGAAAGTGCAAATGTGAAAGTCAAATGAAAGGGGCTAAACTAACCTTCATCATGCGACTGCTGTGGTCCGCGACTGCTGCAACTCTCGCGTTCCACGCCATGGTCTCCTGACGTGCGTACTCCATGAAGGCCTACAATATGACATGATGAAACTCATAAAAACATCTCGATGTGGAAAATAAAGTGAGAAAAAAGAAAGATAAGAGGGAAAATCCTTACAGAGTGTTGCTGGGCTAGGAAGGACTCTGAGTGAGCACGGGTCGTGCTCGTGTGCGAGCTCAGGCTCGGGTTGGTAACTCGAAGTTGTGTGTAGGAGATAGAAGGAGTGACCACAGCATCCAGAACTGCCTGCCGACCATGACTCTTCGGCCCTATGCCGACCACCGCCCTGTCGTCCGTAGCCTCTTTTATGGGGTCAGGTGTGTCAGGATTGTACCCCAGATACAACTCCTTGTAGGTCTCAAGGTGCTTGCCAGACTCGCTGTAGTACTTGCCCTTGCCATCCTTGGGCTTAGTCCGCACATGGGCTATCTCCCACGCCTCCATGTCTGAGAGCGGCCGCTTCAATTTCTCCTCCTGCACCACCAAACACCACCAAACAGAGGTTAGTCATACATAGAAGAAGAAGAATGTTTCATGTACATAGATATACCTGAACTTTCTTGTGGCTCCAGTGGTTCCGATTTCCCTGACAATGTGTTCTGTCAGTCCCTCCATTAGCCCGGTTTTGGATGCTTTTAGCAGCCCACTTTTCATCATCACCGAGCCACTTATCAACCAATGCCGCCCATGATTCCCTTTTTCCATAACACCAACCAGGACACGCCTACATAATGAAAGCATAATTGCATGTCGACACGAAACAATGAAATTTACCACAAACATCGGAATGAAAATTCTGTTATACTTACCAACAGGTATTGCTCCCTAGTCAAGGTAAGCTGCTCCTCCCGCGCGAATTCCTTGGGCATCTTCATGTTACGATAGTTGTAATAATATTGCGAGATGGCCACCCAGCGCACCTCGTACTGCATCTGGTGGGCCTGCTTCCTCGCAGCGCTCTGAAACAACTTGTCGGCAATGGGCTTGTTCTCCTCAAGAACTCGATAGTATTTCTACAGTTATTCATAAAAACAGAATGGAAGAAGCCATGAGTTAAACCATTCGATGATAAACTATGGACGAAACTCAAGACTCATGCTTCAGAAGAGAACTTACCCAAAAATTTGTTTTCACGGCCTTAGCATGTGTCACATAGTCCGCATGGGGAGCCGCTTCGTAGTGGTCCCAGGTCATGGCCAAAACCAGGCGCTTCGGGTGCCTGACTGGGTCCGGAGCGAACAACCCCGGCCAATATTCCTTCAGCAAGATAGTGAGGATACCGTTTGGAACACGGACTTTTGGAGCAACTTGCCAGCCCCTACAAAAGATAGAAAATATGAGCATGTTTACAAGCAAAAGAATTAAAATATGATTAAGGGGGCACTTACTCTTTCCCCGCTGGCGTAATGATCCACTTCTGCTCCTCGGTATCAGGTTCGGGGGGGAGTCTTGCACGACCACGCAGCCATCCCTTGTTGTCACCACCCTCCCTGCCACCACCAACCTCCTCCCCCTCCCTGCCACCACCAACCTCCTCCCCCTCCCTGCCACCACCAACCTCCACCTCCTCCTCCTCCTCCTCAAACTCCCCGCGAACCTCCTCCTCCTCCTCCTCAAACTCCCCGCGAACCTCCTCCTCCTCCTCCTCAACCTCCTCGCGAAACTCCTCCTCCTCAGTAGAGGGTACCTCACTAGAGGAGGGTCTCTCACTAGAGGAGGGTACCTCACTACAGGAGGGCCTTGTAAATGACACCCCTAAGTCGGTGAGGGAGCATTGTTTCTGGCCCCGACCCCGCCCTAGGGGCTCTCCCCGCACCCCCTCCACCTCTAGGGGCTCTCCCCGCACCCCCTCCACCTCTAGGGGCTCTCCCTGCACCCCCTCCACCTCTAGGGGATCTCCCCGCACCCCCCCACCTCTAGGGGCACCTCTCCCCTGACCTCCCTATGAGGAGTCATCCTCAAGTAGTCGAGACGGAACAGTACGGGCTCGACCACTCCGACTACTAATCGATGTGAGTTTGCTTAGTAAACCCGTGCCATCGGCCTTGCCCTTGCCCATGCTTAGCAAACCTGCATTGAAAAGAGAATAAACAATTAGTATAATAATAATGAAGAAAAAAACCATAGAAAAAAGACATTGATAAATAAGCATATTAATAAACCATAGTAAAAAGACATGAAACGTACATCTGCTAGGACCCATACGAATCATCACTGTCACTATCACTATCACACATATCATCTTCATTGTCGGACGGAGGTGGAGGCTCTTCCTCGTCGTCATCATCTTCATTTAACAACTTTTCTAGCATAAGTATGTCTTTTTCATTAACAATGGTCTCACCATCATTCCGTTGCTTGTGCCACTAGCTTCATCATTTTGGCAGACTCCTCCGTGATGAAAAGGCGTTGCAGTCTTTCTATGAAATGAAGATATCGAAGAATCTTTGCGGGGATGCGTAGCTGCCTCTTTTGACCATCCTTACCGACCACCTCAAGGTACCGAGAGGAACCGCACTTCCTACAGTACTTGTCATCCGCATACTCGTGCCTAAACAAAAGGCAATTCTTCGGACAGACATGTATTTTCTCATAATCCATAAAGAGTGTCTTCATGATTTTCTTCGTGGCGTACATGCTTTCCGGCAGTTCATGACCATCGGGAAGGCTGTTAGCCCATACTCCCAGAAATGCTTTGATGCAAGCTTGGCTACAGCCGTACTCAGCCTTAACTGCCATCAGTTGCGAGATGGCATCCAGCTGAGAGAGTTTGGCACCCGCATAAAGAGGCTTCTTTGACGAAGCCAAGATCTCCAAGAAGGACTTTGCGGTTGCCTCCGGCTCCTCCGGCTCCCCCGGCTCCTCTGGTTCATTCTCTGAAGGTGTCGCATGTGTCGCCTCTGCAGCAATGACATCATCTAGCATGTCTCTGACCCCGTCATCCACATAACCACCGATGCGTTGCCGCATCACCTCCTCTCTACCACGGTCCCGCTCGGCAAAGTTTATCGGCATGTCAAAGTTTTTCATATATCCATACGTGCGAAGGTGCAAGGTCATTTCGTCCTTGCCTTTAGAGTGACGTCTGCCACATCTCGCACACGGGCAATGTGGGATCATTCTCATTGGACCACGGAATGTCTCCCTCAAAAACACATCAGTTTTGGAAATCCACTCTGATGTTACTCGATTCCCACGGGTAAAACCATTATACATCCACTGATTATCTGCCATCCTCTGCTTTATTGGGAGCCACACAACAAAATTAAGATTTCATTTGAATTAATCACATCAAATATTTATTTTCTACCGCGTTGACGGCACTGAATCCACCTACATCTCTAATAGGTAAAGAGGGTCCTAATCCCACCCGAGGATGTGTAGATTGAGTACGTTCTCTATGCTCTACCCCGTTCCGAGACAAAATTTCGGCAGCACCTCCCCGCTGTTCTCCAGATACACATCTCGGCAAAAATCCTAGAGAATGTACATCCGGAGAACAACGGGGAGGCGCCGCCGAAATCCTGTCTCGGAATGGGGTAGAGCATGGAAAACATACCCAATCTACACATCCTCGGGCTGTCCGTGGAAAACGCTGGACAATCCGAAACAGTTGCGGTGATAAATATGCAATTGAATGCATATTTATCCATGCAACCATTTCGGACGGGAGACGCCTAGGTTACGCGACTTGACGTGAAAAGAAAATCTGCTGACATGATTATTAAGATGGATTCTTAGCTCACCCTCGGCTGTAGAGGAAGTAGTCAAACAGCGACGAGATCACGGACCAATGCCTTTGACGACGATGACTCCAAACATATGCAACACCACTAAGCCTGTAAATTTTACCGACAAATAAACTTAGATCATCAACTGTCAAAAACTTAGATCACGGACCAATGCCTTCATAGATTTATTTACTAGATGAGCAATACAAAATAAATTCATCCATTTAAAGTTTCATCATTATTTTATAGCAACACCATCATGTAGACCAAAAAAACTAACAACACTAACAATATATTCATCATGTCATATATATTCACCATGTAGACCAATACATTCATCATCAATCTATCCATCTATCCATCTATCAATCTATCTACACAATACAAATTATATCTATCTATTAAAATTGCACTAAACAAAAAAAAGTGAGCAAGGTGGTGGGGGAGCTCACCGAGGGGAGGCAGCAGGCCGGCGGGCGGCGCGGACAGGGCGGCGGTGGGGCGAAGGCGGTGGTGGGGCGGGAGGAGGGGGCCTGGGCGACGGTGGGGCGGGAGGAGGGGGCCGGGGGCAACGGCGGAGGCGGCGGTGTGGCGGGAGGAGGGGGCCGGGGGCGACGACGGAGGCGGCGGTGGGGCGGGAGGAGGGAGCCGGGGGCGACGGCGGAGACGGCGGTGGGGCGGGAGGAGTCGACCGGGGGCGACGGCGGGGCGGGAGGAGGGGGTCGGGGGCGACTGCGGGGCGGGAGGAGGGGGTCGGAGGCGACGGCGCGCGGGGCGGGAGGAGGGGGCCGGGGTGACGGCGCGCGGGGCGGGAGGAGGGGGCCGGCGTGACGGCGCGCGGGGCGGGAGGAGGGGCCGGGGGCGGCGACGGGCCGGGAGGAGGGGCCGGGGGCGACGACGGGGCCAGCCGGAGCCGGGGCTGGCCGGCGTGGGGGCGGGCGACGGCGGCGGCGCGGGGGTTGAGGGGGGTCGGGCGCTGGGAGGGAGAGAGATATGAGTGGTGGAGAGCACGTGAGAGGGGATAAGGTTAGTGGATAAGGTGGAGCTACGCCGACGGTTTAACCGTCGGCATATATATTTCATATTTTAATTACTTTTTTATATTTTGTTCAGGGTTATTTCAGATACTTTTTTTAGGATTATACTTTGTTTATTTATTACACATACATACATGATATACATGTGTATGAGTGTTAAAAAACAAACTACATTCCTTCGTGTCTCCCCAACGTTGTCGTTTCCCCCCTCCGTGTGATGGCAGCGACGACGTCCGCGAGGGGGGTCACACTACGGACCCGCGTGCCGCGTGCTTGCACCTTCCACCACACTTACAGACGTGTAAGAGGGCCCAGCGCAAGACCTGGCGGCATCGCTACCCCCCAAGTACCCCGTCCCGTCTAACCCTGACATTGTTGACCGAACGAATCTAACCCTTTGACTTTCACCGGACGGGGTTTGACCGAGGGACATTTCCACCTGGTTGTGATAGGCCAGCTCATAGGTACACTTCGGATCAAGGTTCGGGCCCAACCCATCGCAAGATTCCCTCCGTGTCGACCCGACGACACCGTTTCCCCCCCTCCAGGTGCCGGCGGCGGCGGCGTCCGTGAAGAGGGTCACACTCCGGAGACGCGTGCCGGGGTGCTTGCACCTGCCACCACACTTCCAGACGTGTAAGAGGGCCCGGCGCAAGACCTGGTGGCATTGCCAACCCCCAAGTACCCCGTCCTGTCTAACCCTGGCACTGTTGACCGGACGGATCTCCCCCTTTGACTTTCACCGGACGGGGTTTGACCGAGGGACATTTTCACCTGACTGTGATAGGCCATCCCATAGCAACATATTAGAACAAGGTCCGGGCCCAACCCACCACAAGATTCCATTCGAGTCGACCCGACGCCACCGTTTTCCCCCTCCAGGTGCCGGCGACAGCGGCTTCCGTGAAGAGGGTCACACTTCGGAGACGTGTGCCAGGTGTTTGCACCCGCCACCACATTTCCAGACGCGTAAGAGGGCCCAGCGCAAGACCTGGCGGCATAGCTACCCCCCCCCCCCCCCAAGTACCCCGTCCCGTCTAACCCTGGCACTGTTGACCGGACGGATCTACCCCTTTGACTTTCACCGCACGGGGTTTGACCGAGGGACATTTTCACCTAGGTGTGATAGGCCATCCCATAGCAACAAATTAGAACAAAGTCCGGGCCCAACCTATCGCAAGATTCCCTCCGTGTCGACCCGACGCCGCCGTTTCCCCCCTCCAGGTGCCGCCGGCAGCGGCGTCCGTGAAGAAGGTCACACTTCGGAGACGCGTGCCAGGTGCTTGCACCCGCCACCACACTTCCAGACGCGTAAGAGGGCCCAGCGCAAGACCTGGCGGCATAGCTACCCCCCAAGTACCCCATCCCGTCTAACCCTGGCACTGTTGACCGGACGGATCTACCCCTTTGACTTTCACCGCACGGGGTTTGACCGAGGGACATTTTCACCTGACTGTGATAGGCCATCCCATAGCAACATATTAGAACAAGGTCCGGGCCCAACCCACCACAAGATTCCATTCGAGTCGACCCGACGCCACCGTTTTCCCCCTCCAGGTGCCGGCGACAGCGGCTTCCGTGAAGAGGGTCACACTTCGGAGACGTGTGCCAGGTGTTTGCACCCGCCACCACATTTCCAGACGCGTAAGAGGGCCCAGCGCAAGACCTGGCGGCATAGCTACCCCCCCCCCCCCAAGTACCCCGTCCCGTCTAACCCTGGCACTTTTGACCGGACGGATCTACCCCTTTGACTTTCACCGCACGGGGTTTGACCGAGGGACATTTTCACCTGGGTGTGATAGGCCATCCCATAGCAACAAATTAGAACAAGGTCCGGGCCCAACCTATCGCAAGATTCCCTCCGTGTCGACCCGACGCCACCGTTTCCCCCCTCCAGGTGCCGGCGGCAGCGGCGTCCGTGAAGAAGGTCACACTTCGGAGACGCGTGCCAGGTGCTTGCACCCGCCACCACACTTCCAGACGCGTAAGAGGGCCCAGCGCAAGACCTGGCGGCATAGCTACCCCCCAAGTACCCCATCCCGTCTAACCCTGGCACTGTTGACCAGACGGATCTACCCCTTTGACTTTCACCGCACGGGGTTTGACCGAGGGACATTTTCACCTGGGTGTGATAGGCCATCCCATAGCAACATATTAGAACAAGGTCCGGGCCCAACCCATCGCAAGATTCCCTCCGTGTCGACCCGACGCCACCGTTTCCCCCCTCCAGGTGCCGACGGCAGCGGCGTCCGTGAAGAGGGTCACACTTCGGAGACGCGTGCCAGGTGCTTGCACCCGCCACCACACTTCCAGACGCGTAAGAGGGCCCAGCGCAAGACCTGGCGGCATAGCTACCCCCCCAAGTACTCCGTCCCGTCTAACCCTGGCACTGTTGACCGGACGGATCTACCCCTTTGACTTTCACCGCACGGGGTTTGACCGAGGGACATTTTCACCTGGGTGTGATAGGCCATCCCATAGCAACATATTAGAACAAGGTCCGGGCCCAACCCATCGCAATATTCCCTCCATGTCGACCCGACGACACCATTTCCCCCCTCCAGGTACTGGCGGCAGCGGCGTCCGTGAAGAGGGTCACACTCCGGAGACGCGTGTCGGGGTGCTTGCACCTGCCACCACACTTCCAGACGTGTAAGAGGGCCCGGCGCAAGACCTGGTGTCATTGCCAACCCCCAAGCACTATTAGAAAACGGGCCTTTAGTCCCGGTTCGTAAGGGCCTTTAGTCCCGGTTTTCCAACCGGGACTAAGCAATCGGGACTAAAGGCCTCCACTTTTAGTCCCGGTTGGATTACGAACCGGGACTAAAGGGGCTCCGCGTGGCAGCTTTTTGGAGCAGGGGCTGGAGGACCTTTAGTCCCGGTTGGTGTTGGTGTTACCAACCGGGACTAAAGGTATTTTTTTTAAATAAATTTTTTTTATTTTTTTTTGACATTTTTTTTATTTTTTTTCCTGATTTTCAAATCTTTGAATTATTTGACAATTTAATCTCTAATCACCCCTCTTCACTGCTCTTGAATTATTTGACAATTCAATCTCTAATCACCCCTCCTCACTGCTCCAGCGTGGAGCACTCATTCCAAATCGTCTAACTTCCCGGCCGGTCACCCATCCTCTCACTGCTCCAACCCCAGCACGCTTAACTTTTGAGTTCTATCTCCCATAGTTTCCAAGTCTGCACTTGTTGTTTTCTTGACAATAGTAATCTATCAATCCTATTAACCCTTAGGTCTTGATGTCACATGATTTAATGTTTTTAATTCCAAACAATTATTAAAATAAACAAAAATGATTAACAAACAACAATGATTAATTTAAAAACTCCAAAAAACTTTAAAAAGGCAAAAATTTCAAAAAAAACTCAAAAATTCTCAAAAACAAAAAAACCGAAAAAACCAAAATAATAAAAAGTTCAAAATAAAATAAGTAATAATAATATTGAATTTCAATGAAAATAAAATAAGTAATAATATTATTTCATTCATTTTTTGCCATTTATTCATTTAATATGGCATAATTAATATCTTTAAATCTGTAAATCGAAATTCAACAAATAATATATCCATTATTATCAGAAAAATGTGAGGAATCCAAATATGACATCATTTATTTTTTTAATAAGTAATAAAATTAATTTTTAAAAACTGAATTTTTATTCTTTTCGAATTTCAAAAATCTAAAAGAATTAAAAACGTTTTAAAAAAATAAACTACTTATTCAATTAATTTATTTTATATGTATCATATCAATCCTATTAAGCCCTTGAGCATGATGTCACACGTTTCACCATTTGAGTTTGAAACTATTATTCTAAAAAACAATAATTATTTAGTAACACTAATATTTATTGAATAAATATTTAGTAACACTAATATTTATTCGATGGCGGTTGCCATCGAAACCAGTTTCTCGTGCTGAACATTTTGATATATTAAACTTTTTTTTTCGACATCGTATGCAAAAGTTATAACCGTTTTACATTTTCATAACCTTTTTTTAAACTTGTTTCAACTCCAGACTTTTTGTGCGTTCAACATGCACCATTCAAAGCCACGTCATCAATTTTCAACCCTTTCCCACTTCATTCGCTATTTTTCATGCATTTATTGATTTTTTTGAGCTAAATGACCCTGAAATTGAAAAACACTACAAATGAACTCTGAAAGGGTTGAAACTTGGCATGGTATCATCATATCACCCACATAGCATGTGCTAAAAAGTTGAGAGGGTTACGGCAAAAACTAGATGCACTTCGTGTATAAACTGGACAATCCCTTTCGAAGTATCAGGGTTTCGAACGAAAACTCATCTGTTACAAAGGCATTTGATTTTTTTTAACTTTATTTCAACTCTAGACTTTTTGTGCGTTTAACATGCACCATTCAAAGTCACATCATCAATTTTCAACCCTTTCCCACTTCATTCTCTATTTTTCATGCATTTATTGATTTTTTTTAGCTAAATGACTCTGAAATTGAAAAACACTACAAATGAACTCTGAAAAGGTTGAAACTTGGCATGATATCATCATTTCACACACATAGCATGTGCGAAAAAGTTTGAGATGGTTACGGCAAAAACAGGATGCAGTTCATGTACAAACTGGACAATCCCTTTCGAAGTATCAGGGTTTCGGACGAAAACTCATCTGTTACAAAGGCATTTGATTTTTTTAACTTTATTTCAACTCTAGACTTTTTGTGCGTTTAACATGCACCATTCAAAGCCACATCATCAATTTTCAACCCTTTCCCACTTCATTCTCTATTATTCATGCATTTATTGATTTTTTTTAGCTAAATGGCCCTGAAATTGAAAAGCACTACAAATGAACTCTGAAAAGGTTGAAACTTGGCATGATATCATCATTTCACCCACATAGCTTGTGCGAAAAAGTTGAGATGGTTACGGCAAAAACTGGATGCACTTTGTGTACAAACTCGACAATCTCTTTCGAAGTATCAGGTTTTCGGACGAAAACTCATCTGTTACAAAGGCATTTCATTTTTTCAAACTTATTTCAACTCTAGACTTTTTGTGCATTCAACATGCACCATTAAAAGCCACATCATCAATTTTCAACCCTTTCCCACTTCATTCGCTATTTTACATGCATTTATTGATTTTTTTGAGCTATAAAACTAAAAGAGCTAAACATAATCTGTTTTGATTAAAACACCTATTTAAAATAACCTAAAAATTACCAAATTGAATATAATGATAAAACACACTAATATTAAACAGCAATAAAAAGAATCACTCAAAAATCTATTTTCAAAGTAAAGTTATTCACAAACTAGTGATTCACACAAATTTCAAAGAATTCAAATTTAAACTATTCAAATTTGAAAACTACTGGCACTAACAGAAAGTTTATAATTTTTGTGACCTAAAGCAAAAAAGATTCACTCAAAAACTCTAAATATTTCGCTGTAAGTACAAACAAAAGAAAATAAATAAAGTAAAAAACAAAAAAAACTGGAAAAAGGGGGTGAGACCCTTTAGTCCCGGTTGGTGTCTCCAACCGGGACTAAAGATAGATCTTTAGTCCCGGTTGGAGACACCAACCGGGACTAAAGGTGGTGATACCCTTTAGTCCCGGTTGGTGTCTCCAACCGGGACTAAAGGTCCCATTCGAACCGGGACTGATGCCTGTTGAGCCCCGTCCGGCGTCCTAGCCGCTCGAACCGGGACTAATGCTTACATTAGTCCCGGTTCGTAACGCGACCGGAACTATTGCTCCGATCCGGCTAGAACGAAAGCCCTGTTTTCTACTAGTGAAGTACCCCGTCCCGTCTAACCCTGGCACTGTTGACCGGATGGATCTACCCCTTTGACTTTCACCGGACGGGGTTCGACCGAGGGACATTTTCACCTGACTGTGATAGGCCATCCCATAGCAACATATTAGAACAAGGTCCGGGCCCAACCCACCGCAAGATTCCCTTCGAGTCGACCCGACGCCACCGTTTTCCCCCTCCAGGTGCCGGCGGCAGCGGCTTACGTGAAGAGGGTCACACTTCGGAGACGTGTGCCAGGTGTTTGCACCCACCACCACATTTCCAGACGCGTAAGAGGGCCCAGCGCAAGACCTGGCGGCATAGCTACCCCCAAGTACCCCGTCCCGTCTAACCCTGGCACTGTTGACCGGACGGATCTACCCCTTTGACTTTCACCGCACGGGGTTTGACCAAGGGACATTTTCACCTGAGTGTGATAGACCATCCCATAGCAACATATTAGAACAAGGTCCGGGCCCAACCCATCGCAAGATTCCCTCCGTGTCGACCCGACGCCATCGTTTCCCCCCTCCAAGTGTCGGCGGCGGCGGCGTCCGTGAAGAGGATCACACTTCGGAGACGCGTGCCAGGTGCTTGCACCCGCCACCACACTTCCAGATGCGTAAGAGGGCCCAGCGCAAGACTTGGCGGCATAGCTACCCCCCCCCCCAAGTACCCCGTCCCGTCTAACCCTTGCACTGTTGACCAGACGGATCTACCCCTTTGACTTTCACCGCACGGGGTTTGACCGAGGGACATTTTCACCTGGGTGTGATAGGCCATCCCATAGCAACATATTAGAACAAGGTCCGGGCCCAACCCATCGCAAGATTCCCTCCGTGTCGACCCGACGACACCGTTTCCCCCCTCCAGGTGCCGGCGGCAGCGGCATCCGTGAAGAGGGTCACACTTCGGAGACGCGTGCCGGGGTGCTTGCACCTGCCACCACACTTCCAAACGTGTAAGAGGGCCAGGCGCAAGACCTGGTGGCATTGCCAACCCCCAAGTACCCCGTCCCGTCTAACCCTGGCACTGTTGACCGGACGGATCTACCCCTTTGACTTTCACCGGACGGGGTTTGACCGAGGGACATTTTCACCTGACTGTGATAGGCCATCCCATAGCAACATATTAGAACAAGGTCCGGGCCCAACCCACCGCAAGATTCCCTTCGAGTCGACCCGACGCCACCGTTTTCCCCCTCTAGGTGCCGGCGGCAGCGGCTTCCGTGAAGAGGGTCACACTTCGGAGACGCGTGCCAGGTGTTTGCACCCGCCACCACATTTCCAGACGCGTAAGAGGGCCCAGCGCAAGACCTGGCGGCATAGCTACCCCCCCCCCCCAATTACCCCGTCCCGTCTAACCCTGGCACTGTTGACCCGACGGATCTACCCCTTTGACTTTCACCGCACGGGGTTTGACCGAGGGACATTTTGACCTGGGTGTGATAGGCCATCCCATAGGAACATATTAGAACAAGGTCCGGGCCCAACCCATCGCAAGATTCCCTCCGTGTCGACCCGATGCCACCGTTTCCCCCCTCCAGGTGCCGGCGGCAGCGGCGTCCGTGAAGAGGGTCACACTTCGGAGACGCGTGCCAGGTGCTTGCACCCGCCACCACACTTCCAGACGCGTAAGAGGGCCCAGCGCAAGACCTGGCGGCATTGCTACCCCCCCCCCCCCCAAGTACCCCGTCCCGTCTAACCGTGGCATTGTTGACCGGACGGATCTACCCCTTTGACTTTCACCACACGGGGTTTGACCGAGGGACATTTTCACCTGGGTGTGATAGACCATCCCATAGCAACATATTAGAACAAGGTCCGGGCCCAACCCATCGCAAGATTCCCTCCGTGTCGACCCGACGACACCGTTTCCCCCCTCCAGGTGCCGGCGACAGCGGCGTCCGTGTAGACTGTGTGTAGAGTACTATATATAACATGATTTTAGCGCCTATACACACAGCTAAATAGCCGATGCATTGGAAAAACTGTGTGTAGACTATATATAACATGGACATGGGTTATAGACTTCCTAAGTAAATCAAATTTTAATATAGGGAAAAGATTTTAAAAAAATGTACCTACACCGTCGGCATGGCCAAAATAAAAAATAAAAATAGGTACGCCGATGGCATAACCGTCGGCATAGCTATGGCCCCGGATCGGCAGCTCCCCCGGATCGATGACGTGGCACCTGTCGCATATGCCGACGGCATAACCGTCGGCATAGGTATGCCCCCGGATCGGCAGCTCCCTCGGATCGATGACGTGGCATATGCCACGGATCGATGACGTGGACCATCGCAGCTATGCCGACGGTGTCCGTCAGGACCGTCGGCATATCTTTGACGGCGTCAAACGGGCGTAACCCGTCAAGTGGCCGGGCCCGCAGATACGCCGACGGGGCGTCTATGCCGACGGCCACCGTAGGCATAGATCAATATATGCCGACGGCCTTCGTACGCCGACGGTTGCCGTCGGCATAGATTGATCTACATTGACCGTGTTTTGTACGCCGACGGTTAGGCGCAGGTGGTCGGCATAGGGTGATATATGCCTACGGGGGCCGTCGGCAACGAGCCTGATTCTGGTAGTGTGATAGGAGGCATTTGCCAGACTGGTCAACCGACGTCGATTCGTTTCTAATCCCACGGCTGTTTGCTTTCCAAATCCTTCTTCAGTTTCCAAATTAGGCCGATTTTTTCGCCACGGCCCCCTATAATCTCTCGTTAGTTTCTATATCCCGCATAAATCTCACCTACGCTGGCCCACCCCATCCTCTTCCTTGGCTCGCCTGCCCTGAGAACTGCTCCATCACCGAGCTCGTCCTCGCCGCTCGAGCTCCCTTCGCTAGTGACCAGCCTGTCCCGCTCCCGCCTCCGCCATCACAAAGCTTCACGTTCGTCACCGCTCCCGCAGACGACGTCGGTCATGATGTCGATGGCGAGCGTGGATGAGTAGCATCTCCTTGGAGATTACATCTACAAGCAACGGCTGCCCGTCGACGAGAAGCGCCGGCTAATTCACCACGATGCGCATGGCTGAGATCTGCCGAGACGTTTGATGGTCGATCTCTTGCATGGTGAGTGGCCATGTGAGATCTATCATCTCACAATATGGATCTCATACACGGCGTCACTCTCCATAGCATCGGCAACTCCCCCATCTACGTCGGGCACCTTGGCTAGGAGTCGCCCCAATTCTTGCCACCGATCGGGTCTTGCTGCGCTGCCGGCCGCTGCCACAAGGTGATCGACACCTTCATTCCATGGCGACATGGAGACGTCTCTTTGCATGTTGCCTTGTCTGAGTCACTACTGCCTCAGATGCTTCCTACCATTGAACCACCTGTTCCTTGACATATCTTGTTGTGTACCTGAGGGTGGAGGTGTAGTGTTTTGTTGTCATGGATGCAATGCTTCAGAGTTCTGTGCATTACGTTTCCTAGTGCCAAGGCACGGGTTTACTTTGGTTTTAGTAGCACATACATGCTTCGTTGTAATACATGACATGCTTCCATCTTATGTATAATATGTTTTCAAGTATCTACATAATTGCTTCCTTCTTTTTCACATCACAACAATTAATGCATCGGTACTACTTAGTTCATCCTTCAACAATTATCAAACTATGTTTCCAATGGCTCACCAACACATAAAATGCATCAATATTACATGACATGGTTTCAACCATCATAAAACTGTGCTTCGGAATACAATCACAAATTATGAAGCATGGTATACAATGCCGGAAGCATGTTTGCCTTATGATGGAAACAAAGTATATATGGAATGAAAGGAAGCACATGATAACAGGGACCTGGAGCGAAATTATATGTGGAAGCAACATAAAAATAAGAAAGCATGTGACTATATTGGAAGCTAATTTCATCCCCGGTGGTTTAGATCGAAGCAAGCTTCAGATGCGATGGAAGCAACATCGGCAAATAGTAGAAACAAAATATCCTTCATGCAACGTTGGGAAATAATTTTGATAAAGTAACTAATTTATTTCCCTGGAATCTACAATAATTATACTTTCTTAATAATCAGCAATAATTACGTTCGAAATAATCAGCAATTGTGAGTAATTTACGGGAGCACTCAAACAGCTGCATGCAATTGTGAGTAATGTATACGGTGATTGGTTTCTTTTTAGGAAACTACCACGCGGGATGGGCCGGCTGCATGCAATAATGTCTCATCCACCCACTGATCTAATCTTGCATCTGACGGCTACCAACTAGTCTGATAGGTAGCAAATCATCAGTAGTCTGATGCCTAGCGCTGTCATTTACTATAGTTTGAAAAGGCATTTTCTTCCATCTACATCAATTAAAAGATTAATCCCTAATCCCCTAGTTAGGTAGTAATTAATGAGTGGTAGTTAATTAATTCCTAAAAATGTAGGGCTAGTTACTACTTACTACGTGGAGATCAACCCCAAAACAATTGCTCGTCTTCTCCCGATAAGAGAACACCCCGTCCAAGCAGTTTTTGTTGCGGACCTTGTCAGCTTACTGACTCCGCCCTCCGTGCCAGTTGGCAATCGCGCACCCACGCGTCGCCCACGCCTGTTTGCATAGATGAGAGAATTCTTGTAGTTTACAGAGAATAAATCATAAGCACGTATGATGAAATCCCACCCTGTTTCAATTAGGAAACATCCCATTCTCCAGCGAGCAAAGAAAACGGAAAGGTGTGGTAGCACCCGGGGGTCGGGGCACCCTATTATCCTATCCGCCCGACCTCGCTGAGATTTGTGCGCTCTTCTGTCAAACCGCAGAGCAGCTTCGTCGTCTACATGCTTACCAGTCAATTTGACCGTTCTAATTGTGATGCTACTAGGGATTAGTAGGCTATATGGCACTAGCCATCTCGTGGGGCAGCAGCAGGGCCGTCGACAAGGGGGGCCAAAGTGGGCGACCGCCCAGGGCCCCCAATTTTCTAGGCCCCCAAATCGTGGTTAGCATGTATGTGTATTGGTGATAAAAAGGCCCAGCCTATATGCCTGTTCCATATCTGCTAAATTGGAATCGCTAATTAAGCCGTCACATGCCCTGTCGCGCCCCGCCGCGCCTTGTTCCGCGTTGAGTAATCAAGCCGAAGCGTCGCGTGGCCCTAATCCAGGAATTCGCCTCGCGCCGCCGCACTACGGCACTAGCACAGTGCCGTAGAGCACTTTTCTCTGGTCTGCGTCTCCAATCTTTGCCTTCGTTTGCCGCCCACTCTGCAGTCTGCTTCTCGTTCGTGATACATGCACCACGGCAGGTAACTTTATAATTTCTACTACGCTCCTATCAATACCCCTATCAATAGATGAATTACTTGTCTTGTTCGTACCATATACTCCCTCCGTTTCAAAATATAAGTCTTTTTAAAGATTTAAATGTGGACAACAGACAGAGCAAAATGAGTGAATCTACACTCTAAACTAAGTTTATATACATTCGTATGTAGTCTTTATTTAAATATTAAAAAAGGCTTATATTTAAAAACGAAGGGAGTATAATATAAACATAATAGAAACGTGGGCCTGTGTTTTGGTCCAGAATTATTTCCCAGGTGAGCAACTAGCAGTAATTTATTTACGCTATCATGCCATCAGGGAATATCGGAAAGACAGTCCGACTTTGTACATCAATACTCCCTCGAATCATCAATCAATTCATTATTCATCAATCGATATGTATTGTAGCTCATCTAGCTATTGTCGGCAATGCATAATTTCTATTTTTGTTCTCCCATGTGTAATTGCCATGACGACTTTCGTTGATCTCTGTATTCATTCTCAAATCATCGGTCAAGCTTTATGAATTTTCTAAAATTTGGGCCTAATTTTGCGTTTCGTCCCGGGGCCCCAAATGTCTGGAGACGGCCCTGGGCAGCAGGAGCAGCCTAGTGCTGAAAAGACATGTCATAGGGTATGCAGGCAGTGTGTCATGCCACTGTTCCCGACAGCTGCGTGTGGCCATGTGAACTACTATCTTGTGAAAATACATCTAAAAACTCCGAAATCCTAAATAAACGCGTCATGAATGGATTCATGCATGGACCCTCATTATTTTAGAATTTTCTACTACAGAATCCTAGTGGGACCACAATTAATTACTTGGTTGCTTGTAAAGGACCATGCATGGAGTATTTTGATCAGGGAGTTGATGTAAGCTCTTCACGGGAAAGAAACAACAGTGACCCGAGCTGTGCGTCAGGTGAGGAACTTGGTACAGGTATGCACGGGTTCACTGTTTGTACAGGAAAAGCAGCGCTAGGCTAGTAGGGTGGAATCAACCTACGAGGACAGAGACATACTAGGTCCAGGACCGACAGAAACGTGCCCAGGCTAGTGCAGTTAACTACCGAAGCATCTGTTAACAAAAAGTGTTCGCTACAGTACGAGCTACGGATCTCTATGCTGTGAATATGTACCAACGGCGATGATAAGGGGATGCCCAGGCACCCGGGTGCTAAAAATCCACTCTCCAAAGAAAATATACTATTGTACTATCTCTAACGAAGGGATACTCCTGGTACTGGTTGCCATGGATTTTATGTAGAAAAGAGGGGACATGTGACATGTCCAAGAGAGATAACAGGGATGGGGAGAAAGGCAATGTTGTCGTGCGCCTTGTGCTCTCAGGTCGGCCCCTTGAAACATTGGATGGATAGGCGGAGGTAGTTGACCACAGCAGCTTGCAGCTATTGCATCGATGAGGAACATGGATGCATTGATAACACACCATGCGCGCATCCATCGGGCCAGGGATGAACACCACGCACACATCCATCACGTCATCGTGAGAACAGCGGGATTGCAGAACACAACGAACAGATCCACGGGCGCAGCCTGATGAGTACTGTTTCTTGGAGGCAGACCGTTTTCCATTTTTGACTGATCTGCATGCATAATATCGTCATTAAAAAAGCATATCAAAATGTCATCCGCCCTGCAAATAGATCAGTATTGGTGGAGAAAACATGTCACTGACGCCATGGTTAGGGGATGAGGAAGGGGCTATAGCCATGGGGTTCATCTTGCAGCAACGTATATGAATACATGACCATTGGTGTGGAGGCATCGATCTCTCCTTCGACGAAAATGATGGTGTGGATCGACGCAAGCGCTGGAAGGAGAGAAGAGCCCCAGCGTGCCTACAATCAGGATGAGACGGCATCAATTGCAGAAAGTATGGCCGGGAGGTAGTGACATGGTGCGGGAGGAGGGGTGGGAGGGATGTGGAGAGGGTGTGACTGTGAACATATATACACATGGAAAGGAAGTGGGTCGAGAACTGAAGGGGAGAAGACGCCATGGAATTGAGGTGGGGAAGTGGGCCGACTTACGTTTTGTAAGATATTTATATGCAGGGAGGTGAAGTGGAGGAGGCCAACCTGCCGGCCCTGCTTCCAGATTGCAATTCCTAGCCTCGGGTTGCTTTACCGTAAAGAGAAATAATCAAGGAGTCTTGTGATGACATGGCAAACTGCATGGGATAGTGGGGATGTATTTTTACAGGTGGGGCCTCCTTGATGAGGTGGATAGGCTGCATGTTAAGAGAAATAGGATAGTGGGGATGAACTATTTAGGTGAGGCCTCCTTGATGAGGTGGATAGGCTGCATGTTAAGAGAAATAGGATAGGGGGATGAACTATTTAGGTATTATAGATCAGCCACCGTGATCTCTTGATCATTACAGATACTGTATAAAAGAGGGAATTTAGAGCACAAATGGGAATTATTGTTCAGGGGATCAACCCATACTCTAGCAATGTTACCAGAGTTCAGAACAACCCCTCTTCCTGCAAGGTAGTACTCTTTTAACCTTCATAATGGCTTTCCAAATCGGAGAATCTCCAAATTTGCCTTTCACCGAGGTCCCTGTATCTCTCCTTAGATACTTGGCACGGATCACATCTTGCCATAGGCCTTGTTGAGTCTCAAGTTTCCATCACCACTTAACGAGCAAGCTAATATTTTGTTTATGGAGGTCTTTCACTCCCAGGCCCCCTTTATTTTTTGACCTACGGAACTGGGTCCATTTAACCAGATGATGGCGCTTGCGGCCATTGCCTTCTTGCCAGAAGAACCGCTTACGGTGTTTATCAAGCTTCTCAATGGCCATCTTATGAAGCAGGAACACATAGACATATAATAGTAAACAATGTTAGTGAGAGAAGGGTTGAGGAGAGTAAGTCCCCTACCCTCTGAAAATGTTGCATTACCAATCCAAAATTCACAACGTTTAAGGAATTTGTCATAAAAAATTCCACTCTAGGCTATGGAGAGTAGAAAAGCTAACCGATACTCCCAAGTATTTCATCGGGAAGTGCATGATCTGACAATTGAACACCTCAGCATAAAAAGCAAGCATGTTATCATCTCCCTGAACACGGAGAATTTCACTTTTCAGGAAATTAATTTTGAGACCCGACATGAGCTCGAACAAATAAAGAAGAAGCTTAAGGTTAACAACAGCTCCTTTATCGTGTTTGATACATATAACCATATCATCGGCATATTGGAGAATGTCAACTCCCCCCTCAATTAGATATGGAGCAAGCCTTGTTAGCAGTTTCTCTTTTTGGGCGTTAAAGATCATCTTTGGAAGGGCTTCCACTACAAGGTTAAACAGGAAGGGAGATAAGGGATCGCCTTGATGCACCCCTTTGTGGCTTTGAAAGTAGGGACCCATTTCATTGTTAAGTTTGATACTCACCGTACCATTGTTCAAAATTTTAGTAATCCAGCCACACAAAGTTGCACCAAATCCACGGTTTCTATGACAACCCCAGTTTATCTTGTTGTATGCTTTTTTAAAGTCCAGCTTAAGCACAATAGCAACTCTTCTTTTATGTTGGGTGTGGTGTAATACTTCATGGAGGGTAAGGATCCGATCCATTATATTTGTGTGTTTAATAAAGGCATTTTGGTGCTTGCTGATGAGCTTGTTAGTAAATACAGCCACCCTATTGTCAAGTACTTTAGTGATCAGTTTATAGGGGCACCAGAGGAGGCAAATGGGGCGATATTGTTGGATTTTTTTGCACCATTCAACTTAAGAATCAAAGCGATCACCCCATAGTTAAGACGGGCTACATCCAAAGTATTATTGTGGAAAGCCTCAAACAAGCGCATAATGTCATTTTTGACAAAATCACAACAATTCTATAAAATTCAGCTCGGATATTATCCGGACCGAGGGCTCAATTGCTATCCATACCAAAAAGAGCTTTTTTCACCTCTTCTTCCGAAAATTCACCAGTAAGAAGAGTGTTATCCTCTTCGGTAAGCTTCTCGCCATCGGTCTAGGCATTGGGAGATAAATGAAACAAGTTCTTCCGGACAGGACCAAACAAGTCTTTGTAATGAGAAATGGCATGGGCCAAGAGGTTCGAAGTACCCTCAATAACCACATCCCCATCCGTAAGAGAATGAATCACTACTAGGGAAAACCTTATACACAGAGGTATAGCAGTAGCGCTGGTTAGAACAGAGCGCTACTACTACTTAGTAGTAGCGCGTGTCAATAAAGCGCGCTACAGATATTGTTGTAGCAGTAGCGCGTCTGCTCGTAAAAGCGCTACTACTATAATTCCCACACTGTTGCCGGTAGGCTAGGAATAGTAGTAGCGAGGCTTCAAAAAGAACGCTACCGCTAAGTGCCTTGTAGTAGCGCGTTTTCTGTATAGAGCGCTACTGCTAAAAAAAGAAAATAAAATGGAAAAGAAGTAGAAAAGTAAATGAAAATGAAAGAAGTAGAAAAAGGAGAAATGAAAAAAAGAAAATATTAAGATAAACAAAGGAAAAAGAAAAATAAAGGAGAAAGGCATAGCAGCAGCGCTTGTTAACACAAAGCGATGTAGTTACTATAGCAGTAGCGCGTGTTGTAAGACCGCGCTATAGCTATATTCCTTACATAAAAAGAAAAGAAAAAGGAAAATAAATAACTACTTCCTATAGCAGTAGCGCGTTTCGGTAGAAAGCGCTATAGCTAAGTTAGCTATAGCGCTTTTTGCCTTCCAGCGCTACTGCTATTTTGACTTAACCCCGCGCGGGCTCAAAATTTTGCTAAGTCCTTTCCCCCAATTCCCCATCGCCGCCTCTCCCTCGCCGCCCCTGCTCCCTCGCCGCCGTCGTTCCCTCGCCGGCCCTGCCCCACCGGAGCCGCACGCCGTCGCCGCCACCGGAGCCGTGCGCCCTCGACGCCCCTGCCTCCCTCGCCGCCACTGCTTCCCTCGTCCGCTCCTCGCCGCCCCTGCCTCCCTCGCCGCCACTGCCTCCGTCGCCGCCAACGGAGCCGCGCGCCCTCGCCGTCCTGCCTCCTTCGCCGCCAACGGAGCCGCGCACCCTAGCCGCCCTTGCCTCCGTCGCCGAGCACCTCCTCGCCACCGTCTCTCCCCTCTCTGTAAGCCCCCCCACCCCTCCCCCACCCCTCCTCTCCCTCTGCCTGTTCTTCCTGCCATGTTCTAGGGTTCATAATTTTTATTAGGACAGAAATTGAGCTCTAGGGTTCATAATTCTTATTAGGACATAATTTTTATTAGGACAAAAATATGTAAAGGTTCTAGGTTTCTAGGGTTCATCCATCTATATTTGGTTTTTGAATTGAGTTTGAGAGAGCATGAGATTTGTGTAGATTTTCTTGAAGTGTCAAACACTAGGAGATGCAAATTTGAAGTGGTCATGTTATATGCAAATTCCTCAATAGTGTTTGCTCATGTTTATCTACTGTTGTAGTTGCTCATGTACATGTTCTTAAGTGGTCCTGTTATATGCAACATTGAAGTGGTTCGATTGTGCCCAAGTGGCCTTTTGTTGTATGCAGGGAATGATTCCGGGTGGCCTATGTTTTGCCGGAATGTTGATTCATTTCCGTTCCGACAAATTTCAGGCGCTCTATTTGTCCAGTTTGTAGCAAAGGTCATGCCGAAATTTTCTGTGAATTTCGGCATGACTTGTGCTACAAACTAGGACATATCGAGTGCCCGGGATTTGCCGCAACGGGAATGAATCAACATTCCTACAAAACATTGGCCTTTTTTTATGTCATTATTCATTTTATTAGGTCTAGAATTAATTGACTAGATTTAATCGTAGGAAACATGGCTAGCAACGATGAAGGACAGGGTTCTGGTGATTGCAACGTCTACGCGGCGACAGACGCCTATTTGAACCTTCTCGATGAGCAACGGTTGTTGCAGGGCCCACCTGTCACATCCGAGACTGAGACCGACATCGAGACCGGCGCTGAGACTGACACCGGCACCGAGACCGGCGTCGAGACCGGCACTGAGACTGGCGAAGCCGGTATAGAACCGAAACCAAAGAGGCAACGGCGCCCAAACCAGCTCATCACTACTAGACTGGTGGTCACGGAGGTGGACGACGGCAATTTTGAGCCAAAAGAGCCTGCGGAAGCACGCGCGTGCTTCGGCAATCAAATAGCCTGCATCCTACGGGCCACCGCCACCATCAACGATGCGAAACTAAGGAAGATACCAGATATGAAGCAGTCCCTCCTAACGAAGCTGCACCAGGTGTTCTTGTTCCCGGGCCGGGATGAAATCAAATATAAAAATCCAGATAAAGACCCGGCAATGAAGAAGATAAACAGACGCGCCATGGGCAAGTTTAGCGGCGCGTTGTCCGCCTAGAAAGTAAGGGTGAAAGCAAGGATCATCGACAAAAAGGAACCCTACTCCGAGATTGTAAAGGATAATCCGACAATTACAGAAGAGCAGTTTGAAATATTCAAGGTGGCTTGCGTTGCCGAAGCTGCCAAAGAAAAGTCGGAGTACATGAAGGGGCTTCAAGAGAGAAACATGGGGTGCCACCACCTCGGAAGCCATGGTTACGCGGGGAAGAGGTCCATATGGGCCAAGGAGGACGCGGAACGCGAAAGTCTGGGCATCCCAGACCCCTTGGCGGAGTTCACCGTCCCGCAGGAGTGTGACGTCCTCAGGGCCCAGTACCATTGGGACCCAGTCAAGAAGGTTTTCGAGACGGACGCGGTCACGACGGAGTTCATGAAACTGCTGGTAATTTTTAATTTACCCCCTAATTTTAGCTTCTGATCAATTCGACTGCACGTTTAGTCATATTTGTAAACGATCCTTGTTCCTTTTGCAGAGAGAGCAGCACAGGATCGCGGCCGATAGCGACTCGCCGTCTGAGGCGTTGGCGAGGCCCAAGTGGGACACCCCATTCAACCGGGCCTTGAACATATTGAAAGGACTCCCGGTGGACACTCGGCCGTCGTATGGACGCGTGCACGGCGTCGGAGACGGCGCCACGTGGAAGAAGTACTACCGTGAGACCACGGAGGAGAGAAAGGAAAGACGGAGGTTAAATGAAGAAAACATCGACAAGAAGGTTGCGATTGCGGTCGCAGCAGCGGTAGCTGCCGCAAAACAGGAGATTGCAGCTTCGTATGGTGTCTTGGTTCCGGATATCGTCAGTTGGAGCAGGCAAAATCCAAATAAAGAGGCAGCGGACTTTCCCCTTTCCAACTTCTTCGGGAGCAGCTCGACTAGCGTTGCACCAGCACCTGCTCCTGCACCAGCTCCTGCACCGGCTCCCGCACCTGCTCCTGCACCAGCTCCTGCACCGGCTCCCACACCTGCTCATAGCAGCCCGTCCTCCGTCTCGGACGTGCTCGGTGGTGCTTCGTCTTTGGCTGAGCTCGACGCCCTCACGGTACCTGTCACACCGGCCCTCTTCAATAAATGTGTAATCTCCCGTTTCCGTTGCCTTTCGGATGTCTCACGTCACAGACATGTCTTTGCAGGCCGACGTAACCCCGTGCACCATATTGTACACCATCAGCGGCCAGAAGGTGGACGTGGGGAAGGCGACGATAGTGAAGCCGAAGGAACAATTGTTCCACAGCCGGCCGATCCCCCCTGACATCTTCAAGGTTTCCGTGGCCAGTGTCAAACCGGGCCACGAGAATTTGGCTCCTCCGGCACTAGGGGGAGACGACGACGAGACCCCGCGGCGACTTGGCGATTGCAAGAGGTGGGTCCTGTTGTGGCCAAAGAGTCTGCTTCGTCTGGAGGCGGCTGGGAGCACACCCACGACCACGCAGCCTCAGCAAGGTATGAACATCAACACCCCACCTACCCAATTAGCGTCGCCTGTCGTGCCGGGTGATAGCGGACGGGGTGAGGAAGAGGCTCCATTAGTCCATGATGACGTCGCTGCCGTCGAAGAAGCAATGCATGATATCGATGCCATCGATGAGGATGACGATGACACTGTACAGTATCTCAATACTGGCGCCTATGACGACGGAGGATTGATGGCTCAGCAGTATGAGTACTCAGGGTTTGAGCGTCATGAGTCGGTGCCTGAATTGCCGCCTCCGGAGGCTGAACGTATTATAGACGACCTTCCAGTAGCAAAGAAGCATAGGAAGAGAGCGAGGAAAGGCAACAAAGCTGCTTCTATGATCCAGCCGCCTCCGCAGCCTCGGGTTCAAGACCATATACCTGTCATGGGTGCGGCGAAATACCATATCCCCGGTGAACCAATCCTACGTAAGGCAGCGGTAGGCCATATACGGCGATCTCAGGAGACTTCATGACGATGTGCTGCGAAGAGAGAAAAGCCTGATCGCCTCGCAAAATCCAGGATACCCGCTCTACGTGGTTAACGTGCCGCAGCAAAGGTTGTACGTCGACACATTCCCCGCAGAAAAGTTCTTCCTTCGATTCGATTACATCTTCGACATGTTTCACTTGAAAAAGCTGGATTTTACGTTTGTCCGCCTTTTTGCCTTGTACATGAACTACATCATCAGGATTGAGCAGATACCTTATATCTGTGTCGCTGACCCGTACTTCATGCACGAGAGCTTCTTGGCAGTCTGCAAAAAGCACCGTGAATACGCGAGTAACTACATCGCCGATTTCATGGTCGGCAATAAGGACAAGGAGACGATTCTCGTGCCTTATCATCCCATGTAAGTCATCCGCGCGGATATCCTTCCTTCGATTTCAATCATTTCATTTGCACGCGTGGAGGCTAATTTGAGGTGTACTTATTTTGCGCAGCGACGGGCGCGCCGTCCTCATCATCCTTTACCCCCGAGTCTCCCACGCGCTTTACTTGGACTCATCGAAGAACATGAAGAAAAAGGATTACACCCACATCAAGTCTGTTCTCGACAGTGCTATCTTTACGTACGGCGTACGGGGTGGAGAGATCACGCTCAGGAAGACAAGGAACCGCGCGCCCTGCTTCGGCCATAAGACTGACTTCTGCTGCATCCAGCAACCGAGTGGTACTATCAATGATGGATTCTATGTCCTCCACCACATGCAGGAGTACAGACGGGATCAGCAGAACCTTCGCATGTCACCTAGATCCGGCGATGCCCATATTCTACAATGGGCAAAGAACCGAGGAGATATCCCGGATCATCGACTCCGAGCTGAGTTCTATCACATCCAGCGTGAACTTGCCCAAATCATCATGAAGGAGGTCCTCGAAAAAATAGGGATGTTCTACGAAGAAGGGCAAATGTCGCGGGAAGACGTCCGAACACGCGTAGCCGCTCAGCGTCTCGACCTGAAGCCTTTCACTGCGCTCGGGGACTATCTCCCTGACTTGCATGGATGGCACGACATGTTGGAGTGATTGACGATATATGACAATGTGTCCGTTTAGTCCATACTTTCTCTATGACGAAACTTTGAGTTATGCATGACGAAACTTTATTTGTGATGTAATTAAACCGTCCTCCTCAACTAGCGAAGATCACTCTAGTTAGGGCATTTTGGGTACGATGAACTTTGTTATTTATGCTTATGATATGTTGCTTCTATTTTTGCCAAGTCTGTCTCTTTCTGTTGCTCAACTATATATGTTGCATATCATCAACTCATGTGACGATACAGGTGCATAGATCATCGATGGCGAAGAAGTGCTACGCCAGGAGTATACGACAAGTGGCCGGAGTGTCAGGCCCAGGTGTACCGGTTTCCGGTTTCCGAGCGACAGCCAGTAGTTAGTTTAGGTTCACGCTAGTGCGAGAGAGGGATACGAACCGACGCCTCAAGAAGTACTACATTATGTATGAAGAGACGTGTCATGTAACTTGTATAGCTATATCGTGATTATGATGTGACGACATGATTTGTGTTGGATGATATGATGAGACTATTATGTGTATGATATGATGAGCATATTGCATGTTTATGATATGATTAGAATACTGTATGAAACCTGTACAGAAACATCGCAAATACGTAGCAAAAAAATATATGAGAAAATATAGTAGTAGCGCTCTTTAGCGCTGGACAGGAAAACGCTGCTGCTAAAGGACTTAGCAGTAGCGCTGGTATGGAAAGCGCTACTGCTAAGTAGGTATAGCAGTAGCGCGTGTCAAAACGCGCTACTGCTAAACTTTAGCTGTAGCGCCGTATCAGTAGCGCTGGTACCCGCGCTACTGATACACCAAATACCTGCGCTACTGCTAGGGTTTTCCCTAGTAGTGAATATTACTTTTCCGTTTTCTACTGTTGGTCGCACGATGAAAACGGGTTGTGTTCTGGTCACCTTTAAGTAACCAAAGTCCATTGGACTGTTGTAACCAAAACAGTTCCTCGTTAGCAAGGATCTCATTAAGTTCAGAGCACAAGGAGGTTCTCTTGTCGTAAAATTCAGGGTCCAGGGGTCCTGATTCTTCCATCCTCTCAATTTCTTCCAACTCTTCTTTGATAACTACTCCCTCCGTTCCTAAATATAAGACCTTTTAGAGATTCCACTATGGACTAAATACGGAGCAAAATGAGTGAATCTACACTCTAAAATATGTCTATATACATCCGTATGTAGTCCATAGTGAAATATCTAAAAGGTCTTATATTTAGAAAAAGAGGGAGTGTTTTTCTCTTCTTGGCATGGCTAAAGGAATTAAAACCCTACCCTTTAAAATATTTCTTAAAACGTTTCAACTTGATGTTGAGGATTTCAATGGTCGAGTGAATTGGCCTTTCTCAGATTCTCTTTGCTATAGGAAAAAACTCTTCATTCTTCAACCAACTGAGTTCGAATCTGAACTAACTCTTCATTCTACAATTATAGAAAAGCACATTCATTTGATAACAATATTTTTTCCTCTCGTGGTAACTTTACTAGGAGGCAGAGTAGAGTTACCTTTTCCATTTACCGAGGAGGCACTATTTTTCTGACTTCTATTAGCAGGTCTAGAAATCACCACATGAATTTTCCTCTTTTTTTTACCTAGAACGAACAACAGTACAATTTGACTCATCGATATCATCATCACCCCCCCCCCCCCCGCCTCCCAACCAATTACAAAAGTAGTCAGATCACCTTTAGCATTGGTTAACAGCATAGGTTTGTCAACATTATTGTTATGACTAGGCTTATCGTCTAGAGATTCAATGTGTTTAGATTTTTCAAGTTCACGAATATCAATGCAAGTAAAATCTGAATCAGGGATATTCACACCCATCTTAACAACTTTAAGGATAAGTTCAGGATTAGATAAAGCATCAACAGAGTTGAGACTTTTGAAAATACCTTCAATGTCTCTCTTCTTAGCCATGGCCACAGCCTTGTTGTCCATCCTCTCCAGCTTGCTCTGCACATTCCTTAAGCTGAAACGAAGGTTTTGTTCAGTAACTTGAGGGCGAGTAGGATCACCACAACGTTCACGACTGTTTCTGACCACTCAACCATGTACTCATGTTTGAGATTTGTTTTTTTTTGCATGGTAATACGTGTCTTACTCATATCATAAAGATCAAATTACAAGTCACGTAAAGACCGACATGACAAAACTGAAAAGATAGCAGAACATCGCTGAGTTTTACACCAACGTCCGTCACCTGCCTTCGGCACCACCACATCAGCCACCGAAGAAAAAACTGACGGATCACCTCCTCACCCGAGCTCGACGGACCTCCAAGGTGGCTCACCAAAGATGAAACCATTGTCGTTGAACGAATCAAACCGGGGCAACACCCCGGACGCGCCATTGAACTCCAGATCTGACACCCCACCACGACTAAGACGCGGATGGAGGAAACCATACCAATCATCCACCAACCACGAACCCAGCAAACTGTTGGGGAACGTTGCATGGGAAACAAAAAATTTCCTACGCACACGCAAGATCTATCCATGGTGATGAGCATCTACGAGAGGGAGAGTGGATCTACATACCCTTGTAGATCGCTAAGCGGGAAGCATTAAGAAACGCGGTTGATGTAGTCGAACATCTTCGCGATCCAAATCGCAAGCCGTCCCGCGATCCAATCACGATCTAGCGCCGAACGGACGGCACCTCCGCGTTCAGCACACGTACAGCTCGATGACGATCTCCGCCTTCTTGATCCAGCAAGAGGGAGCGGAGAGGTAGATGAGTTCTCCAGTAGCGCGACGGCGCGGCGATGATGGTGGTGGAACTATTCCGGCAGGGCTTCGCCTAAGCACCGCCGAAAACTAGGGGAGACGATCTAGTGGGGAGAGAGGGCTGCATCGTGGCTTTTTGGTTGGGTGTGGCTGCCCTCTCTCCCCTCCAATATATATAGGAGGGAGGGGAGGGGAGGGGCCGGCGCCCCTAGGGTTTCCCCTAGGAGTCGGCCGAACAGGAGGTGGAGGAGTCCACCTCCAATCCTACTCCAAGCAGGATTCCAATCCTACTTGGATTTCTTCCCCCCCACTTGGGGTTTTTCCTTTTTCCACACACCAGCCGCATGGGCCCTTTGGGGCTGGTTTGCCCAAACCACTAAGGGCTGGTGCGCCACCCCTAAGGCCCATGTGGCCTCCCGGCATGGGTGGTCCCTCCCGATGGTCCCCTAGAACCCTCCCGGCACCCCCGGTACAATACCTGAAGTACCCGAAACTTTTCCGGCGACCAAAACGGGACTTCCTATATATCAATCTTTACCTCCGGACCATTCCGGAGCTCCTCGTGACATCCGGGATCTCATCCGGGACTCCGAACAACCTTCGGTTACCACCATTCATAACTCAATACTACCGAAACGTCACCGAACGTTAAGTGTGCAGACCCTGCGGGTTCGAGAACTATGTAGACATGACCGAGACACCTCTACGGTCAATAACCGATAGCGGGACCTGGATGCCCATATTGTTTCCTACATATTCTACGAAGATCTTTATCGGTTGAACCTCTATGTCAAGGATTCAGTTAATCCCGTATGCTATTCCCGTTGTTCTTCGGTATGTTACTTGCCCGAGATTCGATCGTCGGTATCTCTATACCTAGTTCAATCTCAATACCGGCAAGTCTCTTTACTCGTTTCGTAATACAAGATCCCGTGGCTAACACTTTAGTCACTTTGCTTGCAAGGCTTATTGTGATGTTGTATTACCGAGTGGGCCCTGAGATACCTCTCCGTCACACGGAGTAACAAATCCCAGTCTTGATCCATGCCCACTCAACAGACACCCTCGGAGACACCTGTAGAGCATCTTTATAGTCACCTAGTTAAGTTGCGACGTTTGATACACACAAGGTATTCCTCCGGTGTCAGTGAGTTACATGATCTCATGGTTATAGGAACAGATACTTGACATGCAGAAAACTATAGCAATAAACTGACACGATCATATGCTACGTTCATTGTTTGGGTCTTGTCCATCACATCATTCTCCTAATGATGTGGTCCCGTTATCAAATGACATCTCATGTCTATGGCTAGGAAACCTTGACCATCTTTGATCAACGAGCTAGTCTACTAGAGGCATACTAGGGACACATTGTTGTCTATGTATCCACACATGTATTAGTGTTTCCAATCAATACAATTATAGCATGGATAATAAACGATTATCATGAACAAGGAAATATAATAATAATCACTTTATTATTGCCTCTAGGGCATATTTCCAACAGTCACCCACTTGCACTAGAGTCAATAATCTAGTTCACATCACTATGTGATTTACATTGTAATGAATCTAACACCCATACAGTTCTGGTGTTGATCATGTTTATCCCTTGGAAGAGGTTTAGTCATCGGGTCTGCGACATTCAGATCCGTGTGCACTTTGCAAATATTTATGTCCTCCTCCTTGATGTAATCGCGGATGGAATTGAAGCGTCTCTTTATGTGTCTGGTCCTCTTGTGAAACCTTGGTTCCTTGGCCAGAGCAATGGCACCAGTGTTGTCACAGAATAGAGTCATTGGGTTTAGTGCACTGGGCACTACTCCAAGATCTGTCATGAACTCCTTCATCCAGACACCTTCCTTCGCCGCCTCCGAGGCAGCGATGTACTCCGCTTCGCATGTAGAATCAGCTACCACGCTCTGCTTGGAACTGCACCAGCTTACCGCGCCCCCATTGAGAATAAATACGTATCCGGTTTGAGACTTAGAGTCATCCGGATCAGTGTCAAAGCTTGCATTGACGTAACCCTTTACGACGAGCTCTTGATCACCTCCATAAACGAGAAACATGTCCTTAGTCCTTTTCAGGTACTTCAGGATATTCTTGACCGTCGTCCAGTGTTCCACTCCTGGATCACTTTGAAACCTTCCGGCCATACTTATGGCAAGGCTGACATCAAGTCTTGTGCACAGCTTCGCATACATGATAGAGCCTATGGCTGAAGCATAGGGGATGACACTCATATTTTCTCTATCTTCTGCAGTCACTGGGCATTGAGTCTTACTCAACTTCACACCTTGCAATTCAGGCAAGAACCCCTTCTTGGACTGATCCATTTTGAACTTCTTCAAAACTTTGTCAAGGTATGTGCTCTGTGAAAGTCCTATCAAGCGTCTCGATCTATCTCTATAGATCTTGATGCCTAATATGAAAGCAGCTTCTCCTAGGTCCTTCATTGAAAAACTCTTGTTCAAATATTCCTTCACGCTTTCCAACATTTCTATATTGTTTCCAATTAGCAATATGTCATCCACATATAATATTAGAAACGCTATAGAGCTCCCACTCACTTTCTTGTAAATACAAGCTTCTCCGTAAACTTGTATAAACCCGAACGCTTTGATCACCTCATCAAAGCGAAGATTCCAACTCCGAGATGCTTGCACCAGTCCATAAATGGATCGCTGGAGTTTGCAAACTTTGTCAGCATTCTCTGGATCGACAAAACCTTCCGGTTGTATCATATACAACTCTTCCTTAAGGAAACCATTAAGGAACGCTGTTTTGACATCCATCTGCCAAATTTCATAATCGAAAAATGCAGCTATTGCCAACATGATTCTGACGGACTTAAGCATCGCTACGGGTGAGAAGGTCTCATCGTAGTTAACTCCTTGAACTTGTGAAAAACCCTTTGCCACAAGTCGAGCTTTATAGACGGTGATATTACCGTTCACGTCCGTCTTCTTCTTAAAGATCCATTTATTCTGAATGGCCTTCCGCCCTTCAGGTAATACTTCCAAAGTCCATACTTTGTTTTCATACATGGATCCCATCTCGGATTTCATGGCCTCTAACCATTTCTCGGAATCCGGGCCCATCATCGCTTCTCCATAGCTCGTAGGTTCATCGTTGTCCAACAACATGACCTCTAAGACAGGGTTGCCGTACCACTCAGGAGCAGTACACGTCCTTGTCGACCTACGAGGTTCGATAGTAACTTGATTTGAAGCTTCATGATCATCATCATTAACTTCCTCTTCAACCGATGTAGGCTCTACAGAAACATCTTTCTACGTTGTGCTACTCTCTGGTTGAAGTAAAGGTTCAACAACCTCATCAAGTTCTATTTTCCTCCCACTCAATTCTTTCGAGAGAAACTCTTTCAAGAAATGTTCCGTTTTTAGCGACAAACACTTTGCCTTCGGATCTGAGATAGAAGGTATACCCAACTGTGTCTTTTGGGTATCCTATGAACACGCATTTCTCCGATTTGGGTTCCAGCTTTTCAGGCTGAAGCTTTTTGACATAAGCATCACATCCCCAAACTTTAAGAAACGACAACTTTGGCTTCTTGCCAAACCACAGTTCATATGGCGTCGTCTCAACTGATTTCGATGGTGCCCTATTTAAAGTGAATGCAGCTGTCTCTAATGCATAACCCCAAAACAATAGTGGCAAGTCGGCAAGAGACATCATAGACCGAACAATATCTAATAAGGTTCGATTACGACGTTCGGACACACCATTACGCTGTGGTGTTCCAGGCGGTGTCAATTGTGAAACAATTCCACATTGTCTTAAGTGACTGCCAAACTCATAACTCAGATATTCTCCTCCTCGATCAGATCGTAGGAATTTAATCTTCTTGTTACGATGATTCTCAACTTCACTCTGAAATTGCTTGAACTTTTCAAACGTTTCAGACTTGTGTTTCATTAAGTAAATATACCCATATCTACTTAAGTCATCGGTGAAGGTGAGAAAGTAACGATATCCACCGCGCGCCTCAATGCTCATCGGACCGCACACATCAGTATGTATGATTTCCAACAAGTCACTTGCCCGTTCCATTGTTCCAGAGAACGAGGTCTTAGTCATCTTGC
Source organism: Elymus sibiricus (assembly GCA_039707655.1). Taxonomy (NCBI): domain Eukaryota; kingdom Viridiplantae; phylum Streptophyta; class Magnoliopsida; order Poales; family Poaceae; genus Elymus; species Elymus sibiricus. The sequence continues at coordinate 487,996,257 of CM077671.1, forward strand.
CCATGAGGCATGGTTCACATGTGTCAAGTGATTCAAAATCAAGTGACTCCAAAAGTCCATCAGCATGGAGCTTCTTCATGCATTTTACACCAATATGACCTAAGCGGCAGTGCCACAAGAAAGTGGTGCTATCATTATCAACTCTAAATCTTTTGGCATCAATGTTATGAACATGTGTATCATCACTATCGAGATTCAATAAGAATAAACCCCTCACATTGGGTGCATGACCATAAAAGATATTACTCATATAAATAGAACAACCATTATTCTCTAATTTAAATGAGTAACCGTCTCGCAATAAACAAGATCCAGATATAATGTGCATGCTTAACGCAGGCACTAAATAACAATTATTCAGGTTCATCACTAATCCCGATGGTAATCGAAGAGCGAGCGTGCCGACGGCGATCACATCAACCTTGGACCCATTTCCCACGCGCATCGTCACTTCGTCCTTTGCCAGCCTCCGTCTATTCTGCAGTTCCTGTTTTGAGTTGCAAATGTGAGCAACCGAACCGGTATCAAATACCCAGGCACTACAACGAGAGTTGGTAAGGTACACATCAATAACATGTATATCATATATACCTTGTTTGGTGTTGGCCGACTTCTTGTCAGACAAATACTTGGGGCAGTTCCGCTTCCAGTGACCAGTTCCCTTGCAATGAAAGCACTCAGTTTCTAGCTTGAGTCCAGCCTTGGGTTTCTTCACGGGAGGGGCAACTGCTTTGCCACTCTTCTTGGAGTTACCCTTCTTGCCCTTGCCATTCTTCTTGAAACTAGTGGTTTTATTGACCATCAACACTTGATGCTCCTTCTGAATCTCAGACTCAGCGACTTTTAACATCGCAAACAGCTCGGCGACTGACTTGTTCATCCCGTGCATGTTATAGTTCAACACGAAGCTCTTGTAGCTAGGTGGCAGTGATTGAAGAACTCTGTCAGTGATCGCCTCTGGCGGAAGGGGCATCCCCAATTCAGCCAGACGTTTGGAATAACCAGACATTCTGAGTATGTGTTCACTGACAGACCCGTTCTCCTCCATCTTGCAAGCATAGAACTTATCGGAGGTCTCATACCTCTCGATCCGGTCATTCTTCTCAAAGATAAACCTCAACTCCTGGAACATCTCATATGCTCCATGACGTTCAAAATGTCTTTGAAGTCCCGGTTCTAAGCCTTACAACATTGCACATTGAACTATTGAGTAATCATCAGAACGTGCCTGCCAGGCGTTCGCAACTTCTGCGGCCTCTACTGGAGTGGGTGGTTCACCAAGCGGTGCATCAAGGACATAAGCCTTTTGGGAAGCCATAAGGATAATCCTTAGATTACGGACCCAGTCTACAAAGTTACTTCCATCATCTTTCAACTTAGCTTTCTCTAGGAACGCATTGAAATTCAGGGGGGCTACTGCGCGAGCCATTGATCTACAACATAAATTTTGCAAAGACAACTTAGACTATTGTTCAAGATAATGAGTTTAGTTAATCATATTACTTAAAAACTCCCACTCAAATTGACATCCCTCTGGTCATTCGAGTGTCACATGATCCAAATTCACCAACCCAAGTCCGATCATCACGTGAGATGAGGTGGTTTCAATGGTGAACATCTTCATGTTGATCATATCTACTATATGACTCATGTTCGACCTTTCGGTCTCTTGTGTTCCGAGGCCATGTCTGTACATGCTAGGCTCGTTAAGTTTAACCCGAGTGTTCCGCACGTGCAACACTGGCTTGCACCCGTTGTATGTGAACGTAGAGTCTATCACACCCGATCATCACGTGGTGTCTCGAAACGACGAACTTTCGCAACGGTGCACACTCGGGGAGAACACAATTTTATCTTGAAATTTTAGTGAGGGGTCACCTTATAATGCTACCGTCGTCCTAAGCAAAATAAGATGCATAAAAGGATTAACATCACATGCAAATCATAAGTGACATGATATGGCCATGAACTTGTGCTTTTGATCTCCATCTCCAAAGCACCGGCATGATCTCCATCGTCACCGGCATGACACCATGATCTCCATCATCTTGATCTCCATCAACGTGTCGCCATGAGGTTGTCGCGCCAACTATTGCTTCTACGACTATTGCAAACTCATAGCGATAAAGTAAAGCAAAAACGGCGAAAATAAATTAAAGACAACCCTATGGCTCTTGCCGGTTGCCGTACTCATCGACATGTAAGCCGTGATATTCTATACATAACATGATCATCTCATACATCACATATGTTTCATCATGTAATTGGCCATATCACATCACAACATACCCTGCAAAAACAAGTTAGACGTCCTCTAATTGTTGTTGCAAGTTTTACGTGGCTGCTACGGGTATCTAGCAAGAACGATTCTTACCTACGCAAAAACCACAACGGTGATACACAAATTGCTATTCAACCTTCTCAAGGACCGCCTTTGTCGAATCCGATCCAACTAAAGTGGGAGAGACAGACACCCGCCAGCCATCTTTATGCAACAAAGTCACATCTCAGTTGATGGAACCGGTCTCTCGTAAGCGTACGAGTAAGGTTGGTCCGGGCCGCTTCATCCCACAATACCGCTGAATCAAGAAAAGACCAAGGGGGGAAGCAATCTGAGCATCAACGCCCACAAACTCCTTTGTGTTCTACTCGTGATCTCATCTACGCATAGACCTAGCTCTGATACCACTGTTGGGGAACGTTGCATGTGAAACAAAAAATTTCCACGCACACGCAAGATCTATCCATGGTGATGAGCATCTACGAGAGGGAGAGTGGATCTACATACCCTTGTAGATCGCTAAGCGGGAAGCGTTAAGAAACGCGGTTGATGTAGTCGAACGTCTTCGCGATCCAAATCGCAAGCCGTCCCGCGATCCAATCACGATCTAACGCCGAACGGACGGCACCTCCGTGTTCCGCACACGTACAGCTCGATGACGATCTCCGCCTTCTTGATCCAGCAAGAGGGAGCGGAGAGGTAGATGAGTTCTCCGGTAGCGCGACGGTGCGGCGACGGTGGTGGTGGAACTATTCCGCCAGGGCTTCGCCTAAGCACCGCCGAAAACTAGGGGAGACGATCTAGTGGGGAGAGAGGGCTACACCGTGGCTTTTTGGTTGGGTGTGGCTGCCCTCTCTCCCCTCCAATATATATAGGAGGGAGGGGAGGGGCCGGCGCCCCTAGGGTATCCCCTAGGAGTCGGCCGAACAGGAGGTGGAGGAGTCCACCTCCAATCCTACTCCAAGTAGGATTCCAATCCTACTTGGATTTCCTTCCCCCCACTTGGGGTTTTTCCTTTTTCCACACACCAGCCGCATGGGCCCTTTGGGGCTGGTTTGCCCAGCCCACTAAGGTCTGGTGCGCCACCCCTAAGGCCCATGTGGCCTCCCGGCGTGGGTGGTGTTGGAGAACGTTGCATGGGAAACAAAAAATTTCCTACGCACACACAATATCTATCCATGGTGATGAGCATCTACGAGAGGGAGAGTGGATCTACATACCCTTGTAGATCGCTAAGCGGGAAGCGTTAAGAAACGCGGTTGATGTAGTCGAACGTCTTCGCGATCCAAATCGCCGAGCATCCCACGATCCAATCATGATCCATCTCGCGATCCAATCATGATCCGTCCCGCGATCCCATCACGATCCGTCCCGCGATCAAATCACGAACAGTCTCACGATCCTGATCACGGTCCTTCCGATCTAGCGCCGAACGGACGGCACCTCCGCGTTCAGCACACGTACAGCTCGATGACGATCTCCGCCTTCTTGATCCAGCAAGAGGGAGCGGAGAGGTAGAAGAGTTCTCCGGCAGCGCGACGGCGCGGCGGCGATGGTGGTGGAACAATTCCGGCAGGGCTTCGCCTAAGCACCGCTGAAACTAGACTAGAGGAGAAACCGATCTAGATGAAGTAGAGGGAGCACGTGGCAATTAGGGTTAGCTCTCCCCTCTAAATCCTCTAGTATATATAGGAGGGAGGGAGGGGAGGAGGCAGCCTCAAACCCTCAAGGTTTGGCCGAAATTGGAGGTGGAGGAGTCCTACTCCAATCCTATTAGGAGTAGGATTCCTCCTCTCCACTTGGAAACCCTTTCCACCTTTCCTCCTTTGGAGTTTTTCCACCCAAAGCCACATGGGCCTTAGTGGGGGGGGTTAGGCTAGCCCACTAGGGGCCGGTTTGACTCCTCCCACAGCCCATGAGGTCCTTTGGGTCGAGACACCCCTCCCGATGGTCCCCGGTACCCCTCCCGGCACTCCCGGTACACTACTGAAATACCCGAAACTTTTCCGGTGACCAAAACGGGACTTCCTATATATCAATCTTTACCTCCGGACCATTCCGGAGCTCCTCGTGACGTCCAGGATCTCATCTGGGACTCCGAACAACCTTCAGTCACCACCATACATAACTCTACTATACCGAAACGTCACCGAACCTTAAGTGTGCAGACCCTGCGGGTTCGAGAACTATGTAGACATGACCGAGACACCTCCACGGTCAATAACCAATAGGGGGACCTGGATGCCCATATTGGTTCCAACATATTCAACGAAGATCTTTATCGGTTGAACCTCTATGTCAAGGATTCAGTTAATCCCGTATGATGTTCCCTTTGTTCTTCGGTATGTTACTTGCCCGAGATTCGATCGTCGGCATCTCTATACCTAGTTCAATCTCGTTACCGGCAAGTCTCTTTACTCGTTCCGTAATACAAGATCCCGTGACTAACTCATTAGTCACATTGCTTGCAAGGCTTGTTGTGATGTTGTACTACCGAGTGGGCCCTGAGATACCTCTCCGTCACACGGAGTAACAAATCCCAGTCTTGATCCATGCCCACTCAACAGACACCCTCGGAGATACCTGTAGAGCATCTTTATAGTCACCCAGTTACGTTGTGACGTTTGATACACACAAGGTATTCCTCCGGTGTCAGTGAGTTGCATGATCTCATGGTCATAGGAACAGATACTTGACATGCAGAAAACTATAGCAATAAACTGACACGATCATATGCTATGTTTATAGTTTGGGTCTTGTCCATCACATCATTCTCCTAATCATGTGATCCCGTTATCAAATGACATCTCATGTCTATGGCCAGGAAACCTTAACCAACTTTGATCAACGAACTAGTTAACTAGAGGCATACTAGGGACACAGTGTTGTCTATGTACCCACACATGTATTTGAGTTTCCAATCAATACAATTATAGCATGGATAATAAACGATTATCACGAACAAGGAAATATAATAATAACCAATTTATTATTGCCTCTAGGGCATATTTCCAACAGGTGGCCCCTCCCGATGGTCCCTGCTACTTCTCGAGCATGCGTTGGTTTCCGTGAAGAGGAACGGGTGATGCAGCAAAGTAGATAAGTATTTCCCTCAGTTCTTGAGAACCAAGGTATCAATCCAGTAGGAGATACAAGCAAGTCACCAATGGATGTACCTACACAAATAATCAAACACTTGCACCCAACGCTATAAAGGGGTTGTCAATCCCTTCACGGTTACTTGCAAGGATGAGATCTGATAGAGATAGATAGAATAGATTGCTTGAAAGTAAAGTAAAACAAATGTAAAAAGATTGCAGCAAGATATTTTTGGTGTTTTTGGTTTTAGATCTGAAAGTATAATATGGAAAATAGACCCGGGGACCATAGGTTTCACTAGAGGCTTCTCTCATGATGGCAAGTATTACGGTGGGTGAACAAATTACTGTTGAGCAATTGATAGAAAAGTGAATAATTATGAAGATATCCAAGGCAATGATTATGCATATAGGCATCACGTCCGTGTCAAGTAGACCGAAACGATTCTGCATCTACTACTATTACTCCACACATCGACCGACTCCTGCCTGCATCTAGAGTATTAAGTTCATGAAGAACAGAGTAACGCATTAAGTAAGATGACATGATGTAGAGGGATAAACTCAAGCAATATGATGAAAACCCCATCTTTTTATCCTCGATGGCAGCAATACAATACGTGCCTCGCTACCCCTACTATGTCACTGGGTGAGGACACCGCGAGATTGAACCCAAAACTAAGCACTTCTCCCATTGCAAGAATTACCAATCTAGTTGGCCAAACCAAACCAATAACTCGAAGAGACTTGCAAAGATATAAAATCATGCATATAAGAATTCAAAAAAGACTCAAATAATATTCATTGATAATCTGAACATAAACCCACAATTCATCGGATCTCGACAAACACACCGCAAAAGAGTATTACATCGGATAGATCTCCATGAAGATCATGAAGAACATGGTATTGAAGAGCAAAGAGAGAGAAGAAGCCATCTAGCTACTAGCTATGGACCCGAAGGTCTGTGGTGAACTACTCACGCATCATCGGAGGGGCAATGGAGTTGATGTAGATGCCCTCCGTGATCGAATCCCCCTCCGGCAGATTACCGGAAAAGGCTCCAAGATTGGATCTCACGGGAACCGAGGCTCCTAGCGGCGGAAAAGTGTTTTCGTGGCTCTCTCTGGTATACAGGGTATATTTTGGAATTTATAGGAGGAAGAATAGGGTTGGGGGAGTTTCCGTGGGCCCAAAAGCCAGGTGGGCGCGCCCCCCCTAGGGCGCGCCCCTGTGGCTTGTGGCCACACGGCAGCTCCTCTGCCTTGGTCTCCAAGCTTGGTAGTCGTCTTCTGGTCCAGAAAAAATTAATCCGAAGATTTTATTCCGTTTGGGATCCGTTTAATATTCCTTATCTGCAATACTCAAAAACAAGGAAAAAACAGAAACTGGCACTAGGCTCTAGATTAATAGGTTAGTCCCAAAAATAATATAAAATAGCATATTAATGCATATAAAACATCCAAAACAGATAATATAATAGCATGGAACAATCAAAAATTATAGATACGTTGGAGACGTATCAAGCATCCCCAAGCTTAATTCCTACTCGTCCTCGAGTAGGTAAATGATAAAAACAGAATTTTTGATGTGGAATGCTACCTAACATATTTATCCATGTAATATTCTTTATTGTGGCATGAATATTCAGATCCGTAAGATTCAAAACAATAGTCTAATATTGACATAAAAATAGTAATACTTCGAGCACACCAACAAGGCAATCGTGTCCTTTCGAGACAACATGGCCATAGAAAGTTATCCCTACAAAATCATATGGTCTGGCTATGCTCCATCTTCCCCACACAAAGTATCTAAATCATGCACAACCCTGATGAACAAGCCAAGCAATTGTTTCACACTTTTAAAGTTCTCAAACCTTTTCAACTCTCACGCAATACATAAGCGCGAGCCATGGATATAGCACTATAGGTGGAATAGAATATGGTGGAGGTTGCAAGGGAAAGGGAGAAGATAGTCTCACATCAACTAGGCGTATCAACGGGCTATGGAGATGCCCATCAATAGATATCAATGTGAGTGAGTAGGGATTGCCATGCAACGGGTGCACTTAGAGCTATAAGTGTATGAAAGCTCAAAAGGAAAACTAAGTGGTCGTGCAAGATGAAACTCCACTAGCTATATGAAAGTGACAAAATAGGAGACTCTCTATCATGAAGATCATGGTGCTACTTTGAAGCACAAGTGTGGAAAAATATAGTAGCAATTGTCCCTTCTCTCTTTCTCTCATTTTTTTTCTCATTTTTTTTATTTTTTTTATTTTGGTGGGCATCTTTGGCCTCTTTTATTTTTTATTTTATTTTGGGCTTCGCTGGCCTCTTTTATTTTTTTGTAAAGTCCGGATACTCATCCCAACTTGTGAGGGAGTCATGGCCTCCATCATCCTTTTCTCACACGGGACAATGCTCTAATAATGAAAATCATCACACTTTTATTTACTTACAACTCAAAAGAAAAATTACAACTCGATACTTATGACAAAATATGACTCTATATGCAATATGAAAGTGGTGGTGCATGTCATGAAAAGCGGAACGGTGGAAGTTGCATGGCAATATATCTCGGAATGGCTATGGAAATGCCATAATAGGTAGATATGGTGGCTGTTTTGAGGAAAATATATGGTGGCTGTTTTGAGGAAGGTGGGTTTGATGTACCGGCGAAAGTTGCGCGGTACTAGAGAGGCTAGCAAAGGTGGAAGGGTGAGAGTGCGTATAATCCATGGACTCAACATTAGTCATAAAGAACTCACTTACTTATTGCAAAAGTCTATTAGTTATCAAACAAAGCATTAGACGCATGCTCCTAGGGGAGAGGTTGGTAGGAGTTAACCATCGCGCGCTCCCGACCCTCACACAAAGGTCGACAATCATTAAACAAATCATGCTCCGACTTCGTTACATAACGGTTCACCATACGTGCATGCTACGGGAATCACAAACTTCAACACAAGTATCTCTCCAATTCACAAATACTCACTAGCATGACTCTCATATTACCATCTCTATTATCTCAAAACTATATGCAAGGAATCAAACTTCTCATAGTATTCAATGCACTTAATATGAAAGTTTTTATTATATCCCTCTTGGATGCCCATTATATTAGGACTAAATTCATAACCTAAACAAATTACCATGCTGTTTTAAGAAACTCTCAAAATAATATAAGTGAGGTACGAGAGTTCAATAATTTCTATAAAATAAAACACCACCATGCTCTAAAAAGATATAAGTGAAGCACTAAAGCAACATTGCCTAGCTCAAAAGATATAAGTGAAGCACATAGAGTATTCTAACAAATTCACAAATCAGCGTGTCTCTCTCAAAAAGATGTGTGCAGCAAGGATGATTGTGGCAAACTAAAAAGCAAAGACTCATATCATACAAGACGCTCCAAGCAAAACACATATCATGTGGTGAATAAAAATATAGCCTCAAGTAAATTTACCGATGGATTGAAGACGAAAGAGGGGATGCCTTCCGGGGCATCCCCAAGCTTAGGCTTTTTGGTATCCTTGAATATGGCTTGGGGTGCCTTGGGCATCCCCAAGCTTAGGCTCTTGCCACTCCTTATTCCATAGTCCATCAAATCTTTACCCAAAACTTGAAAACTTCACAACACAAAACTCAACAGAAAACTCATGAGATCCGTTAGTACAAGAAAAATAAATCACCACTTTAGGTACTGTTGTGAACTCATTCTTTATTTATATTTGTGTAATACCTACTGTATTATAACTTCTCCATGGTTCATACCCCCCGATACAACCCATAGATTCATCAAAATAAGCAAACAACACAAAGACAACAGAATCTGTCAAAAACAGAACAGTCTGTAGCAATCTGTAGACTTCGAATACTTATGTAACTCTAAAAATTCTGAACAATTAGGACAATCAGGAAAATTTGTATATCAATCTTGTGTAAAAATTTCAGATCAAAAGCACGTTCCAGTGAATTTACAAAATTCCTGGACTGAGAGCAAAAGTTTTTGTTTTTCAGCAAAATCAAATCAACAAACACCGTAGACCATCCCAAAGGTCTTACTTGGCTCAAACACTAATTTAAACAAGAAAACACAATTATTACAGAAGTAATAATGTGCAAAACACACCAAAACAGAAACAAAAAAACAGAAAACGAAAATAAAATTGGGTTGCCTCCCAACAAGCGCTATTGTTTAACGCCCCTAGCTAGGCATAATGATTTCAATGATGCTCACATAAAAAGTAGTAATTGAAATATGCAAGAAAGCATCATGAATCTCATGACAAGCACATTTAAGTCTAACCCACTTCCTATGCATAGGGATTTTGTGAGCAAACAATTTATGGGAACAAGAATCAACTAGCATAGGAAGGCAAAACAAGCATAACTTCAAAACTTTAAACACATAGAGAGGAAACTTGATATTATTGCAATTCCTACAAGCATATGTTCCTCCCTCATAATAAATTTCAGTAGCATCATGAAGGAATTCAACAATATAAATATCATATAAAATTTTCTCTTCATGATCCACATGCATGCAAAGTTGACACTCTTCCAAAATAGTGGGGTTATCATTAACTAAAGTCATGACCTCTCCAAACCCACTTTTGTCAAAAATTTCATAAGATTGAACACTCTCCAAAACAGTGGGGTCAATAATGCCTAAAGTTGACACTCTTCCAAACCCACTTTCAATATCATATTCATCATGAGTATTAATTAAATTATCAAGATCATAAGAAGCATTATCACCCCAATCATGATCATTGCAATAAGTAGTGGTCATGGCAAACTCATCAAATATAGCATCCCCAAGCTTGTGGGTTTGCATATCATTAGCACAATTGATATTAATAGAATTTATAACAATATCATTGCAATCATGTTTTTCATTCAAGGAAACATTGTGAATCACTTCATCACAATTTTCAGATTCACGAATCTCAAGCAAAACTTTATAGAGATAATCAAGTGCACTCAACTCACTAGCAATTGGTTCATCATAATTTGGTCTTTTGAAAAGATTAGCAAGTGGATGAGGATCCATATCAATAGATTTTTAGCAAGCGAAGATGCTTGCAAATAGAAGGCACATGGCAACACAAGCAAACAAAAAAGCAAACGAAAAGACAAACGGAAGAAGGGCGAATAAAAAGGCAAATCTTTTTGGAAAATCGTTTTAGAAGTGGGGGAGAGGAAAACGAGAGGCAAATGGCAAATAAAGTAAATGCAAGAGATGAGTTTGTGATGGGTACTTGGTAGGCTTGATGTAGATCTCCCCGGCAACGGCGCCAGAAATCCTTCTTGCTACTTCTCGAGCATGCGTTGGTTTCTGTGAAGAGGAACGGGTGATGCAGCAAAGTAGATAAGTATTTCCCTCAGTTGTTGAGAACCAAGGTATCAATCCAGTAGGAGATACAAGCAAGTCACCAATGGATGTACCTACACAAATAATCAAACACTTGCACCCAACGCAATAAAGAGGTTGTCAATCCCTTCACGGTTACTTGCAAGGATGAGATCTGATAGAGATAGATAGAATAGATTGCTTGAAAGTAAAGTAAAACAAAAGTAAAAAGATTGCATCAAGATATTTTTGGTGTTTTTGGTTTTAGATCTGAAAGTATAATATGGAAAATAGACCCCGGGGGCATAGGTTTCACTAGAGGCTTCTCTCATGATGACAAGTATTACGGTGGGTGAACAAATTACTGTCGAGCAATTGATAGAAAAGCGAATAATTATGAAGATATCCAAGGCAATGATTATGCATATAGGCATCACGTCCGTGTCAAGTAGACCGAAACGATTCTGCATCTACTACTATTACTCCACACATCGACCGACTCATGCCTGCATCTAGAGTATTAAGTTCATGAAGAACAGAGTAACGCATTAAGTAAGATGACATGATGTAGAGGGATAAACTCAAGCAATATGATGAAAACCCCATCTTTTTATCCTCGATGGCAGCAATACAATACGTGCCTCGCTACCCCTACTATGTCACTGGGTGAGGACACCGCAAGATTGAACCCAAAACTAAGCACTTCTCCCATTGCAAGAATTACCAATCTAGTTGGCCAAACCAAACCAATAACTCGAAGAGACTTGCAAAGATATGAAATCATGCATATAAGAATTCAGAAAAGACTCAAATAATATTCATAGATAATCTGAACATAAACCCACAATTCATCGGATCTCGACAAACACACCGCAAAAGAGTATTACATCGGATAGATCTCCATGAAGATCATGAAGAACATGGTATTGAAGAGCAAAGAGAGAGAAGAAGCCATCTAGCTACTAGCTATGGACCCGAAGGTCTGTGGTGAACTACTCACGCATCATCGGAGGGGCAATGGAGTTGATGTAGATGCCCTCCGTGATCGAATCCCCCTCCGGCAGATTACCGGAAAAGGCTCCAAGATTGGATCTCACGGGAACCGAGGCTCCTGGCGGCGGAAAAGTGTTTTCGTGGCTCTCTCTGGTATACGGGGAATATTTTGGAATTTATAGGAGGAAGAATAGGGTTGGGGGAGTTTCCGTGGGCCCACAAGCCAGGAGGGCGCCCCCCTAGGGCGCGCCCCTGTGGCTTATGGCCACACGGCAGCTCCTCTGCCTTGGTCTCCAAGCTTGGTAGTTGTCTTCTGGTCCAGAAAAAATTAATCCGAAGATTTTATTCCGTTTGGACTCCGTTTAATATTCCTTATCTGCAATACTCAAAAACAAGGAAAAAACAGAAACTGGCACTAGGCTCTAGATTAATAGGTTAGTCCCAAAAATAATATAAAATAGCATATTAATGCATATAAAACATCCAAAACAGATAATATAATAGCATGGAACAATCAAAAATTATAGATACGCTGGAGACGTATCAGTCCCCCGGAACCCTCCCGGCACCCCCGGTACACTACCGGAAGTACCCGAAACTTTTCCGGCGACCAAAACGGGACTTCCTATATATCAATATTTACCTCCGGACCATTCCGGAGCTCCTCGTGACATCCGAGATCTCATCCGGGACTCCGAACAACCTTCGGTTACCACCATTCATAACTCAATACTACCGAAACGTCACCGAACGTTAAGTGTGCAGACCCTGCGGGTTCGAGAACTATGTAGACATGACCGAGACACCTCTATGGTCAATAACCGATAGCGGGACCTCGATGCCCATATTAATTCCTACATATTCTACGAAGATCTTTATCGGTTGAACCTTTGTCAAGGATTCAGTTAATCCCCTATGTTGTTCCCTTTGTTCTTCGGTATGTTACTTGCCCGAGATTCGTGTTGGAAATATGCCCTAGAGGCAATAATAAAATGGTTATTATTATATTTCCTTGTTCATGATAATCGTTTATTATCCATGCTATAATTGTATTGATTGGAAACTCAAATACATGTGTGGGTACATAGACAACACTGTGTCCCTAGTATGCCTCTAATAGACTAGCTCGTTGATCAAAGATGGTCAAGGTTTCCTAGCCATAGACATGAGATGTCATTTGATAACGGGATCACATCATTAGGAGAATGATGTGATGGACAAGACCCAAACTATGAACGTAGCATATGATCGTGTCAGTTTATTGCTATTGTTTTCTACATGTCAAGTATATGTTCCTATGACCATGAGATCATGCAACTCACTGACACCGGAGGAATACCTTGTGTGTATCAAACGTCGCAACGTAACTGGGTGACTATAAAGATGCTCTACAGGTATCTCCGAGGGTGTATGTTGAGTTGGCATGGATCAAGACTGGGATTTGTTATTCCGTGTGACGGAGAGGTATCTCAGGGCCCACTCGGTAATACAACATCACAATAAGCCTTGCAAGCAAAGTGACTAAAGAGTTAGCCACGGGATCTTGTATTACGGAACGAGTAAAGAGACTTGTCGGTAACAAGATTGAACTAGGTATAGAGATACCAACGATCGAATCTCGGGCAAGTAACATAAGGTTCTCGGGTATAGAGACATCCAGGTCCCGCTATTGGTTATTGACCGTAGAGTGTCTCGGTCATGTTTGCATAGTTCTCGAACCCGCAGGGTTTGCACACTTAAGGTTCGGTGACGTTTCGGTATAGTTGAGGTATGTATGTTGGTGACCGAAGGTTGTTCGGAGTCCCGGATGAGATCCCGGACGTCACGAGGAGCTCCGGAATGGTCCGGAGGTAAAGATTGATATATAGGAAGTCCTGTTTTGGTCACCGGAAAAGTTTCGGGTAATTCCGGTAATGTACCGGGGGTGCCGGGAGGGTTTCGGAGGGCCATCGGGAGGGGCCACTCACGCCGGGAGGCCACGTGGGCCTTAGGGGTGGCGCACCAGCCCTTAGTGGGCTGGGCAAGCCAGCCCCTAAGGGCCCATGCGGCTAGGGTGAGGGGAAAGGAAAAAACCCCAAGTGGGGAAGGGAAACTCCAAGTAGGAAAGGAATCCTACTTGGAGTAGGATTGGAGGTGGACTCCTCCACCTCCTCCTGGTTCGGCCGACTCCTAGGGGAAACCCTAGGGGCGTCAGCCCCTCCCCTCCCTCCTATATATACTAGAGGGGAGAGAGGGCCAAGACACCCAAGCCACGGTGCAGCCCTCTCTCCCAATAGATCCTCTCCTCTAGTTTTTGGCAGTGCTTCGCCGGAATAGTTCCACCACCATCGCCGCCACGCCGTCGCTCTGCCGGAGAACTCGTCTACCTCTTTGCCTCTCTTGCTGGATCAAGAAGGCGGAGATCGTCATCAAGCTGTACGTGTGCAGAACGCGGAGGTGCCGTCCGTTCGGCGCTAGATCGGGACGGATCACGGGACGGCTGCGATTTGGATCGCGAAGACGTTCGACTACACCAACCGCGTTTTTTAACGCTTCCCGCTTAGCGATCTACAAGGGTATGTAGATTCACTCTTCCTCTCGTAGATGCTCATCACCATGGATAGATCTTGCGTGTGCGTAGGAAATTTTTTGTTTCCCATGCAACGTTCCCCAACAATTCGATCGTCGGTATCTCTATACCTAGTTCAATCTCGTTACCGGCAAGTCTCTTTACTCGTTCCGTAATACAAGATCCCGTGGCTAACACTTTAGTCACTTTGCTTGCAAGGCTTATTGTGATGTTGTATTACCGAGTGGGCCCTGAGATACCTCTCCGTCACACGGAGTAACAAATCCCAGTCTTGATCCATGTCCACTAAACAGACACCCTCGGAGACACCTGTAGATCATCTTTATAGTCACCCAGTTACGTTGCGACGTTTGATACGCACAAGGTATTCCTCCGGTGTCAGTGAGTTACATGATCTCATGGTTATAGGAACAGATACTTGACATGCAGAAAACTATAGCAATAAACTGACACGATCATATGCTACGTTTATAGTTTGGGTCTTGTCGATCACATCATTCTCCTAATGATGTGATCCCGTTATCAAATGACATCTCATGTCTATGGTCAGGAAACCTTGACCATCTTTGATCAACGAGCTAGTCTACTAGAGGCATACTAAGAACACATTATTGTCTATGTATCCACACATGTATTTGAATTTCCAATCAATACAATTATAGCATGGATAATAAACGATTATCATGAACAAGAAAATATAATAATAACCACTTTATTATTGTCTTTAGGGCATATTTCCAACACACACAGTTCGTCTTCCAGATATCGTTGATGCGGACCACAATATCCATCCGTTCCTAGACTACCTTCCAATCTCCGCGCCGACGTTGGAGCAGACGCCGTCTCATCGGCGTAGCCCGAGGACACAAGTCCACCACAAGGATGTCGTCGCCGCCACGATATCCCCGCTTGAACAAATTGGTTCCCAAATCCATCACCGACCATAGAGACGATTGCCTCGCCGGAGAAGAATCCAGAGCTTCTTTATTCAACATCGTCGTCGCCGCCGCCGAAGCCAAGACGTCGGACGATCCAAAACCTAAGCTACTAGGGGCCTAAACCTAAAGAAAAAATAATCCGCACGCGCGGGATCCGGCGACCCCCCTCACGGCCGACGACCAAGAGGTCGACGGCGGAGGAGAGCCGTCGGAAACCGCCCCCCCCCCCCTCCCGGCCGACGACCAAGAGGTCGCCGACGGAGGAGAGCCGTCGAAAACCGGCGCCGGAAGATTGGTTCTCGTGACGGTAGCGGCTAGGGTTTCTGGTCCGCCCCGCCCCGCGACTCTCTGTTTCTGGTCTGGTGCTTATCGGTTCGGTCCGCGAGAGTTGCACACTTCGGTGTACTTGAGATTTGTGGTTGGAGATGCTCTTACAACGTGTTTGCTTACTTGGGCCCACACTTGTGTACACTCAACGCGTACACGCAGCATTTCTAATGCTTGTTGATTGACACGCCGCCCGCTCGTCTTCCCGCCTCCGGCCTGCTGCCTCTCTCTCCGCCGCCGTCGCGCTGCCTACCCCCACCCCCCATCAAAATCGTACCACCTCGACAGTCGACACCACTGGTCGCCATGGCGCCGCGTCGCCCCCCCGCCAACTCAGCCAAGCGCCGCGCCGCCCCTCCAAACCCTAGCCCTCCCCTTTCGGCCGCCGACGAATCGCTTCCGCTCCTCCTCCCGGCGCGCCGCGGCGACCTCCGCCTCTTCAAGAGTACGTGGGCGATTCCGGGCGGGTTTTGGTTGGTTGGCGTTTGGATCGGGGAGGCACTGACTTTCCCGTTCGTCGCGTCGCAGGCATGCTGAGAGATCTGGATAAGGGCAGGGGCCGTCCCACGGAGGTGGTGGAGGCGGCCAAGCACCAAGGTGTCGGAGCGCTGCACGTCGCTGCCGCGCATGGGAGGCTACGGGTGTGCAGGTACCTGGTCGAGGAGCTAGGGGTCGATGTGGACGCCGCCGATGATGGAGGTGCGTGCCTCTGCTTCTTAATTTGCCTCTAAACTGTATGTTGACTTCTGTATGGAATATGCGTCTCAACTGTATATGGCCTGCCTTCAGAATCGGGCTGTAGAGAACTTCCTAGACCAGCAATTTACAACTGTCATATTATCAATTAGAAAACAAATGGTTATGTTATCAAGTATTTATGCAACTTTGTACATTCCGACATGCTCTGATAGGAATCGTCTTCATTTTGATAGGTCAAACACCTCTGCTTATGGCATTGATTCATGGAAGCATGGATACTGCCAGTTATCTTGTTGATAATGGGGCAGATCCAGGCAAAGCCGACAACGAAGGGCTTGCCCCACTTCACCATGCTGCTGCAGCAGGCACTTCTCTGCCAGCACGGCACATGCCATTTTTCGCCCAGTGCCTTACAGTATTGTTCCATTATGATGTTTTGTGTTGGAAAGATGTAGGAGAAAAAATTGTTTGACAAATATTTCATGATTTTAGTTGTATGTGAGTAGAAAAACGTTAGTGTCATTTATTTTTTTGTCCTAGGATTCAAAAGTTGCCCATTTTCCCACATTCTGCTCCCTTTCTGAATGTAACTATTCCTGGGCATGCAGTTTTAGTTGGTGTGGATCTTGATCTTATTGAATTTTCCCCATAACGCAATCAGTTTTACATTGTAGTAATTACCTATTGGATTCTCTTTTCATCTTTTTTCTTTACTTAGGAGACCGTAAAATGGTGGAACTCTTGCTTGCAAAAGGAGCTCCTGTTGACCCAATTTTTTTTGAAGGGACACCACTGTATCTCGCTGTCATGGAAGGGCATGATGAAACTGTGCAAATTTTGTTGGAGAACAATGCGGATGTAGGTTTAACAACATACTATTTCCTCCTAATTTTTGCTAGCTGCCATGTAAGCTGCTGTGTTGAGTCCTCTTTACTGCTTTTCTTCAACAGTTGTGAAGTCTGAGCATAATTAGCTAAATTATACATTTTTTAGCAATTATTCAAAATCATGCCTCTGTAGCAGTGACTAAGTGCACTCTGTTAACTTTTCTTTAAGTTCTAGTAAGGCTGCATTCTGGAAGAGCTCTGGCCATCTATGGTTTCTTGACTCCACAAAATAATTCTATCTCCATGCATACTATATACGCCATATCTTCTTGCAGCTCCATCCTACTTGCTTCTTCAATATAGGCTCCACTGCAACGTTCTGAATTTGTCTTCCCTCTAGTAATTCATGGCGAAAGATGTTTTTCTTTCATATATGTTTACTCCTTTTGGTGCTTTTTGGCGGGTTCATCTCTTGGCTCTAGCCTGCTTGCTTGGGAATAAAAGATTAAACGGGTGTGCTGTTATTGTTGTACGTCTACTCCTTTTAAGAGATACATGGGACTGAAATAAAAAAATGGTTTATTGCTCAAATGGCCATTAAGGCATTCATGCTCAATATATTATTCCAGAAACACTTGTTGATACATGTTTGCTTTTCAATGCTATTGATTTTTTCCCTTTTTCTTTTACAGAAGGCCACAGGACAACAAATGCATTCTTCCTTCTATTTTTCTGCTCATTCCTACATCTTACTTCAGTATAGTAAATCGTGTGTTATATGTTTTTTGCCAGTGTAACATACCTGGTGTTTCCACCCCTCTTCTTGGTTCTATAATTGCTTCCTCAGTGAAATGTGTCAAGCTCCTGGTTGAGGTATCGTGCCTGCAGTCTTTGATGGTGTTTATTATTTGAGCTACCTTTGAGACATTTTTGTGGCCGCCCTACACTATGGTTTTACACAAGAAAACGTAGTGTCTAATCGGCAATGAACCAAACAGCCCATAGACAGTTCCTGTACAAACTGATATGTAATAGTATTTTTTGGCAGGCTGGTGCGGATGTCAATGACGGTCTTATAGCCCCTTTATCTGTTGCTGCTGAGATTAAAGGCTTCACTGCATGCTTGAAATTGTTACTGGAAGCTGGTGCCGACCCTAATGCCCCTGACCCTGTAAGATTGCTGTACCTCTATGCCATGGCATGCCAATTGCTTGAACATCCGACTGATGTTAACAGTGTATTCTTGGAGCTGGTGCTCTCGTAAACAGGCCCATGAATTAGTGGAGCTAGGTATCCGTAGTTCCAAGAATTCATGGAACCGGAATTGGGGGTGTCTGGGTGTGCGTTTTGTTTTTTTTAACGGGGAAGGGTGTGCGTTTTGTTTGTTAGGCTTAAATCATCTTATTTTAGCCTACGTACTTGATATCCTACAAGAATCAAAGAGTTAGTGCTCTCCGAAACTAGCCCTTTGATTCCTGCCAGGATCGGATTGTTCCACTCAATCCAAGATCCTAGAATCTTATATTTAGAATTAAACCCATTAAGGGAGAAAGAAAGGGTGAGCAACCAGCTATGCAAGTGACACCTCCTGGTTGGCTGTGTGGGACAGGTTTTTTTTTTCCAGAGAAAAGCTCTCCTTTTTCTTTGTTTTTTGAAGATGGAGGGTGAGGCTTTTCTTTCCTTTTTGAGATGGATGTGTGGCCACGTGTTCTGCTAGTTGGCTGAGGTGAGAGTTTTTTTTTTGTGAGATGGAGGTGAGTTTTTTTCCTTTTTTTTCTTTGATATGGAGAAACGAGCGCATACCTTCATCTCAGGTGGCCCGCAATCATGCGCAGGAACCACTAGTGCATTGTGTAACTAGCCTTGTGCAAATAGAATTCTAGGGGTTATGTGTTTTCTTATGAAATTAGACTTAATTAAAACTGCCATTGTGACTTTTGGCTGCCTTCATTAGTTAGACTTAGGTGCACTTACCATTGTATTAGAAATACTTGCATGATCGTAATACATCCTAACGAATGCACGCGCATTTAGGGACGACGGGATCCCCCCTAGGTAGGCCCATGACATGGATCCGACCCAACTGGTTCGAACAGCCCTAGTCCACATGAGGAGAATAACTCGGCCGGGCTAGCATCTTGAAGTCCATCCAGCTAATAAATGTCGTGGCATCCATCCTACTGAACCAGGCGTTGTCAATAAATGGAGACGTCACCAATGACGCCTTCACGACAACATTATGGCGTTGGGGGTAATTCCATTAGTACCGGCCATCATCATGGCTCATAACAACCATTGTACGCTATATCTTTGTCTTTAAGGCAAGGATGGCGCGAGTTGGACTGGATCTAGACCCTCTTTCCTACTCACTAGTCTTATGGCTGATGATGCTAGGAGTTCTTTTGTTGAATAAAAGCTCTCAGATTTGAACGCAAAAAAAAAAAAGGATGGCGCGAGATCTTAGAAGAGGCGAAGCCAGATACATAGTCTCCAGCAGACACACTATCCACGGTCATCGGCCCCCATTGTAACCATACTGTTTATATACAAGACAAAAACATACAACAAAGAGTAGGGTGTTACCCCTAGAACAAGGGCCTGAACCTGGGTAAAACCTCTTATGTGTGAAATCCTGTACCTAAATCATCCAGGTGCGCCTTGCCTTCACAAAATCCCCAAATCATGAGTATTGCCATGAAATCACCGCGATAGTTGGCGCCAACCATGGGGCAAGCGCGAACTGGAGGAGTGGTCTAGGAGGGATCCTCTGTAGTAATCGGTGGCAGCAGGCCCGAGCAGCTTGTGCATTTCGGTATGTTGCACTTCATCATCGATGACTCTGCGTGGCATCCTACCTCTGCAATGCTTCTTGAGGGCATGATGACCTTTGCTGGGAGCATGCACTTCATAGCCAATCGCTCCGGCGTCATGTGCCTTCAGCCTTCGTATCCGCTCCGACTGATGGGGCAGGGTCTCAGGCATTCCCTGAGATCTCCACCAGTGACGCTCGTCGCCGGCAAGGCTGCTTCACCCAAGTCGTGATCAGGTCAGCCCCAGTGAGTCCATGATTCTTGAGCTCTTGAATCCTCTCCATCAAGAGCTTGGCTTCATGCGTCTCCTCCTTCGTCAACTGAGGTTTCCATCCAGTGGAGCTTGTTGGAGGTCTTGTGACATACATGGGAAGCCAGTTGTGGCCGGCTGGGGTGCGCACATCCTGGATGTAAAACCAGTTGGCTTGCCAGCGCTTGCGAGTGTCAGAGAACATGAGCGAGAAATAAACATCCCGCAACACAACTAAACACCGGCTTCCCTGCAGACCGACATCCACACACCTTCATCGTATGCAGCTTGACGACGAAGATCCACTTCAAGAGACTAATGCGGATGGATGCCCCTCTTTCCTACTCACCAGTCTTATGGCTGATGATGCTAGGAGTTCTTTTGTTGAATAAAAGCTCTCAGATTTGAACGCAAAAAAAAAGGATGGCGCGAGATCTTAGAAGAGGCGAAGCCAGATACATAGTCTCCAGCAGACACACTATCCACGATCATCAACCCCCATTGTAACCATACTGTTTATATACAAGACAAAAACATACAACAAAGAGTAGGGTGTTACCCCTAGAACAAGGGCCTGAACCTGGGTAAAACCTCTTATGTGTGAAATCCTGTACCTAAATCATCCAGGTGCACCTTGCCTTCACAAAATCCCCAAATCATGAGTATTGCCATGAAATCACCGCGATAGTTGGCGCCAACCATGGGGCAAGCGCGAACTGGAGGAGTGGTCTAGGAGGGATCCTCTAGTAATCGGTGGCAGCAGGCCCAAGCAGCTTGTGCATTTCGGTATGTTGCACTTCATCATCGATGACTCTGCGTGGCATCCTACCTCTGCAATGCTTCTTGAGGGCATGATGACCTTTGCTGGGAGCATGCTCCTTCATAGCCAATCGCTCCGGCGTCATGTGCCTTCAGCCTTCGTATCCGCTCCGACTGATGGGGCAGGGTCTCAGGCATTCCCTGAGATCTCCACCAGTGACGCTCGTCGCCGGCAAGGCTGCTTCACCCAAGTCGCGATCAGGTCGGCCCCAGTGAGTCCATGATTCTTGAGCTCTTGAATCCTCTCCATCAAGAGCTTGGCTTCATGCGTCTCCTCCTTTGTCAACTGAGGTTTCCATCCAGTGGAGCTTGCTGGAGGTCTTGTGACATACATGGGAAGCCAGTTGTGGCCGGCTGGGGTGCGCACATCCTGGATGTAAAACCAGTTGGCTTGCCAGCGCTTGCGAGTGTCAGAGAACATGAGCGAGAAATAAACATCCCGCAACACAACTAAACACCGGCTTCCCTGCAGACCGTCATCCACACACCTTCATCGTATGCAGCTTGATGACGAAGATCCACTTCAAGAGACTCTAATGCGGATGGATGCCAAGGAAGCACTCACACTGGGTGATGAAACACGCAATGTGCAAGTCTCCATTTAGATTCAGATGGTGGAGTTGAATGACGTAAAAGAAGAGGAGCCCCCGCATGAAATCATGTAGGGGCAGGGACAAACCTCATTGAGTGAATGACATGTGAAGTACATGCTTGCTCTCCTATGGGTTCAACATTGCCTCTTTGTTGGGCACCCTCTATGGGTCAAATCCTTCAGCGGGATCACCCCGATGGAGGAAAATCTCTCCATCTGCCCTTCCTCCATCGTAAACGGCGCCCAGTCACCTTCACCCACCTGGCATATCCCGTCCAGTCGTCTGTCATGGTTGCAACCACCCCGCACATGCCTTGCACGGGAACCGAGGATCCCTCTTCTTGGGGCAGTCGAGGGAGTCCTAGACTAGGGGGTCCTCGGGTTGCCGGCCTATCTCCCATGGGCCAGACTGGTGGGCCGCTTTGGGGCTACTGTGTGAAGGCCGGACTATCCAATAACTTCGTACTCAAGGAAGAAACCTCCGGTGACTTGGTGTGTCCTCCAAGACAAGGTAGCCGGATCGGCATGTTTATCCCTCGATGTAACCAACCATATGTAACACTAGGAACCCCTGGTGTCTATATAAACCAGAGGGTGCTAGTCCGTAGACACATCGACAGAACCATCATCTAGGATTTAGCTCATCTGATCTCATGGCAGATCGACTTTGTAATAGTCATACACCCAATCAATACAATCAAGCAGGATGTAGGGTTTTACCTCCTCGAGAGGGCCTAAACTTGGGTAAACACTGTCTACGTTCCGTGTTCCCCATTGATCCAAGATCCATAACTCGGGACCCCCCTACCCAAGATCCGCTGGTTTTGACACCGACATTAGTTCGGGATTGAATTCCGATTTGGCGCCCGACCTGGAGTCAGGGCAGCCGAGTCCGGTTGTTAATCCGGACCCTGAACCCGGCGCGCCAGATACCACGACGGAGCAAGATACGACCGTCATATCTTCGGACTGACGTCCTATTGGGATAAGGAATTTTTTCCCACCCACCACCCACGTCGAATACTCCCCAACTAATTCAGGGAAGCCCGACATATGGGACATGTTGTATGTCAAACAACAACCAGGGGAAACAGTCCATCACTTCTGGGCTAGATTCCTCCTTATCAGAAATAGGATGGCGGACGACAGCGACCAAGAGATCATAACTGCTTTCCGGCATAATTGCCGAGACGAAGGAATCCTTAACGCCCTCGCTCGTCGCCACGTTCAAAACTTCACCAAGCTCTCGGAGCTGGTATGCAAGTACTGCGCCATGGAAAGCACCTGGCAGGCTCAACGGATGCATACGGAGTCAACCCATCCCGAAGAGCCCAGAGGAGCTCAGAAGAAGCGCATACCCCCATCACGGTCGGCCGATTATGAGCCCACCGAGAATCAGAACAAGCCCACCGCAGGATCCAGGACGGTCCTCGACGAATTATTGGACAAACCATGCACCATACACTCCACCCTGCTGAATACAAGCCTGACTCATAGCCTTCGAGCCTGCTAGGTCGTGAGGCAAGCCGCAAAAAGCGAAGAGGCCATCCTCAGGACCTCATCTCCAAGTCCAAGGAGACGTTCAGCTACGCCATCGGACAACGACGTCGAGATCCTTACGATCTATGAGACGTTTCCCTGTAAGAATCAGAGAAAGAGAGCTCTTCGAGAACTCGATCAGATACATCTGGTAGCAGCAACGAACTCATGGGCCAACACACCCATCACTTTCGGCGAGACGGATCAGCCGAGAACCCGTTCCGTCCGAACACCTGCCGCCCTAGTCCTCGACCCCATAGTCGATAGCTTCAGACTCCATGAAGTACTAATGGATGGAGGTAGTGGTTTAAACCTCATCTATGAGGACACCCTTAACAAAATGCAATTCGACAGATCTAGTGTCGAACAAAGCTACACCACCTTTCGAGGGATTATCCCTGGCAAAGAGGCACGTTGTACCGGACGAGTTACTCTTGACGTGGTATTCGGCACCCCCGAGAACTACAGATCCGAAGAACTTCTCTTCCATATCATGCCCTTCCATAGTGGTTATCACGCCCTATTGGGGCGAGATGCTTTCACAAAGTTTTAGGCCGTACCACATTATGGGTATATGAAGCTCAAAATGCTAGGACCCAATGGAGTGGTCACAATCTCAAGTGACCCAGATAGAGCTCTTCGGGCAGAAAACAAAACGACATCTCTCGCCCTCGAGGCACTAACTGAAGCCCTCGCGGCCGAGAAGTTAACCACACTCCGCTCGACGGTAGACAGGGATGATGTAACCCTCACTAAGAGGCCCAAATCCACATCCTTCAAACCAGCAGATGAAATCGTCAAATTTCAGGCATATCCAACGGACCCCAACAAAACGGCGTCCATTGGAGCCCACCTAGACCTGGCGATCGACGAAGCACTGCGCACATTCTTACGCGAAAACTGGGACATATTTGCCTGGCACCCTTCGGGTATGCCGGGCATCCCACGAAGACTAGCCGAACATAGCTTGAACATAATCACAAGCTTCAAGCCAGTCAAACAGGCGCTACGTCGATTTTTCGAACCCAAGCGTCAAGCTATGGGTGAAGAACTGGCAAAGCTACTTGAAGTCGGATTCATCCGAGAAATCAAACACCCTGAGTGGTTGGCAAATCTGGTCATGGTACCAAAGAAGGACAAGTCCTGGCGGCTATGCGTCGATTTCAAAGACCTAAATAAAGCCTGCCCAAGGATCCCTTCCCCTACCTCGCATAGACTAGATCATCGGTGCCATCGTCGGACACGAGTCACTATGCTTCCTCGACGCCTACTCTGGATATCATCAAATCAAAATGAAGGAATCCGATCAAGCTGCAACCGCCTTCATCACCCACTACGGGCCATTCTGCTTCAACACAATGCCCTTCGGGCTAAAAAACGCAGGCGCCACATACCAGCGCATGATCCAAACATGCCTCAAAAATCAGATCGGCAAGACAGTTGAGGCATATGTAGACGACGTGGTCATCAAGACCAAACATGTTAGTCAACTGGTGGACGACCTTCGGCAGACCTTTGACAACCTGCGGACTTACGATATACGGCTTAATCCGGACAAATGTGTCTTCGGAGTCCCCGCCGGAAAACTGCTCGGATTCATTGTCTCCCATAGAGGAATAGAGGCCAATCCGGCTAAAATCCGAGCCCTATCACAACTAGCAATCCCCACGGAGTTGAAGCACGTTCAAAAGCTGGCCGGATGTGTGGCGGCTTTAAGCCGCTTTGTCTCCTGCCTTGGCAAAAAGGCACTACCGCTCTACAGACTGCTCAAACGAACCAACAACTTCAAATGGACCGATGAAGCAACAACCGCATTGGAGGAAATTAAAACACTATTGGCCAGCAATCCTATACTAGCGGCACCCGGCGTAGGTGAACCAATGTTGTTGTATATATCGACAACGAATCAAGTGGTCAGTGCAGTCCTCGTCGACGAACGAGAGGCGGAGGGTCACAAGTTCCAAGTGCAGAAGCCAGTCTACTATGTATCAGAGGTACTCACTCTGTGTAAATCAAGGTATCCACATTACTAGAAGATAGCCTATACGGTTTTTATGGCATCTCGAAAGCTTCGGCACTACTTTCAAGAGTGTTCGGTCACAGTGGCATCTGAAGTACCACTGAATGACATAATTAATAACAGGGACGCCACCGGCCGCATAGCCAAATGGGCCATTGAGCTCCCCCCCTTCGAAATAGCGTACAAGCCACACCGAGCTATTAAATCTCAGGTGTTGGCGGACTTTCTTGCAGAATGGACGGAGGCCAAACTTCCTAGAGAATACAGTACGTACTCCCATTGGACGATGTACTTCGATGGGTCCAAAACACTTGCCGGACTGGGGGCTGGAGTTATACTTACATCTCCGACCGGCGATAATATCCGGTACGTGCTACAGATCATGTACACTGATTCAAATAATGCGGCCGAATATGAGGTTCTGTTGCACGGACTTCGGATGGCAACATGAATGGGCGTACGATGGCTCGAGGTAAGAGGAGACTCTAACGTCGCCTTCTCCCAAATCAATGGCGAATTCGACGCCAAAAACCCAAAGATGGCTGCATACTGGAACGCCGTCCTCAAAATATTCGCACGGTTCGAAGGGTTAGAATTCCACCATGTCTCTAGAGACATCAATCAAGCTGCTGATGTCCTCGCACGCATGGGCGCCAACCGCGACCCCGTCCCTGCGAATACCTTTTTGGAGCGGCTCTTCAAGCCATCCGTTGTGTGGCAGGACGAGGACAAGGACACTAGAACCGGTGGCCCAGAACAAATCATCCCTTCGGACATCGAACCAGATAAACAGATCATCGGCGGGTCGGCACTTGAAGCAACGTTGTCGGCTCACGAAATCATGGCAGTAATTGCGCCGTGGACTGAACCGTTCCTTGCCTATCTTTTCCGACAAGAACTCCCTGATGACCAGACTGAGGCAAGGCGCATAATTCGGCGATCCAAGGCCTACAAGGTTCACGAGGGTGAGCTATACAAGAAAAGCACCACTGGAGTTCTCCAACGGTGCATATCCGAAGAAGGAAGGCAACTATTGGCTGAGATACATGCAGGCATGGGCGGCCATCACGCAACAGCTCGGGCCCTGGTAAGCAAGGCCTTTCGAGCCGGCTTCTTTTGGCCCACGGCTCGAGCAGACGCCCACACACTTGTCCAACGTTGTGTCGGTTGTCAGCTCTTTGCAAATCAAAGCCACATGCTCCCAACTGCTCTTCGGACAATACCGATCACCTGGCCTTTTGCGGTTGGGGGCTGGACATGGTCGGACCACTTAAAGGGGGGACCAAGAAAAAGAAATACCTATTGGTCATGGTCGATAAATTCACTAAGTGGATCGAAGCCAAGCCAGTAACTTCAGCCAAGTCCGGACCGGTTATCGACTTTATATCCGGCGTGGTCCATCGTTACGGCGTTCCCCACAGCATAATCACGGACAATGGATCCAATTTCACAGCTCAAGAGGTAAAGGACTGGTGCGCTAACATGGGCATCAAACTTGACTACGCCTCTGTTTATCACCCACAAACCAATGGACAAGTCGAACGGGCCAACGGTCTTATTATGAGTGGTATTAAACCACGATTGGTCCGCTCTCTGAAAGAATCCGACTGCCATTGGGTGGAGGAGCTCGACTCCGTGTTATGGGGCCTCCGCACCACCCCGAACCGATCAACAGGATACACACCATTTTTTATGGTGTACGGGGCAGAAGCAGTCCTCCGCTGCGATATTATCCATGACGCGCCTAGAGTGTGCATGTACGAGGAAAAGGAAGCCGAGCTAGATCGGCAGGACGACCTAGACGCCCTAGAGGAAGAGTGCGATATAGCCCAGGCCCGCTCTACTTTCTATCAACAGCAAGCTCAGCGCTACCAGAGTATGGAGGTTCGGGCAAAGGCATACAATGTAGGCGAACTTGTTCTACGCCTCCCGGAGAAGCAAAAGCATAAACTCCATCCCAAATGGGAGGGACCTTTCATAATTGATTAAGTACTCGCAGGAGGAGCGTATTGCCTTCGTAGCCCATCAGACAATCGCCTCGAACCAAACCCATGGAACGCAGCTCGGCTTCGGCGCTTCTACGGCTAGACTTGTGTCGTCACCTGGACTAAGTTTTCTTTTCCTTTCTTTTTATAATTTTCTTTGTTCTTGATACTTCTTAAGATTGGTTAGTGTTCCCAGGTTATGTTCGGCTAAACCAAACTATGTTACAATTCCCCTCGGCATACATCTTCAAATGTATTACCCAGTCACACTTGGGTGCTTCTTAATAAAGCCGGTCAATGTATCTTGTGCATCCATTTTATGTTGTGTATACATCCTTCCAGTATCGTTTTTAAGCCACCACATGCATCAATTTGATCTAAGATTTAGCCAAGCTGGGTTGCCTGGCTCCCGTGCTTACCCTCTACGTTCCCGATTATTCGGCAGGGTAAAGGGAGCACCTCTGCGATTGTTACGGCCGGGTTACCCGGGTACGTACCTCAGACGGGTGAAGCCGAAAGCTAGCTTTCTTATGGAAAATAATTGGTCGGCCACGGAGGAAGTGAAAATAATGGGCGGTTACCGCCAAAACACATTGGGGTTGTTTTCCGGAAATAACCATCGCTCGACTATTGTGAGCATCCGGTTACAACATCTACGGTTAACGTAGTAACCCGAAGAAAGGAACCCATTGAGGAACTATTTTCGTCGGAAGATGTTTCTTACGTTAAAAGTAATATAACATAACTCCGCGCACACGTTTTGTTTGTTCGCACCAAATGGCCGGATTGCCTAGTTCCCCGACGTAATTTCCTGTTAAATACATAAGGAACACTCCCTGGCCACTGGCTGGGGAGGTTGAAGCCGATGGCTGGTTAAGACAACGTTTGCAGCACGGAGAAAGTAAGTTTGATGTAAAGTACTTAGTTACATAGAATCAAACATCGGTGACTTCTCTAGGTCATCTATTATGGTATCCAAGGCGCAATCCTCTTGCGAGATACGGGCAGCTGGCATCACTTGGTCATATACCGGATGAAGTGGCATCTCTTTACCATCTGGCCCTACCGGCCCAACTCGAGCCAAATGCTCCCGGTTAAGTTTGGTAAAGCGGGTTCTCACCATTGCCCACGCTTCCCGCGCTCCTTCTCGACAAGCCGATATCTTCCATAGCTCAAAGCGACGCCGAGCTCCTTTAAATCGATTGGCCAGATCAGCCATCCCCTTTGGTGGCGTCTCGGTCAGCCGCAAAGCTTTGACCATGCTCTTCATAGCCTTCCGACCCCTCTCATGCACGATGGACAATTCTTTTAGCAAGTCCCCCCCCCCCCCCCCCCGGAACGAGCTAACCTCTTCTTCAGGGCGTCTGGTTAGGAGACCTAACAATAAGAGACGTGGCATAACTATGAGATGAGGCATACGCCTTATTGAATTACAAGTCGAAAATGTTTAACTCACCAAATATGCCACCTTTTCAATCTCTGGTTCTCCTCATGGACTTGCGTCAATTGAGATTTTAAACTCTCAATTTCTTCGACTTCCGTTGGTTTTCCGCCTTGAGCTTATCCCTTTCCCCACGACTCCGGGCAAGTACCAAGCGGCTGGCTTCGTACTGTGATTCGGCATATCTTTGAGAATCTCGAGCCGCATCCAAGTCTTTTTCCATTTGATCTATGGTCTTGGCTGCTACAATCAAAAAACTTTCATTAGAAAAGGTGCTCTACAACACGTTTTGTATTTCTGTTTTTTAACTCACCGTGTGCCTCCCTGGTAAACTTTTTTACATCCTCTAGCTCGGCCTTTACAGCCGCTTCCTGAGTTCGGCTTAGCTCAAGGTCCTCAGACAACTTTTTGTTCTGTTCCCTCGAGGCCTACATCACATCTTGACAGTTATAAGACCCTTAATTCGGTAGAGCCGACCAAATTAAGGCTCGGGGGCTACTGGATTAGGATTAGTGTTCGGCTGTCAAAACCAATCACTCACCTGCAGGTTGGTCGACATAAGATTAGCGACTCCCTCAAGTCCCGCGCGGGCGGCTCCGAGATATGCGTCTACCGAGTTAAGAACGTTAAACTCTTGCTCGGAGAATGCAGAATGACGCAGCGATTTCCTTCGCTGTCGGTGATACATCACACTCTCTACCTTAGAATTGGTAACCGAGACGTCCTCGGAAGTTTCTGGAATCCGATCTGTGGTAGGAACTCCCGCATTGATGTCATCTCGGGCCGAAGACTTCGGCTCGGGATTATTGTTCGGTGCTTCTCTCACGTCCGCGGTCGAGGGTGGTCGAACCCGTCTCCTGACAGATTATAGCAAGAAGTATGAGTGTTTATCGTGGCTATAACAAGGAACGGACTGTGGGTTTAGAACATTACCTCTTGGATGAAGGCGCGGACAAGTTTGCTCTTGTGGTTGTCGCTCGTTTAGAAGTTCTACCATCATTGGGCATGGGCGCAGCTGGCGCGGCCCTCGCTGACATTCGGCGCGCGCTGCGGAGGCCCTTGGGAGAAGAAGTCAGCATACTAGGAACAACGGGAGACAAGCGCCCTTTTCGGGAAGGAGCCTTCTTGCTACTTACAGCGGAAGATGGGAGTGTCCCAGGGTGATCGGCCAAAAGAGCCACCTTGGATCATCAAGACCCTCCTGATAAAAGACTCCATTCTCAAAAACAATCGATGTATCCGGATCATCATGAAAACCTGGATCATCGTCGCGAGAATAATTCTCTGGCTGGGGAGCAGGACTTGACCGTTTGGATCCAGCGCTTCTAGTCCGGGGAATTAAAAAGATTTGATCAGCTGGTTAAAGCGGACATAAAATCCGAACTATGGAAATGCTGCTGAACTTACCCACTCGACGGGATATATAGCTTGAGTAGCCGTCCCTGGTCCTCAGGCGGACGAACTCCTCTTCTTCTCCTTTAAAGAGATCGGCCAGAATAGCTGCCATTGCTTCCTGATCGGCAGGACCCTTCCGTTTATAACGGGTGGTGTCGTTAATCCCATTATAACACCAGAGGGTGTACCCTTTGTTGAAGGGGTTGAACGCATCGGGTAATGGCAACGGACATCATGTCAACAATGGTTAACCTATCATGGGATAACAACCTCACTTTGGCAGCTAGGCGTCTCACTTCGGCGCTCTCCTCTTGTGAAGGACTCCTCGGTCGCAAATTAAAACGCTTCTTTAAAGGGTCATCTGAGTATTTGGGAAGACCCCTCCGAGCTGGATCAAATAGAGGGACGTCCTCAGTATAAAACCATTCCGAAGTCCATTCTTCGAGGTCTTTCTTCGGAGTCCCGACGGGTATCCTGTCCCGGCTATGCGCCATACCTTGGCTCCTCCAATTCGAGTATTGACCCTTCCTTGGTGCGGGGCACAAGGCAGAAGTACTTTCCCCATAATTCGAAATGAGCCTCACAGCCTAGAAACATCTCGCAAAGGTCAACGAACCCCGAAATGTGCAAGATAGATCCGGGAGTAAGGTGATGAAGTTGGAGCCCGTAAAATTCCAACAAACCCCTCAGGAAGGGGTGAATGGGGAAACCCAAGCCTCGTAAGAGGAAGGGGACGAAACATACCCTTTCTTCCCTGCGTGGAGCTGGGAAGTTCTTTGCCAAGGCCTCACCGATCACAGAAGTTAATCCGG
Source organism: Elymus sibiricus (assembly GCA_039707655.1). Lineage (NCBI taxonomy): Eukaryota > Viridiplantae > Streptophyta > Magnoliopsida > Poales > Poaceae > Elymus > Elymus sibiricus. The sequence goes on from CM077671.1 coordinate 488,027,013, forward strand.
CACGGGTAGATGCCAGATCTGATGCAGGAAGGTATCCTTGCGTCTCGAGATTGCATAATCGAAGGCGAGAAACTGAACAGCTTGCCCAGTCGCCGGTAAGGGGGGCATGAGGGCGTGAGGAGGAGCCTGGAACGCTGGCCATGTCTTCAAGCTTTTTCAGTTCCTGGGTCTCTCGAAGGATGGGGAAGGGGATGTGTTGATTGAGGCACGCCCGGCTTATTTAAATAATGCGTTTTTTCCCTTGATCCGCGAGGGGCGTTTCTGTAAAAGACAATTGAACCGCCTCCCAACGCTGCACGGGAATCGAAGGGTATCGTTAAAACCCTGAACAAGAAAATTAAAAACTATGGGCCCTGCGACGCCTCGACAAACAGGAAGTCATCGGTGGCCGAATTGTTATCGGGCAGAAGAAGATAGGAAGAACTCACCTCGCAAGCCGGAGACTTTGAATGCTTGGAGCTACAAGGAGTCAAGAGCACCGGTATTGAAGACCAATTCGGGGGCTACTGAGGGAGTCCTGGACTAGGGGGTCCTCGGGTTGCCGGCCTATCTCCCATGGGCCGGACTGGTGGGCCGCTTTGGGGCTACTGTGTGAAGGCCGGACTTCGTACTCAAGGAAGAAACCTCCGGTGACTTGGTGTGTCCTCCAAAACAAGGTAGCCGAATCGGCATGTTTATCCCTCGATGTAAACGAACATATGTAACCCTAGGGACCCCTGGTGTCTATATAAACCAGAGGGTTTTAGTCCGTAGACGCATCGACAGAACCATCATCTAGGGTTTAGCTCATCTGATCTCGTGGTAGATCGACTCTGTAATAGTCATAAACCCAATCAATACAATCAATCAGGACGTAGGGTTTTACCTCCTCAAGAGGGCCTGAATCTGGGTAAACACTGTGTCTACGTTCCCTGTTCCCCATTGATCCAAGATCCACAGCTCGGGACCCCCTACCCGAGATCCACCGGTTTTGACTCCGACAGCAGTGCCCTGTGCGGATCCACTCAATTGCTCGCAGTAAATGTGTGCAAATGTGTGCAGTCGATGAGACATTAGTGATTCTGCCTCACAACCGTGACCCTTTGTGCGTCATAGAGGTAGCTTTGACTGAAGCTTGACCAATTCAGACGGCGTTGCTTATGGTCGGTGGATCCAACATGATTTTGACTCCACAACACAATTTAAGCACAACACTCGTTTCTTCACTTGGTGCATTCACTCGAACACAAGCTATCCTCGAGAGATGGCGTCTTTGTTCCGCTCCCTCGAGTCTTGGATGACTCGGCATTGCCAGCACAAAACAATGGACTTGGCTTCCCCAGCTGCACTAGTTGTTTCCCCAACCAAATTAAATGGCTAAATCCGGAGACTCGGTTCGGAAGATGAAGATCGAAGAACGAACCTCCTTAGGCAACAACTAGCAACGACCCACTCGGATAAGCCCAGATGTTCTTTGAGTATCACTACGAATTTATGATACGCTTCCCTACAAGCCACAAGCCGACCTCTTAGACAAGCGTGTTAGGTATCACCGAATAGTCTATTACTGACCTTTTCAGGTACTTTTTCAAGTCCATCAAGGCCTCTCCTCAAGCGGCCCGATGACAATTTCAGTCAGTTTTTCCAGGAGAACCTTCCTCATTCAAGGAATCAGAGCCATCCCCATGACAAGGATTTGGCCCAGCAGGTTCGAACAACTTGAGTCTGCATCAGGAGAGTCACTTGGCTGGCCTGGTATCTTAAAGTCCATCCAGCTAATAAATGTTGTGGCGTCCATCCAACTATACCTGGCGTGGTCAATAAATGGAGACGTTACCAACGGCGCCTTCACAACAGTATTATGGCGTTTGGGGTAATTCCATTAGTAACGGCCATCATCATGGCTCATAATAGCCATTCTACTTTACATCCTCGTCGTCTCATGTAAGGCAAGGATAGCGCGAGATCTTAGAAGAGGCGAAGACAGATACACAAAGTCTCTAGCAGACACGCCATCCACGGTCATCAGACCCCCAATTGTAACCATACTGTTCATACGAGAGAAAACATCCAGCAGGAGTAGGGTGTTACCCCTAGAATAGGCGACCCGGGTCTGGGTAAAACCTCTTACGTGTGAAATCCCGTACATAGATCATCCACGTGTGCCTTGCCTTCACAAAATCCCCCAATCATGAGTATTGTCGTGAAATCCCCGCGACATTTACTTTTCCGAACAACACTAGAACCTATGAGGTGCTGACATTTTTCATTTCGTTTTAGGACTGTTATATCTATTTCTTGAAGCACCTATCTCTTAGCATGCTGTGCATTGGCAGAGCCACAAGTGGACATGGGTGTACATATGTACACCAATTCATGGTAGGAAATCATAAACTAAGTATATAAAGTATATACACATTGGAAAATAGCTAGGGAATTTGTAAAATCTAGAACTCCGTACACTCATTCTGGTAAACCTGGCTCACTGATGCTGCGGCACATAGCTAACTTGACGGCACCACATCTTTTTTTTGACGGGCAAACAGTAGGGTAATCCCCTACGATATAATTTTCATTAACTGAAGAGAGTACACGATAATTACATATTTACAAGAGGGGGTTGAGGAGGCCCCCAACAAAACAGGGAAAATAAAAAGGACAGAAATAAGATGGAAGTCCACCAAGTGTCTAAGAGAGGGAAGAGATCCAGGCCTGCAGTGGTTCCAAGTCCACTGATCTAACTCTTAGTTTGAGCTGGTGCGCTATTGGCTTTGCATGTCATATAGTTTGATCTCTTTGATCTGTGAAGGGCTGGTAGCATTTTGAAAGTGCCACCTGATCTTGTGGCGCAAATAATCCAGATAGAATGATTGGAAAATAATAAAAATAATCTATAGTATATCTCTCTTAATCATGTAATTCTTTGACTTCTTTCATCATGTAGCTCTTCGATAATGTCGTAGATATCGCTAAGTTGACACTGCTTTACCATATTTTTTTTTGAAATCCTGCATATCTTGTATGTGTTAGTTGTACTTGTACAAGATTAACTGTACCAATGCTACTTATGTTTAAAGACTCAATGTCATTGCTGAAGAAAGATTTGTAAACAAGGCAACTTGTGTTTCGAGTTCCGTCAGGGTTGTCAGGTTGCAGTCTGAACGAGGGGGTCCTAGAAGGAACGGTTTGAAGTATAAATGGACAAACACTGTTCTTTTACAGTCATTTTCTCAATTAGTTCTCATATTTCTTTCTTAATTATCGAAACTTTTTTAATCTTACTAATGATCTAGTGGAGTACACTTTTGCTTTCTTCGTTTCCGTTCCCCTGGCCTTTCTTGAAGTGCTTTTCTGAAGTTTAACTTTGTTTATAACAGTTTGGTAGGTTTCCAATAGAACTCGCTGCACTGAATGGTACAAGGGAAGGTGTTGAGATCTTGTTTCCTGTAACTTCTTGTATCCCCACTGTGCATGATTGGAGCGTCGACGGAATAATACGCCATGCAACAGTGTCTATGAAACAGGTATGCATTAGATCCTGTTTGTTTCATATATTCTCTAGTTTAACCTTGGCATCAACTGTTAATCATAGTTTTCCGGTTAGAATTACCATACACAAAATTGGCCGTGTTTCTTTTCGCCTCTTTTGATTCGATAAACACGAATTTTATGCATGCTATTGCTAATCTTTAAAAAAAAAATCTTTGGTTGGGGTTGATGGGCTTGTGAGGTTATGTGTATGTAGAAAGTGCTATGTTGTTAGTTTAATTTTCTAGAATACACAGGAAAACCACGCACCATTGTATTAAGGAAAAAGGTGGATGATCAATACAGTGCAGGTCAAGCTAGATGATTGCCGGACCCAGATTAAGTAGTTTATTATACAAGAAACATGACTGGTCTGCTACTTTTTTTTGGCACAATATTACACACTGTTTCAGAAAGTGGCTGCACCAGCCAGGCACCAGGCACCACCCTGTCACCCAACTAGTGCCTATCTATTTTTAAAATTTTAGTAGTATAGGTACTCTCGATTCATTTGTTTTTCTTGGTCATGTAGGATGCAGATTCAAATGTAAGAAGAATAGAACAGTTGAAGTTACTTGGGGTTGAGTCTCTCAAGAGAAATGATTATTTAACTGCGGCATCAATGTACAGTTCGGTATGCTACTACACCCTATTCCTCAATGTGTAATCTTGAACTGTATCTCATCAGCTGAAGTTGCTTGAACCTTGAATAGATGTTTGGTAATCATGATCTGGTTTCACATTATTCTTGTCATACATGCTCCCTGTAGAGAGAGTGATCATCTTTGTGACTAATAAGTACAGTTGGCCTCACGCTTTGCTTTGAGACACATCTCTTTAATTTATTGAAGATAATTTTTATTGCCAATGCCATATTTAAGTCTGATCATGAGGACCTGACAAGGACTTCTGTCTCCTTAAACAGCAGTAGAACCGTTGTTGGTTTCTTTTTTTGACGGGGAACGACAGCTCTGCTTTTGCATTATAGAAGAGGAAAAGAAACACAGCACAACTGTAAAACAGAGAAAAACACGAAAGACTCACACAGGGAAGCTAAACGAAGCAGCGCATTACCCTAGCTCGGATGAGCAGACTCGAGTATTGAAACATCCTCCTGGATGAAACTGGCTAACGCAGCCGCTGTCATCACTTCCTGCGCTATGAACCTTCGGCTTCTCTCTTTCCTGACCATGATTCCCTTTCTTCAGATCCTCCCACTTGGGAAATGTGGGCGAGGAAAACGCAATGGAGCAAATGACGGGGCCAGAAAGCTGGAATTGTTGCCATGCATCCTTTGCATAGAAGCACTTGAGAGAAAGTTGTAGCACACTCTCAGGTTCCTGGTCATACAGGCAGCAAATACTGTTGTGTGGCCAATCTCATGCACTGAGTCTGTTCGCCGTCCAGTTATTGGTTTCTGGGCTGTGGGTTTGGACTTTGGGCTACTGTGATATCTCTTACTTGCAAGGAAGAGTGGGAAATTATCTTCACTTCAACATTGTCCTATTCTTATACTTTAGTTACTGCTATAACGAAATTTGCTTGAATTGACTATATTGTCCAGACTAGTATATTTGTAAGTTCTAAAATTCATCAGAAATTCAAGGTGTTCTTTCTTGCCTTGTGAAGTACAAATAGTGACAAGCAAGATGTGATTATTATTTTATATAATCAGATCAGACATGTACTAAATGCAGGCAATGGAGTATGACCGTCATGATGCTACCTTGTTGTCGGACAGGAGCTTTTGCTGGCTCCACATGGGCGATGGACACAAGGCTTTGCAGGATGCTCTTGCGTGCAGAGAAATGAGACCTGGCTGGCCAAAGGGCTGCTACCGGCAGGGCGCAGCGCTCATGTTATTGAAGGTGTGATCGAAGATAACTATATGGTTGGCTAGTTTGTTATTGACTGTCGCCACATGCCGTTCATTGTTTTTAACCTTATATTGTATCATCATCAGGACTACGGGGCTGCATGCGATGCTTTTCTGGATGCAGCCAAGTTGGACCCATGTAGTCCTGAGATCGAGGCTGTGTTGCGGTATGTTACAGTTGACGAACCCCCCACCCCCCCCTCTTCGAAGAACCCACCCCACCCACTCATAACTTGTCATATCTGAGTCTACACCTGATTCTAATCTTGATCGGCACTCGAAGGAGATTTATACATTGCATATGTACATTTGTTGAACAATGCAGTCAAGCATTGAGCCTAATTTTGCCAAACTATAATGGTTCTGATATATAATCAGTGTTGGGAACGTTGCAGGGAAGCTATGAATTCATTGAAGACATCTGGTGGGCGCAACATAGGCCATTTGAATAGCACGGGGCATGCGATTTCTGTTGCTTCTTGTGGAGTGAAACTATGCAACATCGATCCCTGAATCGGCCTTGTTGTTTTATGAGTTAACTCTGTGAACCTGGATGACGAAAGAAGCAGCGTTAGGGATCGCTGGGGAGGCTTTTGTCATTTTCAGCAGCTCTTTTGTTTTCTATGTATGTATGCTGCGGCCAATCTACAAAAGCATATGCAAGAAAGGAACCAGACAATGTGGTATGTCTTCGCGTGTTCATGTAAAAAAGAAGTGGTCTTTGGTCAGAGGAGCTAATTCCCTAATAATAATAAAGAGAGAACAAAGGAGCTGCTGCTGCTGCTGCTTGGGCATGATTTAGGACAGTACGTAAATGTAGTGTTCATATTGTAAATTGGTCGATCGTTTGTACATTAAATAGAAGTTCAAATCACGGGCCTGAGGGTCGGTTGTTGTACTAAGTCAATATGTTATATGTACATAATATTATATCTCCACAAGATTAAAGTTTCTACTTACCACAATCAGGCAGATCGTTTCTGCTTCAGCCTCAAAACCTAGTTAATTTGTGTACAACATTTGGTCTTTTTTTCGAAGGCACCATTCGTCTTCCGAAGGTGAGTTTTATTACTGTGGCTCATCGGTCGATCCATCTATCTGCCCGTAACCAATTGCTAGATGCAGCTTGGTGAATTGAATTGTTGGACATTCTCTGAACCTTGTTTCTGAATGCCTGACTATTCGAGTAAGTATCCCGTGAACTAACGCAAATCTGGGACCCTCACGAACCACAAGCGCGTGTGTCTCTTCAGGTCCAGTTTCGATCGTAGACCTTCTGACCTTCACCGAATTGGATCATGAACTGCTTGCGCCGCCTCCTTCCCCGTCTCCTCATATGTAAATCAGTCCGAGTGAGAGCATGGCGAGTCCGAATTCGCCGATCACAAGCAGGAAGTGGCCTCTGAATTCCTCGGCCCCCTCCACCCTCACAATGTCCGTGCCCGTCTCATCGCCGTGAAGATCATCCACGCCGGCTAACATGGACTAACATATCATCGCTTTGACCAAGTCATGTATAACCACAAGTCAATGACATCATCCCTGCTCTCTCTTTTTCCTCCAAACAGCTAACAATCAACACTGGCCCAATCTGAGAAACCATCCAGACTCCAGATCGTACTGCTACCACTATTAAGGTTCTTTGTACAAATTTCGTCCGAGCATCGAAACTTAATCACCCAGTCCGGAAGCAAGATCACATGTGGAAGAAGCCGACTAGAGCATTTGTGAAGGTTGTTAGTATAATCTTGAGTTGAAGTAGCATGCATGTTAGTTTGTCCGGATTGGACTTGTACATGGTCTGTGCATCAAGAATACTAGGTAGGAAAACGTAGGTGTCCTGGTGGTTTGGTTAGCCATGTCAAGTGCGTGTTGGTTTTGAGTCCGTTTAGTACTAGGATTGTACGTGGGTTAGCAACTGCATGTGGCCGTGTAGCCTTAGGAGTCTTGTTCGAGTCGGCTTGCTAGCAAGCCAGGTCGATGCATATATATATGCATCAGGTCATGAGATTTGTAATACCGTGAGAGAAAAAGAGAAAAAAAATAAAGAGAGAAGAAAGGCACGACATGTGCCTTTGGCAAACGTTTTCGCGCGTGCGTCTTCGTCGTGATTTGATGTGATCGATCCGTGGGCGAATTCCAACAAAGGTAAACGTGGATGCTTCGTTCAGTGCTGAAACAATGTCAGGAGCAACAGGGGCGGTTGCTCGTGATGACAGGGGGGAATTCATAGCGGCGGCAACATGGTTCTTGCCCCATGTTTGTAACGCCGAGTCCGCGGAAATACATGCTATCCGGAATGGGACTTGGCTAGTGCTGCGAATTGTCTGCAATTCTCTAATGCTCGAGTCAGATAGCGTGAACACTGTGCAGGCTTTCAATCAACAGGAAGGGTACAATGGACCGGACGCGGCTGTTGTTACGGAGAGCAAGCAGCCTAACAGGAACTCCAACCGCGCGACCCAAACGGAAGCGTGCTTTGTCTGCGTTTTGTCTGTTTGGATCGGCATGTCCGTCCCCTTTTGTAAATGGATCGGCCGTGCGCCTAACGGGCCGACCCAATTATTGTCCTCGCGGCCGGCCGGTATCCATTTTTTATCACACATTATTTTTGTTTTGGATTTGCACGTTTATTTTTATTTCATTACATGCATTTCAATACAGACATTTTTTCACTAATTCTTTGTTATCAATACAAGACCAAAGAAAATAAGAACCACAATTAGACATTTTAAAAGATGTCCATCTTCCCTAACTGCTCCCACTAGTTGGACTAAGATCTTCTCTATATCTTCGTTGTTGATCTGCGAATTCTTGAGTTTAACAACGTCTTTCTTCTTTTGTAAAGAAGTAGACGTTGCTTCCCCGTTGGTCTCTTTTTTACTTTCATCTATAGCTTCAAGTCTAGCTAGAAGTGCACGAACATCTAGCAAATTTCGTGAGATCAATAGATCGATGTATTCTTCTTCCCAAAACCAAAAGTTGCATCCGGCCTACACAAAAAATTGAGCAAATAAAGCTACCAAAATTTCATCGAATCAAAGAGGAAAAGGCAACACGAAAAGTATACCCCATCGTTTATGCACTTGATGAACACCCAACCGGGATGTTCTGGCATTCCAGAAACGCGTCGGACGACATGCAGCTCGCAGTCGTCGCACTTTATGAGCGGCAACTGTGAGCCGGTCAGCCTCTGGGCCAACGCCGACCCAGAACGCCAGCCGGCCGTGGTTTTGCCGGCGGACCGACGACGGTACAGATCCGAGCAGCTAGAGGCGGATTGAGCGCCTGCATGCGACACCGAGGCTTTTCCCAGACTAGGTGAACCGGCTCCCGGCCGATCCATGGCAACCGCAGTCCGCCGCCAGCAGGATGCGCCAAATCCCGCCGGCAGGATGCGCCAAATCTCGTCGTCGCCGCCGCAGATCTACCACTAGGCCTCCCGCATCGAGTCGAGGGAGGCACACCGCCGGTGGATGTGCTGCTGGGTGGAGGAGGGAGGGAGATGGAGAGCAAGGTGGCCGGGAAAAATGGGGTCGGCTTGGGTTTGCGCACTTTGCCGGCGATGGGTGGGAAAGGGGATAAAAAGAGGAGACTGTGCCGCCGACTAGCGGGCCCGGGAAAGGAGCATGCGGGCGAGGCGCGTGTCCGCTTCTTGTCCGCGCCGATGCAAAAGCGGCCCAAAATTAGGCCTGGAATGGGTCACGGGCGGACAGAAAACGGACGCGCGTCCGTTTGGGTCAGCGCGTTGGGCTGTTTTTTCTGTCCGCGGCGACCCAAACGGACACACGCGGACGAAATGGGTCGCCCGGTTGGAGTTTCTCTAAGGGCATCTCCAAGGCGGACCCGTCAACCTCCTGCAACCATTCGGACCATGTGGTCCAGACCGTGGAAGCCATCTAACGCGGTCCTGTATCAGTCCGCGGCGTGGTCCGGATGCAATTTCTCCCATAAACCGGAGACAAATGTAGGAGAGGTTTGCGGTAGTCCGGACCGCTACTTCGCGCGATTCTGACCGCCCTGGCCCACCATCCCCTCCCGCGCGAAATGATCAACACCGTTCCAGAGTGTCAGTGCCCGCATTCATGCCCGACCAGAGCGAACACGACCGCTCACTGGCGCCGGCATTGAAACGGTGCGCCGGCCGAGAGTGAGCCGCCCGCGCCGCTTCCCGGTGCAGGCGACTGTTGCGCGTGCAAACGATAGGACGGTCGCCCGTCCGTCCGCCTTCCACCCACATTGATGGCACGCGGTTGTCGAGGCGTCTCCTCCGGCGCCACCCGCCCGTCCGTCTGCTGCCCGCCATTGCTATATAAACCGCTGCCCCGCCCATAGCCACAGTCATCAGCCTCCGTTCCCTCCCCCACCATGGATTCCTACCCCGTCAAAGCTCTCTGGGATGGGCTGACGCTGGAGCAGAAGAAGGAGATGGCTGGCATTGCTGCCCGCTGGAGGGCCGGCAGGCAGCCGGAGGATGTCGACACCCCAATGGAGGACGCTGCCGACGATGACCCGATGCTACCCTCCTCTTCCTCCTCACCATACCACCCTCCTCCTCCGCCGTGCCTCCCTCGCCGGTGCTCTGCACCATGACCATCGGCGAGGCCCATGCCCATTACACAGACATGGTGCGGGAGGAGTGGGAGGAGCAGTTCTGGGAGGTGCAGGCCGACGCCGCCTACAACCACCACCTCCTCGAGGAGCACCTGCAGGCGGAGGAGCAGCTCAGAGTCGACAGGGCGGTCCCACCCGTCGCGGACCTAGCGGAGCAGGAGGCGCTCCTGGAGTCCCACCGCTACGCTCGCGATATTCGCCTCGACCGCCAGCGGTACAGGCAGCGGGTGGCGGAGGTGGCGGCCACGGCCAAGGACGACGACGATGAGGAGGGCATGTTGTTGTTCCGCGAGACTGACGAGGAGGAGGAGGACAACATCGAGGCCGCACCCAATGAAGCCGGCATGTCCGCGGGCACCGCCGACAGCGACAAAGACAAGTGCACGGGAGGTCGCCACCGCTCTGGTGCCAGGAAGGCCACCGCTCCTTCCCTCCCGTTGATTGCAAGCTTGGTGTCTGAACAACGTCGGCCGATTAATCGCTTTGGCGGTGACGTGGAGGTGGGCATCTGCGCTTGCCGGGTCTCCGGAGGAGGACGTTACGGTGGCATAGTTGGAGAAGGCTAAGCTTCAACTCTCGGGGTTCAGGGCCGGACATGGGGAACGGACGCCGGCGACAATTTAGATTAGGTATTAATTATAGCTCTAGAGCCGGACTAGGATGTAAATATAATGAAATCCGTCGTGTTTGCATGAATTTCGTCTGGTTGGTTTGAGTTATTGTCAAAATGTTTGCGGCTACGGTTAGATGTCGTCCTCCTGGATTAGTGTCCGTGGATTGGTCCCCCTATCCGTGGATGGATGCAGGAGAAAATTTGTGGGTTGCCGTTGAAGATGCCCTAAGTACAGAGTTTGCAGCATCTTCACTTTCAGGGAAGCAAATGAAGCGTCCGAAGCTTTAGCTAAACAGGTTTTTGATAGTAGATCCTCTGATTTCCTGGAAAATTATATCCCTGATTTCATTTTTCATGTTATTGTAAACGGCTTTTCTATCATTTGAGAAATAAAATCTTATTGCTGTAAAAGAAACAACAACACTGGCCATATTATTCAGCTAACAGACAATACATAAATAAGAGCATGTACAATGATGCTATTTTAGGAGTGCCACGTAGGATAAATGCTGAGGAGGAGGAGAGATAATTTATAAGAAAAGGCTTGTCTTCTCTTATTTAAAATATCATCTCTTAGCACAATATGTCTCACAATATTTTTGGAAACAACTAATATATCGATAATGCTAAGAGATAACGCATTGTAGACATATTTTTATTGTCATCTCTAAATTACATGCAAGCCTTAAGATAAGACTGTCTTATCAACCATTACACATGCCCTAATGAGCTAAGACTAATGCATGCATGCAACGGGATTACACATCACACATTTTCTTATATGAAACTAGAAAATAGCTTTAATGCATGGGGTCATGTCTATGACAATGGCATCCTCTTTTATAAATGACTAGTGATTAATTACAGTAACTAGTAGAATGCCTGTACGTTGTTACGGGCTACAATGCATATAAGGTTGGTTGTAATGGGAGTATCGTAGGTAGTATCATGCATGCCAACTAGGCAATTTTGATGAGATGGCATAGAATTAAATGAAGGAAGAGAGGGTTGAGTATCATATAATGATACCGTATCATATTAAATGATGTGCTATTATGTGTCATGCATGGCAATAAATGTACTATCCTATGATACTAACATATGATACCATGCATTACGAATGTAGTATCATACACTAATATCATATGCATGATACTAGTATATGATACTTCCCATTACAACCAGCCTAAATGAATGAAACAAAAGGTCGCGCATTGCAATGAGGGCATACACATTATGTTGGTTCATATATAATTGTGTACAATATACTTCTATATAGCACCATCAACCTTTTCCTCCTTCACCCACTCTCTCCGTCCCTCCCTCTTCTCAACACCATAAAAATCACCTCCATCATAACCTGACAATGGAGCACCTAAATTGCAATCCCTTCCACCTCCATCCGTACACTCTTTGATTTTCAAACACGAAACCGTGTAGTTTGGATATACTTCACGTCGTGGTAAACCCCTCTTTCTGTCTCTCCCTCCCACCATCCCCACTACATCGCCGTCTCCCTCTCCCTCTCTCTCTCTCTTTCAATCGTCAGTTTTCTTTAATTCACATCATAATGCTTAACTTGGCCATCCATGTTTTCCAGCATAATACATCCCAAAGTCAATACTACTAAATTGAACACACAGTTGCTGGAGCATATATCATAACCATATATAGAGTAAAATACACCGGAGGTCCTAAAAGTATTCCAAGTGTGTCAAGTAGGTCCTAAAAGTTCAAACTTTTAGGACCTACTTGACACACTTGGAATACTTTTAGGACCCATGGTGAATTAATTACACATATTTAGGACCTGTGGTGAACGATTTCAAACTTTTAGGACCTACTTGACACACTTCGAATACTTTTAGGACTTCCAGTGTATTTTACTCTATAAGTAATAGAGAAAAAAGTAATTCAACATTTTTTAAAAGAAAAATTGAAATAGTGTCAATCAGTACCAGTTCATCCCAATAACAATTATGTCCATATGATGTAGTTTGATGTATATATACAATCTTGCAATTTACTTATAATACTGACAAGCATTTTAACGACCACTGATGCATGACTTCCTCATGAAATGGATCAATGGTTTATTCTTCAAAGAAAAAGAAACCAATGATCGCACAAATAAGGTGCTAAGCCATCAAGTATTAAGGGGGATTCAGCATACCAAATGGTATTTTGAGCAAGGCTACATGGATATGAATTTCGATAGGAAACTTGCAAATAAGGTAAAAAATGAGATCAGTTTACAACGTTTACTGATAATTATGGATATTAAACAACATTCCATTCTAAATATTTGTACTAAGATGAACAAGAATAATCCGCTCATTGTGACCTTGGGAAAAATACGATACCTGACTACCATCCATGGGATACAAAACAAGGGCCGTACCACAAGTGTGCCATAACTCTGGATTTAGGCACTTGTTCTCTTCTTATTCTGAAATAAAAATATATGGTCTTGCTTTCCATCTATATTTTATATCATCAAAACTCCCTAAATAATATGAAATTTCCATTAGCCACAAATAAGAAAGTCTACACTAAATAAGCTAATCTTAGTATACAATCCTAGTAGGCTATCATAATTTTTAGACTAATGAAATACCATATGTTCAACAGTTCCAAATGAGGACTTCCCTTCCAGCCTATCTCAAAATGTCATTCTGATTTTATCTAAAATAGTCAAAGAATAGTATATACTCATAATTATCCAAAAACATATGCCAGAGGATCAATCTTCCATTATCTAAAAGAGAAGTTAAGCATATGAATTTAACAAGAGGAAATTTTGGAGCCATGACCAATGGGAATGGCCTTGCGAGGTTGTGGTTGTCGAACCAACATGTGTGTTGAAACTCCTTCTGCACATCTCTTTGAATTACCTTTAGCAATCATAGATAAGCACAATCTGACGGTGTTAGAACAAAATGAATATTTCTTGAAGAGCAAACTAACTTGCACCACAGTTCTACAAGTAGACATGATATAACAAACTATAGGAGAATATTTAGAACAACGAAAGTACATGGTGATTGAGAGCACAAGCGAGACGTGATCTTCGCAACAGATAATTTTAATTATTTCTTTTAAAGCATACTTACTATGTCATGAACTAAACCAAACTAAAGTATAGTAATTATATGGACTAAACTCCACTCTTCCAATAATGATATTAGGAAGCAGTTTCAAAATATACAAATTTGATCAACCTAAATAGTTTACTTGTTAGTCACAATGGATCCAAATTTCAACTTGACTTCAAGAAATAATATAGAGAGTAATAATATCATGGTACTTCAAGAAATAATATACGTATTAGGCCCTTGATCCACCTAAATATATTACACTTCACCGAGAAACTTCAGAACATCAGAGCAACTATTTTTATGATACCATCTTGAGTTTCAGGCATAATTGTCTCAAACAACTATCCAACTGTATCAACATGCACATCAGGAAAATAAATACATCACATACTCACTGCATTCCTGATTTAGAGTGTTATCAAGGAGTAAGCTTATCTGAAACACGTACACCAAGGATATAATCATAATTCACACACCACAATAGGGATATTTTGTTTCTTTGACATTTTGCATTCAAAGGAGTAGAACAAGCTCTTGAAGGGTTGTGGCTAAAAAACTGAACCGATATTCAACAAAGATTAACATAATATGATAATATTATCGTGCATGCTAATTATTTGCATTTCTTGTTAAATAAATGGTTTATACTCGTGAGTATTCCATATTAACCTGTTTAATACTATGCACAAGAAAGAGTAAATCTACAATACATAAAATTTCAAAGTATTGAGTCATCTCATATCAAACAAATATTCTAATGACATTCCATACTGGCCTTGCACCAAGACACCAGCTTATAAGACAATGATGATCAGGTATATCAGAATAGGTACGTGATTTTTACTTAAACTTTGTGTAACATCCCGATGTTCGGAATGTTTTAGATTTTTTTTCTTTCTAAAATTGGTCCAGATTTTTTTTTGTTAATACAAGTTTAAATTGAGTTTTACATTTGGTGGATCTAATTTGAAATAATGCAAACTTAAATTAAAAATTGGGTTTCAACCTTCTCTTTAGTTGTGTGTGTTTTCCTTGTCTTCGTCATATTAGTTTATGCGCGTTGGTTTTACTCGTTCGTAGAATTTATTTGTGTTCTTCTTGTCTATTTTTCTTTTATGGATTTTCTTGGATTTTTCCAAAAGACCTCTTGGTTTTCTTTTGTTGTTATTCCTTTTCTGGTAATCCTAATCCTAACAAAAATCAATACTATATTGATTTTCTCTCTCTCCTTTCATTGGACCTTGCACAAATAGGCACGTTCCTTACCTTGCCATATCTCACACATTTTCTTTTTGAGACTTGCTTTGTATCTCACGTATGCACCAAAGCATCTCATGGTTCTCTTGTTTTCCTCCTCTTTTCTTTCTAGCTATTCTATCCAGCCAGCCAACCAAAGCAAGGCCCAAGGCCCAGCGTGGAGCATCCAGTCGTTCGGCAGTCGATCAAACGTTCATCTTCCACCTCCACCGCCCGGCTACAGGAGCGAAACGTACAACCACTATGGAAACCCTCCTCTGGCCTTCCTTTAATTTCTACCGTTTCCAAATCCAAAGATACGCAAACTTGGCCCTTCTTCCAGCGAAGCCCCGGGCGCTTCCTCTCCTTCCTTCACCACGTACATCCCCACACCATTAACAGAGAGGAAAGAAACGTACAGCCACAACACACTCTTCCTCTAATTCCTTCAACTCTTGATCGTTTCCAATTCTGCGGGTATATATAGGTGCACACCGATGTCCTCTATCATTCCTCTCATACCTCCTCCTTTCTCACTTCCTCGTTCTCCCGTCATCTACACCGAACTGCTGCTGTTCCATGGACGCGAGTGCTCGTTTCCGGTGACTCCAAGCATTTCCATCCGTACCCTTGGGCGAGAAGATAATCCTCCATAGCATGAATCCATTCAGAAAAGAAGCAACTCGTTCCGTTGACCACACGCGAAGAATTCCGCATGTCTGTGTACACTGTTCGTCGTGTTCATCATCGAATTCCTTCGCGCTCGGTGAGCCTCTATCTAATTCCTTCCGCATACATACTCAATCATATATATCCTACGCCCTAGACAACCCGTTGCAGCCTATCGTAGTAGTTGGCCGCGCCGATGTCATCGTGGGAATGAACCGAATTTGTTTCTATGTCATGGTCATGTTTGCGTCATTTTTTGTCCACCGGTTGATCTTGAACCAATAGATGAAACGTTATATTTGATCATTGGAGCGTTGTTGTTTTATTTTTAGTTATAACATTTGTTTGTTTTATTTTTTTATTTCAACCTATTAGGTTGGGTTCCATCCGTAGAGAATTCAACTCCATGGTTGAACTAGAATTATTATTTTATGTTGGTGATATGCCTAGGAGTAGATGCTTTTATCTCATAAATCTTGGTGTGATATATGACTTGATAGATTTATTTATTTAACGACTACAACTATTTAATAATTGTCCAACATGCTATTTCATGTGATGTTTTCCTTTCGAGTGGTACGCAGTCGTATGATATGCCTATATAAAATTCTTTGCAAATTATTATCATATATGATACTTGATCGGTGAACTTTGTGTTGGTTTGATATTTTTATATGTTCATGACATGCATAGGAGTCGCTCCTATTATTCCATAAATTCTAGGAGTTAGATGTGATAGACTAGATTTGTTGTAATGATTCATTTTCTTTATTTCTCATCATTTTGTACGTTGTCTCATGTTATTATGCATCATGTAGTCATGTCCTATGCAGACGCACAACTTTTTGTTAATATTCGCCATGCTTATAATTCTATAGAATTATTCTAGGCGTTGATTTGTTTATCAAATCATGAATGACTTCATGTTTTGATTATTTTTAAAATTTTGCTTAGCATGGAGATATCTTGGATATGATTTACATATTCATTTCCATCCATGTTACATGTTTGTTTTATTAATTTGGAATCATTATCATGTCTACAATAGATATTTATATTTTTTTTGTATGTGTTGTTGCATAGTTGTTTTATGCTAGAAGTCAAATGAAATGCTTTGTTGTTTGAGAACAAATTCATTTTGGTTCTTGTCGCATAACATATTATTGCCTAATTGGTCCTCTTGTTTTTTAGATGTTTGTTATCCATTATTCATGGTTGGTTGCGTCCTGTCATATGTTAGATTTGTGTTGCTATGTATGGTTTATGCTTGTATCATTGAATTTACTTTATTACTTCTTGTTAGTTATCCTAGGTGTTTTGTTTACCTAGGATGGTAGTTGTGCATGCTTAGTCGATTGACATGACACGTTAGTACGTACTCAAAGTAGAATGCATATTTTGGTTATATGCCTACCATGTGTTATATCATTGCTACTTTGTACCTTATTTTCATGCATTAGTTAGCCTTTACTTGGTAGATATACATGATAGCAGTTTGTCGGTATGATATGCTATTTTATTTAATAAGTTCTTGCTTGGTAAATATTATGACATGTTATGATCGTACGACTAGAATGTTATGACATGTTGTTATGATTGTAAGTAGAATACATAGGGTGTGCCAATTCGTGTCTTGTATGATGGTTAGTTATGTATCTTGTATCTTTGCAAGTGTAGAACACACTAGATAGATATGCATGGCATCATATTGTTCATACTCATATAATTCAGGTTGGTTTTGGTTGATGCCATGATCTAATTATGTTTACTTTCCTACATGCTTACTATGCTTTCTCGAGGTGCTTAGTTATCTTGACTAGCATGCTAGTGTTGTGTCCTAATACCATGTTGTATATTTAGGATAGTTGTTATCAACCAAGCGATGCATTGAATTGTATTGCATTGATAGCATAGTGCCTAGCTAGTGTGAACATGATCCATGCTTAGCATTATATCTAGTTATTGCATTTCTGTATGCCTAGCATGCAACATGTCTAGTTTAAACAGTTGTTGCATTGTTGTATGTCTAGCAATCGTCAATCCAATTGTTATTCCATGTCTTATTATGCTCCATGTGTTATAGTTGAGTACTTAGTCCTTGTGCTTTTTATAGATGATGCAATAGTTCATCTCATGCTTAGGATGACTCATATGTCATGTTAGTAGAGTTGTGCTTTGATCATACACTTAGTGTGTGTCTCATGCTTTGTTATTCAAGCATGTGGTGGTAATCTTGTTGCTAGATTTCATTGGTTCTTTGTTGTTTCTTATTATAAGGACCATATCCTTGTTTAGTATTCATGATCACTTTTATGTTTGCTGTTTGCACTATTAGATAATACCTCTTTGTTAGTTTGTACTTATGTACCTTTTATGAGATGGGTCTTATTATTCAGTTGCTCAATTAGCTTTGACCATAGTGTTGGTTGGTTTTTGTTATAGAATGTTGATGATAGTTGTTATGGTTGATGTTTGGTTCTACTTGATGTTAACCATTATAAATATTTAGTAGTATCTAAGTATTTATTTGTGGTTAACTTTTATATTTATCATGCCATGTTGTGATTGTGTCGTAAAAATGCATAGGATAGTTCCTTTCCGCGTGTGTTGTTACATGGTAATTTCCTGTGTTGTTAGTCCGCGATGTGCATTGGACACTACTAGTGTTAGTAGCATAATTCGTATCAGAACGTTAGTCTTGATCGCCAAGCCTTCCTTAGTCGAGTCAAACTAACCCCGTCCCTTCGTTGAATCCTATCTCTTACCTTCCTATTGTGCTATCTCATATCGGAATCTCCATCTTGATCAATATCTTGCTGTCCATCCACTCTTATTGTTGTTCTGGATGTTATTTGGAAATTATTGCTTTGGTATTTATTTGTTTGTCTTTTGCTATCATTACGACGAGTAGGGAGTGACGAGGTGGGACATGGACACAAACAGGTTACTGAAGAAGGACTCAACAACGAAGGCATGCCTCCTTCTTTGATCATACTTATCCTATGTTTTAGAAAATTGCATCGAGTTTTACGGTAACAATATGCATGCTTTTACTCTCGTAGTTAGCGTGTCGATTGACACATACCTTGATCTGTTTGCCGCCTATTCATTGACACCTGAGTAGAAATATATAGTAATCCGGTAGAGTAGAAATGCTTAGCCATGCTTATTACCCTATAGGTGCTTTGTTGAATGACCTCTGAGTCATTGACAATTGAAACTTACTGCTGAGCTAGGCCGGTTGGCCTTGTTGACCCCCTCTATCCTCTTCTACTCCGGGTGAAACTTACCATCTGAATACTGGCGCGGGCGACAGCTGAATCAAGGATTGAAGGAGCGATTGGCTGTCCTTCATAAGTTGAAGGGGGCAATCAGTCGTTCGTGCCGCATGAGGCCTAATAGGTCTTGGATTTGAAGATTGTGTAATAGTACAACCACATGCTATATGGGCACTGGCTTGGTTAAGTAAGCTAGTCAGCCTTAGGTGTCGATGTCGCCGTACCGCAGATGGGATAGCTGCCCTGCGGGGAGTATCCTCGGCACAGATGGGGGGACCGGTTTGAGGACATACTCTCAGTTCCGTGCGCCAAACCCGGTGGGCATATCACATCTTTGGGGGATCTAGTCCAAAGACCTCGTCACAATCTCCCTGCCGGTATACCAAATGGTGTACTATACCAGCGGCCACTGGTGGCAACAAGACGGGATTGTGTCGTGTGGGTAAAGTGTACAACCTCTGCAGAGTGTAAAACTATTCGAATAGCCGTGTCCACGGTCATGGACGACACATGAATCTTTCTTGACGTACAGGACCTGTCTTGCTTATTCCCTCTTTGCCCCTATTCTTGGAACCTATGAAGAGTGTGAGTTTATCGATGATCCTCACTTTGATGAAAGTTATTCTGGAGATAAAACATGTTTTCATCAAAAACTGCCTTTATCCAACTGCTATAGTTTTCAAACAAAATTAGCATTTATGCAAATGAGCTATACAGCCTTCCTTTGAAGCCACATGTAGCTATTAGGACCTTCTCCGAGGGAGGCATGTTGAGTTCGTAATGTACTCATGGCGATAATTTTGTTGACAACAGAGTTCCATGAAGATGAAGGTGATGACTACGACCACTATGGCGATCCGTAGGAGTGAGGTCACGTGGACTACATCGACTGCCTGTGGCTAAGATGGAGTCGCTACGCATTGTACTTTCCGCTGTTTTTCTGAATGTAATAAATGTCATGAGACATTTTCCTATGTATGCCTTGAGGCAACATTTATTAAACTTGTAATACGTTTACGCATTGTGCAATGATACCATTTCGCTGTGTTGTCAACAATGATCCTGGGGTTGACAAATATACACAGGAGGGTCTGAAAGTAAATTCCGGGTTCCCACACTTTGCATCTGAGGAGCTAGCTGCCGAAAAAGTTAGGAGTCTAATCTGTCTCTAATAGATGTCTTTCTGGAAGTGATAATAGAATATCTGACTAACTAAACAATGGCTTCCTGGCTATTATCGCACCTCCATATGTGAAATCGACATACAATATATGAATCAAAAGCGAAAAGTTACCATGTCCCCTAAACTTTTAGCACAAGATTTGTATTTAACACACTGGTAGATCTCATAACATTTCAATAAAATTCATATTTTGATGAACCACTTATATAAATAGATTCACATATACCCTGGCCATCCAATCAAATAGTTTTCCACTCCTACGTACAAAAAGACGCTTAGTAAATAATAAAACCCATTTTGCATAGCCTCGATGAATCAAATCCAATTATCTGTAGCCTCAACGAAAGAGATGTATATTGGATTCTCCCCTCCCTTCACTATGCTCTCTTTGTTCATGATTAATCTAACAACAGCATGGAGTACCCTTCATCTGAATATATAAGTGAGGAAAGCAAACATGCATACGCTGATTAACTAATAATATTTCATTGGTTAAGAACACAACTAAAGGCAAGAAGAGTGCAGTTCAGAAAAAATTCAGACAACTGCTGGATAATGAAGCCTGCATTTCTACTACACCATGTGAGCAAAAGTTCGACATCATGAAATCCCGAACTGAAACAAATGCTTGCCCCTAAACTTACATGTGGTAGTTTACTTCGGCATCGACTGAAACTGGCCTTGATTTCAAGTAATTGAAACTTAGGATGTGCATTGAAACTTAGGATGGATCTCAACATCGATGGTTGATGTCCTGCAAGTGCGCAGAGCTATGTAGCAGTTTCGTGATAAGTAAGATTTGTCGATCTCACAGGGAGCGAATAGAATGACACCATAATCCCTCACACCCAAACTAGAGTTTGGAAATAGCTCACTTAAGTAAGTTGCAAGGGAAAGGTAAAAATAAAGAATTAAACTAAGTACTAAAGAGAACGGAAAATAAATACTAAACTAAGCAGAGGAAATAAACTAAGAGAAGTATGTGATGTTTCAGATGAGATTGCTGGCATCTAGGTACGGTCTCGTTTGGCTCCGGCATGGAATGGAGTTTAGGTTTATGACTATGCCATTGTGGCTAAGTCAATACCTGCATTATAGGATATGGTGGTCTACTTCTGGTGGGCAGCCCCTCACATAATATTATCTCTCAAGACGCGCTGTTGAGATAACTCATTCGTCCTACCTTTTGTCACATACATGAGGCGACTAACGCAAATATATTAAGGTCCTCATGGTTTGAGGACCGGGCAAAGGCATTAGGTCCTATGGACAATTGTGCTCCTAGAATAATTGTGTTCCCCTCAAGATATCTGTACCTGTCACGTCACATGTCAATCGGTTTGCACAACCATCTATACACTTCATGTGTGGCATGAGGAGTTGGATGTCTCAAACTACGCCAATGGATATGACATATCCCATCACTAAATTACCAAAGGTAAATAAGCAACACAAAGCAACACGTTCGAAAGGCCGTCTTTTGCTCTTTCGTCTTCTGGTAGAATGGTCGCCATTTCTTCATACGAACTCGGAATTTGACATTCTTGGGCTCGTTGGATTTGTATGAACGACACCGATCCATTTCTGGTTTTAGATCTTCATTTGGAGAACTATGGAAAAATGAATTTTTCCACCTTTGAAATGGCTAAGTCTGGGTCCTGGATGTCCACCGTTCGAACTCCTTTCATCGTGCTAAGTACTTGGGAAGTCCAGACCTAAAAGACACACAAAGACAAAGAAAACTAATAAAAACTAACAAAGAATAAAGATTATGCAATGCTCGCGGTGAAAAGGATAAAAACTGGAAATCGTGCATATGGACATATAAGTGGCTCAAGACGAGCCAAAAAATGTCACAAAATACACCTTGATGAAATTTTATGGGTGTCACGAGTATCGTCACAAAATCCCGTCACGGAGTGATGGCACTCGCAATAAACATCACTGAAAATTGGACCTTCTTTCTACAATGTCATCGACTTGATATTTCCATGACGATCAATAAATGTTAGGTGTTAGGAGAAAATACGTCATAGTAGACCATATTAAGTGAAGAAGCAACATCACTAACTTGATGCCACATCAGCGTAGGTAAGACTATCTCGCTATTATAAAACATCATTACAAATTAAATGCAACACAAATCATATTGTTAATTAGGATGCAAGACAAATCATATTTTAAATTCAATCTGTGTCAACCAAATAATCTTGTTAAGCGAGGTGGGACTAAAATTAGCTCCCACACATAGATGAAAAAGAGAAAAAAAATAATGCAAGTAAACATGGCTTTGTCAACAACCGTTTCACGAGCGCTCAACAAAGCTGCGCCACTGTCAAAGCGACATCAACCACTGTCCGACTTGACGTGGCTACACTTTGCCGTGTGATCTCGGCTGGCACTCGGCAAACAAATTGTTTGCCGAGTGGTGTCCTTTTGTCGAGTGTGCTTTTTCGATTTGTATCAGCAGATGCTAGTGTTTGTCGTGCGGCTAATGTTGTCAAGTGGACCTCTCGGCTTACTTATCTTTGCCGAGTGCCCGTGATTTGGCTCTCGGCGAAGAGCCTGGCACACGGCGTGTAAGGAAATTCCAGTAGTCACTATATCTAGCCATAGATGAAGCTAAATGAGTTAATTATTTCATCTGAAAAAGAGTATATAGGTACATCGTTAAACCATATGGTATAATAAATATATGATTAAATTCTTAGATTGTGTAATCCCTCACATATGGTTTAAGAAATATATGATTAAATTTGTACATGTATGCTCGAAGTATGTCTGAAGCAGTTCCTCACACATGATTGAATTTGTACTCTAGAATTTTCTACAGATGAGTTTTCCTAATCATATATTATAACCTAACTATTACAATATTTGTTAAACCATATGTTTTAGACATATCAAACATAGATATGTATAAACTACATAATTTACACAAGTATCATTTTTGTACAGAGTAGAAATTGAATTCAGCATAACACATGATTGTTTTTCAATGATACACATTACAAATATATAATAAATAAATAATAGAACTAATATTTAATTTTGTTTTGTTTATTATGCCAACTAAGTAATGAAAATTTATATTTTGTAACACAGTAGTATAGTAAGTATCAAATTTTAGTATAAAATATGTACATTAAAGGTACCCCATATAATGGCACACATCAATTTGTATGTATTATCCACAAATTAATCCGAAATTCATTCTTCTCACTTAATTTATGCCACCGTGATTGAAAGGAGATGTAAATTAACAGGCCTTGTTGCCATAGTTCGGTGCGTTATTTCTATGGCGGGACACGTCTTGTTGGGTGCAGGCCATGCATTGCATGTGCTGCATCGTGTGCCTTGCATGTAAGGCAGAAGTAAAGTGCACACACATTTATTTGGGGTGCAGAAGTAGTATTTTAACTTAGACTGAAGGTTAAGTGTTCGAGGTATCCATGAGGTCACTAGATATAATTTTACTCCAAAAGCAACACATATTCCCTGTGGGTAATCAATTTTCTATACTATTTTTTTAAACGGAAGCACTAGGCATCACACTACTGATGACTAGTATCCCATCAAACTAGTAGGGAACCATTGGATTGGATCATGTGCAACCGTTGGATAAGCAACCCAGATTATGTTGAGAGTTTCCAAAACTGAAACTAATTAATGATGATTAATTATGGTTCCATTGCAAGATTTCAGCAAGTTGACTACTAGTCCTTTCAAGGTAGGTCTCTCTACTAGTAGTAAGTATCTTGCTTCGGTATAAATCGTTGCTTCCTACACATAACAGCTTCCTACAATAATGCTTATAAAATTTCAATTCCCTTTAATTTCCACTCTTTTTTTACATCTTCTTATTTTCCGAGAAATTCCACCGAACAAAAAATTGTTTCTGGTGTTGCTAAAATTTGCATACAATGTTTTTTTATCATACAATTTTGCTTACAGTGTTAGTACTTATGTCCAACAAAAAAGATCCAACATTGTAACAAATTCGTTATGTTTCCAATGTGCCAAAATATCTTTCCATTGATTAGAAAATTCGCTTCCAATGCAACTGAGATTTACCCCAATGTAAGAATTACTTTTTTACATGCCAGGCAATATTTGCTTACCTCGGGAGACAACGTATTTCTAGGCGGTCATAGCACATGTTAATTAGTTCTATTACCACAAACAATGCTTCATTTTTATTTCAGTCATATGGAAATGATGCTTTCCACACACTACAAACCACAAACTATGCTCTATAATCCATAAGAGTTTTTTTCTCGAAACATTGTTACTGTGACGTGCTTCCTTTATTTTCCACATATGATTTTATATGTTACGCTCGTAGTTTAGTTTAATTACTAGCAATCTCATAGCAGTTGGGTTCCATCCCCATCTCTCCTTGCTCTGTTTCCTCCACCGTGTCCGACCTAGCCTTAACGAACTCCAGGTGTTGCTGTCGTAGAGCTGCACGAGAGTCGGTGGGGAGCAACAAGGATGGCACCATGAAGGGGGCGTCACTCTTAACCCTCAGTAGCCGAGGATGCATCTTGCTAGTTTGCTTCCAAGCCGATGAAGAGAGAACTAGCCACTGAGAGTGTCGATCTCATTCCACATGTCGTCCCCTCATCGGCCATCACGGCAAAGCATTTTCTTTCGCCCCCATTAGCCTTGCAGAAATTTAGCAATCATGGGTTGTTTGATTTGACTACAAATAGGTTGCCTGAAAACAACATGAAGCACGGAAATGAAGCAACCTGAAACATTGTAGAAACACAAGTGTTAAGCATCTGAAGCAAATTACTGAAGAAACACAACTATGGTGCTTATGAAGAAAATTAATTAAACATATGAAGCGTAATTTTTTTTATGGATCATATCGTGCAATCCAACATAATCTGCATAGTGGAAGTATAGATTTTAAAAAGTGAGAAGAACAAAAGATTTCTACGTAGTCTTTCAAACTCAGATCATGAAGATCTTGTCCATTATATGGAGCAAATTAATTAAACGTATGAAGCATAAAATTTTGGATGCATCATATTGTGCAATCCAACATAATCTGCATAGTGGAAGCATAGATTTTTAAAAAGTGAGAATAACAAAAGATTTCTACATAGTCATTTAAAATCAGATCATGAAGATAGGCATCTTATCCGTAATATATGTGAAGTTTAGGAAGCATGAGTGTGCAGTATTAAGCATGGAAACAAATTGAACACACTGAATTAAAAAGCTCCCGGAAGGATATTCTCACAGAATATATACGAACTAACCGAGGATGCAAAAGTACAACATGTATGTAGCACGCCATTTTGACTGGCGATTGTCCTTTCATCCTGGCGAAGAAGGGATGCCGGAGACAGCCGCCGGCAACATCGACCTCCTCTGCAACGTTGGCACGGCTCCCGACCACCTCCTCGGTAGAACAGAAAAAAAAAAGACATGAATTAGAACGTACATGGGGAAGGAAGCTACGGTTGAAGCACGCAGTGATAGTGGTTGAAGCAACTTGCTCGTACGATAAAAACACATAGTTGCAAAAGAGAAGTGTACTTCATACTTCGAAAGCAGCGATATGGCTCATACTTGCATATAGTACCATTATTTGTGCCGTTCGTTAGACTTGATCGGTACTACCTCCGTCCGGGATTTTTAGGTCAGCGAGCAACTCAACGACGTCCGGTTTTACTAGGCCGCATGCAACAAAATTAATTAAAGAAGCATTGCATGCAAATAAAGTAATGAGGAAGGGAGGCCTGGGAAGGCGTATTATAAACCCAGATGGAGGCGTCCGGGTTTATAGTACGCCTTTCCCTTGTCTCGCGCCATGGCCTCCTCTTCATGGGCCTTGATGTGTACATGTGTACAGAGTCGGCGTCCACTCTATTGTGTTCAACAGAGAACTCCTGACCGTGTGCAACCTGATAACTGATATTTCCTCTGTCTCATAATATAAGAGCGTTTTTGACATTAATATAGTATAAAAAAACACTCATGTATTATGAAAAGGAGGGAGTACGTTTGATGTGCTTCCCTGGCTGATTCATATCTATGGTGTCAACTTGGACGAGACCGGCTATGCCATACTGCCCGCCACAGACTGTTCGAGCTCGAAGATGGCTAACAAGAGCAACAGTTTGTTGGAGTTAACCTTGTTCTTTTGGTTTTCATCATATTTATTTAGTAGTGTCATGCATGTTGTCACGTCCAACCACTAGCTTGGCTGCGGGCATGTACTCACGAAGAGAAAAGATCGTGTGCGTATATGCAAGTCAGCAGTGTGTGTCGTTGAGCTTGTTAGTACTCTCTTCGTTCTTAAATATAAGTCTTTTTAGAGATTCCATTACAAACTACATAAGGATGTACATAGACATACTTTAAAGTGTAGATTCACTCATTTTGTTCCGTATGTAGTCCATAGTGAAATTTCTACAAAGACTTGTATTTAAAAACGAAAGGAGTAGTTTGCATGGATATGTTAGCTGCATGCATCAAGCTCCGTGGAGTCCGAACGTCCGAGTTGCGTAGCAGAAAGAGGTGGAGAAAGAAGCGGGCACAACCAGTTGTGGCATGCGCGGGCTGCGTGGGCTCTTAACCATGTTCTGCACAAAAATTGAAGATGACTCAAGCTTGTACGTGTGAATTAGTGGTCAAAGTTAGTTGAGTAATTACCGGATCAAGCCAATGTGTGTGGCTGGCCGTTGAGTGTGTGCATGCATGCAGAGGTGTGTGCGTGTGTGCATAGTAGTAGTGGGGTTAGTGGCTGCGTGTAGCCTATGTGAGTATGGCTATTTAAGCCCATACATGTAATCCATTTCAGTGTGCATGAAGAGAGGAAATACAAGAGAAAAGGCACTATGTGCATGTGCCAAAGTGTGTGTATCTTCTTCTTCCTTGATCTTGTGTGTGTGAGTCTTCTTCCTCCTCCTGGGTTGTTCCAACACAGTTACCTGTCTTCAAGGTGCTAGTAATCAGCATCTCCCAGTTCACAAGGTCGTACCATCTTCACACGTTTTCGTCGGGTGGTAAGCTAAGATGGAACACGTGCTCCGGTTATGTGGGGAGCGGCCAGCATCACCTCCAATTCACTCAAGCAGCACAATACGGTTGTGTGTCGCGGCATGGCACACTGGCTCTATGAGAAATCTTCAAGCTTCTGCACGCTTGATGTGAGCGCCAAGACAGGCCAAGTCTTCTTTACTGAGATCTCAATCCGACTCTGCGACCCTGAATATGATGAATTATATCTTGGTCCTGACAAGGAGGGAAGGCTCATGTTGCTCAAACTGCAAGAGGATGGTCTCCAGCTGAAGACATGGAGGTTGATTGATATGAACCCTCACCCTCAGGTGCTCCAGCTAAAACATCAGAGGCTGGGTGTAACTGGTATCTTCACGATATTAATATATTTCCCTTTTCAAAACATCAGTATCAGCAGAAGGAGATTCATGGCATGGTATACACTTACTTGGGAGAAACGAGTGGCACACTGCTCATGAAAGACAACCATGGACATGCCTATGCTGCCGATGTCAAGACCGGGCTGATGCATGAGGTGACAGGTTGGCCACGCAGGTGGAACATGAGCCGTAAGAAAACAGTGCCCTTGGAGATGGATTGGCCGGCCTTCCTTGTTTCTCGGCTTGGTATTGCTAAGTAACTGTGGCAAACAGACTTACTCTGCGGCATGGATCCTTCAGATTTTCTATCTTCGTTTTGGAGATATCCAGCGGATGCATTGACGGTCATCACGATCAACGGTTTTTATGTTTTTTTTAACACAGTACGGACGCAAGCGCTCATATACACGCGTATACACTCACCCTATGAACGCATACACGCACACCCTACCCCTATGAGCACCTCCAAAAGACTGAGCCGGCATATCATCTTGAGATTTACGAAGTCACCGTAGGCGCCTCGTCGTCGACGGGAACGTCTCCCCCCACTGAAAGCGCATCACCGGAAATCCTGAAATAAATCCAGGAATAAATGCGAGCACCAGGACTTGAACCCTGATGGACTGGGGATACCACAGTCCCTCTAACCATCCAACCACAGGTTGGTTCGCTCAACGGTTTCTATGTTACCCTCCGTCTTTGATGCCAAGCTAGGTGCATAGTTGTTAATTCATTTAATGGTTACATTTTCTTTAGCCTTGCTTCCGTCCACACCATGTTAGGTTGATCTCCTCTGTGCAGGCCCAACGGCCTGCCAGCCCCTTGCATCGCGCCCTGATCGGGGGCGCCCAACCAAACCATGGTTGGTGGGCCCCTGTCGCCGCGCCAGATATAAAGGGGTGTGGAGCCGGCCGCACAACTCATGAGGTTGATCGTGCGACGCCGCCACACCCAACATTCCCTTCCGATCTAGGGTTACTAGCGCGTGCCGACGGGAAGCACCACCACCACACTCTCACGCACACCTCCGCCACCTCTACACCTCTCTGCCACTACCGCCATCACCCCGCTCACGCACGCGCTCACGCCGCCGCCGACGCCATGGTCACCGGCGGGAGCACCTCAAGTGCAGGAGAAGGTAATACTCTACACCCCACTACCGGAAATCACTGACCCATACGATCTAGTGGGTCTATCAATGGTATCAGATGCCACTGGGTTCTAGTTGTATTTTCGGTAGAAAGAAAGAAACAAAGAAAGAAAATAATCCCCCCCCCAAAGAACCCTAGAACAGGGAACAAGAAAAGTTCACCGGAGTAGGGCCTCGGGCCCTGCCGGCAAAGTACCGCCGCCCGTTCCGGCTGCGCCTGTTCCTCTCGATCCCCACACGCATCGGCAAGCCGAGGTGCGGGGACGAAGAACCACCCCATAGCCGCAGTCATCAGCCTCCGTTCCCTCTCCCACCATGGATTCCTACCCCGTCAAAGCTCTCTGGGATGGGCTGACACTGGAGCAGAAGAAGGAGATGGCTGGCATTGCTGCCCGCTGGAGAGCCGGCAGGCAGCCGGAGGATGTCGACGCCCCAATGGAGGACGCTGCCGACGATGACCCGATGCTACCCTCCTCTTCCTCCTTACCATACCACCCTCCTCCTCCGCCGTGCCTCCCTTGCCGGTGCACTGCACCATGACCATCGGCGAGGCCCATGCCCATTACACAGACATGGTGCGGGAGGAGTGGGAGGAGCAGTTCTGGGAGGTGCAGGCCGACGCCACCTACAACCACCACCTCCTCCAGGAGCACCTGCAGGCGGAGGAGCAGCTCAGAGTCGACAGGGCAGTCCCACCCATCGCGGACCTAGCGGAGCAGGAGGCGCTCCTGGAGTCCCATCGCTACGCTCGCGATATTCGTCTCGACCGCCAGCGGTACAGGCAGCGGGTGGCGGAGGTGGCGGCCACGGCCAAGGACGACGACGATGAGGAGGGCATGTTGTCGTTCCGCAAGACTGACGAGGAGGAGGAGGACAACACCGAGGCCGCACCCAATGAAGCCGGCATGTCCGCGGGCACCGCCGACAGCGACAAAGACAAGTGCACGGGAGGTCGCCACCGCTCTGGTGCCAGGAAGGCCACCGCTCCTTCCCTCCCGTTGATTGCAAGCTTGGTGTCTGAACAACGTCGGCCGATTAATCGCTTTGGTGGTGACGTGGAGGTGGGCATCTGCGCTTGCCGGGTCTCCGGAGGAGGACGTTACGGTGGCATAGTTGGAGAAGGCTAAGCTTCAACTCTCGGGGTTCAGGGCCGGACATGGGGAATGGACGCCGGCGACAATTTAGATTAGGTATTAATTATAGCTCTAGAGCCGGACTAGGATGTAAATATAATGAAATCCGTCGTGTTTGCATGAATTTCGTCTGGTTGGTTTGAGTTATTGTCAAAATGTTTGCGGCTACGGTTAGATGTCGTCCTCCTGGATTAGTGTCCGTGGATTGGTTCCCCTATCCATGGATGGATGCGGGAGAAAATTTGTGGGTTGCCGTTGAAGATGCCCTAAGTACAGAGTTTGCAGCATCTTCACTTTCAGGGAAGCAAATGAAGCGTCCGAAGCTTTAGCTAAACAGGTTTTTGATAGTAGATCCTCTGATTTCCTGGAAAATTATATCCCTGATTTCATTTTTCATGTTATTGTAAATGGCTTTTCTATCATTTGAGAAATAAAATCTTATTGCTGTAAAAGAAACAACAACACTGGCCATATTATTCAGCTAACAGACAATACATAAATAAGAGCATGTACAATGATGCTATTTTAAGAGTGCCACGTAGGACAAATGCTGAGGTGGAGGAGAGATAATTTATAAGAAAAGGCTTGTCTTCTCTTATTTAAAAGATCATCTCTTAGCACAATATGTCTCACAATATTTTTGGAAACAACTAATATATCGATAATGTTAAGAGATAACGCATTGTAGACATATTTTTATTGTCATCTCTAAATTACATGCAAGCCTTAAGATAAGACTGTCTTATCAACCATTACACATGCCCTAATGAGCTAAGACTAATGCATGCATGCAACGGGATTACACATCACACATTTTCTTATATGAAACTAGAAAATAGCTTTAATGCATGGGGTCATGTCTATGACAATGGCATCATCTTTTATAAATGACTAGTGATTAATTACAGTAACTAGTAGAATGCCTGTACGTTGTTACGGGCTACAATGCATATAAGGTTGGTTGTAATGGGAGTATCGTAGGTAGTATCATGCATGCCAACTAGGCAATTTTGATGAGATGGCATAGAATTAAATGAAGGAAGAGAGGGTTGAGTATCATATAATGATACCGTATCATATTAAATGATGTGCTACTATGTGTCATGCATGGCAATAAATGTACTATCCTATGATATTAACATATGATACTATGCATTACGAATGTAGTATCATACACTAATATCATATGCATGATACTAGTATATGATACTTCCCATTACAACCAGCCTAAATGAATGAAACAAAAGGTCGCGCATTGCAATGAGGGCATACACATTATGTTGGTTCATATCTAATTGTGTACAATATACTTCTATATAGCACCATCAACCTTTTCCTCCTTCACCCACTCTCTCCGTCCGTCCCTCTTCTCAACACCATAAAAATCACCTCCATCATAACCTGACAATGGAGCACCTAAATTGCAATCCCTTCCACCTCCATCCGTACACTCTTTGATTTTCAAACACGAAACCGTGTAGTTTGGATATACTTCATGTCGTGGTAAACCCCTCTTTCTGTCTCTCCCTCCCACCATCCCCACTACATCGCCGTCTCCCTCTCCCTCTCTCTCTCTCTTTCAATCATCAGTTTTCTTTAATTCACATCATAATGCTTAACTTGGCCATCCATGTTTTCCAGCATAATACATCCCAAAGTCAATACTACTAAATTGAACACACACTTGCTGGAGCATATATCATAACCATATATAGAGTAAAATACACCGGAGGTCCTAAAAGTATTCCAAGTGTGTCAAGTAGGTCCTAAACAACTTTTAGGACTTACTTGACACACTTGGAATACTTTTAGGACCCATGGTGAATTAATTACACATATTTAGGACCTGTGGTGAACGATTTCAAACTTTTAGGACCTACTTGACACACTTCGAATACTTTTAGGACTTCCAGTGTATTTTACTCTATAAGTAATAGAGAAAAAAGTAATTCAACATTTTTTTAAAGAAAAATTGAAATAGTGTCAATCAGTACCAGTTCATCCCAATAACAATTATGTCCATATGATGTAGTTTGATGTATATATACAATCTTGCAATTTACTTATAATACTGACAAGCATTTTAACGACCACTGATGCATGACTTCCTCATGAAATGGATCAATGGTTTATTCTTCAAAGAAAAAGAAACCAATGATCGCACAAATAAGGTGCTAAGCCATCAAGTATTAAGGGGGATTCAGCATACCAAATGGTATTTTGAGCAAGGCTACATGGATATGAATTTTGATAGGAAACTTGCAAATAAGGTAAAAAATGAGATCAGTTTACAACGTTTACTGATAATTATGGATATTAAACCACATTCCATTCTAAATATTTGTACTAAGATGAACAAGAATAATCCGCTCATTGTGACCTTGGGAAAAATACGATACCCGACTACCATCCATGGGATACAAAACAAGGGCCGTACCACAAGTGTGCCATAACTCTGGATTTAGGCACTTGTTCTCTTCTTATTCTGAAATCAAAATATATGGTCTTGCTTTCCATCTATATTTATAGCATCAAAACTCCCTAAATAATATGAAATTTCCATTAGCCACAAATAAGAAAGTCTACACTAAATAAGCTAATCTTAGTATACAATCCTAGTAGGCTATCATAATTTTTAGACTAATGAAATACCATATGTTCAACAGTTCCAAATGAGGACTTCCCTTCCAGCCTATCTCAAAATGTCATTCTGATTTTATCTAAAATAGTCAAAGAATAGTATATACTCATAATTATCCAAAAACATATGCCAGAGGATCAATCTTCCATTATCTAAAAGAGAAGTTAAGCATATGAATTTAACAATAGGAAATTTTGGAGCCATGACCAATGGGAATGGCCTTGCGAGGTTGTGGTTGTCGAACCAACATGTGTGTTAAAACTCCTTCTGCACATCTCTTTGAATTACCTTTAGCAATCATAGATAAGCACAATCTGACGGTGTTAGAACAAAATGAATATTTCTTGAAGAGAAAACTAACTTGCACCACAGTTCTACAAGTAGACATGATATAACAAACTATAGGAGAATATTTAGAACAACGAAAGTACATGGTGATTGAGAGCACAAGCAAGACGTGATCTTCGCAACAGATAATTTTAATTATTTCTTTTAAAGCATACTTACTATGTCATGAACTAAACCAAACTAAAGTATAGTAATTATATGGACTAAACTCCACTCTTCCAATAATGATATTACGAAACAGTTTCAAAATATACAAATTTTATCAACCTAAATAGTTTACTTGTTAGTCACCATGGATCCAAATTTCAACTTGACTTCAAGAAATAATATAGAGAGTAATAATATCATGGTACTTCAAGAAATAATATACGTATTAGGCCCTTGATCCACCTAAATATATTACACTTCACCGAGAAACTTCAGAACATCAGAGCAACTTGCAGGCGCAGCGGCCGCTCGGAACAGGTCAGACGAACAACAACGAGGAGGCCACAGTGACGCCCGGTGGAAGTCGGCAGTCTCTCTCTGTCCACGCGGCCACGGTACGAATCCATCAGAGAAGGTAGCTTACAAGCGTATGCCTTAAGGATTTCTAAAAATTTATAGATGATGATCGTGTCTTCATTATTGCAACAGGACATTGATTATTGTCGACTGATTGAGTGACATATTATTGGGCTTTATGCATTTGTAATTTATGAGTTCAACTTTATAATCGGTAAGATTTTATTAATTGATTTAGTATTTTTGTAGGTTCTGGCTAGTTTTGAATTACCAACTATTTCTTCAAATTTCAGCATCTCATGTCACCTAGTAAAAGGCATCTGGTATATAATGCATTAAAATTACTGGATGAGATTTACTGTGATGCATCGCAGAATCTTATAAGAAATTTATAAGATATGTGCGTATGCAATTTGATATGAGTATTGCTTTCAGAGAATTTTTTTTTAGGGGACATTTGCTTTCAGAGATAGCTATAGTGATTTTTGATACATTTGATATATAACATATATTGGTTATTCTGTTGCTGTTTATACTAAAGGGCCCCAGATTCTAGGTTCGCCCCGGGCCCCCCAAAACTCAGGACCTTCCCTGACCCTCAGGTGCTCCAGCTAAAACATCAGAGGCTGGGTGTAACTGGTATCTTCACGATATTAATATATTTCCCTTTTCAAAACATCAGTATCAGCAGAAGGAGATTCATGGCATGGTATACACTTACTTGGGAGAAACGAGTGGCACACTGCTCATGAAAGACAACCATGGACATGCCTATGCTGCCGATGTCAAGACCGGGCGGATGCATGAGGTGACAGGTTGGCCACGCAGGTGGAACATGAGCCGTAAGAAAACAGTGCCCTTGGAGATGGATTGGCCGGCCTTCCTTGTTTCTCGGCTTGGTATTGCTAAGTAACTGTGGCAAACAGACTTACTCTGCGGCATGGATCCTTCAGATTTTCTATCTTCGTTTTGGAGATATCCAGCGGATGCATTGACGGTCATCACGATCAACGGTTTTTATGTTTTTTTTAACACAGTACGGACGCAAGCGCTTATATACACGCGTATACACTCACCCCTATGAACGCACACACGCACACCCTACCCCTATGAGCACATCGAAAGACTGAGCCGGCATATCATCTTGAGATTTACGAAGTCACCGTAGGCGCCTCGTCGTCGACGGGAACGTCTCCCCCCACTGAAAGCGCATCACCGGAAATCCTGAAATAAATCCAGGAATAAATGCGAGCACCAGGACTTGAACCCTGATGGACTGGGGATACCACAGTCCCTTTAACCATCCAACCACAGGTTGG
The DNA here is from genome assembly GCA_039707655.1 of Elymus sibiricus. Lineage (NCBI taxonomy): Eukaryota > Viridiplantae > Streptophyta > Magnoliopsida > Poales > Poaceae > Elymus > Elymus sibiricus. The sequence goes on from CM077671.1 coordinate 488,061,582, forward strand.
TTCGCTCAACGGTTTCTATGTTACCCTCCGTCTTTGATGCCAAGCTAGGTGCATAGTTGTTAATTCATTTAATGGTTACATTTTCTTTAGCCTTGCTTCGGTCCACACCATGTTAGGTTGATCTCCTCTGTGCAGGCCCAACGGCCTGCCAGCCCCTTGCATCGCGCCCTGATCGGGGGCGCCCAACCAAACCATGGTTGGTGGGCCCCTGTCGCCGCGCCAGATATAAAGGGGTGTGGAGCCGGCCGCACAACTCACGAGGTTGATCGTGCGACGCCGCCACACCCAACATTCCCTTCCGATCTAGGGTTACTAGCGCGTGCCGACGGGAAGCACCACCACCGCACTCTCACGCACACCGCCGCCACCTCTACACCTCTCTGCCACTACCGCCATCACCCCGCTCACGCACGCGCTCACGCCGCCGCCGACGCCATGGTCACCGGCGGGAGCACCTCAAGTGCAGGAGAAGGTAATACTCTACACCCCACTACCGGAAATCACTGACCCATACGATCTAGTGGGTCTATCAATGGTATCAGATGCCACTGGGTTCTAGTTGTATTTTCGGTAGAAAGAATGAAACAAAGAAAGAAAATAATCCCCCCCCCCAAAGAACCCTAGAACAGGGAACAAGAAAAGTTCACCGGAGTAGGGCCTCGGGCCCTGCCGGAAAGTAGCGCCGCCCATTCCGGCCGCGCCTGTTCCTCTCGATCCCCACACGCATCGGCAAGCCGAGGTGGGGGGACGAAGAACCACCCCACAAGGGGCAAAGGGCACCGCGACCAATCCGCTCGACGGCGGCGCGCTCACCTCAAGGTGGACGCGCAGCCGGCGAGGGGGAAGGCCACGGCGCCGCCGCCGTCTGCTCCGCCGCTGCATTGGTCGCAAGGAGAGCAGAGAAGGGCTCGGCCCGCGTCTCTTTCTCCAACAGAGAGGTGGCTAGCGGGAGAGAAAACGGAAGGGGGCCCGCGCGGCTCGCGCGGCGCGGCGGCTAGACGCCGTCGGCGGCGGCCGGCGAGGTTTTTTGCCGCTGTCGGGCATGGCCATGAGAGCACAGGAGGGGCTCGCATCGTGGGCTCTCTCCGCAACAGAGAAGAGAAAGGAAAAGGAGGGGGAAGGAAGGGGAGGCCCGGCGCGGTGCTGTGGCTCTCCGCCGCCGGCGGCCGGACCGGACGGCCGGGGCGATGCCCCGTTTCCGCCGCTGCATCGCGGCAGAGAGGGAGGGAGGCGAGCGGCGCGCGAGGGGGAGAACTGGCTAGAGTTCCTCCCCGCCCCCTCTCCGCTGGCCGTTTTGCTCGGCCGATGGGTGCGCTGGACCGTCGGATTCGATCCGACGGCCACCACTCTAACCCTAGCGCCTGACGGGCCTCGGGCCGAAACGGCCAGGCCGCAGGCCGGCTGGAGCGTGGTTGGGCCGGCTTTCAGCCCAAAGAGCGCGGGCGATTTTCTGTCCAGATTTTGGGTAGATGGCAAATAGTTTTTTCCAACGAAAAATGCGTTTAGAAAATAGAAAAGAAATAGAAATGTTTCTGCAAAGAAAAACAGAAAATTTCTAAAAATGAAAATAGAAAATTTTCAGAAAAGAAAAGTTCATGATTTTTATAAAGAAGATAATAAAGTTCATGAATTTTTATTTGGTAAAAGAAAAGTTTCTGTAAGTAATAAAAAGTTCATGAATTTTATATTCTTATTTTTCCGCTGCGTAAATAATTAATAGTGCTCTTTTACAAAGAAAATAAAAGTTTAGAGAGAATTAAATTTAAAGAGCACATTAAAGTGATTATTAAAATAAATATGATTATGTTATTTTTATGACCAACGTTGTTAATAACATGATCATGTTTTATTATTGAAATTAAAGGTGCATTTATTTCTATTTTTTGCCCAACGGTAATATAGATTTAATTGCATAGACAATTGTATGTTTAATTTGACCAACGTTAGATTAATGCATATGATTGTTATAATGATCTCACTTAAATTGTGATTTCAGGAGGCTACCACTTGATGAGTTGCCTAAAAGATGTTCCGACACTCAGAGGTGACAACTACACTGAGTGGAGGAAGAAAGTAGACCTGGCATTTGTCTGTGCTGAGGTGGACTGGGTTGTGGATGAACCACAGCCGGTCAGACCTACAGAGCCAGTCAGAGAGGCCACTGATGATGAGGCTACGTGGGATAAAAAGAGGGGGGATCATGCTCCATTGGAGATGTCATATACCCTCAACAATCAAAAGTGGATCAACGCCAACAAAAAGTGTATGGCATTTATAAAGAATACAATTGAGAACGCCATTGTGGACTCAATTGCAGAGTGCACTTACGTAGGGGAGTTGCTTACAAAGATAAAGAACCAGTTCACTGGTTCTTCAAAGACATATGCCACCCAGTTGATAAAGCAACTGGTGACAGAGAACTACACTGGCGGTGGTCATGGAATAAGAGAGCACATCCTCAGGATGAGCAACATGGCAGCAAAGCTCAAGCCCATGGATGCGGATCTGGAGATCAAACCAGCGCTCCTGGTCCACCTGGTCATGGCTTCACTGCAAAGGAGTTTGAAACCTTTGTTGTAAACTACAACATGTCACCTGAAACATGGGACATTGAAAAGACAATAGCAATGTGTGTCCAAGAAGAGGACAGACTTAAAGCCTCACATGGTGGTTCACTCAACTATGTGAAGGATAACAAGAAAAAGAATTACAATCAAAATAGCAAAGGTTCTCCTTCAAAGGTGCATGGCAAATCTCACATGCAGCATCAGCATGAGCAGAAGTCCTTTCCAGTGGACAAAGACACTTGCCTCCACTGCAAGCAGAATGGGCACTACAAAAAAGATCACTACAAGAAATATGTCAACTTGTGACCTTCTGTCAGTGACCCTGGAAGAAATGGTCGTAAATCTATGACCATTTGAGAACAATTGGTCATAAGCTGTTCGAGGGGCTCCAAACCCTACACCCTAACGACCATTTTGGTCAGAAAGGTCGTAATTTAATTAGAGGAAATGGTCGTAAAGCGGACAGCACTGGTCTGCTGCCTTATTTCGAGCTGATAACGACCAATATAAATGGTCACTACACTTCAGTTCGAATGCATTAGGATGATTAGGCAGCCACCTCAGCAACCTCGCTTATGTGTCATTGCTTACGTGTCATTTTTTCTTACTTGTCGTTCAACAGAGATAACACACTGACAGGTGGGACCCATTTGACAGCAGAAGCACACACACAGACAGGCGGGACCGAGCGCCAAATTCGTAGGGGTAAATTTGTTTGCCCTAGCGGGGACTCGAACCCACGACCACTGGGTTGTGGCTGCTTGTTCACTACCACTGGGCTAGAGAGGGATTGCTGCCCATCTACCGGAATGACTATGTATATTATATAAAATAGCGGTTGTCTCTTGCCAAATCTAAGTCATTGACAAGTGGGACCTATTCCCAGGATCGGACAGAGCCAACACTTAGCCAAATTTTCTAGGTCTTCCACGACAAGGGCGATGGCGGAGGCGACGGCGGGGGCAACCGGCGGGGGCGGGGGCCGGCAGCGGAAGCAACCAGCAGGGGCGGGAGCGGCCACCGGCGATGGTGGTGCCGGGGCTGCTCGCCTCGACCACGACAGGAACGGCGACCTCGCCGCTCGCCTCTCCCACGACAGGAACGGCAACCTCGCCCACGCATGGGGGACTCGCCACCGCCGAGCATGGGGGAGTCGCCGCCGCCGCCGCAAGCAGACCTCGCCCACGTATGCACCCCTCTCCTCTCCCCCCTCTCATCTCAGTTGATGTCATTGATTTGATGTAGATTTGTTAGGAGAATCTCCACACACACACACTGATTTGATGTAGGTTTGTTGTAAGCTTGGAAAAATCTCTTGGAAATGTCATTGATGAATTTGGTAGAAATTGTGAAGAGAATTTCTGTTGATGAAATTGTTAGGAGAATTGATGTTGATGAAATTGTTAAGAATTCTTTAGGAATTCAGTCAATTGTTAGCAGTGAATTATGTTGTCAGCAATCAATAGAACAGAGCTGAAGTTGGTCTTTCATGTAAATTTGTTAAAGAACATCAGCTCAAATCTATTAAAGAACATCAATATTGATGTAGATTTGATGTAAACTAGGAAAAATCTCATTGATGTAGACTTAGGCAGTTAGCATATAAAGTTGGGTGCCTACCTTATTTTATGGATTTTTAGCTGCCATTACTGCCATCCATCTTCATTAATTAATGTTGATGCACTTAGATTGGTTGCTAAGTTGCAACAATTTGTTGTCTTTGGCAGATGGACAGAAGCTGGATTAGAAAAGGAGTTAGAAGGTTTTCCGAAGAACATATGAAGGGAGTTAATGAATTTATGCAATTTGTTCGGGAAATTTTTGCCAAGGATGCTATCATTCTTTGCCCATGCTGCGAATGCCTCAACCGTTCAAGAAGAGCTCAAGGAACAGTGGAAGATCATCTGCTTCTTAATGGGATGGCCAGCACATATGATAGATGGATATATCATGGAGAACCTTTAGATGGACAACCTCAACATATTGAAGATGATACACAGGCGCCTCATATGATGGGTGGTGGTGATGCTGGCATTGATTTTATGGAAAAGGTTTTGCGAGAGAATGCTGGTTTGGAGGAAGAGGATGGGCATGAAGATGATAGGATTCCTGACCTATTGAAGGATATGTACAACTCTGAAGACCGTGTTGATGGACAAAAGTCGATGTTTGCTGAGGTGTTAGAGGAGGCGAAGTGCGCAGCTCATGAATGTGGTAAATTTTCAAGATTTACCTTCACCGTGAAGTTACTCCACATCAAGTCTTTCTACCGGATTAGCAATGCTGCATTCAACGCAATACTCCGCCTTTTGACCTTGCAATTCCCTGATAGCTGTGTTCCCAGGTCTTATGATGAAGCATTGAGCATAATCCGCAGGCTGGGGCTAGGTTATGTTTCAATACATGTGTGCCCAAATAACTGTGTCTTGTTTCGGAAGGATTATGCCAAGCATGACAACTGTCCAAAATGCAATGCCTCTAGGTGGAAAGATGCTGATGGGAAGAAGTCAATACCGGAGAAGGTACTGAGGCACTTTCCGTTGATACCAAGGCTGCAGCGGATGTTTATCTCGAAGAAATCATCGCTGGAGGTACAATGGCACAAGCTGAAGCGGCAACCTGTGGACAATGAGCTAAGCCATCCAGCGGACGGAGAGGCATGGAAAGAATTTGACCGTATTCATATAGATTTTGCTGCAGATCCAAGGAACATAAAACTTGGCATTGCCACTGATGGCTTTAATCCGTTTGGGAACATGAGCACGTCTTATAGCATGTGGCCTGTTTTTGTGGTGCCGTACAACCTGCCACCATGGGCATGCATGGATCAGTCCAACTTCATGATGTCGTTGCTTATCCCGGGTCCAGAGTCTCCAGGAAAGGATTTCGATGTCTTTATGGAGCCCCTCGTAGAAGAACTGCTCCAGCTCTGGAATGGTGTACCTACATATGATGCCTCGAGTCCGGAAGAAAAGTTCAATCTACGTGCTGCAATCATATGGTCCATCCATGATTTCCCGGCGCTGCACACTCTGTCTGGGAGGATCACAGCGGGTTATCAGGCCTGTGTCCATTGTGACAAAGACCCTTGCTCAAAGAGAATAAGGAGCAAGATCTGCTATATTGGGCACCGCCGCTTTCTTCCCCGAAACCATCGCTGGCGAAGAAGCAAAGATTTTATTGGTGAGAATGAAACCCGTGACAAGCCAGCTGAATTCACTAAAGAAGAGCTGGAGCAGCAACTTGAAAAGGTGAAAGATGTGAGACCAGGAAAGCTTGCAAAGAAAATAAAGCGTGAGGAAGGTCAATGTTGGGACCGGAGGTCTTGTTTGTGGGACCTGCCATACTGGGCTGATCTGAAATTAAGGCATAATCTCGATGTAATGCACATTGAGAAAAACATATGCGAGAATCTGCTAGGGACGTTTCTGAAAATTGAAGGGAAGACAAAGGACACGGTTAGTTCTAGGCTTGATTTGGAGGACATGGGCATAAGAGAAGATTTGCATCTACAGCATGATGAAGATGAAGATTCATTTGAAATGCCACGAGCATGGTATACAATGAGTAAAGAACAAAAGCTTGCATTCTGTGAATTCATAAGAGCGGTGAGATTTCCAGATGGTTATGCTGCTAACCTAGCAAAGTGTGTTACTTCTGATGGATTCAAGCTTTCAGTACTGAAAACCCATGATTGTCACATCCTCCTCCAAAGGATTTTACCAGCGGGCCTCCGAGGAATCATGGACAAGGATATATATGAAGCGGTTGCTGAGCTGGGAATTTTTTTAGAGAACTGTGCTGCAAAACACTCAAGTTAACTGTTCTGCAAAGACTTGAAAACGAAATCCCAATTATTCTTTGCAAGCTCAAGAAGATTTTCCCTCCAGCTTTCTTCACCGTGATGGTCCATTTGGCGGTGCACTTACCAAAAGAGGCAATGCTTAGAGGCCCTGTGCAATACGGTTGGATGTACCCAATCGAAAGAAGGCTGCTTACTTGTAAGCGTTATGTGTGAAACACCGCAAGACCTGAAGGTTCGATTGCTGAAGCATCTGTCGTTGACGAGTGCTTGACTTTTTGTTCTAGATACTTTGGTGATGTGGAAACAAGATGGAACCGGCCGGGCAGAAATAGAGAGCGGTCTGATTCGCAAAGTGGTGATGTCTCGGTTTTCAACCATGGTGTGAACTTTCTTGGAGCCTCACAATACTTGGAGGCTGGTGATGAGTATGACAAGATGGTTTGGTATGTGCTCAACAATTGCGCCGAGGTTCTACCATATATCGAGTACGTTATATCTTGTGCACTCGTTATATTTTTTTTTCTTGGGTTGGCACCAGCCTAATGTTTTAATTCACATGTTTTGTTGGCATTGCAGGAAATGCAAGGAAGAGTTAAATCAGGAAGAAAGCCAGATCAATGTTGATATAAGGGTTGCCAAGGGATTTGCTAAATGGTTTAAGAATCATGTGAGATCTTTAGCCACATGTTTTATGTTTTCTGTGTTATTCACCAACTGTTAAATACCATTGTTGCTAAATGGTTTATTTGTGCAGATTGGAAAGTTGCATGAGGAGAAGAAGGTCAGTGATGATCTATTTGCTTTGGCATGCTTACCGGATAAGCGAGTGAGAGTGTATTCAACATGCATTGCTGACGGTGTCCGGTACCACACTGTTGACCGCGAGGAGAGAAGGAAGACACAGAATAGTGGAATCGTCACTGAGGGGTCACATGATAGTGAGAACATTGACTTCTATGGTCAGCTGAGAAGCATCGTAGAGTTGCAGTACAACTCTAGTGGAGGCATCCATCGCTTGGTTGTCTTATTTCGCTGTGACTGGTTTGATCTTGGTGACAAGAAGAAGAGACACTCTTTTGTCAAATATGATGGCCACTTCAAAAGCATCAACACTAGAAGGTGCTGGTATAAGAATGATCCCTTTATTCTATCAGCACAAGCAACAATGGTGTTTTATCTGCCAGACACTTTTTTGCACGGAAAATGGTGAGTTGTGCAAACCTTTCAGCACAGACACTTGTGGAGTGTGACTGAAACTGAAATGGAAAAGGGCCCCGGTGGTAGTGGACTAACATACCAGGATGATGACTCTACGGAAGTTCCGGTGCGAGCTGATGATGACTCTATGGAAGTTTCGGTGCAAAGCAGAGTGCGAAGGGACCGGGAACGTGTGCTCGTTGATGCTGCAATAGTTGAAGGCATTAAGAAAAGAAGAAAGGTGGTAGCGGATGGACATGAGAGCGAGGATGACGAAAACAGGACTGATCATACTATGCTGCAATATTGTAGTGATGATGAGGAAAACAGGAGTGGGCATAGAGTTCCTTGTTTTGGTATCGACGACGATGAGTAGCGAATGGACATGAAGGTAAATTTTGTCTCCTTGGTGACCTAATACTATTACTGCATGTTCCTTGTTTTGATTGGTGATCAACCTTCTCTATAGTTTTTGTTGATGTGATCCTGATGTAGTTTTTGTACTACAATTCTCTCCAGGTAGCAAAATGCATGAGACTTTGGTGATGAAGAGGCAGATGGTGAAGATACAATGCAAAATCATGTAGTTTTGGTGATCATGATGGCTCTAGTAGTTTTGGTGATCATGATTTCTTAGTTTTGGTCAGAACTATAGTTTTGGTGCCATTATGGCTGATAGTGAAGATGGCTGTAGTGACTGGTGATACTTTGGTGCCATTTTGGTGGCATTTTTTGCTGTAATGTTGTTTTGGTGATGTCTCTCAAACAAGTAGTGACTCTGGTGCCATTTTGGATGGCTGTAGTGACTATTTTGTCAGTACTATTTTAATGCTTGAAGATTGAGCAAAATATGGCTGCAGTGATCATTTTGAAGATGCTTTTTTGAACTGAATTTTGATGGAGCTGTTGTTTCAGAGCTATTTTTTGTCAGTGAACATTTTGATCTTGTTTTCATCAATTTTGATGTTCAAAAAAAGTTGCATTTTGATGTGGCTCTAGTGATCCTGATGTTCAAAAAAAGTTGCATTTTGATGTGGCTCCACAGAGAAATGGTTGTGGTGTGATCCTGATGCAACACAGAGAAATGGCGCGCTCCATCAGACAGTCGTCTGATCCCACCCGTGGCTCCACCAGATGGCAAAAAATAATGCGCGAGCGGGGGCTCGAACCCACGACCTGGCGCTTATTTCACTGGGTTTCTACCACTGGGCTAGGAAGAGGCTATTGGTTTTGTACTCTATGCCCACCCTTTTCAATATATCAAACCAGTCACGTATCAAACACAGAACTCGCTGACAAGTGGACCCACTCTTTTCCCCACTCTTTTCCCCACTCCTCCTCTCCACTCGACCCGCTCCACCTCTCCACTCGACCCACTCCTCCTCTCCGCCGCCGGCTCCTTCCTCTCCCATCGCCGCCGACTCCTTCCTCTCTCTCCGTCGCCGACTCCTTCCTCTCTCCTGAGGTATGAATCCGCCGACTCCTTCCTCTCTCCTGAGGTATGAATCCGCCGACTCCTTCCTCTTCCTATAACTTAGTTTTCTGCTACTGTTTAGATTAGGGTTCTTGCTGCCGCCTAGATTGGATTAGATTAGATTAGGTTAGGGTTTGATTAGGATTGGATTAGATTAGATAAGGATTGGATTAGATTAGGGTTTGATTATGATTGGTTTAGGTTTCTTGCCGCCGCTGTTTGGAAATTAGGTAAAGTAGATAGATTAGGTTTCTTATCTACTATTGAGGCCCTGTTGATGTTGATGTTTTTGGTAGTAGCAAAATATGGAATGAGTAGAAGAAGAAAACAGAGTGCTGTTGATGTTTTTGCCATCAGAAATGTCCTTGTTTTCTTACTACCAGAAATGTTCAAGGGTGCTGTTGATGTTGATGTTGATGTTCTTCTTCTACTCATTGCCCCTTTGCCAAGATAGAGTAGTAGCAAATTGAGGCCATTGCCATTTATAGTAGTATTCCAAATTGAGGCCCTCGCAAACACAGAGTAGAAGAAGAAGAAAATTGAGGCCCCCTTCTTCCTATGTTGTTTCATTTCATGGGGAATGAGTAGAAGAAGAAAACAGAGGTGTTCTTGCCATCATAAATGTCCACAAGTGCATTGCTTTTTTTCTCAGTTTTGCCATCATAAACTTGGCTCTATTCCAACTATGTCCAGTCCTGTTTATGGTAACTTGTTGTTTAATTACAATGCTGCTTTTCAGAGAGGAGGGAGGCCGCCACCGCCGGCTGCGCTCTGCCACGCCAAGAAGTGAGATGGCCGGCTTGGAAGGTTTCGAGTTCTTCGATATCATAATTGAGAAATCCTGCAGCAGGCAGGTATATTCAAGACACGATCTCCCCTTCACCCATCTCTGTATCATCACAATTAACCACTGCTTGACCCTCGCTGTAGAGGCTGCCTGACAAGTTTGCGAAGATGCTCGACGGCCCTGAGCCCCAGAAAGTGAAGCTGCGGGGGGCCGGCAGCGGGCTTCGCAGGTTGTGGGACGTGCTGGTGGTGTTCGACGCCGACGGCCACATGTACCTAGGGCCCGACTGGAAGCATTTCGCCCGCTCGGGCACTTCCTTGTCTTCCGCTACGACGGCGACGCCATGCTCACCCTGAAGGTGTTCGACAACACCATGTGCCGCAGGTACTACCAGCACGACGACGATGCCAGTAAGCTCTCTGCCTCTCTTCTTCCTGTCCTTTTGGCTTCGTTTTGACGACGACACCGATTGCTAAAAAAACTTTGTTGCATTTGGCTAGGCAATGGGAGCAGCAGCGGGGATGACGAGGAGCAGAGCGGGGAAGAAGAGGAGCAGAGCGGGGAGGTGCAGCCTATTCTGGCTGACGACGACCTTGCTATGGTGGTGGCTGACGACGACCTTGCTATGGTGGTGGCTGACGACGACCTCGCGATGGTGGTGCCTGACGATGACCTCGCGATGGTGGTGCCTGACGATGACCTCGCGATGGTAGTGGCGCTGGCGATCCCACAGCTGGGAGACAGGACCAGGCCAATTGTGGTAGAGGAGTACATTCGCCCCGTCAGCATTCGCCGCGTCGGCATTCCCCACTCTGAGCGCATCAGGATGATGAAGGAGAAGAAGGAGAAGAAGGAGTGAAGATGTTAAGAAATCAAGTGGCAATGTTAAGCATGTTAATCTGAACATGTCAATGTTAAGTATGTCAGGTTTAAGCTTGTTAGTGTAAACCTCTTAAGTATGACAGTGTCAGCCAAGCTTAGTTTGAAATTGATGAGAATTGAAATTTTGTGCATGCTCATGGATGCTCAAGTATGACAGTGTAATCTGAACATGTCAGTTTCTTAATTATGAATATTCAGTTTGGTAATTGATGGGAATTGAAATTTTGTGCATGCTCATGGATGAAAGATAAAATTATGGGTTTTTGTGCATGCTCATGTATGAAACAATATAAGTTTCATTTTGTGATTGTTAAAATGAAACAATAGAATCACCAACACCTATGCATGATCATGTATGAAACAATAGAATCACCAACACCTATGCATGATCCAACCCCCAGCCACGGACGACCGCCGCGACAAGTTCAGCCGGTTTTTGAAAACACCGTAAAAAAATCAAAAAAATGGGAGACCTCCGCGTCACATCATCAAATGTGGCCTACCAACTAGCAAAAATATTAAACTTTGAATACCGATGTTTTCTTGAAAAAGTGTTCTCAAAAACGACCTACCATGAACGAAGATTCATGGCTTTCAAGCCGAACGAGCAATGATATGGCCACATTCGTTGAATAGTTTGTGATAATATGCCCAAATTTGGCACATGCCTCCATCTTGTGATGGCAAACAATGTTGCCGAAGAGAGGTTCCAACTTGTTTCACAAAAAAACCATTTTTCATTTTTTGAATGCCAAAAACACGTGTTTTTCGTGAAGCGGCTACAAAGAGAGACATTCCAAACGGCGCCATTCCATGTCTATCTCAAAGTAGACCCTATTTTACGGGCGGTCGCCAAAAATCATGCATTTCCGACCCTCGTAGCTACTCCCGGCCATTCATACAACCATCGACCGATTCAGCTGGAACCGGCTGGAATTTGAACTGCGGGTCCTCCATAGCTTGCCCGTTATTTTTGCTAAAAATCATTTTTAGCTTCACAGGTAGGCATTTCATCATAGAATCACCAACAGATATGCATGATCAAACCCCTAGCCACGGACGGCCGACGCGACAAGTTCAACCGGTTTTTGAAAACACCATAAAAAATTCAAAAAAATTCAAAAAAATGGGAGACCTCCGCGTCACATCATCAAATGTGGCCTACCAACTAGCAAAAATATTAAACTTGGAATACCGATGTTTTCTTGAAAAAGTGTTCTCAAAAAGGACCTACCATGAACGAAGATTCATGGCTTTCAAGCCAAACGAGCAATGATATGGCCACATTCGTTGAATAGTTTGTGATAATATGCCCAAATTTGGCACATGCCTCCATCTTGTGATGGCAAACAATGTTGCCGAAGAGAGGTTCCAACTTGTTTCACAAAAAAAACCATTTTTCATTTTTTGAATGCCAAAAACACGTGTTTTTCATGAAGCGGCTACAAAGAGAGACATTCCAAACGGCGCCATTCCATGTCTATCTCAAAGTAGACCCTATTTTACGAGCGGTCGCCAAAAATCAAGCATTTCCGACCCTCGTAGCTACTCCCGGCCATCCAGACAACCATCGACCGATTCAGCTGGAACCGGCTGGAATTTGAACTGCGGGTCCTCCATAGCTTGCCCGTTATTTTTGCTAAAAATCATTTTTAGCTTCACAGGTAGGCATTTCATCATAGAATCACCAACAGATATGCATGATCAAACCCCTAGCCACGGACGGCCGACGCGACAAGTTCGACCGGTTTTTGAAAACACCGTAAAAAATTCAAAAAAATTCAAAAAAATGGGAGACCTCTGCGTCACATCATCAAATGTGGCCTACCAACTAGTAAAAATATTAAACTTAGAATACCGATGTTTTCTTGAGCTATTCGGTATGATTTTAACCATTATTTCTACAAAGTTTACAAAAAGACCCCTAAAATTTTCTGCCTCCAAACCCAAAAGAATTTCCCTCCCACCCCAAAATTTCCCCTCCACTCTCCCAAAATTTCCCTCCCTCTCCCAAAATTTCCCTCCACTCCCTCTCCCACTAACAGGCGGGACCCACCACTCCCTCTCCCACTAACCCGCGGGATCCCCTCCCCTCCCTCCCACGACCGCACCCATTCCCTCCCCTCCCAAAATTTCCCCATTCCGACCGCGCCGCCCCTCCCCTGCTCTGCCCCGCCGCCCCTCCCCTGCTCCGCGCCGCCCCGTCCCTCCCCCTGCTCCGCGCTGCTCCTCCCCTCTCCCCGGCGACGGCACCATCGATGACATCGCCCGCCTCGTAACCCTAGGCCACAACGACGGCGGCCACATTGACGACGGCGGCCACATCGACGACGACCACCGCTGCATCATCTACGACGGCGGCTACATCGACGACGGCGGCTACATCGCCCGCCACGTAACCCTAGGTACTTCTCCCCTCGCTCCATCGACGGCGGTTAGGGTAGATTTTCTAGGGTTCGGTAGATTCCCCTCATGGGTTCTTCTAGGGTTCATGGGGATGGATCAATGGGGATAGGGATGGTTCGGTAGATTCATGGGGTTAGGGTTAGGGTTCATGGGGTACACGTTGCTCTCTGGTTCATGGGGTTAGGGTTCTGGATGGGGATGGATCTCCTGGTTTTCTTGTTCATGCGGAAGGATCGATGGTGATTCATGGGGATGATCTCCCTCTGGTTCATGTAGATAGAGTAGTAGCAAATTGTTTTGCCTTGTTATTTCACAAAGTCTGAAACTGTCAGCATAACTTGTCATTTTGCATTGATGCTATCATCATATCTGTAGATCTTTGGAGTATGTTTAGTAGGGGAGTTTTGTTAAGTACATCTAGTACAAGCCTGCCATGCTCATATTTGCCATGAACAGCTCCTGTTGCATGTAGTTTGCTAGCTCTAAACATTGCATCATGAATCTGTTTTCTGCCATGAACTGTGTTTTTCACTAAGTCTGGAAATCTGTATCACTTGTTAGTTTGCCATGCTGTTTTCCTAATGATATAAGAAGTTTTAGAAATAGTTCAGTAAGCCTGTTTTGTAGTCAATGTTATGTACTATCATTCCATGTCATTTGTTTCCTTGTTTGAGTTCTTCATCATAATTAAATGTTGCATCTAAATTGCCATGTTGATGTAGTGAAGATATTAAGAGATGCTTCATATCTTTCCAGTGTACATGCATGCTTGTTTAGTGCACTTACATCTTTGCTTAATTAATAACACTACATCACTATATTGTTGATCCATCAAGTTTGCTTCACATGTATTCCATGTATGTGCATGCTGGTCCAAATGCTTTCCTTTATTGATACAAGTGCATCATTTTACTTTATCCCTGTTGTATCTGATTGTTGTTTATTCTTTTTTGCAAGCACCACCTCAAGATCATCCATGGCAAGGATGACAAGGTCAAAGATTCGGCCAACCGTTGGTATGCAACTTGCTCCTTGTGGTTATACTGTCAGTTTTATAAAATATGTGTCTTAATATGATGAGTGAAATGTATTGCTACAATCTGAATAAGCTGTCTTAATTGTGCCTGTTTGCTGTTAGTCTTCCGTACCCGAATAACTAGGATTAAATGATAATAAAATCTCATAAGATATGTTTGGCTGTCTGTCCATGCATTCCAACCATTCACCTAATAGTTATGTTTCCTTTATCATGCAAAGAAGAGCCTCTCACCGAGTACGAGAAGGTTAGGGCTAGAAATATGATGAGGAACAATCGGATGTTCCAGTCCCTTGGCATCGGTGCAATAGTGTCAATGATTAGGAAAACGAATGATGTACAAGAAGGTAGAACTGATGAGGTTCAAGAAGGTAGTGGAGTTGTCAATGATGACCCAGAGTACAATCCTAAGGAGGATGAAGTTATTGATGGAGAGGAAGTGGATGATGTTGTAGTGCAGAAGACTGTTAAGGTGCAAACTCTGTCTTGCTTGGAGGGTTGGGGTTCTTGTATGCTCTGTGTTTCCTTGTGCTCACATATTTGTCTTGTGATCTAATGCTTTTTTCCGTGCTATTTGTACGAGGCACTGAAGGAATCTAGGAAGAAGAGGCCTGGTGTTAAGAAGACAGCCAACAAGAAGAGGAAGAGCTCAGAAACATCTGCTGCAATGCCTCCAGGAAGGGTGATGGCCCCACCTCCAGGACAAACAAAGAGGATCCTGGAACCTGATGAACCGGCCCCTACTAGAGTCACGAGGCAGAAAGCAAAGATGCCGGCAGCGGCGGACCATCAGGAAAGTCCGCTGCGCATGGACACTGAGAGCTCGGTGCAAATGGGTGATGAGTTTCCGCCCATGGATGATGAAACCACTCTCTGCATGGATGAAAGAGGCACTGTCTTCCTAGATGAAGGAGATATCTGCATAGATGAAGCAGGCACTCTCCACACAGACCTCAGCCCTGTTGCACCTTCTATTGACAGGAATGCTATCATCAGTGAAGAAGAACAGCAGCTTGTGCTTCAATCAGGCAAGTTCACCTTTGCAATGCTCTCTTTTACTAGTGCATTTTTCCAAATGGAAGTGATCATGTATGGTTACCTGTTTAGCAGAACCATTCCTGCATTTGTCGATTTCTCTTCTAATTTATGAGTTCAATTTCATTTTCAGATGCAATGACTACCAAGCTTAGACAGAGAAAGGGTAAAGGGCTAGAGAGAATCACCAAGTCGCTTGGTAGCAAGGTGCCTATCCAAATTGCTGAAGGGATGAAGCGTCCAGAGAAGCCTCTGCAGGCAGCAAAGCTTGCTTCTGAGTGTGGACTCGTTGCAAGAACCCATCTGCCGGTTCTTCCTCACTTCAAGGAATACAAAAAAAAACGCTAATCTATTGGCGAACTACATTGGGAAAGTTGTTGTAAGCTACTTGTTTCGTAGTTAATGTGCTATCTATTTTCTGTTACACCTATGTATGATCACTAATATTGTTCCTACCTTGTTTGCTGTCTTGGTAGGCAAATTTTGAGATGAACACGGACTCAGAGACTATCAAGACCGCGTGCAAAGATATTCTGCAGAAAAATTCAAAGAACAGACGCCATCAGATCAAGAAGAAGTATTTTGATACCATAGCAGCAAACAAAGTCAGCATCAAGTCTCCGGTGCCGGATCTGACGGACGGTGAATGGCAACCTCTGGTGGAGATGTGGTCTACCCCAAGACACAAGGTTTGTCTGTGCTTTGTTTGCTGCTTTATGTTCTGCACATGATATGCTACTGCTAGATCATGCTGACAGTATGCTTTTTTGTAGGAAACCTGTTTGTCGAACAAGATGAATCGAGAAAAAGTTGTGTACGCACAGAAAACTGGTTCCAGGCACTACACAGCACACATTTTTGCCACTGTGAGAACTTTTGTCTAGAGACCTTACCGTTTGATCCTCGTTGAATAACATTTTTGATTCTTGCTGAATAACATTTTGATTTTTGTTGAAAATCATTTCAGAAAGAAGAGCGGAAGGGTGAGGAGCTGTCTGCGATTGACTTGTTCAAGGCCACCCACAACAGCAAAAAGCACGGGTTTTCGGAGCCAGTAAAGAAAGCTATAGTAAGTCACTCCATGCTTTGTCCAGCCAGTTCAAACTTTTGTCTAGAGCCTAAGATAGGTTTGGTATGCTTTGTTGCTGTTTGC
This sequence comes from Elymus sibiricus, assembly GCA_039707655.1. Lineage (NCBI taxonomy): Eukaryota > Viridiplantae > Streptophyta > Magnoliopsida > Poales > Poaceae > Elymus > Elymus sibiricus. Next base: position 488,077,924 of record CM077671.1, read on the forward strand.
TAGAGCCTAAGATAGGTTTGATGCTGTTTAATTCACACTTCTGTCATGCCCTGTTTGATTCACAGCCAGTTCAAACTTCTGTCATGCCCTATTTGATGTTGTTTGACTGGTTTGTCCAGCCAGTTCAAACTTCTAGAGCCTAAGATAGGTTTGATGCTGTTTGACTAGTTTGTCCAGCCAGTTCAAACTTCTGTCATGCCCTGTTTGATTCACAGCCAGCAAGAACACAAACTATGTTTCATGCTTTGATGCTGTTTGCTAGAGCCTAAGATAGGTTTGGTATCTCAACAAAGATATCTGAATTTGTTGTATAGTTCTCAACAAAGATATCAGAATGTTAGTTTGATGATCGGCTCACTCGGGAAGCCATCTTATATAGAACCACCATTCTAGGCTTAATCAAGCCATCATATTTTTCCAATTGCATGTCTCTAGATCACATAAGTGTGTACACTTGCTATAATGAATCTGTTATTGATAATATCTACGTGCAGATTCAAATAATGCTTTCAGGTTACTAGTCATCATCTTCTTCTGTTTGAGTTTGAGTAAAATATCTACGTATAGATTTTGTGTGCTGGTTTGGTGGCATTCTTGTTTGGTTTCTCTTGCTTGCTTTGGTTTGCAAAATGTGAAATAGATCTGCCACTAATGTCTTATCATTTTCCTCCATATGCTAGCTTGAGATGGAAAAAAGGAAGGACGCGCCGGTACCAGAAGGTGAAGAGCCAAAGTCTGCTGCTGAAATTGTTGACGAAGTGCTCAAGACCGAAGTAAAGCATAGCACATTCCTCAGGAATGTTGGGCTCCAGTCATCTACGAATAACTCGAGCAAAGCAACTGCTGCTGTGGCTGCTCATGTTCTTGATCTTGAGCAGAAGCTGGAGAGGTCGGAGCTTCAAGCTGAATTGATGCAAGAAGAAGTGGCGGCAATCAAGATGAAGGCGGAAGAAGCTGAAGCTGCACGCGACAAGGAACTTGAGCTGCTGCGCAAGAAGTCTCAAGAACAGGATGAGAAGTTAGCCCACTTGATGGCTCTCTTTGGAGCTAAAGCAGTTTGATGGCTGTGAAGTTCTTTGGTTTTATGCAGTTTGTCTTTGAACTGGTTTGTGCAGGTGGGTATGGCAAAACAGGTCGTGAACCGGTTTGTCTTTGAACCTGGGAGCACTTGTGAAATATGAACCTGGGAGCATTTTGCAGTCTATAGGATCTTGCTGTTATGTGGACCTGGGAGCATTTTGTGAACCTGGGAGCATTTTGTGCACTTGTTTATAGTTATGTGAACCTGTTATGTGGATCTGGAAGCTGTTATAAGCATTTTGTGAACCTGGGAGCTATTATAGTTATGTGAACCTGTTATGTGCATCTGGGAGCTGTTATAAGCATTTTGTGAACCTGGGAGCTGTTATAGTTATGGGAGCACTTGTTTATAGTTATGTGGAGCACTTGCTGTTTGAAGTGTTGCATTTTCTGAAATTATGCAAAATATGAACCTGGGCTCTGAAAAGGCTGAAGCCCAAACAAGAATTATGCTAAAAAGGCCTGGGCCTGAAAGAAGAGCTGACTTAAAAAAACCTAGTCTGTATAAGCTGGGCCAGGCCAAGGCCCAAACAAGAACTAGAATAAAAAGGCTGTGGCCCAAAAAAATAGTTGACTAGGAAAAAAAACTGGTCTGTAAAAGGCTCCATCCCAGAAAATAAAAGGCCAAATTTTTGGGCCAGGCCTATGCAGCTAAGCAAAATAAAGAGGAAAAAAACATCAAATGGGCTGAATTATTGGGCTTGGCCCATGTAGACGGCCGAAATGGACCGGGCTGATTCTAATTTACGACCTTCTCATTTGGTCGTAATCCTGAAACGTCAGCTTGCCACGGTGGATCTGGCGTGGCGTGGGCGGATTGCTAGTGACCAAAATAATTGGTCGTTGATTCTATGACCTTTTTTTGGTCGTAAAATTCTACGACCTTTCCAGAAGAAAGGTCGTTAATTTCCATTAACGACGGTCAGCTTTTGACCATCAGTTTTTGGTCACAAAAAGGTCACAAATGGAAAACAGTGACCATTCAGTGACCAATAGTGATGGTCGCAAGTTGACATATTTCTTGTAGTGGATTGCCCTGTCTGGTTAAAGTCCATAATGGCAAAGAGAGGTAACGACATTGTTTCCTTTGTCAATGAATCCTTGTATACACAGTTTTCGAAATCTACTTGGTGGATTGACTCAGGTGCAACTGTTCATGTTGCGAATTCTTTACAGGGATTCCATTCGACGCGGACTATGCAAAGAAACGAAAGACGCATTGAAGTTGCTAATGGAATTCAAGCAGAAGTTGAAGCTATCGGTGCCATCTCCTTGGAGTTAGCTGATGGGTTCAAGCTTCTACTTAGAGATGTTTTATATGTTCCTTCGTGTCATAGAAACTTGATTAGTGTTTCTTGTTTGGACAAAGACAATTATGAATGTTATTGTAGACATGGCAAGTGTGCCATATGGTTTAATAATGCTTATGTGGGTGTTGCTTTACTACACGATGAGCTTTATTTATTATCACTCTGTGAAAAAGTGCATTCTGTGTCCAATGTGAATGAACATGCTTCTGCGTCGAACCAAGAACAAAAGAAAAAAAAAGAGAACTCACGACTCATCGAAATTATGGCACTGTCGCTTGGGCCATATTTCCAGGGGGAGAATAGAAAGATTAGTCAAAAGTGAAATTCTTCCTCCGTTAGAGTTCTCAGACTTAGAACAATGCATAGATTGCATCAAAGGAAAGTATGTAAAACAAATCAAAAAGGGTGCAATCCATAGCACAGGCACACAAGAAATCATCCACACTGACATTTGTGGACCATTTCCGGTGAAAAGTGTGGATGGATATGACTCGTTCATAACATTCACAGATGATTACTCTCGCTATGGATATATTTATCCAATCAAAGAAAGATCTGAAGCATTGGATAAATTCAAGATATTCAAAGCTGAAGTTGAAAATCAGCATGATAAAAGAAAAAAGATAGTAAGATCTGACCATGGGGGGAGTACTACGGTCGGCACACTCCATATGGCCAAGTCCCTGGACCTTTTGCAAAGTTCTTATAGGAGACTGGCATAGTAGCCCAGTATTCAATGCCGGGCGAGCCTCAGCAAAATGGGGTAGCTGAAAGGCGTAACCGTACTCTGATGGATATGGTGCGCAGCATGATGAGTTACTCCACTTTGCCATTGGGATTATGGATGGAGGCGCTGAAAGCCGCCATTCACATTCTCAATAGAGTGCCAAGCAAGTCGGTCCCCAAAACATCGTACGAGTTGTGGACAGGACGAGTGCCCTCCCTACACCACTTCAGGGTGTGGGGGTGCCCTGCTGAGGCCAAAATGTTTAATCCAAACATTGCAAAGTTAGATCCCAAAACAGTGAGTTGCCACTTCATTGGCTATCCAGACAGATCAAAGGGTTTTCGTTTCTACTGTCCAGATAGATATACAAAGTTTGTAGAAACAAGACATGCAGTCTTCATAGAGGACGAAATGATGAGGGGGAGCTTGGTAGCTCGGAAAATTGATCTTGAGGAGAAGAGGGTGCATGCACCTAATCCGATGATTCAGGAGCCATTTTTCTCACTACCAGCTGTAACTCCACCCATGACAACTATGGGAGAAGACCCGGAACCTGTCTGTCAGGAGCCGACTGAATCCGTTGTTGAGCATGAAAGGGAGGTGCAACAGCCAATAGTAGAAGATGTGCCGGAAGTTGAGGCACAGAATGTGCCAGAAACTGAGGCTCTTAGAAGATCTAATAGAACAAGAAGATCAGCTATTTCTACTGATTATAAAGTTTATAATACAGAAATGGTTCATATGGAAGGTGACCCCACTACATATGAAGAAGCCATTAAAAGTCCTCATTCATCAAAATGGCTAGAGGCAATGGAAGATGAAATGAAATCGATGAGTTCCAAAGATGTTTGGGACTTAGTGGAAATTCCTAAAGGAGCCAAAACAGTAGGCTGCAAATGGGTCTACAAAACTAAGTATGACCCTAATGGGAATGTAGAAAAGTATAAAGCCCGACTTGTGGCAAAAGGATTTACACAAATAGAAGGGATAGATTACAATGAGACTTTTCCCCAGTCTCATGTAAGGACTCCTTCCAAATCATAATGGCATTAGTTGCACATTTTGATTTAGAGTTACATCAAATGGATGTAAAGACGGCATTTCTGAATGGTGATTTAAAAGAAAAGGTCTACATGAAACAACCCAAGGGTTTTATCATGGAAGGCAAGGAAAATATGGGATGCCGCTTAAAGAAATCCATTTATGGATTAAGGCAAGCCTCTAGACAGTGGTATCTAAAGTTTAATGAAACGATTAAAAGTTTTGGTTTTAAAGAAAATATTGAGGATAACTGCATTTATGCAAGGTTTAAAAATGGGAAATATATTTTCCTAATCTTGTATGTGGATGATATCTTGCTTGCTAGCAGTGATGTTAGTCTACGACTAGAAACAAAGAAGTTCTTATCCTCAAATTTTGATGTCACGGATCTTGGTGAAGCATCCTATGTTTTAGGCATAGAAATTCATCGAGATAGGAACAATGGAGTCTTAGGACTATCGCAGAAGGCGTATTTAGAAAAGGTTCTACAAAAGTATAATATGCATGCGAGTAAAGCCACACCTGCTCCTCTAGTCAAGGGCGATAGTTTTGGGAAATTCCAATGTCCCAAGAACCAGTACGAGATCGATCTCATGAAAGCAGTACCATATGCTTCGGCTGTTGGAAGCTTACAGTATGCACAAGTGCGCACTCGCCCTGACTTAGCTTTTGTCACCGGGGTACTCGGTAGATATCAAGAGAATCCAGGCATGGAGAACTGGAAGATGGTAAAAAAAGGCATTGCGTTATGCGCAAGGCACGAAGCACTACATGCTAACATACAGGAGATCTGATTCCCTAGAGATAAGAGGGTATTCAGACGCAGATTTTGCGGGGGACAGAGATGATAGAAAATCCACGTCAGGATACGTGTTCACTCTCGCAGGAGGGGCTATTTCGTGGAGAAGCTCCAAACAGTCAGTAGTTGAATCATCCACGATGTATGCAGAATTCATAGCATGCTTCGAGGCCATGGGGCAGGCGATATGGCTAAAGAAATTTGTACCCGACTTGAAAGTGGTAGATTGTATTCACAAACCACTAAAGATGTACTGTGACAACCAGCCCGCAGTATTTTACGCTCACAACAACAAGTCGAGTAATGCTGCCAAAACAATAGAGATAAAGTATTATGTTGTGAAAGATAAAATCCAGGATCACACTATAAGTCTCGAGCATATAAAGACAAAGGATATGCTTGCGGATCCGCTTACGAAAGGCTTACCACCCAATGTGTTCAAGGAACACTTAGCCGGCATGGGTTTAAGGGAAAGCCTATGATTCCTGGATCATGAGAGGCCCAAAAGAAACAGAATTTGTTTCTGAACAAAACGTATGTTGTAGCTGTATGATTCTATCGGCAATTAAGCTGTGACGATGAAACATGCTCTATGTACCAATATGTGATGAAACAAATAAACTAGAAAGTATAAGGTTAAAAGTAAAGTTGAGATCAAGGGGGAGAATGTTAGGTTGATCTCCTTTGTGCAGGCCCAACGGCCTGCCAGCCCCTTGCATCGCGCCCTGATCGGGGGCGCCCAACCAAACCATGGTTGGTGGGCCCCTGTCGCCGCGCCAGATATAAAGGGGTGTGGAGCCGGCCGCACAACTCACGAGGTTGATCGTGCGACGCCGCCACACCCAACATTCCCTTCCGATCTAGGGTTACTAGCGCGTGCCGACGGGAAGCACCACCACCGCACTCTCACGCACACCGCCGCCACCTCTACACCTCTCTGCCACTACCGCCATCACCCCGCTCACGCACGCGCTCACGCCGCCGCCGACGCCATGGTCACCGGCGGGAGCACCTCAAGTGCAGGAGAAGGTAATACTCTACACCCCACTACCGGAAATCACTGACCCATACGATCTAGTGGGTCTATCACACCATTCATATGAAATTATCATACATGATAGGCAGCCGTGATTGACATTAGAACTTACCACTTCAGATGAGAGGAGCGAAATAATCCATTATGTAAGAGCAGAGAGAAAAGAGTAAATGAAACGTACTACGCCCAGGGGTCTTTGGAGGGTATAACATCCATAATATGACCATTTGATGAATAGATGCACACGTATTTTAAAATATAAACCTCGACCATCAATTTTCCAACAAAACATAAGTTATAAGACATAATACATATGAGGTGGTGGCGGTGATGGCGTGTTGGAATAAAGTCTCTCTGGTCTCCCCCTACTTCGATGGCATCTGATTTGGCGTAGACGAAGGGCCTTTGAGAGTTTGTGTTCTCAGATTTATTGATTCCCTTCATATTTTGGTAGTTGGTTTGTCGTTCAGGAAGTGCTTTTGGCTGGCTATTGGTGCGGCATCTTCGATGCCTTTTTGCATGTTGTTCTGTGGGATTGTCCAATTTCTCCAGCACTCTGAACTAGTGATGATGGATTGTAAGCATGTACTACGTGAGGTGATGCTCCAACTGATGATGCTTCAGCGATTTCTAAATCATGTCTCAAGCGGCAAGTGGCTATTGCTGTCTTCAAAGCCTGGTATGTCGAGGGCGTTTGCAGGTGTCCCCTTTTTTATTGTTGGCTCAGTGCAATTTTCAATCTCCAGTTGACGGCGCACAGTTGGAGGAAGAACAAGGCCAGTATGGTTTTCAATGTAATTTTATTTTTTACTGGTTATTCCGCGTCCAGTAATCTGTCCATTGCACTGGTTATTGTTTTCCTTGATATTTATCAGATCTAAGATACTTTTGGGAGTTTTTTTCAAAAAAATAAAAATCAAAAACTGTTTTCTAATACAAATTCAACGTCAAACTTTTATTACGGATAACCCGCATTTGGTAAAATTGAAGTTCAAAGTTAAATTTGAAATGCGTGCACGTCTTATTCATTGGAACGGAGTGAGTAGCTATATTCATGATAACAACATTGGACATAATTGATAATGTATTACCAGTCATACCATGACAGTTTAGTTATTGGATGTGATTTAGTACAAGCACCTTGCCAATGTATAAATGACAAATTTATTGTAAGTGGTTTGCATTTCTATTAAGCTATGACTGCATTTTTTTATCTTAACAAATAATTATTGTCATAATCTATACCTACTAATAAAAGAAATATGTATTCTTGGTCCTTCATGCTATTTTTACATAAAACCCCTCAAGTTTTTGGTAATCAACCCGCACTATATATTAATCGATTTAAAAAAAATCCATATCTTTTTAACCCTAACTCCAAATTTAACATGTTATATATGAAATTTGATTAAAAATATATGTAGAATCTGAATATGTTATTATTTTACCTGTTAACCATTTAAAAACTGTTATTAACAAAAACAAATATCTATAACCACGCACGCACGCCTCGTCAAAACCTCACAGAAAAAAATGATTTATCATCCTATGCCGAAAGAGAGACGTCTTAAGATTGACAACATTTAAACACGTTGTGATGGTGTGAACACTGAGACCAGCGTTGACGATAGTGGGAAAAGGATAACTAGAAACACATATGTGATGCCATTTGTGGAAATATAGGACATGGACCTATGGGCTCATGGTTATTAGATTTTTTTTTTGAGGATTTCATGGTTATTAGATTAGTGAGTGTTTTTTCACCGGTGCAACCCACGGGCTGATTTGCTAGTATATTCTTACACAAGAAGGCCTTATTATGGTATGATCCCACTCCCGAACCCAAAATCCAGAGGCATGCCAGCCATCACCTTCTTGACCGACGGCCTTGCCAGCAACGCGGCCCACCATGCCTTGACGTGCGGGTAAGCATTGAGCAGGTATGCATACTCCGTCACCATGAAGTAGCGCATCAAGGAGAAATGGCTAAGGTCAGCGAGGCTGATGAAATTCCCAGCCAAATACTTGCTGCTGGACAACCTTGACTCGTAGACCTCCAGCAGCTTCTTCAACTCCTCGATTTTCTCGTCAATGAGTTTTTGGTCGCGGTCGCGGCCTTCCAACGGGTAGACGATGCAATTCGCCACGATTGGCCTCACTATAGGCTCATGCTGGAGTGCTTCCACGTCGAGCCATACATCCACCATCGCCGACTCAGCGAGGTTGCCTGCTCTCAGAAGCTCGGGTTTGTATTTACGGAGAATATGCTTTGCGATGGCACGAGATTCTGAGAGAAAAATATTAATCGTATCAGAGATACATAAAATGTAACTGAGCCTTCATTTCTACTCCCTCCGTTCCTAAATATAAGTCTTTCTATAGATTCCACTAGAGACTACATACGAAGCAAAATGAATGAATCTACACTCTAAAGTACGACTATATACATCCGTATGTAGTCTACTAGTGGAACCTCTAAAAAAACTTATATTTAGGAACGGAGGGAGTAGTAAATATAGTAAGCCGCGCTTTTTCCGCGCCAATTTGCTTGAGACTATTAACATGCTTCGCCATAATAATATCAGGTCCACAGAATTGCTTAATTCGTACAACAGCTACCTAGAAAAAACATGGCTGAAAAATCAAAAATCATGATGGCTTACGGTAAAGCGTCAGATCGCCATCCTCCAGCACTGGGATCTCACCGAAGGGCTGCAGAATTGTTGGACGGAGGAAATATGGTGTTAGTTGGCCTTGACCACGCAGTAACACAGTTCATAATGTTTCTTGCTTCGAAATGACCAACTCAATCATATAAGCAGTAGCTCAGCCGGATCCACCCTCAAAAAAAAAAAAAGCTCAGCCGGATCCGGAGAAGCTAGTAACGTACTTACGTTTCTGGCGAGGTGGCCCGGCTGCCGGTGGTCGCCGCCGCTCCTGCTCATGGGCACGATCTCGTAGTCGGCGCCGGCCTCCTCCAGGCAGACGAGCACCCGGGCCATCCATGGCGACACCGCCCAACCGTACACCTTCATAGGCGCCATCCCTTCTAGCTCCCTTCACTAGTAGAAAACAGACCTTTCGTCCGCCCCTTTAGTCCCGGTTTGATTAAGGCCCGGGACTAATGTGACCATTAGTCCCGGTTTGATTTCAGCATCATTAGTCCCGGTTCATTTGCTACCGTGGTGGCAGGCTGGTGTCAGCTGGGGCCCCCACGAGCCCCTTTAGTCCCGGTTTGTTTCACCAACCGGGACTAAAGGCCCCCCCTTTAGTCTCGGTTGGAGATACCAACCGGGACTAAAAAAAATCAAATTTTTTTTTCAAATTTTTTTTTCAATTTTTTTCCAGACTAAAGGTCTATCTTTAGTCCCAGTTGGAGATACCAACCGGGACTAAAGGGGGGGGCCCTGCGAGCCCCTAAATCTTAGAAAAATCATAACTAAATCATTCTAATTCAGAAAAATACAAATAATATATCAAAATTTGCAGAAAAAAAAGATTTGTCCGAAGAAACAATGAGTTTTCCGTTTCGACAATTTTTTAAAATCACCAAATTCCAAAGGGAAAATAGAGTTTTTGGACGTTTTAGACGTTTTAGGGTTTAGGGGCTAGGGTTTAGATTTCTAAGTTTAGGGTTAGGTTTTAGGGTTTGAACCTTTAATTTTACTGTTTATAATAGAGTTTCGGACGTTTTAAGTCCCGGGTTTAGGGTTTTCGGACGTTTTAAGTCCCGGGTTTAGTGCTTTTCAATTTCAGGCTAATTTAGCTCAAAAAATCATTAAATCCATGAAAAAATAGCAAATGAAGTCAAAAAGGGTTGAAATTTAAGGATGTGGCTTTGAACAGTTCATATTGAACACACAAAAATTCTGGAGTTGAAAGAAGATTAAAAAAAATGAAATGTCTTTATAACAGCTGAGTTTTCGTCTGAAACCCTCTTACTTCGAAAGAGATGGTTTGTACACAAAGTGCATCCAGTTTTTGCCATAACCCTCTCAACTTTTTAGCACAAGCTATTTGGGTGAAATGATGATACCATGCCAAGTTTCAACCTTTTCAGAGTTCATTTGTAGTGCTTTTCAATTTCGGCCTAATTTAGCTCAAAAAATCATTAAATACATGAAAAATAGCAAATGAAGTCAGAAAGGGTTGAAATTTGAGGATGTACGTGGCTTTGAATGGTTCATATTAAAAAAATGAAATGTGGTCAAACTCTGGTCAAACAGTGGTCAAACTGTGGTCAAACTACTTATTCAATAAATATTAGTGTTACTAAATAATTATTGTTTTTTAGAATAATAGTTTCAAACTCAAACGGTGAAGCGTGTGACATCATGCTCATATTTTTCTGATAATAATGGATATATTATTTGTCGAATTTTGATTTACAGATTTAAAGATATTAATTATGCCATTTTAAATGAATAAATGGCAAAATAATAATAATAATAATATTACTTATTTTATTTTCATTGAAATTCAATATTATTATTACTTATTTTATTTTGACCATTTTGTATTATTTTGGATTTTTTGATTTTTTTGTTTTTTGATAATTTTTTATTTTTTTGAATTTTTTTCCTTTTTTTAAATTTTTTAAATTAATCATTGTTGTTTGTTAATCATTGTTGTTTATTTTAATAATTGTTTGGAGTTCAAAAAATTAAATCATGTGACATCAAGACCTAAGGGTTAATAGGATTGATAGCTTACTATTGTCAGGAAAACAACAAGTGCTGACTTGGAAACTAGGGGAGATAGAACCTGAAAGTTAAGCGTGCTGGGGCTGGAGTAGTGAGAGGATGGGTGACCGGCCGAAAAGTTAGACGATTTGAAATGAGTGTGGAGGGGTGATTAGAGATTAAATTGTCAAATAATTCAAAGATTCGAAAATCAGAAAAAAAAAAAATCAAAAAAAAATCAAAAAAAAATCCTTTAGTCCCGGTTGGTGTCCACCTTTAGTCCCGGTTGGTAAGACCAACCGGGACTAAAGGTCCTGCATCCCCCGCCCCAGACAGCGCCACGTGGAGGGCCTTTAGTGCCGGGCCGTGTTAAACCGGGACTAAAGGGGGGGGGGGGGGGGGGGGCTTTAGTCCCCACCCTTTAGTGCCGGTTCCTGAACCGGCACTAAAGGCCGTTTTAAACCGGGACTAAATCCCGTTTTTCCACTAGTGCTTTGTACGTGAGTTGTGTTTGCAATGTAGCACTATGTGTTTATATATATACCAGTTCATCTGGCAGTCATATATGCAATTTTGTAGGCAGTGATATAGACTGGTAGGCAGTGGTGGTAGGTAAGCAGGGATCCCGCTACTAGTCTACATTATCCCATGTGTTCCCTGTAAACAGTCAAACTTCAATCTGTTAGGCGACGTACGACTGTATGAGTCGATCGTCACTGCTTGCGTTAGCGCTAAAAGATGGGACATGGGATTGCATACAAATTTCCAAGGCTTCATCATACCTCCCATTCACAATTGAGCTCCGGTCCATAATTTATCATTACATTTATTACCACGAGCGTCGGAGTGAAGCAATCAAGAGTTTTTTTTGAGGGAGCAATCGGGAGGTTGTTTTTTTGGCCTCGTGTAAGAGTTGGAAAGAGAGGTTCGGGGCCCTCCGGAGAGGCGTCCTGAGACATTGCTGGCCTCGGTGTCGGGCGACACTGAAGTCGGTGGTCGCCAGCGGCTCTGCCGGGAGGCATGGTGTGCGGCAACGACACGACACCTAGCCTCGGTGTCCCCGTGTCGGGCAGCGTTCCCGTGTGTTGTCGCGGGGTAAGCGAAGCCGACGCTCGTGGCGTTCTTCGCCTCTAATCGTCTGCGGCTGGCTCGACCCTCGCTAGTACATTCAGGTTACGTCCCTTCCATCCTCGATCTCCCTTTTTTTCTTCATTTTCTTGTATTCCTGGCTCTCTGATCTTGTGACTAGTATTTCACGCCTACCTGCTCTATTTAGCACTCGGTTGTTCCCCATTTTCAACTGCAATAATGTAGATAAATGGATGGTTTCTTTGTCTGTGAACCCGTCACTCATGTGTTCATGCTGTCCCTGTTGTGGCCATTGGGTAGATTGGAAATTGTTCTATTAGTTTTGGTTTATCATCTGCGGGCGTAGGCTAGATGTATCAGTATAGTGTCATTCTCTTGAGAGTGTCGATGATTTTCTTATCTCAATTGTTGTACCTGTTGTAACCGCAGCCTCGCCGGAGCTATCTCTCTCTCCCTGACCGGGCACTCTCTGGCCCAAACCGAAGAAGGAAGAAGAAAGGGAGACACGGTGGGTTTTTTCGGCGCACGAACGCCCCGCCGCAACGACGGCGATTTCCTTCCTCAAGCACAAACTCGAGCTCACAGCCCGTTACAATGATCACTGCACAGGTTTTATACCTCGAGCCAGCCAGGGCACGCACCCACGCCTCCACTCGCGGATCGTAGCCACGCTCCGCCCGCTCTGGCTGCACACGCGACGCGCCCAGACGCGCGTGACCCGTGGCAAGCTCCAACAGAACGCCCACGATCCCCCCCATGCGTTTTGCCAACGACCTATGCCTAATTACCCGCGCACGGTGTACACTTGCACGGACACACCCGTGCATCACACGCACGCACACACGCACACTTTCCACGGACCCGACGCGGCCAGCTCACGCACGCCCGCACGCAGGCTGCGCTCACCGTGGCTTATTGTCAACACTCACCCCCTAAGCCGCGGCTTAGAGGAGTCCCTGATCGAGGTCATCGCCGATCTCAGCCAGGAGCGTATGATCCGCCGCCGGCTCCTTTCACGGCTTGGTGCACTCCCGCTTGAAATGTCCCCGCTGCCCACAGTTGTAGCAGCAGCCGCGGCGCTTCCCTCCGTTGCCCGACGCCATGCTGCTGCTGCCGCCGTCGTCGTCGTGGTCGAAGCCGCCACTGCCCCACTGTCGCTGTCGAGCCGCCCACTATGCAGCAGTCAGCATCAGCTGCTCGCCGTCGCGCCCACTGTCGTCCTGGCCGCGCCGCCGCGTCCGTTCGTCGAATGCCTTGAGCGGCCCCAGGGCTTCCTCGAATGGCATCTCACCGACGTTGCAGAATTGCTCGATTCCGGCGACGGCGGGGTACTGGCGATCGGGGACGGTGTCCAGCAGCTTCTTCATGAGCGCCTCGTCATCGAACGTCGACCCCAAGCTCGCATAACGCGCCGTCATGGCTCCGAGCCTTCAGGCGTAGCCGTCCAGTTCCTCGCCGTCCGCCATCTTCAGGCGATCGGAGTCACCGCGTAGCGTCGCGCGAGCCGAGCTGCCCGCACACGATCTACGCCGACGAAGCGCACCTTGAGGGAGTCCCATACCTCCTTCGCGGTGGACTTTGTCGACACCGGCAGCAGAACCTTCTCCGACAGCACTCCGAGCAACATAGCTCTCGCCGTCTTGCTCTTGCTGGCGTCAACCGTCGCGCCCTCCGTCGGGGCGACCGTGCACCACAGCCCCTGGGCATCAAGGAACGCCTCCACCTTGATCGCCCAGGACGTATAGTTCGCCGGCGTCAACGGCGGGACCGGCGGCGACATCACGCCACCACCGCCGCCTCCGTATGGAACCATAGACATGGCCGCCGACAATCAAATCACAATGGTGGCTCTGATACCAATTGTTGTAACCGCAGCCTCGCCGGAGCTATCTCTCTCTCCCTGACCGGGCACTCCCTGGCTGAAACCGAAGAAGGAAGAAGAAAGGGAGACACGGTGGGTTTATTCGATGCACGAACGCCCTGCCGCAATGACGACAATTTCCTTCCTCAAGCACAAACTCGAGCTCACAGCCCGTTACAACGATCACCGCACAGGTTTTATACCTCGAGCCAGCCAGGGCACGCACCCATGCCTCCACTCGCGGATCGTGGCCGCGCTCCGCCCGCTCTGGCCGCACACGCGACGCGCCCGGATGCGCGTGACCCGCGGCGAGCTTGAACAGAACGCCCACGATCCCCCCCCCATACGGTTTGCCAACGATCTATGTCTAATTACCTGCGCACTATGTACACTTGCACGGACACCCCCGTGCATCACACGCACGCACACACGCACACTTTCCACGGACCCGACGTGGCCAACTCACGCCCGCCCGCACACAGGCTGCGCTCACCGTGACTTATTGCCAACACTCACCCCCTAAGCCGCGACTCAGAGGAGTCCCTGATCGAGGTCGTCGCCGATCTCAGCCAGGAGCGTACGATCCGCCGCCGTCTCCTTTCGCAGCTTGGTGCACTCCCGTTTGAAATGTCCCCACTGCCCGCAGTTGTAGCAGCGGCCGTGGTGCTTCCCTCCGTTGCCCGACGCCGTGTTGCTGCTGCCGTCGTCGTCGTGGTCGAAGCCGCCACTGCCCCGCTGTCGCTGCCGAGCCGCCCACTGTGCAGCAGTCAGCATCAGCTGCTCGCCGTCGCGCACACCGCCGTCCTGGCCGCACCGCCGCGTCTGTTCGTCGAGTGCCTTGAGCGGCCCCAGGGCTTCCTCGAAGGGCATCTCACCGACGTTGCAAAATTGCTCGATTCCGGCGACGGCGGGGTACAGGCGATCGGGGACGGTGTCCAGCAGCTTCTTCACGAGCGCCTCGTTGTCGAGCGTCGACCCCAAGCTCGCATAACGCGTCGTCATGGCTCCGAGCCTATCGGCGTAGCCATCCAGTTCCTCGTCGTCCGCCATCTTCAGGCTATCGAAGTCACCGCGTAGCATCACGAGCCGAGCTGCCCGCACCCGATCTGCACCGACGAAGCGCACCTTGAGGGAGTCCCATACCTCATTCGCGGTGGTCTTCGTCGACACCGGCAGCAGAACCTCCTCCGACAGCACTCCGAGCAGCATAGCTCTCGCCGTCTTGCTCTTGCCGGCGTCAACCGCCGCGCCCTCTGTCGGGGCGACTGCGCACCATAGCCCCTGGGCATCAAGGAACGCCTCCACGTTGATTGCCCAGGACGTATAGTTCGCCGGCGGCGACATCACGCCACCACCGCCGCCTCCGTACGAAACCATAGACATGGCCGCCGGCAATCAAATCACAATGGTGGCTCTGATACCAATTGTTGTAACCGCAGCCTCGCCGGAGCTATCTCTCTCTCCCTGACCGAGCACTCTCTGGCTCAAACCGAAGAAGGAAGAAGAAAGGGAGATACGGTGGGTTTTTTCGACGCACGAACGCCCTGCCGCAACAACGGCAATTTCCTTCCTCAAGCACAAACTCGAGCTCACAGCCCGTTACAACGATCACCGCACAGGTTTTATACCTCGAGCCAGCCAGGGCACGCACCCACGCCACCACTCGCGAATCGTGGCCGCACTTCGTCCGCTCTGGCCGCACACGCGACGCGCCCGGACGCGCGCGACCCGCGGCGAGCTCCAACAGAACGCCCACGATCCCCTTCCCCCATGCGATTCGCCAACGACCTATGCCTAATTACCCGCGCACGGTGTACACTTGCACGGACACCCCCGTGCATCACACGCACGCACACACGCACACTTGCCATGGACCCGACGCGGCCATCTCACGCCCGCCCGCACGCAGGCTGCGCTCACCATGGCTTATTGCCAACAGTACCATGATGCAGATTTTATCTCTATTGTTGCGGTGCCGCAGCCTCCCTTGCTAGGCTAGCAACGATGACATTGTCTGCGGGTTTGGGTTGATTTTGTTTGGGTGTGTGCACATGGGGAACGCACGGGAGGAGGTGAGCAACCCCATTTCTAGTGCTTTAAAGTCACTGTCCGGCAGACCTGGGAAAAAACGAGAAACTGAAAAAGGGCCCCTGCGTCGCTCTCCCGCAGGGCGACTCGGGCGGCGACCAGATCCGCCCGGCCACAGCCCCCCTTCCTAGCCCCTCCCCCTCGCCGCCGGCGGTGGTCACCTCCGGCAAAGCCCGTCCTGGTGACGGCAGCGGTGGTGATTCGCCCTTCCAGCCTTTTCGTGGCGGCTGCCCGTCGGCCTGCAGCAGCAGTTGCGTCGGGGCGGTGACATTGGCTTTGCCGGAGCAGACTGCTCCCTGCTGCGGTGGAGGTCGGCCAGCGGACGGCTAGGCCGTGATGGCTGGTCATGGTGGATCTTGGGATCCCGTGCTGTTCGTGGCTGATCTCGGTGGCTGGAGCGCTCAGGCAGGCGGCGCAGCGAGGTGGCGCTGCTCACTGGTCGGCCGCGCGCACTATGGCGGTGGGAGCTGCCGGCTGATGCGACGCATCTTGTCGCGGGAGGGTCGGGCCAGGCCAGATCCAATCTGGTCAGTAGGTTGGCGCTGGCGGCTACGGGCGTCGGCCGACAAAGCTGGCTCCCCTGCTTTGCTGGGTGTGCGGTGGCGGCGTGGTGAGCGTGCGGTGGAGGCGCAGTGCCGATGGGCTTTCATGGGTGGATCTAGTCACGGGCGGGCTGGTCCCATGAGGCGGCGACTCTACATCGATGATGTGCGGCTCTGGTGGCGGAGGTTCACGGTGGTGTCATGGTGCTCCACTTTCAGCTATTGGCATGTGCGCTTCCGCCCTTTTTTTATCTAGTTTGAAATGCATGTATGTGTGTAAATGGTACTCCCTCCGTCTCGGTGTATAAGTCATCTTACGTTGTGCGTTGCGACCAAGGTGAAGAGGAAAACGAAAGAACTCAACATTTATTAGCTAATTAATATCATTGCATGCAATAAACCGACTAATGCATGCGTTGTTAGGTAGTCTCAAGTCATTAAAAGCATACACGTCTCACATTTTCTATTGGTTGATTTCTTTATCTCTACTCTTAAAGGGAGAGTTGGTACGTCGTTCGTCTCGTACCACCTCCCTCTCGATCGAACGAGAGGCTCCCCACCGATCTCCCTCACCGATTTTTATTTTAACCATCATGGGCATCCCCCACCGTTTTTTTTTAGCGAGCCAACCTCCCCAACCGATTTTCCTATACAACACTTTCCTCTAATCAGAATACAATCAGCCACAATCAGCCAACGAATCAGCCAGCGATCAAATATCTAAATTATCCATATATACAACACTGCTCAGCCAAGCGAATGACCAAAGATCTAAACTATCCATATATACAGCACCACTTTCCTTTTATAGCTTGCACGGACAATCTAGGATACAATTTTTCTAATAGACGCCTCATTCTTTCCCTCCCAGCGCATCAAACTTTCCACATCGTTCAAAATTTTCTCCTGAGCAGGGCGGCGAGCTGTGGTTCTCCATGTCCCCTGGGCGGTGCTGCGAGCCATGATTCTTGGCGATTCCAAGACTCCCCAGTGATCCCTACCACGAACGCTTCGTTTGCACCAGATCAGGAGGCACAAGTCAGATGTTTTCTTTTCAATCATTGCCCTGTTCATTGAATCATTGCCCTGTTCATCCAGTAGTTCGTTAGTGAACTTCCAGGTTTAGGTGTTGGTCTGTGGTAAGGTTTACCTGAAGGTTTCTTACTACTCATCAATTTCCTCAATCAAGTTCATCTTTGATCCCTGCGCACGAATGCTTCTTTCCTGCAAGTAAGTAGAAGGTGTTTTCAGTTCACCTCATTGGGGTGCCCAAGCGGATCTTTGGTGAATCAGGTTCGTCTTCACGACACAGATCATGGGACTCAGTTTCCTTTTGGTTGATCATCCTGTAGCAACATAAATTAGATGGTTCAACCTGTAGTTACCGATGTTATTGCTTGTAAAACATAACATGTACTTGTCAGACATAATACTTACAGAGGGTATAAGCAATCATGAAACTGGATATAAATGCAAATGAGATTACAATTTTAGATGGTTTAGAATTTAATAATGCATTTAATCGTTCAACATCATCAGCGGAATAGTGGTCATTTTCAGATTATAGTCCAAGGCACTTCTATAGATTATAGTACCTGCAAGCATCGTAGTTGGTTCGAAATGCCTATTCGGCTAAGATTTTTGATTTGCATCTGGTTAGAATAAAATGATATCTAGGTCACCTACATGAATCAGTTAGGTTGGTTCGATAAGATGACAATAACTGCAGGTTTCTTATATTACTTTGAATTCTGACGGTGAAAACTTAGAAACAAATACATTAGGTTGTGGTGAAAACTCAAATCAAATCCTTAATGCATATAAAAGTGTACCCAGAATACAAACCCACCTAAATTTCATGATTAGCTACAACAGTTCAGTCATGCATGAGAAGATGTCCAATATGTTCCAATAGCATCACTAGAGTATGTTTGCGCAGCATTGAACGTATCGAAGTACGGGCGAAACGTAATGTTCAGCCATTAAATTCTAATCCTCGGTCACTTAGCCATGTGAACAAGTGTAATGTAGAATGCAGGACCACATGGGAGTAAGACAATTTCGTACAAAGAGCAACCATCTGAAGATTTTGTTGAATGTCTTGCCTGAGGATTAGCAGCGCTGTCCCATTCGCATCTTTGATGGTGATTTTTTTGTTGTTATATCAACCTTGAATCTACAGATATATTTATATTAAAACAAGAGCAGATGGTAAACCAAGGTTTAAAACAGAGTATCCCTGAAGAAAATCAAAGTTTAGTTCTGGCGGTTTTAAGGTTCGGTTTCATATAAGTAAGTAATTGAGAAAGGACATGGAAAAGCTGCTTGGAGACGCACACGAGATCCATGGTGAATGACCCAATTTGATTCTGCCACTGACATTTTATTTCTAATCAGTGAGGTGGTTTCGATATCAAACTTTTATGCATGACATCAAAATAACAAGCATAATAATTTGTCAGGGGACAAAAGTAGGATTTGTCTTTACAACATTGTTGTCGGAGTCTCACCTTTCCATCTTAGATTTGCCTGATTTATTCTTTCTCATTATTTGGGCGCCGACAGGCCATGACACTTGAGGATATGGACGAGCCAAATGAGCCCAGTCCTCCTCTACGTGATATCTCTAATGTTTATCATCATTCCCATATGTCTCCAGTGCCAGGTAATTCCAAAATATCACGAATGCTTTATCACATTGGGTCATATGGTTTACCTGGTTTTGCACTGAAATTTATTGCAAAAGTAGTGAGCTTGGAAAACTTAACCCTGTTTGGATCCCGATGGGAACGGGTAAATGTTGCTAAACAACTACGAGCGCACAAGAGAACTGAGCAGATGGATGCGAGTCAACATCTCCATGATCTCACAAATATTGATCAACTCTCCAAAGGGAGTCCAGGTAAAACTCAGTAACAACAGTGAAATGGTCTTTTAACAACAGTGAAATGGTCTCCGGATTGTTGTATCAGTAAGACTGACATGAACCTACTCTGTGAAGGCAAAGCTGATATTTTTTCAGGACTAGCATTGGTTTGAAATATTTTGCTGTCTCGTCAGACCATTCATTAGCGTTAAGAAGAATATGGCCCTACTCATTGCCTAGCATCACATCAGGATGCAAAAACAAAATCAGAGGGAATATCAGGATATAGTTCGTTAATTGTAAACATAAATACTATGGACTGCAGACGCTTCTTGTTTCCAAATATACATACCATAGAGAGTGTGTTAAGAAGAGTAGGGCCACCCTCTTTTCTGCCTGGTAGCCAAGCCCTTTTAGCTCCTGGAACGACGTTTGTCCTGCTAATAGGATCACAAAATTATCGCACTTAAACATGTGTAACTGGATAATGCTCAGAAGATGCAAAAGCTACATTTATCTTTACTAAGAATATACGAAGAAGACCCATTGGCTGCTGCAAGAACCACGACAAAACTTCCTACAACTTGTGATTGTTCTGTTCAAACAGTCTTCTCTTTAATTGATGTTGAATAAAAATGACAATTTTCGATTAGTTGCTAAAACATACATTTGTTTATTAGTGGCCACTCATCATCTTATGTGGCCACTCATCATCTCACCCTATGCGCCCATCCATCTTCGCGTAAGAAAAATAAATTCTCAATTTTAAAAACCACGCGATCTTATTTGGACTGCTCAAAGTTAGGACCAAAGATATGAAATGAATTCACAAGATTTTGTGTATCGAATTCTTTTGTCATCCCCAGGAAGTTGCTCCGCTGATAGAAACAAAGATAATTGAATGCAAACACTATCTTTCCTTTACACAGGGTAAATGAGATGCCTAGAACCTAAAACATCATTCGCTATAAACAGAAGTAAAATCTTAATCGTACAATTATGAAGAAATGAGGACAAATGGCTCAATAAAAAATGTAATAGTACAGTAAAGCTGGTATTGTACACCAGTTAGTGCATGAGCAAGCACAAAACACTTCAGCGTATATGGAAGTTCCAAGAAAGAAAGGAAAATTAGGGACAAAAAACTTCAGCACATGTACCACGGCTTTGATTTCTTCTACTGTCTGTCACATGAAACATTTTTGAGTAGATGTTTAATACAGGCTTCACGTCACCAAAAAGGCACCATGCGCATGGGCATTCTAATACATCAATTCTTGGAGAGCATGAGCACACGCATGCAGATTATATCCATTGCTTCACTGAAATATCATACAGAGAACTAATTGAGAGGAAGGGCAGCAATGTTGGCAGCAGCATAAACATTCAAGCATTTTCTTACTAGCACTTCGCAGAGATTTGGTAATACGAAGATAGGTACGCGATATACCTGTATCATAGTTTCCAAGCTGACAAATGCTTCTACATTTAACTCTGAAACCTATAACAGACAAAAAGACAGAGAGAGGTTATAGAAATACTATCAGTTACATCCTCTCTTACTCTTAACAAATGTGACTGTATAAATATAGCTGAACCCTTACCAAATTACAGTTTTTCTATAAAAAAACTATAGCTGAATCCCTTCACAAAATCACTCTCTTCACAGCTGAAGACATACACCATGTACTCCAACAAAACCCAAACCTGGCCAGCAGGATAAAGCATGTAAAACAGAAAAAAATCACATTTAGCAGAGCAATGCGCAAGAGCAAATCTGCTTCCCCGGCGGAGCACCAACACGAACCAGAATGAACAGTAACCGAGCCTAAGGCTATAGCAGGCGGGGGGGGGGGGGGGGGGGGGGGGGGTAGGGGCACTCACAACTGCAGCGCCTTGAGTAGATTGTCGCGCTCGGCCTCGGTCCAGCTCCGGTTACTTCACCACCGACTGGGAGGGCCTCTGCATGGAGATCAACAGCGCGGCTCGGCTGAGGTCGAAGACCTTGCCCGACGACGAGAATGACGTCCCTCCTTCTCGCCTCACCACACCGTTTTGCCCGAGGTCACCGACCAGATTTGGACGGGCAAGCTACGTGGCCGGCGCGAACAGATGATGAGGATCCCTTCTGCACCTCCCAGCCGGATCCGGCTGCCCTTCGTGCCAGATGTACGGGCGAAGCCCTTTCGGCGAGAGGAGGGGTGGGCGACGTCGTGGAAGGGAGGGGAGGCGGGAGAGAGATGGCGGCATCGACACCATGGCTGGGAGAGGCAGGGAGAGCAGGCCGGGGGGAACGAGAGTGAGTGAGGGATTTGCCATCCATCCGGTGAAAGACTGAAGAGTTAATTGTTTTTCTCTTCTTTTAATAGAAAAGCAGTTGTTTTCTGTGAGAGAAATGTCAAAAACAATTAAGACGTGGTGGATCCCGGTCCTTGCTTGCGGGAGGTTTTTTTTTCTATTTATTTTTTTAAGTTTTTTAAGGTTTGTGTCTTTTTTTTTGCGAGGGTAAAAGAGTTTTATTGCATAGATGTAGAGTTACAGTCAGCTGGCAAAAACTCGGCGATACAAGGTGGGCAATTCTGTAGCCAACAAGCCGTGCTACACTCTACTTTCCCATGATTCGCCAGGCGATCTGCTACTCTGTTTTGATCTCACTTAGAGATGTGAGGCAGAGGCGGCTCTCTGCAGATGGAATAAGGTCCTCCCCGCCTAGCTCCCGTCCCGATGGTGTTTCTAGCATCGTCGGAGGGTGTGTGGAGGTTGTTCTATGGGGTCTTAGCACGACTTCCCGGCTGTCTATCACAACAAGGTTTGACCGGCTCTGATGACAGAGGGGCGATGATGGCGGCGCGCCTTCGGCTCGCTTCAGTGCTTGTAGTCGTCACTAGGTGGTACTATGGACCTGTATGTATTTTTTACTTCTGGTGTTCTTTGTACTATCTTGACAGCTGATGAATAGATTGAAAGTTTTCCTCGCAAAAAAAACAGGGTCACCCTCGTTGGCTTTTTTTTAAGGAGAAAATTCCGTGAGGGTCACGCGCTAGAGCCGAGGCTCGAACTCGGGTGGGCTGGCAACTAACCCAGTGCCCAGCCAACGGGTCGATGCCCCGTTCTCCTGTGGAAATTTGCACATACCTAACAATGGCATTTCTGAAGAATTATCCAACAAGTGATTTATGGGTGACAATTCAGTTTTATTAAAGCTGAAATGCACCTCACTCTACTAAAAGCACGATGCCACTCACTCGACTAAAAACGGTCACCTGCTCGCATAATCTTTCTCTTTAAGTTTATATGAGCTTATTCTAATTTTTTCTTTTAATATATGTTTATATGTTTCATCTTTCTAGATCATAAATAAAACTGATGGATTCGAATAATGTCACATGTCGACTGACATAAGCACTAATGTATTAATGAATAGACCAGACTGATAACTTACCAAGTTTTACACAATCAGAAGAAGTGCATATAAATAAATCTTGTTCTTTGTATGTATGTTACACATGATAATAAAAATGGTGTATCTTTATACATGTGCAATTTTTGCATAATATGAAAGATAGATATTAACATGCATTTAAAAAAAAGGCCGTGGCAACGAACGGGCTTTCTCTCATTCTATCTTACCCTAGAAGTTTAACATGCATTATGTCTATATATATCTTAATCAAAAATATTTTAAAAGCCCGTGGCAATGCACGGGCATTCTACTAGTTCATGTTAAGAAACAAGAGACGAGATGAGAATTAATGCATCGCGCCTAAGTGTTTTGGGAAAATCTGATTTTCGTAAGATGACTTATACACCGAGCCGGAGGGAGTACTACCTCCACCTCAAAATTTAAGACATTTTTGTAGGCTAGTTAATGGCTAATTCATTATGTGGTTGGTCTTAAAGTAACACACGATGTGCCAGTCGTATATGATATTAAACCACACTAGGAAATTGGTCCAACTGAGCTGTATAAAATCATGTGAAGCTCCCCTTCAAAAAAGAAAACAAACATTTCTCCCAACAGTCAAACTCAGCTCGCACCTTTAAGATAACAGGGAATGCTTTGCCAAAAAAAATTGGGGTCTTTGCCAACACAAGTTAAATATGCAAAGTTCTTGGCGCAAAATATTTAAATTAATTAACAGTTGTAGTGTTCTCATAAAAAGAAACAATGTCTAGATAAAAAAAATTATAGTCCTCTCAGGAAGCATGCAGACATAATAGCATTTGGAGACTAGCAACACGAAATCCGAAGTATACAGGGCTGCCGATTTGCTCCCTGTTTTACTCGTCTAAACCTGAGGGACGACGCAGCCTTATCTAAAAAATAAATAATGCAGCCACTGTTTATTGCAGTAATTTTACGGCACAACCACCTTTTTCTGCAGTGCTTTTCAGCGCGTGGGGCTGATTCTCACCCAAATCTTACTTCACGTCCCTTGATTGATTCACATCGTGGTTTTCCAGCGTCAGGCCGGTTCTCAACCCCATAAGTTTACCGATGGATGCAGGCTGGTCGGTTGAGTGTGTGGATGGACTGAGGTGAAGAAGAATTCTTATATACACATGACTTAATCTAACTCTACATTCATGTGTAGAGTTAGAAGTCATGTCTGTGTAAGAATTTTTTGAAATTCCTTACGTCTCTTCCAGCACCTGAAGTTCTTCTGGGTAGATAGTGCAGCTCATTCAAGCAGCGAATCAGAGCTATCTCCATTGCCAGAGTGACAGATTTGAGATTCACAAGTTTCCCAAGAGAAGAGGCTAGAGCTGCCAGGTTTCTCTTCAGATGGTCATCTGGCTCTTCTGTACAGTAAGTGAGGTTAAGATCTTGCAGGTTCAACAGATCACCAAGGCTCAGTACACTGTCTTCAGAGTTACTGCTAAGGTCAAAACAATGTAGCGCACGCAAAGATCTGATGCGACCAACCTCATCAGGAGATCTGTCTTATCTTCAGTATGCTGACGACACCCTAATCATTGCCCATGCCTCCCCCCAGGCTGCGACCACGCTCAAAGACATCTTGGACAAGTTCGCCCTCGCTACCGGCCTCTCTATCAACTTCCGCAAAACTACCTTCGTGCCCATCAACTCGGACACCTCAACCAGCCTTACTATAGCACAAACTTTCGGCTGTGACATTTCATCCTTCCCCCAGATTTACCTGGGGCTACCTCTCTCCCACATTCGCCTGCCCTCCTCGGCTTTCGAGCCAATCATTCAACGCTTCCTTAAGTACCTCTCTGGGTGGGCGGCAAAACTTCTCTCTCGAGGGGCTAGGCTTACCCTCATCTCCTCCACTCTAGACGCCCTCGCCACCCACTTCCTCTCTGTCTTCAGGCTGCCCAAGAAGATCATAAAAAGATTGGACGCTATCCGTAGATCCTTCTTCTGGGCGGCGGATGAATTTTGCTCTGGCGCAAAATGCCTTATCGCCTGGAAGAATGTGTGCACTCCAAAGCCGGCCGGCGGGTTAGGCATCAAGAACCTGGCGCTTCAAAACAATTGCCTCCTCATGAAATTCGCCTTCAAACTTCTTCAAAAACCAGACCTGCCTTGGGTAAACTGGTTCTTCCAACACTACTCTCTAGACTTCACGCTTAAGACCGCTCACCCGCACTACCTATGGCGAATCGTCCAACAACAGTTATGCCCCCTTCGTAAAATCTCCTTTGTTCTCTCTAATAATGGCACCTCCACCTTCTTCTGGCTCGACGCTTGGCTGCTGCCAACCCCGCTCGCTGATAACTACCCCCACCTCTTCTCTCACTCCACCTCACCCTCTGTCCTGGTATCTCATGTCATGCATAATGGTTTACTCGCTACTCTTCGGAACCGCCTAACCTCTGTGGCTTCTACCGAGCTTGCATCTGTTTTGTCTTTGTTGCAGGATGTCACCATAAGCGATACGCCAGACGACAGGTTCCTCACCCACGGCTCCGAGTTCTCCGCGAGGTGCGCCTACTCCTTGCTTTCATCCGACCATGAGCTCGATCTCAACGCTGGGTACATCTGGGGCTCCAAGGCACCGATCAAGGTTAAGATCTTCGGGTGGCTCCTCTGCCGAGATAGGCTAAGCACGATGGCGAACTTACATCGCAAGACCATCACATCTGTGATGTCTTGCCCTCGCTGCAACTCTTCGTCTGAGGACGCGACGCACCTCTCCCTCCTCTGCCCATGGGCGGCCCAGGTCTGGTCCCTACTGGGACTTCAGGCCCCTCACTCCATCAACGGTATCTGGGACACTCCTACTCCGGCTGGCCTCGACATCAACATTTGGCCTACTGTCGCCCTCTCCATCCTCTGGAAGTTATGGGACTCCAGGAACGCTCGGGTCTTCCGTAATGAGACGCACCCCCCCCCCCTTCACACTCTCCGAAATATTGTCGCAGATTTCATGCTTTGGGCCTTCAGATTTAAGGACCACGCTAGTAGGGAGGCTGCCATGTCATGGCGCCTATACCTCTCCTCTCGCTGTAATCTGTAATGTAACAACTGGCCCTCGGGCACCTTTGAGTAATATATTCAGGTGGGGACCCTCTCCCCCCCGGTGATTGTTCAAAAAAAAACAAGCCTGGGAGATGAATAATATCTGATGGAACTCCAGACACTATTGCATCAATTATCAGTGTTTCCAAGTACCGAAGCATTCGCATCTGGCATGGTAGTTCTGTTAGATGTGTATAGTCTCTTTTCTGTATATCCCCAGTGTATAAGGGGTTTTCTGCAGTTCTACCTCACATGTATATGTACTGGCCTTTGGCCCCTGTGAATGTAAGTTGCTCATTCCTAACATGGTATCAAATGCTTAGGTTCTCTCCCACCCCGCACGCCGCAGCTCCGTGCCTCCCGTCGCCGGCCATTCTCTCCCTCGTCGCCGGCCACCTCCTCCCCCGTCGCCGGCCACCTCCTCCGCGGCAGCCGCCGGCCTTCCGCGCCTCCCTTGCGTCCGGCCGAAGGCCTGCAGCTGCTCCCGCAGCTGCTCTGCCGCCGCGCGCCGCGCCGTGACCAGGGACGCGCCCAGCCCGCGCTCCGGTTGCACCCTGGCTGCGCCCCGGCCGCGCCCCGCCCTAGCCCCGGACGCGCCCCGGCCGCGCCCAGCCTGCCCCGCCCGGCGCTGCTTCGGTGCTCCTCCCGTTGCCGCCGGTGCCCCGCCCTCCTCCTGCCACCACCGGTCGCCACCTGCCGCCGCCTGGCCGGCCCTCCTCCTGCCTCCACCGGCCGCCGCCTGCCGCCGCCGCGCCCCGCCGCGCCCGGCTGCTGGTGCCTTGCGGCTGGCTGCCCCGCCTCCCTGCCTCGCCCGCGCCGCTGCGTGCGAGCGCCCCACGGTAGTACCGCTTAAGCGGTACTTCCGCTGTGCATCACGGTAGTACCGCTTAAAGCGGTACTTCCGCTGTGGTCTGCCGCTGCGAGTACCGCTTGGGCATCTCCCTCTGTGCAACTTTCTGTTTGCACTTTTGCTTTAGCGGTAGTAGCACGGCACTTGCACGGTAGTACCGTGCAAGTCGGTTGAAAAAAAAAAAGAGAGCTCCTCATGTCCGCTTCAGGCTACGTTGCTGTTCCTCGGTGCTCGGTGATCTTCGATGGCACCAACTATGCTGAGTTTGCGGGCTTCATGCGGATCCACATGCGCGGCCTTCTCCTGTGGGGCGTTCTCTCTGGCGAGGTTCCCTGTCCGCCTTGCCCTGTCGCTCCCGTGGTTCCTACCCCACAGGTGCCGCCTGTTCTTGCTGCTGGTGCTTCCCAGGCTGATCGGGATGCAGCCAAGGCTCTCGATGATACTGCGGTGGATGCTTATGATCAGCAGGTATCAGCCTATTCCGATGCTCTGTCTCTCTACCGGGATGCTCTGTCTGCTTACACTCAGTGGTGCAATGATGATGCTCGGGCTGCTGCTGTTCTCACTGCTAGTGTCCTACCTCAATTTGCTTCGGAGTTCATGAGCCTCGGTACTGTTGCAGCGATGTGGTCTTACCTCTGTCAGCGCTATCAGCCCTCTGGTGATGCGCTCTACTTATCTGTGATGCGTCAGGAGCACGCCCTTCAGCAGGGTGACTCTTCTGTTGATGAGTTCTACACACAAAGTTCTGCCATCTGGCGCCAACTTGACTCTCTTCGGACAGTTGTTTGTGAAACTTGCCGTTGCTGCCAGACTATGAGGTTCGACTTGGAGTTTCAGCGTGTCCATGAGTTCTTATCTCGCCTCCGTTCCGAGTTTGAGCCTCGACGCGCTCACTTGCTCGCTCGTGGTCGTGTTCCTATCTCGGAGGTACTTGCTGAGCTTCGTGCTGAGGAGACCCGCCTCCGCTCTGCTGGTTTGCTTGCTGTTCCCTCTGTGTTGGCTGCTCGAGCTCCTGTGTCGTCTGCTCGTCTCACTGCTCCCCCGCTTCTGCCCACACCTTCAGGGGGGGGGGGGGTGGGTCGCCCTCCTTCTGCTGAGAAGGGCCGATCGCGCCGTGACACTTTCTGTGGCTACTGCTCCAGGCATGGTCACCCAGAGTCTGATTGCCGCCAGAAACAGCGAGACCAGAGGCGCTCTTCTTCCAGTGGGACTCATGCGTCTCCCTCGACTCCGTCACTCACTGACCAGGATATTATGCGACTCAAGCGCATGCTGGCTTCCTCTGGTTCTTCCTCGACGGGTTCTGTTGCTGCTGTGACTGCCACCACCACTCCGCCCTCGTCGGAGCCTACTCAGTCAGGTACATCCTCATGGGTTCTGGATTCTGGAGCTTCCTTTCATATGTCCTCTGATTCTTCTGCTTTATCTTCCCTTTGACCTCTTGATGTTCCTCTTAATGTTCTCACTGCCGATGGCACACATCTTCCTGTTGCTAGTCGTGGCATTCTTTCTACTCCATCTTTTTCTGTTCCTAGTGTTTCTCATGTTCCTCGTCTTACCATGAATCTTTTTTCCGCTGCCCAACTTACTGATTCTGGTTGTCGTGTCATTCTTGATACCGACTCTTGCTCCATTCTGGATCGTTGCACCAAGGCTTTGGTTGGTGCTGGCCCCCGACGCCGTGAGTCAGAGGGCCTTTGGGAGGTTGACTGGCTTTGTGTTCCTTCCGCTGCCACCACTTCTGCCAGCTCTCATGCTCTTGCTGCCTCTTCGTCTGCGTCCTTCCAGCAGTGGCATCATCGCCTTGGTCACATCTGTGGCTCTCGCTTGTCTTCTTTAGTTCGTCAGGGTCTCTTAGGGTCTGTATCTGGAGATGTCTCCTTACATTGTAATGGTTGCAGACTTGGCAAACAGACCCAGTTACCTTATCCCACCAGTGAGTCCGTATCTCAGCATCCTTTTGACTTAGTTCATTCCGATGTCTGGGGTCCTGCTCCCTTTGATTCGAAAGGTGGTCATCGCTACTATGTTTTGTTTATTGATGATTTCTCTCGCTACACTTGGCTCTACTTCATGAAATCTCGTAGCGAGGTTCTCTCTATATACAAACAATTTGCTGCCATGGTTCACACCCAGTTTTCCACGCCCATTCGTACTTTTCGTGCTGACTCCGCTGGAGAGTATATCTCCCAGCTGTTGCGTGGTTTTCTCGCGGAACAGGGTACTCTTGCCCAGTTCTCATGTCCTGGTGCTCATGCTCAGAATGGCGTTGCTGAACGTAAGCATCGTCATCTGCTTGAGACGGCTCGTGCGCTGATGATTGCCGCTTCTCTTCCACCCCACTTTTGGGCTGAGGCTGTTTCTGCATCCACCTATCTCATCAACATTCAGCCCTCGACTGCTCTGCAGGGTGGTATTCCTATGGAGTGTCTCACTGGTCGATCTCCTGACTACTCAGCTCTTCGTATGTTTGGATGTGTGTGCTATGTCCTGCTTGCCCCGTGAGAACACACCAAACTGACGGCTCAGTCGGTTGAGTGTGTTTTCCTTGGCTACAGTGATGAGCACAAGGGCTATCGCTGTTGGGACCCTGTTGGTCGTCGCTTGCGCATCTCGCGTGATGTGACCTTTGATGAGTCTCGCTCTTACTACCCCCGCCCTTCCTCCTCGAGTTTCTCTGTGGACGATATTTCTTTCCTTCTCCTTCCAAATACATCCTCCTCTGTGCCTCAGGTCTCTCCCCTTCCTCAGACCCGTCTCACTCTTCCTCATATGCCACCGACACCACACTCCCCTCCATCCTCCTGTCCACCATCCTCTCCGATCCATCGGCTTCTCTCTCCGTTTCCTCTCCACTACACTCGTCGCCCTCGTGTTGAGGATGATTCTCCTGACACATCTTCCACTTCCGATGTTCCTCCTTCCACGCCTCCACCAGTTCATAATCTCCGTGCTCGACCTCGACCCCCTCTTGATCGCTACTCTCCTGCCAAGTACGGCCTCTCTGTTGTTGCTGAGCCGACTTCCTATCAGGCTGCCCTGACTCAGCCTGAATGGCAGCTTGCGATGGCCCAGGAGCTTGCTGCCCTTGAGCGTTCTGGCACGTGGGATCTGGTTTCCCTTCCTTCTGGTGTTCGTCCCATCACATGCAAGTGGGTCTATAAGATTAAGACTCGCTCTGATGGTTCTCTTGAGCGCTACAAAGCTCGTCTTGTGGCTCGTGGTTTTCAGCAGGCACAGGGACGCGATTATGATGAGACTTTCGCTCCTGTGGCCCACATGACCACTGTCCGCACTCTCCGTGCTGTCGCTTCTGTTCGTCATTGGTCTGTCTCTCAGCTTGACGTTCAGAACGCCTTTCTCTGTGAGCATTGAAACTTAGCTCAAGCCTCTGAAGATTGGGAAATGCTTCTTCCTGAAAGGCGAGGGACAGTACACCACATGTATACTTGAAACACTTGAGACCTAGGAATGCCCCTTTTTTGAAGATGATACTTTCTGCCGTGGGTTGCCGGACATACAGTGAGAAAATAGTGAGGGCAGGCAATCCTGTCAGTATATCCATATCATTCATCAGCAGCTCGCTAACAACAACTGTCAGAACACAGAGTTTGCGAAGTTGCCCAAGGCACTGCGGAAGCCTGGAGAAGATGCAAATGGGGGGCAACAACTCAAGTTTCTGAAGAAAGAAAGGAAGAGAGTACACACTCTGCTGCACACATCATGGTAGATTGGCATTCCTGAAACACCAGGAGCCAGAGTGACAGATTTGAGATTCACAAGTTTCCCAAGAGAAGAGGCTAGAGCTGCCAGGTTTCTCTTCAGATGGTCATCTGGCTCTTCTGTACAGTAAGTGAGGTTAAGATCTTGCAGGTTCAACAGATCACCAAGGCTCAGTACACTGTCTTCAGAGTTACTGCTAAGGTCAAAACAATGTAGCGCACGCAAAGATCTGATGCGACCAACCTCATCAGGTAGATCTGTCTTATCTCCAAGAGAGAGATGCAACAAGCCTGGGAGATGAATAATATCTGATGGAACTCCAGACACTGCTGCATCAATTATCAGTGTTTCCAAGTACCGAAGCATTCGCATCTGGCATGGTAGTTCTACCTCTACACTGGCATCACATGAAATCTTCAAATATCTCAGCTGAAAAAATCTACAAATTCTTGTGAGGTCAAAACTCGTGATCCCCCGTTGATCACCCCAAAACTCCAGGATTAGAACTCGGAGATGCTTAAATCCCACAATTGTAGGCACACACTTGAGGATTCCAAAAAAGCCAATTGATCGAACTTTTGACAGTGTTAGACCAGTTGGTTTCTTTGCATATCTGGGATTACTGAAGTGGAGCGATAGCCGACGAGCCTTGATATAATGTCCTCTGATGGTCTGTGAGTAATCTAATGCAGTGATAAATCTCTCTTCAGTGGACTCAAGTGTAATAAGATCAAGTACAACGTGATGCAGTGTGCAGGACAACACCTCACCATTGTAGTTGATATCCACGGGTTGGATCATTCCCCTGTTAACAAGCTCTTCAAAATAGCTATCTGCAACTTCCCCTGTGTCTGTTCCTTCTATCGCACAGATGAAACCTTCAGCTATCCACTGCTTAACCAAATCAAACTTCCACATTGTGCAGCCCTCCGGATACACACTCAGGTACATCAAGCATGTCTTCAAATAGTGAGGAAGACTATTGTAACTAAGCTTTAGTATTTCCTGCAGGGTCTCTTCCAAAGTAGAATCTGTACTCAAATTGGAACATAAAAAATCCTGCACATGCTGCCATAGCTTAGGGTTGTCCGGTTGGGTTGTTAAAAGACCGGATACACAAATGGTTGCTAGTGGAAAACCAGCACATTTTGTTATGATTATTTCCAAAGCCCCCTTTAATTGTTCAGGGCACAGACGTTCAGGACCGAAAACCAGGTTGAGTAACAGTTTCCCAGAGTCCTCCCCGCCAAGAGGTTTCATCTTCAGAATATTATCAGATTGATAATCACAGCATTCCAGAGCTACGCCCGCAATTTCTGTGGTTGTTATTATCCTACTGCGGTTATTACCTTCCGGGAAAGCACTGGCAACAATATCCCATGACGTTGTTTCCCACAAATCATCAATTACAACAACATATCTGCAGACTATCCATAGTTATAATTATATCGTGTCTATAGAAACAATAATTATAGAAGCACTATGGTAATTACAAATGAATTATAGAAACAATAAAGTAAAATGCAGTACCTCTTATTCTGGAGATGTTTGGTGAGATTGTCAATGAGGTTTTGTACTGTGTAGGAATTAGAGGGGCATCGATGCTGCTGAACTTGAGAGAGGATGCCCTCAAGCAGTCTTCTCATGTCAGGTTTCCGGGATGCCCGCACAAAAGCGCGGCACTCGAATTGCTGCCCAATTTCACGGTACAGCTGTTTTGCAAGCGTGGTCTTGCCAACCCCTGCATGTCCAGTTATGGCCACCATTTTTAGCTGCTGTTCCTTCTCATCGGTGAGCCACTTGATAAGCTTTGTCTTCGCGTCGTTGACACCAACAAGGTAGTTAGTAGTCTCTGCTGGATGCTGCTCCTCATCGGTAATCCACTTGATAAGTTTTGTCTTGGTGTCGTCGACGCCAACAATGTAGTTTGCAGCCTCTGCATACATCAATGGAATATGGCCGTACACAGTGAACAGAGATCTAGAACTCGAGGTGCAACCATCAAGATACCTTTCATGTTGTTCAATCACCTCCCGCACCAGGTCCCTGAGTTCTGAGATCTTGGTAGCCCTCGTGCACGGTCTCACCCTCTTGGGAAGCCAAGGGATCCGGACATGGCCAACCTTGAAGCTCTGCGCCGATCTCATCTTGGCATCGGCGTGCGTCAACATCGTGTCGTCAATGAAATCCTCGATGTCATAGCAAAGTTCACGCACCTCATTCATCCAGTATTTTGCCATTTCATTGGGGGAATCTACCATTGACTGCTCCACAAGGGCGACGCTGATTTCTTCCAGATCTCCCTTCAGGAGCACTACTCTGTCCTTGAGTAGCCCTCGCAGCCGGTAATCAAGAGGCAGCAGCGAATCTAGTTTCCTGAGAAGGGGACCCATGACACCAAGGGAAGAACTCATTGGAGCATTCATGGCGCCCATGTCGGCCAGCGAAGAACTCACCGGAGCATCCATGGCGCCCATGACGGCCAGCGAAGAACCCATCTCCGCCTAGTACAGCATAACACTGAACATGGCTTTGCCTTTCCAATCATGTCTTGTGATAGACAGTTAGACACACACCCCTTTATTTACATCCTCCATAGGCCATCATATAAAATTTTGGATTACTTGCGAGATCGCAGTGACACGAATCCCAAAGTGTTTACAAGACTGATTATTATTGTTGTGCTGATTATATTAAGGGGCCCCGAGATTTAGTTTCGCCCCGGGCCCCCAAAATCTCAGGACTCGTGAAGTTCAATGCAGGTTGGTTCGTAGCCATGAAGATCGTCGATGCAGTGTAGTTCACCGTCCTTGTGAGAGGGTTGTCGCCGTAGGTCTTGCGGTCAAAGTGGTCTTCTACTTTCGCATCCTGACAGTGCCTCATGCTGATAACGTGTCGAGACTACCGTGGAACACAAGGCGAAAGTATATGCAGAAAGTAAGAGACATAAAGTAGAAAAAATATTTAGGGTTTGACTATTCTCTTAGTTATTCAATGCATCTCCAAGGAAAATAGATGTGCACAATGTGAGCAGTTACCTTGTATATCTTTTTTTTAGGGAAAATGTCCTTTTTTTTAAAGAAAATGTCATCATGGCTAGCTTTATTTCATCTCAAATAATGATAAATCATCCAAAATAAGGTTACTGATAAAGGAGGGAGGATTGTCGAGGGAAAGTATCCTTGTATATATAGAGGTACACAATTATGAGCAGTAAATACTCTTGTATATATAGACGGCATGTCAGGTGCCAAAGTAAGAGTTTATTGTGCAGTGTACCCTGGAGTGCGAGAGTGAGAGTTCATTAACCTTTGGCTCGCCAAAAGGAAAGACCCCTGGTGGGGTTGATTTTCTAACATATCTTGTGATGAAACCAATCCATTATTTTAGGCCTTTCGTTCGATGTACGTTCAATGGGAGAAGATGTTCCTGTCAACTACATAGGAGCCGGTGACAACTTCGTCAATTTAAAAATGTTGTACCGGCTCAGTAACTTGAAGGTACTCAAAGAGGTAGGATGTGCGTGCGTGCATTCGCAGGATTGAGTGTGTGAGTGTATGCATGTGTGTTTATACCGTGTTAAAAAAAGTCACATAACACCAAGGCCTGAAACAGATTTGAAGTTCTTTGTCTGTTTCCCCCCGAAATGCTGACAGACACAAGGCCACAGAACATGCAAAAGGTAGCATTGCAAATTTACATAATTATGAACATACCCCACGCAAAGAAGAAGAAAAGAATGTACAAACGACTGCCTGCTTGGGAATATTGCTTTTGAAGGCCCCGAAGATTGCTGGGGCACTTCGTTTCTCTATATTTTCATGGCAGGAGGATCCAAAACTACTTGTTCTGGAAATGGCTGCCGCCCATTCAATGGTTTGACAAAAATGAAGTATCTGACATGAGACTCAAATACTTGATGTATTTGGCAAATGATCAAGCCGACCATTGAGTATTTGGCGGGCTCGGGAGCTTCGGTACTGCAGTCTCTGGTGCAATGCCTCTGACATTTGCTCAAAAAATTCAGGATCCCATCTCTGAATTAGAAGAGGGTCCTCAGCATAGCATATGTATATTGATGTAACCGCGCTTTCGACAACCACGACAGTTAGCCCGACCTGCAAAATAAAGCGGCTCTCAGTTCTGAATAAACTCTGCAGGAAATGTTTAACTCAAAATATCCGTAAAAGATACTATCCATAAAATTCTGCCATGCAGCTCCTAGCAATATCTATGAGTTTCTACTGCAAGAAAAATGCATGATCCGGGAGGTCCCCTTTTCTAAAATACTTCGATCAAAACTGGATACCCATGTAAGCACTTACCAGTATCATGCCAATCAGCATAGAGGTCGAGCCAACCATAATTGCTTTATCACGCTGTGTAAAATATGTCCAAACACCAGTACAAGTTCCTGTAATTAACCCACCTAATATTGTGCTCATCAAAAGAACAGCACCAGAACAATCATAAGCAATAAGTGCTTCAATGCCAGTCGACTGGAACAGCTCCCAAGCATCCCTAGCTGAACGATTGAACTCTGTCCGTTGACAGCTATCTGAAAGTGAAAAACAGTGTGATACAAGTGTATAATGCAGTGCTAAGCCCGAAACAATTTTTTAGATAATGACCAGCAACTTGATATCAATAACCAATACTATGAGGGTACAAATCATTTCTCCATACAAAAATTTACCAATTCAAAAAGAACAAAATCAGCGATTTGCTTCACAGGTCACATGCTTTGGGTATCAAGAATCCAGATACACACAGGAGCTTTTACTTCATATAGTAAAAAGTAATAAACTTATAGTTTGAGAAAACATGAAAGAAAAAGAGTGCACAAATATGCATGACAAAACTGCAAAACACATAGAACAGAGACTTTTTTAACTTGATATCTTATAAATCCTGAGAACTTCTGAGTAGATAAACTCATATTTGCCACTGACCTGCACATATGCATATTTGTTGAAGAAACGAACAAGCGTCTCCACAATATGAAAGAAAAAATCAACACAGCACAGCAGACACTCGTTGCTGCCAATTTTAGAACGAACCCCTCTAATCTGAAATCAAATATAAATAATGGAAAAGGAGTAAACAAATGACAGGCAATTAGTTGATAATTAAAAATTCCACACCAGCTAACTCTAGCCAGTAAGTCACAGACCTCCCAACGTAAAGTCCTAATGGCAGCCGTAAAGAGTGATCCATAGCAAATGCTTCCAAACGAAGTTGTAACAGCATACTGAAGTGACTTTAGAAGTGGTTTGGGGGGCATAGACGCAGCAGCTTGTCCACCATGAATGAGAACAAGGAACACCATTCCTGATACTATGACATGGACTGTATTACTAAGGACAGCTCCAGTCCAAAACAAACTGACTGATAAAGCCTGCAAATTGCAGGATAATTATTAGAAAATATCTAACAGCAAAAAAAAACATTGAAATCCAACATAGAATAATGGCAACAACTTGCCCTCACCAGAACAAGCCACCATTGCCCACAATTCGGTATGGGCATAGCAACAAGATTTTTTTTCAAAACTAGGTCGTTTTCTGTAGCAAATTTGAAAAGTAGCAGTGCGAACACGTTATTTTCAAAAGTAGCACCCCGTCGGTCGTTCGTTGGCCGAAAAGGGGGTTTTCGGTGTACCGATGACCGAAGAGACCTCTTCGGCGTCCCGTGGGCCGAAGACATTGTTAGGTGGGCCGAAGACTGGGCTGTCGGTGCGCTGTCGACTGAAGACTGTCTTCGGTCAGCCCGTGACCGAAGATCTCTTCGGCCAACCGTTGGCCGAAAACGGTGGATAAGGCCGCCCGACCTCTTTCTTCTTCCTTTCTCTCTGTTCTTTCTCAGTTCGAGCTCTCTCTCTCGTTTTCTCTCTGTACATCGCCCCCCTCGCCGATCTCTTCGTTTCTCCAGCTATATTCAAATCCAAACCACAGAAACGGTAGATCATAGCCATCTCCAGCAGCCTACGGTCATTTTTTGCCTATGGGATAGGTATTTGTGTGTACAAGTGAGTTGTAGTCATGGTGGTGTGAGGAGGAGAAGCCATGGTCGGTTGAGGAGGAGGAGGTGGTTTGGCTGGGCAGGAGGAGGTGGCCGCCGGGGGGGTGGCGTTGGTGTTGTCCGTTGGTGCAAGTTCTCCGTGAGGTGGCGACACGCGTCGAAGGTATAATCACGCGTCACATTTTTTTAGTGTTAATTGGTTTGTGATGTCATTTTAGCGATTAGTTAGTGTAGCGGGTAATAATTTTGCTCGTTGTGATTAATGAGATGGAAGTGTCTGACAGGTTAAAATGTCTGAATCAGTAAATTTGACTGTTTACTATGGCCCTGGCAATGTTCGATATAATGAGTTGGGGGTTGATCTTAGCGAGTATAAAAAATGTGTCATGACACTTCCAGACCCGGACAGACTGGACATTAGACAGTTGAAGTACTGGTTGACAACTAGTTTTGGGCTGGATCCTGGGGTATGTTCCGTCAGTATTCAAGCATTGTGGACCAAATCGTGTAAAATTGTGAAGTGGGAGTTGATGCTGATAGATAGGAGCCAGAAGTGGTTGACCCTGTTAAGGCGTTGCAGAGACCGAAAAATCCACCCATATGCCCTAGTTCAACCTGTGGCGAAGGAGGAGAATACCGGACAACCAGAGGGGGGGTATGAACCCGGGCAGGGCAGTCAAGTGGCTAACGAGATTTATTTATCCGGGTCACAGCCAATGGATGTGGATGCTAGCCAACCCGAGGAAGATCCAGATTACGTGCCACACAATTTGTGTGGTAACGATACTGGGCAGAGTAGTCGGTCGCTAATATTAGATGGTTCTGGTTTTGCTGATGGCGATGAGGAAGGGGAGGAAATGCAGAGGGTGATGGAGGAAGAGGACGAGGATGGACTGGCTGAGGATCTGGATTCTGAAAATTCCGAGGATGAAGTGGAGGTACCGATTCCTGCCGCATGGGATCAGGACCTATCGACCGGTCTCACGGTCAACGATGGCCATGAGACTCCATGGCAGTATCATCTGAACCAAGTCCAGATAGGTTCTATGTATGATACAAAGAAGAAATTGAAATATGCGGTGGTAAAGTGGGCTATGTCCACGCAGAAGGTTTTCCGGACACACATATCAAATCGAACAGACTATACCGTCAAATGTGTTGAAACAGGTTGTCCTGGGAAGGTGCACGGGCACGTGCCGAAGTATAACATCCACTGGGTTGTCACCGATGTTGTTCCACATACTTGTGTGAGGAAAAACCTTCTGGTGAATCATCCGAACCTGTCTTCAACTCTCATTGCGCAACTCATGTATACTGAGATAGTGCAGAAGAAAGATATGGAAGCAAAACACATCCAGACAGCAGTGAAGGTCAGATGGAATTAAGTCATTCCTTACGGGAAGGCTTGGAGGGCTAAGCAGAAGGCTATGGAGGAAAGGTTTGGGACGTTCTTCGACTCATATGATAATGTTGTGCGGCTCCTTCAAGTATTGAAGGAGAGGAATCCCGGCACTTATGTTAACGTACAACACACAAGATTGGCGAGTATACCAGATTTTAAGGTGTTGAAGAGAGTATTCTTTTCTTTTGCTATTTGCATCGAAGCTTTCCGGCATTGTCCTCCTGTGATGTTTGTGGATGGCACATTCCTGACTGGTCAGTACAGAGAGCAAATCCTTACTGCTATTGGTGTTGACGGGAACAATCAAATCATCCCACTTGCCATGGCATTCGTGGAGGGTGAGAACTTTCCAAGCTGGATATGGTTCTTGAGGCAAGTGAAAATTGCCATCGTGAAGGACCGACTGAACGTGTGTGTCATTCATGACAGACATGCTGGTATATTGAAGGCCGTGAAGACACTGAGGGATCCAACTGAGAACGAATCAACACCATGGAAGGACCTGCAGAGCCGGTGGTGCATGCGCCATCTTGGGGCAAATTTTTTCTCACAGTTCAAGAACAAGCGGTTGATGAACTTGTTCAAAAAATTATGCAAGCAGCCACGGAAATACAATTTTATTTGGTCAAAACTAGATGAGTTTACTAAGAAGCAGGTTAAAGCCAGACAGAAAATGGAACAAGATCAGGAAAAATTAGCAATAATCATCGCGAAGCTAGAGCAGCCTGTAGCTCTTTGTGACTTGCCAGCAATTGACCCTCCTGGCACTAAGAGCCGAATGGCAGGGCAATAAAGAATTTTACTCAGTGGATAGAGAAAGAGCCTCCCGTGAATTGGTCTCTCCTGCATGACACCCATGGAGCTAGGTATGGCCACATGACAACCAACCTTGCTGAGGTGTATAACTTTATACTTAGAGGGAATAAAGCATTGCCACTCACAGCTATTGTGGAGGCTGTATTCCATGGTACTTTGAGATATTTCAGAGAAAGGCTCGAGTTAGCAAAGAAGCATATTGCAGATCATCCGAAGACACCTTATTGTAGCCGTGTCATGGAGTACATGGCAAAGAAGATAGAGAAAGCAAAGAAGCACACTGTCAGACTCATAGGTAATCAGGAAAGGAGGTATGAGGTTCAACTACCTACCGATGGTTTTGGTACGTCAAATGAGGTGAAGACGCATGAGGTAAAAATTGGAACGGAATTTTATCCAACGTGTGAGTGTACATGCAACAAACCGAAGTTGTTGCACCTTCCTTGCTCACATGTGTTGGCTGCGTGCGGCCAGATTCAGTTGGATGCCATCTCCTTCGTGTCCCCATACTATTTGAAAGAGTCAGTACTCAACACATGGACCGGTGAGATGACAGGGTTTAGAGTCGTCGGCAATTTCAACAAGGTAAACGATGATGAGAGAGTATACATCCCGGATCCTGATCTTTGGCGAACCAGTAGGGGTAGACGTAAGGTGCGTCGCATCCGTAATGATATGGACCAATCTGAAGCTGGAGGAGCAACCAGACAGTGTTTGCTATGCGCGAATTATGGGCATAGGATGAAATATTGTCCCGACCTTAACAAAGACGGTGCGTCCACATCGACGAGTGCGACAACGGCAGCAAGAGGCGGACGTGGTCGAGGCAGTAGAGGCCGAAGGGGACGACGAGGAAGAAATAACTCAGAAGCTATATAATGAGTCAGACTATGTTTTAATTTGTAATATGTCGGACTATGTTTTAATTTGTAATATGTCGGACTATGTTTTAATTTGTAATATGTCGGACTATGTTTTAATTTGTAATATGTCGGACTATGTTTTAATTTGTAATATGTCGAA
Source organism: Elymus sibiricus (assembly GCA_039707655.1). Lineage (NCBI taxonomy): Eukaryota > Viridiplantae > Streptophyta > Magnoliopsida > Poales > Poaceae > Elymus > Elymus sibiricus. The sequence goes on from CM077671.1 coordinate 488,117,373, forward strand.
CTATGTTTTAATTTCAGAGATGTCTTTGTATGCGTTGCTTAATGATACGATCAATAGAAAACACCGGGCCGCACTTATGCAAGCGGGCAAGAACTTAGATGTGTTGGTCCCTCGCACCCCAAAGTCTAACTGGATGATACACCCTGAATGGGTTGATAGGTATGTTTGCATATAATGTTTTACTTTGTAATATTTGATGCCCGCTAACTGTTAGCTGTACATTCTCTTTATTTTGTAGGTTAATGTGCGCTGGACTGCTACCCTTGGCACGGCTGGTTGAGGGTACATTGGATGAGTGGGTTGATCATCCGGAGTTGGATGAAGCTGTGAACCAATGCAGCTACGCAAGAGGCAAATGAAACGCTTCTCTTACGACAGGTCACTCCTTACCTGCTTAGTAGATAGATGGAGACCGGAGACACATACGTTTCACTTTCCCTGGGGAGAGATGGCGCCTACTCTACAGGATGTGTCTTACTTGTTGGGATTACCGTTGGCCGGTGCTGCCATAGGTCCTTTACAGGCAGAACCTGGCTGGCTAGCTACGTTGCAGGCCCGTTTTTTAGCTGCGGTGCCGACTGCTGTGGCCTTAGACAATGATCCTCACGGGCCTCATTTTAAGTGGTTGAGCCAGTTTCAGGTAACCTTCTCGGTCAGCTAAATGAATGTTGTTTTTATAGTTGTCCTCACTACATAGAATAATGCAGTCGTTTGGGTTATATGTAGATTGTCGCGTTAGGATACCCCGGACTTCAGTTGTCCGAGGCACAGGTTGATCGGTCCCTAGAGGCATATATTCTTTGGTTGTTCGGGAAGACGATGTTCACGGAGAACCACGTGACCACTGTCGATGCGCACCTCATCAGCATTGCACGACAGATAGCTGACGCTCGTTGCCCAGGGGACATTATGTTGGGGAACGTCGCATGGGAAACAAAAATTTTCCTACGCACACGCAAGATCTATCCATGGTGATGAGCATCTACGAGAGGGAGAGTGAATCTACATACCCATGTAGATCGCTAAGCGGAAGCGTTAAGAAACGCGGTTGATGTAGTCGAACGTCTTCGCGATCCAAATCGCAAGTCGTCCCTCGATCCAAACATGATCTAGCGCCGAACGGACGGCACCTCCGCGTTCAACACACGTACGGCTTGATGACGCCTTCACCTCCTCGATCCAGCGAGCGATGGTGAAGTAGTGGATGAGTTCCGGCAGCACGACGGCGTGGTGATGGTGGTGAGGAACAATCTCTGCAGGGCTTCGCCAAGCACTACGGAGATTATGACGGGAGGAACTAGAGGGTTAGGGTTGCCGGCACACGGCTTGGGAAATCTTGATGTGTCCCGTGTGCTAGCCCTGCCCCTCTATTTATATGTTGAGCCTTGGGGTCTAAACTTGGAGAGAAAGCCTCCACAAGGTCGGTTTTGCCCGCACAAGGTCGGTTTGGCCCTCACGGAAAGAGTCCAACTCGGATTCCAGCAGTACCGCGTACAAGCGGTAGTACCGCTTCACACAAGCGGTAGTACCGCTTACGCGGTAGTACCGCTTCACACAAGCGGTAGTACCGCTTAAGGCAGCAGCAAAACTTCCTTTTGCACTTTCCAATACCTCGTGGGCTTTACCCCTTTGGCCCATATAAAGTGTTGCTGCACCCGAACACTTCGGTAAACACCCGGAACCCCTTCCGGTGAATTCCGGAACCCTTCCGGAGATCAAAACACTATTATCACATATATCAATCTTTACCTCCGGACTCTTCCGGAGATCCTTGTCATGTCCGGGATCTTATCCGGGACTCCGAACAACCTTCGGTCACCAACACAATAACTCAACTATACTAATCGCCACCAAACGTTAAGTGTGTAGACCCTGCGGGTTCGAGAACTATGTAGACATGACCGAGACACCTCTACGGTCAATAACCAATAGCGGGACCTGGATGCCCATATTGGTTCCTACATATTCTACGAAGATCTATATCGGTCGAACCTCTATGTCAAGGATTCAGTTAATCCCGTACGCTGTTCCCTTTGTTCTTTGGTATGTTACTTGCCCGAGATTCGATCGTCGGTATCTCTATACCTAGTTCAATCTCGTTACCGGCAAGTCTCTTTACTCGTTCCGTAATACAAGATCCTGTGGCTAACTCTTTAGTCACTTTGCTTGCAAGGCTCATTGTGATGTTGTATTGCCGAGTGGGCCCTGAGATACCTCTCCGTCACACGGAGTAACAAATCCCAGTCTTGATCCATGCCAACCCAACAGATACCCTCGGAGATACCTGTAGAGCACCTTTATAGTCACCCAGTTACGTTGTGACGTTTGATACACACAAGGTATTCCCCCGGTGTCAGTGAGTTGCATGATCTCATGGTCATAGGAATAGATACTTGACATGCAGAAAACAATAGCAATAAACTGACACGATCATATGCTACGTTTATAGTTTGGGTCTTGTCCATCACATCATTCTCCTAATGATGTGATCCCGTTATCAAATGACATCTCATGTCCATGGCTAGGAAACCTTCACCATCTTTTGATCAACGAGCTAGTTAACTAGAGGCTTACTAGGGACACAGTGTTGTCTATGTACCCACACATGTATTTGAGTTTCCAATCAATACAATTATAGCATGGATAATAAACGATTATCATGAACAAGGAAATATAATAATAACCAATTTATTATTGCCTCTAGGGCATATTTCCAACAGTCTCCCACTTGCACTAGAGTCAATAATCTAGTTCACATCACTATGTGATTTACATTGTAATGAATCGAACACCCATGCAGTTCTGGTGTTGTTCATGTTTAGCCCTTGGAAGAGGTTTAGTCATCGGATCTGCAACATTCAGATCCGTGTGTACTTTGCAAATATTTATGTCGTCCTCCTTGATGTAATCGCGGATGGAATTGAAACGTCGCTTTATGTGTCTGGTCCTCTTGTGAAATCTTGGTTCCTTGGCTAGAGCAATGGCACCAGTATTATCACAAAACAGAGTAATTGGGTTAAGCGCACTAGGCACTACTCCAAGATATGTCATGAACTCCTTCATCCAGACACCTTCCTTCGCCGCCTCCGAGGCAGCGATGTACTCCGCTTGGCATGTAGAATCAGCTACCACGCTTTGCTTTGAACTGCACCAGCTAACCGCACCCCCATTAAGAATAAATACGTATCCGGTTTGTGACTTAGAGTCATCCGGATCAGTGTCAAAGCTTGCATCGACGTAACCTTTTACGACGAGCTCTTGATCACCTCCATAAACGAGAAACATGTCCTTAGTCCTTTTCAGGTACTTCAGGATATTCTTGACGTCTTCAAAATCTTATCAAGGTATGTGCTTTGTGAAAGTCCTATTAAACGTCTTGATCTATCTCTATAGATCTTGATGCCTAATATGAAAGCAGCTTCTCCTAGGTCCTTCATTGAAAAACTCTTGTTCAAATATTCCTTCACGCTTTCCAACATTTCTATATTGTTTCCAATCAGTAATATGTCATCCACATATAATATTAGAAACGCTATAGAGCTCCCACTCACTTTCTTGTAAATACAAGCTTCTCCGTAAACTTGTATAAACTCGAACGCTTTGATCACCTCATCAAAGCGAAGATTCCAACTCCGAGATGCTTGCACCAGTCCATAAATGGATCGCTGGAGTTTGCAAACTTTGTCAGCATTCTCTGGATCGACAAAACCTTCTGGTTGCATCATATACAACTCTTCCTTAAGGAAACCATTAAGGAACGCTGTTTTGACATCCATCTGCCAAATTTCATAATCGAAAAAGGCAGCTATTGCTAACATGATTCTGACGGACTTAAGCATCGCTACGGGTGAGAAGGTCTCATCGTAGTCAACTCCTTGAACTTGTGAAAAACCTTTTGCCACAAGTCGAGCTTTATAGACGGTGACATTATCGTCTGCGTCCGTCTTCCTCTTAAAGATCCATTTGTTCTGAATGGCCTTACGCCCTTCAGGTAATACTTCCAAAGTCCATACTTTGTTTTCATACAAGGATCCCATCTCAGATTTCATGGCCTCTAACCACTTCTCGGAATCCGGGCCCATCATCGCTTCTCCATAGCTCGTAGGTTCATCGTTGTCCAACAACATGACCTCTAAGACAGGGTTGCCGTACCACTCAGGAGCAGTACGCGTCCTTGTCGACCTACGAGGTTCGATAGCAACTTGATCCAAAGCTTTATGATCATCATCAACTTCCTCTTCAGCTGATGTAGGCTCTACAGAAACATCTTTCTGCGCTGCGCTACTCTCAGGTTGAAGTAAAGGTTCAACAACCTCATCAAGTTCTATCTTCCTCCCACTCAATTCTTTCGAGAGAAACTCTTTCTCAAGAAATGTTCCGTTTTTAGCGACAAATACTTTGCCTTCGGATCTGAGGTAGAAGGTATACCCAACTGTCTCTTTTGGGTATCCTATGAAGACGCATTTCTCTGCTTTGGGTTCCAGCTTTTCAGGCTGAAGCTTTTTGACATAAGCATCACATCCCCAAACTTTAAGAAACGACAGCTTTGGCTTCTTGCCAAACCAAAGTTCATATGGCGTTGTCTCAACGGATTTCGATGGTGCCCTATTTAAAGTGAATGCAGCTGTCTCTAATGCATAACCCCAAAACGATAGTGGCAAATCGGCAAGAGACATCATAGATCGCACCATATCCAATAAGGTTCGATTACGACGTTCGGACACACCATTACGCTGTGGTGTTCCACGCGGTGTCAGTTGTGAAACAATTCCACATTGTCTTAAGTGACTGCCAAACTCATAACTCGGATATTCTCCTCCTCGATCAGATCGTAGGAATTTAATCTTCTTGTTACGATGATTCTCAACTTCACTCTGAAATTGTTTGAACTTTTCAAATGTTTCAGACTTGTGTTTCATTAAGTAAATATACCCATATCTACTTAAGTCATCAGTGAAGGTGAGAAAGTAACGATAACCACCGCGCGCCTCAATGCTCATCGGACCGCACACATCAGTATGTATGATTTCCAACAAGTCACTTGCCCGTTCCATTGTTCCAGAGAATGGCGTTTTAGTCATCTTGCCCATGAGGCATGGCTCACATGTGTCAAGTGATTCAAAATCAAGTGACTCCAAAAGTCCATCAGCATGGAGCTTCCTCATGCCTTTTACGCCAATATGACCTAAACGGCAGTGCCACAAGAAAGTGGTATTATCATTATCAATTCTACATCTTTTGGCATCAATGTTATGAACATGTGTATCATTACTATCGAGATTCAATAAGAATAAACCCCTCACATCGGGTGCATGACCATAAAAGATATTACTCATATAAATAGAACAACCATTATTCTCTGATTTAAATGAGTAACCGTCTCGCAATAAACAAGATCCAGATATAATGTTCATGCTTAACGCAGGCACCAAATAACATTTATTCAGGTTCATCACTAATCCCGATGGTAATCGAAGAGCGAGCGTGCCGACGGCGATCACATCAACCTTGGAACCATTTCCCACGCGCATCGTCACTTCGTCCTTTGGCAGCCTCCGTCTATTCCGTAGTTCCTGTTTTGAGTTGCAAATATGAGCAACCGCACCGGTATCAAATACCCAGGCACTACAACGAGAGTTGGTAAGGTACACATCAATAACATGTATATCATATATACCTTGTTTGTTGTTGGCCGCCTTCTTGTCAGCCAAATACTTGGGGCAGTTCCGCTTCCAGTGTCCAGTTCCCTTGCAATGAAAGCACACAGTTTCTGGTTTGGGTCCAGCCTTGGGTTTCTTCACGGGAGGAGCAACTGCTTTGCCACTCTTCTTGGAGTTACCCTTCTTACCCTTGCCATTTTTCTTGAAACTAGTGGTTTTATTGACCATCAACACTTGATGCTCCTTCTGAATTTCAGACTCAGTGGCTTTCAGCATCGCAAACAGCTCGGCGACTGACTTGTTCATCCCGTGCATGTTATAGTTCAACACGAAGCTCTTGTAGCTAGGTGGCAATGATTGAAGAACTCTGTCAGTGATAGCCTCTGGCGGAAGGGGCATCCCCAATTCAGCCAGACGGGTGGAGTACCCAGACATTCTGAGTATGTGATCACTGATAGACCCGTTCTCCTCCATCTTGCAAGCATAGAACTTATCGGAGATCTCATACCTCTCGATCCGGGCATTCTTCTGAAAGATAAACTTCAACTCCTAGAACATCTCATATGCTCCATGACGTTCAAAACGTCTTTGAAGTCCCGGTTCTAAGCCATACAATATTGCACATTGAACTATTGAGTAATCTTCAGAACGAGCCTGCCAGGCGTTCACAACGTCTAGAGACTCAACTGGAGCGGGTGGATCACCAAGCGGTGCATCAAGGACATAAGCCTTCTGGGAAGCCGTAAGGATAATCCTTAGATTACGGGCCCAGTCCACAAAGTTACTTCCATCATCTTTCAACTTAGCTTTCTCTAGGAACGCATTAAAATTCAGGGGTGCTACTGCGCGAGCCATGATCTACAACATAAATATTGCAAAGACAATTTAGACTATTGTTCAAGATAATGAGTTTAGTTAATCATATTACTTAAAACTCCCACTCAGATTGACATCCCTCCGGTCATTCGAGTGTAACATGATCCAAATCCACCAACTCAAGTCCGATCATCACGTGAGTTGAGGTGGTTTCAATGGTGAACATCTTCATGTTGATCATATCTACTATATGACTCATGTTCGACCTTTTGGTCTCTTGTGTTCCGAGGCCATGTCTGTACATGCTAGGCTCGTCAAGTTTAACCCGAGTGTTCCGCATGTGCAACACTGGCTTGCACCCATTGTATGTGAACGTAGAGTCTATCACACCCGATCATCACGTGGTGTCTCGAAACGACGAACTTTCGCAACGGTGCACACTCGGGGAGAACACAATTTATCTTGAAATTTAAGTGAGGGATCACCTTATAATGCTACCGTCGTCCTAAGCAAAACAAGATGCATAAAAGGATTAACATCACATGCAAATCATAAGTGACATGATATGGCCATGAACTTGTGCTTTTGATCTCCATCTCCAAAGCACCGGCATGATCTCCATCGTCACCGGCATGACACCATGATCTCCATCATCTTGATCTCCATCAACGTGTCACCATGAGGTTGTCGCGCCGACTGTTGCTTCCACGACTATTGCTAACTCATAGTGATAAAGGAAAGCAAAACGGGGAAAATAATTAAAGACAACTCTATGGCTCCTGCCAGTTGCCGTATTCATCGACATGCAAGTCGTGATATTCTATACAACACATGATCATCTCATACATCGCATATATCTCATCATGTAATTGGCCATATCACATCACAACATACCCTGCAAAAACAAGTTAGACGTCCTCTAATTGTTGTTGCAAGTTTTACGTGGCTGCTACGGGTTTGCAAGAACCGTTCTTACCTACGCAAAACCACAACGTGGTGTAGTGATTGCTTTTTGATCTTCTAAAAGAACCCTCTTCATTGAAGTCGATTCAACTAAAGTGAGAGAGACAGACACCCGCCAGTCACCTTTATGCAACGAGTGCACGTAGTGGTGAAACCTGTCTCGCGTAAGCGTACGCGTAATGTCGGTCCGGGCCGCTTCATCTCACAATACCGCCGAATCAAGTATCAACTAGTAACGGCAAGCAATATGTATACACCCACGCCCACAACTCGTTTGTGTTCTACTCGAGATCTCATCTACACATAGACCTAGCTCAGATGCCACTGTTGGGGAACGTCGCATGGGAAACAAAAAATTTCCTACGCACACGCAAGATCTATCCATGGTGATGAGCATCTACGAGAGGGAGAGTGAATCTACATACCCATGTAGATCACTAAGCGGAAGCGTTAAGAAACACGGTTGATGTAGTCGAACGTCTTCGCGATCCAAATCGCAAGTCGTCCCTCGATCCAAACACGATCTAGCGCCGAACGGACGGCACCTCCGCGTTCAACACACGTACGGCTTGATGACGCCTTCACCTCCTCGATCCAGAGAGCGATGGTGAAGTAGTGGATGAGTTCCGGCAGCACGACGGCGTGGTGATGGTGGTGAGGAACAATCTCTGCAGGGCTTCGCCAAGCACTACGGAGATTATGACGGGAGGAACTAGAGGGATAGGGTTGCCGGCACACGGCTTGGGAAATCTTGATGTGTCCCGTGTGCTAGCCCTTCCCCTCTATTTATATGTTGAGCCCTGGGGTCTAAACTTGGAGAGAAAGCCTCCACAAGGTCGGTTTTGCCCGCACAAGGTCGGTTTGGCCCGCACGGAAAGAGTCCAACTCGGATTCCAGCAGTACCGCGTACAAGCGGTAGTACCGCTTCACACACGCGGTAGTACCGCTTACGCGGTAGTACCGCTTCAAACAAGCGGTAGTACCGCTTACGCGGTAGTACTGCCTTACCAGCGGTAGTACCACTTAAGGCAGCAGCAAAACTTCCTTTTGCACTTTCCAATACCTCGTGGGCTTTACCCCTTTGGCCCATATAAAGTGTTGCTGCACCCGAACACTTCGGTAAACACCCGGAACCCCTTCCGGTGAATTCCGGAACCCTTCCGGAGATCAAAACACTATTATCACATATATCAATCTTTACCTCCGGACTCTTCCGGAGATCCTTGTCATGTCCGGGATCTTATCCGAGACTCCGAACAACCTTCGGTCACCAACACAATAACTCAACTATACTAATCGTCACCAAACGTTAAGTGTGTAGACCTTGCGGGTTCGAGAACTATGTAGACATGACCGAGACACCTCTACGGTCAATAACCAATAGCGGGACCTGGATGCCCATATTGGTTCCTACATATTCTACGAAGATCTATATCGGTCGAACCTCTATGTCAAGGATTCAGTTAATCCCTTACGCTGTTCCCTTTGTTCTTCAGTATGTTACTTGCCCGAGATTCGATCGTCAGTATCTCTATACCTAGTTCAATCTCGTTACCGGCAAGTCTCTTTACTCGTTCCGTAATACAAGATCCTATGGCTAACTCTTTAGTCACTTTGCTTGCAAGGCTCATTGTGATGTTGTATTACCGAGTGGGCCCTGAGATACCTCTCCGTCACACGGAGTAACCTGTAGAGCACCTTTATAGTCACCCAGTTACGTTGTGACGTTTGATACACACAAGGTATTCCTTCGGTGTCAGTGAGTTGCATGATCTCATGGTCATAGGAACAGATACTTGACATGCAGAAAACAATAGCAATAAACTGACACAATCATATGCTACGTTTATAATTTGGGTCTTGTCCATCACATCATTCTCCTAATGATGTGATCCCGTTATCAAATGACATCTCATGTCCATGGCTAGGAAACCTTCACCATCTTTTGATCAACGAGCTAGTTAACTAGAGGCTTACTAGGGACACAGTGTTGTCTATGTACCCACACATGTATTTGAGTTTCCAATCAATACAATTATAGCATGGATAATAAACGATTATCATGAACAAGGAAATATAATAATCACCAATTTATTATTGCCTCTAGGGCATATTTCCAACACATTATGCAGAGGAGTTTTGGTTCTGCTGTGTTGGCAGCTACGTACAGAGGCCTGTGCAAAGGTTGCATGTTGAGCTCCCATAGATCAGGTCTGGTTGGATGTCCACTATTGTTGCAGCTCTGGTCATATGAGAGGTTCCCTATTGGACGACCCTATGTCTGCGTTGATAAACCGTTTGGGTTGGTAGACATAGCAGGGGCTTATGTGCAACATATCGGCAACTTGCCTACTGTGGGATCTGTTTGGGCGCGAAGAGAGGTTATTTTGTATTATGTAACATTTCATTAGATTATTTCTTGCCATGCAATACTATTACTAATGTTTATTTGTTGTCATGCACAGAGACAGTATGCGGGTATGCAGGTGAAGAGCTGCTACCCGTCCTTCACGGCGCAGTTTGATGCTTTGCACGAGGATGTTGTTATCTGGGAGCCCTACTCGCATCAGGCTATAACATCTAGGTATCCAGTTGGGATATCTGCCTTGTGCACTAGAGATCGGCACTACTGGATGACCAAGGCGAGATTGGTGTTCGACGTGACGGTGGAGGAGATGGCTCTTCATAGGGTGATGAGACAGTTCGGTCGATGTCAAGAGGATGAAATTCCAGTTATTCCACACATACTGGCACACGTGCACAAGTAAGTAATTCTAATTTAGTTGTCAGCACTGCTTTCAGAATTTTGCTTACCACGTTACCCGGATGTTAATGTCAGGTTGAGCCGCGTAGGAGGGAACAAGTCCATGGATTTCTGGCTTCAGAACATTGGCCCTTATGTTCTAGAATGGACGACCGTGCCAACACATATCTGGGATGAAGTTCGACCCTTTGACTGGGACAAGTTCGGGTTGTATCTGCAGCATTACAGGCATTCAACGAGGATCTACTTGGTTCCTCGTGCTGCTCCTGATCAGATTGAAGAGCCTCTGACCAGCGATATGTACCCAACTTCCTCTATTATGGGAACCAGACACCACGCGGTACGTACCCAACTTCCTCTATTATGGTTCTAATATGTGTACTCATGTCATAACGTGAACATTTACAATTGGCTAACTCTTCAATGTACAGAGTGACTTGACAGTCGAGGCGCGAGAGGAGGTTTCCGCTTTAATGCGGCGGGTTGAGAGGGGGGATACTATCCCACAGCCAGAGCACCTCTCATGGTTGAAGCGTTTTGATGAGAAGCTACGAGGGATTTACGCAGCAGTGACATGTAGAAGATCTTCGGACGTTGCGGTTCCTCGTCCAGCACTTCGTCCGCCACGTCCATCTGTGCATCGTTCAGAGTCATGGCGCATGGCTTCACCGGCGCCACCTCCTTCACAACCAGGAAGGTCGTCATGGCATCAGCCACCTCCTTCACATCTAGGGAGCTCGGCATGGCAAGAGCCATCTCCTTCACATCCAGGGGGCTCGGCATGGCAAGAGCCATCTCCTTCACAACCAGGGAGTGTTGGAAATATGCCCTAGAGGCAATAATAAATTGGTTATTATTATATTTCCTTGTTCATGATAATCGTTTATTGTCCATGCTATAATTGTATTGATTGGAAACTCAAATACATGTGTGGGTACATAGACAACACTGTGTCCCTAGTAAGCCTCTAGTTGACTAGCTCGTTGATCAAAGATGGTTAAGGTTTCCTAGCCATTGACATGAGATGTCATTTGATAACGGGATCACATCATTAGGAGAATGATGTGATGGACAAGACCCAAACTGTAAACGTAGCATTTGATCGTGTCAGTTTATTGCTATTGTTTTCTGCATGTCAAGTATCTGTTCCTTTGACCATGAGATCATGCAACTCACTAACACCGGAGGAATACCTTGTGTGTATCAAACGTCGCAACGTAACTGGGTGACTATAAAGGTGCTCTACAGGTATCTCCGAGGGTGTCTGTTGGGTTGGCATGGATCAAGACTGGGATTTGTTACTCTGTGTGACGGAGAGGTATCTCAGGGCCCACTCGGTAATACAACATCACAATGAGCCTTGCAAGCAATGTGACTAAAGTGTTAGCCACGAGATCTTGTATTACGGAACGAGTAAAGAGACTTGCCGGTAACGAGATTGAACTAGGTATAGTGATACCGACGATCGAATCTCGGGCAAGTAACATACCGAAGAACAAAGGGAACAGCATACAGGATTAACTGAATCCTTGACAAAGAGGTTCGACCGATAAAGATCTTCGTAGAATATGTAGGAGCCAATATGGGCATCCAGGTCCCGCTATTGGTTATTGGCCGTAGAGGTGTCTCGGTCATGTCTACATAGTTCTCGAACCCGCAGGGTCTACACACTTAACGTTTGGTGACGATTAGTATAATTGAGTTATTATGTTGGTGACCGAAAGTTGTTCGGAGTCCCGGATAAGATCCCGGACATGACGAGGATCTCCGGAATAGTCCGGAGGTAAAGATTGATATATGTGATAATAGTGTTTTGATCTCCGGAAGAGTTCCGAAGTTCACCGGAAGAGGTTCCGGATGTTTACCGAAGTGTTCGGGTGCAGCAACACTTTATATGAGCCAAAGGGATAAAGCCCACAAGGTATTGGAAAGTGCAAAAGTAGTTTTGCTGCCGCGTAAGCGGTACTACCGCTTGGTGAAGCGGTACTACCGCCCGAGCGGTACTACCGCTTGTGTGAAGCGGTACTACCGCCCAAGCGGCACTACCGCTTGTGTGAAGCGGTACTACCGCTTGTGCGCGGCTGTGCACGGTTCGGCAGGGATCCGAGTTGGACTCTTTCCCTGCGGGCCAAACCGACCTTGTGCGGGCAAAACCGACCCGGAGGAGGCTTTTACTCCAAGTTTAGACCCCAAGGCTCAACATATAAATAGAGGGGCAGGGCTAGCACACGGGACACATCAAGATTTCCCCAAGCCGTGTGCGGCAACCCTAACCCTCTAGTTCCTCCGTCATAATCTCCGTAGCGCTTGGCGAAGCCCTGCAGAGACTGTTCCTCACCACCATCACCACGCCGTCGTGCTGCTGGAACTCAACCACTACTTCACCATCGCTCGCTGGATCGAGGAGGTGAAGGCGTCATCAAGCCGTACGTGTGTTGAACGCGGAGGTGCCGTCCGTTCGGCACTAGATCGGAAGGATCGTGATTGGATCGCGGGACGCTCGGCGATTTGGATCGCGAAGACGTTCGACTACATCAACCGCGTTTATTAACGCTTCCGCTTAGCGATCTACAAGGGTATGTAGATTCACTCTCCCTCTCGTAGATGCTCATCACCATGGATAGATCTTGCGTGTGCGTAGGAAAAATTTTTGTTTCCCATGCAACGTTCCCCAACAGTGGTATCATGAGCTAGGTCTATGCGTAGATGAGATCTCGAGTAGAACACAAACGAGTTGTGGGCGTGGGTGTATACATATTGCTTGCCGTTACTAGTTGATACTTGATTCAGCGGTATTGTGAGATGAAGCGGCCCGGACCGACATTACGCGTACGCTTACGCGAGACTGGTTTTACCGCTGCGTGCACTTGTTGCATAAAGGTGACTGGCGGGTGTCTGTCTCTCTCACTTTAGTTGAATCGGTTCAATGAAGAGGGTTCTTTTAGAAGATCAAAAAGCAATCACTACACCACGTTGTGGTTTTGCGTAGGTAAGAACGGTTCTTGCAAACCCGTAGCAGCCACGTAAAATTTGCAACAACAATTAGAGGACGTCTAACTTGTTTTTGCAGGGTATGTTGTGATGTGATATGGCCAATTACATGATGAGATATATGTGATGTATGAGATGATCATGTGATGTATAGAATATCACGACTTGCATGTCGATGAGTACGGCAACTGGCAGGAGCCATAGAGTTGTCTTTAATTATTGTATGACCTGCGTGTCAATCATTAAGCGCTATGTAATGCTTTACTTTATCGCTAAACGTTAGCTATAGTCGTGGAAGCAACAGTCAGCGCGACAACCTTATGGCGACACGTTGATGGAGATCAAGATGATGGAGATCATGGTGTCATGCCGGTGACGATGGAGATCATGCCGGTGCTTTGGAGATGGAGATCAAAAGCACAAGTTCATGGCCATATCATGTCACTTATGATTTGCATGTGATGTTAATCCTTTTATGCATCTTATTTTGCTTAGGACGACGGTAGCATTATAAGGTGATCCCTCACTTAAATTTCAAGATAAATTGTGTTCTCCCCAAGTGTGCACCGTTGCGAAAGTTCGTCGTTTCGAGACACGCCGTGATGATCGGGTGTGATAGACTCTACGTTCGCATACAACGGGTGCAAGCCATGTTGCACGTGCGGAACACTCGGGTTAAACTTGACGAGCCTAGCATGTACAGACATGGCCTCGGAACACAAGAGACCGAAAGGTCGAACATGAGTCATATAGTAGATATGATCAACATGAAGATGTTCACCATTGAAACCACCTCGACTCACGTGATGATCGGACTTGAGTTGGTGGATTTGGATCATGTTACACTTGAATGGCCGGAGGGATGTCAATTTGAGTGGGAGTTTTTTAAGTAATATGATTAACTAAACTCATTATCTAAGAACAATAGTCTAAGTTGTCTTTGCTATATTTATGTTGTAGATCATGGCTCGCGCAGTAGCACCCCTGAATTTTAATACGTTCCTAGAGAAAGCTAAGTTGAAAGATGATGGAAGTAACTTTGTGGACTGGGCCCGTAATCTAAGGATTATCCTTACGGCTTCCCAGAAGGCTTATGTCCTTGATGCACCGCTTGGTGATCCACCTGCTCCAGTTGAGTCTCTAGACGTTGTGAACGCCTGGCAGGCTCGTTCTGATGATTACTCAATAGTTCAATGTGCAATGTTGTATGGCTTAGAACCGGGACTTCAAAGACGTTTTGAACGTCATGGAGCATATGAGATGTTCCAGGAGTTGAAGTTTATCTTTCAGAAGAATGCCCGGATCGAGAGATATGAGATCTCCGATAAGTTCTATGCTTGCAAGATGGAGGAGAACGGGTCTATCAGTGACCACGTGCTCAGAATGTCTGGGTACTCCACCCGTCTGGCTGAGTTAGGGATGCCCCTTCCGCCAGAGGCTATCACTGACAGAGTTCTTCAATCATTGCCACCTAGCTACAAGAGCTTCGTGTTGAACTATAACATGCACGGGATGAACAAGTCAGTCGCCGAGCTGTTTGCGATGCTGAAAGCCGCTGAGTCTGAAATTCAGAAGGAGCATCAAGTGTTGATGGTCAATAAGACCACTAGTTTCAAGAAAAATGGCAAGGGTAAGAAGGGTAACTCCAAGCAGAGTGGCAAAGCAGTTGCTCCTCTCGTGAAGAAACCCAAGGCTGGACCCAAACCAGAAACTGTGTGTTTTCATTGCAAGGGAACTGGACACTGGAAGCGGAATTGCCCCAAGTATTTGGCTGACAAGAAGGCGGCCAACAACAAACAAGGTATATATGATATACATGTTATTGATGTGTACCTTACCAACTCTCGTTGTAGTGCCTGGGTATTTGATACCGGTGCGGTTGCTCATATTTGCAACTCAAAACAGGAACTGCGGAATAGACGGAGGCTGGCAAAGGACGAAGTGACGATGCGCGTGGGAAATGGTTCCAAGGTTGATGTGATCGCCGTCGGCACGCTCGCTCTTCGATTACCGTCGGGATTAGTGATGAACCTAAATAAGTGTTATTTGGTGCCTGCGTTAAGCATGAACATTATATCTGGATCTTGTTTATTGCGAGACGGTTACTCATTTAAATCAGAGAATAATGGTTGTTCTATTTATATGAGTAATATCTTTTATGGTCATGCACCCGATGTGAGGGGTTTATTCTTATTGAATCTCGATAGTAATGATACACATGTTCATAACATTGATGCCAAAAGATGTAGAATTGATAATGATAATACCACTTTCTTGTGGCACTGCCGTTTAGGTCATATTGGCGTAAAACGCATGAGGAAGCTCCATGCTGATGGACTTTTGGAGTCACTTGATTTTGAATCACTTGACACATGTGAGCCATGCCTCATGGGCAAGATGACTAAAACGCCGTTCTCTGGAACAATGGAACGGGCAAGTGACTTATTGGAAATCATACATACTGATGTGTGCGGTCCGATGAGTATTGAGGCGCGCGGTGGTTATCGTTACTTTCTCACCTTCACTGATGACTTAAGTAGATATGGGTATATTTACTTAATGAAACACAAGTCTGAAACATTTGAAAAGTTCAAACAATTTCAGAGTGAAGTTGAGAATCATCGTAACAAGAAGATTAAATTCCTACGATCTGATCGAGGAGGAGAATATCTGAGTTATGAGTTTGGCAGTCACTTAAGACAGTGTGGAATTGTTTCACAATTGACACCGCCTGGAACACCACAGCGTAATGGTGTGTCCGAACGTCGTAATCGAACCTTATTAGATATGGTGCGATCTATGATGTCTCTTGCCGATTTGCCACTATCGTTTTGGGGTTATGCATTAGAGACAGCTGCATTCACTTTAAATAGGGCACCATCGAAATCCGTTGAGACGACGCCTTATGAACTTTGGTTTGGCAAGAAGCCAAAGCTGTCGTTTCTTAAAGTTTGGGGATGTGATGCTTATGTCAAAAAGCTTCAGCCTGAAAAGCTGGAACCCAAAGCGGAGAAATGCGTCTTCATAGGATACCCAAAAGAGACAGTTGGGTATACCTTCTACCTCAGATCCGAAGGCAAAGTGTTTGTCGCTAAAAACGGAACATTTCTTGAGAAAGAGTTTCTCTCGAAAGAATTGAGTGGGAGGAAGATAGAACTTGATGAGGTTGTTGAACCTTTACTTCAACCTGAGAATAGCGCAGCGCAGAAAGTTGTTTCTGTGGAGCCTACATTAGCTGAAGAGGAAGTTAATGATGATGATCATGAAGCTTTGGATCAAGTTGCTATCGAACCTCGTAGGTCGACAAGGACGCGTACTGCTCCTGAGTGGTACGGCAACCCTGTCTTAGAGGTCATGTTGTTAAACAACGATGAACCTACGAGCTATGGAGAAGCGATGATGAGCCCGGATTCCGAGAAGTGGTTAGAGGCCATGAAATCCGAGATGGGATCCATGTATGAAAACAAAGTATGGACTTTGGAAGTATTACCTGAAGGGCGTAAGGCCATTCAGAACAAATGGATCTTTAAGAGGAAGACGGACGCGGACGGTAATGTCACCGTCTATAAAGCTCGACTTGTGGCAAAGGGTTTTTCACAAGTTCAAGGAGTTGACTACGATGAGACCTTCTCACCCGTAGCGATGCTTAAGTCCATCAGAATCATGTTAGCAATAGCTGCCTTTTTCGATTATGAAATTTGGCAGATGGATGTCAAAATAGCGTTCCTTAACGGTTACCTTAAGGAAGAGTTGTATATGATGCAACCAGAAGGTTTTGTCGATCCAGAGAATGCTGACAAAGTTTGCAAACTCCAGCGATCCATTTATGGACTGGTGCAAGCATCTCGGAGTTGGAATCTTCGTTTTGATGAGGTGATCAAAGCGTTCGAGTTTATACAAGTTTACGGAGAAGCTTGTATTTACAAGAAAGTGAGTGGGAGCTCTATAGCGTTTCTAATATTATATGTGGATGACATATTGCTGATTGGAAACAATATAGAAATGCTGGAAAGCGTAAAGGAATATTTGAACAAGAGTTTTTCAATGAAGGACCTAGGAGAAGCTGCTTTCATATTAGGCATCAAGATCTATAGAGATAGATCGAGACGTTTAATAGGACTTTCACAAAGCACATACCTTGATAAGATTTTGAAGAAGTTCAAAATGGATCAGTCCAAGAAGGGGTTCTTGCCTGTTTTGCAAGGTGTGAAGTTGAGTAAGACTCAATGCCCAGTGACTGCAGAAGATAGAGAAAAGATGAGTGTCATCCCCTATGCTTCGGCCATAGGCTCTATCATGTATGCAATGCTGTGCACAAGACCCGATGTCAGCCTTGCCATAAGTATGGTCGGAAGGTTTCAAAGTGATCCAGGAATGGAACACTGGACGGCGGTCAAGAATATCCTGAAGTACCTGAAAAGGACTAAGGACATGTTTCTCGTTTATGGAGGTGATCAAGAGCTCGTCGTAAAGGGTTACGTCGATGCAAGCTTTGACACTGATCCGGATGACTCTAAATCGCAAACCGGATACGTGTTTATTCTTAATGGGGGTGCGGTTAGCTGGTGCAGTTCCAAGCAAAGCGTGGTAGCTGATTCTACATGCGAAGCGGAGTACATCGCAGCCTCGGAGGCGGCGAAGGAAGGTGTCTGGATGAAGGAGTTCATGACAGATCTTGGAGTAGTGCCTAGTGCGCTTAACCCAATGACTCTGTTTTGTGATAATACTGGTGCCATTGCTCTAGCCAAGGAACCAAGATTTCACAAGAGGACCAGACACATAAAACGACGTTTCAATTCCATCCGCGATTACATCAAGGAGGACGACATAAATATTTGCAAAGTACACACGGATCTAAATGTTGCAGATCCGATGACTAAACCTCTTCCAAGGGCTAAACATGAACAACACCAGAACTGCATGGGTGTTCGATTCATTACAATGTAAATCACATAGTGATGTGAACTAGATTATTGACTCTAGTGCAAGTGGGAGACTGTTGGAAATATGCCCTAGAGGCAATAATAAATTGGTTATTATTATATTTCCTTGTTCATGATAATCGTTTATTGTCCATGCTATAATTGTATTGATTGGAAACTCAAATACATGTGTGGGTACATAGACAACACTGTGTCCCTAGTAAGCCTCTAGTTGACTAGCTCGTTGATCAAAGATGGTTAAGGTTTCCTAGCCATTGACATGAGATGTCATTTGATAACGGGATCACATCATTAGGAGAATGATGTGATGGACAAGACCCAAACTGTAAACGTAGCATTTGATCGTGTCAGTTTATTGCTATTGTTTTCTGCATGTCAAGTATCTGTTCCTTTGACCATGAGATCATGCAACTCACTAACACCGGAGGAATACCTTGTGTGTATCAAACGTCGCAACGTAACTGGGTGACTATAAAGGTGCTCTACAGGTATCTCCGAGGGTGTCTGTTGGGTTGGCATGGATCAAGACTGGGATTTGTTACTCTGTGTGACGGAGAGGTATCTCAGGGCCCACTCGGTAATACAACATCACAATGAGCCTTGCAAGCAATGTGACTAAAGTGTTAGCCACGAGATCTTGTATTACGGAACGAGTAAAGAGACTTGCCGGTAACGAGATTGAACTAGGTATAGTGATACCGACGATCGAATCTCGGGCAAGTAACATACCGAAGAACAAAGGGAACAGCATACAGGATTAACTGAATCCTTGACAAAGAGGTTCGACCGATAAAGATCTTCGTAGAATATGTAGGAGCCAATATGGGCATCCAGGTCCCGCTATTGGTTATTGGCCGTAGAGGTGTCTCGGTCATGTCTACATAGTTCTCGAACCCGCAGGGTCTACACACTTAACGTTTGGTGACGATTAGTATAATTGAGTTATTATGTTGGTGACCGAAAGTTGTTCGGAGTCCCGGATAAGATCCCGGACATGACGAGGATCTCCGGAATAGTCCGGAGGTAAAGATTGATATATGTGATAATAGTGTTTTGATCTCCGGAAGAGTTCCGAAGTTCACCGGAAGAGGTTCCGGATGTTTACCGAAGTGTTCGGGTGCAGCAACACTTTATATGAGCCAAAGGGATAAAGCCCACAAGGTATTGGAAAGTGCAAAAGTAGTTTTGCTGCCGCGTAAGCGGTACTACCGCTTGGTGAAGCGGTACTACCGCCCGAGCGGTACTACCGCTTGTGTGAAGCGGTACTACCGCCCAAGCGGCACTACCGCTTGTGTGAAGCGGTACTACCGCTTGTGCGCGGCTGTGCACGGTTCGGCAGGGATCCGAGTTGGACTCTTTCCCTGCGGGCCAAACCGACCTTGTGCGGGCAAAACCGACCCGGAGGAGGCTTTTACTCCAAGTTTAGACCCCAAGGCTCAACATATAAATAGAGGGGCAGGGCTAGCACACGGGACACATCAAGATTTCCCCAAGCCGTGTGCGACAACCCTAACCCTCTAGTTCCTCCGTCATAATCTCCGTAGCGCTTGGCGAAGCCCTGCAGAGACTGTTCCTCACCACCATCACCACGCCGTCGTGCTGCTGGAACTCAACCACTACTTCACCATCGCTCGCTGGATCGAGGAGGTGAAGGCGTCATCAAGCCGTACGTGTGTTGAACGCGGAGGTGCCGTCCGTTCGGCACTAGATCGGAAGGATCGTGATTGGATCGCGGGACGCTCGGCGATTTGGATCGCGAAGACGTTCGACTACATCAACCGCGTTTATTAACGCTTCCGCTTAGCGATCTACAAGGGTATGTAGATTCACTCTCCCTCTCGTAGATGCTCATCACCATGGATAGATCTTGCGTGTGCGTAGGAAAAAATTTTGTTTCCCATGCAACGTTCCCCAACAGGGAGCTCATCCTGGCATGAGCCACATCCTTCACAACCAGGGGGGTCGGCCTGGCATGAGCCACATCCTTCACAACCAGGGGGGTCGGCATGGCATCAACAAATGGGGCCAGGTAACTTTACTTTTGGTTTTTCTTTTAAGCAGTGTACGTTCGCAATTCAATTTGACATGTGCTTCACTACTACAGTCAGCAACCAGCCGCATCCGTTCACGCATGTCGTGCAGTCGCCGATGCTTAGTGGTGATGGTTCGTTCTTAGACGGCTACGGCGATGACGATGACCAAGCTGCAAACACGTATGACTTCTCTCAGCCACTGTATCATACTCCACCACCACCACCAACGCAGGAGACACAGACCGTGACAGGCGAGGTTATGTACGGTCGTGGTTTTCGTGACCCTCGCCCACTGCGTCAGCGCTTATCGCCTTCCGGTCCTCGTCAGAGGAAGGTCCAGACTCGTCGCCGTCCCCAGCAGTGATATGATTATATATGTATGAGACACCCATGTTAGTTTCAGACTATTCTCATGTGTGAGGACTTATCTATGTATCAGACATCCTTCATGTATGTGTTACTATCTATGTATGAGTCATTATCTATGTAAGAGACTGATTTGTTTTCAAGACACTTGTCTACTTCATATTAGTAGTACATATGAATTAAACGGTACGACTCAACTAAACGGTACGAGATACATTTCCAAACAGACTACAACAGATAATTAAGATAGAAGTACATCTGAATTAAACGGTACGACTTAACTAGAAAAATACATCCCACAAACTACATGAAGTCATCGTCGTCATCCTCCGTTGATGCAGCACTCTTCCCCTTCAACGGTGCGGTAGTCTTGGACTTCGACGATGTGGGTCTCTTAGCCTTGGTGCTCGGCATGAAGTCATCGTCGTCATCCTCCGTTGATGCAGCACTCTTGCCCTTCGACGGTGCGGTACTCTTGCACTTTGACGATGCAGGTATCTTGGCCTTGGTGCTCGGCATGAAGAGGTCGTCTTCGTCCTCACTGTCTGCTGACCATAAATCTGAATTATTTACGACAAGCCTGAGGTAAGATTCACCTTTATGCAGTTGCTTCTGTCATCTGCCATGCAACCTGAGAAGTTCTTTCCGTATCTCCTCAAATGTCCTGGGAGGCCACCCACTCCTAGATAATGAGTGAGCTAACTCATTCATTATGGTGTCACTACTGATGAGTTCCTCCCATGGAACTACTCTATCGTCGATCTTGAAATTGGCGGCTAGACGGAGAAGACGACCGGACATACCAGAGTGAAAACTACGATCAAAAGGATAATGGGACATCTCCACGAAACTACACTTGCCTGCTCACCCACCTTACTTCGGAGGGGGTTATATAGGTTCAGAAGAGAAGATGGCGAGAAAGAATGGCGGGAGAGAAAGGCGGGAAATAAAATGGCGGGGAAGAAAATGGCGGGAGAGAAAGGCGGGAAAGAAAATGGCGGGAGAGAATGGCGGGAAAGAAAATGGCGGGAAAGAAGGGAGGGAAAGAAAATGGCGGGATAGTAGGGCGGGAAAAGAAAATGACGATCACTGTGGCAGAGGGCTGAAAACAACAGCAAGCTCCTGATCACGCTCTTTGAAGGTTATGAGCACCAAATTGTTTACTTCAATAGACGATGCCCGAAGAAAATTACCGAAACCTTCCTTGTTCAACACCATTCTACCACCCAAGCCAATAAAGTAGGAACAATGAATGCTCACAGATATATCATCATCTTCAGAATCCAAAGTAATTTCAAGAGTTAAAGAACCAGTCCTAGGAATTGACAAAAAATCCTTCAAACTCCTCACAACCATGGTCGGAATAACCTGACAAAAAACATCAAGTTATATGATGTTCAGCTTACAAATTTAAAACAGTATACTAGAGCAAAGAACAAATAAATAAACAGTAGCCAAAAACAAAGCTCACCATATGTTGACCATTAACATTCATGGAATCAATCCTATGAACAAAAGGAGTACACAATATGTAGTTGTCATCAAAGAGCTGTCGCGACATGAAATACATTTGTTGATAATTCAGACTGACACCACGACTATAAAAACAACTGTCAACAAGTTCCCACTGAGTTTCACTCAGATCCTCAAGAGCTACAAAAAAATAATTTCACAAATTGAGCAGAACAGCAAAACGTATAAGCTGAAACAAAACTTTAAATCACTCAAAAAAAACTTACCAACACAGGGTAAAGGGAACAACATAACACCATCCCGATGAAAATCAACACCAATCATAGTTCCATAGTGCTCAAGCCTAACAGTCATCATGTCACGATGACGGAGACCATAATCATTCACAAGTTCCTCCCAGGAAGGACCATGGAATTTACTGCTCACCCGACCATGTCTAAACAGAACACCATATAAGTTACCCTCACTGTTGTGAAGAGCAAGATCAATATCTGTGTCACCCCTCCGAATAGCTAAAGCTCTGCACTCCTCAATGTACCGAGCAAGATGTGATCTAACACTGCACGGAACATACTACAAAAAGAATGGAAGCAATCATCATAATCATATAAACAAAGGCATTAGAATACATTCCAACCTAAACAACATCAACCATATGCCACAATCAGATAAACAAGATATAGAATCTTACAACACGCCTTGAACAACGACGATCCAGCACCACAGTGAAGACAGACGCACAAGAATCAAAGGAAGAACAAGGGCCACCTGGAGCTCGGCAAAAGGGGCAAGCCATTACCTGCAAAGAAACGGTGACAAAAAAATCACTACACTTGCCTGCTCACCCACCTTGCTGCGGAGGGGGTTTTATAGGGTCAGAAGAGAAGATGGCGGGAGAGAATGGCAGGAAAGAAGGGCGGGAAAGAAACTGGTGGGAAAGAAGGGCGGGAAAGAAACTGGCGGGAAAGAAAATGCACTCTTCGGCCAAGGAAATACCGAAAAGGACTCTTCGGCCAACGAAAGACCGAAATGTGTCACATGCAACTTCGGTCAGGCACTGACGTAAAGTGCATGAACTCTTCGGCCAACAAAAGACCAAAGAGGACTCTTCGGCCATGCGCTGACCGAAGACAGGTCTTCGGCCCAGCACAGCAGGTCTTCGGCCAACGCCTGACCGAAGAGTCCCTCTTCGGCCAACGGATGACCGAAGAGTCCCTCTTCGGCCAACGGCTGACCGACGGGGTGCTATTTTTGCAAAAAAAGGGTTTGCACTGCTACTTTTCAAATTTGCTATAAAAAACGACCTAGTTTTGAAAAAAAATCTAGCAACAATGCCAGAAACTCCAAAGGACCATAATGCCATCCAACAAAGCATTACCAATACAAATTCATATGCTACTCTCATCACATCTGGAAGTTCCAAGACCATCTTTATTGCCTTTTGAAGCACTAGCATTGTAAATGGAAATCTAGCCAAGAAAAAAAACAGTTAGTTTTGAACAAATATATTACTCACGACTTCGTGAGAATAAAATCATTCTTTTTTTTATATTTTACCACATAATTAAAGCAGCAATAAGGAAATTAACAATACTGCGATCAAGCAGAAGTTGGCTAATGGACATAGTATCTTCTAGTACAGCAAGAACTCTGAGATTAAATTGAGATTTGAGATGCAGAGGCCAGGGGTTCCAACCTCCTTTTTGAAAAAAAGAGAGGAAAAAAACTGTCTAACTGAGGTCCCATGTCATTATCATTTACATGCGGCCAAGATTCTATCCCAGCAGAACCTTCAGAACAGAGTCATCCGAAAAGGAAAGGCATTTAGTTTTCTTCCTAAAATAGGATCAACTGACAAAGCAAACTAGCCAATACATGATTGTAGTGAAAAAGATATATCCTGATACAAGGATGGCATGAATGATTTAACTGGAAATCTACACTATAATTCTCCACTTTTGAAGCTAAACAAGATTTACAGCTTTCTTCCAGAGACCGTCATGAATTGCAAGTAAGCTGACATACCACTTTCATGTTAAATAGAAACTTAAGATGCTTTAGAACAAAACTGAACATCTACTTTGTTGGAAAATGGCTTAACTGAGTCAATAACAGAGGAACAACTTGCTTCCAAGTTTCTGCTAATATGATTAATATAGGGTAGAGTGCAAGATAATACACCCAAAACCAATGGGGAGAAGTTACCGATTACTAGTAGAAATCAGCATCAAGTTTGATACTGGTTTGAGGTGCATAGCCAGTTAGACACCCAGTGCCAACTTTGTGGCTTCATCCCACTGTGATATTGTTTACACGCTAAGGTAAAACTCAATAGCATGTTGTGTCATGCCCAAATATTAGTCCGACCAAAGTGCCGGCCACCCCCGCCTCGTCCGCCTCCTGTGCGAAGCGAAACTGCGGCCCGGACGCCCCTTCCACGAAGTTGCCAGCGGGAGGAATGAAACTCCGCTAATCCCGTGCCTGCCATCGACTACCATCACCTCGGCCTCCATAGTTCGAGGATGACCCATGATATTGATTTCCGGTTGGCCCAACGAGCTAATGAAAGCCTTCAACCCAGGCTTCAAACTGATGCTATCTCTTCCTCGTGGCTCTATGAATCAGCCAATTGATTTCCTCTTTGAATTTCTGCCTGCATTTTTACAGGTGGTCAAAAAAAGGCTGATAAAATAATGGTCAAATAATTGTTTAATATCATATCTGACCCTACACCTACAAACTGGATGATGTTTGATACATACCTCATTTTAGTTAGCTGCAAGTTCGTAGCCTGCCGTTTTAACTCTTTTGTTTTTTTAAGGTCCATCCTGTGGATGCTCAAAATTTTGATCTGGTCCTGGTTTAGATCATTTACTTCTATCACTGTGGTTTCCTTTTGGTTAGTACTTGTATAGGACAGTGGTTTCAGATAAAAGAAATCGGAGAAGAAGCTCTCTTTATCAAAAAGGAAAATGAAACTCTTCTGGTAGGTGAAATGCTAAACAGGAATCAGGTTGTGTTTGTTTAGTTTATATCCAAGCTAACCACAAACCTGTCATCCCAACTTGGACAGGACATGGCATCATCAGCATCTTCCCCATCTTGGTTAGTTGACATCTGCAAGAGAGTGCTTGATTGGAGTTACGTAAAGATGAATTGTATAACATGGTACTCATTCTCTATCCATAAATCTTCCCAAAATATAGTTCTGTCCCCATAACCAACTATCCTTCTACTATAAAATTGCATAAATAATCTTCACTTTTGCTTCGGTACACCCCCCCCCCCCCCCCCCACACACACACACACAAAATGTAGAAAGAGAAACGTATACCCACCTCTTATTGTACATTTTTATACACTACATGCCGCCGTACGCATACCCACCTCGTATTGCTTAAGTACGGCAACCTGTAGTGTGCAATACGAGGTGGGTATACGTTCCCCTTCTACGTTTTGTGAGGGGGGGGGGGGGGGGGGGTGTACCGAAGCACACCTAAATAATCTTTAGTTAGTTTTCAACAGCCGTTGCCAAAAATGAGATTGAGCAGGTTTTGCCTAAGTAACTTTTGTAAAATAACTTCACATGTTTCTTAATTCCATAGCCACTAGTAAAGTGCAGTTAATCAATGCAACGACAAGCTGAGTTCTAGATATGGATAAAGAAAGGTTGTGGAAATATGATAAGTAAATACGTACACACATACATATCGAGAGCAAACCTGATGCAATTGAGTTGCTCTGCATTAGAAATCAGTTCTCCACCTGGATCATGATCACATAAAATCGTCATCATGAGCGCCTTGGCAGATTTAGAGATCAAATCCATGCACAAAGAAAGCAATAAGGTCAGGCGGACATGAGAAAACACATTCATACGTGCACGAGTAATTAGTTAGGTGCAGCGTTAGTACCTTCTGCTATATGCGGCACCATATGAATTGAAATCGGCATCGGCGATGGTTGGGATGGGCATGGAGCGCGTGCCTCACCGCAGCCTCTGCTTCCCTTGCCTCCGCAACCCTCGCTCCACCACGACACATATAAACCCAGACAGCCCGCCGAAGTGAGTGCAGGTTCCCCTGCAGGCCCAAGTCGAAACCACAGTTGCCATCCTCTTTTGCCACCCGCACGCCAAGGCTGAACCTAACTTCTTCTGCCCTCGGCAAAGCTCCTGGTTCAAACATTATCTGCGCTGCTGACCCACAATTCAGCTCAAACTCTACCACACAGCGGAACCCATCTGCACGGATGACTAGCAGCCGTTGTATTTGGTGGGTGCTCTCTATGTAGAGACGGCGAAGGGACATCAACCACCCAATGATTTCCATGTCCTCCTGCTGCACTTCCTTCACTGACATGAGGATTAACTCTGAGAGATACGAGAGATGTGAGGGGTTTCTCTTTATCCACTCTCGCAGTGTAGAGAGTTGTTGGCTGGGCATGCTCGACACAAATCTTCGGAGATGTGTAGGAGGCATCCAGCGTTCTCCCAAGAGATGCTTCGGAATATTCAGATGCGATATTCCGCCGATTATCATCAGTTCAGATGTTTCGGAATCGCAATCAATATTTACATATTCAATGCGATGTAGGTTGCACAAAGAATTCATGAGACCTTCACACAAATCCAAACTACCACCTGTGAAGCAAATCTCAAGCTCCCTCAGCCTTACTAGGTTGCCAAGCTCTTGCACAAAAATATTCAGAGAGGCCTGGATCTTCGTCAACACTTCAATGGATGTAAGATTCTGCAACACACCTGGAGTGACCTCACACATATCAACTTGTAGGCAGATTAATCTTCTCAACTTACCAACAGTCGACGGCAATATACCCACCCCATAATTCCCTCTAAGATTCAACACCTCCAAAAACTGTAGGTTTCCTATCTCAGCCGGGAGTTCCCTGATTCCAGTATGTGCTAGACCTAGGTACCTTAGATAAATTAAATATCCAATATCCTTGAGGTAAGGCTGCAGGCTGCTACTTCTCTTAAGATTACATCCACACAGATCAAGTACACGTAAAACTTCAAACCTTGACAGAGCTGGCATGATATTAATAGCAGATGGAAAGGTAGTAATTGACCTCACTCGTGACATACTTATGATATTTGTGAGAGGTTCGGCTGAACGATCTTCATTTCTATTCTGAAGGGACAAACGACGAAAATTACTTTGTGAAGACAAGGTATTCCGAGTGCCATCATATAGATGAGCAAACTTTGCTTCATGTGACAAATTGCAGATAAGATCAAGAACCATATCATGTACACGGCAAGCATGTACCTCACCTTGACGATCATATACTGCCTGGATCATGCTTCTATTAATGAGCTGGTTGAAGTAATTTAATCCAAGCAAAAAACAAGCTACTCCCTTGATTCTCACACTGGACAAATCCTTCAGCCACCCACTTCCAGATCAGTCTATCTCTATCAATCTTGCTATCTTCTAGATATATACATAGGTACAGTAGACAAGTTTTCAGATGAGACGATAGATCATAATAGCTCAAAGATAGTATTCTTCGCATCTCCTCTAAACTGTTATCTTCTGTTAGTCCAGAACCAAGGGACTGGAGGCCAAAGCCGCCAAGGCGCAGAACGATGCGGCCTACAACCTCCATCTCCTCGAGGAGCACCGGCATGCGGAGGAGCAGCTCGACGCTAGTAGGGCGATCGCGCCGGACGCGAACGCGGCGAAGCACACGGCGTTGCTCGAGCTCTACCGCTCCTCCCGCGGGATCCGCCTACAAGGAGTTCGACAAGGCGGCGAACGAGGTGTGGGGCAAGAGCGACGAGGAGGAGGACATCGCCGGCTCCGCCAAGGCCGTGCTCCGCCGCCATGACCATGACGTCGGCACGTCCGTGGGCGGCGGCGACAGCGAGGAAGAGTAGTGCATGGTAGGTCGCCGCCGCTCGGGTCCTAGGAAGGCCACCACTATTTCCCTATGCCTGAAGCCAATCTTGGCGGGATAACTGTGGCGCTGTTTTATTTGGAGGATGTCTCGGCTAGAAGAATTAGAGGGCCGCGAGCGCGTGATTCTGATTCCCGAGTTGCTCAGAAGTACTCCATGGGTGTTGCTGGTGATCGTCACCTGGGGTGCCCTGTCAAATTTGTGCTCAGCCCAGCGTGCTACGGCCCCGGGTGTTGATTCCAGGCCATTCGGATGCCATGACGTGCCTAGTTTCGAGTTTGAGGATGTGAGGAAAGGCTGATGATTAGTTGATCGACATCTGGGAGAAAATGTGAGGTGCTTTGATGAAGTGGTAGCAGCAGCAGCAGCGTGGAGGGGATATACCTGTTGGTTGCGGTCACGCTGATTTCCTGCTATTTGGTCATGCAGGGTTAATCCTACATCTGGTAGTTGGGAAGGAGGCACTAGTTGTACTCGGGTTTCCATAGATTAAACGTTACAAGAACATGTAGTAATGTTTTTTATTGTGTTTTTAAGGTGATCCATAGTATTCAAGCTGTTCCCCCTTTATGTTTAGATTCACATTTTGGAAGAAATGTATGTTTAGTTATTCTTGGTATGTGAGTCTAATCTCTGATAACTCCGGTGCAGTACAATAGTAAGGTTGTGGTTGTTTGAACTAGAAACTCTGGTATCTAAGCATTAGGATTTTTTTTTCCGGAAGTTCTTCTGACCAAGTCATCCCTCGATGACTTAAATACCCTGCATCCCTCTGATATTTTTGACTAGTGCTTTAAGTAAATTTTAAGAGAATACATTCTTTGGACTGGCATGCTTGTCGGTTTGTTGTGATCATCTTGCTTTCCTCTATGTCCACTGAATTATTCTGACATTTATCAGGTCAAAAGTCAGTAAATTCAAGGAATCAGGAAGAACCCATTAGAGCTTGTATGAACTATGTGGTCAGCTCTCTCTCTCTCTCTCTCTCTCTCTCTCTCTCTCTCTCTCTCTCTCTCTCTCTCTCTCAAATGTTGCATTGTTAACTTGTCTACATTTACTGCCAACTTATGCAAAAGAGTTTCCCTGGTTGCTGGAGTTGTCGATTTGCTAGGCCTTCAAGCATTTCTTTTATTTTGTGGGGAATTTCATCAAGCAATCCTAACTGTAGCATTAACCTGCAGAACTTGCTAATCATTAAAAATGTTGACATTATATAGTTTACATACGATGTGCAGATATACAGATCTCGTGTCTGTGCTGAACTTTTTTTAATTTATTTAAAATGAAAAATATGGTGTAAAGAAACTGGAATAACTTAGTTCAAAGATGGAATAACAAATGAGCTCTTTTCAGGGTAACCATTCTCTATGTTCTCCCACAGAAGCTAAAGTCAGTGACAGGGGCGAAGAGCCGAAAGCTAAGTAAGTCTTTTTACTATTGATGCCTGCCAAGTCAGCTGTTACTGCCTTACTGTTGGGCCTAGCATAAATACTAAAATGTTTTCATGTAGGTCAATGTTTTCAAATTAGCAGTACAGACTATTGTGTCACACTAACATTAATATTTACTGATCTATCTCTGCGTCGTTAAGGATTCAGAATAACCAAAGCTCACGGAAGCAACCATTTGGTCCTTGGATGAATTTCTTAGTTGTTTATGAAAGCTTCTAATGACTCATTGGCTCTGTGAGACTAACACAATAAACCTTATTTATCAATTTTGACGACTAACTAAATACAGGCAGTTCAACAGTGATACAGTTAGGCTGTAACTGTTGGAGCGCTAGGATGGACTAGAATTACATGAATATAAGGACGCCCGCCAAAATAGATGGACATAAGAAGTCTAATTTGAAAATATTACCAATTTAAGGTATGCATGGTAATTATTGATTGGAAAGGATTGGAGAGAGCACATTAGGTTGGTAAATTAAGCCTTCATAGTGATGTTTGCCCTTGCTGCTAAACCATTTGATGGTTGGAACTATTGGCAAATTGTTTGGCAACAGACTTCTGTAGTCATTTCACTTGGTGTCAGGTGGATGTGGACTCATGCCATTATCCCTTTGGAGGCATGACATTTGCATATTTTCTGAAATAGAACATTCAGATGTTACAAAAATGTTTCTTCACTTATGCCCCTTTTGCACATGGGTAGTCATAGTCTCTACGAGACAGCTGATTAGAGAGCAAATAAAACTAGTGAAATGCCCCGTATTGCTAGGGAAGTAATAATAATAAAATAAATTGAATCATGTAAAACTAGCTAAATGCGCCGGTATTGCTACAGAAGTAATAATCAAAACAAATCAAATCATATCATTATGTGGCACATCAATCTCCATAGAGATACCCCACTAGTATGGAAGGGAAGTGGGATCGCAGGCTGGCCATCATCACCAACTCCAAAATATGTAGGAGTAAGGTAAAGATAGATACGGCAGGTCTTCCACCTGCTCCATTTCAAGCAAAACATACAACAGAATAGAGGGAAGAAAACACATTGTACATGACCCAACAGCCAACAACATGTCCGGCACACAGGCTGACTACAAGATAGAGCAAAAAAAGGAATCGGTACATCCACTCATTGAATTATTATGAATAGTAAAGAGGCCTTTGAGTTCAATTCCTGTTCCAAAAATAATTTTGGAAATTCCTGGAAGTACTTAAATGGCATAACATTTGTCCACCTAGAAGCCATCCACCTGACTTAATATGGTTGTTGGGCCCCTCTCTGGCTGTTACAGTTGGCTTCCACCTTAAAAGCAGCATTCATCCAAGCTGCAGTGTGTCCATTCCTGCATTCCATAGCTTGTACAATGTGGGTGTAACTGATCCTCGCTACACAACACTAGCTGCTCTCCGTGCCACATGGGATCGGGGGAGAGGTGGGGGGGGGGGGGGGGGGGGGGGGGCGCTCAGTGAAAGGATTAGAGCGAAGATTATAGTCATGGAATGCTGGAAGATGTGGCCCTGCATTTTGTGGCATAAGATCACTTGTGAAGGAACTGTCAGATTGATAAGAAAAGGTCCAGACATTATGTAGCCTGCTTACAACACCACCCTTGAAGGGACTAGTATGCTACATAGGCACTGCGTACAGTCATGGGAGAGGTAATTGGGATAAGTTCTTGTTGATTGGTAAGAAATGGGCTAGGATTATATAGCCCGCTTACAAACCCAAGTATGGAAAGTACAACCTTGGGAACCCTTAAGAGGTTTGATCCAAAATTAAAGATAGCTGGGAAATCCAAACCCAAAGATAACTGAGATCCTTATCCGTTAATTAGGCAATCATGAGAGGTAACTGGGAGAATATCTTGCTTGGTTTGTAAGAATAGGGCTAGGCATTATATATAGCTGGCTTACAAACCTAAGGATGGGAGGTGACTACCTTGGTACTCTTAAGAATTCAAAATCCCAACTTACAGATATCTGGGACCGTTATCCCTTAGTTAGGAATAGCTCCATCCCTAGGGCAAGTGCTCCTTCCTCCTGGGACGCCCTCCTGTTGTGGCCAACTGGCCATAGTTCTGGGAGAAATGCTATGTGAGTAATATTTGGTCCTTAATTTTTTATGCAATCAGGCCTCATGCAGGTGTCTATTTCATACGGTATATGGAACCTATGCAGCATTTAGGGCATGTAATTAATTTAGCAATAAAACGGCGATATCCAGACATGCGAAAACTTGTGTCAATTTTACAAGTTCTGCCTCTATTTTGATGCATAGGGTCTTTATGAGGTCTATCTGCTTCAATTATACAGCTTATTTAAGTTCTTATTTTCTCAAACACACCTGAGTGTGTCCTTTTTTCTGTAGTTTTTTTATTATATTTTAAAGCCTTTTCTTCTGTCATTTTTCTGGTTTTGCATGTAGAATATGTTACATGTTCCATTGATTAATTAGGAACTTAATCTTGAAGTTAGGATTCCATGCCCTTTTCTCTTAGCTGATTTGTTGCTTAATATCTGATGGGTCTGGTTCTTAAATTTATATCATTTTGTCCTACCCTTGGCAATCAGTACCAATGACTGGAATTTGCTTTGCAGGATATCTGTGACATTTGTTGATAAGGATGGCGATGAAACGGTTATTAATGTTCCTATTGGGATGTCAATGCTGGAAGCTGCTCATGAGAATGACATAGAACTTGAAGGTCCTCTACAGTGTTTTTCCCTTCTAATTTTGATTTCAATCTTGAACGTCCTGCAGTAATTCCACCCCTGTACTTGGCTTCATGTGCTTCCTTGGACTGTTGGACTTAATATCACCTGTATTTTTATTAGCTAAAGGAGTTTACGTTGATATGTAAGTTCAGAATTAGGTATCGATATATCATGATACCTTTCTGTCATTGTACGTCTCCTTTGATTCTGCATCCTGTTAGAATTTTCGTTTAAATTCTATTGCATGTTGACTAAAGACATACTTCCCTGACCTTTTTTGTCGTATATATCTGAATTGCTTGTTCTGTCATGATCACCAGGAGCATGTGAGGGCTCTCTTGCCTGTTCTACCTGTCATGTGATTGTAATGGTATGAAGTTCTACATGCATTCTTTCTATGTTTCAGTGTGTTGAGACAGTTCAAAGTGCAGTTTGATGAGAAAGTTCTATTCAGGACGTAGAGTACTATAACAAATTGGAAGATCCTGAAGATGAGGAAAACGATATGCTGGACCTTGCTTTTGGGCTTACAGAGACGTATGCTTATTTTCGTTGTGAATTGTACAAAATGTATTACTCCAGTTAAACTAACCTGGTGTCTCATTGTTTTAGATCTCGCCTTGGTTGCCAAGTAATTGCAAGCCCTGAACTTGATGGCATAAGATTAGCACTGCCAGCAGCTACCAGAAATTTTGCTGTTGATGGGCATGTCCCGAAACCACACTGACTAAGCACTGGGTATGTTGGATACCTGCTCAGTTTTGCAGAATATGAGATATAGTTATTTTTATTTTCATCTTGTTGTATCTGTATCCTGAACATTTAAATTCTGTAGTCCTTGGCAAGATGGCCATTAATGTCAACTTGCTTCGCCAAAACAACACTTGTAAAATTCATTGGAAAATGCATTGTCATTGCAATGCTAGCAACTTTGCACTTGGAAAAATCTACCATAACTTTGTCCATCACTGGTGGTGTCTTCATCCGGAATGGGCAGAGCGATGGTGGCAAGGCGTTTACTGCGATCTTTTCTGCAACCGTTGGTGGCATGTAAGTGAATATCCATCCTTCTGTTCCTTCTATTTTAAATTGCTTGTTGTTCCGGCTCTGACGTCTCCGTGCCTTTGCTTGAACTTGGTTGCTACAGGAGTCTTGGCCAAGCATTCTCGAACCTTGGAGCCTTCAGCAAAGGGAAGATCGCCGGATACAAACTGTTGGAGGTCATTCGCCAGAAGCCTTCCATAGTTCATGATCATAAGGATGGCAAGTTGTTGGCAGAGGTCCACGGAAATATTGAATTCAAGGATGTTACTTTCAGTTATCCATCGAGGCCTGATGCTATGATCTTCCGGGATTTCTCCCTGTTTTTCCCTGCTGGGAAAACTGTTGCAGTTGTTGGAGGCAGTGGGTCTGGAAAGAGCACTGTTGTGGCTCTGATAGAAAGGTTCTATGATCCGAATGAAGGTAATACATGACTTATCACCGAGGCCTCATCTTTTACTATTTCCGTATATATATCTCCAGTTGGATTAGTCTTAAATTTCCTTGAATTGCAGGCCAGGTTTTGCTGGACAATGTTGATATCAAGACACTCCAGTTGAGGTGGCTGAGGGATCAGATTGGACTCGTAAACCAAGAACCTGCCCTTTTTGCAACTACTATCATTGAGAATATACTGTATGGAAAGCCTGATGCCACAATTGCAGAAGTTGAGGCTGCAGCAACTGCATCCAATGCTCATAGTTTTATCTCTCTCCTGCCCAATGGATACAACACAATGGTAAGTCTACTTTTATATGTTTGATAACATGCAAGTACATGCAAGTCAAGTTGAATCAATCGATTATTTATTTGGTTGCATTTCTTTCATAGGTTGGGGAGCGAGGAATTCAGCTATCTGGTGGTCAGAAACAGCGTATTGCAATTGCTCGTGCCATGCTGAAGGACCCCAAGATACTGCTCCTTGATGAAGCTACCAGTGCTTTAGATGCAGACTCAGAGAACATTGTGCAAGAAGCTCTAGACCGCCTGATGGTTGGGAGGGCTACAGTAATTGTTGCGCACCGTCTGTGTACTATCAGAAACGTAAACATGATCGCAGTTCTACAACAAGGCCAAGTAATTGAGACTGGGACACATGATGAACTTCTAGCAAAAGGAACCTCTGGGGCATATGCATCGCTGATTCGTTTCCAGGAAACGGCGCGTAACAGAGATCTTGGTGCTGCATCTACCCGTAGGTCACGCTCGATGCACTTGACAAGCTCTCTCTCCACCAAATCTCTGAGCCTCAGGTCAGGAAGTTTACGGAACCTGAGCTATCAGTACAGTACTGGAGCAGATGGGCGTATTGAGATGATCTCAAGTGCAGACAATAGCCTCAAATACCCAGCGCCACGTGGTTACTTTTTCACTAGATGAGAATGTTTCATCATGCAAACACTTGTGTTGAGCATTTTGGTCCTCTGTTTAATTTATGCTTTATTCTTGGGCTTCCTATTGTTCCAAGTTTCAAGTGTGAGCCTAGCAGATATTGTCGATTTGGACCTCTGAACCTTTGTTTATCAGGCAGCTGCTGCCTTTAGCGTAAATCATCAAGAGCTGATAATATATTTCTCTGCAATATCACAATTTGGATGTTGTGCTCTGTTGCTGTTGCATGTTCCATTTGACATCATTGTGTTTGTGCCTATGACTTATATTTGGTCATGGTGGTGATGGTATGAAATAGCAAAAAGTCTGAAATAATGCTCCAAATTGTTTGAGCTGATCCCACAAATTCATAGCGTACATTAAAGATGCTTGCTCATCTAAATGCCTGCAAAGTTCTGAGTTTGAATGAGCTCTGTAGGAAAAACAAAAATAGCGCTCCAAATTGTTTGAAATTCTGACAAAATTTTGTTTGTTAACCTTTAATTTTTTTTAGCTGCTATTTTTTTTATTTTACCTTCACGAGAAGGAGCATATGTGCTATGAATTTGTACATGAGAATCCTCAACATGTGCTATAAATTTGAACAAACTACGAGGTGCCTATGGACCCTAAATGCATTTCTAGGCTTCCCATAAAAGTTGCTTCTCCTAAAACTTTACTGCATGTACTTTTTCCTTTGCTATGTCTACTTCAAATGCACACATTTCAACAAAATTTAGATTTTTAGTGTTTGCAAGTCAAAATATTCAAATTGACACTGGTGTCAGAAATTCCAAACTACGAATGTCAAATATACAATGAATGAATTCCCTGATGCTACTGTTTTGAGAATGACGGTTGGGTAATGACACAATGCCCTCTGTTCATCAGGAAAATTCTTCCATGTTCAATATATATAATGAATGGATTCGAACATCCTAGCAAAGAGCCCGGGAATTGCAACGGGAGAAAAAAAAATACAACACACCTCTAATCAACATGAGGAAAAAAATATAACACGCCTCGAACATCCTAGCAAAGAGCCCGAGAATTGCAACGGGAGAAAAATAAATACAACACACCTCTAATCAACGTGAGGAAAAAAATATAACACACCTCTAATCCGATAATCATGATTGAAGATTTCAATAGGTCCATGTACTTTATTTTAATGGCATTTGCGAAAGAACCCGTGTGTTGCTATTAGAGAAAATAATAACAGAGGCCTCTAACTTAATGACCATGACTAAAGACCCCAATAGGTCCACGTTCGTTATTCTAACATGGCATTTGCAAAAGAACCAGTGCATTGTTATGGAAGAAAATAATACCATACGCCCCTAACCCAATAACCATGACTCGTGATCCAGATAAGTTCACGTGCATCTCATCTGTGTTGCCGCTTATCCTACTTCCAGCCCTCGCTGACGTTGCCCCAGTTTTCAAACATCACAACACGTTTGAATCTAGTCAATCCTAATGTGTGTCTCTTTCTCTGTGCATAAGATGAGAAATCTGTTTTTTTTTTCGAGCAAGGTTCTGTCGAGACATGCATGCGAGGTTATAGATTGTTTAATTTGTCTCTAATGTGTCTTTGTTGAGGTGTTGATTTTAAATCCGGATCTACCTCGGTAAAACAAAGGTGGATTGTGCACTACTGATTAAGGTTGCATCCAAAATAGCATTTAAAACAATATTTAACATGTAAATCAACATTATATTTAGATTCCACACATTCTTAATGAACTTTTATATATAACATCTCAAACTTGAAGTTAGGGTTTAAAGTTGTGGATATTTTTGAAAAGCATCTGAATCTGCCCCACCCCCCAAATAATGTTATTTTCTAGATGGACTGCGGTTCATTAAATGAAATATCAGGGGGCTTTATGCAAAAAGAAAAAGATTTTTTGGATTCACTTAAAAACAAGACAGTGGGTTGATTAACCAAAAGATCGGGGGGTTCTGCAACAAATGAAACATTTTTTTTATTCACTTAAAACCGTACCTCCCAACTCCAAGGATGACCCTGCCAAGGAGGCAGCCAACTTCACCTCCCAGGTTATCATCATGAACCACCCTGGTCAGATCGGCAACGGCTATGCCCCAGTGCTGGACTGCCACACCTCCCACATTGCTGTCAAGTTTGCTGAGCTGGTGACCAAGATCGACAGGCGATCTGGTAAGGAGCTGGAGCACTGCCCAAGTTCCTGAAGAACGGTGACGCCGGTATCGTGAAGATGATTCCCACCAAGCCCATGGTTGTGGAGACCTTCGCCACCTACCCTCCTCTTGGCCGTTTTGCGGTGCGTGACATGAGACAAACGGTTGCTGTTGGTGTCATCAAGGGTGTGGAGAAGAAGGACCCCACTGGTGCCAAGGTTACCAAGGCTGCCATCAAGAAGAAATGAGTGCTCCAGCGTCTGCCATCGAGTTATCTAGCAGAAGTTTTAGCGTCCAGTCTTTTTTGGAGAATCCTAGTGTATGTTAAGTGTTGTTCCTGGGCGTTGTTGCACTTTGACTCCTGCACCTGTGTGCGAGCTTATGATGTGTCCTTTAAATACTCTATTTCGATTCCATTATTGTGCTCTTATCCCCTTTGTGGTTTTGTCTGCCTGTGTTGAATGATAGTAATAGTTAGGTATGATTACCTGCTTTTCCATTTGCAATTTCACTCTGCTATCATACTGAGAGCTTCATTCCCCTGCCATATATTACCGGAGTAACTGTGATTCCTGCCATGTATTACAGTAGTAACTTGCCATTCAATTTTGTGTGTGCGCCTCTCTTACTTTGGCTTCTTGAGGTTGACCTTTCTCAAAGTTGCCCAGTCATAGAGGCACATAGAGCTAACTGTTTATGGCTATGCTTCCTAAGTCTCAACTTTGTGCTCATCTGAAAACTTTTCTGCTCATTGCCTTTTGATTATAGTGGTTATGTTAAATTGAGTTCTGAGAAATTAATTCTTGATCTTACTCTTTTTGGCATCCTGCTTGCTTATTTTGTTTTGACAATGAGGATTCTGTCTGCAAAATGGATGCTCTGTGGATTCAAGCCCCCTGTTTCTGGGAGAATCTCTTGATGAAGCAGAAAATATGACATCAATCGACAAATCTGAGACTTTGTATAGTATTGTGCTGCTTATTGCCCAGTGATTTTAGTAGTAATGTTGAATTCAGGTGCTTGATTTATTTATTTAGCAACTGCCTGTGCTGCATGCCATCTTTCTTAAATTTAAATACCTGTGGTCTTCCGATGATGATTCTGTCTGCAAAATAGATGCTCTGTGGACTCAAGCCCCTGTTTCAGGGAGAACCTCTTGAGAAAGCAGATGTAAAATGACATCAAATGACAAATCTGAGGTATTCCATATTGTGCTTCCCAGTATTATAACGTCAACCAACAAATCTGCTGTTTTCCATGACATTGTTCTTCCTGGTGAAGCAAAAGGCTATGATGAGAAAAGTCATGCACCACTCTGAAGAAATTTATCTCTTTTTGCTGATAAAGGAAACTTACAACCCATTTTACATCTGAGCCACCTCATGGAGACCTACTTTGGTATTTTTTTCTTTGCCCCTCCTACTCCAGTTGGCCCGCTTCGTCGTCTCAGCCGCCCTCTGCTCTGGGGGTGACCTCTTTCTCCGGTTTCTTCAAGCCCACGGCGGGGGTGGGTTCGTCGACCATGACTCTAGGTCCGGAGGGGAAGGAAAAGTGGTGGAGGCAAAACATAACGGACGTTGATGGTGGTTCTACTCAAGCACCCGGTCTCTAGCTCCGGGGTGAAAATCTAGGTCTGAACTGCGTTGGTTATACCCGGGAATGGCGATATTTTTATGTCGTTACCTTGTTGAAGGCATTGCTCGGATATGCTCGGATTGGTTCTTCATGGTGAAACCTAGATTCTGGCCTTGGGTGGTTGGATCCAGTGACGCCGGCGGTTTAGCGTCACTCCCTTTGGG
The DNA here is from genome assembly GCA_039707655.1 of Elymus sibiricus. NCBI lineage: Eukaryota > Viridiplantae > Streptophyta > Magnoliopsida > Poales > Poaceae > Elymus > Elymus sibiricus. The sequence continues at coordinate 488,155,850 of CM077671.1, forward strand.
GATTTTTGGGAGAGTATAGCTCCGGGGTGAAAATCTAGGTCTGAACTGCGTTGGTTATACCCGGCAATGGCGATATTTTTATGTCGTTACCTTGTTAAAGGCATTGCTCGGATATGCTCGGATTGGTTCTTCATGGTGAAACCTAGATTCTGGCCTTGGGTGGTTGGATCCAGTGACGCCGGCGGTTTAGCATCACTCCCTTTGGGGATTTTTGGGAGAGTATAGCCTAAAGTAGATTTTTTGCCTCAGCCGTCAGGCGGAGAGGCCTTTCATTTTGTCTCTCTTTTCTCTTTTATCCTTCCACCGATCGCTTGATCGAAATGTTTCCCGCTTCTTTCCCAAGTTGATTACTTCTACTCACTCTCGCGACTGGAGAATTTTAATCTAAACGGAACATCTCGCACCTATGAATCTCGGATTTTTGAAGCATCCAAGTTCTCCCACTCACAAGGCAGAAGACTGTAACAAAGAAACTCGACAAGTCGATCATGTGCTAATTATTATATTCATTATAATCTATCAATGAGATTTAAATATACCATTACCATAATACAAATAATTATGGTGTCGTGGTGTAGCTGGCTATCACATCAGTCTAACACACTGAAGGTCTCCGGTTCAATCCCGGGCGACGCCACACTTTTTTGATATTTTTTTGAAGGTTTTTGATCTGTCTCGCCAAAATGCTGGTATTTTTTTGAAGGTTTTTGATCTGTCTCACCGAATTGCAAAATTACTAACTTTTTTTTCGCGAATACACAAAGCTTGCGTATCTTTCCATTGATAGAAGGAGTAGAATGAGTACATAGGGATACAACACATGACACGAACGCAGAGGCGTGAACATGGTGTGCGGAGCAGAGAGACAAGGGATGCTCAGCCCAAACAGAAGATACATCACAGCTAAACCTACCAAGCCCGAACCATGAGCGACAATGCCGAACCAACAACAATTCCAACATCACCCGAACCAACACCGGGGACACCGCGAGCAAGCAAGATAGCGCCTTCAAGAAGGAAGACGGCGTCGAGACACCGTCGCCATCCGGTCCGAGGAAAGCATACCTAGGGTTTCCCCTGAGCTCGAAGAGGGGCGTAGCTGAAAGCCTTGGTAGCGCCTCCAAGAAGGAAACGACGCCCGTGGGCGCCGTCGCTACCAGCATCGGCAAGCCGAGCAGAGATCTCTCCCTGGCCTGAAGCTGAGCAATCCCATAGCCACCATAAAATAACACGCTTATTCATCAGCAGCAGGAACGGCGCCCATACACTTCACCATAAAATAAGTACACATAGCCGCGGCAGGTGCATACATAGTTGGCACGAATGATACATGTCGCTAAGAGAGCAAAGATACGCTACAAGTTCAGTGAACTTTTCTCTTAAGAATATTCAAGAATTATACATGTAGATCTGCCTTAAAAAATTATTTTCACAAATTTATCAGTGTAAGTTATATCTTGTGCAAAATGGTGCCGATATCCAAAGTGACATCAAGAACTGGATATGGAAATGAGCAACATAAATGTTCATCGGTGTTTCTTTGTGGCATTTAGTGCTATATATGACATATTAATAATTTAGGGCGTGTGCAACATAGTAGAACTCAATGATGCATTTGAAGCTATTCATCCACAATCAAATTTGGAGTTACGATTTTTAGGGGTTGTAGATGTAACATAGATGTGTGTTCTCAAATTTATTTTGGAGATTTTTTGAACATACTATATTTTTGAAAAAATATTTGAAAGATACTTCTAAACTCTTCCCAGGTGAGATAAAGAAATGATTGATGATGTTGAACGTGACATGTCTGTGTCTATCTCTTCAGTGATTTGTAATTATTCCTTTTTGGATCATGAGCATGAAATGTGTTCAAGTTGTTTAGCTTGAGTTCAGTAAAGTGGACATCATGAGCTTGGAAGTCTTATAGGAAACATTCTTAAGGCCAGCATGCCAAAAAAAATAGGAGTCATTTGTACGTACTGGTCTTCCAAATTTTGGTAGCTCAGAAACTTTAGCCTTCTGCTGTCCTGGATTGCCTGGATAAGAGTACCGGAAATAAATATTAGCTCGTATATTTTATATCATCCACCAGACACTAGTAAATCATGTACATTTACCACAGAATTAATGAACATTAACTAAATAATACTGTATAAATACAAACATCAAACCCTACTAGGCTACTACTATTCCCTCAAGTCAGAAAAGAGAGGCATTTCGGGACGTGCGCAGCCAAACTTTCTACAGTTTGGCACCAATATGTTTACAAACATCTATACTGGACACGAAGGAACTTTAGACATGATTCAGAAAGTACTTCTATATCGCTATAATTGTTGGGCTCTACAAATATACATCATGCCAGAAACTAGTGCACAAAGTTGTATTTTGTCGGCTATGTTATATCCAAAACAACACCGGTATGTTACTTAATAACGTTAATATCAGAAAAGTTCGAGGGGAGCCATCCTCAACTATTGAACATTGGCAGGATCAAGGCAGATTTATTGCAAAAGTAGATAAAAAGGATTGCTCTTTCTATATCTCACAGATAAATACAAAGAAGATCAGTAATGTTATCACTCATAGTAAGTTTTAGGTCTAACAAAATTATCATCTGAAAAAAAAACTAAGAAGGAAATTATCTTTTACTCTGAAGACGAACAAATACGTGCGACTATATGTCAAATAAAGGTCCTCCCAATGAAAAGGAAGTAAATGTCTCGAACTGAAAAGAAAAAGACATACCAGTAAAGATAACAAGGCCATCGGTGGAGACCCTTGCTAAATCAGGAAGTGTTTTGTTCAGATACCTTGGGGTCAGATAATCCAAAGCATCTGACACGACAACAAGGTTAAAAGAACCTGGGCGGTCTGGAAGAGAGAACTTGATATCAGACAAACGGACAAAGCCCTTGCGCACAAGGCTTTTGCAGCTACTATCAGCATCCTCCAAATCATAAGGCTCCACTCCCCATGCTTCCTTCCCTTCTTTCAACAAGTTAGAAACTACTGTACAACTATCTGGGCCTACATGGAGAACCTTTTGCATAGCACTGCCATACGCCTTTTTAAGGTAAGGAAGCGCCTGGATAACTTCTGATGTGCAAGAACCTGGATGCAAATGCAAAACAAAGGAGGTAGTTAAAAGAGGAGCATACAATTCCTCCCAGTAATTATCTGGGAAACAAAATGCAAAGAAGACAGTAACACACAACACAATCAGATCAACCAAACATCAATGTTCGCTGAAGACCAGGACACTGTAAAATATCTGTGTTGGCCTGTAACAAGCTGATAATTAATCATTTCTGAGATAGTTTATTATGGCTTTGGGGATTCGCTACTTGGCTATTCTGACGATTATGATAACAGGGTAAACAGGATAACAAATTTCCTGCATTAGAACGAACCACACAACAAAATTATGTTGGTAAGATACAGTTTCCATGTTCTGTGAGGATATTGATTATTCACTATCACATCTCCTAGTGAAAACTAAGGACAACCCACTAACAAACAAACTAGGAGGGTGGAAGAACAAATATAGATAAGAGTCAAAATGCAGGATAGGCCCAGGACACTCCTATTATCAAATCAACACACATAATGTGGATGTCTCATGTGAGCATTATGTGCTGTAGTGCCAGCAAACAATGATAAGACAACAGAATATAGCATCTTCAATGCAAATTATGGTACTTGTAGCAAAACAGTTTGAAACAAAGAGAACAGTTTGAAACAACAACCGCACAATACATTATAACGAGAGTAAGCTTGAACCAGACAGAGAAGGGAACAGTTCCGAATTAAAAGTTAAAACGTTCACAACATATCCAACTCGCAAGTTCAGGAGGCATAATTCAGAAACTTGCATCAGGGCCCTCTATAAATAAGAGTAGGATTCGGCTTTGACACAGAACAGCGACATAAAAGAATTATATACCTTCAGCTCTGCTGACAGCTTCTCTGCTCGTAACAGTTACACCTGGCCATCAGAGAAAGAGTCAAAACAAGAAGTATAAGACCACAATATTTACATGTTTCTCATTGAGACCAGACCACAGATCAGCAACTTCAATCACAAAGTATATCCACAGCACCATATAATAGAGTCCTAGAACTCCCAACACTGTTTGAGCATGTGACAACAAGTTTGTATTTTCGAATGAAGTGTGTATGAACAATTAATCTATGAACAGCAGGTACAATACGATTCTACTCTAGATACATTATCACAAAAAACATTATTAAAAGCACCCATACTGTCAAATTCAGTATCCAGTTGCTAACTGAAACAAGTTCAGTTGAAAGCAGAGCAGAGAACAAGAAACAGAGCTGCTTCATGGTACTGTTGCTGTTTTGTCAGCCATTTTGCAGTCTACACAATAATTACACACACTCACATACAACAGAGAAAACGCGTACCGAAGCTGGGAATTTGCAACCCACCTGAGCCGCTGTTGAAATAGACGATCAGGATAATCACCCCCTGCAACAAACAAAAACAAACAAACAGCAGCCGAAACGTCTTCAGCATTCAGCCAAACCACAGCGTCAGCAGTCCTGCGAGGGAAGAGGTGGCTTGCTTCTTTGGATTTGTGCTAGCTAGTCACAATATTTACAAAATTATTGCTTGCTCTTTCCTCAATAGCCAATATGCAAGGACATGTAGTGCTAGTTTGAACGACATGTAGTACCAGCTAGCTATGCGCAGCAAGCTTCACTTTTGCAGTACTGTGGAAAACTGCAAAGGGGCAACAGATAGATGAGGAGACAAGCAAGGCCAAGCAAAAGAAGAAAGAAAGAGAGGAATCTTTTGAAAAGAGCAGAGAAAAGAAAGACGGGCAGGCACTAGAAATATATATGGTTTCAATATTATCTGGCAACCCCTAGTTTAGCCCATGCTTTCATGCTCCTGGCTCTATTCCGATGTTCATGCTAGGATTACTGTATTTGGCTTGATTTGTCTTGGCTTGTCCCTTTCCTGATTTGAGTAGTGGAGAAGCTAGATATATATGTGTACATGTATATTTCCATCATGCATGCATATACCTTCTATCAATCTTCAAGCTGAAGAAAGAAATAGATATACACATACTCTTTGTGGTTAAAGTTAATTTGCTATCTTTGTTATGCCTCACACATTATTCTTTCTGCCTGAAAACTATGCAAGTCAAGAGCCTAGAGCACATTCAGATTCCTGTTTAAAACAGTTCTTGCCTATCACTATCTTAGATTTTGCTTGTCCCTTCAATGCTTGCATAGTTGAGAAAAGGGTTTTCATGTGGAAAATCTATCCTATTCCTTCTGCTACTCTGATAAGGGTATTGTTTATGATCAGATGCATTGTTTATATCTCGCATAACCTTCCTTTTCTTTTCATAAACAACCAAATAACACGAGGATATGATCTGCTGCTTGGTTAATGTGGTAACTCCTGATGGTGTGACTTTTTCAAAAGAAAATTTGGAATTAGGTGAGAAGTGCCCGGCAGGCGAAATGCAAGAGTTTCAAACCCTAAACTTCGAACAATCTCTATCGGAAAAATCGCTTGGACAAAAATCATATAAATAGATAGAAGAAGCCCTATACAGCTCGAACCAGTAAAATAAGGGAGGTGTGATCAGGTGAAGTGCAGAGAGACATCGTGGAGGCCCTGTCCAGCGGATCCACTCTGTCAGACAGAGCACAAGTGCTCACTTCATTCAACCTGCAAGTTGCTGCCATGGAACGCCTCTTTTTATTCTTCTTCCTGGACGAGCCCGCCTTCTTCTTATGCTTGACAGTTAAGCGTGCAACGACAACATGACAGGTTCATATTCATACCAGTCACAAAGCATGCAGCTGATGCTCTTTTCCCCTGCTTGTGCTTGGCTTCCTCAAAGATGAGGATGGTATCACATAACAGTGTAGCTTCAGATCCAGATCAAAAAGTCATTTCCTGTTGACTGCATCAACTGCGTCATGTCCTGCGTTTCCGGTACTTGCATCAAGGAGTTAGCGAAGCTGCCAGGACTATGGACATGGAGCAAACCAGGGCCGAAATGAAAGTGAGGCTAGACACGAATCCCGTGTGCGCTTGGTCGCCACAGGGTATGCGCCATGTGGCTTTCTCCACGGGCGTGGCGTGGAGATTCCGGAGGACCCACGCACAGGAATCAGGACGGGTTTCCTTTCTCCTGTAACGGAGGAACAGGTCTGGGCTGTCGAACTCAACCGTTGCGTACCCGCTGGCATCAAGAGGCTGCAAATAAATACGACAATCAGACAGCGGTTTTCTTCAGAACCGTTCTATTAAGGAAGCAAAAAAAAATAAAACTGAAAGCCCGCATGTGTTTAACAAGCTTGAAAATTGTTTATACCAAATGTACACATGAAAAGCTGACCATGAATCCATGATAATACATAAAACAGGGCTAGATTATAGAATCTTAAACATGATAGTGAATAGTCTGCTAGGAGTTCAGAGATATTTCAACAACAAAATCAAATAAGTAAGACCCAGGTTTTTTTTATAAGCTATGAAATTGTTAATCCTAAATATATGTATGGGAAGTTGACCATGATAAAACCTTAAAAGGAAAAATATTTAGAATATTAATGTACAAGTTATGGACATCCTCACATCCACCTTCCAGAACAAATGAAGGGCAAACATAACTAAACAGGACAGCAAGGCAAAACTTTCATGAAACCACATACTTCCTCCGTTCCAAAATGTAGGTCTTTTTAGAGATTTTATTACGAATTACATACGGATGTATATAGATATATTTTAAAGTGTGATTCATCCATTTTGCCTCGTATGTAGTCTCTAGTGGAATCTCTAAAAAGACTTATATTTAGGAACGGAGGGAGTATATATATCTCAGGCATGTTTGCAGGCAGCAAGCTAGAAGATTCAACTGTAGGGTGGGGTAGGTGGCCACCACCACAAATGTAGTTTTCTTTGATTTTCTCGTTATTTCCTGGAGCATCCAACAATCCCTCCAACGCATTGTAGGGCATTTCAGATGCAAGTATTCTGTTGCATATTTAAAGTCAGTGTTCCCTAGAAAAGGTAAATCAAATGTACTCCGATAACTTGGTTTCCATTTCACTAGCTACATTTTATGATCACATAACTGCAGTTACCCTTGTTTTACTCAATCCCTTGACACCATTCAACCGCCCATATTTTCACAGAAGTGTGTAAAATTAAGGTAAGCAGGATAATATTAAACTCAACCTACAGAGACGAAAGCCAAAACACCCAAATGTACAATGAATAGTGATTTTACGTAGCTAAGTTAATAGCATTGGTCTTATTTGTCTTCCTAATTCCTCCCTGTCTCTGTAGACTGTATAGCTGAATTAAATTTATTGCCAAGTGCAGTTTAACAGAAAATTAATTTTGCCAGATGTAGTCCATCTTCCTCACTATTCGCCAGTTTTAATATTCTTATGGAAAACTTTGGAAACCTTTTAAGGTGGGTTGCGCCATGAAATTAGCATAAATAAATGGAGCTAGTAAAATGTGACCTAAAGCAAAACTAAACAGAAATGAAGTTGCAAGATTTTGCCTATATCTACTGAATATTTGTCAGTTGAATCTTCTGCAATAAACACGTGCCAAGCCTTCCATTATTGTGGGTCAACCTGACCTAACATAAGTGTCTATATGTTGAGAGGATGCATTGTTCGATATCCATCAGGGAGGTAATATGCATATATAACCACCAGAACACTGTTCAGTATATCAAATATCTACATGATCTGGTTTACTCAAATTGAGAACACAAATATGAGTGATACCTCTTTTATTATCACTTTCCGTATAAGAAGCATGCACATTTGCGGACAGCAAGGACCAGATAGATCAAGTTGGCTGTTTGTTAGCACATATAGCTTATTCAAAATTAGAAATTTACCGGGGCTCCTGATGGCACCCTTTGATCTTGCAGCATTGACAGTTTTGTAGTTAGTTTAGCTTCTTTCGTTTCTCTTGTTTGTGTTTCATTTAGATTTCGTTTGACCTATGCTTCGGGTTGGTAGCCTGCCAAACACGTACAGATGCATGTTTGAGAAGAAAAAGGAAACTTACTGGATATCTAGCATGGAGAGGAAGCTCTATTACAAGGTTATAGTCCATTGATGTGCTTGGCTTGAGATCAAAATGAATCTCAAGAGCTGACCGGTTGGACAGAGCGGAGGGCAGTTCAAGGTTTGTGTCTCCAAAAACAGCAACATCAAGAAAAACTGCAACACAAAAAATGGAAATTAACATGGTGCAAATGAGTAGTACCATAGTCGATTGGCCAGCTCGGAGTTTGATTTCACCTTTGCGCTCAACAAAGTGCTGCAGCTCAAATGGATCAGCAAATACACCACTCGGGAGCTTTTCAATTATCACCAGATTGGCATCATAGTCATCAAGGAATTGTACCATAGCATCTTTGGAGTTGCCGAATTTGACAGAATAGATCAAGCGGCGGTGGGAACCTTCACCAACCAGTTGACGATTCACTTCTGAAAGCGCAGGCACATCAAGTTCATCAGCAAGTCCTTTACACAAGCCGACGGTATCAGATACTTCGATCAAGTCACGATGTTGAGAAAGCTGGCTCGTCAAGGCATCCACGTATGCATCAGCAATGTACGTCCTAGAGCCAGGCATGCAATTGACATATTGCTGGCTGATGTGTGCCTGTTCAGAACAGGAGTTAGCACTTGTCAACAAAATACTGTATGAAACAACTTGGAACAAGAGCACACCAAAATTCAAAATATAGCACCTACAAAGCATGGCATGTCCTAATGCGCAAACAGTTTTCCTAAAAGACTGCAAACGAGGCACAGTTAACTACACCAAACCACTGAGCTCGCAGGCAACAAACTTAATCTAACATCTTACGGGCGCCACAAGCCCCAACCAACCCCAGCAGGCAGCAACATACCCAAAACATGGACGGGTTGCAGATTCCGCAGAAAACCGCAGAAAAATATTACTAGTACACACGCTCAAGGGTCCAGGCGAATCCGTTCCAACCCCCGCGCACCTGCTTATTATCCGATGACGAGGCGTCCGAGATCCAAGCGGCGGCGAGGAGCGCCACGGCGAGCAAGCACGGCCCGCTCCCCGCGGCCATGGAGATGGAGGGGGAGAATGGGAGAGGAGCCAGAAGCGACCGGGGAAGGGCGCGCCGTACGGGTTCGCCGGAGTACCCTCTGCGGTGGTCGCCGGCCGCCGGCCCTCCGTGCGTGGGTGCGTACGGCTACGGCCTCGCGTACCGGATTTTCTTCCGTGGAGGCGATCTGGGCCGTGTGCCTCTTCCTTCTCCCTCCCCCTTCTTTCGTCCGAGCCTCCGAGGCAGCATGAAGATGCAGGGATCTATGTGTGACGTTGAAACATGTTTTCTTTATCACAAAATAGTCCCTATGAGTATGATGTATGGTGGAATTTTGCATACATGATCAAAAGAGTCACCAGCTTATAATTACAAATCACCAAATTCATCATTTTTGTGTTCATTCCGTTTTTCATCTGGTCGAGCAAACACGCTTGAAAACAAAATCATTATTTCCCAGACGACTATTTCTAAGTCACCGCGAAGAACCATTTGATATAAAAACGAGATTCATAGGAGCGCACAAGGGATATGAAGATTTTTTCGAATCGTTGACAAAGAAATGAATGCTCCTAATTTAACCTACACTATATACTACTCCCCGCGTTTCAAAATACTTGTCGTGGTTTTAGTTCAAATTTAAAACGGAAAGAGTATGATGGAACGGCCACTTTGTATATGGTACGTCGGTGCCCTTGAGAACTTGTGAATAGTGCGCAAAAGCCACTTGTGCATGGTATATGCCGGTGCCCTTGAGAACTTACGAATAGTGCGCAAGCACTTGTTCATAAAAGAACAGCTCGATGCATGTAGCTCCCGCGTTTGCGCAGAGTCCATGGAAGGGTCCGATCACTTTGGGTCTATGGTCACAAGGCAGCAGTTTTACCACTGCACCAAGGCTCCCTCCCACAATTTATCCAAATGATAGGGCGCAGTTGACACAATTTATCCAAATGTTGTACTCCTGTATGTAAGATATGTTCAGCAAAGTTTGCCTTGTATGCTGGCAATGTGAAAAACAACTATAGTACCTCTATATCTTAAGACTTACATGTATTATTTCACAGATAACAGGAAAAATTGCAAATATCTTTGTACGAATAATCTTTCTTTCTCTTCTTATTACTTTACTGTAAACTAATCTTATCCTGTTGTATATGTATGATGCATCTAATTCCACCAAATAACCTCCAAATATGCAGCCATCTTCACAAATCAGAGTAATGTTCTTCTCTTTACTTGAATGATCATCAATAAGGAAAGGACCCTGTTTTTTTTTTTTTTTGAGCCTCAACTGAGTATACAAGCTGTAGCATCTGTTCGGACGCCCAGTCACACACACCACACGCACGCACACCACAACTCACACCTCGACTATGCTCCTAAACCAGACCTACAACCTATATCTCCAATACGACTAGTGAGACTTCCGAAGTCCAGGACTCCGGGGACTCCGGGCACGTCGTTCTCACCTGTGGCTCGTAGACGTCGTGAGGCACCTGCAGATATTATTAGTACTGTTCAAATGAACAGTACCGCGTGCACTTTTCCTGGTGAACAGTACCGCGAGGTGAGACACCCAAAATTCGTCCCCGCTGGGGATCGAACTCGGGCGGGTGGAGTGCCCACCGGCAACTCAACCACTGCGCTACGCGCAGTCCTCGGAAAGGACCCTGTTAACTTCATATGATCAAGGGTACTTCTCAAGCCATATAGTTCAACTGCCTGAATGCCTGCCCGGAAACCGTCCCCATATTCCACGGACGAATCTGTTTCGATCTGATTCTTGATGAACGCCCCGAGTTTCTTCTCAAATTCTGTCTTTGCTCCCTTCTTCGAAGCGGTAGGAGCTGCCGACGAAGACGATGATGATGCCGAGGTGGAAGTGGCATTGCCACTAGCACCGGCGATGATTTCAGACTCAAGCCACATGTGGGATAGGACTTGACAGATGCCTTCTTCAACCGGAGGGCTAAGGGATCGGTATCCTGCAGAAAGAAAGAAGGCGACGCTGAGAATAGGATGGGGATGCAAGTGAATCCGACTACAAATTTATGAGCATGACTACATGTACCTTTAAGGAGAAGATATGCGTGCATCATCTCGTGAGCAAGAATGGAGCCAGTTTGCAATCTGGATGACAACTAAAGTAATAAGGAAATCTATCTAGATACAATCCATACAAAAGAACTTCATGACAGATAATGACTTTCAAATAAGCAGGTCCTTAAGAACAACAGTCTAGTCTGTGTTCATTGTAAGGGGAAATAAATTCTAAAACAATATACCTTGGTAGACCATACAGTATTAGGATGGCGGTCACTTCACACCGTCGGACCAGCTTGTATGGTCCTGTAATCATATCCATAATTCTGTTTCCTGGTCCAATTGTTGGTCTTCTTAAGATCTGGATGCATTAAATTGTTCAGTGCATGCAATTGCAGACTGTAAAATTTGCACATGCCTGTAATCAAATTAATACAATAATATGGCAGCATTTAGAAACTTACAGTTCTGACAATTTGTTCTTCAGAAAGACATAGACCTCTGGTTTCAGGAAGGTGATGTCCCTGAGATGAAAGAAAATAAGAACATATGAGTTGGGAGTATACAAAGCATTGTCTGCATAAATTAACCAGATTATCATCCTACTTACACTTTTCTCAGCTTCCAACGCTTCATTCAGAGCCTGACGCTCAACCAAAAGTAATGGAACTTCCTGTTCTACTTTCATATTCAAACCTTCAAAAAATTCCTGAATATCCATGTAAAGGTGTTGGCATTCGGGAGAGTCCATTGTTGCAGAAGTGAGACATTCCAAGCACAGTTTCCTCCCATCATCTAATGTAATATATTTGATGTCCGTTGGCTGAATTTCAGGATGAAACGAAATGAATTACTCTAGATAATTTTCAATGACAAAGAAAAATAATCAGAGATAGCTAAGCATACGAGGAATACATCACTATAAGAAAAGGAGTAATTGTAGAATTAACTGGAACAAATAATACAGCATACTTTCTGTTTATTAGTTTGTTAGATAAGCTTCTATCAAGCATTATATCAAGCCAGTGTTTCAAGATCCTGGCAATAAATCGCAGGTCAATGTTCAGAACCGAAATGATACAATGTTGATTGTTCTACCTTTTTCTCATCCATTAACACTAATAATGAGTCATTATACTGGCACCAAGAACATTGTTTGGATTGCTAGTGTTTTGTTGTTGAGGCATCTTTTGTAATGACCGTCTAATCAGGTGTTTCCTTGTTGATGGGGCTCTTAGTTGTATTTGCCTAGTCTTATGCATGTATTTGATTCTTTCTATCAATGCATCGAGATAAAAAGCTTTTGCGTTTTCTCAGAGAAAAAAACATTATTTAAACTTTACCGTTTTCCAATTTTTAATGAAAATTTTCTGGTTACTTCCAGTAAAAGGAACCAGCCAACCTGGACGAATTGGTCTGGTTGATTAATCTAAAATCCTTTATTTACCTCCATTCTTTCACAACTGCAACACCTAGGAGTGCCATCGTCTTCATGGGAAGGGCAGTACTTTTGCATCCAAAAAGGATGTGCTCGGTATTCGATCAGGCCATTCTTATTTGTCGGAATCTGGGGAAGAAATTGCAATAACCACGATTCAATGCACAGATCAAGAATTTAACTCCAGCCAACAATTTCATGCTCGTTTTCTCAAGAAAACAATTGAATGCTCATCCATAAACATCGATGGCAAACACTCACAAAGTTCTTGCAGACATCACATTTTGGATGAAAAAAATCTTTATAGCAGGATTTGTGGTATGGCTGGTCTTCATGCATGGCGAACTGCATAGTAGAAAGATTAGCATCAATTATTTAATCTAATTGAAGCATGATAGGTGGTGATATAGTATCTTATATACCTCATACTCTGATATGGGTTTATTGCAAGCATAACATTTGAAGCACTGAGGGTGCCAAACTTCATCCATACAACTAAGAAAACGCCCATGACCAATTGGCTTTCTGCATCCAGCACAAGTCCTACACAAGTAAGAAACAGCTATGAATAGAAGCACACAATAGTAGGTTCTTGATCAAGTTAAGATTCGCATCTAAACTACTGATAGTGTGATGGTGCTTATACCAAATCAAAAAGAGGAGATGACCAATTTGCATACGGAATATGGAGCTAATCATACTGTGAGCCTGTGACTTTATGAAAATGCTACAGTAGCATATGTGAAGAGCTAACCATTCCGCGATTTCATGAAACCTGCAAGCTGATAGAAAGTACCAAGGACTAACCCTCTTTATGACTTACTTTCCTTTCACCATTTATGTTCGATTCAATCACCTGATCAGCACTTTTCAGCTTCCAAAAGGAGAAAGGGATTCACAGTGTAGCAGGAGAAGAAACATACATACCAAGAATATTTCTGAATAGAACACGTATTGAGAAAACAAACGGAAAGCAACTTACGATATTTGAAATTATAACATTGCTTAAAAATGGAAATATCAAACAAACAGTAGCATCCAGTAGTCACCTGAATCCACTTGAGGGGAGGACAGGCTGATGCGGCTCCCTTGCTGGGATACTCTCTGATGGAACATTCTCAACAGGAGCACTTTGACGAGGAGGAGACTCAGTATTAAGGCTCTCCTGGAGAGCCCGTGCAAGTTGCTCATCTTCCTCCAAACTATAATCAGGATCTGCATCAATAGTTTACATGTGTTTTAAGCATTCCAAAGTTATATAGTGCTAGAAATTGAGTTTTCAAGTGTTAACAACAAGTAAAGATGGTACCATATCACAAAGAGTCAAATGCGTCACTAGTCCATCAACTCAAACTGATAGCACACTTTAGGCCAACAACTCAAGACGTGATCAGATTTAGTCCGCAAACTCGTTAATTTGATCAAATAAGGTCAAAACCGGTCCGGGAGTTCAAAAACCGGCCACGTGGATGCCATGTCATCGATCCGTTGACCGCTCGTGACTTTACTATTTTTACGAGGGCCTATTTGCAAATTGGACGGTTTTTTCTCAAAGACCAGGTTAGCGTTTGGAGTGAAAAAATATTAAAAAATATTAAAAAACTTGCGTAGGTTAGCGTTTGGAGTGAAAAAATATTAAAAAACTTGCGTCCCACAGGACTTGAACTTGGGCTGTTTGGAATATGGAATGCCTCACCTACCACTAAACCAACGCCAGGCTTGTGCAATAAAATACAACCCGGGCTCTATATATATATTCACGGTGACGCATTCCTGATTGAAAAGGAAAGCCAAACATAAGGAAAAAGATCGCCTGATTGAAAAACTATCTGGAGGGATCTTCTGAATTTTTTTCTCTCTCCTGATTCTATGTGAAGATAAAAGTGGGCTGTGTATGTTAGTGCACAAGCCTGGTGTTGGTTCAGTGGTCGGTGAGGCATTCCATATTCCAAACAGCCCAGGTTCAAGCCTTGTGGGACGCAAGTTTTTTAATATTTTTTCACTCCAAATGCCCTTAACCCGATCTTTGAGAAAAACCCGTTCAATTTGCAAATAGACCCCCGTAAAAATAATGAAGTCACGAGCGGTCAACGGACCGATGACATGGCATCCACGTGGCCGGTTTTCGAACTCCCGGGCCGGTTTTGGCCTTATTTGATCAAATCAACGAGTTTGCGGACTAAATCTGATCACATCTTGAGTTGTTGGCCTAAAGTGTACAATCAATTTGAGTTGATGGACTAGTGACGCATTTCACTCATATCACAAAAGTACCATAACGTAACTTTTACATGGGCGGAGAATGACATTCAATAACCTGGATACCGTAAGGTTATTATAATCTCGGGTAACTAAGTCACTATAATCTGGCAAGTGACATTAATCTGATCAGCATGAGATTGTCAATTGGATTAGCAGTTTGAGAGATAAATGTTTTTTTAGTTTTAAGAACTGAGAGAATCTTGCTGATAGCATACCGTAAGACACCGTGGGGCAACCCCCCCCCCCCCCCCCCCCCCCTTCCCCTCCACCACCCCACATAGTCCGGTCCTTTTTTTAGTATATTTGCTACTTGCGATGATTATTAAACTTCTTTGACAAATGGATAGGCTTTTCTAGGAGAAAATAGATTTCAGAGTGAAACCAGAAATGTATAGGTATACCTGACTTCATTTGATCGAAGATAACTGATTCAGTGGCCGGAAAATGAGACATCCTGAGAGCAAGAAAACGTATGTTCAGTTAAAACAGTACAAGACTTGAAAAGAAAAGTAAATACATTATCTGATATGCGCCACTACATCGGCGAAATTTATTTTGATACGTTTTAATGTGTGCCTAAATGGTCATAAAGAAGCTCATCCTTGTCTATTCTGAAATAAAACGGTACAATAGTTCTTACAAACGAGCGAATATGTGGAATGGGTAGTTTGCGTACCAGCTATCGGCACATTGCTTTGTTTCTCCCTCACTTTCTTTCGGTAAGATTCTAGGCTGTTCATGTAACGAGTCTCCCTCTTTTCTTCCATCATGTTTTTGCAGTGTTTCATGTTTTTCGCTTGATGAGTCTTTCACTTGGGTCCTAAGCTGGTATTCTTCATGAACCCAACCTACCCTTTTTATGTTGTCGTAACTAGGAAACCTTGGATGCTTGCGAATGGCATCTCTTAAAGCAGACTCTGCAACCCTCCTGTCAGGTTCTTCAGCACCTGTGGCTGCCCCAATCGTTCCAGCAGCTTCCTCGAGGTTTAACAGGTAGTCAATGCCCGAAAGCAAATCATAATACTGTTCACCTCTGTGAGCATTGAAACTTAGCTCAAGCCTCTGAAGATTGGGAAATGCTTCTTCCTGAAAGGCGAGGGACAGTACACCACATGTATACTTGAAACACTTGAGACCTAGGAATGCCCCTTTTTTGAAGATGATACTTTCTGCCGTGGGTTGCCGGACATACAGTGAGAAAATAGTGAGGGCAGGCAATCCTGTCAGTATATCCATATCATTCATCAGCAGCTCGCTAACAACAACTGTCAGAACACAGAGTTTGCGAAGTTGCCCAAGGCACTGCGGAAGCCTGGAGAAGATGCAAATGGTGGGCAACAACTCAAGTTTCTGAAGAAAGAAAGGAAGAGAGGACACTCTGCTGCACACATCATGGTAGATTGGCATTCCTGAAACACCAGGAGCCAGAGTGACAGATTTGAGATTCACAAGTTTCCCAAGAGAAGAGGCTAGAGCTGCCAGGTTTCTCTTCAGATGGTCATCTGGCTCTTCTGTACAGTAAGTGAGGTTAAGATCTTGCAGGTTCAACAGATCACCAAGGCTCAGTACACTGTCTTCAGAGTTACTGCTAAGGTCAAAACAATGTAGCGCACGCAAAGATCTGATGCGACCAACCTCATCAGGTAGATCTGTCTTATCTCCAAGAGAGAGATGCAACAAGCCTGGGAGATGAATAATATCTGATGGAACTCCAGACACTGCTGCATCAATTATCAGTGTTTCCAAGTACCGAAGCATTCGCATCTGGCATGGTAGTTCTACCTCTACACTGGCATCACATGAAATCTTCAAATATCTCAGCTGAAAAAATCTACAAATTCTTGTGAGGTCAAAACTCGTGATCCCCCGTTGATCACCCCAAAACTCCAGGATTAGAACTCGGAGATGCTTAAATCCCACAATTGTAGGCACACACTTGAGGATTCCAAAAAAGCCAATTGATCGAACTTTTGACAGTGTTAGACCAGTTGGTTTCTTTGCATATCTGGGATTACTGAAGTGGAGCGATAGCCGACGAGCCTTGATATAATGTCCTCTGATGGTCTGTGAGTAATCTAATGCAGTGATAAATCTCTCTTCAGTGGACTCAAGTGTAATAAGATCAAGTACAACGTGATGCAGTGTGCAGGACAACACCTCACCATTGTAGTTGATATCCACGGGTTGGATCATTCCCCTGTTAACAAGCTCTTCAAAATAGCTATCTGCAACTTCCCCTGTGTCTGTTCCTTCTATCGCACAGATGAAACCTTCAGCTATCCACTGCTTAACCAAATCAAACTTCCACATTGTGCAGCCCTCCGGATACACACTCAGGTACATCAAGCATGTCTTCAAATAGTGAGGAAGACTATTGTAACTAAGCTTTAGTATTTCCTGCAGGGTCTCTTCCAAAGTAGAATCTGTACTCAAATTGGAACATAAAAAATCCTGCACATGCTGCCATAGCTTAGGGTTGTCCTGTTGGGTTGTTAAAAGACCGGATACACAAATGGTTGCTAGTGGCAAACCAGCACATTTTGTTATGATTATTTCCAAAGCCCCCTTTAATTGTTCAGGGCACAGACGTTCAAGACCGAAAACCAGGTTGAGTAACAGTTTCCCAGAGTCCTCCCCGCCAAGAGGTTTCATCTTCAGAATATTATCAGATTGATAATCACAGCATTCCAGAGCTACGCCCGCAATTTCTGTGGTTGTTATTATCCTACTGCGGTTATTACCTTCCGGGAAAGCACTGGCAACAATATCCCATGACGTTGTTTCCCACAAATCATCAATTACAACAACATATCTGCAAAAGAGGCTATCCATAGTTATAATTATATCGTGTCTATAGAAACAATAATTATAGAAGCACTAAGGTAATTACAAATGAATTATAGAAACAATAAAGTAAAATGCAGTACCTCTTATTCTGGAGATGTTTGGTGAGATTGTCAATGAGGTTTTGTACTGTGTAGGAATTAGAGGGGCATCGATGCTGCTGAACTTGAGAGAGGATGCCCTCAAGCAGTCTTCTCATGTCAGGTTTCCGGGATGCCCGCACAAAAGCGCGGCACTCGAATTGCTGCCCAATTTCACGGTACAGCTGTTTTGCAAGCGTGGTCTTGCCAACCCCTGCATGTCCAGTTATGGCCACCATTTTTAGCTGCTGTTCCTTCTCATCGGTGAGCCACTTGATAAGCTTTGTCTTCGCGTCGTTGACACCAACAAGGTAGTTAGTAGTCTCTGCTGGATGCTGCTCCTCGTCGGTAATCCACTTGATAAGTTTTGTCTTGGTGTCGTCGACGCCAACAATGTAGTTTGCAGCCTCGGCATACATCAATGGAATATGGCCGTACACAGTGAACAGAGATCTAGAACTCGAGGTGCAACCATCAAGATACCTTTCATGTCGTTCAATCACCTCCCGCACCAGGTCCCCGAGTTCTGAGATCTTGGCAGCCCTCGTGCACGGTCTCACCCTCTTGGGAAGCCAAGGGATCCGGACACGGCCAACCTTGAAGCTCTGCGCCGATCTCATCTTGGCATTGGCGTGCGTCAACATCGTGTCGTCAATGAAATCCTCGATGTCATAGCAAAGTTCACGCACCTCATTCATCCAGTATTTTGCCATTTCATTGGGGGAATCTACCATTGACTGCTCCACAAGGGCGACACTGATTTCTTCCAGATCTCCCTTCAGGAGCACTACTTTGTCCTTGAGTGGCCCTCGCAGCCGGTAATCAAGAGGCAGCAGC
Source organism: Elymus sibiricus (assembly GCA_039707655.1). Taxonomy (NCBI): domain Eukaryota; kingdom Viridiplantae; phylum Streptophyta; class Magnoliopsida; order Poales; family Poaceae; genus Elymus; species Elymus sibiricus. The sequence goes on from CM077671.1 coordinate 488,174,470, forward strand.
GAATCTAGTTTCCTGAGAAGGGGACCCATGACACCAAGGGAAGAACTCATTGGAGCATTCATGGCGCCCATGTCGGCCAGCGAAGAACTCACCGGAGCATCCATGGCGCCCATGACGGCCAGCGAAGAACCCATCTCCGCCTGGAGAGAGAAATCAAATCACGGAGAAAGTGTATTATGCTTTCATCTGTTTTTTTTTGGAAAAAATCTATTCTGTTTTTGATATATTATGCTTCCATCTTTTATATTCTATTATATCTATCTATTCTATTGTATATACTAAAAACACACTATACGAAGTTCTTTTCAAGATACTGCATTAATCCACATCATCAAATTATTTTCGTCGTCAGATCTTTAATTTCTGGCAAGGACTTAGTGACAGATCGGAAACCTTTATAGCTGGAGTCTATGTTAGATACGTCCGTTCAAAGAAAATTCTATAGTTGGTTCAACTCGGGCGTACATACCAAATCGGATATACATACCTATATATCTTTTTAAAATTATAATGATAGACTAATCAACATACAAATATGTACATATTCAGTTTAACATCGATTTAAAATAACACAACTAACAAACCTGAATACTCCTATGATACCCAGATTTTGTATACCAGGGAAGCTAGCAAGACATCCGTGAACACACGAATCAATCAAAAAGTCCATTGATGCCAACATGACTCATTATAAACAATGCTAAAAAAGCTCAACGAACAGACTAACTACACATACATCTGGCACCCAAAGGAATCAGGGAAACAAGAAACATGCACCCGAGAAGGCTTCTAAACAATGCCCATGTAGGCACCCTTCAATCAATCAGGCCAGTGGCAAAGAAAAAAAATACACTAAATTGATGGACACAGCTCAAATGGGGAATCCAGTTGTATGATATGGACTAGGGATTGAGACTATTTGGAAAAGATTAGATCTTATTCTAAACGGCAAGAGGCAAGATGTGGCCACATGGGTGCATTATGATTTAGGGACGAAAGAATACAACATGGGAGAGAGAAAAATCAGAGAGAGTTTTCATTTTTTGTAAAGAAATACTTCAGAGAGAGTTAAGTACTAAGTGACATTGCTCTATAGGCTGTGATTAAATTCTAGGACGCAATCTTTATGGACTTTCATAAAACATAACAGAAAAAAAACTAGAGAAAATTACGGACGAACAAAAGAACAGATGAAACAATATGAAAAAATACGAGGCCAAAACATAGTAAGCTTATTTCGCAAAAAAATGTTGGGCCAACTAATAATTTAGAAATTCTCGAATGTCTAAGCAATAGCAATTTGTTCTTTAATATGCAATGAATTTAGGAATTACTCAGACGGAAGACTGGAACGAAGAAGAGTGACACATACATTGCTGCAGAAAAAACTTGGAAAAAAAACATAGTCAAAGTTGTACGTAAGAGACTATGCGAAGTCCAAAACATCATGCATTTTCGAACAATGGGGTGTTGTCTCAAACCAAAATTAACTCCATCCGATCCATATTAACGTATCTAGTAGTATTAATTCTTGTTACTCCCTCCAATCCATACTAATTGTCACTGATTTAGTAAGCTGTACTAAATCAGCGACAATTAATATGGACCGGAGGGAGTAATTTTTTTTACCATATATGTATTTTCTATATTGGTGGTCCATTTGCAAAAAAAAAAAAATGAGTCTAATGGCTTTGTTCCTCGAGCACCAAAGCCATATTCTACCACAGCTCAAACGGTTCTATAGCAAGGTAGAAATTTATTAACTCTCCAAATTTGAACATACCTGGATACTCTCCATTTCATGAAGCCTCTCAATTATATCACGTGCACTAGCTGGCCTCTTCTTTGGATTGGAGTCTATGCACTCTAAAGCTATCTCATAGCATTCTCGTATTTGTTCCGATAGTGTGTCTCGTTGTGATCTCTCCATCCTATTACTCCAACTTTCAAGTACCTAAAAAATTGTGTTTGTGGGTTATGGTCCATGAAATGGATCAACAACATCTTTCTATGTAGGAATCATATGTACAGTATATACTATATAGCAACCACACACATTCAAGCATCAAACTAAGAACAAAAACTCTCTATAAAGTAGACTGTGTCCCAATAAATTCGAGTCAGATCTATCACAAAGTAAATTGCACTATCATAAATAAAGCATCAAACTGAGAAGAAAAATTCTCTCAAGGGAAATCTGTTGTGTTGATTCTTTTGCAGCCAAAACTGTGCTTTCCACTACTAGATGTGCTTCCACAAATGATATTGTGATACATCTCAAACTAAATCTAATGACAATGTGTGAAGTAAAAGAGTGGTTTTTTAAGTCCATCCTTCTTAGCCAAAAAGGAAATTGAGCTTTTAGCATTGTCAAAATGGCATATATTGTTCTTACTTCCTCAATAGCTTGATACCCCTTCTGCCCGGTCAGTATTTCTATGATAGTAACACCAAGACTATACAAGTCAGCGCTAGGTGTGATGGCATCCCCTTTGTGAAGTTCTGGTGCCATATATCTCCTGTATGAAAATAGAAAAAATCTGACAGATTAATGAACATAGAGAGTGCAACTAAAATCACATAGCACAAACGATTGAGCTTTCAAGAGGAGCTAGCAAGCTTACATTGATCCTAGTATAGTTTTGGTAATAACCCGGCTTTGATTTTCGTCAAGGCATCTAGACAGGCCAAAATCAATAATTTTCGGTACCATGCTATCATCAAGCAGTATATTGGCAGGTTTCAAATCCAAGTGAATGATGTGATTCTCATGAAGGAACTGCAGGCCCTCGGAAATCCCTTTAACTATTTTGTAGCACGTTCGCCACTCACGATATGCATCTATAAAGGGGATAGGAGAAACGAGGCTTATAAATTGGGAAACATTACACAATTTTCAAGTATATGGAATAATAGTAAAAAAAGTTCGAGGCCACATGGTCGTACCGGTGATATATTTATCAAGACTCCCTTTAGGCATATACTCGAAGCAAAGCAATCTTTGATGGACTTCTGCCATGACAAACTTTCCGTCGTAACTTGACATAGTTCCTGGTGTATCAGAACAATATCCCAGAAACCTTACTACATTCTTGTGCTTTATCCGCATCAGGCATTCAACCTCTCGGTGAAACTTCGTTTCATGCATATAAGCGTTGGACAACTTCTTCACTGCAACCGATTTGTCGCCAAGTATTCCCTATCACTCACAAGTGTTAGCATGGGTTTGAGTTCTCAAAAGTCAAAACAAGTGTGATTAAGATTAGAACACTCATGTCATGTATACTACCTTATAAACCACAGAAAATCCCCCGCTTCCAATCTCCTGGTCATCGGAGAAACCATTTGTGATGTCCTTCAAGAGTGATAATGGCAGGGCCTTGGGCTCCGCTGTTTCATCAACTAACATCTGCTCTAGCTCACTTCGTGCAGTAAAAGCTTTGCGTTCCATTTGCAGTCAGTATGTAATTAACCTGGAAACAAGAGCAAACTCATTATGTATCAAGCAAAAAACTAGCAGCAAACTATCATATCAAGCGAAAACTAGCAGCACCAAACTTTTTCCCGAAGATTTAAGCGCTCAGATTGGCAGTCGTTTTGAGCAGTACAGTAAACCGGAAAACAGAGCATTTCTTATAGACTGCACCCCCTTGAGGAAGGAACAAGATTACAGGACACAGCCACTTGACAATGGTGGTAAATAAATGCGCAGACAGCAGCGATGAATGATGGATCCGCAGACGGCAGATCCCCCAACGACGACTACATATATACTCCCTCCATCACACTCGGATGAATGATGAATCCGCAGATGGCAGAGCCCCGTGAACGGAGGGAGTACATCCCAGGCAAGATCTACTACTTTACCTGGACAGATTTACCTGCTTGCTTCCCAGTCAAGGCGATGGAGCTTCAGATTTATCAAAAAAAATCCCCGCTGTTCCCTTTTGGCCCAGTCAAGCGCGCGCACCCATCTCCCCGCTGTTCCCTTTTGGCCCAGCCCATGTACAAGGCAGGATGCCCATTTTTTCAAAAAAAATCTGTCTTTTTGTTTATCAAAATAATTCAGGATTTCAAAAAGTTCCGAGTTACACAAATAATTGCGAATTTTGAAAAACAAATTTTAAATATCATAAAATGTTCCTGAATTCAAAAAAATCATGATTTTGAAAAATATTTGGAAAATCCTAAAATATCCGTGATTTTGAAAATGACCGCATATTCAAAACAAAATGCTCACGGATTCAAAACAAACTTCGTCTATTTAAAAAATGTTCAAAAATTCAAAAACTGTTCATGAACTTCTGGAAAATATTCAGAAAAATGTTCAGGAATTTCAAAAATTGTTCCCCAATTTCAAACAATGTTCCCAAAATTAAAAAATTATCACTGATTCAAAGAGTATTCATGAACTAAAAAAAATATTAGTCAAAACTAAAAATTGTTTGTGAGTTTTAAATTTTTTTACCAAATTTCAAAAAATGTTTGCCAGTTCAAAAAAGTTGTTTACGTGTTCCAAAAAATGTATGCAAATTTAAAAACAATGTTCATGAATTTAATAAAAATCGTGATTCAAAGCAAATGTTTATGTATTTCAAACAATATTCATGAACTTGAAATATGTTTGCAAATTGAAAAGGAAAAAATGAAACAAAAATAAGAAAGAAAAATAAAAAGGAAAAAAAAAATGAAACGAACAGAAGAAAAGAAACAAGGAAAACAGAAAAGGAAACGAAAAAAGAAAAAGAAAGAAAAAACGGTTTAGAAAAGGTTGGAACCTTCCCAAAACCGGTGGAGATGGAATTCGGTAATGGGTCGGCCCATAAGAATATAGCGCGTGAGGGGGAGGTACGCGCCACGTCGCTTGGTAGCGACCTAGGTGCCAAATACGAGCCGCCCACATCCATCTACAATGAATGAACCATTGTAAGGCTCCACTGTAATATCTCGTAGTTTAGATAGAGTGGAGATTTTTTTTTTCAAATGAGCTTTGCATTCATGCAACCAAAAAACAGGGTGAATTTGAATCTTCCCTTTGAATTTGAAAAAGAAGTTGGTTCAAATGTAAAATTGGGCATGGCCTTTGCTCTTTTCTAAATTGGATCACAATTCAAATCATATATAAGTTTTGGTTTTAAATGCATAAAGTACAATTCAAAGAGTTAAATTGGAAATTCAACAATGAATAAATACATGAAAGTAAGAATAATTAATTATAGAATTCAGATTAAAAATCATTATGCGAAATATAAACAAATGAATAAAGGAAACCTTATTGATAATAAAGAAACACTGCAAAATGATATTCCAAATTATACAAGCTAATTGAGAAACAAGAAAAAATATTAATATTATATACATTTACAAAGTAGAATTACATTGGATAAAGGAATTACAAGAAGAAAATCCTAAACTAAAACTAAACTAGTCCTATTCTAGTTCTTCTCCTTTTCTTCTTGATCTTCAAACCCGAAACATAAACAACAAAAAGAAAAGAATTTGTTTAAATTTTAAATGTAGCATTACCCTTAGGGAAATGCCTTATTGTAAGGAGCTAGAACTTAGAAATTTGGAAACATTAGCCAAATCAACAGGGAGCAACCAGAATCAACGGAATAGTGCTAATTGGACCAACGATTGATAATAATAGCAAGTCCAGCAAGACAGGAAAGAGAATTATCCAAGAGAGAAGCAGGTCGAGCATAGTATAGATCAAAGCCAAACCAAAAAGATCAACTAAATATCACTAGACCATAATTAAGAAAGCCTCAATTAAACTAGGTTAGTTGTCAGGTTAAATCCAACTAACCATCACTGTATCAACTCATTTGTCAAGTGACAATATACAAAGGAACATCCTTGTAGAAAATAAAGCCAGCAAACCAGAGATAAAGATCACAGCCAGCCATACCTATCCACAGTGACAACACACAACAGATGTCCTCCTCACAGGCACAAGAGCCCCTCAGCCTGCCAGGGCACACAGGAGCTTAGCAACACACAGTTGAGTCACCATGTGCACCATGTGGCCAAGAGACTACCAGGTCTATAAATAACACACTACGACTGCTGAAGAGTTTGTTTGCCACTTGATGGAATTGCATCAAATGGGTATTTGGACCAAATCTTATAAACAGTAAGAGGAGGGTGAAGCAGCAAGGAGGAGAAGGCTTTTCGCTAAGAAGCGGGATAATCAGAAACGTGATGAACAAGCTTCAGAAGACCAAGAGGTTGGTTTGGAGGGGATTTGTCGTCAGAAAGTCCAAGAAGTGCTAGGACTCTTGCATCATTGGATCAAGTAGTGCATCATCTGTTCTTAGCCTAGTGAGATTAGCCTCAGACCAGCATGATTGGCTTGGTTAGAATCAAGAGAATATTTGTTCTTATCAGATTTAGAAAGAAAGAAAGAAAGGGAAGAGAAAAGCTAAGACCAAGAGAGGATATGTTCTTCTTGTTAAACAACTTCATACATGGGCCGGTCAAGGGTTGCGCCAGGCTATGCTTGGGGCTGCCTTGGGCGCCACTTCTAGTAGTTAGGATAGATTCCTTCTATCTAGTTAAACATGTATTCTATCTCTATCTCCCCGTAATCTCCCCCTCTTGTTATCTCTGGAATCCTCTGTAATCTGATCGAGGGAAGGTTGTTGCCTTCGATATATAAAGTCTATGCAGGCTCCCGAGAGGGGTTGAGATGCTTCATACAATCTTTCATGGTATACAGAGCAGGACCTTCCCAGCACATCTAGCTCATCCACCTCGACCGATCTTCACCATTAACCTCCATCAATCATCCCCACCGCAACCATGTCCACCTCTGCCGTTGTTACCTCCACCGGCCTCAACTACAACATCTCCGAGCCCTTCACCGGGACGAATTATGTCCTTTGGCGAGCTCAAGCCCGATCCCAAATAATGGGCGCCGGCTTGTACGGGTACATCGACAAAACCATCGAGGAGCCTCCCAAGAACATCGTCGCAAAGGGTAAAGAGGGCAAGGAACAGGAGGTTCCGAATCCTGTCTACGCCTCCTGGCTGGTCCAGGACCAATAAATTGTTTCTTACCTCCTTCGAAATCTCTCCAAAGAGGTTCTTGTTTAGGTGGCTTCCCTGGATACATCGCATGCAATATGGATGGCGTTGTCCAACATGTTTGCGGCGGTCTCCCTATCCCGCGTCAACAACCTATGTGCAGCACTCACCAATGCCCAAAAGGGCACACAATCCGCCTCAACCTACTTCGGCTACATGTGTTCCCTCTCCGACGAGCTCGCGGCGGGCAAACCACTTGGGGAGCAGGAACTCATCTCCTTCATCGTCGCCGGCCTCGACATGGAGTACCAACCACTCATCTCTATGCTTGATTTCCGCATCGAGCCTATCACCGTCGATCACCTCTTCTCCTTGGTGGACAACTTTGACCAGCGGGTTGAGTTGTACCATGGAACCGGCGTTGGTGGCTTCAAATCTTTGGCCAACTCTGCCTCCCGAGATCGACAGGGAGGGAGAGGGGGCTACTGCAACTAGAAGAACGGCGGCGGTGGTGGATTTCATGGTGGCAATGGTGCTCAATGCCATACTGGTTGTGGCGGTGCTCACACCGGTGGCGACGGTGGCTATCCAGGAAGTGGTGGCGGTGGCGGCTACCCAAACAATAGTGGCTACGGGGGCGGCTATCACCATAACAATGGCGGTGAGCTACCAGGGTGGTGGTGATGGCGGCTACTACCACTCCAACAATGGCAACAACACCAACCGGCGATCTTCCTCCAATAATAACCGGTGACCTTTCCTAGGTTACGACGGCTACGAAGGCAAGTGCCAAATATGTAAGAAAACAAATCGCATTGCTAAAGATTGTGATTGGCGTTACGTCGATGACAATTCCCAGAAAAAGAAAGTTGCCGCTGCAACAGATGGGTCTTATGGTGTTGACACCAATTGGTACATGGACACGGGCGCGACAAACCATATAACTGGAGAGTTGGAGAAGCTGACCATGCATGAGAAATACCATGGCCATGATCAAATCTACATCGCTGCGAATGGTGCGGGCATGGAGATTAATCGTATTGGTCAATCAATTATCAAAACCCCACATAAAGATCTTGTCTTAAAAGAAATCTTGCATGTTACTAATGCTTCCAAAACTCTTCTCTTCGTTCATCGTATTGCCCTTGATAATAATGTCTTTCTAGACACTACACCACGACACTGCATTCCCTACCGACGTGGGTTGGGAAAAGTCTATGTACATCAACATACGGTCGGTCGGGAAAGTTTGTATCAAACTGTGGGTCGGCAATGCTGATAGGGGCAACTAATTGTCGGTCGGCAATAATTAGACATTTGATGTCCAACCATCGGTCGGCAGTAGGCGTATATGCATCCAGCAATCGGTCGGGAAACATTACCGACCGACTGTTGCTTGGCTGGGCCAGTGCGAAAACGTACGCGCCTTCAGTTGTTTGGGCCAGCGAAAAGTTAGCGCGCGCGGCCGAAAGAGGTTTAGCGCCAACCAGCCTGAAAAGTCTATTTCCATTTTATTCGCTTTCCCCTCCAGTCACTAGTCCTATTCCCCACACGTTCGCGTTCTTCCCGGCGATGGCGACGGCAACGATGCCGCCCTCTTGCCCCGCGCGCCGCCCTCCACTCTGCGGCCGCGCCATCTCCTCCGTACCTGCCTCACCTTATCCCCTCTGTCCATCACTCCTCTCTGCCTCTCATTGCTCCCATGCTTCTCTCGGCGCCCGCACCCGGATCTGGCCACCTAGGGTTTGCTGCTGCCTAAGATGGCCAGCATGGAGCTCGCCGCCGCTGGATCCGACGGCCAAGTCCTCGACCAGATGCCGCAGTCAGGGCGGAGGCAGGGTCAACAAGAAGTGGCGCCGTCCCAGGCTGGTGCGAGAGGCGCTCTGGTCCACCTTCCGGCTGGTGGCTACCTTGTTCCCAGCCTACTCCTGGGGCAGCGCTGAGCACGGTGGTGAAAACCACCTTGAACGCAGCGGAGAAGCAAGTTGTCCGACCATTCAGGGGGTGGTTCTATGCGTAGTTTTCTATGATTCTTGGACGTCTTCACGTTCTTCTCCTAACGTTCTTGCCTGCAGGTAGGGAAGCATAGATCCAGTGGCAGCAACTAATTTCTGGGATGATTCGAGCTCAAAGCCACCAATCGACCATACCCCAGGTTTGATATTCTTCCTCTGTCCCAACTGTTTCTATTGGAAAGTACTTAGTGGTTAATGGATTGTTAGTTTCATCATGTGCTTAGCTAGATTGATAATTTGTTAGTACGGGTTGAACACGTCTTAGGTTGGTCAGACCATCCGCACACCGGCGTGTATATCTATATAGTCCTTATTCCTTAAGACAGTTGATTTTTTTTTTAAGTAATTGCCTTAATAGCAGAAAATAGTGTACCGATGAAGAGAAATATGAATATTGCCCTGTCTGACATTTCATCTCTCAATGCTCGGGCAAGTGCTGCTTCATTCCTCAAATTGACTGATGTAACCAGATTAATATTATACTTACACAAGCAAAAAAGATAACTTATATGCACATCCACTGTAACAAAAAATGTTTGATCTGGTAGTATATGGTATTTGAGCAAATGTCTGTATAGATATAAAGAGGCTGAACTTGGCAGTCAACAATTACTAGCAAACGAGTGGCTAGTTATCAGTTAGTAACATGTATTCCTCATTTGTTAGTTAAGCATACTGACAAGTAGTGTCATGATTTCTTTTGTTCTTTATACCTTTTTCGTTCCTGAAAGTAAAGGCTTCGTGCAGGGTGATCAACTAATTTTGATGGTAATTCACAGATATTCTGGTTGACCAATTTTGCAGGAAGCCAATGTACATGGGATTTATGAACTTGCACTTTTATTAAATGGAGTTCCACTTGCTTTGTGTTTTTGCATTTAAGCAGAATCACAGAATTTTTAGTTCAGCATGCACAAACAGATATTTAATCCGTCCACGTTAGTTTTTCAACTTAGTGCATATCTATGTTGTTTTCTTCCGTTCTTCAGTTGATATTCTATTGCTAATGCTTTAGCAGGAACTGAATCTTTGTTCGATTATATTCCTATAACTCTGTTCCGTACATTTATTGTTATTTCAAACAAGATTGACATTTTTACCATGGGACATGTATTGGTCCTTAATAAGTATCAAATGAACTTGCCCCTTTCCCCATGGTCTGTTTAAGTGAACATAGACTACTTATGCAGGTGCATACTGAACTACTTATTGCAGCTTCCGAATTTATGGATTGTGTGCAAAGTTGTCATTGTTTCTGCAGGTACATTAGTACATTTCCACATCCTTGAGTGCAGTCTTACTGTTATATAATTTCCATTCAATGTTTACTGCCTAGGTCTATAACTCTATATGCTTGGCTGCATATTCACTTGGCAAATTATATATAGACATGATCATATTGTTACTCGTTGTTGTACTTATACACGAATTGGTTCATCAAATGTTCATCAAATTACTTTGTTGTGAGGTCTCCATTCTTCTTTGTACAGCTTGAAATGAAATGCTCAGTGATCTTAAATTGTTCACAATGGTCATATATGTAAGCAAATGAGGTAGCATAGAGGGGCATGTTCATCGTCCCTCTGTTACTCAGACTTTCATGTGTTTGGTCTATATGTCTTGCATGCATATTTAAACCGAAGATCCATTTCTAGTGTACAAGTTTATAGATAAAAAATACTAATTGGAAAACCTGGCAATTGTTACTTATACACATAAACATCGTTATTTAGAGTAGCAGTTCAATACAGAAAATTCAGGTTTCAGGAGAAGAAGTAGAACCGTGCAGAACTATCTTCAGGTTGCATAAAAAGACCAAATAATAAAACTAATGTTTCAGCCTTTTAGTTAAGCATACGAGCTACCTGCACCGGGCTGTTGTACCATGTAGAACTCCCAAAAACATAAGTCTATATTTAATCATCATGGTCTGAGAATAGGTCCTTCATCTTTTTTAACCCTGCTATGGAATATTAGTATATTACTCACAAATTATACAAGTAGAATTTATATAGCAAGTAAAAGCAATACATTGGGTCAAATGAGCACAAAGGTAACTATTCCATGGTTCTATTTGAAATTGAAGCGCGTCGACAAGCTGACCAATACATGATGCTGACTAGTGATATTTTTGCTAGGTGAAGCTCTACAAGCCCAGGTCGTCTTCCTCATCGAGCCGCTAAGGTAATTTCTACAATTGGAAACTACTCCCTCTGTAGACTAATATAAGATCTTCTATTAGTCTACATATTATATTAGTCTACAGAGTTAGTACCATATTGCGTGAGTCTGATGCGATCAGTTTAGTGAATTATTGTTGTTTAGTGGCTTGTGCACTTGCCCGTGTAATTGTTTATGTGCAAAGATATTGTTTCAATTGATAAGGTGGATTCCTGAGTACAATTTGTTGATGCAGTTCCTTTTCCTTTACGCTGTTAGTTGTTTCATGTTCATAATGACTTTTAATGACGAACATCCCCCAGACTGTGCTTTCTGACAAGATAAAAAATTGCTACTATGAAAGGGGATGTTGGGTGGTTCTCAATGTTCAAATATTCTGCGCAGTGGCACATTCTTTAATATTCTGTATTTACAGCCCTTAATTTTATACTCCCTCTGTTCCTAAATATAAGTCTTTTAAGTGATTCCACTACGGACTACATACGAAGCAAAATGAGTGAATCCACACTCTAAAGTATGTCTATATACGTATGTATGTAGTCTTTAGTGGAATCTCTAAAAAGACTTATATTTAGGAACGAAGGGAGTAGTATTAAACAATGTTCACTTGGAGTGTGGCTTCCAATGACCACAACCTGTTATTTGACTTCTTTGTGTTACTGCAGTGCACTAGATAATGCATATGACATGAGGACGAACTATGGATACCTTCCCAGGAAAAAAATGGTTTATATCCTTCAAATATAGTCGTACATGCTTTCTGATATGATTGCTTGAACTGGTACAAATCATAGGTACATCTTTTTGCTTGTCGATCTGCCCTAGGCCAAATTTCTTATCAGCACATAAAGTTCTATGTCTAAGTGTGCTGCTGTTGTGTTGATTTTGTTGTGCTCTTGTTGCTATTGTCATGCTATTTGTCAAACTTGATGTACTGTTTTCTAATATATTCTGCCGCTGCCACTTTGCTCATTTTCCTGTGAATTTACTTGTATAAAAAGATGCGAATATCATGTTTGACGCACAAAATTTAAAATCCACCTTTTTGACTTACGGTGTGTTTCTTTTGTAGGAGGGACATGCATGAGAACGAATAAAAATGTTGTCGGGTTTCGCTTCAGCTGGATGTTTTGTATAGTTTTGCATTGGACATCACCTCTTAGCTATCCTTTTGTGAGACTGGTGTATGATGTCTTGGACAATGAACCAGAAATGATAGTGCCACTTAGTTACCTTTTGTGAACCTGATGTATGGTGTCTTGGTGATTATGTTTAGAACAAATGAACATAACCTGTTGTATATGTATGTGACAGTTAATGGAAAAGAAAATGTTTGGTTCACTTAGTTAGTATATGTTAATGAATGTTGTGGTTAGATAAACAAAATGTTGATGAACTATTGGTTGGCAAAAGAAAATACAGCCTAATTGATGGTTACCAAGCGTTCATTGCAAGGCCAATGGAAAGTTGGTTGGCAAAACGGACACCATTAGAGAGTTGGTCGGCAAAATTTCATGTAGGTCCAACGGAAAGTTGGTCGGTAAAACAGATACCATCAGAAAGTTGGTCGGGAAAAGCTTTTGTCACCGCCAACGGAAAGTTGGTCGGCAAAAAAGACCATCGGACAGTCGGTCGGGAATGTTTTGCAATAGCCGTCACATAGTCGGTCGGCAAAAGTTTGTCGGTCAGGAAAGGGTTTTCCCGTCTGGACTTTCCCCAACAGACATGGTCGGTCGGCAATACTCTTTCCCGACCAAGTGTTTGTTGGTGGAAGCAGTTTTCCCGACCAACTTGTCTGTGGGGGATGAAGTGCCGTGGTGTAGTGAGAGTTTCACCCGTTTTTCTTTTTGATCAAGGATCAGGTCACGAAGAGAATTCTCCATAGAGGTGTATGTGTTCAAGGGCTATATGCATTGCTTCCTCAATACTGCAAGTTTAATAAACAAGTCCATGGTACCATCAAACTATCTGTTGAAAGATGTCACGGTCGTTTAGGTCATCCATCATTTACTACAATTCATCAAATTCTTAGTAGAAATAACCTCCCAGTTGTTGGTGAGAGAAATTCCAAAACTATTTGTGATTCGTGTCAAAGAGCAAAAAGTCATCAATTGCCATATCATGTTTCTACCAGTGTGTCGACTAAACCTTTGCAACTCATTTCTTGTGATGTATGTGGTCCAACACCCATTTCTGTTGGTCGTCATTCTTATCATGTGAGTTTTATTGATGACTATAGCAAGTATACTTGGATCTATCTCCTTCAAAAACGTTCTGATGCGTTTCAAGTTTTTCACAACTTTCAAGCTCTTGTCGAACGTCAGTTTGATAGTAAAATTATTGCCATGCAATCTGATTGGGTGGGGAATATGAGAAGCTAAACTCTTTTTTTCCAAAAGATAGGTATTTCTCATCATGTGTCTTGCCCCCCCCCCCCCCCCCCCCCGCTCATCAACAAAATGGTTATGTTGAAAGAAAACATAGACACATTGTCGAAGTAGGCCTAGCTCTCCTAGCTTTGGCCTCCATGCCCTTAAATTTTTGGGACGAAGCTTTTCTCACCGCCGTTCATCTTATCAATATGTGGCCCGGTCGCATGATTGATCATGAAACACATATAGAACGCCTTCTCCATGTCACACCTGATTATACTACTCTTCGTGTTTTTGGTTGTGCATGTTGGTCAAACCTTCGTCCCTACAACACTCGCAAACTCATGTTCCATTCTACACAATGTGTCTTTCTTGGATATAGTGCACAACACAAGGGTGTCAAGTGCTTAGATGTTCCCATTGGTCGTGTCTATATTTCACGTGATGTAGTTTTTGATGAAACACAGTTTCCCTTCGCCAATCTCCATCCTAATGCTGGTGCTCTTCTCCACAAGGAGATTCTTCTCCTTCCTTCACAATTATCCGTAATTGACTGTGTGGGCAATGATGATTGTGTTGATTCAACTATGACTAATTGTCCTAATTTTGCATCTGAGTGTGCTATTACAGGTGATCACAGTGCCGAAAACGAGTTGTTCAATGGTGCAAATCTGGCAAAAAACGATGCACGTACATGTTCTGGTGGTGTCACACAAAATCAGCAGAAATCTTCCTCAGGATCGCCCCCGCTGATCGTGCTAGGGCCGACAGGATCGACTTTGGGATCGTCGTCCTGTCCGGCGGCTCCGCGCCCCACGCCTGCCTCTGGCTCGACGCGCCCCCCGCCAGCGCCTGGTTCGGGCCACTCCAGCGACGCCACGCGGTCACGTGCAACTGGGCGGCCGACTCCACTCGACCCACCCCAGTCGCCTGCTGCCACGTCGCCCACTCCAGCCGAGGCGCCCACGCCGTTTGCTGTCGATCCGCGCATTTTCTTCAGGCGGGGCCCGCGCCTGTTGGCTACGCCTAATGCCTCTGCGCGCGGGCAATCCGAGCCTGCCCCTGATGCTGTCTCGCTCGGATCTTCTGTGGGCCTTTGATAACCCACAAGTATAGGGGATCGCACAGTCTTCGCATGTAGTATTTCACCCTGATTTATTGATTCGACACAAGGGGTGCCATAGAATATTTATCGGCCTTAGCAGTTGAGTTGTCAATTCAACCACACCTGGGATATCTCTCTGCAGCAAAGTTTTAGTAGCCAGGCAAGTAATAGTAGCAAAAGTAAGAGTAATAGTGACGACAGTAATTTTGTAGCAGTTGTGACAGTAGCAGCAGCAATGGTAACTTAGCAAGATTCAGTGTATGAAAAGAGTAGGCATGTGGATCGGTGATAGATAATTATTTAGATGACATCAACCATGTAACAGTTACACACTAGGGCCACACAGAACTAGCTCCAGTTCATCAATATAATCTAGGCATGTATTTAGTATATAGTCATACGTGCTTGCGATGGGGTCCTAATGGAAACTAAGGGATATTAAGGCCTCCTTTTTATAGAGAACCGAAACAAAGCATTAACACATGGTGAATACATGAACTCCTCAAACTACGGCAATCACCGGAAAGAATCCCAATTATTGTCACCTTGGGGTATTCGGATCGAGACAAATAATAGGTGCATACAACTTGCAAGATAGGATCCAAATCACTCTTATATTCATAAAACATATTAGGTTCAGATCTGAAATCATGGCACTCGGGCCCTAGTGACAAGCATTAAGCATAGCAAAGTCATAGCAACATCAATCTCAGAACATAGTGGACACTAGGGATCAAGCCCTATCAAACTTAACTCGATTACATGATCAATCTCATCAAATCCCATCACCTTCCAGCAAGCCTACAAAGGAATTACTCACTCCCGGTGGTGAGCATCATGGCGGTGTTGATGAAGAAGGGTTGGTGATGACGACGGCGATGAATCCTCCTCTCCGGAGCCCCAAACGGACTCCAGATCAGCCCTCCCGAGGAAGAACAGGAGGTGGCGGCGGCTCCGTCTCGTGAAACACGATGAAATATTCTCTCTGATTTTTTTCTCCGATGATGTGAATTTATAGGAGTGGAATTAGGGTCGGGGGAGCCACGTGGGCTCCACAAGCCATCAGGGCGCGCCAGGGGGTGGGCGCGCCCTGTTGGCTTGTGGCCCACAAGCAGCCCCCTTCGGTGGATCTTCACTCCATAATTCATTATTTATTCCAAAAATAATTCACAAAAAGTTTCGTCCAATTCCAGGAACTTTTATTTCTGCACAAAAATAACACCAAGGTAGTTCTGCTAAAAACAGTGCCAGTCCGTGTTAGTTCCATTGAAATCATGCAAATTAGAGTCCAAAACCAGAGCAAAAGTGTTTGGAAAAGTAGATACGTTGGAGACATATCAGCCTTTCACCACTATCCGCTTCTACCTTGGCCACAGAGGATCCGACGGACGGGGAGGATACTCCACGTGTTGCCTTGGGCCTTTCTCCTGTGACTGATTCGCTGCCCTCTGCATCTTCTGCAAACGCGGACATAGCTACAACGCTGCCACACACACGTCTACGAGCAGGTGTGTTATTCATCCATTAATTACAAAGTTAAATTTGGCTTGGCTACATCTACAGGAGAACCACGTACCCATCATGAGGCTCTTGTGGATCCCAAGTGGAAGGCAGCTATGGAGGATGAATTCCAGGCTCTTCAGAAAAATCACACCTGGCACTTGGTTCCTTCACGTCAAGGTAAAAATGTGATTGATTGCAAGTGGGTACTCAGGTTAAAAAGAAAGTATGTTGGTACAATTGATCGTTATAAAGCCAGGCTTGTTGCTAAGGGTTTGAAGCAAAGGTATGGCATAGATTATGAGGATATTTTCAGTCGAGTTGTTAAAGTTGCTACTATTCGCCTGGTTTTGTCCATTGTTGTATCCAGAGGATGGAGTCTCAGACAGCTATATGTTCAGAATGCGTTTCTTCATGATGTTCTGGAAGAGGAAGTTTAGATGAAACAACCTCCTGGGTTTGAAGATCAGAACAAACCATCTCATGTGTGCAGACTTGACAGGTCTCTTTGTGGACTAAAGCAGGCCCCGAGAGCATGGTACTCACGTCTAAGCACAAAATTCCAACAACTTGGTTTTGTTCCCTTGTGACACCTCACTGTTCATCTACAATAAATCAAACACATCCATTTTTGTGCTTATTTATGTTGATGATATAATTGTCACCAGTTCCTCCAATGATGCATTGAGAGCTGTTTTGTCTGACTTGAACTCTGAGTTTGCTCTCAAGGATTTGGGTGATTTGCATTTCTTTCTGGGTATTGAGATTCAGAAAAACAGAGAAGGTGGTCTTCATCTTTCCCAAGGAAAATATGCAACTTATCTCTTGAGAAGAGTTGGACTGCAGGACTGTAAACCTTCACCAACACCATTGTCTAGTTCAGAAAAACTCTCTCTCTGAAGGGGAACTTTTGAGCCAAGAAGATGGCACCAGATACAGGAGCTTGGTAGGTGGATATCTCCTTGTTAGTCAATAAGGTTTGCCAGTTTCTTCATGCACCCACTACTGCTCATTGGACTGCAGCCAAACGCATCCTTAGATATGTGCAGAACACTTTGAGTGTTGGTCTTAC
The DNA here is from genome assembly GCA_039707655.1 of Elymus sibiricus. Classification (NCBI taxonomy): domain Eukaryota; kingdom Viridiplantae; phylum Streptophyta; class Magnoliopsida; order Poales; family Poaceae; genus Elymus; species Elymus sibiricus. The sequence continues at coordinate 488,191,744 of CM077671.1, forward strand.
CTTTAATAAATCCCCATCCTTAGATTTCTACTGGGCAGGTTGTCTAGATGATAGAAGGTCCACATGAGGGTTTGCAGTTTTCTTTGGGCCTAATTTGATTTCATGGTGTGCAAAGAAACAAGCTAAAATATCAAGATCAAGCACTAAGGCAGAATACAAGGCATTGGCAAATGCGACAACAGAGATTATTTGGGTCAAGTCCTTGCTCAAAGAACTTGGTATTTATAATACCCAAACTCCGTGTCTTTGGTGCAATAATCTTGGAGCTACATACTTGGCTGCTAATCTTGTTTCTCATCCAAGGACCAAGCATATTGAGATAGATTATCATTTTTGAGGGAACGTGTTGCCAACAAGGAACTAGACATACGGTTTGTTCATTCCAAAGATCAAGTTGCGGATGGGTTTACAAAAGCCTGGTCTACACGGCAATTTGAGGAGTTCAAACGTAATCTAAACTTGAGGAGCAGTTTAGCTTAAGGGAGGGTGTTAAACAACATTGAACATGGACCGGTCAAGGGCTACGCCAGGCTGTGCTTGGGGCTGCCTTGGTCGCCACTTCTAGTAGTTAGGATAGATTCCTGATACGTCCATTTTGCATCATGATTTCTTATTACCATTTACGTCATTATTGTCCATTATTCCCTATTATCATACAATTCTTATGTCTTTTCTCTCTGAATATGCAAGGTACAACACAAAGAGGAAATTATTGGAAACTGGAATCCTGGACCAGGAAACCGAGAAAAAGGCAGAAAAATCACCAAACTCCAAATGACCTAAAACTTCATAGAGATTTTTCCAGAATATTTAAGAATTATTGGTCCAAAAATATACCCAAGGGGGTCACCTGCTGGCCAGTACCCATCAGGGCGCGGCCACCCCCTGGTCGCGCCCCGATAGCTACTGGGGCCCAGCAGGTCTTCCGACCCCCCTCTTCTCCTATAAGGTATGTTTTACCATAGAAAAAATCATAAGCAACCTTTCGGGATGAAGCGCCGCCGTCTCAAGGCGGAAACCTGGGCAGAGGCCCTTTTGCACTCCGGCAGTCAGATTCTGCTCGGGAAATTCCTCTCCGGGAGGGGGAGATCAAAGCCATCGTCATCACCAACGCTTCCTCCTTTGTGGGAGGACCAATCTTCATCAACATCTTCACCTGCACCATCTCATATCAAACCCTAGTTCATCTCTTGTATTCAATCTTTGTCTCAAAACCTTAGATTGGTACTTGTGGGTTGCTAGTAGTGTTGATTACATCTTGTAGTTGATGCTTGTTGGTTTATTTGGTGGAAGATATTATGTTTAGATCCTTAATCATTATTATTATACCTCTGATCTTGAACATGTTGATGAGGTGTGAGTAGTTACTATTCTTTCTGAGGACATGGGAGAAGTCTTGTTATAAGTAATCGTGTGAAGTTGGTATTCGTTCGATATTTTGATGATATGTATGTTGTTACTTCTCTTAGTGGTGTCGTGTGAACGTCGACTACATGACACTTCACCTTGTTAAGGGCCTAAGGGAAGTAATTGTGGAGTAACAAGTAGATGATGGGTTGCGAGAGTGACAGAAGCTTAAAACCCAGTTTATGTGTTGCTTCATAAGGGGCTGATTTGGATCCACACTTTTAATGCTATGGTTAGATTTATCTTAATTCTTCTTTTGTAATTGCGGATGCTTGCGAGAGGGGGTAATCATAAGTTAGTTGTTTGTTCAAGTAAGAACAACACCTTAGCACCGGTCCACCCACATATCAAATTATCAAAGTAGCAAACGCGAATTAACTCAACATGATGAAAGTGACTTGACTGAAATTCCCATGTGTCCTCGGGAGCGCTTGCTTCACATAAGAATACTTTCCGGCATGTCCTTTGCTGTAAAAAGGATTTGGCTATCTTGTTGCATACTTGTTACTATTATTACTCTTCACTTGTTATGAATTATCTTTCTACAAAACTGTCAACTATCATTACTCACAGCACTTGCAGAGAATACCTTGGTGAAAATTGATTATCATTTCCTTTTGCTCCTCGTTGGGTTCGACACTCTTACTTATCAAAAGGGATACGATTGATACCCTATACTTGTGGGTCATCAAGACTCTTTTCTGGCACCATTGCCGGGGAATGAAGCGCCTCTCGTAAGTGGAAATTGGTAAGTAAACATTTTTGGTACGTGCTGAAATTTACTGTTGCTTGTCACTATGAACGGTCACCCTTTGAGTGGCTTGTTCGGGGCATCTTTTCCTCGAACGGAAGTTGAATAAGTTATTCCTCAACCTACTGAACCTACTGAAATATTTATTATGAGATTCCTTCGGGTATGGTAGAGAAACTGTTGGCTAATCCTTATGACGGTTCAACTCATCCCTATTACCACTTGATATATGTCGATGAGATTTGTGGATTGTTTAAGCTTTCAGGACTACCCGGAGACAAAGTTAAAAAGAAGGTTTTCGCTTTATCTTTGGAGGGAAAAGAATTAATGTGGTACGGGCTATTGACCGATATTGGATCATGGGATTGGAATCGCTTGAAGCTGGAATTTCATCAGAAGTTTTATCATATGCATCAAGTCCATCGTGATCGGAACTATATATATATATATATATATATATATATATATATAATTTCTGGCCTCGCGAAGGAGAAAGCATCGCTCAAGCTTGGGGGAGGCTTAAATCTATGATGCACACTTGCCCCAACCATGAGCTCTCAAGAAAAATGATTATACAAAACTTTTATGCTCATCTTCCTCATGATGATCGATCACTACTGGATTCTTCTTCCGCTGGCTCATATATGAATAAAACTATTGAATTCAAATGGTATCTTCTGGAGAAAATTAAACGCAACTCTGAAGATTGGGAATTCGACAAAGGTAAAGAGTCAGGTATAAAGCTTCAATTTGATTGTGTTAAAACTTACATGGAAACCGATACTTTTTGTGAGTTTAGCAATAAATATGACCTTGACTCTGAGATAGTAGCTTCTTTTTGTGAATAATTTTCTACTATGTTGATCTCCCTAAGGAGAAGTGGTTTAAATATCATCCCCCTATTGAAAAACCAGTAGGGGAACCTAGTTAAACTAAAGAAGAAGTACTTATTGATACGTCTCCAACGTATCTATAATTTTTGATTGTTCCATGCTATTATATTATCTGTTTTGGATGTTTTATATGCATTAATATGCTATTTTATATTATTTTTGGGACTAACCTATTAATCTAGAGCCTAGTGCCAGTTTCTGTTTTTTCCTTGTTTTTGAGTATTGCAGATAAGGAATATTAAACGGAGTCCAAACGGAATAAAATCTTCGGAATAATTTTTCTTAGACCAGAAGCAACCCAGAAGACTTGGAGATGAAGGCAGGAGAGCCGCCGTGTGGCAACAAGCCACAGGGGCGCGCCCTAGGGGGGGCGCCCCCTGGCTTGTGGCCCCACGGCAGCCCTCCTAACCCTATTCTTCGGCCTATAAATTCCCAAATATTCCCTGGATACCAAAAAGAGCCACGAAAATACTTTTCCGCCGCAGGAAGCCTCTGTTACCGTGAGATCCAATCTTGGAGCCTTTTCCGGTAATCTGCCGGAGGGGGATTCGATCACGGAGGGCATCTACATCAACTCCATTGCCCCTCCGATGATGCGTGAGTAGTTTACCACAGACCTTCGGGTCAATAGCTAATAGCTAGATGGCTTCTTCTCTCTCTTTGTTCTTCAGTACCATGTTCTTCATGATCTTCATGGAGATCTATCCGATGTAATACTCTTTTGCGGTGTGTTTGTCGAGATCCGATGAATTGTGGGTTTATGTTGAGCTTATCTATGAATATTATTTGAATCTTCTCTGAATTCTTATATGCATGATTTCATATCTTTGCAAGTCTCTTCGAGTTATTGGTTTGGTTTGGCCAACTAGATTGGTAATTCTTGCAATGGGAGAAGTGCTTAGTTTTGGGTTCAATCTTGCGGTGTCCTCACCCAGTGACAAAGTAGGGGTAGCGAGGCACGTATTGTATTGTTGCCATCGAGGATAAAAAGATGGGGTTTTCATCATATTGCTTGAGTTTATCCCTCTACATCATGTCATCTTACCTAATGCGTTACTCTGTTCTTCATGAACTTAATACTCTAGATGCAGGCATGAGTCGGTCGATGTGTGGAGTAATAGAAGTAGATGCAGAATCGTTTCGGTCTACTTGACACGGACGTGATGCCTATATGCATAATCATTGCCTTGGATATCTTCATAATTATTCGCTTTTCTATCAATTGCTCGACAGTAATTTGTTCACCCACCGTATTATTTTCCTTCATGAGAGAAGCCTCTAGTGAAACCTATGGCCCCCGGGTCTATTTTCCATATTATACTTTCAGATCTAAAACCAAAAATACCAAAAATATCTCGCTGCCTTATTTTTACTTTTGTTTTACTTTACTTTCTAGCAATCCTATCTATCTATCTCTATCAGATCTCATCCTTGCAAGTAACCATGAAGGGATTGACAACCCCTTTATAGCGTTGGGTGCAAGTGTTTGATTATTTGTGTAGGTACACCTATTGGGGACTTGCTTGTATCTCCTACTGAATTGATACCTTGGTTCTCAACAACTGAGGGAAATATTTATCTACTTTGCTGCATCACCCTTTCCTCTTCAAGGGAAAACCAAGGCATGCTCGAGAAGTAGCAAGAAGGATTTATGGCGCCGTCGCCGGGGAGATCTACATCAAGCCATCCAAGTACCCATCACAAACTCATCTCTTGCATTTACTTTAGTTGCCATTTGCCTCTCGTTTTTCTCTCCCCCACTTCTAAAACGATTTTCCAAAAAAAATTGCCTTTTTATTCGCCCTTCTTCCGTTCGTCTTTCCGTTTGCTTTTCGTTTGCTTGTGTGCTAGATTGCTTGCTTTGTCACGATGACTCAAGAGAATACCAAGTTGTGTGACTTTTCCAATACTAATAATAGTGATTTTATTAGTACTCCGATTGCTCCCGCCACTAGTGCGGAATCTTATGAAATTAATGCTGCTTTGCTTAATCTTGTTATGAAAGAACAATTTTCCGGCCTTCCTAGTGAAGATGCCGCATCCCATCTAAATACTTTCGTTGAGTTGTGTGATATGCAAAAGAAGAAAGATGTGGATAATGATATTGTTAAATTGAAGCTATTTCCGTTCTCACTACGAGATCGTGCTAAAACTTGGTTTTTATCTTTGCCTAAAAATAGTATCGATTCATGGAATAAGTGTAAAGATGCTTTTATTTCCAAGTACTTTCCGCCCGCTAAGATTATCTCCCTTAGGAACGATATAATGAATTTTAAGCAACTTTATCATGAGCATGTTGCACAATCTTGGGAGAGGATGAAACTAATGATTAGGAATTGCCCCGCGCATGGTTTGAGTTTATGGATGATTATACAAATTTTCTATGCGGGATTGAATCTTGCTTCTAGGAATCTCTTAGATTCCGCCGCGGGTGGTACTTTTATGGAAATCACATTAGGAGAAGCTACTAAACTCCTAGATAATATTATGGCAAATTCCTCTCAATGGCATACCGAAAGATCTCCTACTAGTAAAAAAGTGCATGCTATTGAAGAGATTAATACTTTGAGTGAAAAGATGGATGAATTGATGAAATTGTTTGCTAGCAAGAGTGCTCCTATTGATCCTAATGATATGCCTTTGTCTTCTTTGATTTGAAATAATAATGAATCTATGGATGTGAATTTTGTTGGTAGGAACAATTTTGGTAATAACGCGTATAGAGGTAATTTCAATTCTAGGCCGTTTCCTAGTAATTCCTCTAATAATTATGGTAATTCCTACAACAATTCTTATGGAAATTATAATAAGATGCCCTCTGATCTTGAGAATAATATTAAAGAATTTATTAGCTCGCAAAAAGGTTTCAATGCTATGATTGAAGAAAAATTGCTCAAGATTGATGATTTGGCTAGGAACGTTGATAGAATTTCTCTTGAGATTGATTCTTTGAAAATTAGATATATTCCACCCAAGCATGATATTAACGAGTCTTTAAAAGCTATGAGAATTTCTATTGACGAGTTCAAGGAAAGAACCGATAGAATACATGCTAAGCGTGAATGGCTTGAAAAAGTGTGTTCTCGTGATAATATTGATGAAGATCTTAAAGTGATTGATGTGACTCCTATTGAATCTTTGTTTTCTAATGTAAATCTTGATAAATATGGGACTGGAGATGAGTCAACTTTAGTTAAAAGGCGTCCCAATGATTCGGAGTTTATAGATCTTAATGCTAAGATTGAGAAAAGTGGGATTGAAGAGGTCAAAACTTTAAATAGCAATGAACCCACTCTTTTGGATTTCAAGGACTTTAATTATGATAGTTGCTCTTTGATTGATTGTGTTTCCTTGTTGCAATCCATGTTGAATTCTCCTCATGCTTATAATCAAAATAAAGCTTTTACTAAACATATCGTGGATGCTATGATGAAATCTTTTGAAGAAAAACTTGAGTTGGAAGTTTCTATACCTAGAAAACTTTATGATGAGTGGGAACCTACTATTAAGATTAAAATTAAAGATTATGAGTGCCATGCTTTGTGTGATTTGGGTGCTAGCGTTTCCAAGATTCCAAAAACTTTATGTGATGTGCTAGGTTTCCGTGAATTTGATGATTGCTCTTTAAATTTGCATCTTGCGGATTCCACTATTAAGAAACCTATGGGAAGGATTAATGATGTTCTTATTGTTGCAAATAGGAATTATGTGCCCGTATATTTCATTATTCTTGATATAGATTGCAATCCTACATGTCCTATTATTCTTGGTAGACCTTTCCTTAGAACGATTGGTGCAATTATTTATATGAAGGAAGGAAATATTAGATTCCAATTTCCATTAAGGAAAGGCATGGAGCACTTTCCTAGAAAGAAAATAAAATTACCTTATGAATCTATTATGAGAGCTACTTATGGATTGCATACCAAAGATGACAATACCTAGATCTATTGCGTTATGCCTAGCTAGGGGCGTTAAACAATAGCGCTTGTTGGGAGGCAACCCAATTTTATTTTTATGCTTTTGTTTTTGCTTCTGTTTTTGAGTGTTTCACACATTATTACCTCTGTAGTAATTTTGTTTTCTTGTTTAAATTAGTGTTTGAGCCAAGTAAAACCTTTGGGATGGTCTACGGTGTTTGCAATTTGATTTTGCTGAAAAACAGAAACTTTTGCTCTCAGTCCAGGAATTTTGTAAATTCACTGGAACGTGCTTTTGATCTGAAATTTTTACATAAGATTGATATACGAATTTCCCTGATTGTCCTAATTTTTCAGAATTTTTTGAGTTACATAAGTATTCTAAGTCTATAGATTCTTACAGACTGTTCTGTTTTAGACAGATTCTGTTTTCTTTGTGTTGTTTGCTTATTTTGATGTATCTATGGGTTGTATCGGGGGGTATGAACCATGGAGAAGTTAGAATACAGTAGATATTACACCAATATAAATAAAGAATGAGTTCACAACAGTACCTAAAAGTGGTGATTTATTTTTCTTATACTAACGGATCTCATGAGTTTTCTGTTGAGTTTTGTGTTGTGAAGTTTTCAAGTTATGGGTAAAGATTTGATGGACTATGGAATAAGAAGTGGCAAGAGCCTAAGCTTGGGGATGCCCAAGGCACCCCAAGACATATTCAAGGATACCAAAAAGCCTAAGCTTGGGGATGCCCTGGAAGGCATCCCCTCTTTCGTGTTCAATCCATCGGTAAATTTACTTGAGGCTATATTTTTATTCACCACATGATATGTGTTTTGCTTGGAGCGTCTTGTATGATATGAGTCTTTGCTTTTTAGTTTGCCACAATCATCCTTGCGGCACACATCTTTTTGAGAGAGACACGCTGAATCTTGAATTTATTAGAATACTCTATGTGCTTCACTTATATCTTTTGAGCTAGGCAATGTTGCTCTAGTGCTTCACTTATATCTTTTTAGAGCACGGTGGTGTTTTATTTTATAGAAATTATTGAACTCTCGTACCTCACTTATATTATTTTGAGAGTTTCTTTAAACAGCATGGTAATTTGTTTAGGTTATGAATTTAGTCCTAATGTAATGGGCATCCAAGAGGGATATAATAAAAACTTTCATATTAAGTGCATTGAATACTATGAGAAGTTTGATTCCTTGCATATAGTTTTGAGATATGAAGATGGTAATATGAGAGTCACGCTAGTGAGTAGTTGTGAATTGGAAGAGATACTTGTGTTAAAGTTTGTGATTCCCGTAGCATGCACGTATGGTGAACCGTTATGTAACGAAGTCGGAGCATGATTTGTTTAATGATTGTCAACCTTTGTGTGAGGGTCGGGAGCGCGCGATGGTTAACTCCTACCAACCTCTCCCCTAGGAGCATGCGTCTAATGCTTTGTTTGATAACTAATAGACTTTTGCAATAAGTATGTGAGTTCTTTATGACTAATGTTGAGTCCATGGATTATACGCACTCTCACCCTTCCACCTTTGCTAGCCTCTCTAGTACCGCGCAACTTTCGCCGGTGCATCAAACCCACCTTCCTCAAAACAGCCACCATATATTTTCCTCAAAACAGCCACCATACCTACCTATTATGGCATTTCCATAGCCATTCCGAGATATATTGCCATGCAACTTCCACCGTTCCGTTTTTCATGACATGCACCATCACTTTCATATTGCATATAGAGTCATATTTTGTTCTAGGTATCGAGTTGTAATTTTCCTTTTGAGTTGTAAGTAAATAAAAGTGTGATGATTTTCATTATTAGAGCATTGTTCCCGTGAGAGAAAAGGATGATGGAAGCTATGAATCCCTCACAAGTTGGGATGAGTCTCCGGACTTTACAAATAATAAAAGAGGCCAGCGAAGCCCCAAAAAAAGAGGCCAAAGATGCCCACCAAAAAAATAGAAAAAAGGAAAAAAATGAGAGAAAGAGAGAAGGGACAATTGCTACTATCTTTTTCCACACTTGTGCTTCAAAGTAGCACCATGATCTTCATGATAGAGAGTCTCCTATTTTGTCACTTTCATATAGCTAGTGGAATTTTTCATCTTTTGCACAACCACTTAGTTTTCTTTTTGAGCTTTCATACACTTATAGCTCTAGTGCATTTGTTGCATGGCAATCCCTACTCACTCACATTGATATCTATTGATGGGCATCTCCATAGCCCGTTGATACGCCTAGTTGATGTGAGACTATCTTCTCCTTTTTCCTTGCAACCTCCACCATATTCTATTCCACCTATAGTGCTATATCCATGGCTCACGCTCATGTATTGCGTGAGAGTTGAAAAGGTTTGAGAACATTAAAAGTGTGAAACAATTGCTTGGCTTGTCATCGGGGTTGTGCATGATTTAGATACTTTGTGTGGGGAAGATGGAGCATAGCCAGACCATATGATTTTGTAGGGACAACTTTCTAAGGCCATGTTATTTCGAAAGGACACAATTGCCTTGTTGGTGTGCTCGAAGTATTACTGTTTTTACGTCAATATTAGACTTTTGTTTTGAATCTTATGGATCTGAATATTCATGCCACAATAAAGAATATTACATGGATAAATATGTTAGGTAGCATTCCACATCAAAAATTCTGTTTTTATCATTTACCTACTCGAGGACGAGCAGGAATTAAGCTTGGGGATGCTTGATACGTCTCCAACGTATCTATAATTTTTGATTATTCCATGCTATTATATTATCTGTTTTGGATGTTTTATATGCATTAATATGCTATTTTATATTATTTTTGGGACTAACCTATTAATCTAGAGCATAGTGCCAGTTTCTGTTTTTTCCTTGTTTTTGAGTATTGCAGATAAGGAATATTAAACGGAGTCCAAACAGAATAAAATCTTCGGAATAATTTTTCTTGGACCAGAAGCAACCCAGAAGACTTGGAGATGAAGGCAGGAGAGCCGCCGTGTGTCGACAAGCCACAGGGGCGCGCCCTAGGGGGGGCGCCCTCCTGGCTTGTGGCTCCACAGTAGCCCTCCTAACCCTATTTTTCGGCCCATAATTTCCCAAATATTCCCTGGATACCAAAAATATCCACGAAAATACTTTTCCGCCTCCGGAAGCCTCTGTTCCCGTGAGATCCAATCTTGGAGCCTGGAGGGGGATTCGATCACGGAGGGCATCTACATCAACTCCATTGCCCCTCCAATGATGCGTGAGTAGTTTACCACAGACCTTTGGGTCCATAGCTAGTAGCTAGATGGCTTCTTCTCTCTCTTTGTTCTTCAGTACCATGTTCTTCATGATCTTCATGGAGATCTATCCGATGTAATACTCTTTTGCGGTGTGTTTGTCGAGATCCGATGAATTGTGGGTTTATGTTGAGCTTATCTATGAATATTATTTGAATCTTCTCTGAATTCTTATATGCATGATTTCATATCTTTGCAAGTCTCTTCGAGTTATTGGTTTGGTTTGGCCAACTAGATTGGTAATTCTTGCAATGGGAGAAGTGCTTAGTTTTGGGTTCAATCTTGCGGTGTCCTCACCCAGTGACAAAGTAGGGGTAGCGAGGCACGTATTGTATTGTTGCCATCGAGGATAAAAAGATGGGGTTTTCATCATATTGCTTGAGTTTATCCCTCTACATCATGTCATCTTACCTAATGCGTTACTCTGTTCTTCATGAACTTAATACTCTAGATGCAGGCATGAGTCGGTCGATGTGTGGAGTAATAGAAGTAGATGCAGAATCGTTTCGGTCTACTTGACATGGACGTGATGCCTATATGCATAATCATTGCCTTGGATATCTTCATAATTATTCGCTTTTCTATCAATTGCTCGACAGTAATTTGTTCACCCACCGTATTATTTTCCTTCATGAGAGAAGCCTCTAGTGAAACCTATGGCCCCCGGGTCTATTTTCCATATTATACTTTCAGATCTAAAACCAAAAATACCAAAAATATCTCGCTTTCTTATTTTTACTTTTGTTTTACTTTACTTTCTAGCAATCCTATCTATCTATCTCTATCAGATCTCATCCTTGCAAGTAACCATGAAGGGATTGACAACCCCTTTATAGCGTTGGGTGCAAGTGTTTGATTATTTGTGTAGGTACACCTATTGGGGACTTGCTTGTATCTCCTACTGAATTGATACCTTGGTTCTCAACAACTGAGGGAAATATTTATCTACTTTGCTGCATCACCCTTTCCTCTTCAAGGGAAAACCAACGCATGCTCGAGAAGTAGCAAGAAGGATTTATGGCGCCGTCGCCGGGGAGATCTACATCAAGCCATCCAAGTACCCATCACAAACTCATCTCTTGCATTTACTTTAGTTGCCATTTGCCTCTCGTTTTTCTCTCCCCCACTTCTAAAACGATTTTCCAAAAAAATTGCCTTTTTATTTGCCCTTCTTCCGTTCGTCTTTCCGTTTGCTTTTCGTTTGCTTGTGTGCTAGATTGCTTGCTTTGTCACGATGACTCAAGAGAATACCAAGTTGTGTGACTTTTCCAATACTAATAATAGTGATTTTATTAGTACTCCGATTGCTCCCGCCACTAGTGCGGAATCTTATGAAATTAATGCTGCTTTGCTTAATCTTGTTATGAAAGAACAATTTTCCGGCCTTCCTAGTGAAGATGCCGCATCCCATCTAAATACTTTCGTTGAGTTGTGTGATATGCAAAAGAAGAAAGATGTGGATAATGATATTGTTAAATTGAAGCTATTTCCGTTCTCACTACGAGATCGTGCTAAAACTTGGTTTTTATCTTTGCCTAAAAATAGTATCGATTCATGGAATAAGTGTAAAGATGCTTTTATTTCCAAGTACTTTCCGCCCGCTAAGATTATCTCCCTTAGGAACGATATAATGAATTTTAAGCAACTTTATCATGAGCATGTTGCACAATCTTGGGAGAGGATGAAACTAATGATTAGGAATTGCCCCGCGCATGGTTTGAGTTTATGGATGATTATACAAATTTTCTATGCGGGATTGAATCTTGCTTCTAGGAATCTCTTAGATTCCGCCGCGGGTGGTACTTTTATGGAAATCACATTAGGAGAAGCTACTAAACTCCTAGATAATATTATGGCAAATTCCTCTCAATGGCATACCGAAAGATCTCCTACTAGTAAAAAAGTGCATGCTATTGAAGAGATTAATACTTTGAGTGAAAAGATGGATGAATTGATGAAATTGTTTGCTAGCAAGAGTGCTCCTATTGATCCTAATGATATGCCTTTGTCTTCTTTGATTGGAAATAATAATGAATCTATGGATGTGAATTTTGTTGGTAGGAACAATTTTGGTAATAACGCGTATAGAGGTAATTTCAATTCTAGGCCGTTTCCTAGTAATTCCTCTAATAATTATGGTAATTCCTACAACAATTCTTATGGAAATTATAATAAGATGCCCTCTGATCTTGAGAATAATATTAAAGAATTTATTAGCTCGCAAAAAGGTTTCAATGCTATGATTGAAGAAAAATTGCTCAAGATTGATGATTTGGCTAGGAACGTTGATAGAATTTCTCTTGAGATTGATTCTTTGAAAATTAGATATATTCCACCCAAGCATGATATTAATGAGTCTTTAAAAGCTATGAGAATTTCTATTGACGAGTTCAAGGAAAGAACCGATAGAATACATGCTAAGCGTGAATGGCTTGAAAAAGTGTGTTCTCGTGATAATATTGATGAAGATCTTAAAGTGATTGATGTGACTCCTATTGAATCTTTGTTTTCTAATGTAAATCTTGATAAATATGGGACTGGAGATGAGTCAACTTTAGTTAAAAGGCGTCCCAATGATTCGGAGTTTATAGATCTTAATGCTAAGATTGAGAAAAGTGGGATTGAAGAGGTCAAAACTTTAAATAGCAATGAACCCACTCTTTTGGATTTCAAGGACTTTAATTATGATAGTTGCTCTTTGATTGATTGTGTTTCCTTGTTGCAATCCATGTTGAATTCTCCTCATGCTTATAATCAAAATAAAGCTTTTACTAAACATATCGTGGATGCTATGATGAAATCTTTTGAAGAAAAACTTGAGTTGGAAGTTTCTATACCTAGAAAACTTTATGATGAGTGGGAACCTACTATTAATATTAAAATTAAAGATTATGAGTGCCATGCTTTGTGTGATTTGGGTGCTAGCATTTCCAAGATTCCAAAAACTTTATGTGATGTGCTAGGTTTCCGTGAATTTGATGATTGCTCTTTAAATTTGCATCTTGCGGATTCCACTATTAAGAAACCTATGGGAAGGATTAATGATGTTCTTATTGTTGCAAATAGGAATTATGTGCCCGTATATTTCATTATTCTTGATATAGATTGCAATCCTACATGTCCTATTATTCTTGGTAGACCTTTCCTTAGAACGATTGGTGCAATTATTGATATGAAGGAAGGAAATATTAGATTCCAATTTCCATTAAGGAAAGGCATGGAGCACTTTCCTAGAAAGAAAATAAAATTACCTTATGAATCTATTATGAGAGCTACTTATGGATTGCATACCAAAGATGACAATACCTAGATCTATTGCGTTATGCCTAGCTAGGGGCGTTAAACAATAGCGCTTGTTGGGAGGCAACCCAATTTTATTTTTATGCTTTTGTTTTTGCTTCTGTTTTTGAGTGTTTCACACATTATTACCTCTGTAGTAATTTTGTTTTTTTTTAAATTAGTGTTTGAGCCAAGTAAAACCTTTGGGATGGTCTACGGTGTTTGCAATTTGATTTTGCTGAAAAACAGAAACTTTTGCTCTCAGTCCAGGAATTTTGTAAATTCACTGGAACGTGCTTTTGATCTGAAATTTTTACATAAGATTGATATACGAATTTCCCTGATTGTCCTAATTTTTCAGAATTTTTTGAGTTACATAAGTATTCTAAGTCTATAGATTCTTACAGACTGTTCTGTTTTAGACAGATTCTGTTTTCTTTGTGTTGTTTGCTTATTTTGATGTATCTATGGGTTGTATCGGGGGGTATGAACCATGGAGAAGTTAGAATACAGTAGATATTACACCAATATAAATAAAGAATGAGTTCACAACAGTACCTAAAAGTGGTGATTTATTTTTCTTATACTAACGGATCTCATGAGTTTTCTGTTGAGTTTTGTGTTGTGAAGTTTTCAAGTTTTGGGTAAAGATTTGATGGACTATGGAATAAGAAGTGGCAAGAGCCTAAGCTTGGGGATGCCCAAGGCACCCCAAGACATATTCAAGGATACCAAAAAGCCTAAGCTTGGGGATGCCCCGGAAGGCATCCCCTCTTTCGTGTTCAATCCATCGGTAAATTTACTTGAGGCTATATTTTTATTCACCACATGATATGTGTTTTGCTTGGAGCGTCTTGTATGATATGAGTCTTTGCTTTTTAGTTTGCCACAATCATCCTTGCGGCACACATCTTTTTGAGAGAGACACGCTGAATCTTGAATTTATTAGAATACTCTATGTGCTTCACTTATATCTTTTGAGCTAGGCAATGTTGCTCTAGTGCTTCACTTATATCTTTTTAGAGCACGGTGGTGTTTTATTTTATAGAAATTATTGAACTCTCGTACCTCACTTATATTATTTTGAGAGTTTCTTTAAACATCATGGTAATTTGTTTAGGTTATGAATTTAGTCCTAATGTAATGGGCATCCAAGAGGGATATAATAAAAACTTTCATATTAAGTGCATTGAATACTATGAGAAGTTTGATTCCTTGCATATAGTTTTGAGATATGAAGATGGTAATATGAGAGTCACGCTAGTGAGTAGTTGTGAATTGGAAGAGATACTTGTGTTAAAGTTTGTGATTCCCGTAGCATGCACGTATGATGAACCGTTATGTAACGAAGTCGGAGCATGATTTGTTTAATGATTGTCAACCTTTGTGTGAGGGTCGGGAGCGCGCGATGGTTAACTCCTACCAACCTCTCCCCTAGGAGCATGCGTCTAATGCTTTGTTTGATAACTAATAGACTTTTGCAATAAGTATGTGAGTTCTTTATGACTAATGTTGAGTCCATGGATTATACGCACTCTCACCCTTCCACCTTTGCTAGCCTCTCTAGTACCGCGCAACTTTCGCCGGTGCATCAAACCCACCTTCCTCAAAACAGCCACCATATATTTTCCTCAAAACAGCCACCATACCTACCTATTATGGCATTTCCATAGCCATTCCGAGATATATTGCCATGCAACTTGCACCGTTCCGTTTTTCATGACATGCACCATCACTTTCATATTGCATATAGAGTCATATTTTGTTCTAGGTATCGAGTTGTAATTTTCCTTTTGAGTTGTAAGTAAATAAAAGTGTGATGATTTTCATTATTAGAGCATTGTTCCCGTGAGAGAAAAGGATGATGGAAGCTATGAATCCCTCACAAGTTGGGATGAGTCTCCGGACTTTACAAATAATAAAAGAGGCCAGCGAAGCCCAAAACAAAGAGGCCAAAGATGCCCACCAAAAAAAATAGAAAAAAGGAAAAAAATGAGAGAAAGAGAGAAGGGACAATTGCTACTATCTTTTTCCACACTTGTGCTTCAAAGTAGCACCATGATCTTCATGATAGAGAGTCTCCTATTTTGTCACTTTCATATAGCTAGTGGAATTTTTCATCTTTTGCACAACCACTTAGTTTTCTTTTTGAGCTTTCATACACTTATAGCTCTAGTGCATTTGTTGCATGGCAATCCCTACTCACTCACATTGATATCTATTGATGGGCATCTCCATAGCCCGTTGATATGCCTAGTTGATGTGAGACTATCTTCTCCTTTTTCCTTGCAACCTCCACCATATTCTATTCCACCTATAGTGCTATATCCATGGCTCACGCTCATGTATTGCGTGAGAGTTGAAAAGGTTTGAGAACATTAAAAGTGTGAAACAATTGCTTGGCTTGTCATCGGGGTTGTGCATGATTTAGATACTTTGTGTGGGGAAGATGGAGCATAGCCAGACCATATGATTTTGTAGGGACAACTTTCTAAGGCCATGTTATTTCGAAAGGACACAATTGCCTTGTTGGTGTGCTCGAAGTATTACTGTTTTTACGTCAATATTAGACTTTTGTTTTGAATCTTATGGATCTGAATATTCATGCCACAATAAAGAATATTACATGGATAAATATGTTAGGTAGCATTCCACATCAAAAATTCTGTTTTTATCATTTACCTACTCGAGGACGAGCAGGAATTAAGCTTGGGGATGCTTGATACGTCTCGAACGTATCTATAATTTTTGATTATTCCATGCTATTATATTATCTGTTTTGGATGTTTTATATGCATTAATATGCTATTTTATATTATTTTTGGGACTAACCTATTAATCTAGAGCCTAGTGCCAGTTTCTGTTTTTTCCTTGTTTTTGAGTATTGCAGATAAGGAATATTAAACGGAGTCCAAACAGAATAAAATCTTCGGAATAATTTTTCTTGGACCAGAAGCAACCCAGAAGACTTGGAGATGAAGGCAGGAGAGCCGCCGTGTGTCGACAAGCCACAGGGGCGCGCCCTAGGGGGGGCGCCCTCCTGGCTTGTGGCTCCACAGTAGCCCTCCTAACCCTATTTTTCGGCCCATAATTTCCCAAATATTCCCTGGATACCAAAAATAGCCACGAAAATACTTTTCCGCCTCCGGAAGCCTCTGTTCCCGTGAGATCCAATCTTGGAGCCTGGAGGGGGATTCGATCACGGAGGGCATCTACATCAACTCCATTGCCCCTCCAATGATGCGTGAGTAGTTTACCACAGACCTTTGGGTCCATAGCTAGTAGCTAGATGGCTTCTTCTCTCTCTTTGTTCTTCAGTACCATGTTCTTCATGATCTTCATGGAGATCTATCCGATGTAATACTCTTTTGCGGTGTGTTTGTCGAGATCCGATGAATTGTGGGTTTATGTTGAGCTTATCTATGAATATTATTTGAATCTTCTCTGAATTCTTATATGCATGATTTCATATCTTTGCAAGTCTCTTCGAGTTATTGGTTTGGTTTGGCCAACTAGATTGGTAATTCTTGCAATTGGAGAAGTGCTTAGTTTTGGGTTCAATCTTGCGGTGTCCTCACCCAGTGACAAAGTAGGGGTAGCGAGGCACGTATTGTATTGTTGCCATCGAGGATAAAAAGATGGGGTTTTCATCATATTGCTTGAGTTTATCCCTCTACATCATGTCATCTTACCTAATGCGTTACTCTGTTCTTCATGAACTTAATACTCTAGATGCAGGCATGAGTCGGTCGATGTGTGGAGTAATAGAAGTAGATGCAGAATCGTTTCGGTCTACTTGACACGGACGTGATGCCTATATGCATAATCATTGCCTTGGATATCTTCATAATTATTCGCTTTTCTATCAATTGCTCGACAGTAATTTGTTCACCCACCGTATTATTTTCCTTCATGAGAGAAGCCTCTAGTGAAACCTATGCCCCCCGGGTCTATTTTCCATATTATACTTTCAGATCTAAAACCAAAAATACCAAAAATATCTCGCTGCCTTATTTTTACTTTTGTTTTACTTTACTTTCTAGCAATCCTATCTATCTATCTCTATCAGATCTCATCCTTGCAAGTAACCGTGAAGGGATTGACAACCCCTTTTTAGTGTTGGGTGCAAGTGTTTGATTATTTGTGTAGGTACACCTATTGGAGACTTGCTTGTATCTCCAACTGGATTGATACCTTGGTTCTCAACAACTGAGGGAAATACTTATCTACTTTGCTGCATCACCCTTTCCTCTTCAAGGGAAAACCAACGCATGCTCGAGAAGTAGCACTTATTCATCATGTTGATCCAGTTGTACGCACTGCTTACGTAGAGAAACCCCCTTTCCCTGTTAGGATTAGGGAACATGCCAAAGCTACAACTGTGGTTAATAAAAGTTAGGTTAGAACACCAAAACCCTCTGAGCAAATAAGTGTGGAACCTAATACTGCTGTAGTTAAAGATCTCTTGGTTGATAATGTTGATGGGCATGTTATTGGGCCCCACAAGCCATCAAGGCGCGGCCTGGGGGGTGTCGGTGTCAAAACCGGCGGATCTCGGGTAGGGGGTCCCGAGTTGTGGATATGGGATCGATGGTTAACAGGGGACGATGTTTACCCAGGTTTGGGCCCTCTTAGAGAGGTAAACCCCTACGTCCTGCTTGATTATATTGATGAGTATGATGGTTACAGAGTTGATCTACCTCAAGATCAAATGAGCTAAAACCCTAGATGAGTTGACTTGTCCTCTACGAACTAAGCCCCCTGGTTTATATAGACACCAGGGGTACCTAGGGTTACATGTGATAGGTTTCCATCCGGGCATAGATACGCCCATTCTTTCTTCTAGACCTGGAGGACACGATGATAACCCACAAGTGTAGGGATCGTTTGTAGCCTTTTTCGATAAGTAAGAGTGTCGAACCCAACGAGGAGCTAAAGGTAGAATTAATATTCTCTCAAGTTCTATAGACCACCGATACAACTCTATGCACGCTAATGCTTGCTTTACCTAGAACAAGTATGAAACTACTTTGCGGGAATAAAACTAGAAGTACTTTGCAAGATAATAAAGAACATGAAAATAAAGTTAGGTGCTGTTTTAATAAAAGAACAATAAAAGTAAATAGTTTTGTAACAAGCCTTTTGTGTAACGCAGGAGAAAGATTGTCCATAGGCAATTGAATATGATACGATAGATACTTGTTATATGCAATGAGGGAGAGGCATGAGCTAACATACTTTCTCTACTTGGATCATATGCACTTATGATTGGAACTCTAGCAAGCATCCGCAACTACTAAAGATCATTAAGGTAAATCCCAACCATAGCATTAAGTATCAAGTCCTCTTTACTCCCATACGCAACAACCCACCTACTCAGGTTTATGCTTCTGTCACTCAAGCAACCCACCATAGGCAAATCATGAACATATTGCAACACCCTACAGCGAGGATCCCTCACGCTTGCGCGACACGGAGGGCACCATAGGATAGTGATGACCCACAAGTATAGGGGATCTATCGTAGTCCTTTCGATAAGTAAGAGTGTCGAGCCCAACGAGGAGCAGAAGGAAATGATAAGCGGTTTTCAGTAAGGTATTCTCTGCAAGCACTAAAATTATCAGTAACAGATAGGGAAGGGTGGTTTCTCAATAGGGAAGCTTTAGCATGTTCCTTTATTCTAATAGGGAAGGGTGGTTTCTCAATATAAGCAGTAGGAATAATAGGATCAACATTATAAATAATAGTTTCTTCTTCAACTTTAATAGGTTCAACTACTTTCAATTCAATGGGAGGATGATATTTAAACCACTTCTCCTTAGGGAGATCAACATGAGCAGCAAAAGATTCACACAAAGAAGCTACTATCTCAGAGTCAAGTCCATATTTAGTGCTAAATTCACGAAAAGCATCGGTGTCTATAAAGGATTTAACACAATCAAACTTAAGGTTTATACCTGACTCCTTACCTTCGTCGAGTTCCCAATCTTCAGAGTTGCGTTTAATTCTTTCCAATAAGTCCCATTTGAATTCGATATCTTTCTTCATAAAGGAACCAGTACAAGAAGTATCGAGCATGGATTGATCATTACGAGAAAGCCGAGCATAAAAATTCTGAATAATAATTTCTCTTGGGAGCTCATGATTGGGGCATCAATATAACATTGACTTAAGCCCCCCCCCAAGCTTGAGCGATACTTTATCCTTCATGAGGCCAAAAATTATAAATATAATTCCGATCACGATGAACCAGATGCATAGGATAAAACTTCTGATGAAATTCCAATTTCAATCGGTTGTAGTTCCATGATCCAATATCATCACATAGCCTATACCATGTCAATGCCTTATCCTTAAAAGATAAAGGAAAGACCTTCTTCTTGACATCATCCTCGGGCAAACCTGCAAGCTTAAATAATCCACAAACTTCATCCACATAGATTAGATGCAAATCAGGATGTAGTGTTCCATCTCCTGCATAAGGATTAGCTAGCAGTTTATCTATCATACCCGAAGGAATTTAATAATAAATATTTTCAGTAGGTGCAGTAGGTTGGGGAGCATCTCTTTGTGCTTCCGGTCAGGGTGAAGATACCCCGAACAAGCCCCTCAAAGGATTATTTTCATAGTAACAAGTGACAGTAAATTTCAGCACACTATATAATTTTTTCCTTACCAAGTTCCACTCACCAAAGGCGCTTCACTCCCCGGCAACGGCGCTAGAAAAGAGTCTTGATGACACACAAGTATAGGGGACCTATCGTAGTCCTATCGATAAGTAAGAGTGTCGAACCCAACGAGGAGCAGAAGGAAATGACAAGCGGTTTTCAGTAAGGTATTCTCTGCAAGCACTGAAATTATCGGTAACAGATAGTTTTGTGATAAGATAATTCGTACGGATAACAAGTAACAAATGTAACAAAGGTGCAGCAAGGTGGCCCAATCCTTTTTGTAGCAAAGGACAAGCTTGGACAAACTCTTATATAAAGCAAAGCGCTCCCGCGGACACATGGGAATTTCTGTCAAGCTAGTTTTCATCATGCTCATATGATTCGCGTTCGTTACTTTGATAATTTGATATGTGGGTGGACCGGTGCTTGGGTGCTGTCCTTACTTGGACAAGCCTCCCACTTATGATTAACCTCTCTCGCAAGCACCCGCAACTACGAAAGAAGAATTAAGATAAATCTAACCATAGCATGAAACATATGGATCCAAATCAGCCCCTTACGAAGCAACACATAAACTAGGGTTTAAGCTTCTGTCACTCTAGCAACCCATCATCTACTTATTACTTCCCAATGCCTTCCCCTAGGCCCAAATAATGGTGAAGTGTCATGTAGTCGACGTTCACATAACACCACTAGAGGAGAGACAACATACATCTCATCAAAATATCGAACGAATACCAAATTCACATGATTACTTATAACAAGACTTATCCCATGTCCTCAGGAACAAACGTAACTACTCACAAAGCATATTCATGTTCATAATCAGAGGAGTATTAATTATCATTAAGGATCTGAACATAAGATCTTCCACCAAGTAAACCAACTAGCATCAACTACAAGGAGTAATCAACACTACTAGCAACCCACATGTACCAATCTGATGTTCTGAGACAAAGATCAGATACAAGAGATGAACTAGGGTTTGGAGAGGAGATGGTGCTGGTGAAGATGTTGATGGAGATTGACCCCCTCTCGATGAGAGGATCGTTGGTGATGACGATGGCTTCGATTTCCTCCTCCGGGAGGGAAATTTCCCCGGCAGAACAGCTCCGCCGGAGCCCTAGATTGGTTCTGCCCAAGTTCCACCTCGAGATGGCGGCGCTTCGTCCTGAAAGCTCTCTTATGATTTTTTCCAGGTCAAAACCCTCCATATAGCAGAAGATGGGTACCGGAGGCCTGCCAGGGGGCCCACAAGCCACAGGGGCCCGCCCAGGGGGGTAGGGCACGCCCCCTGGCTTGTGACCTCCTGGTGGGTCCCCTCTGGTATTTCTTTCGCCCAATATTTTTTTATATATTCCAAAATAATTCTCCGTAACTTTTCAGGACTTTTGGAGTTGTGCAGAATAGGTCTCTCATAGTTGCTCCTTTTCCAGTCCAGAATTCCAGCTGCCGGCATTCTCCCTCTTCATGTAAACCTTGTAAAATAAGAGAGAAAAGGCATAAATATTGTACCATAATGTGTAATAACAGCCCATAATGCAATAAATATCAATATAAAAGCATGATGCAAAATGGACGTATCAGCTCCCCCAAGCTTAGACCTCTCTTGTCCTCAAGCGAAAGCCGAAATCGATAAATATGTCCACATGTTTAGAGATAGAGGTGTCGATAAAATAAAATACGGACATGAAGGCATCATGGTCATCTTTAGAACAGCAACATATATTGACATATAACTTCTTATGCTAAAGTAACAATTCATTCACAAGGTAAAGTATGAATCAAGAACTCTATTGAGAACCAACAAACTATGATCTTAGTCATTGAAGCAATTCCAATTTATCATAACGTCGGAAAGAGTCAATATAAGAGCTTGTAAAGTAAATCCACATACGCAGTCATCTTTTAGTCTTTCATAATTGCTAACACTCACGCGTTACCTATGAGGTCAAAGCTTCAATCGGACACAGAGAAAGATAGGGGTTATAGTTTCGCCTCCCCACTATTTACCTCAAGGGTAATGTCAACAGAAATAACTCATGATCACCCACATCCGAGTGGATATATGTGTCTAGATCATTCCCCAACACATGACGCTTGCCAAGAGAGAAAGGCGAAATAAAGGAAGTGGTGAAGATCACCACGAGTCTTGCATAAAGGTAAGTACTAGAAAGTAAAAGTAACAGATAGGCCCTTCGCAGAGGGAAGCAGAGGTTGTCATGCGCTTTTATAGTTGGATGCGCAATCCCTTAATGCAAAAGAACGTCACTTTATATTGCCCCTTGTGATAAAGAACTTTATTATGCAGTCTGTCGCTTTTATTTCTTCCATATCACAAGTTCGTATAAAGTTTATTTTCCTCACACTAATAGATCATACATATTTAGAGAGCAATTTTTATTGCGTGCACCGATGACAACTTACTTGAAGGATCTTACTCAATCCATAGGTAGGTATGGTGGACTCTCATGGCAAAACTGGGTTAAGGGTGTTTGGATGCACAAGTAGTATCTCTAGTTGGTGTGGAAGTTTTGGCTGATATGGGGTGGAAGCAAGTGTCACATGTTAAAGGATCTATAACCATATAACTTCTATTCGGAAATAAGCAAACATAACCCATTATGTTGTCTTCCTTGTCCAACATCAACTTCTTAGCATATAATATTTTAATGAGTGCTCACAATCATAAAAGATGTCCAAGATAATATATTTATATGTTAACCTCTCTTTCTTTATTACTTCCTTTTAATTGCAACAATGACCAATCGCTATGTTTGTCAACTCACAACAAATTTCAATCGACATACTTCTTATATGTGAAGTCATCACCCCCCATAAGATCATCATATATACTCTTTGCTTTTATTTTATACTTCTTTCTATTTCTTTATCTCAAGATCATAGCAAGCAAGCAAAGCCCTCAACTCAAAACTACCTTTTATTATATAACTCTCGGACTCGCTTACATAGGGGGAACATAAGGCAAAACTCAAAACTAGATCACACTAAAAACTTTATTCTACGAGATCAAGATATAACCAAAAGGATCGAACTGAGAAAAACGATGAAAGTAAAAGATGTGATGGTGATACGATACCGGGGCACCTCCCCCAAGCTTGGCAAAAGCCAAGGGGAGTGCCCATACCCATGTGTTTAGTTGTCTTTCTTCGGAGGTGGTGATGTTGGAGTTGTTGATGAGGTTGGAAGCTTGTCCCCCGTCTTCCAAGGCATAGGCTCACCATCGTAAAAAGATGAACGAGTCTCCGGGATCCTCAAATCTCCAGCCAAACTCATTCTCTTAAATCTGTATTCATACTCATAGTTTTGGTTTTGCAGGTCATAGATCTGGGCTTGGAGATGCTCGATTTTCTCGTAAAGCTTGAAGATGTGCTCCCCGATGTCCTTGGCGTCCAGCTTGTGCTTATGGGTAAACTCCGCGATCATCATTTGATTGGCATTGAGTCCGCGTTCCACCATCCCTTGGCACTTGAAGACTGGTTGCTCCATTGCTTCGAGCCTTGTCTCCACGCTTCCGGTCTTCTTTGGCCCCTCAACATCACGGATGTGCAGCACCCCCTCACGCATCTCAATGGTTTGAGGGTGTCGCAGCACCTCCGCAAGGTAGGGGTTGATGACCTTCTCGAAGAACTTGTCCTTCGAAGCACATGGGGACATCATGTCGATCTAAACCTGTCCGGAAAACAACTCGAAACAAAAACAGGAGATATTGTCGTGATACGAAGGTCCAAACCTTCGGGAGATTATATAATGAATTTTTACCGACCTGAAGGAGTACACCACAAGAAAACGGAGTCCGGAGGGTACACGGGGTGGCCACAAGCCACAGGGGCGCGCCCAGGGGTTAGGGCGCGCCCCCCTGGCTTGTCGCCTCCTCGTGCACTCTTCCGACTACTTTAAATCTTCCTAATTTAATAAATATTCCAAAACGGATAAAAATTGCTATTGGAAAAGTTTTGGAGTCTGTTTGCTTACCGTAACACATACCTATTCCTTTTCGGAGTCTGAAACGTTCTGGTAGGTCTCCCTAATGTACTCCTCCGGAGTCATGGTATTGATAATATTGGTTTCAATATTTATGGGAGTACCTGAGATATAATGTTTGATTCTTTGCCCGTTTACCACCTTAGGATTTGTGCCTTCGGCGTTGTTGATCTTGATGGCACCGGAACGATATACTTCCTCGATAATGTAAGGCCCTTCCCATTTAGAGAGAAGTTTTCCTGCAAAAAATCTTAAACGAGAATTGTATAGCAAGACATGGTCACCTACATTGAATTCACGCTTTTGTATCCTTTTATCATGCCATCTCTTAACTTTTTCTTTAAACAACTTGGCATTCTCATAGGCCTGGGTTCTCCATTCATCAAGTGAGCTAATGTCAAATAACCTCTTCTCACCAGCAAGTTTGAAATCATAGTTGAGCTCTTTAATTGCCCAATAAGCTTTATGTTCTAGTTCTAGATGTAAGTGACATGCTTTACCATAAACCATTTTATACGGAGACATACCCATAGGGTTTTTGTAAGCAGTTCTATAAGCCCATAATGCATCATCAAGTTTCTTAGACCAATTCTTTCTGGATCTATTAACAGTCGGGAGCGCGCGATGGTTAACTCCTACCAACCTCTCCCCTAGGAGCATGCGTCTAATGCTTTGTTTGATAACTAATAGACTTTTGCAATAAGTATGTGAGTTCTTTATGACTAATGTTGAGTCCATGGATTATACGCACTCTCACCCTTCCACCTTTTCTAGCCTCTCTAGTACCGCGCAACTTTCGCCGGTGCATCAAACCCACCTTCCTCAAAACAACCACCATATATTTTCCTCAAAACAGCCACCATACCTACCTATTATGGCATTTCCATAGCCATTCCGAGATATATTGCCATGCAACTTCCACCGTTCCGTTTTTCATGACATGCACCATCACTTTCATATTGCATATAGAGTCATATTTTGTTCTAGGTATCGAGTTGTAATTTTCCTTTCGAGTTGTAAGTAAATAAAAGTGTGATGATTTTCATTATTAGAGCATTGTTCCCGTGAGAGAAAAGGATGATGAAAGCTATGAATCCCTCACAAGTTGGGATGAGTCTCCGGACTTTACAAATAATAAAAGAGGCCAGCGAAGCCCAAAAAAAAAGAGGCCAAAGATGCCCACCAAAAAAAAAGAGAAAAAAAGGAAAAAAATGAGAGAAAGAGAGAAGGGACAATTGCTACTATCTTTTTCCACACTTGTGCTTCAAAGTAGCACCATGATCTTCATGATAGAGAGTCTCCTATTTTGTCACTTTCATATAGCTAGTGGAATTTTTCATCTTTTGCACAACCACTTAGTTTTCTTTTTGAGCTTTCATACACTTATAGCTCTAGTGCATTTGTTGCATGGCAATCCCTACTCACTCACATTGATATCTATTGATGGGCATCTCCATAGCCCGTTGATACGCCTAGTTGATGTGAGACTATCTTCTCCTTTTTCCTTGCAACCTCCACCATATTCTATTCCACCTATAGTGCTATATCCATGGCTCACGCTAATGTATTGCGTGAGAGTTGAAAAGGTTTGAGAACATTAAAAGTGTGAAACAATTGCTTGGCTTGTCATCGGGGTTGTGCATGATTTAGATACTTTGTGTGGGGAAGATGGAGCATAGCCAGACCATATGATTTTGTAGGGACAACTTTCTAAGGCCATGTTATTTCGAAAGGACACAATTGCCTTGTTGGTGTGCTCGAAGTATTACTGTTTTTACGTCAATATTAGACTTTTGTTTTGCATCTTATGGATATGAATATTCATGCCACAATAAAGAATATTACATGGATAAATATGTTAGGTAGCATTCCACATCAAAAATTCTGTTTTTATCATTTACCTACTCGAGGACGAGCAGGAATTAAGCTTGGGGATGCCTGATACGTCTCCAACGTATCTATAATTTTTGATTATTCCATGCTATTATATTATCTGTTTTGGATGTTTTATATGCATTAATATGCTATTTTATATTATTTTTGGGACTAACCTATTAATCTAGAGCCTAGTGCCAGTTTCTGTTTTTTCCTTGTTTTTGAGTATTGCAGATAAGGAATATTAAACGGAGTCCAAACGGAATAAAATCTTCGGAATAATTTTTCTTGGACCAGAAGCAACCCAGAACAGGAGAGCCGCCGTGTGGCAACATGCCACAGGGGCGCGCCCTAGGGGGGGCGCCCCCCTGGCTTGTGGCCCCACGGTAGCCCTCCTAACCCTATTCTTCGGCCCATAATTTCCCAAATATTCCCTGGATACCAAAAAGAGCCACGAAAATACTTTTCCGCCTCCGGAAGCCTCTGTTCCCGTGAGATCCAATCTTGGAGCCTTTTCCGGTAATCTGCCGGAGGGGGATTCGATCATGGAGGGCATCTACATCAACTCCATTGCCCCTCCGATGATGCGTGAGTAGTTTACCACAGACCTTTGGGTCCATAGCTAGTAGCTAGATGGCTTCTTCTCTCTCTTTGTTCTTCAATACCATGTTCTTCATGATCTTCATGGAGATCTATCCGATGTAATACTCTTTTGCGGTGTGTTTGTCGAGATCCGATGAACTGTGGGTTTATGTTCAGCTTATCTATGAATATTATTTGAATCTTCTCTGAATTCTTATATGCATGATTTCATATCTTTGCAAGTCTCTTCGAGTTATTGGTTTGGTTTGGCCAACTAGATTGGTAATTCTTGCAATGGGTGAAGTGCTTAGTTTTGGGTTCAATCTTGCGGTGTCCTCGCCCAGTGACAAAGTAGGGGTAGCGAGGCACGTATTATATTGTTGCCATCGAGGATAAAAAGATGGGGTTTTCATCACATTGCTTGAGTTTATCCCTCTACATCATGTCATCTTACCTAATGCGTTACTCTGTTCTTCATGACCTTAATACTCTAGATGCAGGCTGGAGTCGGTCGATGTGTGGAGTAATAGAAGTAGATGCAGAATCGTTTTGGTCTACTTGACACGGACGTGATGCCTATATGCATAATCATTGCCTTGGATATCTTCATAATTATTCGCTTTTCTATCAATTGCTCGACAGTAATTTGTTCACCCACCGTATTATTTTCCTTCATGAGAGAAGCCTCTAGTGAAACCTATGGCCCCCGGGTCTATTTCCATATTATACTTTCAGATCTAAAACCAAAAATACCAAAAATATCTCGCTGCCTTATTTTTACTTTTGTTTTACTTTACTTTCTAGCAATCCTATCTATCTATCTCTATCAGATCTCATCCTTGCAAGTAACCGTGAAGGGATTGACAACCCCTTTATAGTGTTGGGTGCAAGTGTTTGATTATTTGTGTAGGTACACCTATTGGGGACTTGCTTGTATCTCCTACTGGATTGATACCTTTGTTCTCAACAACTGAGGGAAATACTTATCTACTTTGCTGCATCACCCTTTCCTCTTCAAGGGAAAACCAACGCATGCTCGAGAAGTAGCACTTATTCATCATGTTGATCCAGTTGTACGCACTGCTTACGTAGAGAAACCCCCTTTCCCTGTTAGGATTAGGGAACATGCCAAAGCTACAACTGTGGTTAATAAAAGTTAGGTTAGAACACCAAAACCCTCTGAGCAAATAAGTGTGGAACCTAATACTGCTGTAGTTAAAGATCTCTTGGTTGATAATGTTGATGGGCATGTTATTGGGCCCCACAAGCCATCAAGGCGCGGCCTGGGGGGTGTCGGTGTCAAAACTGGCAGATCTCGGGTAGGGGGTCCCGAGTTGTGGATATGGGATCGATGGTTAACAGGGGACGATGTTTACCCAGGTTTGGGCCCTCTTAGAGAGGTAAATCCCTACGTCCTGCTTGATTATATTGATAAGTATGATGGTTACAGAGTTGATCTACCTCAAGATCAAATGAGCTAAAACGCTAGATGAGTTGACTTGTCCTCTACGAACTAAGCCCCCTGGTTTATATAGACACCAGGGGTACCTAGGGTTACATGTGATAGGTTTCCATCCGGGCATAGATACGCCCATTCTTTCTTCTAGACCTGGAGGACACGATAATAACCCACAAGTGTAGGGATCGTTTGTAGCCTTTTTCGATAAGTAAGAGTGTCGAACCCAACGAGGAGCTAAAGGTAGAATTAATATTCTCTCAAGTTCTATAGACCACCGATACAACTCTATGCACGCTAATGCTTGCTTTACCTAGAACAAGTATGAAACTACTTTGCGGGAATAAAACTAGAAGTACTTTGCAAGATAATAAAGAACATGAAAATAAAGTTAGGTGCTGTTTTAATAAAAGAACAATAAAAGTAAATAGTTTTGTAACAAGCCTTTTGTGTAACGCAGGAGAAAGATTGTCCATAGGCAATTGAATATGATACGATAGATACTTGTTATATGCAATGAGGGAGAGGCATGAGCTAACATACTTTCTCTACTTGGATCATATGCACTTATGATTGGAACTCTAGCAAGCATCCACAACTACTAAAGATCATTAAGGTAAATCCCAACCATAGCATTAAGTATCAAGTCCTCTTTACTCCCATACGCAACAACCCACCTACTCAGGTTTATGCTTCTGTCACTCAAGCAACCCACCATAGGCAAATCATGAACATATTGCAACACCCTACAGCGAGGATCCCTCACGCTTGCGCGACACGGAGGGCACCATAGGATAGTGATGACAAACAAGTATAGGGGATCTATCGTAGTCCTTTCGATAAGTAAGAGTGTCGAGCCCAACGAGGAGCAGAAGGAAATGATAAGCGGTTTTCAGTAAGGTATTCTCTGCAAGCACTGAAATTATCGGTAACAGATAGGGAAGGGTGGTTTCTCAATAGGGAAGCTTTAGCATGTTCCTTTATTCTAATAGGGAAGGGTGGTTTCTCAATATAAGCAGTAGGAATAATATGATCAACATTATAAATAATAGTTTCTTCTTCAACTTTAATAGGTTCAACTACTTTCACTTCAATGGGAGGATGATATTTAAACCACTTCTCCTTAGGGAGATCAACAGGAGCAGCAAAAGATTCACACAAAGAAGCTACTATCTCAGAGTCAAGTCCATATTTAGTGCTAAATTCACGAAAAGCATCGGTGTCTATAAAGGATATAACACAATCAAACTTAAGGTTTATACCTGACTCCTTACCTTCGTCGAGTTCCCAATCTTCAGAGTTGCGTTTAATTCTTTCCAATAAGTCCCATTTGAATTCGATATCTTTCTTCATAAAGGAACCAGTACAAGAAGTATCGAGCATGGATTGATCATTACGAGAAAGCCGAGCATAAAAATTCTGAATAATAATTTCTCTTGGGAGCTCATGATTGGGGCATCAATATAACATTGACTTAAGCCCCCCCCCCAAGCTTGAGCGATACTTTATCCTTCATGAGGCCAAAAATTATAAATATAATTCCGATCACGATGAACCAGATGCATAGGATAAAACTTCTGATGAAATTCCAATTTCAATCGGTTGTAGTTCCATGATCCAATATCATCACATAGCCTATACCATGTCAATGCCTTATCCTTCAAAGATAAAGGAAAGACCTTCTTCTTGACATCATCCTCGGGCAAACCTGCAAGCTTAAATAATCCACAAACTTCATCCACATAGATTAGATGCAAATCAGGATGTAGTGTTCCATCTCCTGCATAAGGATTAGCTAGCAGTTTATCTATCATACCCGAAGGAATTTAATAATAAATATTTTCAGTAGGTGCAGTAGGTTGGGGAGCATCTCTTTGTGCTTCCGGTTAGGGTGAAGATACCCCGAACAAGCCCCTCAAAGGATTATTTTCATAGTAACAAGTGACAGTAAATTTCAGCACACTATAATTTTTCCTTACCAAGTTCCACTCACCAAAGGCGCTTCACTCCCCGGCAACGGCGCCAGAAAAGAGTCTTGATGACCCACAAGTATAGGGGACCTATTGTAGTCCTATCGATAAGTAAGAGTGTCGAACCCAACGAGGAGCAGAAGGAAATGACAAGCGGTTTTCAGTAAGGTATTCTCTGCAAGCACTGAAATTATCGGTAACAGATAGTTTTGTGATAAGATAATTCGTACGGATAACAAGTAACAAATGTAACAAAGGTGCAGCAAGGTGGCCCAATCCTTTTTGTAGCAAAGGACAAGCTTGGACAAACTCTTATATAAAGCAAAGCGCTCCCGCGGACACATGGGAATTTCTGTCAAGCTAGTTTTCATCATGCTCATATGATTCGCGTTCGTTACTTTGATAATTTGATATGTGGGTGGACCGGTGCTTGGGTGCTGTCCTTACTTGGACAAGCCTCCCACTTATGATTAACCTCTCTCGCAAGCATCCGCAACTACGAAAGAAGAATTAAGATAAATCTAACCATAGCATGAAACATATGGATCCAAATCAGCCCCTTACGAAGCAACACATAAACTAGGGTTTAAGCTTCTGTCACTCTAGCAACCCATCATCTACTTATTACTTCCCAATGCCTTCCCCTAGGCCCAAATAATGGTGAAGTGTCATGTAGTCGACGTTCACATAACACCACTAGAGGAGAGACAACATACATCTCATCAAAATATCGAACGAATACCAAATTCACATGATTACTTATAACAAGACTTATCCCATGTCCTCAGGAACAAACGTAACTACTCACAAAGCATATTCATGTTCATCATCAGAGGAGTATTAATTATCATTAAGGATCTGAACATAAGATCTTCCACCAAGTAAACCAACTAGCATCAACTACAAGGAGTAATCAACACTACTAGCAACCCACATGTACCAATCTGAGGTTTTGAGACAAAGATCAGATACAAGAGATGAACTAGGGTTTGGAGAGGAGATGGTGCTGGTGAAGATGTTGATGGAGATTGACCCCCTCTCGATGAGAGGATCGTTGGTGATGACGATGGCTTCGATTTCCTCCTCCGGGAGGGAAATTTCCCCGGCAGAACAGCTCCGCCGGAGCCCTAGATTGGTTCTGCCCAAGTTCCACCTCGAGACGGCGGCGCTTCGTCCTGAAAGCTCTCTTATGATTTTTTCCAGGTCAAAACCCTCCATATAGCAGAAGATGGGCACCGGAGGCCTGCCAGGGGGCCCACAAGCCACAGGGGCGCGCCCAGGGGGGTAGGGCACGCCCCCTGGCTTGTGACCTCCTGGTGGGTCCCCTCTGGTATTTCTTTCGCCCAATATTTTTTTATATATTCCAAAATAATTCTCCGTAACTTTTCAGGACTTTTGGAGTTGTGCAGAATAGGTCTCTCATAGTTGCTCCTTTTCCAGTCCAGAATTCCAGCTGCCGGCATTCTCCCTCTTCATGTAAACCTTGTAAAATAAGAGAGAAAAGGCATAAATATTGTACCATAATGTGTAATAACAGCCCATAATGCAATAATATCAATATAAAAGCATGATGCAAAATGGACGTATCAGCTCCCCCAAGCTTAGACCTCTCTTGTCCTCAAGCGAAAGCCGAAATCGATAAATATGTCCACATGTTTAGAGATAGAGGTGTCGATAAAATAAAATACGGACATGAAGGCATCATGGTCATCTTTAGAACAGCAACATATATTGACATATAACTTCTTATGCTAAAGTAACAATTCATTCACAAGGTAAAGTATGAATCAAGAACTCTATTGAGAACCAACAAACTATGATCTTAGTCATTGAAGCAATTCCAATTTATCATAACGTCGGAAAGAGTCAATATAAGAGCTTGTAAAGTAAATCCACATACGCAGTCATCTTTTAGTCTTTCATAATTGCTAACACTCACGCGTTACCTATGAGGTCAAAGCTTCAATCGGACACAGAGAAAGATAGGGGTTATAGTTTCGCCTCCCCACTATTTACCTCAAGGGTAATGTCAACAGAAATAACTCATGATCACCCACATCCGAGTGGATATATGTGTCTAGATCATTCCCCAACACATGACGCTTGCCAAGAGAGAAAGGCGAAATAAAGGAAGTGGTGAAGATCACCACGACTCTTGCATAAAGGTAAGTACTAGAAAGTAAAAGTAACAGATAGGCCCTTCGCAGAGGGAAGCAGAGGTTGTCATGCGCTTTTATAGTTGGATGCGCAATCCCTTAATGCAAAAGAACGTCACTTTATATTGCCCCTTGTGATAAAGAACTTTATTATGCAGTCTGTCGCTTTTATTTCTTCCATATCACAAGTTCGTATAAAGTTTATTTTCCTCACACTAATAGATCATACATATTTAGAGAGCAATTTTTATTGCGTGCACCGATGACAACTTACTTGAAGGATCTTACTCAATCCATAGGTAGGTATGGTGGACTCTCATGGCAAAACTGGGTTAAGGGTGTTTGGATGCACAAGTAGTATCTCTACTTGGTGTGGAAGTTTTGGCTGATATGGGGTGGAAGCAAGTGTCACATGTTAAAGGATCTATAACCATATAACTTCTATTCGGAAATAAGCAAACATAACCCATTATGTTGTCTTCCTTGTCCAACATCAACTTCTTAGCATATAATATTTTAATGAGTGCTCACAATCATAAAAGATGTCCAAGATAATATATTTATATGTTAACCTCTCTTTCTTTATTACTTCCTTTTAATTGCAACAATGACCAATCGCTATGTTTGTCAACTCACAACAAATTTCAATCGACATACTTCTTATATGTGAAGTCATCACCCCCCATAAGATCATCATATGTACTCTTTGCTTTTATTTTATACTTCTTTCTATTTCTTTATCTCAAGATCATAGCAAGCAAGCAAAGCCCTCAACTCAAAACTACCTTTTATTATATAACTCTCGGACTCGCTTACATAGGGGGAACATAAGGCAAAACTCAAAACTAGATCACACTAAAAACTTTATTCTACGAGATCAAGATATAACCAAAAGGATCGAACTGAGAAAAACGATGAAAGTAAAAGATGTGATGGTGATACGATACCGGGGCACCTCCCCCAAGCTTGGCAAAAGCCAAGGGGAGTGCCCATACCCATGTGTTTAGTTGTCTTTCTTCGGAGGTGGTGATGTTGGAGTTGTTGATGAGGTTGGAAGCTTGTCCCCCGTCTTCCAAGGCATAGGCTCACCATCGTAAAAAGATGAACGAGTCTCCGGGATCCTCAAATCTCCAGCCAAACTCATTCTCTTAAATCTGTATTCATACTCATAGTTTTGGTTTTGCAGGTCATAGATCTGGGCTTGGAGATGCTCGATTTTCTCGTAAAGCTTGAAGATGTGCTCCCCGATGTCCTTGGCGTCCAGCTTGTGCTTATGGGTAAACTCCGCGATCATCATTTGATTGGCATTGAGTCCGCGTTCCACCATCCCTTGGCACTTGAAGACTTGTTGCTCCATTGCTTCGAGCCTTGTCTCCACGCTTCCGGTCTTCTTTGGCCCCTCAACATCACGGATGTGCAGCACCCCCTCACGCATCTCAATGGTTTGAGGGTGTCGCAGCACCTCCGCAAGGTAGGGGTTGGTGACCTTCTCGAAGAACTTGTCCTTCGAAGCACATGGGGACATCATGTCGATCTAAACCTGTCCGGAAAACAACTCGAAACAAAAACAGGAGATATTGTCGTGATACGAAGGTCCAAACCTTCGGGAGATTATATAATGAATTTTTACCGACCTGAAGGAGTACACCACAAGAAAACGGAGTCCGGAGGGTACACGGGGTGGCCACAAGCCACAGGGGCGCGCCCAGGGGTTAGGGCGCGCCCCCCTGGCTTGTCGCCTCCTCGTGCACTCTTCGGACTACTTTAAATCTTCCTAATTTAATAAATATTCCAAAACGGATAAAAATTGCTATTGGAAAAGTTTTGGAGTCTGTTTGCTTACCGTAACACATACCTATTCCTTTTCGGAGTCTGAAACGTTCTGGTAGGTCTCCCTAATGTACTCCTCCGGAGTCATGGTATTGATAATATTGGTTTCAATATTTATGGGAGTACCTGAGATATAATGTTTGATTCTTTGCCCGTTTACCACCTTAGGATTTGTGCCTTCGGCGTTGTTGATCTTGATGGCACCGGAACGATATACTTCCTCGATAATGTAAGGCCCTTCCCATTTAGAGAGAAGTTTTCCTGCAAAAAATCATAAACGAGAATTGTATAGCAAGACATGGTCACCTACATTGAATTCACACTTTTGTATCCTTTTATCATGCCATCTCTTAACTTTTTGTTTAAACAACTTGGCATTCTCATAGGCCTGGGTTCTCCATTCATCAAGTGAGCTAATGTCAAATAACCTCTTCTCACCAGCAAGTTTGAAATCATAGTTGAGCTCTTTAATTGCCCAATAAGCTTTATGTTCTAGTTCTAGAGGTAAGTGACATGCTTTACCATAAACCATTTTATACGGAGACATACCCATAGGGTTTTTGTAAGCAATTCTATAAGCCCATAATGCATCATCAAGTTTCTTAGACCAATTCTTTCTGGATCTATTAACAGTCTTCTGCAAGATCAATTTAATTTCTCTATTGCTCAATTCTACTTGACCACTAGACTGAGGATGATAAGGAGATGCAATTCTATGATTAACATCATACGATAAAGCAATTTACGGAAAGCACCATGAATAAAGTGTGAACCACCATCAGTCATTAAATATCTAGGGACTCCAAATCTAGGGAAAATAACTTCTTTAAGCATTTTAATAGAAGTGTTATGATCAGCACTACTAGTTGGAATAGCTTCTACCCACTTAGTAACATAATCAACAACAACTAGAATATGAGTATACCCGTTAGACTTTGGAAAAGGTCCCATATAATCAAAACCCCAAACATCAAATGGTTCAATAACAAGTGAGTAATTCATAGACATTTCCTGACGTCTACTAATATTACCAATTCTTTGACATTCATCACAAGACAAGACAAACTTACGAGCATCCTTGAAGAGAGTAGGCCAATAAAAACCAGATTGTAGTACCTTATGTGCAGTTCTATCTCCAGCGTGGTGTCCTCCGTAGGCCTCGGAATGACACTTGTGAAGGATCTGTTCCTGTTCATGCTCAGGTACACAACGTCTAATAACACCATCTACTCCTTCTTTATAAAGGTGTGGATCATCCCAAAAGTAATGTCTTAAATCATAGAAGAACTTTTTCTTTTGTTGGTATGTGAAACTAGGTGGTATAAATTTAGCAACAATGTAATTAGCATAATCAGCATACCATGGAGCATTACGCGAAGCATTTATGACAGCTAATTGTTCATCAGGAAAGCTATCATCAATAGGTAGTGGGTCATCAAGAACATTTTCTAACCTAGACAAGTTGTCTGCTACGGGGTTCTCAGCACCCTTTCTATCAATAATATGCAAATCAAATTCTTGTAGCAGAAGAACCCATCTAATAAGTCTAGGTTTAGCATCTTTCTTTTCCATAAGATATTTAATAGCAGCATGATCAGTGTGAACACTTACTTTGGAATCAACAATATAAGGTCTGAACTCATCACAAGCAAACACAACTGCTAAAAATTCCTTTTCAGTGGTAGCATAGTTTCTTTGAGCACTGTCTAGAGTTTTACTAGCATAATGGATAACATTTAATTTCCTATCAACTCTTTGTCCTAGAACAGCACCAACGGCATAATCACTAGCATCACACATAATTTCAAAGGGTAGGTTCCAATCAGGTGGTTGAACAACAGGTGCAGAAATCAAGGCTTTCTTAAGAATTTCAAATGCTTCTACACAATCATCATCAAAAACGAATGGAACATCTTTTTGCAAAAGATTAGTGAGAGGCCTAGAAATCTTAGAGAAGTCTTTAATAAACCTCCTATAGAAACCAGCATGACCAAGGAAACTTCTTATACCTCTGATATCCGTAGGACACGGCATTTTTTCAATAGCATCAACTTTAGCTTTATCAACTTCAATACCTCTTTCGGAGATTTTGTGCCCCAAGACAATACCTTCATTAACCATAAAGTGTCACTTTTCCCAATTCAAGACAAGATTAGTTTCTTCGCATCTCTGCAAAACTCGATCAAGGTTGCTCAAGCAATCATCAAAAGAAGTTCCGTAAACGGAAAAATCATCCATGAAAACCTCAACAATCTTTTCACAAAAGTTAGAGAATTTAGCAGTCATACATCTTTGAAAGGTAGCAGGTGCATTGCATAAACCAAAAGGCATACGTCTATAAGCAAAGGTACCGAAAGGACAAGTAAAAGTTGTCTTTTCTTGATCCTCTTTTGACACAGGTATTTGAGAGAAACCAGAATAACCATCTAGAAAGCAAAAATGTGTGTGTTTGGATAGTCTTTCTAGCATTTGATCAATAAAAGGTAGAGGGTAATGATCTTTCCTAGTAGCTTTATTTAATTTCCTAAAATCAATTACCATTATATATCCTGTAACAATTCTTTACGGGATCAATTCATTTTTATCATTAGGAACAACGGTAATACCTCCTTTCTTAGGAACACAATGAACGGGACTAACCCATCTACTATCAGCAATAGGATAAATTATACCTGCCTCCAGAATCTTTAGTATTTCATTTCTTACCACTTCTTTCATTTTAGGATTTAACCGTTGTTGGTTCCATATTAATTTTATGCTGACATAGAGTGGGACTAATGCCCTTAAGATCATCAAGAGTATATCCAATAGCAGCACGGTGCTTCCTCAGAGTTTTCAATAATCTCTTTTCTTCATGCTCTGAAAGGTTAGCACTAATAATAACAGGATATATCTCCTTTTCATCAAGATAAGCATATTTCAGAGTATCCGGTAATTGTTTAAGCTCAAACACGGGATCACCCTTGGGTGGAGGAGGATCACCAAGTATTTCAACAGGCAGGTTGTGTTTCAAAATAGGCTGCTAATCAAAGAAAATCTTATCTATTTCATTCCTTTCATTCATATGTATATCGTTTTCATGGTCTAGCAAATATTGTTCTAAGGGATCAGTAGGAGGCACAACAACAGAAGCAAGACCAATATTTTCATCTTTACTAGGCAATTCTTTGTCATGGGGTTGTCTATGAAATTTAGAGAAATTGAACTCATGAGACACATCCCCAAAACTTACAATAACAATTTCTTTCTCACAATCTATCTTAGCATTAACATTATTCAAGAAAGGTCTACCAAATATAATGGGACAAAAATCATCTTGTGGGGAACCAAGAACAAGAAAATCAGTAGGATACTTTATTTTCCCACATAAGACTTCAACATCTCTAACAATCCCAACTGGTGCTATAGTATCTCTATTAGCAAGCTTAATGGTAACATCAATTTCCTCTAATTCAGCTGGTGCAATATCATTCATAATTTCTTGATGTAAGGTGAAGGGAATTGCACTCACACTAGCACCCACATCACACAAGCCATGACAACAATGATTTCCTATTTTAACAGAAACAACAGGCATGCCAACAATAGGTCTATGTGTAGGAGATATGCCCTAGAGGCAATAATAAATGTTATTGATTATCTCCCTGTTCATAATTAGGTTTATGTTCCATGCTATAACTGCTATGGTTCTCGAGTCTGCAATAACCACGAGGCTCGGAGGATGACTCATATGCACATGTGGAATAATAACCGGTAAAATGTATTCCTAGTCTGGCCTCTAAGACTGGCTCAAGTATTGCATGATGATCCTGTTTTCCTGATCATGGGCATGGCTATGCCGGCAATTTTGAGGGCACAATGTTAGAAGAACATTTGTGTTGAATCGACCCGAATTGATGTTATGCTATGAGATACATTCGTCACAAGTTAAATGGTTTATAACACAGAGATGGTTAACGTTTGCATGATTCCTCAGACCATGAGAGTATCGAGTTTCTTCATGCTTGATTCATGAACTTTGGGGTTTGTTAAACGTCATCCGTTACTGGATGGCTATTACGGCGGCTTACGGGTTCATGGGAAAGTATGTCAAGTAACTTGATAGATCAAGATTGGGATTTGCTCCTCCGACGATGGAGAGATATCTCTGGGCCCTCTCGGTGTTACGGTATCCATCATCGTCTGGCCAGACACTTTGTGATTTGATCACGGGGATGCCGGAACATGGGAACGAGAAAAGAGAACAATACCGGTAACGAGGTAACTGGCATAGTGGACAAGTTGTTGATCCACGGGGATGCCAACATATCTCACCTCGGGTATTTGTAACATATCGCGAAGCAACAGGAATAGCACACGGCAACTGGAGGTTCACTCGAATATTCATTCGTGTGGGATAGGGGTCAATATGGGTGTCCAAGGCTCCGAAGTTGATCATTGATCGGAAGGGGTTCCGGGTCATGTCTATACTTCACCAAACCTATAGGGTCACACGCTTAAGGGTCATCTATCTGCTGAATACTAGACAGGGAGTCTGAGAGAAAATCACCGGAAAAGTTTCGGACACCGAAAAAGTTTCGGACAGCGGAAAAGTTCCGCAGAGAGAACACCGGAACAGTTCCGGTAAAACTGAAAAGTTGTTTCAGGGGATACCATTAAGTCAAATGGGTTTCAGCACACGCCTGATAATTCTTGGAGGGTGCCAGAATCATTCTGGAAACTTCTGGGAATTTTCCGGAAGAAAAACCGGAAATGTTCCGGAGCTGCCGGAACCGCTTCGGATGCTTTTCGCAGATGAAAATCACTAATCCGGAATTGTTCCGGAACGCGTTGAAAATTATTTTAGTGGGTACTGGAAATGTTCTAGGACCACATAAATATTTTCAGTTCGAACGGACGCTAAAAAATGTCGTCATGAATAGTGAAAGTGCTTTTTGGGATATTTTTGGAAAGTCACCTTTTGGGATATTTTCCCAAAAGGCTTCTAGAAGGGCTTGGGGGCCAAGGAAGCCCCTCATAGGGGGCCCCCAAGGGGTGGCCGGCCAAGGGTGGAGCTCCTCCATGGAGCTCCACATGGCACCCCTTTTTCCCTCTTATGGCCTTTATGTGTGACATAAAGTGGGGGTACTTTGGTACTTTGTGTGACCATCCTACCCCTTGGCTTTCCTATAAATAGAGGAGGTGAGGGATGCCATCTCTTCATCCTTGCTCTCATACACATGCCATAGACTTGTCTAGCTTCTCTCTCCCTCCCAGCGAAATAGTTTCGTAGAGCCGAAAGGCTGTCTGGGTTCCGGCAGGAACTAGTTCTGGACGGCGAAGCCCTGCCGGATAGATGACACCGTATGTGTGCAACTCTGTAGAGAGATTGAAGTTTCGGTCTTAGTTCGAGAGTGCCTCCCGAAGGGCTGTCCGTGTGACCGTCCGAGTTTCGAAGGTTCTCCCGAAGGGCTGTCCGTGTGACCGTCCGGGTTTCGAAGGTCCTCCCGAAGGGCTGTCCGCGTCACCGTCCGGGGGACTGTCCGACCGCCTCCTGGATTGCTGTATGAGGGGCAGATGAGGGTATACATCCTCGCGGTTGGGAGGTTGTAAATCCTATCTGCGGGGATCTGCACCGCCGATCGTCATCGACTCTACTTCCACTGCGCTACGAGTCGGAAACAAAAAAGATCAAACCTTGTATGCAGTCTCCATAGTGGTCCTGGGCTGGTGCGTAGGTCGGAATTTTTTTGTTTTCTGCTACGTTACCCAACAGTGGCATCATGAGCCGTGCTATGCGTAGATGCAGGTTGCGATCTAGAATACATAGAGATGTATGTGTGTTGCACAATATAATTAGGTAGTAGATGAGTTCTATTACTGAAAATTATTTGTGCGGGTAGCAGATGAAATCTGTTACCCGATGTTCTTGTTGCTTCCCTAGAATTTGCATATTTCTGATCTTGATAATAGTATGGTGGAGTTTCAATGTTCTGGCAATCCGCGATCCTGATTGATCAACGAAGTGCTAACAGTTCATTGAATTCCACTGTAGTTAAAAAGAAAGATGAAATTTCGCAGACGAAAGGGCAATGCAGATATGATCTGCACGAGGGTCATGCGTATGACGAAGTTTAGTATGGGGCTCGATATTTTATTATCTCGTGTTTCATACACCCTGCAATGTTAATCTAGCGACTTGGATTATCATGCTTGATGATGGACGTTGGTAGCTTCGGTTTGTTTCGAAACCTTAGAAGCCACGTAAAACAAGTTTTTGCATGAACCGATTAGAGGAGTCTAACTTGGTTTTGCAGGATGGTTTGCATGTGCATATGATGTGGTATAGCAGTGATCATATTAATTTGATTATGTATGAGATGACTATATGATGTAATATTAACATGACCTGCGTGTCATGATTCGGCATGATGGCTGGAGCCATATGATTGTCACTTTAATGACCTGCGTGTCAACCTTAAGTAATGCACTTATTTTATTAGCTATAGAGATAGCAATATTATCTGGTGCATCGACAAGGTGGTGGCAATCTTCGCGAAGGTGAACACCAACGCGAATGCCGAAGACGAAGACATGAAAGACTTCTCCGTCAGAAAGGGCTATACCATATCATCCTATTATGAATTGCCTGAGATGTTTATCCCTTATGATGCACCCTTCTTGATTGCGCGATAGTCGCTTTTTATTTGGGTGATCTCTCACAAAAAAAATATCAAGTAGTTAGTGTTCTCCCAAGTGTAGCACCGTCACGGCACCTAACTTTTCGGGGTGCGCCATGGATGCATGGGTACGAACGATTAGGGATGTGTGAGGCGGGTGAGGTCAGACCTCGCAGCAAGATCACTTGGTTGTCTTAACGTTCATGGCAGGATCGTCCTGAGCTCGGAACACATGCATCGAAAGATGAACAAGAGTCACATAGAGATGTGATCGGCAAGTTGGCCTACCGATTAAAATTCCCGTCATGAGATGATGATTCTATGGCGATGAATTGAAGTCTGGATCTTGTATCACTCAAAATCAATTATGAGAGATATTGTTTTGAGTGGGAGCGCACTAAAGAATTAACTTGTTTAATTCTCAGTGCAATTAATTTTGAACACTGTCTAAGTGTGATTTGCAAAATAAGTAGAATAATGGCTCGCGTTTCCACCTTCCCTGTTAAAATTGAATAGCTGTTAAAAATCTGGTTAAAACTTTACGGTTGGTAACGTAATGTGAGGATTGTCCTCTAGAGTGCCGAGAAGGACTTTGTCCTATTGCATACTTTCGGTATTCTCCCGCTAATACTATGGATGATATGACTCTCGTCCTTCGATCCAAAAGCTAAAATTCCGTTACGGTCAAGTGAGATATGTTTGCTTCCATGAGACCCAAACTTCGAAAGTTGGGATAGTTATATGATATTGATGGAACTGAAAATTGATTTTCAGATACAAACAAAGGCTAAAAGATATGAGATATCCAAAGCAATGTTTGTTTGCAAAACATTAGTAAAGTGTTTACTATACATTGGACTGATAAAAATGGGATCTAGAAGAACGCCTGTCATATGATATGAAGGTGAATAAAACAACAACTTAAAGAGAAAGGAAGTGTCCGAAGGGTGTAAGTGAAACTTTTCACGCCTAGGAAGTCCGGGGCTAACGCCACTCTTAAGTTGGGTGCTTCTTCTGAGAGTAGGAGAAATACTGAAAGTTAAACTGTTAGAAGTATGAAGGCAGAAAGAAAGAAGACTGGAATATCCAGCTCATGTATGAATGTCATACAAGTTTTTGATGTATAGAAGGCTAGTCAAAGATATAGTTCTTGGGAATTATGGTTAAACATGTTAATCACTAATTCTTGGGTATTGTGAGTTGATCACAAAGATACCCGCTCGATTGCATTCTGTTGCAACTCGATGTAAGAACTACTACGGCCTAAAGGACTTGTCGGAAATGAGGTTTAGATACGCGCTGGAAACATAGTACATGTTACTATACCTTCCATCAGTGTATTACCTATGTATTTATTTTCATAATTCATTTAGAGTTTCACACTCTAGCCCTTTGCATAAGGTATCTTGCAAGAAGGTTGTTCATAAGAGAACTTTTGATGTTCGGTGTTATGAATAACACAGGGGCCATACTTTCATTATGAATGAGACGTGTGTTACGAATATTGATAATAATACATTACCTCTGGGTTTACTTTCATATTTCATTTTAGAGTTTCATACACTCTAGCCCATTGCACAATGTTTGTTGCAAAAGAGTTGTTCATAAAAACAACAATTGTTGTTCAGTATTATGAATAACATGAAGGGCCATGCTTCCATCCTAGATGGGATGTATGTTATGAATATTGATGGAAATATGATACATCCATAACACTGATGCTAAATGTCGCAAGACTAAAAGAAAACCACACAAGTGTGGCACTGCATTTGGTCACATTGGAGAAACCCGCATGGAAAATTCCATTATGATGGATTTTGAAGTCGTTTGATTTTGAATCATCTGACACTTGCAACTTTCGTCCGAAAAGTGAAGTGACTGAAATACCGTTCACATGCCATAAGGAACGAGCAACAAACTTATTGGTGATCATACATTTTGATGTGTGTAGTTCAATAAATGTTGTTGCAAGTAGTGGATTTATCTCTCTTCAGAAATGACTCAAGTAGATATATGGATATTTACTTGATGAGACGTAAGTCTGGATCTTTTGAAATCATTCGAAGGATTTTCAAAAATGAAGTAGAAGTTGTTGTAACAACAAAATTATGTTTCTACAATTCGATTGCAGAAAGGAATATTTGAGTTACAAGTTTAGCGA
This sequence comes from Elymus sibiricus, assembly GCA_039707655.1. Lineage (NCBI taxonomy): Eukaryota > Viridiplantae > Streptophyta > Magnoliopsida > Poales > Poaceae > Elymus > Elymus sibiricus. The sequence goes on from CM077671.1 coordinate 488,234,635, forward strand.
ATGTCTGATGAGTTGTGAAAGGGGTTTCATAACTTGCACCTCCCGGAACACCACTGCAAGTGAAAAGTCCATGAAGATGTAATCGAACCATTTATGACATGGTAAAATCAAAGATGACATAAATAAATTTGCCATTATCCCTTTTAAAGTGATGCTTTAGAGACTGCGGCTTTTACACTGAAAAGAGCTCCATCGGGTCTGTTGAAATGACGTCATGGTATGGTACACCCAACCATGTTATATCTTTTCTTAACATTTGGAATATGGGGCTTGTGTAAAAGGTTACAAACCTATTCCAAATCAGACAAGTGCTGCTCTGTAGGTTATCCCAAGTCATTGGGTATTCCGCCACCACTATACCGAGGCAAAGGGTTTTGCCACAAAACGGTATGCTTTTAAAGAGAATAGTTCTTACAAAAGGTGAGTGGGAGGACAGTGCAACTCGACGAGATAACCAGTATCTTCGTCATCAGGTCAAAGGAAAGGAACCTTGGAATTGATTCCGGAGTTTCCTACTGCGACTGATATGGAAGTCTCTACAATAAAATGTATGGACTTCGGTCGAATTTGCAGCTGAACCACGTAGGCAAGGCTCGTGCAAACCTCTCAGGTGCGCAAACGAGATATTGTTGTTTGACAACAGTATACCTACGATACACAAGGAAGCGGTGATGGGCCCTGACTCCGGAATTGGCTAAATGCCAATACAATCCGAGATAGTTTCCATATAAATGTTTCAAGATTAAAATCCTTATACACCTTTCGGAAGGCTTGGAGTCTAACGAATATTTATGGAACTAAAAATGGATACGGATAAAAATGTTTTATCCATAAAGCTCGACTTGTTGAAATAACAAGTTCAAGGAGTTGACTACGATGAGGTTGTTTCACCGTAGCGATGCTTAAAGTCGGTTCGGGTTAAATTAGCAATTAAATACATATTTCAATCATGAGATATGAAACATGGATGATGAAAGGATTTCCATCTGATGGAAATGTAACCAAGGACTTGCATGTGTTACAGTCCAAGGTATTTTGTCAGTCCAGAGGATGCTAGTAAGTATGCAAACTTCAGAGTTCCAGCAATGGACATAAGAGAGCAAAATGGAGTTGGAATCTTCGTGTTTTGATGAAATGGTCGAAAAGGGTTTTTGACTTCATCAATGGGTAACGAAGATGCTTGTGATTCAAGAAAATAAGTGGGAGCATAATAATATTTCTAAAAACCTTGTGTGCTTGACACATTGTTAATTGGAAATAAATTTCTTGACACGAATTAGGACTTCATTTGAAAATAGTTTTTTCGATGAAGTGCTTGGGCTAAATAGCCTTGATATTAGGCATGATGATCTATGGAGATAGATTTACCTAATGGGGCTGAGCAAAGATACATATTGACAAAATGCTAAAACCTTTTAGCATTGAAAAACGTCAAGGAGTGATTCTTGCCGAAGTCACATGGAAAGAGTTTTTGCAAGACTCGGTGTCCCAAAACACTGATGAGCAAAATACATGATGGTGATTCCACACACTCTTGTGTTTGGATTAATCATGTATTCCATGGTATGTAAAAACAACCAGATATGTCCAATACTCCAAAGTTGTTGCGAGTATAGATAAAAAAGTGATCAAAGTACTGATCATGGGACAACAGTGAAAGTTGTCATTGAGTACTAGAGCAGTACTGATGACATGTTTTCTCGCAAGCAGAGATTATGAAGTGCTCGTTGTAAGTAATTACATCGATACAGTCTTCATCAATGCTCCATGCGATTTTCGATTTAAGTTAAGGGTTTTGTGTAATACACAACATGGTGGCACGGTAGTTGGAAATTGTTCCGAACAAGATACTATGGCGAATTCTATAACAAAGGCTAAGTATGTTGACGCTTTAGAAGCGACAAAGAAGTTGTTGAATCATATAGTTCATTCATGAACTTAGTATGGTTCCAAGATGGCTTTGGTCTATGGGACACTATTGCAGATAGTTGCTCCATAGCTCAGTCTGAGGAATCAGGTTTCGACCAATGATTCACACATATGCAAAGCCAAGTCCACACAAAATATGAATTTTGTGAAAGCGTGAAAACGCAAGGATATGCAAAGTTACACACGGAGCTGAAGTCGTCAGATCTGTTGGACATCAGGCTATACCACATGCAAAGCATATTTTACACCAGTGTGCCACATGTGTAAAGTGCATTAGCATTGACTAGATTATTGACTCTAGTGCAAGTGGGAGTCTGTAGGAGATATGCCCTAGAGGCAATAATAAATGTTATTGATTATCTCCCTATTCATAATTAGGTTTATGTTCCATGCTATAACTGCTATGGTTCTCGAGTCTGCAATAACCACGAGGCTCGGAGGAAGACTCATATGCACGTCTGGAATAATAAACGGTAAAATGTATTCCTAGTCTGGCCTCTTAGACTGGCTCAAGTATTGCATGATGATCCTGTTTTCCTGATCATGGGCATGGCTATGCCGACAATTTTGAGGGCACAATGTTAGAAGAACATCTGTGTTGAATCGACCCGAATTGATGTTATGCTATGAGATACATTCGTCACAAGTTAAATGGTTTATAACACATATATGGTTAATGTTTGCATAATTCCTCAGACCATGAGAGTATTGAGTTTCTTCATGCTTGATTCATGAACTTTGGGGTTTGTTAAACGTCATCCGTTACTGGATGGCTATTATGGCGGCTTACGGGTTCATGGGAAAGTATGTCAAGTAACTTGATAGATCAAGATTGGGATTTGCTCCTCCAACGATGGAGAGATATCTCTGGGCCCTCTCGGTGTTACGGTATCCATCATCGTCTGGCCAGACACTTTGTGATTTGATCACGGGGATGCCGGAACACGGGAACGAGAAAAGAGAACAATACCGGTAACGAGGTAACTGGCATAGTGGACAAGTTGTTGATCCATGGGGATGCCAACATATCTCACCTTGGGTATTTGTAACATATCGCGAAGCAACAGGAATAGCACACGGCAACTGGAGGTTCACTCGAATATTCATTCGTGTGGGTATAGGGGTCAATATGGGTGTCCAAGGCTCCGATGTTGATCAATGATCGGAAGGGGTTCCGGGTCATGTCTATACTTCACCGAACCTATAGGGTCACACGCTTAAGGGTCATCTATCTGCTGAATACTAGACAGGGAGTCTGAGAGAAAATCACCGGAAAAGTTTCGGACACCGAAAAAGTTTCGGACAGCGGAAAAGTTCCGCAGAGAGAACACCGGAACAGTTCCGGTAAAACTGAAAAGTTGTTTCAGGGGATACCATTAAGTCAAATGGGTTTCGGCACATGCCTGATAATTCTTGGAGGGTGCCAGAATCATTCTGGAAACTTCTGGAAATTTTCCGGAAGAAAAACCGGAAATGTTCCGGAGCTGCCGGAACCGCTTCGGATGCTTTTCGCAGATGAAAATCACTAATCCGGAATTGTTCCAGAACGCGTTGAAAATTATTTTAGTGGGTACTGGAAATGTTCTAGGACCACATAAATATTTTCAGTTCGAACGGACGCTGAAAAATGTCGTCGTGAATAGTGAAAGTGCTTTTTGGGATATTTTTGGAAAGTCACCTTTTGGGATATTTTCCCAAAAGGCTTCTAGAAGGGCTTGGGGGCCAAGGAAGCCCCTCACGGGGGGCCCCCAAGGGGTGGCCGGCCAAGGGTGGAGCTCCTCCATGGAGCTCCACATGGCACCCCTTTTTCCCTCTTATGGCCTTTATGTGTGACATAAAGTGGGGGTACTTTGGTACTTTGTGTGACCATCCTACCCCTTGGCTTTCCTATAAATAGAGGAGGTGAGGGCTGCCATCTCTTCATCCTTTCTCTCATACACATGCCATAGACTTGTCTAGCTTCTCTCTCCCTCCCAGCGAAATAGTTTCGTAGAGCCAAAAGGCTGTCTGGGTTCCGGCAGGAACTAGTTCTGGACGACGAAGCCCTGCCGGATAGATGACACCGTATGTGTGCAACTCTGTAGAGAGATTGAAGTTTCGGTCTTAGTTCGAGAGTGCCTCCCGAAGGGCTGTCCGTGTGACCGTCCGAGTTTTGAAGGTTCTCCCGAAGGGCTGTCCGTGTGACCGTCCAGGTTTCGAAGGTCCTCCCGAAGGGCTGTCCGCGTCACCGTCCGGGGGACTGTCTGACCGCCTCCCGGATTGCTGTACGAGGGGTAGATGAGAGTATACATCGACTCTAGGAGGTTGTAAATCCTAGCTGCGGGGATCTGCACCACCGATCGTCATCGACTCTACTTCCACTGCGCTACGAGTCGGTAACGAAAAAGATCAAACCTTGTATGCAGTCTCCATAGTGGTCCTGGGCTGGTGCGTAGGTCGGAATTTTTTTGTTTCCTTCTACGTTACCCAACACTATGTTTATCTTTAGTATCAGGTCTAGCAATTCTAGCAACTTCATCATAGAAATGAATAACATGCCCATCAACATTATCAACCAAGAGATCTTTAACCATAGCAATACTAGGTTCAACTTTGATTTGTTAAGGGGGTGTAGGTGTTCTAGTATAACTGTTACGAACCACAGTTGAAGCTTTAGCATGCTCCTTTATTCTAATAGGGAAGGGTGGTTTCTCAATATAAGAAGTAGGAATAATAGGATCAACATTATAAATAATAGTTTCTTCTTCAACTTTAATAGGTTCAACTACTTTCACTTCAATGGGAGGATGATATTTAAACCACTTCTCCTTAGGGAGATCAACATGAGCAGCAAAAGATTCACACAAAGAAGCTACTATCTCAGAGTCAAGTCCATATTTAGTGCTAAATTCACGAAAAGCATCGGTGTCTATAAAGGATTTAACACAATCAAACTTAAGGTTTATACCTGACTCCTTACCTTCGTCGAGTTCCCAATCTTCAGAGTTGCGTTTAATTCTTTCCAATAAGTCCCATTTGAATTCGATATCTTTCTTCATAAAGGAACCAGTACAAGAAGTATCGAGCATGGATTGATCATTACGAGAAAGCCGAGCATAAAAATTCTGAATAATAATTTCTCTTGGGAGCTCATGATTGGGGCATCAATATAACATTGACTTAAGCCCCCCCAAGCTTGAGCGATACTTTCTCCTTCACGAGGCCAAAAATTATAAATATAATTCCGATCACGATGAACCAGATGCATAGGATAAAACTTCTGATGAAATTCCAATTTCAATCGGTTGTAGTTCCATGATCCAATATCATCACATAGCCTATACCATGTCAATGCCTTATCCTTCAAAGATAAAGGAAAGACCTTCTTCTTGACATCATCCTCGGGCAAACCTGCAAGCTTAAATAATCCACAAACTTCATCCACATAGATTAGATGCAAATCAGGATGTAGTGTTCCATCTCCTGCATAAGGATTAGCTAGCAGTTTATCTATCATACCCGAAGGAATTTAATAATAAATATTTTCAGTAGGTGCAGTAGGTTGAGGAGCATCTCTTTGTGCTTCCGGTCGGGGTGAAGATACCCCGAACAAGCCCCTCAAAGGATTATTTTCCATAGTAATAAGTGACAGTAAATTTCAGCACACTATATAAATTTTTCCTTACCAAGTTCCACTCACCAAAGGCGCTTCACTTCCCGGCAATGGCGCCAGAGAAGAGTCTTGATGACCCACAAGTATAGGGGATCTATCGTAGTCCTTTCGATAAGTAAGCGTGTCGAACCCAACGAGGAGCAGAAGGAAATGACAAGCGGTTTTCAGTAAGGTATTCTCTGCAAGCACTGAAATTATCGGTAACAGATAGTTTTGTGATAAGATAATTCGTACGGATAACAAGTAACAAATGTAACAAAGGTGCAGCAAGGTGGCCCAATCCTTTTTGTAGCAAATGACAAGCCTGGACAAACTCTTATATAAAGCAAAGCGCTCCCGAGGACACAGGGGAATTTCTGTCAAGCTAGTTTTCATCATGCTCATATGATTCGCGTTCGTTACTTTCATAATTTGATATGTGGGTGGACTGGTGCTTGGGTGCTGTCCTTACTTGGACAAGCCTCCCACTTATGATTAACCTCTCTCGCAAGCATCCGCAACTACGAAGGAAGAATTAAGATAAATCTAACCATAGCATGAAACATATGGATCCAAATCAGCCCCTTACGAAGCAACGCATAAACTAGGGTTTAAGCTTCTGTCACTCTAGCAACCCATAATCTACTTATTATTTTCCAATGCCTTGCCCTAGGCCCAAATAATGGTGAAGTGTCATGTAGTCGACGTTCACATAACACCACTAGAGGAGAGACAACATACATCTCATCAAAATATCGAACGAATACCAAATTCACATGATTACTTATAACAAGACTTATCACATGTCCTCAGGAACAAACGTAACTACTCACAAAGCATATTCATGTTCATAATCAGAGGAGTATTAATTATCATTAAGGATCTGAACATAAGATCTTCCACCAAGTAAACCAACTAGCATCAACTACAAGGAGTAATCAACACTAATAGCAACCCACAGGTACCAATCTGAGGTTTTGAGACAAAGATCGGATACAAGAGATGAACTAGGGTTTGGAGAGGAGATGGTGCTGGTGAATATGTTGATGGAGATTGACCCCCTCTTGATGAGAGGATTGTTGGTGATGATGATGGCTTCGATTTCCCCCTCCGGGAGGGAAGTTTCCCTGACAGATTAGCTCCGCCGGAGCCCTAGATTGGTTCTGCCCAAGTTCCGCCTCGAGACGGCGGCGCTTCGTCCCGAAAGCTCTCTTATGTTTTTTTCCAGGTCAAAACCCTCCATATAGTAGAAGATGGGCACCGGAGGCCTGCCAGGGGGCCCACAAGCCACAGGGGCGCGCCCAGGGGGGTAGGGCGCAGCCCCTGGCTTGTGACTTCCTGGTGGGTCCCCTCTGGCATTTCTTTCGCCCAATATTTTTTTATATATTCCAAAATAATTCTCCGTAACTTTTTAGGACTTTTGGAGTTGTGCAGAATAGGTCTCTCATATTTGCTCCTTTTCCAGTCCAGAATTCCAGCTGCCGGCATTCTCCCTCTTCATGTAAACCTTGTAAAATAAGAGAGAAAAGGCATAAGTATTGTACCATAATGTGTAATAACAGCCCATAATGCAATAAATATCAATATAAAAGCATGATGCAAAATGGATGTATCATACAACACCATATCAACATACGACTCACATCCATAACATCATACCACAATTAACCCATAGGACAAAAGAGATCTACTCAAACATCATAGGATAGCCAAATATGATTGGGAAATAATATATGGAGTTGAGCACCATGTTTAAGTAGAGATTACAGCGGGGACGAGAGATGTTACACCGCTGCAAGAGGGGGAGAAAGTTGGTGTTGACGGTAGCAAGATTGTTGATGTAGATCGCCGTCACGATCCTTGCCCTGGCGGCGTTCCGGCGCCACCGGGAGAGAGGGGGAGAGAGCCCCCCCTTCCTCTTCTTCCTTGGCCTCCCCCTAGATGGGAGGATATTTCCCCCTCTGGTCCATGGCCTCCATGGCGGCGGAGGGGCGGGAGCCCCTCTGAGATTGGATCTCCCTCTCCGTTCTATTCTGTTTCGCGTTCCTGTTTTCTAGCCGAAAACCGTTTCTTATATTCCTGGAGATCCGTAACTCCGATCGGGCTGAAATTTTGAGGGGATTTTATCCAAAAATTAGCTTTCTTGCGGCCGAAGGAGAGCTCCAACCGACATACGAGGTGGCCACGGTCCACCAGGCCGCGTTTGGGCTCTAGGCCGCGCCCTGGTAGAGGGTGGAGGCTGTGGGACTCCGTTTGCGTTGATTCCACTTCTCAAAATTCATAAATATTCCAAAATAAATCTCCGTAAATTTTTATCGTGTTTGGACTTTGTTTGATATGGAGTTTCTGTGAAACAAAACACAAAAAAAAAACAGGAACTGGCACTGGGCACTGGATCAATAGGTTAGTCCAATAAATCATATAAATTGTTGCCAAAAGTATGTGAAAGTTGTATAATATTGGCATGAAACAATCAAAAATTATAGATACGACGGAGATGTATCACACGCCAAGTCTTCGGAGCCTTCCTTCCCGAGCATGGGGTCGTCCGGTAGTTCGGCCTTCCTGCAATTGCCACAGAGCGCCTCAACTAGCCGGCCCACAGGAGGTAAGCCGATGGCCCGAGGACCCCTTAGTCCCAGACTCCCTCAGTAGCCCCAGAACTAGCCTCCAATGCCGGGCTTCATGACACTTAGCTGCTTCGCACGTCCAAAGTATCCGGCTTGCGGGGTGAGTTCTTTTCTTCCCTTTATACTCGGTCGATCCCAGTTCGGCCGCCGATGACACCCTGCTTTCCGAACATACATCGCTTAGCCTCGAAGGCCAAATGCATGAGTATGAACAGTGCCTCACCTGACAACTTTTCTAACGAAAAGCCAGGATAGGCCGCGACCACTTAGCCAGTTATAAAAACTCGATTCGCGGTTCGAGGCAGCCCCTTCATTGGCACGTCTTATCAACACGAAGATCGTGCTCCATTTTTCACGGGATACGATTAATGATCTGGGTTATCCCACGCGCGCATAATGGCACGATTGCTTTGGGAAACGACGCAACCCGCAGCGTAGTAAGAGGGCTCTTGGTATTACGGCCTCCATAAAAGAGAGAAAATCCCCAAGGCCTCCATATGTTTCCCAGATTCAAGCTCGTCCTCTCTGTTGGGTAACGTTGCATGGGAAACAAAAAATTTCCTACGCACACGCAAGATCTATCCATGGTGATGAGCATCTACGAGAGGAAGAGAGAATCTACATACCCTTGCAGATCGCTAAGCGGAAGCGTTTAAGAAACGCGGTTGATGTAGTCGAACGTCTCCGCGATCCAAATCGCAAGTCGTCCCTCGATCCGATCACGAACTAGCGCCGAACGGACGGCACCTCCGCGTTCAACACACGTACGGCTTGATGACGCCTTCACCTCCTCGATCCAGCGAGCGATGGTGAAGTAGTGGTTGAGTTCCAGCAGCACGACGGCGTGGTGATGGTGGTGAGGAACAATCTCTGCAGGGCTTCGCCAAGCGCTACGGAGATTATGACGGAGGAACTAGAGGGTTAGGGTTGCCGCACACGGCTTGGGGAAATCTTGATATGTCCCGTGTGCTAGCCCTGCCCCTCTATTTATATGTTGAGCCTTGGGGTCTAAACTTGGAGTAAAAGCCTCCTCCAGGTCGGTTTTGCCCGCACAAGGTCGGTTTGGCCCGCAGGGAAAGAGTCCAACTCGGACCCCTGCCGAATCGTGCACAGCCGCACACAAGCGGTAGTACCGCTTCACACAAGCGGTAGTACCGCTTGGGCGGTAGTACCGCTTGGGCGGTAGTACCGCTTCACACAAGCGGTAGTACCGCTCGGGCGGTAGTACCGCTTCACACAAGCGGTAGTACCGCTTACGCGGCAGCAAAACTACTTTTGCACTTTCCAATACCTCGTGGGCTTTATCCCTTTGGCCCATATAAAGTGTTGCTGCACCCGAACACTTCGGTAAACATCCGGAACTCCTTCCGGTGAATTCCGGAACCCTTCCGGAGATCAAAACACTATTATCACATATATCAATCTTTACCTCCGGACTATTCCGGAGATCCTCGTCATGTCCGGGATCTTATCCGGGACTCCGAACAACCTTCAGTCACCAACAAAATAACTCAATTATACTAATCGTCACCAAACGTTAAGTGTGTAGACCCTGCGGGTTCGAGAACTATGTAGACATGACCGAGACACCTCTACGATCAATAACCAATAGCGGGACCTGGATGCCCATATTGGCTCCTACATATTCTACGAAGATCTTTATCGGTCGAACCTCTATGTCAAGGATTCAGTTAATCCCGTATGCTATTCCCTTTGTTCTTCGGTATGTTACTTGCCCGAGATTCGATCGTCGGTATCTCTATACCTAGTTCAATCTCGTTACCGGCAAGTCTCTTTACTCGTTCCGTAATACAAGATCTCGTGGCTAACACTTTAGTCACATTGCTTGCAAGGCTCATTGTGATGTTGTATTACCGAGTGGGCCCTGAGATACCTCTCCATCATACGGAGTAACAAATCCCAGTCTTGATCCATTCCAACCCAACAGACACCCTCGGAGATACCTGTAGAGCACCTTTATAGTCACCCAGTTACGTTGCGATGTTTGATACACACAAGGTACTCCTCCGATGTCAGGGAGTTGCATGATCTCATGGTCATAGGAACAGATACTTGACATGCAGAAAACAATAGCAATAAACTGTCACGATCATATGCTACGTTCGTAGTTTGGGTCTTGTCCATCACATCATTCTCCTAATGATGTGATCCCGTTATCAAATGACATCTCATGTCAATGGCTAGGAAACCTTAACCATCTTTGATCAACGAGCTAGTCAACTAGAGGCTTACTAGGGACACAGTGTTGTTTATGTACCCACACATGTATTTGAGTTTCCAATCAACACAATTATAGCATGGATAATAAACGATTATCATGAACAAGGAAATATAATAATAACCAATTTATTATTGCCTCTAGGGCATATTTCCAACACTCTCGACCTCCTTCGCTCCAAGCGCCCAGATCCAATCCTTCTCCGGCTCTCCCCAATCCGCTTCCCCCCCAAAGCTCGACCATGGCCGGCTCAGGTTCTCAGGGCAAGTGGGAGACCTCCCGTGTCACCGAAATGACATCCGGGAGTTGAAGCGCACCGGCTACCTCCCGGTCAACTTCGTCCACCGTGCTCCAGAGGCAGGCCAGGTGGTGCCTACGTCGAAGCCGGACAAGCGAGTGGTGTTCATTCCCCACTTCATCGGGGGACTGAGCTTCCCGCTGCACCCCTTTGTTAGGGGCTTAATGTTCTTCTATGGGTTAGATTTCCACGATCTCCCCCCGAACTCCTTCATGCATATCTCGGCCTTCATCATTGTCTGTGAGGCCTACTTGCGAGTCCATCCGCATTTTGGCCCGTGTCTTAAGGTCTTCAATGTCAAGCCGAAGACTGTCAATAGCCAGCACACAGATTGTGGAGGGGCGGTGATCAGCAAGCTCCCGCGGGTCGAGTGGCCGAACGACACCTTCATCGACACTGTCAAGGTTTGGCAAAAAGAGTGGTTCTACATCACCGAACCACGAGGCGCAGACTGGGCGGCGCCTTTTGAGTTCAGATCCAGACCCCCCACGAGGCTAACCTCGTGGATCAAGAAAGGCCTCGACTGGGGATCGGCTGCGGAGGTGAAGTCGCTGCAGACATGCATTTCGCAGATGATAGAGGCGGACATCGAGCTGACCAACGTGGTCCAGGTCATGCTCCGCCGCCGCCTCCTCCCCTGCCAGCACCGGGCCACCCCCATGTGCCCCCAAAAGGTGTTGTTCAAGCCCCAAAAGGACTGGCCGGCCGAGGATGAAGACACCGGCCTAGACGCCGAAAACCCTCCTACCAAGGTATAACAAAGCTTCTGTTTTTATTCTTGGGCTCCACCCCTTAGTAAGGAATTTAACTCCTTCTTCTTCGTCTTCAAAGAACTGGCTCGACAAGGCCGAGCGGATTAGCAGTCCGGCCCCGCTGCCCGAAGACCGCAAGTCGGCCTTATTGACGGCGATGCTGGTCGTGGTGCCGTACTCGGCGCCGGAGAAGAAGGAGAAGAAGAAGAAGAAGGAGGTCCGAGAGGGCCTCCGCCCAAGAGGTCCCCCGGACACCAGGTCCGGAGAGACCCAGGCCTCCTCTTCTCACGAGGAGGAGCACATAGAGGAAGGGGGGGAAGTTGACTCCCCCAAACAAGGAAGAGGGCGACGCCTGCCGGCGCTGAGGAGGATCCAGCTCCCCCTGCCCTGAAGAGGCCCTATAGCGCCAAGGTGGTCCTGCCCGACGTTAGCCCGGATTCCGACGAGGAATCCGAGGCTTTCGAAAGGGTCCCCCGGAGGAACCCCAGGGTGAAGCCCCCAGCCCAGAGGTATTTAATCCGAACATCTTATGGTACGTTCATGTAGAGTTTTGCCGCTAACCGGATGAGTGCCTTTCATGTTGTAGCCCACCCCGCGACCTCCCCACCGATCAGGTATCCGAGGGGGAATCTCTGCCCGCCGAGATGGTAGAGAGCGGGACAGTGTCACGGCCCTCTCCTCCTCAGGCCGCCGAGGAGACCGTGGAGGTGCTATCCCGCCAGACCCCACCTGGGCCGAACACCGGGGGCGGGGGTGACGACAAAATTCCAGAGGTTAATACCTCGGCTACCAAAGACCAGGGGGAGGAACCCCTCTTGGCAAACAAAGAGGGGGGGACATGGTTCATCCGAGCCTCCTCCGCAGACGGTTCCGGAGCACTCTATGCCTCCGAAATTGTCGACCCTGCCTTCCCAAGAAAGGAGGGCAGAGGTGCCACCACCAGTGTCGCCCGTAACAGAGCGGGCCGCAATTAGGTGGCCGGCTGCGATGGAGGAGGCTTTGACTAGCTCCTCCCTCGCTGAAGATCACAGCGCCCTTATGGGTGTGGTGTTGCGAGGAATTCAGTCTGTTGATAGTGGACTGAAGGAGGCCTTCAACGGTCTCTTGACGGGCTTCAAGGTAAGCCATGTAATATCCTTTCTCCCAGAAAAAGTTAATATATAAGGTTTATACAACCCCTGTAAGCACAGTAGCCTCCGAGCCGTGGGTGAGTTTGAAAAACTCACACGGGGGTCAAATAGCAAAAAGGTACAAATGATAGAAAATAGGTGAATTGTGACCTCCGGACTCTGGCTGGTTTGGGGAAAACTTAGCAGAGGGTCTACAGCCGATAGCTCGGGAGTCTAACATGAATAAGGTGTTTTGTAGGCCTCGTCTTCGGTAGTGGCCACCAATGCCATGGAGCTGGCCGAGCTGAATCGGAAGCTCAAGATCTCCGATGAGGAGCTAGACCGCCTCAACAAACGGTTTGACGAAGCGCAAGGGAAGTCCTTATTGTGCCACCTTGGCCACTGTTATCCTTACTAATTCAAGATGTTTTGAGGTCTTGTCACTAAATGTTGGTTATCCAATATGACTACAGCCGTCGCCGCGGAGGTTGAGAACCTCAAGGCGGAGTTAAAGAAGGCGAGGCAGGAGGCCGCGGATCATAAGGCGTTGGCCGAACAGGCGTCTGCCGAACTGTCATCGGTGAAAACCGTTAGCGATAAGAACGAAGCTCGGGTATCCGAGGTGCAGCAGGAGCTCAAGGATGCCAGCACTAAGTGTGAAGCCCTTGAGCAAACAAACAAGGACCAAGCCTCCGAGCTATCCTCGCTGTCCGCAAAGCTTAAAGCGGAGCGGGTAGATAGGCGATTATATGAAGAAGAGCTCCGCCAAGTCAGGATGATCGCGGATGGTAAGACGTACTTACTGCAATGTGCCTTTGGTGGTAATTAACAGGTTTGCGTTGCTCACGCGGGTGTGGCGTTCCTCAGGCGCCTTTACGGATCTCCCGAGGAGTGCGGCTGATGCGGCTCGGTACTTTGCTATGCGGGATAGGGATGTTGAGCCTAGACTGTTCTGGGCGCAATTTCAAACCCCCGAGCATCCACCTCTCCTCAGCAATCAGACGAAGCAGTTGATGGAGCTGCATAGGATAGCGAAGCCGGCCATGAAAGACCTTTGTATCCGGCTATGGCCTGCAGAGCCATTGCCGGGTAGTTACTTCGGCTTAGTGCAGAAGTTGTGCGACGCCGCGTCCCGGATTGACGTCCTGAAGCGTTCCACATGCATCGAGGGGGCCCAGATGGCATTTACAAAGACCATGGTGCATTGGACGAAGCTCAAGGCGGCCGAGATGGCCACCGCACCTCCGCCTGCTGGGAAGGAGCATAGGCGCCCCGAGCTATACTTCCCCCTTGTGATGGATGGTGCTCGGGCGATAGAGGAACAATGCTGTAAAGATGTAATTTATGAATGAGCGTACTATCATGTGCCCGATGACTGTTTCACTTTATAGCGTGGTTGCATGACGTATCATGCTTTTTAAGCCTTGTATTATTTTGACTCCTGTGTGGTCGTTTTAACTGAAAGTTGCTAGTCGTCGGCTTCAGCCCCCATGTAGATACTAGCTACAAGGGGTGTTTTGACCTCCGCACTGTAACCCTTAGCCGATGTATCGGCGTCCGGAGTTGGTAGGGCGTGAGGGGAACGAGGCAATCGGACTATGCAGCTTTAGTGCTTTCACTTAGCCTTAGGAGCTTGACTGCGGGGGCTGGTGACTAGCCCCCAGTATTTTGTGATATTCGGATATACCAAGATTAAGACCATTATCACATAGTTTGTGAAGGTACAAACCCCTCGTATGACACAGAATAACCTTCATCGAATTTTAGTTTGACACTTATGCTCGGATCGCAGACCGGTTCTCGCTTATTATGATAGTCGGTTTTCGGCTTTCTCTACTGAGGTACTTGACCAGGCAAGCTGGAAATACAATCGCAGTGGTTCTCCCTTTACCCTTTTAGCCGAATGAGCGGAACGTAAGAGGGTAAACACAGGAGCCGGGCAACCCAACCTTTGACCCAAGACATAATTCGGATCCGATTCATATAACGCAATATCCGAGACGCCGGACACGTAGAAAATAATGCCGGGCTGATGCTTGGGGCGAGTTTTATAGTCCAACCCCCGGTCTATTAGCCGATCGTATCTAATATGTACCGAACAGTGTTGCTTTCGGGGTCGGGGAGTAAAAAAACAGTTTATGATACATAAAATACTGTAAGAAGGCCGTAAAGGATAATCTCTATATCGGGTGAATCTTATCTTATATTTACTAATTGGATGCACCATACAAGGCTCCACGTTAATCCTAGAGGTAAGAAAATTTCATCCATCAGATTGATAGATGATTGCTCGACAACCGTCAGATAATTTATGATTTGCTTCTTATACCCGCGTGCCTTGCGTGAGATAGACTCATGCATGTCTTTCCACGTGACTTGCCTGAGTTGGACTCCTATCTATCCATATGTCCTACCGTCAAAATAAGATACAAAAGGAAAAAAAAACACGTCTAATTGCCTCGCCTTCGGCCTTCAATGGATTCAGCAGCACAAGTTGACGCAGATGTCACCCACGTGCAACAGCAGCAGCCAAAATACCACCGTCGGACAGTTATGGATTGCACCCATGTACTCCGTTTTCATGTACACATGCGCCTAATCCACGCGCAGCAGCAAGAGCCAAAAGTACTACTGTTGGCAAGTTGTGGATCGCGGCGGCCATGTACTCCCATCTGATCATAGGAGCACCCCACAACAGGACGTGGAGCAGCAACCTATTTCTAGCGGATTCCCAAGCAGAGCATATTCTGAGAAGGGCCACGATATTTGATGGGTAGTGAACCCGTAAGCATCCAGTAGACAAAACCATATTTTTCTGCTTGCAATTCGCATGAAAGGTTATACCTAGCTAATTTCCTTTTACCCTGTAGCAGGCCACGCATGCCTCAAGATTTGAGGTGTGACTGTAATTTTTATGTTGTTAGCAATCGGCAATGGATATTCTAATATTTCTCATGTAAATTCATACTGCAATTTTTGTATTGTTAGCAACCGGGCAATTGCTATTTTAATCTTTCTCATGTAAATTTGTATGACTAAGTTTGATTTTTTTTATTTGAAGGGTCTTAAATTCCTATTCTAGAGGAATACGTGTGTATGTTTTCAGTTTTTTCCGAGAAGAAACAAGCCTGTACGTGTGGGTGTTTGTCATAGTTTCAGATGGGAAAGAACCCTACAAAGTGCACAATCCTTACATAATTGATTTGGAGAATTTGGATGTTACACACGGTCATTGACAGATGTAGTGTTGAGCATCGTATCATTCCATCATACAAGGATTTCAGCCTCCCAGTTGGGTATTTCATCATCACGGGATCAGCATGGCTGGCTAATGGAGCATGTAGGTAAGTCAAAATACTATATTGAACCTTTCGTACATTCATGGCAAAAGAAGGCTATAGAGAAGAGGCAGCAGGACCGGCCTGCTCAGCTAGCTTTAAGTTGTGTTCTGCATCATTAAGTTGAGACAAGATTACTAATTTACAGCGTTGTTGACTTGATAGCTACTAGCATATATGGGTCATTGCTCCATGTTTTCAAACATGCAAGTGGCATGTATTGCAATAATTATCTGCCTACGGATGAATCATGGTAGGGATGTGATCTAGAAAATAGTACATAATATTAGAATTATTCCACCATATACATGATATACATGAACATATGCATTATATTTATCGAAATGTCGTCTCCCTTAGAGACTCCATCGTAAGGAGGAAAAACAGTACAAGTTCCCACATTATCTGGAACATCCTGGTGTATGTCCATGATCTGTCTGTGTAGCTCTGATCTCAATAAATAATGTGTTGTCACATATCCAAAATCTTCTTTAGTTCTCTTGGTGGGAGCCTATATACAGTTGGCCGTATTACAACATAGGGTATTTTTATTTTTTTCCACACCTCTATTTCAAGTATCAAGCTTTTGCTTCATTTTTCAAGAAGATGGACCATCGCAATATATGAAACCAAAATGCTATTTGCTTGCGTTATTTATCTTTCTTTTAATCTATCTAAGTGGTCATATATTTGCAGGGCCGAATATGCTGTTGTCGATAGTTTTCAGGTCAATCTGTATCATAGTTCCATGAATCTATCGGAGGCTTCTATGCATTTTATTTTAGGATTTTAATTGTTTCAACTAGATTGGAAGTGCCATGTAATACTAACTTACACCCTCAAAACTAGCGGTTACCACTTTTACGCCCTTCTTTTCAGCAGTACTTTGTTTTTACCCCATCACCTCTAGCAGACTGGTGACGCGGGTATAGTGTTATTATTTGTACTAATTTATATAGCAATCTTCACTTATACGGTTCACATACAGTAATATTTCCTGGCGAATTCTTTTGTGAAAAATACTAATATACTGTATTAGATTACAGTTGGTGTCTACTACTTAGTTTTCCATGCAGATTATTCCTCCGTGTTTGATTACAGAGTACAACTTAACATGATTTTATTCTGTTTGGTTTGCAGTTTTCTTGGAGTTTTGATATTGTCGGGATACATAGTGGACATGGCCTTGGCCCTTCCTTTCAAAGTTAGCCATCATTTGCTGACTTGATTAAGGTTCTAATTTATAGCATTGGCAAAAGATGCCAATGTTGTTTTTACATATGTGAGACGTTCTACACTCCCAAAGTAAGGCAACTAATTGCTGGCTAGCCTGTACATGGAGTAACGAAGCAGCATTGCCAGCCGTGGCATGGTCGTGGAAATTTCACTTTTGCGGGGTCGTGGACATTTTTGGTGTGGTGCGCTTAGAAATCGCCGCTGTAGGTCAGAAATAATGGCACTGCCTTTGGTTGTGAGTTTCTGAATACATGATGCTACGAGATAGGGATGCAAATCGGCGCTCGATTCGCCCCGCTCCATAGTAAAAATTGGTCAGGTTAGTTGTAGCATCGTTTTTGGCGATTTAGTTCAGTTTGTACTAACCCCGGCTTGAGCGAGGTTACGTGGGACGTCCAGTTGCATTCCCACTGCCAGACGACAGCAAAGGAGTAACGATAGGCGTGACGAACAAGCAAAAAACATCCTTGCGCCACTGGAGGAATGAATACAAGCTTAGATGGGTGGTGACCCTGTTATTTGTAAATGATGTTTGTTACAATGGAGCAAATATTTAAATGTCCGGTAAAGGTAATAAACAAGATGGAAACAGAGACTGCTGGTGGAAAACTTCTAGAGTGTGCATCCACTTGCCAACATGGTAATTTGATTCTATTTAGCAAAGTATAAACAAGTTCACCTCTTGCTCAGTTGGAGCATGTCAGATATTCTTAATATTTGCCCAGTTCTTAATTAGCGTGTAATGCTTAGACAAAGGAGTGATTATGTATCAATCTGACTCAGAGATTGTTGTTTCTTAGTCAGACATGCACATCCATTAAATGAATATATTCCCATGCCATCTTATGATCTCCGCATTCCATCGAACTTAAACAGATCTCAATGTCTTGATCTGGAGCATATCTCTTAAAGTTGGCATAGAAAGAAATGTCCTACGAAATAGCAAAATTAAAGCAACAATACTTCTTTTTTTGCTCCCACCACTAGTACATAAGAGGGCTTTGGTCCAGGCCGGGCCAGCCCATTAGTCCCGGTTCACTCACGAACCGGGACCAATGGGGGCATTGGTCCCGGTTCGTGAGGCCAGGGGGCCGGCCGGGCCTCGTGGGGCATTGGTCCCGGTTCGTATGACCCCTTTGGTCCCGGTTCCAGACACGAACCGGGACCAATGGGCCTCGCTCCTGGCCCACAACCATTGGTCCCGGTTCGTGGCTGGAACCGGGACCAAAGGGGATCCTTTGGTCCCGGTTCCAGCCACGAACCGGGACCAATGAGATGCCTATATATACCCCCTCGCCAGCGAGCAGAGCACTCCACACTGCTCTGTTTTTCTGGCCGGCGAGGGGAGAGCTTTGTGGTGCTCTAGCTCACCTCCTATGCACATGAGGTGTTCGATGAAATGCCCGAGCCACACTTAAGCTTTCTGCTCTCGAAGCTCCTTGTCCAAGCTCCATTTTTCTCAAGATTTGTTTAGGTTTGGCGGTCCGTCCTGTCCCATCCCCGTCCTCACCGCCGTCGATCGCCCGCGTCCATCTCGGCGCCGGCACCACCGTGGTTAGCCTCTTCTTCTTATCTTCTTTCTAAAAGAAAAAAGTTCTTACTTGTATCATTTAGATAGATACTTGTGTAATTTTCTTACTTTTATTATTGTTTGTTATTATATAGTGCCATGGTCATGGTATCCGCCCACGTCGGCCCTCGTCCGGTCTATGATTCGGATGTGGTATATATTATCTTTTATAACTATTTGTTTTATTTAGTGTTTATGACAATTATGCCGACCAACGTGACATAGATGTGTTTATCTAGGAGGTATGTGAACCGGAAATTCCAACCGACCCTCTTGTCGAGAGGTTAAATTTAGTTGAAAAAGAAAACGAGGATTTGAAAGAAAAATTGAAAATAATTGAGGAGGAGAAGATGAAATTGGAGTTGCATGTTGCCGATGTCGTCGATGACCACAAGATCAAGATGGATGCAATGCGCTTGAAGATTAGAAAGATAAGAAAATATGCCATTGATAATGAGGCTTGGTATCATTATGCTGTTGGATCAATTGTTACCTTAGTTGCCATTATGATCGCATTTGTTGTTGCATTTAAATGTTTTACATAGTTGTATGTTAGTTTCAATTTATGTTTTAATTAGATGCTCTAGAGAGCTGTATGTTGTTCTATGAGAACTATGTGTGAACTTTATGTATTTATTTTTTCAATAATAACATTTGATCACTTCTCTATTCACTTCTCTATTCATTTGCCCTCGTCCGGTCTATGATTCGGATGTGGTATATATTATCTTTTATAACTATTTGTTTTATTTAGTGTTTATGACAATTATGCTGACCAACGTGACATAGATTTTTTAATCTAGGAGGTATGTGAACCGGAAATTCCAACCGACATAGAAATTCTTGTCGAGAAGTTAAATTTGGTTGAAAAAGAAAACAATTACTTGAAAGAAAAATTACAAAGAGTTGAAGAGGAGAAGATGAAGTTGGAGTTGCATGTTGCCGATGTCGTCGACGATCACAAGATCAAGATGGATGCAATGCGCTTGAAGATTAGAAAGATTAGAAAATATGCCATTCATACTGAGGCTTGGTATCATTATGCCGTTGGATCAATTGGTACCTTAGTTGCGGTTATGATCGCATTTGTTGTTGCATTTAAATTTTCTAGTTTCAATGTATGTTTTAATTAGATGCTCTAGAGAGCTATATGTTGTTCAATAATGAGAACTATGTATGAACGTTATGTATTTATTTTGGTCACTACTGTACTTTGGCTTTAATGTGATGATGAATTTCTATTAATTTGGTCACTTCTCTATTCATGATATGCACGCAGATGAACCGGCAATGGATGTACGGTGACCGACGCACCTCCGTGTATATTGAGGGCCTGCATAATTTTCTCGAAGCGGCTGAGGCAAACAAGCAGAATGGTTTTATGCATTGTCCATGTACTGTCTGTGAGAATACGAAGGCTTTCTCCAACTCTAAAATCCTTCACTTCCACCTGCTTGAGAAGGGTTTTATGCCACACTATAATGTTTGGACCAAGCACGGAGAAAGAGGGGTTATGATGGAAGACAACGAAGAAGAAGAGGATGACGACAACTACCCGCCCCCTGAATACGGTGATGCTGCAATGGGGGAAGCTGAAGATCAAGAGGAACCAGACGATGTGCCCGATGATGATCTTCGCCGAGTCATTGTTGATGCACAGAGAGAATGCGAAAGTGAAAGGGAGAAGTTGAAGTTCGAGGATCACAAAAAAGGGTTGTACCCAAATTGCGAAGATGACAACAGAAAGCTCGGTACCACACTGGAATTGCTGCAATGGAAGGCAGACAATGGTGTATCTGACAAGGGATTTAGTTCGCTACTGAAAATAATGAAGAAGAAGCTTCCAAAGGATAACGAATTGCCCGGCAGTACGTACGAAGCAAAGAAGGTTCTATGCCCTCTAGGACTGGAGGTGCAGAAGATACATGCATGCCCTAATGACTGCATCCTCTACCGCGGTGCGTACGAGGATTTGAACGCATGCTCGGTATGCGGTGCATTGCGGTATAAGATCAGAAGAGATGACCCTGGTGATGTTGAGGGCCAGTGCACCGGGAAGAGGGTTCCTGCCAAGGTGATGTGGTATGCTCCTATAATACCACGGTTGAAACGTCTGTTCAGAAACAAAAAGCATGCCGAGTTGATGCAATGGCACAAAAAAGACCGTAAGAAAGACGGGAAGTTGAGAGCACCCGCTGACGGGTCGCAGTGGAGAAAAATCGAGAGATAGTGGAGCGACTTTACATGTGACCCGAGGAACGTATGGTTTGGTTTAAGTGCAGATGGCGTTAATCCTTTTGGCGAGCAGAGCAGCAAGCATAGCACATGGCCTGTGACTCTATGTATGTATAACCTTCCTCCTTGGTTGTGCATGAAGCGTAAGTTCACTATGATGCCAGTGCTCATCCAAGGCCCTAAGCAACCCGGCAATGACATTGATGTGTACCTAAGGCCATTAGTTGATGAACTTTTACAGCTATGGAATGGAAGAGGTGTACGTGTGTGGGATGAGAACGAACAGGAGGAATTTGACCTACATGCGTTGCTGTTTGTAACCATCAACGATTGGCCTGCTCTCAGTAACCTTTCAGGACAAACAAACAAGGGATACCACGCATGCACACACTGTTTAGATGACACCGACATTATATATTTGGACAAATGCAGGAAGAATGTGTACCTGGGGCATCGTCGATTTCTTCCGACCAACCATCAATGTCGAAAGAAAGGAAAGCATTTCAAAGGTGAGGCAGATCACCGGAAGAAGCCCGCCCTCCGTACTGGTGATCACATACTTGATATGGTCAATGATTTACAAGTAATATTTGGAAAGGGTCCTGGCGGACTATCTGTTCCGACTGACGATGCGGGACGCGCACCCATGTGGAAGAAGAAATCTATATTTTGGGACCTACCCTATTGGAAAGACCTAGAGGTCCGCTCTGCAATCGACGTGATGCACGTGACGAAGAATCTTTGCGTGAACCTGCTAGGCTTCTTGGGAGTGGATGGGAAGACAAAAGATACACCGGAGGCACGGGAGGAACAGCAACGTGTGCATGAAAAAGACGGCATGCATCCAAAGCAGTATGAAGGTCCTGCCAGCTACGCTCTTACCAAAGAAAAGAAGGAAATCTTCTTTGAATGCCTGCTCAGTATGAAGGTCCCGTCTGGCTTCTCGTCGAATATAAAGGGAATAATAAATATGGCAGAGAAAAAGTTCCAGAACCTAAAGTCTCATGACTGCCACGTGATTATGACGCAACTGCTTCCGGTTGCATTGAGGGGGCTTCTACCGGAAAACGTTTGATTAGCCATTGTGAAGCTATGTGCATTCCTCAATGCAATCTCTCAGAAGGTGATCGATCCAGAAATCCTGCCAAGGTTAAGGAGTGATTTGGTGCAATGTCTTGTTAGTTTCGAGCTGGTGTTCCCACCGTCCTTCTTCAATATCATGACGCACATCCTAGTTCATCTAGTCGACGAGATTGTCGTTCTGGGCCCTGTATTTCTACACAATATGTTCCCCTTTGAGAGGTTCATGGGAGTCTTAAAGAAATATGTTCGTAACCGCGCTAGGCCAGAAGCAAGCATCTCCATGGGCCATCAAACAGAGGATGTCATTGGGTTTTGTGTCGACTTCATTCCTGACCTTAAGAAGATTGGTTTCCCTCAATCACGGTATGAGGGGAGACTGAATGGAAAAGGCACGCTAGGAGCGCACTCAATAATATGTAGGGACGGGCATTCTTGGTCTGAAGCACACTACACAGTTCTATAGAATTCTACCTTGGTGACCCCGTATGTCGATGAACACAAGAATATTCTGCGCTCCAAACACCCGGAGCAGTGTGACGACTGGATTACATATGAACACATCAGGACTTTCAGCAGTTGGTTGCAAACACGTCTCATGGGTGACAACACTGTTTCTGATGAGTTGTACTCGTTGGCCAGGGGACCATCTTCGACTGTATTGACTTACAAAGGGTACGAGATGAATGGGAATACATTTTACACGATCGCCCAAGATCAAAAGAGCCCCAACCAAAACAACGGTGTCCGCTTTGATGCAGCAACCAATAGGGGAAATGACACATATTATGGTTACATAGTGGACATATGGGAACTTGACTATGGACATGATTTCAAGGTCCCTTTGTTTAAGTGCAAATGGGTCAATCTGTCAGGAGGCGGGGTATAGGAAGACCCACAGTACGGAATGACAACAGTGGATCTGAACAATCGTGGGTACACAGACGAACCATTCGTCCTAGCCAATGATGTGGCGCAGGTTTTCTATGTGAAGGACATGTCTACCAAACCGAGAAAAAGAAAAGATAAGGAAGCGAATACATCATACGATGAGCCAAAGCGCCACATAGTTCTTTCAGGGAAAAGAGACATCGTGGGATTGGAGGGCAAGACAGACATGTCTGAAGATTATGAAAAGTTTCATGAAATTCCTCCCTTCAAAGTCAAGGCTGACCCAAGCACCCTCTTAAACGATGAAGATTATCCATGGTTACGGCGCAATAAGCAAAGGACACAAGCGAAGAAAAAGTGAAGACTTTCTCTCCACAACTATATCATTGCAGTTACATGTGAAGAAATGAAATGCCTTTTGTGACAGATGAGTTTTCGTATGAAATCCTAATTAATACTTCGAAAGAGATTGTCCGTTTTGTCCGCCAATTGAGCATCATCCTTTCTATTTGTCTTTTGTTTCTTTCTAAGTGTCTTTGTAAAAATGGAGTTGGAAAAATGAAATATACCGTCGGAAAATGAAAGGATTTCTAGATAGATCAACAAAACACACGGTTTCCCCTGCATACAGCCCGACGGTGGCTCGTGAGTGCCCGCATATGAAATGCATCGTCGGACCGTATGCAGGGAATCCGAATGATTTGCATTCGGTCGATGAACTGCAGGATTTCTAGATAGATCAACAAAACACACGGTTTCCCCTGCATACAGCCCGACGGTGGCTCGTGAGTGCCCGCATATGAAATGCACCGTCGGACCGTATGCAGGGAATCCGAATGATTTGCATTCGGTCGATGAACTGCAGGATTTCTAGATAGATCAACAAAACACATGGTTTCCCCTGCATACAACCCGACGGTGGCTCGTGAGTGCCCGCATATGAAATGCACCGTCGGACCGTATGCAGGGAATCCGAATGATTTGAATCCGAATGAGTACACACACTAAGTGTCCGAGAGGTGGGCTATATATAGGGTCGTGTGCCTCTTTAGTCCCGGTTGCTAGCACGAACCGGGACTAGTCGTTATAGTGCTGATCCAACAGCTCACAAGCGCTTGAAAGAAACACACGATCCGTGTGCTTCTTCCTGAATGGTGCATTTTGAACACACAAAAAGTCTGGAGTTCAAATAAGTTCAAAAAAATGAAATCCCTTTGTAACAGATGAGTTTTCGTCCGAAACCCTGATACTTCGAAAGAGATTGTCCATTTTGTACACGAAGTGCATCCAGTTTTTGCCGTAACCCTCTCAACTTTTTAGCACATGCTATGTGGGTGAAATGATGATACCATGCCAACTTTCAACCTGTTCAGAGTTCATTTGTAGTGCTTTTCAATTTCAGGGTCATTTAGCTTAAAAAAATCAGTAAATGCATTAAAAATAGGAAATGAAGTCAGAAAGGGTTGAAAATTGATTTTATAAACCTCTAGTATTTATGAAACTAAAATTATATAAAATTTATGCAACTAAAGTTATCAAAGTATTTTTTGTTCAAAACATTAATAGCAAAAAGAATTTTCATAAAGATTTTTTTTAGAAACTTTAATAGCAAACTAAAATAACAAAATCTGTTTTTGGTTAAAACAGACATTTAAAATAACCTAAAAAATACCAAATTGAATATAATGGTAAAACACAGTAATATTAAATAGCAGGAAAAAGAATCACTCAAAAATCTATTTTTATAGTAAAGTTATTCACAAACTAGTTATTCACACCAATTTAAAAGAATTCAAATTTAAACTATTCAAATTTGGAAACTAATGGCACTAACAGAAAGTTTATAATTTTTGTGACCTAAAAGCAAAAAGAATCATTGAAAAACTGTAAGTAGAAACAAAAGAAAATAAATAAAGCAAAAAAGAAAACAAAAAAAGTAGAAAAAAATTAAAAAAAATGCCGCCTACTAGGCCACAACGGCCTGAATACGACTAGAAACCCAACCAGCAAGTTGGGCCAGGATTCAGGCCCGCAGAAGGCCTAGAAGGCCCACAGGCAGAGGTGTGTGCAATTAGGCCCGTAAGCCTGCTGTTGAGAGGAGCTCGAGAGGTTGTGCGCAGCAGCGCTTATAAACCACTCTCGAGCCCTCTCAACTAGCGAGGTGGGACTAAACATTTGGCCCCGGGCAGCACCACGCTTTGGTCCCGGTTGGTGGCACCAACCGGGACCAATGCCCACCTTTGGTCCCGGTTGGTGCCACCAACCGGGACCAAAGGTCCCTGTTTCCCGCCCTTTGGGCTGACGAAAAGAGACCTTTGGTTCCGGTTGGTGGCACCAACCGGGACCAAAGGTGGGCATTGGTCCCGGTTGGTGGCACCAACCGGGACCAAAGGCTCTGGGTATATAAGCCCACACTTAGCAGTTTCTCCAAATCGTGTTCTTCTCCGCCCGACGCCCTGCTCCTCGTCGCCGTCGCCGCCGAGCCCTGCCCCGACGCCGTCAGGCTGCTCCACCTCGCCGTCGTCGCCGTCGCCGAGCTGCCCCCGACGCCGTCCCCGCACCCATTGTGAGCCGCCTCGCCGTTCCCCTCCTCTCCTCCTCCCCCCCCCCCCCCGCGCCCCGACGCCGTCGCCCGCCGCGCTCTGCTTGTCGCGCCCCGTCGCCCGTCGCCCGCCGCGCTCTGCGAGCCGTAGCTCTGCTTGTCGCGCCCCGTCGCCCGTCGTCCGCCGTCGGGAAGGGCCTCGCCGGCTTAACTCCGGCGACGCTGACGTGGCGCCGTCAGTAGCCCCCCTTCCCATGGCTTGCGCGGTACTACCGCCCTGGGCGCGGTACTACCGCTTGTGAATTTTTTTTGCGGGCATGTATATGTGTATATGTTCATGTATATGTTTTTTTCATCTATATGTGTATATGTTCATGTATATGTGTGTATATGTTCATGTATGAGATGAGATAGATAGATAGATAAATTTTCATGTGTATATGTTCATGTATGAGATGTATATGTGCACTTTTGTATACAAACTTTGTTGTTTTTCATATGTACGAAAATGCAAGTCTTTTTTGGAAGGTAGTTTTTTTGTTAAATGAAAATGTTGGCATCGGTTCTATCATCACGTTGGCATCGGGCATGTATATAGAAGTGTTGTCGAGGCCACCCCAAACCCTAGAAGTGTTGTCGAGGCCACCCCAAACGGATCCGGAATTTGTCGAGGCCACCCAAATTTACCAAGTTAAACGAGTTAAATGAGTTAAAAGAGCGTTGTCGAGGCCACCCCAAACCCTAGAAGAGTTGTCGAGGCCACCTGTACCCCCTCCCCAATAACTTCGACATGAGGGGGGACGTCGGACATGAGGGGTGAGCGTCGTTGTCGTCTACCCCCTCCCCGATAACTTCGACATGAGGGGGGACGTTGGACATGACATGAGGGGTGAGCGTCGTTGTCGTCTACCCCCTCCGGTAACATAGATAACTCCGGTAACATAGATTTATCAAGAATGCCCCCATTATGGATGTGCACAAGTTGATCCAATTTTTTCATATGTACGAAAATGTAGAGTGAAAACAAAAACAAACATATAAGAAAAAACTTCGACATGAGGGGGGGGGGGGCGATATACCCCCTCCCCGATAACATTTTTTTTTCTAAGTTACTAAGGTAAAATGTTCACCCCCCTCTCGATATACCGGGCGACCAACTCTCGAGGCCACCCAAACCCTAGAAAAAAGCGTTGTCGATATACCCCCTCCCCGATAACATTTTTTTCTAAGTTATACTAAGGTAAAATGTTCACCCCCCTCTCGATATACCGGGCGACCAACTCTCGAGGCCACCCAAACCCTAGAAAAAAAGCGGTAACTTCGACATGAGGGGGGGGGGGGGGGGGGGGGCGTCGATCAACCCCCTCTCGCCCGAACAGGTCTATGTATCATTTTATATCGCGGTGGACATATATCAAAGTTTGATCATATGTCAAAGTTTGAATTTTGACATATGCAACATTTGATCATATATCAAAGTTTGATCATATGTCAAAGTTTGATCATATGTCAAAGTTTGAATTTTGACATATGCAACATTTGATCATATGTCAAAGTTTGATCATATGTCAAAGTTTGAATTTTGATATATGCAACAATATTTGATCATATGTCAAAGTTTGACTTTTGACATAGATTTATCAAGAATGCCCCCATTATGGATGTGCACAAGTTGATCCAATTTTTTTCTGATCTCATCTATATATATATTCTTCTATATGTCACGTTGTCTGTCAAAGTATTGAAGAAATCCATGGCTTCATCATTAGCCAGAAGTAACATGCGTATGATGCTACGAAGCTCTTCAAAGTTGTTTTGGAACGGAGTTCCGGATAGAATAATTCACTTTTTGGTACGAATTTCAGCAAAGGCCTTCCAAATAGCGATATTCGGAAGGCTCTTGCTGAACTTCGTACCAAAAAGCTAATTAATTATCCTATCCCGGACTCCGTTCCAAAACAATTTTGGAGAGCTTCGTACCATTATGCGCTTATTACTTCCGGCTAATGATGAAGCCTTGGTTTTCTTCAATCCTTTGATAGTACTAGACAACGTGACATATAGAAGGGTAGATGAGATCAGGAAAAACATGGACCATTTTCTGCACATTCAGAATGGCGACATTTTGTTAAATCCCTTAAAGGTTAAGAGAATCCCTTGTTTGACATTCATGTGGGAGGCGGTCCGGACGTCGGACATTCATGAGAGAGGCGGTCCGGACGTCGGACATTCATGTTTGTATATTAATTGCCATGTTGTAATATTTGCAGAAACTATGGATCAAAGAGACTTGGAACAAGAACAGTTGTTGGGGGATATAATCCGCGACGGACGTGATGTCTTGTCGTATCTCAACGACACCGATGGTCTGGAAGGAGAGGATGACGGCTCCGGTGATCGAACAACGGAGGAGGAAGGACATGATCATGATGGCTCCGGTGACCGAATGCCGGAGGACGGAGCTGTTGCAAAGTCCGGCGAGGTATATATATTAATTAAGCCTATGCTGACTAGCTAATTGATGCATTAATTGTTTTGATATATTAACTCTTCTTTCTTCTTTTCTAGCCCTCCGGATCGAGCCAAACTTCGGTAACGAGACGAGGCCCGAAGAAGAGTTTGCAGAAGGATGAAAAGTTCACGATCACAGCACTCGCGCACGATGGCCATCCGATTGAACCCAAGCGGACCAAGTGTAACAGCCCGGAACCGACGCTCCAGAAGATTCCCCTTTATTTCCATTCTCGTCGTGTGATTCGTTTGATTGTCGCATTCATCATCGCATCATTTGCATCATGTGCATGGCATCGTCACTTGTTTTCGAAAACTTGCATCCGTTAGCAGTCGCCGGTTCGTCCTGTCGTCCGTTTCAAGTCCAACCACACACGCACGCGCCCGCGGCATCGGTTTATTATCGGACGCTTTCAGTATTCAAAATCATGTCACGGGCCGCACACCTCCCTCTCTTCTTGGCCCAACCACCTCTTCACAGCCCACATGGCCCTGCTAGCCCCCTCCGCTTTCGGACCGTCAGATCGAGATCCGAAGGTCCGAAAACGGGCAAAACCCCCCTAACCCTAGAACCATTTCCTATTTAAGGAGACCCTCCCTTCCTATTTTGGACCCTAGCCCTCCTCGAAATCCGCGCCGCCGCCAGCCTCCCACCTCCTCTCTCCTCCAGCCGCCGCAGCCTCCCAGCCACGCGGGCCCGCCGAAACCCAGATCCGGCCCGCCCGGGCCCGGATTGGGCCGCCGCCCGTACGTCGCCGCCTCCGTGCTCGTCCCGATCTGGGAGGAGAGGAGCTCCTCCCGATCCAACGTGCCTCGCCCCGACCTCCAGCCTCGTCCCTCGTCGGCCCCGCCGCCTCGCCGGCCGGTCGCCGGAGGACCTCGCCGCCGCCTCAGGCCGGAACCCCGTCGCCGTCTTTCTTCCCTCTCCTTCTTCCTCCTCTCACCCTCTGCCATAACTCCCTGCCGCCTCTCCCTCCCTCCTCACAGGAACCTCCATGGAAGCGGCCGATCTCCTCACCCCGGCGCCGCCTTGACCACACGCCGCCGGGAAGGGACAGATCCGTGTAGCCCCGTCGCGGATCTGGTCTCCCTCCTCCTCCTCGCGTCGCCTGAGTGCCCGCTCGCCGGAGACCTCGCCCTGGCAGCCCGCTCCTCCTGTTCGTGCGGGAGGATGAGGACGCCCGACCGGACGCCCGCGCCTCGCTGCGTTGGCCGCCAGGTGGGCCGGCCTCGCCAAGGCCCAGTCTGCCCCAGGCCGACCCCAAGGCCCAGCCAGCCTCCTCTGCTTCGAGCTGGGCCAAGCCCATAGTGAGCGTCCACCAATCCCTCACCCGTGCGTTTTTATCTATGTGACGCCCAGTGCATTTAGTAATTTCAGTAAAGGCCTAAAAATTTGCAATGCTCATATATAATTAACCGTGTGCCGGATTAAAATGTTTTGTATATGAAATATGCTCAGAAAAATGCGTAGATTAATAATATGTCATTTTCATCCATGTTAATAATACTTACACCCGCTGTTTGCATCATTTTGCATAAATGCATTATTGCGTGTGGGGCATATCATTTAATCGTGCATCCAATTTCATCCCAACAATATATTAAAAATGTTCATATTTTCGGCATCGCATTTTCATGCATGACAAACCTGTTCATTGTAATTTTTGCATGTAACTTGCATTTATAATTGCTAAAAGGGATTAGGCCATAAACTTGTATAATTAATCTGACTTATTTTCCTACATGAACCTATGAATATTATATATGTTTTCGGGGTAGAAAAATCCATAGAATTTAACTTTGCATTTAGTTTTGTCATTGGAGGAAGTTCGTGTGCATGTCATTTTTACCATGATGCCCTTTTGTCTATTTTGTGGGATTTAATCCGTGCATCATATGTAATAATTTTGAACATGAGATATGCCCTTGAACATGTGTGCTAGGCCCTGGTATTTTTGGTTGTCATAGAAATGCATGTTTAAGTGTGGTTTCCTTGTTGCCAACATGCTATTAAAACCTGTTGTTTTGAGGGTCCTAAATATTTCTAAGTCTGGAAATCTGTTATTTTGTTGCTGTCTTGCCATGGGATTTGCTAGTGTTCTAGGAGTCTTTTGGTGATGCCACCAAGGAGTCTCTTGTTAAGCATGTTATGCTCTATCATGTTGTGCCAATAGTTTGCATTAATAGGTTTTGCATCATAATTAAACCTGCTGTCCAATATGTCAATCTGTTAAAAACTGCTGCACATGTCTACTCTAAATTTCACCAAGTCTGAGAATCTGTTTTCTTCATTAGGCCATGTTGTGTAGATGGTTGCCATGAATCTGAGCATAATTTGATGTTGCCATAAAGTAATGATTTGTAATGCATCATGTCCTCTACCATGCTGTAGATTTTCATGTCATAATATGCCCTGTAGAATATAGTTTTACTGCTGCCAATATGCCTCCATGAAAGTCTGCTATGCTAAAACCTGTTATTTTCACTAAGTTCTAATCTGCTATATTTTGTTGCCATGTTGTGAGCTTCGTACCATGTGATCCATGACTCTTTTGAGTATGATATGTGAAGATGAAATGAAGTGTGTGTTATATGCTACTGCCCCATGCTTAGTTTGTGCATTTTAGAATATTGTAACTTGTTGTTTTCATGTGTGCATTATGCTATGTTGCTGTTTTGGGCAGATTTAAATAAAATCTTGCATTGATGATTGTGGTTGAACCGTAGCTCCGTTTTGAGCATATCCTACATGTAACTTGCTTAGAATCTCATGTAGTTTCATAATAACTTGCTGCCTTCATGATTTGAAGTGTTTGTGATTGTCTTTTCCATGCATTTTGCATCCATGACATATGCATCTTGCGATTGTCATATCTTTTAGAACGTAGCTCCGTTTGAGATGTGCCATATATGTAAATCGACTAGAATGACGTGTAGAATTGCATGGTATACTTTATTTCCCTGTTTAATAAATATAAAATATGATTAGTTCAGATCTGGACCAATTTCGAAATTAACATATGGTGCCATTTCGGAAATGCTATATGTTGTTTCCGGCCTCATTTAAACTTGCCTAGATGTGTAGTTTACTTATGCTTCACCTCTTGCCATGTTTAACAACATTTAATATTGTTGTGTACCTAAACGAGAGTGAACTAAATATTCAAATGTGGAGTTTCGTCAATATGCAACGAGTTGCATATTGAGCTTCACTTAATGTGTAGTATTTGATTGTTGTGATTGCCATGCCTTGCATATTTAAAGCGGACATGCATCATATTTGTTTGCGCATCATGTCATGCATTTGTTGTGGTGTTCTCGTGTGTTGATTGTTGTTTTCGGTTTGCTTCTTCTCGATAGAGTTCCGATACCGCTTCGGAGTGTGAGGATTCGTTCGACTACGTTGGTTCGTCTACTTCACGGATTCGTTCTTCTTCCAAGCGGGATCTCAGGCAAGATGATCATTTCCTTGGATACCATTACTATCATTGCCATGCTAGTTGTCTCGTTTCTATCGCTGTCTCGCTACCTACCACTTGTATGTCAAGCCTCCCAAATTGCCATGAAAAGCCTCTAACCCTCCACTACCTAGCAAAACATTGTTTGGCTATGTTACCGCTTGCTCAGCCCTTCTTATAGCGTTGCTAGTTGCAGGTGCAATGTTTCCATGTGCCAACATGGGTGTTTTTGTTATATCACAATATTATTGCTATTTAATTTAATGCACATATATACTTGGTAAAGGGTGGAGGGCTTGGCCTTTTGCTCGGTGTTTTGTTCCACTCTTGCCGCCCTAGTTACTTGTGTACCGGTGTTATGTTCCATAATTGAGCACTCCAAACATGCTCGGGGTTGTTATGGGGACCCCCTTGATTTTCGTTTTTGGATAAAACTTGTCTGGCAAGGCCCAACATTGGTACTACATTTGCCTAATAACTAATAAACCTGCATAGGGAGTAATTAACCCGAGGATCTTTAATCAACAAACCGGGCCAGTGCTCCTCATGAGTGTTGGTCCAACCCAGAGCAGCTTATTAACGCTACCCGGGGCAACTCGGTGATTGGCGTGGTAACCATCGCTCATCCGATTTGCCCTGAGAACGAGATACGCGGCTCCTATCGGGATTGTCGGCACGTCGGGCGGCCTTGCTGGATTTGTTTTACCTTTCTCGAACGTCTTGTGCGAGGAATTCCGATACCTTGGGCTATCTCGAGGTTGAGGTTTACCATTGGAATTGCCTAGGAAGATCATGAGATTCGTGGTCGAGGTTATTCCCGCTGAGTGTGGTTAATTTGTGATGGATGAGTTGGAGCACCCCTGCAGGGTTAAATCTTTCGGAAAGCCGTGCCCGCGGTTACGTGGCAACTTGGAAACTTTGTTTAACACCCGGTCATAGCAAACTTGAAGTAAACTCAAATAAAATACACCAACTGTGTGCGTAACCGTGACTGTCTCTTCTCGTGAGTCCTTATCCGAGAGAGAACACGGTGGGGTTATGTTTGACGTAAGTAGGTGTTCAGGATCTCTTAGAGATCATTACTAGATCACGACCGTTTATTCGACAATCATCCCCCTTTATTCTTGTACTCGTAAGTTAGCCACTCAAATGAATGCTTAGTTGCTTGCTGCAGCCTCACCACTTAACCATACGTCACCCATTAAGCTTTAATAGTCTTGATACCCTTGGAAATGAGATTGCTGAGTCCCTGTGGCTCACAGATTACTACAACAACAGTTGCAGGTACAGGTAATGCGATGATGTGACGTGAGCGCGATGCTTTGTTTGATTTGGAGTTCTTCTTCTTCTTCTTCATCGATCTAGGATGGGTTCCAGGCGGCAGCCTGGGATAGCAAGGATGGATGTCATTTTATCGTTTGTTTTCGTCCGTAGACGGACCCTGCTCTTCTGTATGATGTTTGTATTTGTTGTTGTATTTATGTGATATTGATGTAGCTTGTGGCGAGTGTAAGCCAATTCCATATACTCATCTCTTCTTTACATGTACTTGTAATGATATCCATTCTTGCAACACGACGAGATGCGCTTCTATCCCTGTCGAGGCCCTCGTGCCAAAATAAGGATAGGATCGCATCTTGGGCGTGACAAGTTGGTATCAGAGCCTGTACCGACCTAGGAGCCCCCTTGATTGATCGAACTTGGCCGAGTCGAGTCTAGCTAAAACTATTTTGAGTCTAGTTATATCGGAGAGTAGGATTCTTTTACTCCTCTTCTATACTCTGGTGAGGTATTCGACTTAGGAATTTTCATTCTACTCCTCTTCTCGCTCAAAATTTTTTTAGGATCTCGCGGATATTTTGGAATCTATATGATGCCGATGTGACGGAGTTCTGTCTTGGTGCCTCCTGTCTGACTTGATTTCTTCCGGGGAGTTGAGCTCCAGGGGATTCTTGACACATCGTTATCATTCAGTTTCCTTAGTATCTCAGGATGGAGGATATTCGAAATTGCTTCAATACTGGTAGTGGCGAGAGGAGTCCGGCATCCCCAGTACTGGTGGAGAGAGTTCGGATGTACTGCCATACTTAGTATCGTTGTGATTACGAGGATCTGAGGTAGATGAGTTTCCGAGACCTTTGGTTGTGTGTTGAGGGATGTGATACACTGGAGAGTAGTATTACTGCTAGGAGTTGTGTGATTATGTGAAACTCCGTGTATCCGTGTACCCGATCGCATAACCGAGATTTCGGGAGTTCTTAGGTGGGAACTCAAGTAGTTACCTAGGATTATCCTTCCAACAAATTCAAATGGGTTTGTATTTGTTTCCGGCTTAATTTGTAAGCCTCATCTTTTGTTTTGTTGGAGTATGGTAATTCAAGTTGCTTCGATGTCAAGTGGTGAATTCATATCTTTTCTAAATGGTATTCTCATATTTTTATGGGAATGCTAATCCTATGTTCAACCGAAGTTGTCATGTCAATTTCTTTCCAACCGGTGTGCTTCTCTTCAAGATGATTCAATCCCTTCCAATTTTTTTGCAAGATCTATCCTCTTATTCTTCTGGAGTTCATTTCATCTGTTCCAAGTTGTCTTTGTTTTTCCCGCCCTCTCGCCCTTTTCTCCAATGATTAAATTCTCATCCAAATGCCTTTTCTATTCATATGATGCTTCCGCTATCTTCTCTTCCATGATGTATCCGGTGATTCTTCGTGAATATCTCAAGTGCTCAAGTTCATCATTTCTTAGTCTTCATCTTTGTTTTCTTTCCGGTGGATTCAATTCAATCTCTCGGTGTTCATCATATCCTTGTCATTCGTTATATGATTCCCTATGTTGGAAGTTCTTATCCAAGCATCCCTTGCTTATTCATCTCTCTCTATTCTATCCGGAGTGCTGAAGATATCTCAGAAGTTTCGTGATTTCATTCAAGTTTCTTTCAATTGTTTCGGGGTTCTCACCTCATTAGTTTTCATTTGTACCGGTGCAATCTCTCTTCCTAAGAAATTGTTTCAACGGTGGTCTCTTCGAGTGGGCTCATAACCCACAGGTTTTTACCCAGGATCTTACCTGGCTTTTTTAATCTTTTCCGGAGATTTCAAAGTCTTTTCAAATATGACGTAAGAATGATTCTCATCAGTCATATTCTTTTTTCAAGGTCGCTTCGAAATCTTTTCCATCGTTGGCTCAACCTTTCTTATTCATTATTCCGGAGTATCTCAGTAATTCTTGGTGGTGTTTCTCGTCATCATTCTCAGCATTAAAGACCGAAGGAGAGTTTCTCTTAAATCTTGTTCCATTCTCGGAGATTCATGGTTTTAGCTTGGTGCTATCCTGTCAATTGTTTTAGATCATGAGTAATTCTTTCCATATCTATCCGGTGTATTTCAGAGTTATTGTCATTTCTCGATCCTCCGAAGGCCATCATTTCAGAAGATTTCTTCGTTCTCAGCTTTCAGCTTTCATTCTCAAATTCCTCCCAATTGTTGTCTCTTCGTTCGTATCTCAATTATTCTGGCGCTTTGTTCAAGTCATTTAAATAATTCTCATTCGTTCCTAATTC
This sequence comes from Elymus sibiricus, assembly GCA_039707655.1. Classification (NCBI taxonomy): domain Eukaryota; kingdom Viridiplantae; phylum Streptophyta; class Magnoliopsida; order Poales; family Poaceae; genus Elymus; species Elymus sibiricus. The sequence continues at coordinate 488,269,646 of CM077671.1, forward strand.
TCACTGGTGGTTCGTTCAAGACTTCTTCAACTTTGTGCTCTTTCTGGCCTCATTCTTTTCAAGAAGAATAAGTGGTATGCTAAATTCGTTGCTTGTCATCAATTTAACTTAAGGAAGGATAAGCATTACATAATTCTTATTCTTGTTTCATCAAGGTGATTTCAATCCTTCTTCCGGAGTTGTTCTTGTTATCAAATTCTCGATTTTAAGTGTTCATCTTTTCTTTTCCTGAGTTCCAAGTTTTCTCAAGTATCTCTTCGCGAAGCTCCATATAAATCTTGCAAGGCTTTAATCTTATTCTTTTGAGCCTTCATTCTTTTGTATACGGAGATTCATCATGGTGGTTCGTCAAGAATTTAATTCATTCTCAAAGTGTTCTTCAAGATTCTTGTTGGAGAGGCTTAAGTATCATTCGTCTTGTATTCCGAAGTGCAATTCATTCTCTCTTATCTTTTGAGATGGTGTTATAGCATTCTTGATTCATGAGGAGTCTCGAAGATAATTTATCAAGAGTGACATAATTAAACCCATCATTCTCTTCCTTGAAATTATCTTGGACTGGATTTCACCTAAAGCATTCCTAAGGATTGTGGCTATCATGGTGCTCATCAATGATCCAAGTTTTCAATGTATCCTCTGGTTGAAAGAAGTTTGCAGATTTTGTCGCTCCCAATCAATTAATGGTTTGGTTTAGTGGCTGGTTTTCAACTCATAATTTTGAGATGTTCTCCATAAGCCCACAACAAGCTTATTCTTGTCGTTGTTGATTCCCAAAAATTCCGTTCAACCCTTCTTGTTAAGGTGCTTGTCAAATTCAATTGGTGTAGAATTTGTCATTTCTTCTCCATTCTCTTCTCTCCAATGATCAAGCTTCTATTCTTTCGTTCCGGAGACATTGTGATGGTATTCTCTTGGGTCCATCATATCGTTTTGTCAAGATCATGTTCTTCCCTTGCTTGTCCTTTTAACCGGAGTGTTGTGTTCTCTTTCAAGTTCTCCAATCTTATGAAATTTTGCCCCTCTATCCTACCGAAGTGCTGCCGAAATTTCTTTTGAAATTTTGCTTGTTTCTCATATCATTCTTCATCTCTTCCAACCTTCATGTTTCTATGGTTTCACTCGTTTGCCAAAGAAGCAACTAAGTTTTACCCTTCCTCTTCTCGTTCTCTTCCCCTTTTCATTCTAAGATCTCGGGTCGAGATCTCTTGTAAGTGGAGGAGAGTTGTAACAGCCCGGAACCGACGCTCCAGAAGATTCCCCTTTATTTCCATTCTCGTCGTGTGATTCGTTTGATTGTCGCATTCATCATCGCATCATTTGCATCATGTGCATGGCATCGTCACTTGTTTTCGAAAACTTGCATCCGTTAGCAGTCGCCGGTTCGTCCCGTCGTCTGTTTCGAGTCCAACCACACACGCATGCGCCCGCGGCATCGGTTTATTATCGGACGCTTTCGGTATTCAAAATCATGTCACGGGCCGCACACCTCCCTCTCTTCTTGGCCCAACCACCTCTTCACAGCCCACATGGCCCTGCTAGCCCCCTCCGCTTTCGGACCGTCAGATCGAGATCCGAAGGTCCGAAAACGGGCGAAACCCCCCTAACCCTAGAACCATTTCCTATTTAAGGAGACCCTCCCTTCCTATTTTGGACCCTAGCCCTCCTCGAAATCCGCGCCGCCGCCAGCCTCCCACCTCCTCTCTCCTCCAGCCGCCGCAGCCTCCCAGCCACGCGGGCCCGCCGAAACCCAGATCCGGCCCGCCCGGGCCCGGATTGGGCCGCCGCCCGTACGTCGCCGCCTCCGTGCTCGTCCCGATCTGGGAGGAGAGGAGCTCCTCCCGATCCAACGTGCCTCGCCCCGACCTCCAGCCTCGTCCCTCGTCGGCCCCGCCGCCTCGCCGGCCGGTCGCCGGAGGACCTCGCCGCCGCCTCAGGCTGGAACCCCGTCGCCCTCTTTCTTCCCTCTCCTTCTTCCTCCTCTCACCCTCTGCCATAACTCCCTGCCGCCTCTCCCTCCCTCCTCACAGGAACCTCCATGGAAGCGGCCGATCTCCTCACCCCGGCGCCGCCTTGACCACCCGCCGCCGGGAAGGGACAGATCCGTGTAGCCCCGTCGCGGATCTGGTCTCCCTCCTCCTCCTCGCGTCGCCTGAGTGCCCGCTCGCCGGAGACCTCGCCCTGGCAGCCCGCTCCTCCTGTTCGTGCGGGAGGATGAGGACGCCCGACCGGACGCCCGCGCCTCGCTGCGTTGGCCGCCAGGTGGGCCGGCCTCGCCAAGGCCCAGTCTGCCCCAGGCCGACCCCAAGGCCCAGCCGGCCTCCTCTGCTTCGAGCTGGGCCAAGCCCATACTGAGCGTCCACCAATCCCTCACCCGTGCGTTTTTATCTATGTGACGCCCAGTGCATTTAGTAATTTCAGTAAAGGCCTAAAAATTTGCAATGCTCATATATAATTAACCGTGTGCCGGATTAAAATGTTTTGTATATGAAATATGCTCAGAAAAATGCGTAGATTAATAATATGTCATTTTCATCCATGTTAATAATACTTACACCCGCTGTTTGCATCATTTTGCATAAATGCATTATTGCGTGTGGGGCATATCATTTAATCGTGCATCCAATTTCATCCCAACAATATATTAAAAATGTTCATATTTTCGGCATCGCATTTTCATGCATGACAAACCTGTTCATTGTAATTTTTGCATGTAACTTGCATTTATAATTGCTAAAAGGGATTAGGCCATAAACTTGTATAATTAATCTGACTTATTTTCCTACATGAACCTATGAATATTATATATGTTTTCGGGGTAGAAAAATCCATAGAATTTAACTGTGCATTTAGTTTTGTCATTGGAGGAAGTTCGTGTGCATGTCATTTTTACCATGATGCCCTTTTGTCTATTTTGTGGGATTTAATCCGTGCATCATATGTAATAATTTTGAACATGAGATATGCCCTTGAACATGTGTGCTAGGCCCTGGTATTTTTGGTTGTCATAGAAATGCATGTTTAAGTGTGGTTTCCTTGTTGCCAACATGCTATTAAAACCTGTTGTTTTGAGGGTCCTAAATATTTCTAAGTCTGGAAATCTGTTATTTTGTTGCTGTCTTGCCATGGGATTTGCTAGTGTTCTAGGAGTCTTTTGGTGATGCCACCAAGGAGTCTCTTGTTAAGCATGTTATGCTCTATCATGTTGTGCCAATAGTTTGCATTAATAGGTTTTGCATCATAATTAAACCTGCTGTCCAATATGTCAATCTGTTAAAAACTGCTGCACATGTCTACTCTAAATTTCACCAAGTCTGAGAATCTGTTTTCTTCATTAGGCCATGTTGTGTAGATGGTTGCCATGAATCTGAGCATAATTTGATGTTGCCATAAAGTAATGATTTGTAATGCATCATGTCCTCTACCATGCTGTAGATTTTCATGTCATAATATGCCCTGTAGAATATAGTTTTACTGCTGCCAATATGCCTCCATGAAAGTCTGCTATGCTAAAACCTGTTATTTTCACTAAGTTCTAATCTGCTATATTTTGTTGCCATGTTGTGAGCTTCGTACCATGTGATCCATGACTCTTTTGAGTATGATATGTGAAGATGAAATGAAGTGTGTGTTATATGCTACTGCCCCATGCTTAGTTTGTGCATTTTAGAATATTGTAACTTGTTGTTTTCATGTGTGCATTATGCTATGTTGCTGTTTTGGGCAGATTTAAATAAAATCTTGCATTGATGATTGTGGTTGAACCGTAGCTCCCTTTTGAGCATATCCTACATGTAACTTGCTTAGAATCTCATGTAGTTTCATAATAACTTGCTGCCTTCATGATTTGAAGTGTTTGTGATTGTCTTTTCCATGCATTTTGCATCCATGACATATGCATCTTGCGATTGTCATATCTTTTAGAACGTAGCTCCGTTTGAGATGTGCCATATATGTAAATCGACTAGAATGACGTGTAGAATTGCATGGTATACTTTATTTCCCTGTTTAATAAATATAAAATATGATTAGTTCAGATCTGGACCAATTTCGAAATTAACATATGGTGCCATTTCGGAAATGCTATATGTTGTTTCCGGCCTCATTTAAACTTGCCTAGATGTGTAGTTTACTTATGCTTCACCTCTTGCCATGTTTAACAACATTTAATATTGTTGTGTACCTAAACGAGAGTGAACTAAATATTCAAATGTGGAGTTTCGTCAATATGCAACGAGTTGCATATTGAGCTTCACTTAATGTGTAGTATTTGATTGTTGTGATTGCCATGCCTTGCATATTTAAAGCGGACATGCATCATATTTGTTTGCGCATCATGTCATGCATTTGTTGTGGTGTTCTCGTGTGTTGATTGTTGTTTTCGGTTTGCTTCTTCTCGATAGAGTTCCGATACCGCTTCGGAGTGTGAGGATTCGTTCGACTACGTTGGTTCGTCTACTTCACGGATTCGTTCTTCTTCCAAGCGGGATCTCAGGCAAGATGATCATTTCCTTGGATACCATTACTATCATTGCCATGCTAGTTGTCTCGTTTCTATCGCTGTCTCGCTACCTACCACTTGTATGTCAAGCCTCCCAAATTGCCATGAAAAGCCTCTAACCCTCCACTACCTAGCAAAACATTGTTTGGCTATGTTACCGCTTGCTCAGCCCTTCTTATAGCGTTGCTAGTTGCAGGTGCAATGTTTCCATGTGCCAACATGGGTGTTTTTGTTATATCACAATATTATTGCTATTTAATTTAATGCACATATATACTTGGTAAAGGGTGGAAGGCTTGGCCTTTTGCTCGGTGTTTTGTTCCACTCTTGCCGCCCTAGTTACTTGTGTACCGGTGTTATGTTCCATAATTGAGCACTCCAAACATGCTCGGGGTTGTTATGGGGACCCCCTTGATTTTCGTTTTTGGATAAAACTTGTCTGGCAAGGCCCAACATTGGTACTACATTTGCCTAATAACTAATAAACCTGCATAGGGAGTAATTAACCCGAGGATCTTTAATCAACAACCCGGGCCAGTGCTCCTCATGAGTGTTGGTCCAACCCAGAGCAGCTTATTAACGCTACCCGGGGCAACTCGGTGATTGGCGTGGTAACCATCGCTCATCCGATTTGCCCTGAGAACGAGATACGCGGCTCCTATCGGGATTGTCGGCACGTCGGGCGGCCTTGCTGGATTTGTTTTACCTTTCTCGAACGTCTTGTGCGAGGAATTCCGATACCTTGGGCTATCTCGAGGTTGAGGTTTACCATTGGAATTGCCTAGGAAGATCATGAGATTCGTGGTCGAGGTTATTCCCGCTGAGTGTGGTTAATTTGTGATGGATGAGTTGGAGCACCCCTGCAGGGTTAAATCTTTCGGAAAGCCGTGCCCGCGGTTACGTGGCAACTTGGAAACTTTGTTTAACACACGGTCATAGCAAACTTGAAGTAAACTCAAATAAAATACACCAACTGTGCGCCTAACCGTGACTGTCTCTTCTCGTGAGTCCTTATCCGAGAGAGAACACGGTGGGGTTATGTTTGACGTAAGTAGGTGTTCAGGATCTCTTAGAGATCATTACTAGATCACGACCGTTTATTCGACAATCATCCCCCTTTATTCTTGTACTCGTAAGTTAGCCACTCAAATAAATGCTTAGTTGCTTGCTGCAGCCTCACCACTTAACCATACGTCACCCATTAAGCTTTAATAGTCTTGATACCCTTGGAAATGAGATTGCTGAGTCCCTGTGGCTCACAGATTACTACAACAACAGTTGCAGGTACAGGTAATGCGATGATGTGACGTGAGCGCGATGCTTTGTTTGATTTGGAGTTCTTCTTCTTCTTCTTCATCGATCTAGGATGGGTTCCAGGCGGCAGCCTGGGATAGCAAGGATGGATGTCATTTTATCGTTTGTTTTCGTCCGTAGACGGACCCTGCTCTTCTGTATGATGTTTGTATTTGTTGTTGTATTGATGTGATATTGATGTAGCTTGTGGCGAGTGTAAGCCAATTCCATATACTCATCTCTTCTTTACATGTACTTGTAATGATATCCATTCTTGCAACACGACGAGATGCGCTTCTATCCCTGTCGAGGCCCTCGTGCCAAAATAAGGATAGGATCGCATCTTGGGCGTGACACCAAGGACGCATTTTCTGCTCAGTGCGGAGCTATTGTTAGGGACGACATCCCGATCAGCATCAAGCAATGGAATAAGCCTAAGGACGGCGCCCCTGAAGGTGATTATGTCACCGATAGACAGAAAGATGATCTTTGGACCGCGCTGAAGGCAAATTTCACCCTACCGCCAGAGGAGGATCCGAACAAGCCAGTTATAGAGCCACTGGTCAAGGCGTGTGCTCTTAAGAAGATGGCAGATCTATTCAGGAGGTGGAAGAAGGAGTTGAAATCAAAGTTTGTCGACAAAGGGGAGACTCCAGAATTCAGGGGCCGATATGAGAAGATAAGAGATCACTGGCCCGCATTTGTGGCCTACAAGACATCGGACAAGAGTAAGAAAATGTCAGAGACAAACAAGATCAATGCTACAAAGAAGCAGTATCACCATCACACGGGGTCAGGTGGCTACCTCAGAGCTCGGCCGTTGTGGGACAAAGCTGAGAATGACCTGATTGCTAAAGGGGTCGTACCACAGACATTGAACTGGCCAGACCGTTCAAGGACTTGGTTCTTCGGGGTTGGGGGAACTTTGGACCCTGAAACAGGGAAGTGCCGCTGGACGGACGAGCAACTTGCAATACCCATCACGAAGCTTCAGGAGTATATCACCACAGAGCAGGAAGGGACGTTCATTCCCGACAGAGAGAAGGACGAGCTGACTCAGGCCCTAGGGAATGATGAGCACCCTGGACGAACACGAGGCACACCAGGCTCCGTTCCGTGGAAGGTTGGGTTTCCCGGCGCAGGCGGTTACAGAAGCCGGGAGAGAAAGAGGAAAGCGGAGCTGAGCGAAATGCAGAAGCTCAATGCAAGACTACAAAAGCTAGAGGAAGCTGAGAGCCAGCGAGCTGCCGGCCAACCATCTCAGCGGCACGAAGCTACCCCAGAAGCTACCCCGCCGTCTCAGCGGAGAAGCAGCGTGGCTTCGACGGAGCCCGTTCAGCCTGACTTCATGGCTCCTAGCTACCCCGTGGATACTATCACGGAGGCTCAACATTGCGAGCTTATGACGAAACATCGGAACCTCACTTTGAAGGCGGCTGTCGGCTCTGTTGCACCTCCTCAACCCAACGGAACTTTTCACTGCTCACCGATTCCACATGGCTATGCTGTTGTGACGGTGGATGAAGTAATGGAGGGATTTGAGGAGCTCGAGCTTGAACACTCTACAGGTGAAGGGGAGAATCATCTGGTTCATGCTCTGAGGAGTACATGTCTATGGCAGAAGGAGTACATCAAGCTTCCAAACTGGACGCCTCCGCCTCCTCCTCCTCCTCCGGCGAGACAGGGCACTCCACCTCCTCCTCCTCCTCCTCCTCCGGCGAGTGATCAGGGCACCCCGCCTCCTTCTTCGGCTCCTCCGACGCGTGAGGGCACTCCGCCTCCTCCTCCTCCTCCTCCGGCGAGTGATCAGGGCACCCCACCTCCTTCTCCGGCACGTCGGAGCAGTACGCCTCCTCCTCAGCAACGGCGGAAGACAGATGCCGCCGCTCCGGCTCCTCCGGCGCGTCGGAGCACTCCGCCTCCTTCTCCGCCTCGTAAGCAACGACGGAAGGGAGACGCCGCCGCTCCGGCGGCTAGCAGTACAAGCAGAGGCAGGAGGGAATACAGATACGGTCCCCGATCTCTCAAGCCTCTGGAAAAGTTACCATATGAGAGGACCGAGTCTGAAAACGAGGAGATATGTCAGGAGCAATTGAGGGCCCATTTTGCAAAGAAAACTCCACCTCCGAAGGAGAAGCTAGATCCGGTGAAAGTGAAGCGCACTATCGATGCCCTGAAGCAACCACCACCGCCTCCGCCGGATTCCAACTATGTCCGGATTATTAAAAAGACATATGAAGAAGCGCGGCGGTCGGGAAGTACTTCTAGTGATGCAAGGTTAGCAGAACAAAGAAGTGGGAAAACAATTCCCCAGCTCGGCGAACGGGTGAAGCAATCGTGCCCCCTGCTCAAGGTGTCTAGCGATATCGTCGCTAATCATCCGGGGATGGTGCCCGGTACCAATCCTGGTTATTACTTGGGGTATGATGTAATTTTTCAAACGGCTGAGGTAACAGAAGAATATGAATACTTGCACGGGAAGCCTCTCGTCAAACCTGATCATCCTCCTCTAACAACGATGATGTACAAATTGCATGAGTGGTACATGAAAACCTGCAGGGAGTCTGGGAGAGACACTATGTATCTGGCAGTGAAACCAGAGCACGAATTCATTGGACTTTCTGTGATGCCTGTTGAATTTGTGGAGTTATTTCAGTTATACAATCAACGGTCCCTCGACAAACAACTCATGACTGCCTACTGTCTGTAAGTATTACTTCTATAGTTAAGTCTCTAGCTCAGCTTGTTCACTGCATGTATATATAATTATCCTCACTATATTATGCAGATTGAAGATCGTCGAATGCAAAAAACTAGGAATCTTCGACGTTGGGTTCATTAGCCCAGATGCCGTAAATGAATGGATGGTACGAAACTCAATCAAAGAGACCGAGAAAAACTTGCTAAAGTCGTTCCTTATACATCAAAACAAAAGGGAAATACTCTTTCCTTACAACTTCAAGTGAGTGTTGCTGTCTTCTCTGTATACTCGGTTTCGCTTACTCGAGGTTAAGTAATGTAATTGATGAGTTATATATGCGTGCGCAGTTACCACTTTATTCTGCTATCCATTAAGCTTGACGGGGCATTAGTAACTGTCTTAGACTCGAGACGTAAAGATCCCGAGAGTTATGCGGACATGACTGCAATGCTCAAGAAGTAAGTTCAGTCAATACCGGGACCATATCGGCATGCAACTTTCGTTAATTTCCTGATATCAAGTAATCATTTTCTTTGCCTGGCAGGGTTTGGAAGAAGTTCACCCGAAAGGTTCCCGGTCTAAACTCGGAGTTGCGATTTACGCACCCCAAAGTAAGTAGTACTAGCTAGTTCCGCGCATCTCTAATTGATTCAAATTTTCATCAATATATCATTACCATGCTTGCTTATCAGTTTGATTGAACTCTATTCTCGTAAAGTGCTTGTACCAGAAAGAAGGGACTTCTTTATGTGCATACTACGTATGCGAGTTCATTCGCCACTCGACCTCTGAGCAGGGCTTCTCTGACAAACAATTTGAAGTACGTAAATAATATTCACAATTTTATTTTATATATTACCATCAATTGTGTTGAGTTTTATTCATATATATGCATGTATTGACCCCCTTCTTTAAATTAGATCTGGCAGATGCGGGATGAACTCCTACCACATGATCGCATACGAGCAATTCAAGAGGAATTGGCGGGATTCTTTATTGACCACGTCATATCTAAAGACGGAGAATACCATTCGAATATATGATGTTAGGGATTGTAAAAGATGTTAGGGATTGTAAAATATGCTATATTGTATATATGTAGTAGCGTCGGATAGATATACGATAACTTGTTGTTCGACCAATCTCTCCGGAGAAAGAGAGGTCGATCACTTCTCTCTGTATATGTTCATGACGATCTTATGTACTTACTGGTTCCTTCATTTGCTTACTACCTAGCGTGTCGAGTTCTCTCTATACGTATAGTACGTAGCGTCGACCAAGCACGGAGATAAGAGAGGTCACTTCTCTCTAGGTAGCTATTAGCTAGCTAACACAATATATGAAACCCCCAAATTAACCCTCCAAAACCCCCACCCCCCCCTTTCAAAAAAAAAACCCCAGCTCCTGAGCTGCTGACGCGTGGATGCTTATTGGTCCCGGTTGGTATTACCAACCGGGACTAAAGGACCTCCTGCCTGGGCTCGCCGCAGCGGCCACGTGGAGCACCATCTGTCCCAGTTCGTAAGTGAACCGGGACTAAAGGTATTGGGCTTTAGTCCTGACCCTTTAGTCCCGGTTCCAGAACCGGGACAAATGGGCCTCTGGAACCGGGACAAAAGGGCCTTTTTCCACTAGTGCACACTTTCAACACAAACCTTAACATGTGCAAATGTGATTTACAAATTTTCAATTAGTGAATTGTTTAACGCTAGACCGTGCGGAAGCACGGGTTGATGACTAGTGTTTACAATTCAAACTGCCGAAGCAGCTGTTACAGGTATTTTGCTTTTAAAAACAAACTTTACAAAGGGAAGGTTTACTCGGGGTCTTCGATGGGTGGCTTGATGTCCTCAATGTTTCGTGATATGCCTCCGTTCCTTTGCTTTTGAGGAGGGTTGTGCTCCTTTAAAGGTGACCGCTATGGGCGAACAGACCAGTGAGAGAGGTTCTCGGGAAATCGCCATAACATGTGTGAGCTTGATGCTTGCTAGGTCCTTGATGGTGCCTGCTGTTTGTCCGAAGATGCTGTTTTGACAGTAGTTCAGTCGAGCCGACCACTTGGTTTTTGATAGTGGGTCCCCACAGCTGCCCACGGTATTTTGAGAGCAAAATTGTGCCTTCTAGGTACGTACCTTGCGGGTAGCTGGGCCGTGCTGTGGGGGGTGCATCCCTATTTGTGTTGAACATGGAATGGTTTCGGGAGGTCGGGTTATGCTCGGGCTCGTTTGTTCGTCTGTCGCGCCTTGATGGCTGATTGAGGCCTTAGCGTCTCGATGTCGGACTGGAATTCAGCTGCTAAGGCCGTTGTGTGTTCCTCAGTGCGGAGGGAGCGCTCTGTGTTGCCATTGACAGTGATGACCCCCTTGGGTCCAGGCATCTTGAGCTTCAGATATGCGTAATGGGGAATGGCATTAAAGCGAGCGAACGATGTACGGCCGAGCAGTGCATGATAGCCGCTGCGGAAAGGGACAATGTTGAAGATCAAGTCCTCACTGCGGAAGTTGTCGGGCAAGCCGAACAATACTTCCAAGGTCACGGTACCCGAACAGCGGGCTTCGATGCCTGGAATGACTGCTTTAAAGGTAGTGGTGCTGGGTTTGATCCTTGACGGGTCGATACCCATCTTTTTCACCGTGTCTGAGTAAATTAGGTTAAGGCTACTTTCTCCGTCCATTAGGACTCTAGTGAGGTGGTGCCCATCAATATTGGGGTCTAAGACAAGGGCAGCCGAGCCACCATGACGGATGCAGGTTGGGTGGTCCCTACGGTCGAAGGTGATCGGGCAAGCCGACCATGGGTTGAACTTCGGGGCTATAGGCTCTACGACGTATACCTCCCGAAGGGCGCGTTTCCTCTCCTTTTTTGGTATATGTGTGATGTATATCATGTTCACAGTTTTTACCTTGGGAGGGAATTGCTTTTGTCCGCCATTGTTCGGACCGCGAGGCTCTTCATCTTCCTTGCTGCGCGGTCCCTTGCCTTGCTCCTCGGCTACAAGCTTGCCAGCTTGTTTGAATACCCAGCAAATACGGTTGGTGTGAGTGGCGGGTTTGTCTTGGGTGTCGTGGATCTGGCAGGGCCTATCCATGATTTTGTCCAACGCAGTAGGTCGGTCTCTATTTCCTTTAGAGGGCTTCTTCCGCTGTCCGGATTTTGAGTTGCGGAAACCGGCATTTATGGCAGTGTCCTCCGCATCAACGTTGTTGTGGTGGTGTTTGTTCTTGTTGCGCCGTGGCTTCCCGTTTCCATCCCGAACTTCGGAGGTGCCGGGGTCTTCGGGGTTCTGGATTCGACGAGCTAGCCAATTGTCCTCGCCCGCGCGAAAGCGGGTCATAAGTGAGGTGAGGGCAGACATTGTTCTTGGCTTATCCTGGCCGAGCTAATGAGCTAGCCATTCGTCCCGAATATTGTGTGTGAACGAGGCTATTGCTCGGCATCCGGACAATCAACGATCTGGTTCTTCTTAGTCAGGAACCGATTCCAGAATTGCCTTGCTGATTCGCCGGCTTTCTAGACGACGTTGCTCAAGTCGGAGGAGTTTGGGGGCCGGACATAAGTGCCCTGGAAGTTAGATCGGAAGGCATCCTCGAGCTCTTCCCAACTCCCAATGGAATTTTCGGGGAGACTGTTTAACCAGTGCCGAGCTGGTCCTTTAAGTACTTAATGCTGCATAACCTCGTCTATGAAGCACAGTGGGTGGGCGGCGCCTCTGATTCGGGCTACGTCACGCCAGAAATCGGCTGTTGTTTGGGCCCGGTATTGTTCCCGACCTCTCTGGTTGCGGTCGAGCCAAGATTGGTACCCATCCCATCTAGCGAGGGAGTACCCTCTAGATCCGTAGATGGATCTAGTGTGCCCTGCTCTATAGTCCAGGTCCTGTCGTAGGTCATATCGATCCTCAGGCTGTGCTGGCCCCTTTCCTCTCCTGCGAGGTGACGTGGTTCTATACTCAGCGTCTCCAGCCGCCCTGTCCCGTCCTCGAGGGGGGCAGTCCGGCTGGTCGTACTGAGTGCGCCAGGGAGATTCGGGCTCAAAGGCCTCGTCATCGAATTGCGACAGCAGGCGCCGATGCGGGTAGCTCTTGTTTTGATCTGGCCGCTGTGTGCCGAACCCTTCTTCGGATGCCACGACCTTCGTCCATCTATCGTTGATGGTATCTTGTTCATCTCTGAGCTGCTGTTGCTTGGCTTTTAGGCTTCGGGCGGTGGCTATGAGCTGCCGCCTGAATCGTTCCTGATCCTCAGGGTTTTCGGGGATGGTGAAGTCTTCGGCTTCGAGGCTATCCTCCTCCTCGGCAGGGGGAAGGTAGTTGTCGTCCTCGGAATCGTCGAGATCCTTGGGGTCTTGCTGATCCTCGAGCCCCTCCGGGTCCTCCGGTGGCTGCTCGGGGGCTTCAAGGTCACCGAGGTCTTCGTTTTCCCCGGAGCCCACGATGGCTTCCCTTCCCTTGTTCACCTTGGATCGTTTGCGCTGTTTTTGGCGCTTTGACGGCACTTCACCGGATTTATTGCCGTTCTTCTTGGGGGTGTGGTTGTCCCTATTATCGGGGGTGTCTACCATATAGACGTCGTAGGTGGAGGTGGTTGTCCACCGCCCAGTAGTGGTAGGGGCGGGAGCGCTGACCTCTTCATCTAGGTCTTTGGCCTCCTCAGAGGCGTAGTCCAACATATCGGTTAAATCTTCGACAATGGGTGGTGGGTGGGATGAAAAATTCCTCATGACCTGCCTCCAGACCGATCTGAACATGGGTCGAGGTTAGGTCATCCACAATTTTCATTGACTGGATCCGGTCCAGCGCCTCGTTCAAAAGTGAGAGGTCGACCGGATCGATCTGCCGAGGGCTTTCGAAGCCAAACTCTGGGGTGTCCTTGTGAGGAGTATATTCGGCAAGATCGGAGCCCTATTCCTCAGGTGCTATCAATGGGTCCGAGATCAAGGCCGAAGCTCGGGCGGGGATGGGCCCGAGGGAAGGGGTGAGTAGGGGACCCGAAGTCAAGGCCTTGGGATTTCCGGGCTCATCGGACGAGACCGAGAGCTCCATAAGAAACAGATCGCCACTGGAGTCGGCGGTGAACTCTAGGTTCCCGAACCTGATCTCTTGACCGTGAGTGAAACTTCCGATCTGGCCAAGATGGCCGATCGGGTCAGCATGTAGCACAATGCTGGCAAACGCGAAAGCCTGTCCAGGGTCAAAAGTGTCCCCGTTATGGACCTGATCACTGATGATTAGGCTAGACATCAATCCACTGATGATCTCACAGCGGAACTCTCAATGAAAGCACCAATGTCGGTGTCAAAACCGGTGGATCTCGGGTAGGGGCTCCCGAGTTGTGGATCTGGGATCGATGGTTAATAGGGGACGATGTTTACCCAGGTTCAGTCCCTCTTAGAGAGGTAAAACCCTACGTCCTGCTTGATTATATTGATGAGTATGATGATTACAAAGTTGATCTACCTCGAGATCAGATGAGCTAAAACCCTAGATGAGTTGACTTGTCCTCTACGAACTAAGCCCCTGGTTTATATAGACACTAGGGGTACCTAGGGTTACATGTGATAGGTTTCCTTCCGGGCATAGATACACCCATTCTTTCTTCTAAACTTGGAGGACACGCCAAGTCTTCGGAGCCTTCCTTCCCGAGCATGGGGTTGTCAGGTAGTTCGGCCTTCCTACAATTGCCACAGAGCGGCCCACCAAGCCGGCCCACATGAGGTAAGCAGACGGCCCGAGGACCCCTTAGTCCCGGACTCCCTCAAGGGGCGCGCCCTGTTGGCTTATGCCTGGCTGGTGGCCCCCCGCTGGTATATTCTTGGCCCAGAAATTCTTATATATTCAATAAAAATTCCTCGTGAAGTTTCAGGTCATTTGGAGTCTGGTGATTTTTCTGCCTTTTCTCGGTTTTCCGGTCCAGAATTCCAGTTTCCAGATAATTCCCTCTTTGTGATGTACCTTGCATATTCAGAGAGAATGAGCATAAGAATTGTATGATAATAGGGAATAATGGATACGAATAATGTAAATATGAATAAGAAATCATGAAGCAAAATGTACGTATCAACTCCCCCAAGCTTAGACCTCGCTTGTCCTCAAGCGAAAGCCGAACTCGAGAGTAATGACCACATAATTTGAGAGAGAGGTGTCGATAAAAACAGAATAAGGACATGAGAGCATCATGAATATCATTATAGCAGCAAACATTTCATCATATAACTTCTCAAAAACAAGTAAAGATCTATTCACAATTATCGAAGTATGAAGCATAAACCTTATTGACAACCAACAACCGGTGCCTTTAGTCCTAGAGATAATCATAATTCATCATATTCAAGAGAAGAGTCTATATAAGAGCTTTCATTCTAGCAAACCCATACTCAACTATCATTTAGTCATCTATGATTGTTGACACTCATTGCATATTTTTGGAGCTAATGTTTTTGCCGGACACATAGGAAGATAGGGGCTTCATTTGCCACCCAACTCATTTACTCAAGGATAATGTCAACAATAATGAGTCATGGTTTCTTACATTCAACTCGATATATATATCTGGATCTTTCCTCAACACGTGATGTTTGCCAACTAAGGGAGTTTATAAGTTAAAAGAAGGGGAAATATTAATGGCTCAAGGGTAAAATTAAGGACTAAACGAAATTAAAAGGTAGGCCCTTCGCAGAGGGAAGCAGAGGTTGTCATGCACTTTTATTTGTTTAAATGCGCAATCTCCTAATGCAAAGGAACGTCACTTTATATTGCCCCTTGTGATAACGAACATTATTATGCACTCTGTCGCTTTTATTTCTTCATCATCACAAGATCGTACAAAGCTTATTTTCCCTTTCAATAAAAGATCATACATGATTACATGCAATTTTTATTGCCCATGCACTAATGAAAACTTACTTGAAGGATCTTATTCAATCCATAGGTAGGTATGGTGGACTCTCTCGGAAAGAAACTGGGTTTAAGGGGTTAAGGATGCACAAGTAGTATCTCTACTTGGTGCGAGAAGTTTTGGCTAGCAAAAGTTCTAAAGGAAACATCACATGTTAAAGGATCCATGATTATATAACTTCTATGTAAATGTAAACAAACATAACCATTAAGTTGTCTTCCATGTCCAACTTCAACACTTGATCATCATTTAATATTTGGTGAGGGTTCATAATCATAGATGATGTCCACGATAGTGTATTTGTATGTGGATATTCTCTTCTCTACCATAATCTTGCATAGATTATAACAATGACTAAGGCTATGTTTGTTCTATTCTCAACAATTTTCATAGTTCATACTTTCTTTTTTATGTGAAGTCATTACTTCCCATGGAATAAGCATATGATCTTTACTATTCTTTTTATTGCCATGCTATGATGATTGGTGCAAGGGAGTAAAGCACACGGACTCAACTAATCTTTATTATATAACTCTCATACTCGATTACAATGGTAGGTATATCTCAAAACAAAATCCAAAGCAAAGCAAATCTGAAACTTTTATTTCTCTAAACCATGAAATAACTAAGGATCAAACTGAAATAAAAGATGATGGTAAAAAGTGATGGTGATACAATACCGGGGCACCTCCCCCAAGCTTGGAACAAGCTAGGGGTGGTGACCATACCCATGTGCTCAGGTGTTCTTCGGTGATGGTGGTGGTGTGCGGAAATCCTCCATCTTCCAAGGCATAGGTTCTCCATCATGGAAAGAAATTCTTGTCTCCAGAATCCTGAAATCAGCAACGAGGCTCATCCTTTTAAACCTAGATTCATACTCACAGTTCTGGGTTTGAAGTTCATAGATTTGATCTTGGAGGTGTTCGATTCGCTCTTAAAGCTTGAAGAGAGCTTCTCCCATGCTCCTGGTGTCAATCTTGTTTTCACAGATGAAGTCCGTGATCATAGAGTGATTGGCATTCGGACCACGTTCAACCATCCCTTGGCACTTGAAGATCTCCTGCTCCACTTCTGCAAGCCTAGCCTTGTCACTTCCCTCCTTCTCGGGACCTTGGACCTCCCGGATGTGGAGCACCCCCTCACGCATCTCAATGACTTGAGGGTGCTTCATCACCTCCTGCAAGTAGGGGTTGATGACCTTCTCAAAGAACTTGTCTTTAGATGAACTTGAGGAAGTCATGGCGATCTAGATCTGTTAGAAAAACAGCTCGAAACAAGAACAGAGGATAAACTCGCGATGCGATGTTCAAAACACACGGGAGTATATATAATGATTTTTTCTAGGTCAGAATACGTGTTCGGGAAGAAATCGGAGTCGGAAAGGCACACGAGGGCAGCACAAGCCATCAGGGCATGCCCCGGGGGGGGCGCCCTGTTAGCTTGTGCCTCCCTCGTGGGTCCCCCTGACTCCGTTTTATTTTTGGAATTTTTCTAAAATACTAAAACCAACAGAAATTACTTTTTTTGGAATTTTTGGAGTCGGTTTACATACCATACCACATACCTACCCCTTTTTCAGGTTTTTGGAATGTTCCGGAAGGCCTCCCGTATGTGTTCTTCAGGTGTTATTACTTGAATGATATTAGTCTCTTCATTAATGGGCGTACCTGAAATATAATGCTTGATTCTTTGCCCATTCACCACCCTCGGGTTTTTGCCTTCGAAGATATTAATTTTTATGGCACCGGAGCGATAGACCTCTTTGACAACATATGGACCTTCGCATTTGGATAAAAGTTTTCCTGCAAAAAACCTGAAACGAGAATTGTACAAAAGCTCAAGGTCTCCTACATTGAATTTCGACTTTTGAATCCTTTTGTCATGCCACCTTTTAACTTTTTCTTTAAACAACTTAGCATTTTCATAGGCTTGTGCCCTCCATTCATCTAGTGATGTCGGGGGGATTGCCCCCAGGTAGGCTCAAGGAGACGACTCAACATTTTAAAACATCGGGGGAGCCACCCCCGGTATGTCAAGCCCCGCGAAACAACAAGACGAACGAAGAAGTGAAGACATAAGACAAAACTGCGGGCCGGGCGGCTGGCTCCTCCCGGCAGGCTCCGCCCGGCTGGCTCCGCCCGGCTGGCTCCTCCTGGCCGGCTCCTCCCGGCGGGCTCGTCCCGGCTGGCTCCTCCCGGCTGGCTCCGCCCGGCTGGCTCCTGCCGGCTGGCTCCACCCGGCTGGCTCCTCACGGCTCGCTCCTCCCGGAGGGCTCCTCCCGGCGGGCTCCTCCCGGCTGGCTCCGCCCGGCTGGCTCCTCCCGGCCGGCTCCTCCCGGCCGGCTCCTCCCGGCTGTCTCCGCCCGGCTGGCTCCTCCCGGCTGGCTCCTCTTGGCCGGCACCTCCTGGCCGGCTCCTCCTGACCGGCTCCTCCTGGCTGGCTCCTCCTGGCTGGCTGCGGCCCGACGAAGTTAGCTCCAGGCGTCCCATCGGACACGAGCTGACGACATTGTAGCTGACGGACTGCAGAACCTGCCACCCCGCTACATTCGGGCACTATTGGCGAATAGTGCCCCGCTGTGCACCCGTCACGCGTCACTTCACTGTGCTCCAATAGTGGCGCACTGTAGCCTGCATCACTTGTCATCTCCAACAGTAGATAGTTGGCTGGTGGGCCACCCCTTGTCCCCTGGGCCTCCCTATATAAGAAGCACCAGGGGAGCCTCCAAAAGGCAGCCACACACACACCCACGGGAGGCCTCCTCTCATCCTCTCCCTCTCACTCATGCTCACGCATGCATACATACGAGGCCAAGGTAAGGAGCTCACAGCTCCCTCTTCCTCCTCAGACACAGCTCCAGGAGCAACCCTGTACTACATATACACCTCAAATATAGACATGCAGGAGTAGGGGTATTATCTCTCCGAAGAGCCCCGAACCTGGGTAAACCACCGCGTGCTATCCGCATACCCGTCCCGTATCTCCACTGCAGCCTTGCTCTCACCTCTCAAGCCATCCCATGGCATCTGCCGTCTCGGGGTACCCCCGGTGAGAAAACGACGACAGTTGGCGCCCACCGTGGGGCTCGCTGCTGCTGGAACCACGGTCCGGGCGGGACCCTTTTCGTCATCACCGCTCGGACGACACCGCCGTCCCTCCGGCGATGCTCGGGGGCTCGGCATCGTCCGCCCCCGGGCGCTCGCGCCTGCGCCGGTCGAGTCCTCACTGCCGGCCTTAGCGTCGTCCGTCTCCACCATCGAATCCCCGGCGCCGCTTCCGCGGGCGCTGCGGCTCGAGACGGAGCAGCAGGGGTTGTCGCCGCGTGCGTCTGTCCTCACCGCTGTGGGTCGCCCTGCTCCTCCCCGCGCTGCTCCTGTCCCCAACGCCGGTCAACCGACCTTCTCGTCACCAGCGACGCCGCGCCGCTCGGGCCCCCAGCATGCCCGCGCGCGCGTCGCGCCATGCGCGCTCGTACTCTCCCTCACCCAAGCTCGGCTCCGCCTCTTCCATGACGCCCTCATCCGCCGGGTCATCCGTCGCCGCCGCCGCGTCTGAGCCTCCTCACGGTCTCAGGCATCCATACAGGGTGGAGCCAGAGGGGCTCACGGCCGGCCCTCTCCCTCCTTTGTCCATGACGCAGCGACACTCCTCGCGACCTCGCCGCCGAATCCTGCCTCAGGACGAACCTACCGCGCCCATTGCGCCGGAACCACGGCGGGCCGCTCCACCCGTCCGCACCCAGTGGGTGAGCGGGACGCTGGGCTCTGGCCAGCTCCATCTCCCCGCTCCCCCGCGTCGTCGCGCCGTTCCGGCCGCCCGCTGGCTCCACCCGTCGTCGCCACGGCTCTTTTCCCCTCGCGCCACCATGCGCGCACGCAGGACCAGGCACCCGAGCTCCTCCCCCGCCCCGAGCTCGCCGCTCCTCCGCTCGGAGGTCGCTGCTCCTCCGGGGATCCTCTGGTCTCACGCCTCCACGCCCTCCAGCGGGCCTCGTGCCGCCCTGTCCCGGCCGCGTCGCACGGCCGCGCGTCCGCTGGCTCGCTCCACCAACCGCGCCTCGCGCTGCTGCGGGCCGCCGCCCCGCTCCGTTCGTCCCCGCGTCGCTACTCGCGTTGCGCGTCAGCTCCGCCTGCACCGCGCGCCGCTGCGTCGCTCCGCAACGCGCCCCCAGCCTCACCGGCGCCGTCGCGGGCTCCCAGAGATTCTCCCCGCCGTCTTCCGCGCGCCGGCTCGCTCCCGCACCGTGCCTCGGCCACGCACGAGCACCGGGCGCTCCCGCGAGCCCCGCGCCAACCAGCACCACCAAGCCGGATGGCTCCGGCTCGACCCCACGGCCCTCCGGGCTCCTCCAGCTTCTCGCCTCCGCTGGCGGGGTCCCGCCATCCGCCTCCTGCTTCCGCGCGGGGGCGCCGCGCCTCCCTCCGTCGCGCCGGCATCCGTACGCCCTTCCCCCACGGCAGCCCGCGGGCCCCCATCGCCGCGGCCCCGCGCGCCCGCCCGGCGCCCCTTCGCGGCTCTGCCCTGGCACGCCTCCCGCGCGCCCCCGCCGGCTCGCCGCGCGGGCCTCCCCCCGCGGACGCGCGGACGCCCATCGTCATCCCGCTCGCGCCACCTCCGAGAGGTCGCCGGCCCCGCCACAGGCCTCGCCGCCACCCTTCTGGCCTCCTCCGTGCTTGCACCGCGCCCGTCCGCCCTGCGCGCGCCGGCTCCGGCTCCCGCGCGACCTGCTCCGCCCACCGGCCGGCTCCGGCTCGCCTCTCGCCGCCCGGCCACCGGCTCGTCCCGCACCCGCGGGCGCGCCGGGCCCGCCTCGCCATCTCCATGCGACGACGCCGCAGCGGCTCATCGCCCGGGCCGGCTGCCCCACCTCCGGCCTGACCGCCGCTGCGCGCGTGCCCGCACGCGGCCTCCGCGCTACCTGCCGGGGTCCGTCCTCCCGCGCGGTCGGCCGCCCGCCTCGGCCACCCGCGCTCCCGCTGGCCAAGGCCGGCCCCGGCCCGCGCCTGCCGCGCTCGCCGGCCCCGCATCGCCATCTCCCCGCGCTCGCGGCACTCCGGTTGCGCCCGCGTTGCCTCGCGGCGTCGGCTCCGCTCCCCGCGGGGTTCACCGGCTGCCCGCCGGGCTCTGCCGGCTCCTAGTGTGCGCCGCCTCGCCCCGTCTCCGGCTGCGTGTGCGCGCGCGTGCCGGCTCCGCCTCGGCCCACCGTTGCCCGGCCGGCCGCCGCCTCCTCCTTCGCCGGCTCCGCGCCGGTCCGGCTGCGCCGGGCGCCGGCTCCGCCCAGCCCGCCCGCACGCCCGCTGGCCGGGCCGCCCCGTCCCCGTGCGCCCTGGCCGGCCCCGGCTGCATTAGCTGCCCACGAGTCACAGAAAGCCGGTTAGAAAGAAAGAAAAGGGTAGCCTGCCCACCTGGCAAAAAAAAGGGAGTGCCGCCTGCCTGCGCCACCACTTGACCGTCCGACCCGCGTCGCCGCCTGACCGGCTGGCTCGCCCTCTACTTCGACATCGGGCCGGGCCCCAGCCGCCCATCCGCTTCGACACCCGGCCAGTCCGGCCCGGTCCGGCTGGCACATCCGCTGGCCACCAAGGGCTTGGCGGCTACACCCAGCGGGTGGCGCCGGCGCACCGGCGCGCTCCACTCGCACAAGACCGCGTCGATCGTCATCGACAACAACCGTTTCGACAACACCCGCCTCGCCTACGCGAAAATCAACGAACCTCCTCGCTCGGAGGCTCGGAGGTCACTCCGGGCGGGGCCTCGTGCTCTTCAGCCGGCGAACTACGCGTCCGCACATGACAGGGCCTCGCGCCCATCAGCCAGCGGAGTCCGCGTCCGCGCACGGCAGCGCCTCGCGCTCATCAGCCAGCGGACTGCGCGTCCGCGCACGGCAGCGCCTCGCGCTCTTCAGCCAGCGGACTCTGCGTCCGCGCACGGCAGCGCCACGCGCTCTTCAGCCGGCGGACCCCGCGTCCACGTCCGGCAGCGCCTCGCGCTCTTCAGCCGGCAGACCCCGCGTCCACGTTCGGCAGCGCCGCGCGCTCTTCAGCCGGCGGACCCCGCGTCCGCCCCCGGCAGCACCTCGCGCACATCAGCCTGCGGACTCCGCGTCCCCGTCCGGGAGCGCCTCGCGCTCTTCAGCCGACGGACGCCGCGTCCGCCCACGGCAACGCCTCGCGCACATCAGCCAGCGGACTCCAGGTCCGCACCCGGCAGCGCCTCGTGCGCATCAGCCGGACCACGTCGGCTACAAGCTGCGCTGACCGACATCAACAGAACCGCCTCGCCGGCACCGAAAACCAATGTGAGCCTTTCAAGCGCACATCCTCGAGGGCCACCTCCGCATTTGTTCTGCTGCCTTACTGTTCGCCCCGGCGCCAGCTAGTCTCGGCCCGAGGCTGGCCGCTTGGCCCGATACGTTCGTTCCCGCGAGACGGCTTAGTAGCGTGTACGGTACCGAAGGCCCACTCTTTGTCTCAGCTACAGATCGCACCGTGACTGTCCGGCTAGCGAGAGCACAAGCTGGAGGTCACCCCACGCGAAAGGCGTCCCGGGAGAAAACGGCTTGGGCAACCCGGTCGTTTCTTTTATGAGTATCTGCTCGGTCGAGTCTGCTCCCAGAGTCCGAGTACTGTACCCTCTACTCCGCGGCCCACTCTTCGCCTCAGCTACAGACCGGCTCCCGGCTGTCCGGCTAGACAGAGCAAAAGCCAAAGATCGGAGAGAACATGAAAAAGACTGAAGGGGGCTCGGACAAAACCGAGTCGGCACCCTCTGCATAAACTTGCACTACCAAAATCAAATATTTGATATATCTGCGCCGATTTAACCTTATCTTCTGCACGGTCGTTTCCATGAGAAAACTCCTCACGCCCATCAGCCGACGGACCCCGCGTCCGCCCTCGGCAGCGCCTCGCGCTCATCCGCCGGCGGACCCCGCGTCCGCCCTCGGCAGCGCCTCGCGCTCATCAACCGGCGGACCCCGTGTCCGCCTTCGGCAGGGCTCCACGCCCATCAGCCGGCGGACCTCGCGTCCGCCCTCGGCAGCGCCTCGCGCTCATCAGCCGGCGGACCCCGCGTCCGCCCTCGGCAGCGCCTCGCGCTCATCAGCCGGCGGACCCCGCGTCCGCCATCGGCAGGGCTCCACGCCCATCAGCCGGCGGACCCCGCGTCCGCCCTCGGCAGCGCCTCGCGCTCATCAGCCGGCGGACCCCGCGTCTGCCCTCGGCAGCGCCCCGCGCCCATCAGCCGGCGGACCCCGTGTCCGCCCTCGGCAGCGCCCCGCGCCCATCAGCCGGCGGACCCCGCGTCCGCCCTAGGCAGCGCCTCGCGCTCATCAGCCAGCGGACCCCGCGTCCGCCGTCGGCAGCGCCCCGCGCCCATCAGCCGGCGGACCCCGCGACCACGCCCGGCAGGGCCCCGCGCCCATCAGCCGGCGGACCCCTCGTCCGCCCTCGGCAGGGTCCCGCGCCCACCAGTCGGCGGACCCCGCGTCCGCACCCGGCGTCCTGAGCACCACTATCTGCTTCAGCAACAGCAAAGACCCTCCGCCCGACTCTTCGAGTCGCCCGGAGGCTCGGAGGCTACACCCAGCGGGTGCGCTGGTGCGCCCCCGCTGGAAACAGCCAGCCAGTGGACCCCGCGTCCGTGCCCGGCAGGGCCCCGCGCCCGTCAGTTGGCGGACTCTGCGTCCACGCCCGATGTCCTCGACGCCACCGTCTACTTCAGCAACAGCAAAGACCCTCCGCCCGACTCTTCAAGTCGCCCGGAGGCTCGGAGGCTACACCCAGCGGGTGCGCTGGCGCGCCCCCACTGGAAGCAAGCCGCGTCGTCCCCGACCCGCGATCGACCGTCATCAACAACTTCTGCAAAAACAGCTCCAACGGAAAAAACCCTCTGCCTGACTCTCCAAGTTGCCTGGAGGCTCGGAGGCTCGGAGGCTACTGTCGGGGGGATTGCCCCTGGGTAGGCTCAAGGAGACGACTCAACATTTTAAAACATCGGGGGAGCCACCCCCGGTATGCCAAGCCCCGCGAAACAACAAGACGAACGAAGAAGTGAAGATAGAAGACAAAACCGCGGCCCGTGTGGCTGGCTCCTCCCGGCAGGCTCCGCCCGGCTGGCTCCTCCCGGCTGGCTCCTCATGGCTGGCTCCTCCCGGCGGGCTCCTCCCGGCGGGCTCCTCCCGGCTGGCTCCGCCCGGCTGGCTCCGCCCGTTTGGCTCCTCCCGGCCGGCTCCTCCCGGATGGCTCCTCCCGGCTGGCTCCTCCCGGCTGGCTCCGCCCGGCTGGCTCCTCCCGGCTGGCTCCGCCCGGCTGGCTCCTCCTGGCCGGCTCCTCCTGGCCGGCTCCTCCTGACCGGCTCCTCCTGGCCGGCTGCAGCCCGACGAGGTCAGCTCCAGGCATCCCATCGGACATGAGCTGACGACACTATAGCCGACGGACTGCAAAACTTGCCACCCCGCTACAGTCGGGCACTATTGGCGAATAGTGCCCCACTGTGCACCCGTCACGCGTCACTTCACTGCGCTCCAATAGTGGCGCACTGTAGCCTGCATCACTTGTCAGCTCCAACAGTAGATAGTTGGCTGGTGGGCCACCCCTTGTCCCCTGGGCCTCCCTATATAAGACGCACCAGGGGAGCCTCCAAAAGGCAGCCACACACACACCCACGGGAGGCCTCCTCTCATCCTCTCCCTCTCACTCATGCTCACGCATGCATACATACGAGGCCAAGGTAAGGAGCTCACAGCTCCCTCTTCCTCCTCAGACACAGCTCCAGGAGCAACCCTGTACTACATATACACCTCAAATATAGACATGCAGGAGTAGGGGTATTATCTCTCCGGAGAGCCCCGAACCTGGGTAAACCACCGCGTGCTATCCGCATACCCGTCCCGGATCTCCACTGCAGCCTTGCTCTCACCTCTCAAGCCATCCCATGGCATCTGCCGTCTCGGGGTACCCCCGGTGAGAAAACGACGACAAGTGAGCTAATATCAAATAACCTCTTTTCATTGGCAAGTTTAAAATCATAATTAAGTTCTTTAATTGCCCAATAATCCTTATGTTCTAGCTCAAGAGGTAAATGACTAGCTTTTCCATACACCATTTTATATGGGGACATCCCCATGGGGTTCTTATAAGCAGTTCTATAAGCCCATAGAGCATCATCTAGTTTCTTAGACCAATTCTTCCTAGATCTATTGACAGTCTTTTGCAAGATTTATTTTAATTCTCGATTGCTCAATTCAACTTGGCCACTAGACTGAGGATGATAAGGTGGTGCAATTCTATGGTTGACATCATATTTAGCTAGAAGTTTACGAAAAGCACCATGAATAAAATGTGAACCACCATCAGTCATTAAATATCTAGGGACTCCAAACCTCGGAAAAATAATTTCCTTAAGCATTTTAATAGAAGTGTTATGATCAGCACTACTAGTTGGAATGGCCTCTACCCACTTAGTAACGTAATCAACAACAACTAAAATATGCGTATATCCATTCCAGGAAGGAAAAGGTCCCATGAAATCAAAACCCCATACGTCAAATGGTTCAATGGCAAGTGAATAATTCATAGGCATTTCTTGACGTTTACCAATGTTACCAACCCTTTGACATTCATTGCATGAAAGGACATACTTACGAGCATCTTTGAAAAGAGTAGGCCAATAAAAACCAGATTGTAGTACCTTGTGTGCAGTTATGTCACCAGCATGATGTCCTCCGTAAGACTCGGAATGACACTTCCTTAAAATATGTTCCTGTTCATGCTCAGGTATACAACGTCTAATAATACCATCTACTCCTTCCTTATAAAGATATGGGTCATCCCAAAAGTAGTGTCGTAAATCATAAAAGAATTTTTACTTTTGTTGATAGGTGAAACTTGGTGGAATATATTTAGCAACAATATAATTAGCATAATCAGCATACAAAGGAGTACTACATGAAGTATTTATAGCAGCAAGTTGTTCATCAGGAAAATTATCATCAATAGGCAGTGGGTCATCAAGAACATTTTCCATTCTAGACAAGTTATCTGCTACAGGGTTTTCAGCACCCTTTCTATCAACGATATGCAAATCAAGCTCTTGAAGCAAAAGCACCCACCTAATAAGTCTAGGCTTAGTTTTCCATAAGGTATTTAATAGCAGCATGATTAGTGTGAATAGTTACTTTGGAATCAACGATATAAGGTCTAAACTTATCACATGCAAAGACAACTGCTAAAAATTCCTTTTCGGTGGTGGCATAATTTCTTTGGGCAGCGTCTAGAGTTTTACTAGCATAATGAATAACATTAATTTCTTGTCTACTCTTTGCCCTAGAACAACACCAACAACATAATCACTAGCATCACACATAATTTCAAATGGCAAGTTCCAATCTGGTGGTTGAACAATGGGTGCAGAAATCAAAGCTTTCTTAAGTATTTCAAAAGCTTCTACAAAATCATCATCGAAAACAAAAGGAATATATTTTGGAAGAAGATTAGTTAATGGCCTAGAAATCTTTGAGAAATCTTTGATGAAACGCCTATAGAAACCAACATGACCAAGGAAACTTCTTATACCTTTAATATCTTTTGGGCATGGCATCTTCTCAATTGCGTCAACTTTAGCTTTGTCCACTTCAATCCTGAGACGTCTCCAACGTATCTATAATTTTTGCTTGTTCCATGCTGTTATATTATCAATCTTGGATGTTTTACAATCATTTTATAACAACTTTATACCATTTTTGGGACTAACCTATTGACTTAGTGCCAAAGTGCCAGTTGCTGTTTTTGCTTGTTTTTTACTTCGCAGAAAATCAGTACCAAATGGAGCCCAAACGTTGCGGGGATTTTTGTGGATTTTTTTGGACCAGAAGGAAGCAGATGGGCCAAACAACACCAGAAGAGGGGGCCCAGGGTGGCCACCCTCTACCAGGGCGCGCCAGATGCCCCTGGCGTGGCCTGGTAGAGGGTGGGCACCTCAGGCACCCCCTCAACCGACTATCGAGCCTATAAATTCCCAGAAAATCCAAAATCCCTAGAGGAGTCGACGAAAAACAATTCCAGCCGCCACAAGTTCCAGAACCTCGAGATCCAATCTAACACCATCATGGAGGGGTTCATCTTCCTCATAGGTGCCTCTCCGATAATGCGTGAGTAGTCCACCATAGACCTACGGGTCCGTAGGCAGTAGCTAGATGGCTTCCTCTCTCTCTATGTTTCTCAATACAATGGTCTCTTGGAGATCTATTTGATGTAATGACTTCTGCGGTGTGTTTGTTGGGATCCGATGAATTTTGAGTTCATGATCAGTTTCTATCCATGAATATGATTTGAGTCTTCTTTGATCTCTTATTTGCATGATTACTTATAGCCTCGTATTTCTTCTTCGAATCTTTGGTTTAGTTAGGCCAACTAGATCGATTTTTCTTGCCATGGGAAGAGGTGCTTTGTGATGGGTTCGATCTTGCGGTGTTCTTTCCTAGTGACAGAAGGGGCAGCAAGACACGCATGTATCGTTGCTATTAAGGATAACAAGATGGGGTCTATTCCTACATGAATAGATCTTGTCTACATCATGTCATCGTTCTTATTACATTACTCCGTTTTTCCATGATCACTAGATGCATGCTGGATAGCGGTCGATGTGTGGAGTAATAGTGGTAGATGCAGGCAGGAGTCGGTCTACTTATCTTTGACGTGATGCCTATATGATGATCATCGCCTTGGATTGTTGGGGAACGTCGCATGGGAAACAAAAATTTTCCTACGCACACGCAAGATCTATCCATGGTGATGAGCATCTACGAGAGGGAGAGTGAATCTACATACCCTTGTAGATCGCTAAGCGGAAGCGTTAAGAAACGCGGTTGATGTAGTCGAACGTCTCCGTGATCCAAATCGCAAGTCGTCCCTCGATCCGATCACGAACTAGTGCCGAACAGACGGCACCTCCGCGTTCAACACACGTACGGCTTGATGACGCCTTCACCTCCTCGATCCAGCGAGCGATGGTGAAGTAGTAGATGAGTTCCAGCAGCACGACGGCATGGTGATGGTGGTGAGGAACAATCTCTACAGGGCTTCGCCAAGCACTACGGAGATAATGACGGGAGGAACTAGAGGGCTAAGGTTGCCGGCACACGACTTGGGAAATCCTGATCTTCCCCGTGTGCTAGCCCTGCCCCTCTATTTATATGTTGAGCCCTGGGGTCTAAACTTGGAGAGAAAACCTCCACAAGGTCGGTTTTGCCCGCACAAGGTCGGTTTGGCCCGCAAGGAAAGAGTCCAACTCGGATCCCAGCAGTACCGCGCATAAGCGGTAGTACCGCTTCACACAAGCGGTAGTACCGCTTACGCGGTAGTACTGCCTCACCAGCGGTAGTACCGCTAAGGCAGCAGCAAAACTTCCTTTTGCACTTTCCAATACCTCGTGGACTTTACCCCTTTGGCCCATATAAAGTGTTGTTGCACCCGAACACTTCGGCAAACATCCGGAACCCCTTCCGGTGAATTCCGGAACCCTTCCGGAGATCAAAACACTATTATCACATATATCAATCTTTACCTCCGGACTCTTCCGGAGATCCTCGTCATGTCCGGGATCTTATCCGAGACTCCGAACAACCTTCGGTCACCAACACAATAACTCAACTATACTAATCGTCACCAAACGTTAAGTGTGTAGACCCTGCGGGTTCGAGAACTATGTAGACAAGACCGAGACACCTCTACGGTCAATAACCAATAGCGGGACCTGGATGCCCATATTGGTTCCTACATATTCTACGAAGATCTATATTGGTCGAACCTCTATGTCAAGGATTCAGTTAATCCCGTATGCTGTTCCCTTTGTTCTTCGGTATGTTACTTGCCCGAGATTCGATCGTCGGTATCCCTATACCTAGTTCAATCTCGTTACCGGCAAGTCTCTTTACTCGTTCCGTAATACAAGATCCCGTGGCTAACACCTTAGTCACATTGCTTGCAAGGCTTATAGTGATGTTGTATTACCGAGTGGGCCCTGAGATACCTCTCCATCATACGGAGTAACAAATCCCAGTCTTGATCCATGCCAACCCAACAGACACCGTCGGAGATACCTGTAGAGCATCTTTATAGTCACCCAGTTACGTTGCGACGTTTGATACACACAAGGTATTCCTCCGGTGTCAGTGAGTTGCATGATCTCATGGTCATAGGAATAGATACTTGACATGCAGAAAACAATAGCAATAAACTGACACGATCATATGCTACGTTTATAGTTTGGGTCTTGTCCATCACATCATTCTCCTAATGATGTGATCCCGTTATCAAATGACATCTCATGTCCATGGTCAGGAAACCTTCACCATCCTTTGATCAACGAGCTAGTTAACTAGAGGCTTACTAAGGACACATTGTTTGTCTATGTACCCACACATGTATTTGAGTTTCCAATCAATACAATTATAGCATGGATAATAAACGATTATCATGAACAAGGAAATATAATAATAACCATTTTATTATTGCCTCTAGGGCATATTTCCAACAGTCTCCCACTTGCACTAGAGTCAATAATCTAGCTCACATCACTATGTGATTTACATTGTAATGAATCTAACACCCATACAGTTCTGGTGTTGATCATGTTTAGCCCTTGGAAGAGGTTTAGTCATCGGATCAACAACATTCAGATCCGTGTGCACTTTGCAAATATTTATGTCGTCCTCCTTGATGTAATCGCGGATGGAATTGAAACGTCGCTTTATGTGCCCGGTCCTATTGTGAAACCTGGGTTCCTTGGCTAGAGCAATGGCACCAGTGTTGTCACAGAACAGAGTCATTGGGTTTAGTGCACTAGGCACTACTCCAAGATCTGTCATGAACTCCTTCATCCAGACACCTTCCTTCGCCGCCTCCGAGGCAGCGATGTACTCCGCTTCGCATGTAGAATCAGCTACTACGCTTTGCTTGGAACTGCACCAGCTAACCGCACCTCCATTGAGAATAAATACGTATCCGGTTTGCGACTTAGAGTCATCCGGATCAGTGTCAAAGCTTGCATCGACGTAACCCTTTACGACGAGCTCTTGATCACCTCCATAAACGAGAAACATGTCCTTAGTCCTTTTCAGGTACTTCAGGATATTCTTGACCGCCGTCCAGTGTTCCACTCCTGGATCACTTTGAAACCTTCCGGCCATACTCATGGCAAGGCTGACATCGGGTCTTGTGCACAGCATTGCATACATGATAGAGCCTATGGTTGAAGCATAGGGGACGACACTCATCTTTTCTCTATCTTCTGCAATCACTGGGCATTGAGTCTTACTCAACTTCATACCTTGCAATACAGGCAAGAACCCCTTCTTGGACTGATCCATTTTGAACTTCTTCAAAACTTTGTCAAGGTATGTCCTATTAAGCGTCTCGATCTATCTCTATAGATCTTGATGCCTAATATGAAAGCAGCTTCTCCTAGGTCCTTCATTGAAAAACTCTTGTTCAAATATTCCTTCACGCTTTCCAACATTTCAATATTGTTTCCAATCAGCAATATGTCATCCACATATAATATTAGAAACGCTATAGAGCTCCCACTCACTTTCTTGTAAATACAAGCTTCTCCGTAAACTTGTATAAACCCGAACGCTTTGATCACCTCATCAAAGCGAAGATTCCAACTCCGAGATGCTTGCACCAGTCCATAAATGGATCGCTGGAGTTTGCAAACTTTGTCAGCATTCTCTGGATCGACAAAACCTTCTGGTTGCATCATATACAACTCTTCCTTAAAGAAACCGATAAGGAACGCTGTTTTGACATCCATTTGCCAAATTTCATAATCGAAAAAGGCAGCTATTGCTAACATGATTCTGACAGACTTAAGCATCGCTACGGGTGAGAAGGTCTCATCGTAGTCAACTCCTTGAACTTGTGAAAAACCCTTTGCCACAAGTCAAGATTTATAGACGGTGACATTACCGTCCGCGTCCGTCTTCCTCTTAAAGATCCATTTGTTCTGAATGGCCTAACGCCCTTCAGGTAATACTTCCAAAGCCCATACTTTGTTTTCATACATGGATCCCATCTCGGATTTCATGGCCTCTAACCATTTCTCGGAATCCGGGCCCATCATCGCTTCTCCATAGCTCGTAGGTTCATCGTTGTCCAACAACATGACCTATAAGACAGGGTTGCCGTACCACTCAGGAGCAGTACGCGTCCTTGTCGACCTACGAGGTTCGATAGCAACTTGATCCGAAGCTTCATGATCATCATCATTAACTTCCTCTTCAACTGATGTAGGTTCTACAGAAACATCTTTCTGTGCTGCGCTACTCTCTGGTTGAAGTAAAGGTTCAATAACCTCATCAAGTTCTATCTTCCTCCCACTCAATTCTTTCGAGAGAAACTCTTTCTCAAGAAATGTTCCGTTTTTAGTGACAATAACTTTGCCTTCGGATCTGAGATAGAAGGTATACCCAACTGTCTATTTTGGGTATCCTATGAAGACGCATTTCTCCGCTTTGGGTTCCAGCTTTTCAGGCTGAAGCTTTTTGACATAAGCATCACATCCCCAAACTTTAAGAAACGACATCTTTGGCTTCTTGCCAAACCATAGTTCATATGGCGTCGTCTCAACGGATTTCGATGGTGCCCTATTTAAAGTGAATGCAGCTGTCTCTAATGCATAACCCCAAAACGATAGTGGCAAATCGGCAAGAGACATCATAGATCGCACCATATCCAATAAGGTTTGATTACGACGTTCGGACACACCATTACGCTGTGGTGTTCCAGGCGGTGTCAATTGTGAAACAATTCCACACTGTCTTAAGAGACTGCCAAACTCATAACTCAGATATTCTCCTCCTCGATCAGATCGTAGGAATTTAATCTTCTTGTTACGATGATTCTCAACTTCACTCTGAAATTGCTTGAACTTTTCAAACGTTTCAGACTTGTGTTTCATTAAGTAAATATACCCATATCTACTTAAGTCATCAGTGAAGGTGAGAAAGTAACGATAACCACCGCACGCCTCAATGCTCATCGGACCGCACACATCAGTATGTATGATTTCCAACAAGTCACTTGCCCGTTCCATTGTACCAGAGAACGGCGTCTTAGTCATCTTGCCCATGAGGCATGGCTCACATGTGTCAAGTGATTGAAAATCAAGTGACTCCAAAAGTCCATCAGCATGGAGCTTCTTCATGCGTTTTACGCCAATATGACCTAAACGGCAGTGCCACAAGAAAGTGGTATTATCATTATCAATTCTACATCTTTTGGCATCAATGTTATGAACATGTGTATCATCACTATCGAGATTCAATAAGAATAAACCCCTCACATTGGGTGCATGACCATAAAAGATATTACTCATATAAATAGAACAACCATTATTCTCAGATTTAAATGAGTAACCGTCTCGCAATAAACAAGATCCAGATATAATGTTCATGCTTAACGCAGGCACTAAATAACAATTATTCAGGTTCATCACTAATCCCGATGGTAATCGAAGAGCGAGCGTGCCGACGGCGATCACATCAACCTTGGAACCATTTCCCACGCGCATCGTCACTTCGTCTTTTGCCAGCCTCCGTCTATTCCGCAGTTCCTGTTTTGAGTTGCAAATGTGAGCAACCGCACCGGTATCAAATACCCAGGCACTACAACGAGAGTTGGTAAGGTACACATCAATAACATGTATATCATATATACCTTGTTTGTTGTTGGCCACCTTCTTGTCAGCCAAATACTTGGGGCTGTTCCGCTTCCAATGACCAGTTCCCTTGCAATGAAAGCACTCAGTTTCAGGCTTGGGTCCAGCCTTGGGTTTCTTCAAGGGAGGGGCAACTGCTTTGCCACTCTTCTTGGAGTTACCCTTCTTACCCTTGCCATTCTTCTTGAAACTAGTGGTTTTATTGACCATCAACACTTGATGCTCCTTCTGAATCTCAGACTCAGCGACTTTCAACATCGCAAACAGGTCGGCGACTGACTTGTTCATCCCGTGCATGTTATAGTTCAACAAGAAGCTCTTGTAGCTAGGTGGCAATGATTGAAGAACTCTGTCAGTGATAGCCTCTGGCGGAAGGGGCATCCCCAATTCAGCCAGACGGGTGGAGTACCCAGACATTCTGAGTATGTGATCACTAACAGACCTGTTCTCCTCCATCTTGCAAGCATAGAACTTATCGGAGGTCTCATACCTCTCGATCCGGGCATTCTTATGAAAGATAAACTTCAACTCCTGGAACATATCATATGCTCCATGACGTTCAAAATGTCTTTGAAGTCCCGGTTCTAAGCCATACAACATTGCACATTGAACTATTGAGTAATCATCAGAACGAGCCTGCCAGGCGTTCACAACGTCTGGAGACTCAACTGGAGCGGGTGGATCACCAAGTGAAGCATCAAGGACATAAGCCTTCTGGGAAGCCGTCAGGATAATCCTTAGATTACGGGCCTAGTCCACAAAGTTACTTCCATCATCTTTCAACTTAGCTTTCTCTAGGAACGCATTAAAATTCAGGGGTGCTACTGCGCAAGCCATGATCTACAACATAAATATTGCAAAAACAACTTAGACTATTGTTCAAGATAATGAGTTTAGTTAATCATATTACTTAAAAACTCCCACTCAAATTGACATCCCTCCGGTCATTCGAGTGTCACATGATCCAAATCAACCAACTCAAGTCCGATCATCACGTGAGTTGAGGTGGTTTCAATGGTGAACATCTTCATGTTGATCATATCTACTATATGACTCATGTTCGACCTTTCGGTCTCTTGTGTTCCGAGGCCATGTCTGTACAAGCTAGGCTCATCAAGTTTAACCTGAATGTTCCGCACGTGCAACACTGGCTTGCACCCGTTGTATGCAAATGTAGAGTCTATCACACCCGATCATCACGTGGTGTCTCGAAACGACGAACTTTCGCAACGGTGCACACTCGGGGAGAACACAATTTTATCTTGAAATTTAAGTGAGGGATCACCTTATAATGCTACCGTCGTCCTAAGCAAAATAAGATGCATAAAAGGATTAACATCACATGCAAATCATAAGTGACATGATATGGCCATGAACTTGTGCTTTTGATCTCCATCTTCAAAGCACCGGCATGATCTCCATCGTCACCGGCATGACACCATGATCTCCATCATCTTGATCTCCATCAACGTGTCGCCATGAGGTTGTCGCGCCGACTGTTGCTTCCACGACTATTGCTAACTCATAGCGATAAAGTAAAGCAAAATGGCGAAAATAATTAAAGACAACTCTATGGCTCCTGCCAGTTGCCGTACTCATCGACATGCAAGTCGTGATATTCTATACAACACATGATCATCTCATACATCACATATATCTCATCATGTAATTGGCCATATCACATCACAACATACCCTGCAAAAACAAGTTAGACATCCTCTAATTGTTGTTGCAAGTTTTACGTGGCTGCTACGGGTATCTAGCAAGAACGATTCTTACCTACGCAAAAACCACAACGGTGATATAAAAATTGCTATTCAACCTTCTCAAGGACCGCCTTTGTCAAATCCGATCCGACTAAAGTGGGAGAAATAGACACCCGCAAGCCATCTTTATGCAACGAAGTTACATGTCAGTAGAAGGAACCGGTCTCTCGTAAGCGTACGAGTAATGTTGGTCCGAGCCGCTTCATCCCACAATACCGCCAAAACAAGAAAAGACCAAGGGAGGAAGCAATCTGAATATCAACGCCCACAAAACCCTTTTGTGTTCTACTCGAGATCTCATCTACGCATAGACCTAGCTCTGATACCACTGTTGGGGAACGTCGCATGGGAAACAAAAAATTTCCTACGCACACGCAAGATCTATCCATGGTGATGAGCATCTACGAGAGGGAGAGTGAATCTACATACCCTTGTAGATCGCTAAGCGGAAGCGTTAAGAAACGCGGTTGATGTGGTCGAACGTCTCCGCGATCCAAATCGCAAGTCGTCCCTCGATCCGATCACGAACTAGTGCCGAACAGACGGCACCTCCACGTTCAACACACGTACGGCTTGATGACGCCTTCACCTCCTCGATCCAGCGAGCGATGGTGAAGTAGTAGATGAGTTCCAGCAGCACGACGGCATGGTGATGGTGGTGAGGAACAATCTCTACAGGGCTTCGCCAAGCACTACGGAGATAATGACGGGAGGAACTAGAGGGCTAAGGTTGTCGGCACACGACTTGGGAAATCCTGATCACCCCCGTGTGCTAGCCCTGCCCCTCTATTTATATGTTGAGCCCTGAGGTCTAAACTTGGAGAGAAAACCTCCACAAGGTCGGTTTTGCCCGCACAAGGTCGGTTTGGCCCGCAAGGTAAGAGTCCAACTCGGATCCCAGCAGTACCGCACACAAGCAGTAGTACCGCTCATGAGCGGTAGTACCGCTTGAGCGGTAGTACCGCTTCACACAAGCGGTAGTACCGCTTACGCGGTAGTACTGCCTCACCAGCGGTAGTACCGCTTAGGCAGCAGCAAAACTTCCTTTTGCACTTTCCAATACCTCGTGGACTTTACCCCTTTGGCCCATATAAAGTGTTGCTGCACCCGAACACTTCGGCAAACATCCGGAACCCCGTCCGGTGAATTCCGGAACCCTTCCGGAGATCAAAACACTATTATCACATATATCAATCTTTACCTCCGGACTCTTCCGGAGATCCTCATCATGTCCGGGATCTTATCCGAGACTCCGAACAACCTTCGGTCACCAACACAATAACTCAACTATACTAATCGTCACCAAACGTTAAGTGTGTAGACCCTGCGGGTTCGAGAACTATGTAGACATGACCGAGACACCTCTACGGTCAATAACCAATAGCGGGACCTGGATGCCCATATTGGTTCCTACCTATTCTACGAAGATCTATATCGGTCGAACCTCTATGTCAAGGATTCAGTTAATCCCGTATGCTGTTCCCTTTGTTCTTCGGTATGTTACTTGCCCGAGATTCGATCGTCGGTATCCCTATACCTAGTTCAATCTCGTTACCGGCAAGTCTCTTTACTCGTTCCGTAATACAAGATCCCGTGGCTAACACCTTAGTCACATTGCTTGCAAGGCTTATAGTGATGTTGTATTACCGAGTGGGCCCTGAGATACCTCTCCGTCACACGGAGTAACAAATCCCAGTCTTGATCCATGCCAACCCAACAGACACCCTCGGAGATACCTGTAGAGCATCTTTATAGTCACCCAGTTACGTTGTGACGTTTGATACACACAAGGTATTCCTCCGGTGTCAGTGAGTTGCATGATCTCATGGTCATAGGAACAGATACTTGACATGCAGAAAACA
Source organism: Elymus sibiricus (assembly GCA_039707655.1). NCBI lineage: Eukaryota > Viridiplantae > Streptophyta > Magnoliopsida > Poales > Poaceae > Elymus > Elymus sibiricus. Next base: position 488,305,378 of record CM077671.1, read on the forward strand.
ATAGCAATAAACTGACACGATCATATGCTACGTTTATAGTTTGGGTCTTGTCCATCACATCATTCTCCTAATGATGTGATCCCGTTATCAAATGACATCTCATGTCCATGGCCAGGAAACCTTCACCATCCTTTGATCAACGAGCTAGTTAACTAGAGGCTTACTAAGGACACATTGTTTGTCTATGTACCCACACATGTATTTGAGTTTCCAATCAATACAATTATAGCATGGATAATAAACGATTATCATGAACAAGGAAATATAATAATAACCATTTTATTATTACCTCTAGGGCATATTTCCAACATGGATATCGTCATGACTATTCGATTTTCTATCAATTGCCCAAAAGTAATTTGTTTACCCACCGTGTGCTATACTCATGAGAGAAGCCACTAGTGAAACCTACGCCCCCGGGTCTACTTTTCTATCATATTTCTTTCCGATCTACTATTTGCAACTTTTGTTTTCAGATCTATTAATCCAAAAAACCCAAAAATACCTTGCTGCAATTTTTGTTTACTAATTTTGTTTTGTGTTCTTGCGAGATCTATTTGCCAAAACTATCATTACCTAATCTATCTTATTACCGTAGAGAGCGTGACAACCTCTCTTTCGCGTCGGGTTGCAAGTATTTGTTGTTTGTGTGCATGTGCTGTTTACGTGGGTGCATGATCTTCCTCTACGGATTGATACCTTGGTTTCATAACTGAGGGAAATACTTACCGTCGCTGTGCTGCATCATCCCTTCCTCTTTCGGGAAATACCGACGCAGTCTCAAGCCACGTCAAATCCCTCATTCAGAAATTTTATGCCCAAGCACTATGCCTTCATTCACCATAAAATGGCACTTCACCCAATTCAAGACAAGATTAGTTTCTTCACATATCTGCAAAACTCGATCAAGGTTGCTCAAGCAACCATCAAAAGAAGTCCCGTAAACGAAAATAGTCATCCATGAAAACCTCAACAATCTTTTCACAAAAATCAGATAATATAGCAGTCATACATCTTTGAAAAGTAGCAGGTGCATTGCATAAACAAAAAGGCATATGCCCATAAGCATAAGTTCCAAAAGGGCAAGTAATTAAAGGTGGTTTTCTCTTGATCCTCTTTGGACACGGGTATTTGAGAAAAACCAGAATATCCATCAAGAAAACAAAAAGTGTGTGTGCTTAGATAATCTTTCTAGCATTTGATCACTAAAGGCAAAGGGTAGTGATCTTTCCTAGTAGCTTTGTTTAATTTCCTGAAATCGATCACCATCCTATAACCAGTTACTATTCTTTGTGGGATAAGTTCATTTTTATCATTAGGAACGACAGTTATACCTCCTTTCTTAGGAACACAATGAACATGACTTACCCATCTGCTATCAGCAATAGGATAAATTATACCTGCCTCCAGAAGCTTTAGTATTTCAGTCCTTACCACTTCCTTCATCGTAGGATTTAGGCAGCATTGATGATCAACGATAGGTTTAGCATCTGGTTCCATATTAATCTTGTGCTGACATAGAGTGGGACTAATGCCCTTAAGATCATCAAGAGTATATCCAATAGCAGCCCGGTGCTTCTTCAAAGTTTTAAGTAATCTCTTTTCTTCATTCTCTAAAAGGTTAGCACTAATAATAACAGGATATATCTTCTTTTCATCAAGGTAAGCATATTTCAAAGTATCGGGTAAAGTCTTTAACTCAAACACGGGATCTCCCTTGGGTGGAGAAGGATCCCCTAAATTATCAACTAGCAATTTGTGTCTAAGAATAGGTATTTGTTTAAGAAATATGTCATCTATTTCATTCCTCTCATTCATATGCATGTCATTTTCATGGTCTAATAAATATTGCTCTAATGGATCGGTAGGAGGTCCGATAATAGAAGCAAGACCAATGATTCCATCCTTACATGGTAATTCTTTCTCATGTGGTTGTTTACCAAACTTGGAGAAATTAAAATCATGAGACACATCACCAAAGCCTATCTTGACCTTCTCAGTAACACAATTAATTTCAGCATTAACAGTATTCAAGAAAGGTCTACCAAATATAATGGGACAAAAGTTATCTTGTTTTGAACCAAGTACTAGGAAATCAGTGGGGTACTTAATTTTTCCATACAAGACTTCAACATCTCTAACAATCCCAAGTGGTGTAATAGTGTCTCTGTTTGCAAGTTAAATAGTAACATCAATGTCTTCAAGCTCATATGGTGCTATGTTATTCATAATTTCTTGATATAAAGTAAAAGGAATAGCACTGACACTAGCACCAAGGTCACACAAACCATGATAACAATGATCTCCAATTTTAACTGAAACCACATGCATGCCCACAACTGGTTTATTTTTATCTAGCTCATCCTGAGTGTTTCTAGTAGGTTTTGCAATTCTAGCAGCTTCACCACAGAAGTAAATAACTTGACCATCAATGTTATCCACTAGAAGATCTTTAACCATAGCAATTTTAGGCTCTACATTTATTTGTTCAGAAGGGATAGGTGTCCTAACATAACTCTTATTAACCACAGTTGTAGCTTTAGCGTGTTCCTTAATTCTAACAGGTGAGGGAGTCCGAGACTAAGGGGTCCTCGGGCCGTTGGTTCACCTCCGGTGGGCTGCCTCGGTGGGACGCTCTATGGCAATTGCAGGAAGGCCGAACTACATGACAATCCCATGTTCGGAAGGAAAGGCTCCGAAGACTTGGCGTGACCTCCAAGACTAGAGAGAGGGAATGGGCGTATCTATGCCCGGATGGAAACCTACCATGTGTAACCCTAGGTACCCCTGGTGTCTATATAAACCAGGAGGCTTAGTTCGTAGAGGGACAAGTCAAGTCATCTAGGGTTTAGCTCATTCGATCTCGAGGTAGATCAACTCTGTAACCATCATACTCATCAATAGAATCAAGTAGGATGTAGGGTTTTACATCCTCACGAGTGCTGGCGGCTCGACTGCTGGCGCGGGGCTGCTTGGGTCGGCCCCCCTCCGCCGCCCGATGACAGTTCCTTCCCGGCTCGCCAGCCCGACCATGACCGGGGGTCCGGTGGTTGAGTTGGCCCCGGTGAAGGGTGCTCTCGCTGGCGGCTCTCCCTCTGGCGTGGGGTCGCTAGGTTCGGGCCCCCTCCGATGCCCGGCGACGACATCTTCAGGTTTGCCCCGGACGGATGCTCCCATGCCGGCGAGTGTGGGTAACTCTGAGAGGAGCACGGTGGCCGGTCTCGGGACTACGGACGTGGTGGGAGTAGACCCAGCTGGGATACAGGCAGGCGGCCTAAACCCGGTTGGGCCTACTCACGACAACATTGTTGCTTTCGGAGGGATCCCGGATCCCAGATCCGAAGGTAGACGCATGAGCAGCCGTCTCCAGGATCAGCCTGACGTTGACGACCTGCAGCTGGGGCGCGCCATGCGGGCGGCCAAGCTTCGTGATATTGAGGTCACCACAGGTATGTCAGTCAATACTACCAATTCCATTTTGCATTTTTCTGAGGTAGAGATTATGAATAATGCAAATCAGTTGGGTGTCACTCTAGGTAGTAATGGTAAAGAAACTGCTAAATCTGTTAATGACTTACTTGATCTTGAGGCAGAAAGAGCCATGGAGGTGATTAGAAACTTAGCGGCTGTTAAACCTTTAAATGATTCGGAGATTGATGCATTGGGTGTTAGGGTTCTTGATAGTTTTTGTGAGGACCTTGTGCCATCTCCCGCCCGATCTGACAGGGATGAGAGTTTTGAATCTCAGGAGGTTTCAGCTCCCGTCGATCCAGAGGCATGTAAACTCACTGAGCTCGGTTGTATGGACCGAGTTGATGAGCAAAACATGCCTAAGCGCAAGTGGAACCAGAAGATTTATCCGGCTTCAGCTGTACGCAGAAGTGCTAGGATCCGGACCGCTAAAAAATTCTATGATGTAAAATGAAAGGAATCTTTTGGAATAGTAGAGGTCTGACAGACTTGGCTAAACGAAGGTTTCTGGCGGATGCATCTATAGAGCACAAGTTAGATTTCATGGCCCTCTCTGAAACTGGTAGAGATAATTTTACATCTCAGTTTCTTGGCACCTTATCGGGAGGAGTTGATTTTGATTGGCATTGCTTACCCCCAAGAGGAAGATCCGGTGGGATTTTACTTGGGGTCAAGTGCGAAACTTTGTCGGTTCGGAACGTTATTCTGGGAGAATTTGCGGTTAAATTTCAGGTTAGGTCGAAGGTTGATGGGTTCCAATGGGCTCTCGTGGCAGTGTATGGAGCTGCGCAGCCTGAGCTAAAGCCAGAATTTCTGGCTGACCTAGTTCGTATTTGCGGAGATGAACGGCTCCCAATTCTGGTTGGGGGTGATTTTAACATTATAAGAAGGCGGGATGAAAAGAACAATGATAACTTTGACGGCAGATGGTCGTTCATGTTTAACACTATTATTGAAAGTCTGGATCTCAGGGAGATCGAGCTTTCTGGCAGAAAATTTACTTGGGCCAACACACTGCCAATTCCAACTTATGAGAAGTTGGATCGTGTTCTCACCGGTGTGGATTGGGAGGAGAAGTTTCCCCTGGTGACGGTCCAGGCATTGTCGCGAGCGATCTCGGATCATACCCCACTTCTTGTTGACTCTAGGGGGGCGACTCATCTGGGGAATAAAAATATCTTCTCCTTTGAATTAGCATGGTTTGAGAGAGAAGGTTTCTTGGATCTGGTTGCACGTGAGTGGGCAAAGGGTTCAAGAGGGAGATCGAACATAGAAAAATGGCAGAATAAGATTAGACACTTAAGACAGTTCCTTCGAGGTTGGGCCAAACATTTGAGTCGCGTCTATAAGGTCGAAAAGGAAAGGCTCCTTAGCCTTATAGATGCCTTAAATTTAAAGGCCGAGTCCTCCATTTTAAATACCAGAGACTTGGAGGCTAAAGTGGAGGCGGAGCTGAGACCGAAAGAATTGCTGCAAGAGGAAGAATTGAAGTGGGCGCTTAGAGCTAAAGTGCGAAAAGTCGTCCAAGGGGACGATAACACGCAATTCTTTCATATGATTGCGAATGGCAAGCATTGCAAGTAGAATTTTTTTTAGCTCGAGCAAGATGAGGGGACGATTTTGGGTCAGGAGAACCTAAAATTATACATTACCAATTATTACAAGCAGTTGTTTGGGGCCCCTGAGGATAGTTTTGTGTCGTTAGATGAATCCAGGGTTGAGGATATCCCTCAACTTGCGACGGATGAGAATGAGATCTTATCCGCCCCATTTTCAGAGAAAGAGGTGTTTGAGGCAATTTCACAGATGAAGAATAATAAAGCGCCTGGGCCGGATGGCTTTCCGGCAGAGTTTTATAAAAAGTGCTGGCATATTATTAAGGGTGATTTGCTTCCAATGTTCCATGATTTGTTTTCTGGGCATTTGCAGCTATTTCACTTAAATTTTGGAACGATTACTTTGCTACCTAAGAAGACAGAGGCGGTGCGGATTGAGCAGTTCCGACCGATATGTCTTCTTAACGTCAGTTTTAAAATCATAACCAAGGTGGGGACTAACAGGCTGACGCAGATTGCACATAGTGTGGTGCAACCATCTCAAACAGCCTTCATGTCGGACAGAAACATCCTAGAAGGGGTTGTGGTCCTTCATGAGACACTCCATGAGATCCACACGAAAAAACTAGATGGGGTGGTTTTTAAGGTGGATTTTTAGAAAGCATACGATAAGGTTAAGGGGCCATTTCTTCAGCAGGCCTTGCGGATGAAAGGATTCGATCAATCCTGGAGAAAGCAGGTAGAGTCTTTGACGCAAAAAGGCAGTGTCGGAATAAAAGTGAATGATGACATAGGTGGTAGACATGATGTCACCTATCGTGTTCAACATAGTGGTAGACATGTTGACAATTCTGATAGGAAGAGCTAAAGAAAATGGCCAAGTAGGTGGTGTTGTCCCGCATCTATTGGATGGTGGAGTGTCCATTCTACAGTACGCAGATGATACTATCATCTTCATGGAGCATGATCTGGCGAAAGCAAGAAATATGAAGCTTGTGTTATGCTTATTCGAGCAGCTGTCGGGGTTAAAGATTAACTTCCATAAAAGTGAATTGTTCTGCTTTGGAAGAGCTAAGGACGAACAAGAATCTTACAAACAACTGTTTGGATGTGGGTTGGGCTTGCTGCCTTTCACATATCTGGGCATACCGATTCACCATCGCAAGCTCTCTAACAAGGAATGGAAGTGTATTGAAGATTGATTTGAAAAGAAACTAAGTTGCTGGAAGGGCAAACTTATGTCATATGGAGGCCGACTAATTCTCATTAATTCGGTGCTCACGAGTATGCCAATGTTTCTCTTGTCCTTCTTTGAGGTACCAGTAGGGGTACGGAAAAGATTGGACTTCTATCGATCGCGTTTTTTCTGGCAAAGTGACGAGTTAAAACGGAAATACAGACTTGCTAAATGGGATATTATTTGTAGGCCAAAAGACCAAGGTGGTATTGGCATTGAAAATTTAGAGGTGAAGAACAGGTGCTTACTCAGCAAATGGCTGTACAAGTTATCTGCAGAGACCGATGCCACATGGGCCCAGATTCTGCGTAATAAGTACCTTCATTCTAAGACCTTATCACAGGTGACGGTCAGACCAACCGATTCGCCTTTTTGGAAAGGACTGATGAGAGTGAAATCAGCCTTCTTCCACAGGACAAAATTTATCGTTGGTAATGGTACTTCTACGAGATTCTGGGAGGATACATGGCTAGGGGAGACACCTCTAGCTATCCAATATCCTTCGCTCTATAATATTGTTCAGCGTAGAGATGCCTATGTTGCAACAATATTACAGTCCAATCCTCTAAATATTCAATTCAGAAGGACCTTAGCGGGAAACCGTTGGGAAGCTTGGCTCCATCTTGTGAGAAGATTGATGGATGTCCACCTTTCTCAACAGCCAGATCAGTTGCACTGGAAACTAACCAAGAATGGAGGGTTTTCGGTAAAGTCTATGTATTTGGATATTATTAACTCGGTCTCTATCCCTCGATCTGTGCATATCTGGAAAGTCAAAGTGCCCTTAAGAATTAAAGTGTTCATGTGGTTTGTCCACAAACAAGTCATTCTCACTAAGGACAATTTGGCAAAACGTAACTGGTCAGGATCTAGAAGGTGTAGCTTCTGTGATCATGATGAATCTATCAAACACCTCTTGCTTGAGTGCCCATTGGCCAAAATTTTATGGCGGTCTGTCCATATAGCGTTTAACATTGCTCCTCCCTCTAGCATCCACACGTTATTTGGGACGTGGCTAAATGGAGTTGACATAGAAACAGCAAGACACATCCGTGTAGGCGTATGTGCGTTATTATGGGCTATATGGAACTGCAGGAACGATTTGGTTTTTAACAGAACAACAAATTTTCATTTCTTGCAGGTTATCTTCCGGGCCACTACGTTAATCCGTATGTGGTCGCTACTCACTCCGGTGGATGCCAGGGAGCGTATGGTTACTGGGTCTATCCGCTGGGAGACGGTAGCACGGGCTATCTTCAACCGGTTTGGATGGCGGTCATGTAATAGGATAGGTGTTTAGTTTCCTATCTAATTTTTGCCGCCGGTTGTGGCTGTCAAAATTCCCTATTTCCAGCTCTTTGTGAGCGTTTTTACTTTTTGTGACTTGGAGACTTTGTTGAACTATTTGCTTATTAATAAAGTGGCCGCATGCATCGTTCTGATGCAGAGGTCGGGGGATAACCTCCTTTTCGAAAAAAACAAGGGACCGAACCTGGGTAAACACAGTCTCCTTCGTCCCCTGTTAACCATCGATCCCAGATTCACAGTTTGGGACCCCCTACCCGAGATCCGCCGGTTTTGACACTGACATTGGTGCTTTCATTGAGAGTTCCGTTGTGATATCACCGGAGGATCGATGGCTCGCCTAATCATCAGCGAACAGGTCTGTAACGAGGACACCTTCGTCCCTGGACAGACCTTCGTGTTCGGCAGCATTGTGCTGCATGCTGACTCGACCGGCCATCTAGGCCAGATCAGAATTTTCGCTCAAGGTCAGGAGATCAGGTTCGGGAACCTAGAGTTCACCGTCGACTCCCGTGGCGATCTGGTTCTTGCTGAGCCCTCGGTTTTGTCCAATGGGCCCGAAAGCCCCGAAGCTTTAACTTCGGGCTCTCTATCCGTCCCAACCCTCAGATCTATCCCCGTCGGAGGACCGGCCTTGTGCTCGGATCCGCTGATAGTACTGCACTACCAGGGTTCGGTCCTTGCCGAACATGCCCATCGCGAAGACGCCCCAGAATTTAGCTCCAAGGGCCCTCGGGAGACTGATCCGGTCGACATCTCGTGGTTGAACGAGGCTCTAGACCGGATCCAGTCAATGACAATCGTGGACGACCCGACATCGACCCACATTTAGGTCGATCTAGAGACCGATTACGAGGAATTTTACGGCCCACCCACCGCCCACTTAGTAGACACTGTCGAAGATTTAACCGACATGTTGGACTACGCCTTCGAGGAGGCAGAAGACATGGATGAAGAGATCGGCGCCCCCGCCCCTATCACTACTGGGCGGTGGACAGCCACCTCCACCTATGATGTCTACATGGTGGACACCCCTGATGATAGGGACAACCACACCCCCAAGAAGAACGGCGACAAATCCGGCGAAGCGCCATCAAAACGCCGTAAACAACGCAAACGGTCCAATACGAACAAGGGAAGGGAAGCCATCTTAGGCACCGGGGAAATCGACACCCCAGAAGACCTCGACGACCTTGAAGCCCCCGAAGAACCGCTTGAGGACCCGGAGAGACTCGAGGATCAGCACGACGCCGAGGATCCCAATGATTCCAAGGACGACAACTACCTCCTCCCCCCCCCACCAAGGAGGAGGAAAGCTTCGAAGCCGAAGACTTCACCGTCCCCAAAAACCCTGAGGATCAAGAACGATTCAGGCGGCAGCTCATAGCCACCGCTCGGAGCCTAAAGGCAAAACATCAACAATTCAAAGCCAAACAAGATACCATCAACAATAGATGGACGAAAGTGCTTGCAGCTGAAGAAGGGTTCGGCACTGAGTGGCAAGAACAACACAAGAGCTACCCACGCCGGTGCCTGCTGCTGCAATTCAACGACGAGGCCCTCGAGCCCAAATCTCCCAGGCACGCTCAGTACGATCAGCCGGACCGCCTCCCTCGAGACGAGACAGGGCGACTGGAGACGCCGAGTACTGGCCCGCGTCACCTCGCAGGAAAGGAAAGGGGCCATCACAGCCTGGGGATCGATACGATCTACGACAGGACCTGGACTATAGAACAGGTCACACTAGATCCATTTATGAGTCGAGGGGATACTCTCCCACTAGACGGGATGGGTACCAATCGTGGCTTGACCGCAACCACAGAGGCCGGGAACAATACCGGGCCCAGACAACAGCCGACTTCTGGCGTGACGTAGCCCGGATCAGAGGCGCCGCACACCCACTGTGTTTCACAGACGAGGTTATGCATCACCAGTTCCCAGAAGGGTATAAACCCGTAAACATAGAACAATATGACGGAATGACGGACCCAGCCATGTGGATCGAGGACTTCCTTCTCCACATTCATATGGCCAGAGGCGATGACCTCCATGCTATCAAGTACCTACCACTCAAACTCAAAGGACCAGCTCGGCACTGGTTAAACAGTCTCCCCGAAAACTCCATTGGGAGTTGGGAAGAGCTCGAGGACGCCTTCTGATCTAACTTCCAAGGCACCTATGTCCGGCCCCTGGACTCCTCCGACCTGAGCAATTTCATCCAGAAAGCCGGCGAATCAGCCAGGCAATTATGGAATCGGTTCTTGAGCAAGAAGAATCAGATCGTTGATTGTCCGGACGCCGAGGCAATAGCCTCATTCAGACACAATATCCGGGACGAATGGCTAGCTCGTCAGCTCGGCCAGGATAAGCCGAGAATAATGTCTCCCCTCACCTCACTTATGACCCGCTTTTGCGCAGGCGAAGACAATTGGTTAGCTCATCGAAGCCACAACCCCGAAGACCCCGGCACCTCCAAAGTTCGGGACGGTAACGGGAGCCAAGGCGCAATAAAAACAAACGCCGCCACAGCAACGGCGACAAAGAGGACACGGCCTTCAATGCCGGTTTCCGCAACTCTAAATCCGGACAGCGGAAGAAGCCCTCTAAAGGGAATAGAGACGGACCCACGCCTTGGACAGAATTATGGATAGGCCCTGCCAGATCCACGGCACCCAAGACAAGCCAGCCACTCACACTAACAGAAACTGTTGGGTATTCAAACAAGCCGGCAAGCTCGCAGCCGAGGAGCAGAGCAAGGGCCTGCGCATCGAGGATGATGAAGAGCCTCGTGGTCCGAGCAATGGTGGACAGAAGCAATTCCCCCCTGAGGTAAAAACTATGAACATGATATATGTCACACATATACCAAAAAAGGAGAGGAAACACACCCTTCGGGAGGTCTACGCCGTAGAGCCCATAGCCCCGAAGTTCAACCCCTAGTCGGCTTGTCCGATCACCTTCGACCGTAGGGATCGCCCGACCAGTATCCGTCACATATGTTACGACGGTTTTTCAAGCACCTCTCTCAAAGGTCCATTCGCCGATGGGAACCACCTTTAAAGGAGCACCCCACCCTTCAAGAGCAAAGGAGCAGAGGCGTACCGGGACACGTCGTGGACATCAAGCCACCCATCGAGGACCCTGAGTAAACCTTCCCTTTGTAGAAGTTTGTCTTTAAACAAAATACCTGTAACAATTGTTTCTGTAGTTTGAATTATAAAAATTCATCATATATAAAGATCATCTTCTACGGTCTGTTTATGGCATTCTATAAAAGTGTTTCCCACTCCCCGCCTTGGAAAAACAAAATTGTTCGATACATGTTAGATGTAACCGGCTAACAGACCGGGGGCTTGATTACAAAACCCGCCCCAAGCATCAGCCCGGCATCACTCTCTATATGTCCGGCGTCTCGGATGTTGCATTATATGAATCGGTTCCGAATTATGTCTTGGGTCAAAGGTTGGGTTGCCCGGCTCCCGTGTTTACCCTGTTACGTTCCGCTCGTTCGGCTAAAAGGGTAAAGGGAGAACCACTTTGATTGTACTTCCAGCTCGCCTGGTCAAGTACCTCAGTGGAGAAAGCCAAAAACCAACTGTCATAATAAGCGAGAACCGGTCTGCGATCCGAGCACAAGTGTCAAACTCAAAATCGATAGGGGTTATTCCGTGTCATACGAGGGGTTTGTACCTTCACAAACCTTGTGGTAATGGTTTTAAACCTTGGTATATCCGAATATCACAAAACACTGGGGGCTAGTAACCGCCCCCCGCAGTCAAGCTCCTATGGCTAAGTGAAAGCACTAAAGCCGCATAGTCCGATGGCCTTGTTCCCCCCTCTCGCACCACCGCCTCCCGGATCCGATATTTCGGCTAAGGGTAAAGTTGTGGAGGTTGGAACACCTCTTGTAATATTTACATGGGGGATAAAGCCGACGACTGGCAACTTTCAGTTCCAAACGGCCACACATGAGTCAAAATAATTCAAATCTTAAAAGCATGATAAACCATGCAGGCGCATTATAAAATGAAATATTCTTCGGGCATACAATAATGTGCTCATTCGTAAATTACATCCTTGGGGCATTGGGTCTCTATCGACCGAGCACCCTCCATTGCAGCAGTAAAGTAAAGCTCTGGGCGACTATGCTCCTTCCTAGGAGGTGGGGGCACGGTAGCCATCTCGAACGGCTTCATCCCTGGCCAATGCATCATGGTCCTCGCAAAGGCCATCCAAGCTCCCTCAATGTATACGGAGCGCTTCAGGACCTCAATTCAGGATGAGGCATCACAAAGCTTCTGCACCAGGCCAAAATAGCTGCTCGGTAGTGGCTCCGCAGGCCACAGCCGAATGCAGAGGTCCTTCAAGGCTGGCTCCGCTATCCTATGCAGTTCCATTAGCTGCTTCATTTGATAGCTGAGAAGGCGACGGAGCTCGGGGGTCTAAAATTGCGCCCAGAATAGTCTGTGTTCCGCATCCCCATCCCGAGACGCAAAGTGCTTGGCCGCGTCCACTGCACTCCTCTGGAGATCCATAAAGGCGCTTGAGGAACACCACAGCCGTGTGAGACGAGCAAACCTGTTACCACCAAAGGCACATTGCAGTAAGTGTGGCTTACCATCCGCGATTATCCTGACTTGGCGAAGCTCTTCTTCAAAAGACCGCCTATCTACACGCTCCGATTTAAGCTCGGAGGACAGCGAGGACAGCTCAGCCGCTTGGTCCTTGGTCTTTTGCTCAAGGGCCTCGCACTTAGTGCTTGCACCCTGGATCTCCTGCTGCACCTCGGCCACTCGAGCTTCGTGCTTGCCGTTGGCAACCTTCAGCGAGCTCAATTCGGCATCCGCTCGTTCGGCCACCATCTTATGGTCGGGGGCCTCCTGCTTGGCCCTCTCTAGCTCGGCCTTGAGGTTCTCGACCTCGGCATTCATGGCTGCAGACATAATGGGAAGCAAGATCTCAGGAATGACAACCCGAAAACCTCAATTAATGAGGATAAGAAAGGTCTTAGCAGTATAATTCAAAACTTACTTTGCATTTCATCAGACCGTTTGTTCAGGCGGTCAAGCTCCTCGTCGGAACTCTTGAGCTTCCGGTTCATCTTGGCCAGTTCCATGTCGTTGGCGGCCATCGATGAAGATGAGGCCTACAAAACAACTTATGTAAAACAAATTTCCGAGTTGTTGGTCTATGACCATCCGCCAAACCATATCTGAAACTGATAAAATTTCAAGGGACATGAATTGTTTTAATCGTGATATTAAGTTCTCTGACCCTTGGGTAAGTTTTTCAAACTCACCCATGGCTCGGGGGCTTCTATACCTATAAGGAATACATAAACCTCACAAATAAATTTCTCCTTGGGAAAAGAACATTACATGGCTTACCTTGAAGCCTGCCAATAGACCGCCTAAGGCCTCATTCAGTCCGCTATCAACGGACTGAATGCCTTGCAAAACCGCACCCATAAGGGAGCGGTGATCTTCAGCGATGGAGGAGCTATGCAAAGCCTCCTCCATCATGGTTGGCCACCTGGTTGCGGCCTGCCCCATCACGAGCGGCACCGGTGGTGGCACTTCTGCTCCTCCTTCTTGGGGAGGCAGAGTCGACGACGTCGGAGGCATGGAGGCCTCCGGGGCCGTCTTCGGAGGGAGCTCCGATGAGTCACGGCCTCCCTCTTTGCCTGCCAGGAGGGGCTCGACCTCCTGGTCTTTGGTCAACGAGGTATGATCCTCGGTCATGACATCCTCACCCCCAGTGTTCGGCCTGGGAGGGGTCTGGCGGGATATCACCTCCGCGGCCTCTTCAGCGGCCTGAGGGAGAGAGGTGCGGGATGCAGTTCCGCTCTCCGCCAGCTCGGCGGGCGGGGGATCTCCCTCTGAGACCTATTTGGTTAGGAGATCGCGGGCCGGGCTGCAATCCGGAGGGCGTTTATCCGGTTAGTAACAAAAATTTCGTATGAGTACAATATAAAGTACTCAGATTCAGTACCTCTGGGCCCGGGGCTTAACCCTGGGGGTCCTCCGGGGGACCCTCTCGAAGACCTCAGATTCCTCATCGGAATCCGGGCTATCATCGGGCAGGACCAGTTTGGCCCCGTAGGATCTCTTCGGGGCGGGGGGAGCTGGATCCCCCTCGACGTCGACAGACGCCACCCTTTTCCTTGCCTGGGGGGAGTCGGCCTCCCCCTTCCTCTAGGTGTTCCTCCTCGTGAGCAGAGGAGGCCAGGGTCTCCCCGGACCTAGCGTCCGAAGGACCTCTTGGGAGGACACCCTCTCTGGCCTCCTTCTTCTCGCCCTTCTTCTTCTCTTTCTTCTCGGGCGCCGAATACGGTGCCACGACCAACATCGCCGTCAACAGGGCCGATCTGGGGTCTTCGAGCAGCGGGGCTGGGCCATCAATCTTCAAGGCCTTGTCCAGCCATTTCTGTGAAGAAGAAGAAGAAGGGGTTAAATTCCTTGTTAAGAGATAGACTCCGAGGATAAAAATACAAACTTTGCTATACCTTGAGGGGAGGGTTTTCGGCGTCAAGGCCGGTCTCTTCATCCTCGACCGACCAGTCCTTCTAGGGCTTGAACAAGGCCTTCCACAACTTCTCCTTGGCAGTGCGGTAAAGCTTGTGCATGGTCGGAGGGTCGTCAAGCTTGTGGGCCCATATCGGGGTAGCCCGGTACTGGCAGGGGAGAAGACGGCGGCGGAGCATGACCTGGACCATGTTGGTCAGCTCGACGTTTGCGTCCAGCATCTGCGTGATGCGTTTCTACAGCACCTTCACTTCTGTGGCCGACCCCCAGTCCAGGAATTTCTTGATCCATGCGGCCAGCCTCGTGGGGGGTCCGGATCTGAATTCGGAAGGCGCCGCCCAGTCCGCGGCTCGTGGTTCGGTGATGTAGAACCACTCCTTCTGCCAGACCTTGACGGTGTCGATGAAGGTGCCCTTCGGCCACTTTACCTGCGGAAGCTTGCTGATAACCGCCCCTCCACAATCCGCATGTTGGCTATTTACGGTCTTCGGCTTGACGTTGAAGACCTTCAGCCATAAACCGAAATGCGCCTGGACCCGCAAAAAGGCTTCGCAGACGACGATGAAGGTTGATATGTGCATAATTGAGTTCGGGGGGAGATCATGAAAATCTAACCCATAGAAGAACATCAGGCCCCTTACAAAGGGGTGCAGGGGGAAGCTCAGTCCCCGGATGAAATGGGGAATGAACACCACCCGTTCTCCGGGCTTTGGTGTGGGTACCACTTGGCCATCCTCGGGGGCGCAGTGGACGACATCGGCCGGGAGGTAGCCGGTGCGCTTCAGCTCCTGGATGTCATCTTCGGTGACGCACGAGGCCTCCCACTTGCCCTGCGAGCCTGAGCCAGCCATGGTCGAGCTTGGGAAAGGGGAGGGGTGGCTTGGAGTAAGCTGAAGGAGGACTGGATCTGCGCGCTTGTAGCGAAGGAGGTCGAGAGGGCGAGCTTGAATCTGAGGAGCGTATGGAGGCTTTGGGTATTTTTCTCCCTTTTATGGAAGACCGTAATACCAAGCGTCCTCTTACTGCGCCGCGGACTGCGTCGTTTCTCGAAGCAACCACGCCGTTATGCGCGCGTGGGATAACTCAAATCATTAATCATATCCCATGGAAAATGGAGCACGATCTTCGTGTCGATAAGACGTGCCAATAAAAGGGCAGCCTCGAACCGCGAATCAAGCTTTTGTAGCTGGCTAAGTGGTCGCAGCCTGTCTTGGCTTTTCGTCAGAAAAGTTGTCAGGAGAGGCACTGTTCATACTGAGGCGTTTGGCCTTCACGGTTAAGCAAGGCATGTTCGGAAGAGTCATCGGCGACCGGACTAGGATCAGCCGAGTATAAAGGTAAGAAAAGAACTCACCCCGCAAGCCGAATACTCTGGACGTACGAAGAAGTTGGGTGCCATGAAGCCCGGCGTTGGAGGTTAGTTCGGGGGCTACCGAGGGAGTCCGGGACTAAGGGGTCCTCGGGCCGTTGGTTCACCTCCGGTGGGCTTCCTCGGTGGGCCGCTCTGTGGCAATTGCAGGAAGGCCGAACTACAGGACAATCCCATGTTCGGAAGGAAAGGCTCCGAAGACTTGGCGTGACCTCAAAGACTAGAGAGAGGGAATGGGTGTATCTATGCCCGGATGGAAACCTACCATGTGTAACCCTAGGTACCCTTGGTGTCTATATAAACCAGGAGGCTTAGTTCGTAGAGGGACAAGTCAACTCATCTAGGGTTTAGCTCATTCGATCTCGAGGTAGATCAACTTTGTAACCATCATACTCATCAATACAATCAAGTAGGACGTAGGGTTTTATCTCCTCATGAGGGCCCGAACCTATGTAAACACCGTCTCCTTCGTCCCCTATTAACCATCGATCCCAGATTCACAGTTCGGGACCCCCTACCCAAGATCCGCCGGTTTTGACATCGACAACAGGGAAAGGTGGCTTCTCATTGTAAGCAGTAGGAACAATTGGATCAACATAGTTAACAATCATTTCTTCCTTCTAAACTTTAATGGGTTTCTCTAATTGCTCTTCAATGGGTGGATGGTGTTTAAACCACTTCTCCTTAGGGAGATCAACATGAGTAGCAAATGATTCACAGAAAGAAGCTACTATCTCAGAGTCAAGGCCATATTTATTACTCAACTTATAACACGCATCGGTTTCCATAAAAGATTTTCGACAATCAAACTTGAGCTTTATACCTGACTCTTTACCTTTGTCAAGTTCCCAATCTTTAGAGTTGCGCTTAATTCTTTTCAGAAGATCCCATCTGAATTCAATAGTCCTATTCATGAAGGAACCAGTAGAAGAAGAATCGAGTAGTACTTGATCATCATGAGAAAGTGATGACCCACAAGTATAGGGGGTCAATCGTAGTCCTTTCGATAAGTAAGAGTGTCGAACCCAACGAGGAGCACAAGGAAATGACAAGCGGTTTTCAGCAAGGTAATTTCTGCAAGCACTGAAATTGTAGGTAACATGTAGTTTGATAGCAAGATAATTGGTAATGAGCAAGTAACGGTAATAGTAAATAAAGTGCAGCAAGATAGCCCAATCCTTCTGTGGCAAAGGACAGGCCAAAACGGTCTCTTATAATAAGCAAGCGTTCTTGAGGGTACACGGGAATTTCATCTAGTCACTTTCATCATCTTGGTTTAATTTTCGTTCGCTACTTTGATAATTTGATATGTGGGTGGACCGGTGCTTGGGTGTTGTTCTTACTTGTACAAACCTCCCACTTATGGTTAACCCCCTCGCAAGCATCTGCAACTATGAGAAAAGTATTAAGATAAAATCTAACCAAAGCATTAAACATTTGGATTCAAATTAGCCCCTTACGAAATAGCGATTAAACTAGGGTTTAAGCTTCTGTCACTCTAGCAACCCATCATCTGATAACTACTCCACAATGCATTCCCTTAGGCCCAAAGATGGTGAAGTTCCATGTAGTTGACGTTCACATGACACCACCAAGGGAATCACAACATTCATATCATCAAAATATCGAACACATAACAACTTCACATGATTACTTGCAACATGACTTCTCCCGTGACCTTAAGAACAAAGGTAAGTACTCACAAATGATATTCATGCTCAAGATCAGAGGGGTATTAAATAGCATAATGGATCTGAACATATAATCTTCCACCAAATAAACCATATAGTAATCAATTACGAGATGTAATCAACACTATTAGTCATCCACATGTACCAATCTGAGGTTCCGGTACAACGATTGAACACAAGAGATGAACTAGGGTTTGAGAGGAGATGGTGCTGTTGAAGATGATGATGAAGATTGGCCTCCCAAAGATGAGAGGGTTGTTGGTGATGACGATGGCTTCGATTTCCCCCTCCGGGAGGGAAGTTTCCCCGGCGGAATCACTCCGCCGGAGGGCAAAAGTGCTCATGCCCAAGTTCCGCCTCGAGATAGCGGCGTTCCATCCCGAAAGTCCCCTCCTTATTTTTTCTAGGTCAAAAGACCTTAAGTACCAGAAGATGGGCACCGGAGGTGGGCCGGGCTGGCCACAACCCACCAGGGCGTGCTTGGGGGGCCTGGCGCGCCCTGATGTCTTGTGGTCACGAGGTGGCTCCCCTCCGGTGGTTATTTGCTCCAGTATTTTTTATATATTCCAAAATAATTCTCCGTGAAGTTTCAGCTTCTTTGGAGATGTGCAGAATAGGTTTCTCTGATATGCTTTTTCAGGTCCAGAATTCCAGCTGCCGGCATTCTCCCTCTTTGTGTAAACCTTGCATACTATAAGAGAAAAGGCATTAGAATTACTCCATAAAGCATTATTATGCATAAAAACATTATAAATAACAGTAGGAAATCATGATGCAAAATGGACGTATTAACTCCCCCAAGCTTAGACCTCGCTTGTCCTCAAGCGAAAGCCGATATCGAAAAACATGTCCACATGGTTTGAGAGAGAGGTGTCGATAAAAACAAAATACGGACATAGTAGCATAGGGATTTTTCATATAACTTTTATTATCATAGCAGCAACAAACTTTGTCATAGGGATTTTTCATATAACTTTTATTATATAACTTCATCATATAACTTCTCATGAACAAGTAACAATTCATCACAACATAGAAGTATAAAGCATAAACCTTATTGAAAACCAACAAACTATGTTCTCAGTCAACTTTGCAACTACAATTCATCATATTTTTTGGAAGGGTCTCGTGTCGGAGCCTTTTGGAAAGTCCACATACTCAACCATCATTTAATCTTCTATGATTGCTAACACTCACAGCATACCCATGAGCAAAAAGTTTCAACTGGACACATAGAAAGATAGGGGCTTATAGTTTTGCCTCCCAATGTATTCACCTCAAGGATGCTGTCAACAATATAACTCATGCTCACTCATATCCAACTGGATATATGTGCCTAGATCTTTCCTCACCACATGATGCTTGCAAAAAGAAAACGTAAAAAGGAATAGGGAAGAATACTTTGACTCTTGCATAAAAGTAAATACATAAAAGTAAAAGATAGGCCCTTCGCAGAGGGAAGCAGAGGTTGTCATGCTCTTTTTGGTTTGTATGCCAAATCCCTTAATGCAAAAGAATGTCACGTTATATTGCCCCTTATGATAGCAACCTTTATTATGCAGTCCGTCGCTTTTATTACTTTGCCATCACAAGTTCGTACAACGCTCAATTTTCTCTTACACTAATTGATCAAACATTTAGAAGCAATTTTTATTGCCTTAGTGCACCAATGACAACTTACTTGAAGGATCTTACTCAATCCATAGGTAGGTATGGTGGACTCTCAAAACATGAGTTTGGGTTTAGGGTTTTTTGATGCACAAGTAGGATCTCTACTTAGTACGGAATTTTTGGCTAGCAAAGATATTGGGCAAGCACCACATGTTGAAGGATCTATGACAATATAACTTCTATGTGAATATGAACAAACATAAACCATTACGTTGTCTTCCTTGTCCAACGTCAACAATTTTGGCATATAATATTTAATGGGGGCTCACAATCATAAAAGATGTCCAAGATAGTGTATTTGCATGTGAATATTATCTTCCCTTATTAATTCTTTCATGAATTGCATCATTGACCAATGCTATGTTTGTCAATCTCCAATAAATTTTACCACTTATACTTTTCCTTATGTGATGTCATTACTTACCATAAGATTAGCATATGATCATTTTCATTTATTTCCTTTTTATTTTGATTGCAACAAGAAAGTAAAGAAGCAAAAGCTCAAACTAAACTTTATTATATAACTCTCACTCGATTACATAGATAAATAGATCACGAAACTAGCACTCGAAAATAGATTATACTAAACGTTTATTCAACTAGATCACGAAAGACCTAAGGATCGAACTAAAATAGGTAAAGGTAAATAAAGTGATGGTGATACGATACCGGGGCATCTCCCCCAAGCTTGGCACATGCCAAGGGGAGTGCCCATACCCGTGTACTCAAGTCCACTTTGGTGGTGAAGATGATGAAGGTGATGGTGATGAAGTGTCACACTTTAGCCTCAATAGGTACTCCAATTTACGGATGACGCTCCAAAGGGTGATGATGTGCTCCTCTAGCAAAATATTTTCACGAGTGCGAAATTTATTCTAAACACGTACCACTTCGAAAACCCTAAAAGCTTCAATTTCAGTGGGGGTGAGATGATTGTAATAAGGTCAAAGGATATCTTCTTCTTCCTCCTCTTCTGTTGGCATGGATAGCCTTCCTTATTGAGCTTGATCCCTCATAGCTTCCTTGCCCTTGTCTTCATTGTTAGCTTCTTTTGGCTCCTCTATCCTCAGCCCCATCTTCATCAACCAAGCATCTGTTTCTACATTATTGGAGGAGGGAGAAGACATGATGCCTTGCTTGATAGATCTGATAGGAAAACAACACGAAACAAGAACAGGGGATTTTTTTGCGATGCGGTGGTCAAATCAATTGGGGGTATATATAAAGATTTTTTATCTTGGGAAGCAAGAATATGGAAGGAAAACGGAGTCGGGTACGTGCCCGAGGGGGGCACAACCCACCAGGGCATGCCAGGGAGGGCAGGCGCGCCCTGGTGTATCGTGCTCACCTCGATTGCTTTCCTATTTATTTCTTATTTTCCTAATTTTTGTGATATTCCAAAACTAACAGAAAATATTTTTGCGGATTTTTCAGAGCCGTTTACTTACCGTATCACGTACCACCTCTTTTTCAGGATTCTGGAGTGTTCCGGAAGGTTTCTTTTATGTGTTCCTCCGGTGTCATGGTTTGGATAATATTGCTTTCAACATTAATAGGTGTACCTGAGATATAGTGTTTAATTCTTTGTCCATTGACCACCTTCGGGTTAGGACCTTCAGCATTATTAATCTTGATAGCTCCAGAATAATAAACCTCTTCGATAATATATGGTCCTTCCCATTTGGAAAGAAGCTTTCCTGCAAAAAATCTAAAACGAGAGTTGTACAAAATAACATATTCTCCAACTTTGAATTCCCGCTTTTGGATTCTTTTGTCATGCCATCTTTTAACTTTTTCTTTGAACAGTTTGGCATTTTCATAACACTACTACAGAATGGTCCAAAGACGACACAACAATCAGAGACCCTTCGACGAAACAGTGTGCAATCCATCAATCGCAAACGGTATAGTTCAAGCTCCGCCGCCAATGACGAAAACCGTGCGCGATAGAGGATCCATCAAACATGATTCAAAAAATAGTTGCATGTGCAATTTACGGTAGACGGTTTGTTCTTACGAATTGTTTGTGATTATGGAACATAACAGAAACGGTTAACAAACTACGTACGTGTGCGTAGTGCGGCATACAGTTCACTCGGGCAAACTGCTTGCGCTGATCCAGCAGAACACAATCGAGTTAGCCTAAGAAGGCGCGTGTGATACCCGGCAAACAGTTCATTCATCAGAATTGTTTGGGAAGACCAATAATAAGCCAAACGATTCATCCTGAGAACCGTGTGTGTTGTGGGTACCCGACAAACAGTTCATTCATCAGAATTGTGTGGGAAGACCAAAAATAACCCAAACGATTCATCATGACAACCTGTGTGTGTTGTGGGAAGACGGTTGCTGCTAATAATTGTATGAGATGTGATTTGCTCTGTTTGCACATCTATATGCTCTGCCTATAGAACACCTACATTAACGTTGCATAACCAACTTGAACATCCAGTTACATAAGTGACTACACAACACATGTACATTCCTCAATATAAATTTACAAGAAGTACATGATCAACAAATCATATTGTTCTTCTGACGACGGTTGCTGACACTGCTCTGCTTGTGGCTATCCCTCGTCGTCTGCAGGAAGGAGGAACTTCCTCATGTCAATGATCCTCCTGTACATCTCGTAGCTTGTGTACGCGTCCTTTGCTGCGTACTTCATGTGTTCTTCATCCAGTTCGTTCACCCATGCCTTGTGCCAGGCAGACTTGTCCTTGTGGCACTCAGCCTTCATGTCTTTGTAGTAGGGGTCGATGATGTCTGCGGAGAGGTCAACCAGGGAGTCCTTCTGCTTCTTCTTCTCGCCGCCCCAGACCCTGTACTGACCTTGGATGTTGACAAGCTTCTGGCAGGACAAGCCCGAAGTATTGAGCACCTTTAGATTGTTAGTGGTGTCCACCGTTCCGAACCTGTAGTCGGGCCTGTTGACAAACCTGGCGAAACGCTCGCAAGGACTTGTGGCTAGGCAGTAGTGGTAGACAAGCACGTGATGGCGCACACACAACTGGGCGACGGCAACCTTCTGATCATGCCCGACGCGACCGCCGATGTACTCGAGGTCAAAGCCGACCACTTTGTACTTGTCATCCTCAGCAAGCAGCTGCTCCAACATGTTGATGGAGTTCACCACCACGACCGGGTCGTTAGTGTACACCATCGAGAGGTCCGTCTTCCTGATGTGGGTGTCCACTTTGACAATTTTGGCAAACCTCCGCTCGGCGCCGGCAGCCGCCATTGGACCCGCACGGGAAGGTTGAAGAGATGAAGAGATCGTGGGTGTGCTTCTTATGTTGTGTGGCGCGATCGGAAGGTGGAAGAGACGAAGGTAAATGGCTGCGGGAATAAATTGCGCCGGACGGCCTGGAATTTCGGCACGTCCGCAGGGCAGTTTTTGCAGCGCTTAACTGCATGGTGGCGCCGGAAGCGGCACAACCGCGTCCGCATGCATATGGCGCCTCGACCGTACGTGACCGTTCGCGTGTGGACGCCGGCAGAGCGAGCGCGCATGGACGCGAGCAAAGCGCCGCGGCCGTATCAACCGCCTCATGCGTAGATTAATTCGCGACAGTGCATACAAAACGACCGTTTGCTTTGTAGTAAAATGCAAACGGTTTTTCTATTATTAACCATTTGTGTACTTGTCATTTCTCCCACCTCCGTCCCGTCTTGTCACCGCGTTGCCGCTCGACGATTCCAGTGCACGCTTCGGGAGCGCGCAGGTTCCCGCGCAAGATGCCCGCCCGGCTCGCTGAAATCCCCCAATCACCCAATGCTTCGGGAGCGTGCAACATTTCTTTTGGGCTTCCCGTTCCCGCGCAACTGCGCAGGAACGCTCTTCCCGCCCGGCTCCCCTTGCCTCCTGCTTTATAAACCCTCACGCCCGGCGCCTCCAAATCGCATTCATCCCCTCCTTGCCTGTAGCTTCCCAAGTTTGCTTCTCCCCCAATCGCCAATGGCACCTGTCCGTCGTGGTCGCTCCACCACTCCGCCAGAGGGCAGCTCCAGCTAGGAGGCTGCACCACGTCGGCGGCGCAGTACTCGAAAGCGTGTAGTGCGTGTGGCGTCCTTGTTGGCTATTGATAATCCCAAAGTGCAAGGAATCATCGTAGCAATTTCCAAAGGTGGAAGTGATAAGTATGGAGTGTCGAACCCACAAGGAGCTAAAGGTAAGATCAACATTCTCTCAAGTCCTATCTGCCACCGATACGACTCTACGTACGCCGAACGTTTGCTTCCAACTAGAAACGCGAAATAAAACTACATTGTGGGTATGAAGAGAATAGCTTTGCATGATATCGGAGAACTAAAATATAAAAATAGGTGCTCTTATCATAAAGTTAGAATATATTACAATATATTACAAATAGCGAGTGTGGAATAATGATGGGTCGGTGTGCGGAATTGTCCTAGGCAATTGTTAACAAGATCGGTAATCATTATTGCAATTTTATATGAGGGAGAGGCATAAGCTAACATAATTTCTCTACTTGGATCATATGCACTTATGATTGGAACTCTAGCAAGCATCCGCAACTACTAAAGATCATTAAGGTAAAACCCAACCATAGCATTAAAGCATCAAGTCCCCTTTATCCCATACGCAACAACCCACCTACTCGGGTTTATGCTTCTGTCACTCAAGCAACCCACTATAAGCAAATCATGAATGTATTGCAACACCCTACAGCAGGAATCCTTCTCGTGTGCGCGGCACGGAAGGCACCATAGGACAGCACCAAAATAAAACATACAACTCAAACCAATCTAGATCATCAATCAACCCAAAGGACAAAAGAAATCTACTCAAAACATCATAGGATGGCAACACATCATTGGATCATAATATGTGGCATAAAGCACCATGTTCAAGTAGGGGATTACAGCAGGATGCGGGAGAGTGGACCGCTGAAAAGACATGAGGACGGTGATGAAGAAGGTGATGTTGATGAAGATGATCACCGCGGCGATGGTTCCCCCGATGGCACTCCGGCGCCACCGAGAGAGAGGGAGAGAGGGTCTCCCCCTTGTGCTTCCTCCTCCATGGCCTCCCCCCTAGGTGGGGAGAGGTTCTTCCTCTGGTCCTTGGCCTCCATGGTGATGATGGCCCCTCCGTCTTCCTCCTCCATGGTCTCCGGTGATGGTGACCCCCTCCGGCAGGGTGCCGGAGAGGGCCAAGATTGATCTTTCGTGGCTATAGAGACTTGCGGCGGCGGAACTTCCGATCTAGGGTTCTTTACGGGGACTTGGGTATTTATAGGAGTATTTGGCGTTGGTCCCACGTCCAGAAGGTTCCCGAGGAGGTGACAAGCCAGGGGGGCGCGCCCTAGGGGGGCGCCCCCACCCTTGTGGCTACCTCGGGCTTCCTCTCCGGTATCTTTTCGCTCCAGTATTTTTTATATTTTCCAAAAATATTCTCCGTAAATTTTCAGCCCATTCTGAGAACTTTTATTTCTGCACAAAAACAACACCACCGTAGTTCTGCTGAAAACAGCGTCAGTCCGGGTTAGATCTAATCAAATCATACCAAAATCATAAAGAATTATTGTAAACAAGGCATGAATACTTCATAAATTATAGATACGTTGGAGACGTATCAGGATCCCCAAGCTTAATTCCTGCTCGTCCTCGAGTAGGTAAATGATAAAAGAAATAATTTATGAAGTGTGAATGCTAGCAAGTGCACAAGTTTGATCAATGATAATTCCAATCACTTTTTCTAGCATCAATATAAACCATAAACAGTAGCTCATCTCATAAAACTTCTCATGATCAAGTAACAAGCTATTCACATGTTAAAGTATAGACCAGAAAGTTTCTTGAAAACTAACAAACCATATTCCTAGTCATCGAACAATTGCAATTCATCTTATTTTCAGGAAGGGTCTCTGTAAGAGCTTTGATTTAGCAAATTCCACATACTCAACTACCATATAGTCTTCCATGATTATTGACACTCAAAGCATATTTTTAGAACAAATAGCATCCATCGAACACAGAGAAAGATAGGGGCTTAATGTTTCGCCTCCCAACTTATTTGTCATATAGATAATTGTCAACAATAATAATTCATGATCAAATATATTTGTGTCGATATATATGTCTAGATCATTCCCCAACACATGACGCTTGCCAAGAGAAAAAGGCGAAATATAGGAAGTGGTGAAGATCACCATGACTCTTGCATAAATGTAAGTACTAGAAAGTAAAAGATAGGCCCTTCACAGAGGGAAGCAGAGGTTGTCATGCGCTTTTTGTTTTTGGATGTGCAAACCCTTAATGCAAAGGAATGTCACGTTGTATTGCCCTTTGTGATAGCAACCTTTATTATGCAGTCCGTCGCTTTTATTTCTTTACCATCACAACTTCGTACAATGCTTAGTTTCCCTTACAATAAAAGATCATACATATTTAGGAGCAATTTTTATTGCTTTTTGCACCGATGACAACTTACTTGAAGGATCTTACTCAATCCATAGGTAGGTATAGTGGACTCTCATGGCAAAACTGGTTTAAGGGTGTTTGGATGCACAAGTAGTATTTCTACTTGATGCAGAAGTTTTGGCTAGTATAAGGTAGAAGCAAGCACCACATGTTGGAGAATCCATAACGATATAACTTCTATCCAAATATACCCAAACATAACTCATTACGTTGTCTTCCTTGTCCAATGTCAACTAATTTGCTCAAGTTTGAAAATAATTAATGAGCTCACAATCATAGAAGATGTCCAAGATAGTATATTTATATGTGGAATCTCTCTTCCTTCAATATTCTTTCATGAATTGTTCAAGTGACCAATGCGGTGTTTGCTAACTTTCAATAAATTTTACCACCTATACTTATTAGGTGTGAAGTCATTACTCCCCATGGGATAGGTATATGAAGCATATTTAATTTCAGATTTATGATATTCAATTCATTCAACCATTTACTCATAGGGTATAAGTGAAGCACGAGAGTGAATGACAAACTACTCCAAAAAGATATAAGTGAAGATCAATGCGTAGTCAAGTAGTTAAATAGCCATGTGAGGACTCTCTCTCTCTCTTATTCAAAATTTCAGATCCAATTCTTTTATTCAAACAGCAAAACAAAATAAAAATAGCACTCCAAGAATAGCACGCATCATGTGAATGAATAAAAATTTAGGTTCAACATAGGCTAACCGATAATTGTTGATGAAGAGAGATGGGATGCGTAGCATCCCCAAGCTTAGATGCTTGAGACTTCTTGAAATATTTACTTAGGGTGCCTTGGGCATCCCCAAGCTTGAGCTTTTGTATCTCGTTCAATCCTCTCATATCATGGTTTCACCTATTCTCAAAAACTTCATCCACACAAAACTCGAAAAGAACTCATGAGATAGGTTAGTACACATAAGAATAAATCAACACTTCATGTACTGCCAAGACAAGTTGCAGAATAATTTTCAAATATCATCTAGTATTTACTATCGTTTCCACAGTTTATATCTACCAACATAGGGTATGGAAACTAGAGGATAAGTAGATAACAAAACTATGACATCAATCTGTCAAAACAGAACATTCTGTAGCAATTTATGAAAACAGTGTACTTCCGTAACTCAAAAAATTATGAAAATTTAGGACGTGCTAAGGAATTTATATGAAAATACTGTGTCAAAATTTCAGAAACTTTCCACGTTCCAGTAAAATATGAAAATTCAAACACTACAGAAAAAGTTTCTGTTTTTTACACAGCACACATCAAACATGCAATGCAAGCATCCTAAGGCAATTCTTGGAACTTTTTATTGAAAAACAAGATTATAAATAAAACCTAACAGAAAATAACAAAATATAATGACGCTCCAATAAAAACTCATATTATGTGAAGAATAAAAATATAGCTCTAAGTAAGATATGCCGATAGTGTTGAAGACGAAAGAGGGGATGCTTCCGGGGCATCCCCAAGCTTAGGCGCTTGAGTCTTCCATGGGTATTACCTTGGGGGTGCCTTGGGCATCCCCAAGCTTAGGTTCTTGTCACTCCTTATTCTCCTCATATCAGTGTCTCACCCAAAACTTGAAAACTTCAATCACACAAAGCTTAACGGAACTTCGTGAGAAGGGTTAGTGTAATAAAGATAAATCATTCACTTAGGTACTGTCAAGACAAGATTCATAATTGTTCCCACATGATACCTACTGTATTCTACCATTCCCATAATTGATACCACTAAATATAAGCTATGGAAACACTAAAACAAGCAAACTATGCATGCAAAACAGAATCTGTCAAAAACAGAACAGTCTGTGAAGATCTGTAGTGTAACCACACTTCCCTGTCTCTTAAAATTCTGAAAATTAGGAAAACCTGAAGGATTTGTATATTAAGACTGTGTAAAAATTTCAGATCATTATCACTCTCCAGTAAAAAATTAAAATTCCTGTACTGGAGTTAAAAGTTTCTGTTTTGGTTCAGCATCAATTCTACTCATCTTGTGAGTCATCCCAAAGGTTTTACTTGGCACTTTATTGAAAGAAAACATATAAAACATAGTTAATACAGTAGCATAATCATGATAACACACAAAAACAGTAGGGGTAAATATTGGGTTGTCTCCCAACAAGCGCTTTTCTTTAATGCCTTTTTAGCTAGGCATGACATTTTAATGATACTCTTCCAAGCCTAATTCCGATGATAATTTTATTCATACTCTAAAAGATATAAGTTAAGTTCATATAGCATTCTACAATTAATATAGATTAACCAATATCCAAGCTCAAAATATATAAGTGAAGCACACGAAGCATTCTATAAAGCCATACTCAAAAGATTTAAGTGAAGCACAAAGAGCATTCTACAAAGCCATACTCAAAAGATTTAAGTGAAGCGCATGAAGCATTATACAAATCAATGAAGGACTATATAATACTAGGAGGGTGCAAAAAGGGAAAAGAAAAACACTAAATATGCATATCATGTGAACAAAACAAAAACCGAGGTATACCGATAATTGTTGAAGAATAAAGATGGGATGCCTTCCGGGGCATCCCCAAGCTTAGATGCTTGAGTCTCCTTGAAATATTTAATTGGGGTGCCTTGGGCATCCCCAAGCTTGAACTCTTGTCTCTCCGTATTCTTCTTATGTCGATACCTCCTCGATCTTCGAACACTTCATTCACACAAAACTTAACAAAACCCTCGTGAGATCCGTTAGTATAATAAAGCAAAATACTACTTTAAGTACTGTTGTGAACTCATTCCAAATTCATATTAGCATTATATCTACTGTAGTCCAACTTCACCATGGTTCATACCCCCCGATACTACCCATAGATTCATCAAAATAAGAGAACAATGCATAGAAAACAGAATCTGTCAAAAACAGGACCGTCTGTAGCAATCTGGAAACTTCGTATACTTCTGTAACTCAAACATTTCTGAAAATTTAGGAAAAATTAAAAAATCTGTATAGAAATACTGTGTAAAAATTTCAAAATTTTTGAAGTTCCAGTAAGAAATGTAAATTCATGCACTACAGTCAAAGTTTCTGTTTTTGCACCGCACAAAGCAAACAAGCAATCTAATCATCCTAAAACCAAATCTTGGCACATTATTTTTATAATACAATGGATATATACAAGGGGATAATTATTTTTGAGAAACTTCCATGAAAAATTCTACGTGGTTACCATGAGCATGAACACAAGTGTTCAAGGTCGACCCTCACTTCTCCAATGCACAACCTTCCAATCACTTCTCTTTTTGAAAAACTTCTTAGGCATAAGAGGCAAGTAATTCCTTTTGTATTTTTTCATTATTTAATTTTTTTTGTATGTTTCACCCACAACTAAAGAAAGAAAAAAGGGGAAAAAATCTACTTAGTGAAGAAAGCAAACAAGCACACACGAGAATAACAACCCCACGCTATTGCTCCCCGGCAACGGCGCCAGAAAAGTGCTTGATAATCCCCAAGTGCAAGGAATCATCGTAGCAATTTCCAAAGGTGGAAGTGATAAGTATGGAGTGTCGAACCCACAAGGAGATAAAGGTAGGATCAATATTCTCTCAAGTCCTATCTGCCACCGATACGACTCTACGTACGCCGAACGTTTGCTTCCAACTAGAAACGCGAAATAAAACTACGTTGTGGGTATGAAGAGAATAGCTTTGCATGATATCGGAGAACTAAAATATAAAAATAGGTGTTGTTATCATAAAGTTAGAATATATTACAATATATTACAAATAGCGAGTGTGGAATAATGATGGGTCGGTGTGCGGAATTGTCCTAGGCAATTGTTAACAAGATCGGTAATCATTATTGCAATTTTATATGAGGGAGAGGCATAAGCTAACATACTTTCTCTACTTGGATCATATGCACTTATGATTGGAACTCTAGCAAGCATGCACAACTACTAAAGATCATTAAGGTAAAACCCAACCATAGCATTAAAGCTTCAAGTCCCCTTTATCCCATACGCAACAACCCACCTACTCGGGTTTATGCTTCTGTCACTCAAGCAACCCACTATAAGAAAATCATGAACGTATTGCAACACCCTACAGCGGGAATCCTTCTCGTGTGCGCGGCACGGAAGGCACCATAGGACAGCACCAAAATAAAACATACAACTCAAACCAATCTAGATCATCAATCAACCCAAAGGACAAAAGAAATCTACTCAAAACATCATAGGATGGCAACACATCATTGGATCATAATATGTGGCATAAAGCACCATGTTCAAGCAGGGGATTACAGCGGGATGCGGGACAGTGGACCGCTGAAAAGACATGAGGACGGTGATGAAGAAGGTGCCGTTGATGAAGACGATCACCGCGGCGATGGTTCCCCCGATGGCACTCCGGCGCCACCGAGAGAGAGGGAGAGAGGGTCTCCCCCTTGTGCTTCCTCCTCCATGGCCTCCCCCCTAGGTGGGGAGAGGTTCTCCCTCTGGTCCTTGGCCTCCATGGTGATGATGGCCCCTCCGTCTTCCTCCTCCATGGTCTCCGGTGATGGTGACCCCCTCCGGCAGGGTCCGGAGAGGGCCAAGATTGATCTTTCGTGGCTACAGAGACTTGCAGCGGCTGAACTTCCGATCTAGGGTTCTTTACGGGGACTTGGGTATTTATAGGAGTATTTGGCGTTGGTCCCACATCCAGAAGGTTCCCGAGGAGGTGACAAGCCAGGGGGGACGTGCCCTAGGGGGCGCCCCCCACCCTTTTGGCTACCTCGGGCTTCCTCTCCGGTATCTTTTCGCTCCAGTATTTTTTATATTTTCCAAAAATATTCTCCGTAAATTTTCAGCCCATTCCGAGAACTTTTATTTCTGCACAAAAACAACACCACGTTAGTTCTGCTGAAAACAGCGTCAGTCTGGGTTAGTTCTAATCAAATCATACCAAAATCATAAAGAATTATTGTAAACAAGGCATGCATACTTCATAAATTATAGATACGTTGGAGACGTATCAGCTATGCGCACGGCACCCACCACACGCTCCTCCACATTTTCACGAAGGCAGCTGCTGCAGGCGACCGCCGTGGACCTCACACCATCGCCGGCCGCCGTTTTAGCCTCCCCACCAGCTGCCTCCTTGGCCGCCACCACACCAGTGTCCGCCTTGGCAGCCACCCCACGGCCAGCCGCCAGGGCCATCACTCGCCCCTCCACCGTGGCCCGAAGGCGGGAGCAGGAGGCCGCCGCCGAAGCACAACCGCTTGGCTTCTGCGTCAGTGGCCTAGCATGCTACATCAACTTCCTACATGAGGAGGAGGAGCGCCAGGTCAAGGACTCAAAGAGGCTCACCACCGCCGTGGTCGCAGCAGACGCCGCAACTATGGCGCGGAATGAGCAGATCTACGCCGAGTCCCGCCGCTTCGAGGAGGCGCGTCAGGAGCGGCGGAGCGACGAATTCGACTCCTCCAGCTCGTCGGTAGGCTTCTCCTCCTCTACATCTTACTGAACGCGCTCGGCAGAGGAGAAGGCTGCTAGCAGTAGCACGAAGCCCCTCCGGAGTAGTATTTAGGGGCTATTTTGTTCAGTTCATCTAACTATAGATATGGTTGAACTGTCCCACCTACTTTAAATTAGCTAGTATATATAGTTGAACTAGCTATTTCAGTACGTGGTTGGCAACAAATGGGGAAAAGTTTGTTGGATTCAGCTGTCGAGTTGAACTATTTTGTACAAAGACCAATGCTTGATCTATGAATGAAATCTATGTTTACTCAATTTCAGTTGCAAAATTGCACTGTAATAGTGATTTTGTTCCTGCAAAATTGGACAGATCTCAGTGTTTCCAATTTGACAAATGAAAATTTACCCAGTATGACAGATTCGAATCTTACCTGACTCCTGCTGCCAATGCATCGATCGGTGCTTACTTGGGGTGCTTAGTGTATTAAATGTCTTAGCAACTCAAATCCACAAAGCATTGTTGTTGAGGTCCCTTCATTTAATGATTTAGCAACTAAACTCTTGCATGCATTGGTGAGTTTCCTTCATTTAAGTGTTTTGCCAAGGTTCACGCGCTTAGCATTGTTTCTTCATGTGGTCACCAAACTCATATCTCTCCTTAATTACCTTCCCACATCAGATATTTTTTCATGCATGGCAACCTCAGCAGTTAGCACTAGTACAATGTGTAGCATTGGGAAGGGCACACGGGTCATCATTCACAACCGTTTGCGATGACGCAATGAAAAAAATTCCTTCGCGCCAGATTTTTGCTTGGCGTAGTAGGAAAAGAACAATTGACCTCAGTTTGCATACGGGTATTCAGTCTGAGACGTCTTTGACGACTTGCAAAGGACACACCACCCCGATGAGCGTGCGCAGGACACTGCTCGCACGCCACCTGTCTACTCAAACACCTGTCCGCACACTACCTCCTTGCCAATACAGATAGCGACACGTGGCCCGCACGTAAATGGTCTGTAGAACGTCCACGAATTATAAATAATACGCCCGTTTGCGATGGTAACGTGACAGATTTTTGTTCCAAAATGTCTTTATTGGCTATTAATAATGCTTGCTCTTTCTCTCAAAGTGGACACTAAAAATACCACAACATATTTGTGCTTTATATGATGAGGCCCTGCCCAACATAGACCTTGTGACTGTAGTTCATATTTGAATTATGTACACTAAATGCTCATAAAACTCAATTAATGTATAAAAAAGGCATACGAACCCTTAATAATTTCATACTTTTGCAGTACACACCTATTGCTTTATGTTGTTTCTAGAAAAAAATGAAGGAGAGAAGAGGCATCGGATGTCGTTTCACCCGCAGATGTGGCATGGATATGTGACATTACGGAACCAATGGACGTAGCTTATTGTGTGAGAACCTCCGGTTTGTAAGAGGCTTGTGACAAAACATGTCCAAGTTGGTATTTTTTTACCTCGACATATGTGTACCTTGTCATGACACCATTCCAAGTTTCATGAATTTCTGACGGAGTTTTGGATTTACGAGAATTTAGAAACCAAGTTTCTCGATGTTTGTGGTCGAGCCAACATGCTTAGATGTTTGAAATTCGTTCTCATTTCTTGCATGTGACCTAACACATGCATCCAAGGACACACACATATATATATATATATGATTTTCCAACCCATTTTTGCCACCCCGGACCTTGTGATTGTAGATCAAATTTGAATTATGCACATTAAATAATGCACCGAAAACTTAATTAATGTATTTAAAAGCCAGATGATCCCTTAATTTATTCATGTTTTTGCACTTCGCACCAACATGTCTATGTTGTTTCTATAAAGAAAATCAAGGAGAGAAGAGGCATCAGATGTCCTTTCACCCACATATGTGACATGCATATATAATGTTCCCTATCGAAACCACAAAGCTTCTTGTGAGGAGCTCTGATTTGCAAGGGGATTGTGCAAGAATGTGTCCAATTTGGACAATTTTTTTACCACAGCATATGTGTGCCCTTGTCACCACCATGCCAAGTTTCATGAATTTCTGACGAGTTTTGGATTTACGGGAATTTGAAAACCAAGTATGTCAATGTTTGCGGTCGGCCAACAGTCAATGAGATGTTAGAAATCCATTCCCATTTCTTGCGTGGGACCTAAACATGCATCCAGGGAAAGGCATATATTTCTTCAACCTATTTTTCATGTGTTGGACCTTGTGATTGTAGTTCAAATTTGAATTATATGCACATTAAACGGCTAGAAAACTCAATTAATGTGTTAAATAGGTCTCACGAACCCTGGAAAAAAAATCCACAGTTTAGCATGACTGTCATGTGTTGCTCTATGGTGACTCCAGAAATAAATTCAAGGCGAGAAAAGACAACGGATGTTGTTTCACACATAAAATGTGAACTTTCCCTATCGGAACACACGACTTTCTTGTGAGAACCTTCGATTTAATTTGTAAGAGGCTTTGTGCAAAAACTTGTCCAAAATTGGGCAATTTTTTTACCACAACACACACAACAGGGCAATTGATGGCACCCCCATATTTCATGAATTTCTGTCGAGGTTTGCATTTACATGAATTTAAAAACTAAGTTTCCCGATGTTTGCGATCGAGCCAAGACGATGATATGTTTGAAATTCATTCCCATTTCTTGTGTGGGACCTAAACATGCAGACAGGGAAACGTATATGGTTTTTCGACATATTTTCATGAGCTGGACCGTGTGATTGTTGATCAAATTTGAATTATGCACATTGAATGCCTAGAAAACTCAATTAATGTACTTAAAAGGCCAAACGAACTCTGTAAGATTCCATTGTTTCGCACGACACATTCATATTACTCTACGGATACTCTAGAAATAAATTCAAGGCGAGAAGAGACATCGGATGTTGTTTCACACATAAAATGTAAACTTTCCATACTGGAACCACATGAATTCTTGTGAGAATCTTCGGTTTGTAAGAGGTTTGTGACAAAACTTGTCCTGAACTAGGCATTGTTTTTACCACAACACACATGCGCCATGACATGACACCATGCCAAGTTTTATGAATTTCTCATGATATTTGGCTTTACTGGAATTTGAAAACACGTCTTCTCAAAGTCTATGGCCGAGCCAAAATACCGAGAGGTTTGGAATTCATTTAATTTCCATTTCTTGCATGGGACCAAACATGTATCCAGTGACAAATAGATGATTTTCAACACATTCAGGTACACTCTAGTATGTGCTTAACTGCAGTTCAAATTTGAACTATGCACATGAAATGTCTAAAAAACTCTTTAAATGTTTAAAAGGGCCTAACCAAACCTGAATAATTCCATATTTAACACACAGTCCTATAGTTGCAAGTTCACTGCAGATAAATGTTATTGCCATCCAAACACCTTCAATTGCCAATGTAACTTCATTTTTAATTTCAAAGCAATATAAAAATCAAATGCATCGCAAACAGTTCTTGATCATGAAACGTGTGTGATGTGGTATAAAAATATCTTGGGCCAATCCTCATATATGGCTTAGGCCGGAAGCTTTAGTCCACCGCCGACGTGTCAACCACACAGTCACACTAGTTCCCCAAGACCACTGTACTATTCAAGTGTCGCCGGTGAAAGATGAGGACGTGGATCCGCGTCGTGAGGGCAACTTCGGCGACCCACTCCGGCCCGAGCGCGGCTACATCACCCTTGAACGCGCTCACAACATCCTTGAGCGCGGCCACACTCTCTGATAGGGCAGCTGCAGCCGCCCAAAGGGCAGCTGCTGCATCTGAGATGGCGGCAGCAACATCCGCGACCGGGATAGCAAATGGCGACAACGGCACAGCAGCTGTCCGTTCCTCGGCGGCCGCCGTAGCCCTGATGGCGGCTGCCCACGCCTATGTCGATGCCGCCCACGCCCAGCTCGTGTCAGTCACCGCACAAATAGCAGCGGCCTTCTCCGACAATGGTTGACAACCTATGTCCGACGAGTTGGCAATCGCCGAGAGCGCTCGGGCAGCCGTCCATTCGCCGACAGTCTCCCTTGCCGAGATGGAGGCCGTCAATGCCCGGACCGCGGCCGCCCACACCAGACTTGTTGGGGATATAACCCCGTGGTAAGACCCGCCCAGGAGGGGCCGGGTCATACCTGGCGGCTCATCGCCAAAACCTATAAGGTGGGCCGGAAGATGAAGGCCAGGCCGCGTGGCGGCTTACAGAGCGGGCTAAGACGAAGGCCCAGAGACAGAAGATGGTATGAAGACCCGGGCGGTTAAGCCGCCCGGAGACGGCTTGCCCAAGATGGCAAGGCGGCTTAGAGACAGGATTGAATACGATGTATGAGTTGGTTTAGGACTCGTGTAACCCAGAGCCTCGACCTCCTATATAAAGGTGAGACTCTAGGGCGGCTTAGACAAGAAACCAATCAATTGAGAACTAGGTCAAGCGAATCCGCTCCCTTGTAATCGATACTCCAATCAATACAACACAAGCAGGACATAGGCTTTTACCTCCATCGGAGGGGCCGAACCTGGGTAAACTCGTGTCCCTCGTCTCGACCAACCCCTTTGAGTCCACCGCCTTAGCGATGGCCTCGAACCTAATTCTTCGGACATCTGCCGTGACAAACCCACGACAGTTGGCGCCCACCGTGGGGCTAGCGCTCGGTGGTGTTGAGTTCTCAAAGGGCTCTCTCCCAGGGATCGAGGGGTATGTTGTCGGCAGGATGACCAAGAGTCGCCGCGGCCAGCTCTACATCGACGACGCCGGCTGGGGCCCCGAGGCCGACTCAATTGAGTACGGTTTCCGGGTCCCCTTCGGCGGAATCCACATCTTCATCGGCAAGATCGGTGGATCTGAACCCGGGCCGGACATCTGCACCGACATCGTCGAGCTGGCCCGGCGCGAGCAACCCGCCCGACGCGTGCGACCCGCCCGTGCTAACCCGGGCAGGAAGCATGTCTTCGTCGGCTTCACCCAGGGCATGGAGCTTGAAGGTTCTATGTCACGGGAAGATACCCTCATCTGCTAGAGGATGGATCCTCGAGCGGAGAGACGGAGTCAATCTATCAGCTTCACAATGGTGGGCTTGGGGGCTACATCGAGCATTACCCCGAGTTAGAATATCATGAGCCGGAGGAATATGAGCCGCCGAACCGCGCTGCCGTTTTCATGGAGGGTTCAGCGCCGGCCCCCAGTAGCACAGTCGCCGGTGCAACCGGGTCTGGAGCTGGCAGGCCGCCGGCTCAAGTTCTTCTGGATCTGATGAATGAGCTTACAACCCTGATGGCGACTGAGGTCACTGCTGAAAACCAAGCGGCCCGTAATGCGGAGATCGCGAGGTTGAAGAACCAGATGACCGGAGTCCAACAGGAAATCAATGCGCTGAAGGCTCAGATGGATGCTAAGGCGGAGCGCCTTAGGGCAGAAGCTTTCCATTTTGAGTTAGAGCACCAGCCTGCGGCGGCGGTTCAGCGGATGAGGCATCAATCCCGCTTGCCGGATCAGTATGAAGCCAGAAATCTTTTCAACACGCCAGGGACGGGACGGAATGTACCTTTGACCATGACCCGGATAGCGGAAGTACCTGGAAGCCGGGCGGCGGTTCAGCATCAGCGGCCAGACCCGCCCCGCCGGAACCCGACCCCACCACAGCCTTTTCTGACGCCGCCGGGTCATTATTCTAACCCGGCAGAGAACATGGTGGCGGCGGCCACCAGGCTTGATACAATTCCCATCCCCGATGAGGCGCCTTTTGCAGAGGAGGTGCGGAATGCTATTGGATATCTACGGACGGCGGTGGCCCAGCAGGAGAAGTATACTTACAGCCGGAGCCGCGTGCATTCAACCCCCATCCCCAGCCGCAGCTACAGCCGGCGTTATGAGTCGCCGGCGGTTTCTAGCAGTGAACGACATCGGAACCCGCCGCGAGTCGACCGGGCGGCTCCGGATGCTCAGGCGCTGGTGGATCGGGCAAGAGCACAGCGAGAAGCGGCGGCTCTGGCGGAAGCGGCGGCTCATCAAGAACCCACAGCTGCGCCTTCTGTCTCAGTAGGGGCAGGATTGACCTCCAGGGCTGTGGGAGTGCCGTGTTTAGCGCCGGCTCTATGGAACGAGCGTCTGCCGAAGGATTTCAAGGGCCCTCGCAAGGTGCCCAATTATACTGCTGACCTACGTCCAGAGGCTTGGATCGAAAGCTATGAGCTGGCCATGGAGATGTTAGACGTCAGTGATGCAGTATGTGCCAAATATTTCATCATGATGCTGGAAGGGCCGGCTCGCACGTGGTTGAAGGGCTTGCCACCCAACACCATTAATTCCTGGTCTGAGTTAAAGGCAAAATTCATCAAAAATTTCCAAGGAACGTGCAAGCAGCCCATGACGATTGTGGATCTGGACCATTGCGTGCAGCGTGATGACGAGTCGGCTCATCACTGGGTCCGGCGGGTCTCAACCATCATCCACTCTTCAGAACAGATTACGGCGGCTCAAGCAGTTTTGATTCTAGAGAAGAATTGCCATTTCACACCTTTGAAGCGGAAGCTTGGCCGGCTCAAGCGCATGTGCCAGGATATGGGGGAGCTCATGGCGGCTCTCACCAAGTATGCAGACTCCGATAACACGAAGGACCCTGGCTCCGATGATGAGAAACCGGGTCAGGGTAAGAAAAACAACAATGGCAAGGGTCAACAGCAAAGCGCGGCCGGAAATAGCAACCCGGGCAAGCGGAAGAACCCGGACGGCGGGTCAGAATTGGTGGCGAACACCAGCTCTGGGAACAATCGTGCTAAGGGCAATGGGAATTCCAGGCCACCCTTTAACAAGGGCAAAGCTCCTTTCAACTTGGAAGAGATGCTCAATAAACCTTGTCGAGAGCACAGTCGGCCTGATAAGCCGGCAGGCCATACATGGAGGGATTGCAGTATTATGCGGCAGTTTCGGGATTACAGCCTTCAACAGCATCGTAATAACGGTAATGGTCCGTCAGGCGGCTGAGGGCCGGGCGGATCAGGAGCCGGCTTTGCTGCTGGCGGCTCAGGATCCGGGTACCAGGGTCAAGGCAATCAAGGAGGTCATCATCAGCAGTCTGGCGGTGGAGGCCAGCAGCAGAATAACCAATCGGGGTACCAGACTAACCCGAAACAGCTCAGTGGGGGTCAGTATCATGTTTTTACAACCAGCCTTGACAAGCGAGACCGAAAGGTACGCAAGCGGGCGGTTAATGCAGTCATGCCGGCTCTCCCGCAGTATTTGAAGTGGTCTGAGTATGACATAACTTGGAGCCGGGC
Source organism: Elymus sibiricus (assembly GCA_039707655.1). NCBI lineage: Eukaryota > Viridiplantae > Streptophyta > Magnoliopsida > Poales > Poaceae > Elymus > Elymus sibiricus. Next base: position 488,343,409 of record CM077671.1, read on the forward strand.
GGATCACCCGCCGCGTGTTGATAGCTCGGGGCAACTGGCTTTGGTAGTTGCCCCCCAAGTAGGAGGATATGTGTTCACTAAAGTACTTATGGATGGTGGCAGCAGCATCAACATCCTGTATTATGACACTTTCAGCCGGATGGGTCTGCTTGATAAGGATCTTAAGCCCTCTTCAACAGTTTTTCATGGTGTGGTGCCTGGCAAGTCGGCCTATCCAGTGGGAAAGATTTCTTTGGAGGTAGCTTTTGGTGATGAATTCAACTACAGGGTGGAGTCTTTGTGGTTTGAAGTGGTTAAAATCAAGAGCCCATATCACGCTCTGTTTGGACGACCGGCTTACGCCAAGTTCATGGCTAGGCCTTGCTATGTTTACTTGCAGCTCAAGATGCCCGGGTTGAATGGGACGATTACTGTGCATGGTGATCAGAAGATGGCTCTTGAGTGTGAGGAAGGTGACGCAGCTTACGCAGAGTCAAGTTGTGCTGAGGCAGAGCTCAAATTCTATAAAGAAAATGTTGACCCGGAAGACATGACTCCACTCAAGAAGCCTAACGCGGAATCTGAGCCGCCCCTCAAGTTTGCGGCGGATGATACCAAGCTGGTGGATTTCACTCCGGGCGACTCATCACAGCAGTTCACTATCGGGGCTAACATGGACCCCGCATAGGAATGCGCGCTCATCGAATTCATCCGTGAGAATCGGGACATCTTCGCATGGAAGCCGTCTGACATGCCGGGTGTACCGAGAGAATTCGCTGAGCACCACCTTAATGTGGATCCTAAGTTCAAGCCGATGATCAAGCAGTTCCTTCGCCGTTTCAATGAAGAGCGGCGTAAAGCAATTGGGGAAGAGGTGGCCTGGCTCTTAGCAGCAGGGTTCATCGTGGAGGTTTTTCACCCGGAGTGGTTAGCTAACCCGGTTTTGGTGCTTAAGAAGAACGGCACGTGGCGTATGTGTGTGCATTACACGGATCTTAACAAGGCCTGTCCAGTTGACCCGTTTGCTCTCCCCCGGATCGACCAGATTATTGACGCAACGGCGGGTTGTGAGAGCTTATGCTTCCTGGACGCTTATTCAGGTTATCACCAGATAAAGATGGCAGTCAAAGATCAAGAGAAGACGGCTTTCATTACGCCTTTTGGTGCTTTTTGCTATGTGTCTATGCCTTTTGGGCTCAAGAGTGCCCAGGCGACTTACCAACGTTGTGTGCAGAACTGTCTTCATAGTCAAATTGGGCGCAACGTTCATGCTTATGTGGATGATATTGTGGTCAAGTCAAGAAAGAAGGAGACTCTACTTGACGACCAGAAGGAAACGTTCGATAATTTACGGGTCTACAAGATGATGCTTAACCCGGCTAAGTGTGTCTTTGGAGTTCCTGCAGGCAAGCTCTTGGGATTTCTAGTCTCTGAGCATGGCATTGAAGCTAACCCGGACAAGATAAAGGCTATCACCTCCCTGTCTGAGCCGGTGTGCATCAACGACGTTCAGCGCCTAGCGGGTCGAGTAGCTGCTTTAAGCCGGTTCATAAGCCGCCTGGGTGAGAAAGCTATTCCTCTGTATCAGATGAAGAAGAAGACAGACAATTTTGTCTGGAGTAAGGCGGCGGGTGAAGCGTTTGAGGCGCTCAAGAAACAGCTGGTTAAGCCGCCGGTCTTGGCCGCTCCGGCTGAGAAGGAACCTTTGCTCCTCTATGTGGCGGCTAACAACAGGGCAGTCAGCGCCGCGATTGTTGTGGAGCGTAAGGAGGCAGGAAAGGAGTATCCGGTTTAGAGGCCAGTTTACTATGTTAGCGAAGTCTTGATTGAATCCAAGGAAAGGTACCCACATTAGCAGAAGCTGATATATGGGGTGTTCATGGCGAATCGTAAGTTGAAACACTACTTCTTGGGACACCAGATCACTGTGGTTAGTTCTGCACCGTTGGGTGACATAATTCAAAATAGAGAAGCCACCGGCAGGATTGCAAAGTGGGCGTTGGAGCTTGGGCCTCTTAATCTGAAATATGTGCCTCGCGCGGCTATTAAGTCTCAAGCTTTGGTGGATTTTATAAACGACTGGACAGAGTGTCAGTCGCCTGAGGAGAAGCTGGATAGCACATACTGGACAATTCATTTTGATGGATCCAGGCAGTTGGAAGGGTCAGGGGCTGGAGTTGTCTTAACTTCCCCTAAAGGTGACAAGTTTTGTTATGTGTTAAGGTTGATGTTTCCCTGTACTAACAATGCAGCTGAGTATGAGGCCTTGCTTCACGGCCTCCGCGTGGCTAAGGAGATGAATCTAAGCCGGGTCAGATGCCTCGGCGACTCAGACCTCGTGGCTCAGCAAGTGTCAGGCACATGGGATTCCAAAGACCCACGGATGGCGGCTTATCGTTAGGCAGTGGACGTCATTGCTGGTCACTTCAAGGGTTATCAAGTGGATCATATTGACCGTCGCAAGAACGAGGCGGCTGACGCGTTGTCAAGGTTGGGCTCTCAACGTAAGCCGGTGCCGCCTAATGTTTTCTTGGACGTGTTATATCACCTGTCAGTTAAGCTACCTTCGGAGGAGGATCTGGCTGTACCTGACCCGGAGGGGCAGCTGGTGGCGGTTCTACATGCTATCCCTGATTGGACGTTGCCTTACCTGGCGTACCTAACTCGCGGTGAGTTACCCGAGGACGAGACTTTGGCACGACAAATTATCAGGTGATCTAAGTCCATGATGATCATCAATGGCGAGTTACATAAGCGCAGTGTCACCGGCGTTTTTCAACGTTGTGTTTCATCTGAAGAAGGTAAGGAAATCTTAAGTGAGATTCACGCTGGCGATTGTGGTCATCATGCCGGCTCAAAATCTCTGGTGGCCAAGGCTTTTCGGCATGGTTTCTTTTGGCTCACGGCTCATAAGGACGCAGAAGACTTGGTTCTCAAGTGCGATGGATGTCAGAAGTTCGGGCGACGTGCTCACGTGCCGGCTCAGGAATTGCGAATGATTCCAATTACCTAGCCGTTTGCGGTCTGGGGGCTTGATATGGTCGGGCCCTTCAAGAGATCCAAAGACAAGAAGACCCACCTTTTGGTGGCGGTGGATAAGTTCACCAAGTGGGTGGAGGCTGAGCCGGCCGGCAAGTGTGACGCGGCTACGGCGGTTCAGTTTGTCAAAAAATTGATCTACCGTTTTGGTTACCCTCACAGTATCATCACGGACAATGGCACAAACCTATCCAAGGGAGCTATGTAGGCGTTCTGTGAAAGTGAGCATATCCGGCTTGACGTCTCTACTGTTGCTCATCCACAATCCAATGGTCAGGCGGAGTGTGCTAACCAAGAGATCTTGCGAGGTATCAAGCCCCGGCTTATGGTTCCTCTACAGCGAATGCCGGGTTGTTGGGTAGAAGAGTTGCCATCAGTTTTATGGAGGATTAGAACTACTCCCAACAGGTCAACAGGCTATACGCCTTTTTCATGGTTTATGGCGCAGAAGCCGTGTTACCAAGTGATATACGTCATGACTCGCCGAGAGTGGCGGCTTACGTTGAGACAGATAATGAGACAGCGCGTCAGGACGCATTAGATGCTTTAGATGAAGAGCGTGATCTGGCGGCGGCTCGATCGGCGATTTATCAACAAGACCTGCATCGCTATCACAGCCGCAGAGTTAAGACCCGGATGTTTCAGGAAGGCGACTTGGTGTTGCGTCTGATTCAAGATCAGACGGATGCGCACAAGCTATCTCCCCCATGGGAAGGACCCTTTATGATCAGCAGAAATCTCAACAATGGGTCATACTATCTCATTGACGTACGAGACGAATCACGCACTTCTGGGCAGGAGACCCACCGGCCGTGGAATATCGCTCATCTGCGGCCTTACTATACTTGAGTCATCGACTCTCATCATTGTACATCATCATTGTATATATCCCATATATATATATATATATATATATATATATATATAATAAAGTTGGCATCCCTGCAAGCCGGGGCCTCTGCCGTTTTACGTATCTCAGATTGTGCAAAGATGGATACAACTATTAGGTCATTTGGGGGCTTCCAACCCGCCAGGGTTTAGCTTACACACCCTCTTGATCGGCTCTTCAGCCACTGTAAGGCCGGGTTATATACCCAAAAAGTTGACTCCATCAACAAGGTCATTTGGGGGCTTCCAACCCGCTGGGTTTAGCTTACACACCCTCTTGATCGGCTCTTCAGCCGCTGCAAGTTTTGAGTTAAACCTGCCTGTATGCTGTTGCTGCTCCGCTAGGTAACCCGCCGAACTCTTGCCAGTTAATCTCGACTAGAGACCCTGAGCTGTTCAAAGTATTTGACAGTCACTCTCGCTAGAGACCCTATACTGGTCAAGGTTAAACGGCGGCTCTTGTCATGTGAGGGCCGGCTTACGGAAAGCGAGGATAAACTCACCCATCTGCTGCCGACTCTCCGCTATGTGGCCCGTTCGTACTCTTAAATAGTTACTCTTTTTAAGACCCTGCACTGTTTAAGGTTCAAACGACGGATTTATGTCATGTGAGAGGTAGCTTATGGGCCCTAAGGGTACTCATGCCCTGCTGTGTCTCTCTCTGGTTCATTGCGCTCTTATCAGTTAATCTCGCCTAGAGACCCTGAGCCGTTCAAAAGAATTGACGGTCACTCTCGCTAGAGACCCTGTACTGTTAAGAGTTCAAGTAGCGAGTCCACCCGGAAGAACCGGTATATGAGTTTTCGAAAAGAAAGGCAAGGTCATGAAAGATTTAACATCTCCGGGTTGTGCTTTTTCAAGCCGCCCTCACGGCAATGAAGAACATTGTCTTGTTTTTGCAGGGTTTATCTCCTAAAGATGAGCCGCCATGACATCAGGTATTATGAGCAGAGCGCAAGACAGACAAGCATGCATTAAATTGTGCAAAGATTCATACGTGCGCGATGGCACGGCTCAGGCAAACAAGTTTTTCTATTACAAACTCCCCAGGGAGCCCAAAATACCATGGACTTAAGATTTTTACACTACTGGCCTTGGCGGGTCAAGAAGCCGGGTTATACGCTTCAGAAGCAATGATCAGCTTGACGGCGGGTCATCCTGTGCCGGGTCTTCGACCTCTTTGATCTGAAGATTGTCCACATCCCAGTTGCAGTTTGTTAAAGCTTCAAACTGAGCCTCATCAAAGAGGGAAGACGGGTCAATCTCAGGAGCAAAGAGGTGCTTACGGCGTGCAGGAATCAAGTCTCTGGCTTCAAAAGTTGGGCAGTGCACTCGTTTGTTGTCCTCGCCATAAGCCGCCTGGTACGTCGTCAGATCAACTTCATTCGCCAGCGCTAATGCAAGTATTCGGGAGGCCTTCATACATTTGGCATAGTCATCCTCGGTAAAGTCTGAGCCGTCGTCTTTTTTGGATGGAAAGCCGTCCATCATCTCTTCTGCGGTCAGCTCCGGGGCAAAAGCTAGACACCGGCTTAGTGCAGCCATTGCGCCTTTTCGGGCGGCTGATCGTTTGAGCTCATCAATTATTTTGGGCAGAGTCAACAGGAGCTCTATCACTCCCTTCATAAATTTGGGGATGCTTTTTTCATTTAGCATCGCTTTGATGGTGCAAAGGGTGCCGCAGTATAGCTGTTCTGCCAAGGAATATACTGCCTTTAGCTTCAGCAAGCTGTCTGAAGATAGTTGGCGGCTTCTTTGGCCTGCAAGGAAAGATTTGGTGGTATAAGCCGCCCGCACAGTTTTTAAAACATGGCAAGGAAATTTGCTAAGGTGTACAGTACTTATACCAAAGATAGCAGAAGTCATCCTCGAGATATGGCGCTTGAGGGTTTGCAGCTCATCTGACACAAGCTTGAGTTGCTGGTCAGCATCGTCTACGCGCTTGGTCAGGGTGGCTTGTGTAGACTCAGCATTCTTCTTGAAGGCATCAAAGTCAGCTTGAACCTTCTCAAGCTCCTTAACGGCAAACCGCCATTTTTCTTCCGCCTCAGACCGGGCGGTTTGTTGTGCAGCAAGACTTTCTCTTACGCCGGTCAGGTCAGACTCTGCCGCCTCCAAAGCTTCCTGTATTGTACAAAAACAAAACAAATCAGGAGATTTAAGTCGCCAGGATGACATGTTAGTATATGACAAGTCTCAAACAGATTGCACGCAATATACTTGACACTTGGGGGCTAATGTCTGTGTTTTCTCTCCAAGACTACAATGAAGTTCTGGCTCATCTTCATAAAGTTAAGCCGCCACTTGGGGGCTACACACGGCGCTTTCCAAGTCTACAGTAAAGTTCCGGCTCATCATTTTTATACTGAGCCGGACCTGGGGGCTACCATTGATCAACTCTTTAAATTGAGTATCGGCTTACTATCTATACTAACCCGATACCTGGGGGCTATAGGCTAAGCTATTTGGAGTATAACACAGTTTGGAAGACCCGGTCTACCATTTACAATGTTAAACCAGCTCTTGGGGACTACATAAGGGTATAAGGAAAAAGCAGGAGGAGTACCTCATATTTTTTCTTCATCAAACCAACAAGTTTGAGATCCATGTTCCGGCTTGTTGACAGGCGGTTCAGATAACCAGCGTGTAATTCATCGGCAGTCAGTTTCTCCAACACAGGGAATTCAAAATCGAACTTCTCAGGCGAAGAAGCTTCAGCCTTGCTGGTATGTCTTGTCAATACATGAGGCTCGGGAGATTGATGACACGTCCCAGTGATGATAACGTCTGGAAGAACTGTGTCTTCGACGGCTGTTGAAGGGCTGGGCGGCTTAGGATCATCCCTTGGAGGACTTTCAGGTGCCGTGTCATGATCAGCCGGCTCAGAAGGCTGATGAGTATCTTCAGGTGCATCTTTCATAATTTCAGTGGGCTCCACATGAGTTGCAGGGGAGTCCGGCTTAGCAATTTCCGGCTCTTGGACGGTAGGAGCAGCGGTAGACCCGCCGGTTTTCCTTCGTTTTGCTTGAGCTCTGAAAAACAGAAGAATTATTGCATAAATAACAAGGACGATAGAAAGAGATGATGCAGATGCAAAGGTACACACTCCGGGTTGATCTTCAGAGGAGGCAGCTTAGTCGCAGTGGAATCACCGGACGAAGGGGGCGTTTCCTGAAAGCAGTTAAGACAATACAAAGCAGAGTAAGGTTACAATGCAAGATTGTTAAAATAGACATTAGTTAAAAGAGTACCTCAGCCGGCCGTTTCCTAGGAGCCGGAGAATTTGATAAGCCGGTCAAGAGATCTTCAGAGTCGGCGCTCTGGGTCTGGCGTCGGGAGTTGTGTTGTTGCTTTTTCAAAAGAAAATTGGGGTCTGAATAAGCAAGAGGATGAGAAAATGGGACTTTCCGGATGACCCGCCGTATTCTCTCTGGTGGAAAGTTTTCTGAGTTAGAGGAAATGTAAGTTACCTTAGGGGCATCTGCATGGCTTGTCTCCGTTTCCTCCTGTGAATAATTACCGTCAATACGTTGCATAAAAATATGGCCAAGAGAGTCAAGTTCTACCTCTGAGTCGTCAAGCTCAGGTGGTTCCTGAGCCACAGTTTTCTTCTTCTGGGCGCGGGTTTAACCCGCCTTAGGCTTCCTCACAGGAGGGTTATACTTTTTCTTCCAGAAGGAAGAGCCGGCCTGCGCATAAGCCGCCAAAAAGGTTAAAAGGAGCAAGGTGAAAGGTCAGGCAGTAATGACCAATTCTGTGGAAAAATATTTCTTACACCTGGAGCCGGGTTCTTGACACAGAAAGGTTTCAACCCAACCTTGTTGCAAACTGCTTGCTTTTCGCCAAGAAGTGTTTTGACGGAGGACTTGATGTCTTGTTCTGTCAGAGGGGTGGCATTGAAGCAGAGAGTATCATTGGGCTCACCCGTGAATTGGTGCATGAGTCGGTCACGCCGGCTCAGTGGCAAGATCTTCCAGCTAACCCAGCAGCGGGTTAAGTCGACGCCGGTTAAGCCATTGGCCATTAAGGCCCTGATCTTTGCAAAAGCCGGAGCATATTTCACTCGCTCTGCGGCGGACATCCGATCTGGGAGTTCTCCAGTGTTGCAGAGCCGGGTAGGACGGTAACCCGGTAGTGGATTTTCTCCTTCAGGAGAAGTGTCTTTGCATTAAAACCAAGTCTTGTTCCAATCCTGGTGGTGACTTGGTAGGATAGCTGCTGGATAGGGCAAATCTCTCCGTCTCTGAATAGAAACGCCGCCAAGCTCCAAACTTGGTCCAGCCGCCACTTCAGTTTGGCGGTTGACGTAATGGTAGTCACGGAAGAGATCGACGGACGGCTCTTCTTGCAGGTAAACTTCACATAAAACTTGAAACTGACACATGTTGGTGACAGAGTTTGGGCCTATGTCTTGAGGGTGAAGCTTGAAAAAGTGAAGAACGTCCCGGAAGAATTTTGACCCGGGCGGGCTAAACCCACGAAGGAGGTGATCAATGAATATGACAACTTCTCCTTCCTTGGGAGTAGGTCTTATCTCTGGCCCTGGAACCCGCTAGTGTATAATTTCCTGAGCCGGCAGGATACACGATTCTACAAAGTCGAGTAGAAGTTGCTCGGTGACTCCGGAGCCGACCCAATCGCAGGATGAGGGAGCTCTCGACATAATGGCGGATCAAACTGCGAGAAGGCGCAGAGTATGGCGGGTTAGAAATTTTTTAACTAGTCAAGGCAGCTGTGGTCAACATAATGATGAGGTGTTAAGCCGCCGAAGTGTTTTTATCAGAGAGCCGCTAATGCATCGGCGGATTAGATGGACAAGGCGATGCTGGAAAATACAGCTAAGGGCGGAAAAACAGGTTTCGCATATTACTTCTATAGCTGCAAGATCTACGGGCGAAGGTAAAATGAAAAATATTCGTGACCTAAAAACGACAGTGGAAGAGCAGGCGGACAGCACGCGGTGGAGATTGCTATGCAGATCCAAAGCAAGTGAGCATCGGCATTAAGAGGATAACCGCAACGGATAGACAATATTACGGGATGCAAAGTGATGCTTGGTGGTCTATACTACGAACCCTGATGAACAGCGATCACACAAAGAACTCCGATGAACTCGGGAGATCTTAATGGGGACAACTGCAGATTCAACAAGGGCCGAAGAGGATACCTTGCGGATGCGGACGGGCCGGCGAAACTCTGGTCCGATTCAGGTTGATGCAGCGGCCGGCGTTAAAGGCGACGGTGAGGTCCGGTCGGGGGCGGCGGAGCTCTGGAGGCGAAGCTGACTGAGGGAGGAAGAAGACAGAGGAGGTGGAGAAAGGAAAGAAGGCACCACGTGTCCCTATTTATGAGATGGGATGGCAACAGTGCGCGCGAAAATCAAGGAGGCACAGTGATGATTGACCGAAGAGGGCGCCTTGATTTTCGGGCCAACCCTTCAATGAGGGGATCCATTGCAAACGTCACAGAATCTTTCCAGAATATTCGACATTACGTCATAGCGGGTTAGGAGTTTTCTTTTTCAGGTAAAGAAATGCGAGACTCGCCGCCAAATGAATTTGAAGATTGATGTGAGCAGGCTCAAATCAACCTGGGGCCTAATGTTGGGGATATAACCCCGTGGTAAGACCCGCCCAGGAGGGGCCGGGTCATACCTGGCGGCTCATCGCCAAGACCTATAAGGTGGGCCAGAAGATGAAGGCCAGGCCGCATGGCGGCTTACAGAGCGGGCTAAGACGAAGGCCCAGAGACAGAAGATGGTATGAAGACCCGGGCGGTTAAGCCGCCCGGAGACGGCTTGCCCAAGATGGCAAGGCGGCTTAGAGACAGGATTGAATACGATGTATGAGTCGGTTTAGGACTCGTGTAACCCAGAGCCTCGACCTCCTATATAAAGGTGAGACTCTGCGGCGGCTTAGACAAGAAACCAATCAATTGAGAACTAGGTCAAGCGAATCCGCTCCCTTGTAATCGATACTCCAATCAATACAACACAAGCAGGACGTAGGCTTTTACCTCCATCGGAGGGGCCGAACCTGGGTAAACTCGTGTCCCTCGTCTCGACCAACCCCTTTGAGTCCACCGCCTTAGCGATGGCCTCGAACCTAAGTCTTCGGACATCTGCCATGACAAACCCACGACAAGACTCGTCGCGGCCTTTTCCAAAGAGATGGCGGACGCGGACTGCGAGATGCTTGCAGAGTATGTGGCGATGGATGCCATGGAGCCTCTTCCCCTGGAGGTCGTGGAGTGCGAGCTGGTCATGGAGGATGCGGCGAAGATCGCTGAGCGTCAGGCGGAACAATAGTCTTTGTTTAGAGAGCTGGTCTTTTGTTAGAGTAATATTTAGGTCAACCAGCTCTATTTAATTGCTCGATTAGGTAAGTGCGGGTTGCGGTGTAGGCTCTTTTGCGCAGTACCCAAATTAGCAATTGATGTTAAATTATGCGACGACGTGGATGACCACTCTAACCAGGGAAATTCAGACCAAAAATTTGCCGCCATATCCCCATTCCATCTTCCAATTGAAAATGAAATTGAAGTTCATCACACACATTTTTTTTGGAATGAACCATGTGCAATGTAGTACCCAATCTTATGTCGGAAGCTTGGAGACAAACATTTTCACGTCCAAGTTCATCACACACGGGGTATAGCACAGGCTTCGTTTGTGATGTGTTGATATCGAGAACTATTCTGTAGCAAATGAAAATTTTGGGCTGCCGCGGAAATATCTACCTCCCTCGCCCCCTCGGTACCAATCAAAAGCCACATTTCCCCCTTTTCCTCTACCTTTCCTAGTTCAAACCTTCACTGCTGCCTTGCAGCGCCGCCTCCTCGCAGGCGACGCTCCTTCCTGCTACTCGGCCTCCTCCATCTAGTCAGGTAATCCACACCTCCCCAATACCCCCTCACCCCTCCTCCTCCATCCCACATGGCCCGACCAACGCGACACCTTCCACCCAAATCACTGCCCCATCCTCCAAATAATCGCCGCCGAAAGCCATGGTGCACGCAGTATAGCCAGGATCTCAAAGAGCATTTGGCTGCGGAGAAGCAAATCGCGTCTGCACGTGCAGATGAGGCAGCTATGGCTTCCATGCGTGCCGACCCCCAGATCTTGGAGGAGCACCTCGCCGTCGAGGCCACAGTCGACGCCTCGCGCGCTGACGCTGCCATGCGGTTGGTTGTTATAAACGACAGCTCGTGGTCTTTTCTCGAGGGCACCGCCGATGCGTTCGACGAAAACTTCGATGTGTTTTCTCAGCGTGCCCATGCTTACCTCAACTCCAGAGCCGGCATGTTGGTGCTGGGGCAGGATCAGGCCACTCACCACTAGGAGGGGTGCACCCACGGTGTGAAGGCCTCGTCCTCTTCCAAGTTGAAGGAGCATATCATCATCCATATGTCCGACGATGAGGAATAGCTTGTTTTTCTTAGCTTTATCACTAAGGACCTATGTTCACCTAGCTTCGTCGGTTAAGCATGTTTTGTTTACCTGTTGCGTGTGCCGCTACTGCCTTTCATTTAGAAATTCTAGTGAAATGTCCAATGTAATGCTACTACAACCTGACCTTCTAGTATGTTCTATTGTGCAATGTGGTGCTTAGTTAACTATTTCATTCATTTGTTGTGGTGATCATTTAACTATTTAATTCAATTTTGAAATGTGATGTACGATTGTTGTTGGTACAATTTTGTATTGTTATGCATGTGACGAATAAATCGAATTTAGATGTACTAAATACATGTGAAACATATAGAATTGCTATATTTCCTACTTCTTAGCACGCTTGGTTTAGATAACTGGCTTTTCCATGTGGCTCGAACTAATCTGTTGGATCCGCAATGTGTTTATTTTCCATTAACATATTTCACTGATAGTATGCCAAATATCACTTGTAACCTGATCAATATCTGTCTTAAATATGTTGCAGGGGGAAACAATGGGGGACACTGAAGTTTACCATTGAGGTTTGCACATCCATGGTCGTTTGGCTAATAGCACATTATTGTGCAATTTGCAGAAACCATTGTAATATTAATGTTTTTAATAATTTGTTCTTGCACATGTAGGTCCTGCTGTAAGAGGTTTAGACCCAATGTCTGACCCTTTTTGCATGTGGGGAAATGAGGTGTCCTGGAATATCAGTCAAATCAAGAAACTCAGAAAGATTGTTAAGATAAAGAAACTAGCTACAAAAAACAACAAGATATTTGTCTGCACAATGAAGAAGACATCAGTCAACAATAGGATGGTACCATCTCTTTCACCTTGTCCTTTGCCCTTTGCGCCTTTCAAATTTTAGAAAAAATATTTATGCGTATGTTTGCTTTCAGTCCTTCTCAAGGCAGTTCATCGATGATTACGTCTCAAACCACCTGTATGATCAAGAGGCGAGGAAGGTATTCATACAGCACCCATGGTATAATCTTGAAGTCTTCCTCAAGAGGACGAAGGATGGGCGGAAAATCATCCACAGGCACCGGCCTAAAGTTGCCAGGACCTTCAACATCATTGAAGGCTCAATATTTGCCTTCCGCTTTAACAGTTTTCTAGATGAGACTCATCTGTCTATTTACCATCTATGATGATACTTAATTTCCAAAGGTTTTAGATGTTGCATTTGAAACTTTGTCCTGATGTGCAATTGGGTAGCTAGGCAGTATATGCCTATATGATGTTGTACCCTGATGTAATTCAATTATGAAATCCTGGTTGCCGTACTACGAATAAGAAATATATTTTGTGCTTGATATCAAATGTTAATTTGATTACTAAATGGATTATAAATAATAGAGCAATCATGCTTATTATGGGGGTTCCCATTCCAGACGGTTTCTAGGACTACACCGTGGGCGATGACCTCAACAAACCCACACGGTTTCTACAAAGTTGGCGTGTTGGATCGCTGAGGAATCACACACGAATTCTGCTCGACAATTGTGTGCGTTAGGACACCCAATCACAAACGTTTTCTTATAGCATGTGTGTGTGATGGGCAGCCCAATGCCAAACAGTTTTATCTAGACACCGTGAGTGATGTTTTGAATAACGCAAATGACAGAATTATAATTATCATGTGTGGTGACCAGCCCTATCACAAACGATGTTATTAAGAAAATTGTGTGTGATCTGCAATACGAACGAAGTCGTAACCTTGGGATTCCCTGTGTGGGATGATAAGCTCATCTCACACGTCTTCCCCAATATGTCTGTTTGTGATGGCCCTTCGAATCGCAAAAGATATATTTTTGCCCATCGTGTGTGACCGGGTGCAGGCATCGCTGACGGGTTTTGCCTGTCGTGTGGGATAGGCCCCCCCATCGCCCACACATGCAAGGCGATGGTTTAAGACTACGTCGAAAGGGGTTAAAAACCGTTTGTATAGCACGCGGCTGCACTAGTGTAAGCTTGGGTTCTCCATTCATCTAGTGAGCTAATATCAAATAACCTCTTTTCACCGGCAAGTTTGAAATCATAATTGAGTTCTTTAATTGCCCAAAATGCTTTATGTTCAAACTCTAGAGGCAAATGACAAGCTTTTCCATATACCATTTTGTATGGAGACATACCCATAGGATTTTTATAAGTTGTCGTCGTTTTCTCACAATAGATGCCAGGGGGTGGCTAATCGAGGTGAGAGCAAGGCTGTCGTGGAGGATCCGGGACGGGATAGGGTAGTAGCAAGCGGTGGTTTACCCAGGTTCGGGGCTCTCCGGAGAGATAATATCCCTACTCACTACTGGAATAGGAGAATTTGCCATCAGTCATTTCTTTGCCATCTGCCAGCGGACGGCAAAGAATGTCTTTGTCGTTAGCTTCCGAAAATCAGACGGCAAAGAACGCACTGATGGCAAAGATATTATTTGCCATCAGTCAGTTCTTTGCCGTCTGCCAGCAGACGGCAACGAGCACAAAGGTGGATGACGTGGCTTGAGACTGCGTCGGTATTTCCCCAAAGAGAAAGGGATGATGCAGCACAAATATGGTAAGTATTTCCCTCAGTTATGAAACCAAGGTTATTGAACCAGTAGGAGGATCACCAACACCCAATAAGCAGCACATGCACACAAACAACAAATACTTCCAACCCGACGCGAAAGAGAGGTTGTGAATCTCTCTACGGTAATAAGATAGATTAGGTAGTGATAGATAGGAGAGATAGATCTCTCAAGAACACAAATAAAAAGAGTAAATATGCAGCAATATATTTTTGGGTTTTTTGGTTTTGTAGATCTGAAAACAAAGAGTGCAAAAAATGTAGATCGGAAAGCAATATGATGGAAAAGTAGACCCGGGGGGCGTAGGGTTCACTAGTGGCTTCTCTCATGAGTATAGCGCACGGTGGGTGAACAAATTACTGTTGGGCAATTGATAGAAAATCGAATAGTCATGACGATATCCAAGGCAATGATCATTATATAGGCATCACGTCCAAGATAGATAGACCGACTCCTGCCTGCATCTACCTCTATTACTCCACACATCGACTGCTATCCAGCATGCATCTAGTGTATTAAGTTCATGGAAAAACGGAGTAATGCAATAAGAACGATGACATGATGTAGACAAGATCTATTCATGTAGGAATAGACCCCATCTCGTTATCCTTAATAGCAACGATACATGCGTGTCTTGCTGCCCCTTCTGTCACTGGGAAAGAACACCGCAAGATCGAACCCATCACAAAGCACCTCTTCCCATGGCAAGGAAAATCGATCTAGTCGGCCTAACTAAACCAAAGATTCGAAGAAGAAATACGATGCTATAAGCAATCATGCATATAAGAGATCAAAGAAGACTCAAATAATATTCATGGATAGAAACTGATCATGAACGCAAAATTCATCGGATCCCAACAAACACACCGCCAAAGTTTACATCAAATAGATCTCCAAGAGACCATTGTATTGAGAATCATAAGAAAGAGAGAGAGAGGAAGCCATCTAGCTACTGCCTATGGACCCGTAGGTCTATGGTGGACTACTCACGCATCATCGGAGAGGCACCTATGAGGAAGATGAACCCCTCTGTGATGGTGTTTAGATTGGATCTCGCGGTTTTGGAACTTGCGGCGGCTGGAATTGTGTTTCGTCGACTCCCCTAGGGTTTTCCAAATATTTGAGAATTTATAGGCATTAGAGGCGGTGCGGAAGGGGGCCGAGGAACCCATCAGGGCGCGTCGGGGCCCCCCTGGCGCGCCCTGGTGGGTTGTGCTCTCCACAGCCCACCTCTTCGGCAGTTGTTTGGACCACCGGGTGTCTTCTGGTCTAGAAAAAATCTCCAAAAAGTTTCATCGCGATTGGACTCCGTTTGGTATTGATTTTCTGCGAAGTAAAAAACAAGCAAAAACAGCAACTGGCACGTTGGCACTATGTCAATAGGTTAGTCCCAAAAAATGATATAAAGTTGTTATAAAATGATTGTAAAACATCCAAGAATGATAATATAACAACATGGAACAAGCAAAAATTATAGATACGTTGGAGACGTATCAGCATCCCCAAGCTTAATTCCTACTCGTCCTCGAGTATGTAAATGATAAAAACAGAATTTTTGATGTGGAATGCTGCCTAACATGTTCATCACATTCTTTTCTTTTGTATAGCATGGACATTTGGACATGTAAATGATTCAAAGCAATAGTCTAGTTTTAACATAATGACTTCAATACTCAAGCATGTCAACAACCAACCATGCCTTTCAAAATATCAACACTAAAGAAAGTTATCCCTAGCCCATCATGCTCAATCATTGATCCATTCATGAAACACACTCAAATATTAGCTATGCACAATGCTCAAGTATGATCATAGTGCCCGCTAGTTGGTGCTTATAAGAGAAGATGGAGACTCAAAGCAAAAATAAAAATTGCATAAAGTAAATAGATAGGCCCTTCGCAGAGGGAAGTAGGGATTTGTAGAGGTGCCAGAGCTCAAGGTTTAAAATTGAGAGAGAAAAATATTTTGGGTGGCATGCTTTTCCTGTCAACGAAAATGACAAAGTAGGTCACAATACTTTCCATGCTAGATATATCATAGGCGGTTCCCAAACAGAAAATAAAGTTTATTCCTTTTTCCACCAAACTTTCACTTTCCATGGCGGGCCGTATCCACGGTTGCCTTCCATACCAACACTTTCCAAGGAATTTATTATTTGACAACATAAAGTAAATATTTTTTTTCTTTTTCATTTCGGGAATGGGCATCCCTATTACCGCCGCACTCTCGTGCAATGACAAGTGAATAAACACTTATCTTGAGAATAACACATCTAGCATGGAAAAATATTGGACACTCCCCACCGTTTCATGAGCGGTATGGGCACACAAAAGAGAAATTTTATTTTGAAAATTTAGAGATGGCACATACAAATTCATGAGCGGAACGGCATGGAAATACCGCATATAGGTAGGTATGGTGGACTCATAAGGCAAAACTTGGTTTAAGGATTTTGGATGCACAAGTAGTATTTCTACTTAGTAAAAATGAAGGCTAGCAAATAGATTGGGAAGCAACGAAACCAAAAAACGAAAAATCACATAAGTGAGAATTGAACATAACTAACACCGAATAATGCACCACAAGTAGGATGTACCTTCATTGCATAACTATTGACTTTTGTGCATGCATAGGGAATCTCAAACCTTAACACCAATATTCCTACTAAGCATAATTACTCATCAACATGACTCACATATTACTATCATCATGTTTCAAAACTATTACAAGGAATCAAGTTTAATTTGTCCAATGATCTTCATGAAAGTTTTTATTATATCCTCCTTGGATATCTATCACTTTGGGACTAGTTTCATATATTGCCATTGCTTTTTGGCAAGCTCAATCAAATTTAAGTGAAGCACATGAGCATAAAGATTTCATCTCTCAAAAAGGTATAAGTGAAGCATGAGAGGATTTCTTCAAAATTTACTAACTCTCAAATTAATCTAAGTGAAGCATGAGAGTATTCCTATAAAAGTTTCCAAGCACACTGTGCTCAAAAAGATATAAGTGAAGCACTAGAGCAATTTCTATAGCTCAAAAAGTTTAAGTGAACCACATAGAGCAATTCTAACAAATCATACCATGGTTTTGGCTTTCTCAAATAGGTGTGTCCAGCAAGGATACAAAGGAAAAACTAACAAACAAAGCAAGCAAAGATACAAGACGCTCCAACCAAAATTCATGATATGTGATGAATAAAAATATAGCTCCAAGTAAAATACCGAAGGTCGTTAGAAGAAAGAGGGGATGCCACTCGGGGGCATCCCCAAGCTTAGTTGCTTGTTTATATTTGGATATATCTTGGGGGTTCAGTAGAAACCCCAAGCTTAGGCTTTTGCTACTCCTTATTCCTTCATCCATCGTGATCTCGCCCAAAACTTGAAAACTTCAATCACACAAAACTCAACAAAATCTTCGTCAGATTCGTTAGTATAAGAAAGCAAATCACTACTTTAGGTACTGTTGCAAACCCATTCATATTTTGTTATTGCATTATACCTACTGTATTTTAACTTTACCATGGCTTATACCCCCCAATACAAACCATAGATTCATCAAAACAAGCACACAATGCAACGAAAACAGAATCTGTCTTAAACAGAACAGTCTGTAGTAATCTGTATCCTACCCATACTTCTGTAACTCTAAAATTCTGAAAAATTAGGACAACGTAAGGAATTTGTATAGAAACAGTGTGTTATAATTGCAGCTCAAGATCACGTTCCACAAAAAAATGAATATTCAAATACTGGACGCAAAGTTTCTGTTTCTGATTCAGCATCACTTCTACTCATCCTATGAATCATCCTAAAGGCTTTACTTGGCACAAACACTAAATAAACCATAAAAACACAATCATAACAGAGGCATAATTGAGTCAACACTCAAAAACAGAAAGGAAAAAGAAAAAAATTATTTATTCATTGGGTTGCCTCCCAACAAGCGCTATAGTTTAACGCCCCTAGCTCGGCATATTGGATAGATTCAAGTATTGTCATCTTTGGTTTTGGATCCATAGGATGCCCTCATGATTGATTCATATGGTGGCTTAATTCTTGTTCTAGGGAAGTGTTACATACCCTTTCTCAAGGGAAATTGAAAACGAATATTGCCTTCTTTCATATCAATCACGGCACCTATAGTGCGTAAAAACGGTCTACCAAGTATAATGGGACAAGACGAATTGCAATCAATATCAAGCACAATAAAATCAATAGGCACATAGTTCCTATTTTCAAGAATAAGAACATCATTAATTCTTCCCAAAGGCTTTTTAATAGTAGAATCCGCCAAGTGCAAATTAAGAGAGCATTCTTCAATGTTGGTAAGACCAAGCACATCACATAGAGATTTCGGAATCATGGAAACACTAGCACCCAAATCACACAAAGCAAAGCATTCATAATTTTTAATCTTGACCTTAATGGTAGGTTCCCACTCATCATGTAATTTCACTAGTAGAAAACAGACCTTTTGTGCCGGTTCGTAAGGGCCTTAGTGCCGGTTCTCCAACCGGCACTAAAGGGTGGGGACTAAAGCCCCCCCCCCTTTAGTCCCGGTTCAACACGGCCCAGCACTAAAAGCCCACCACGTGGCACCTGCCGGCGCCGTGGGCTGGGGGACCTTTAGTCCCGTTTGGTAACACCAAACGGGACTAAAAGTATTTAATTTTTTAATTATGGTTTATTTTTCCTTTTAATTTTGTTGTTTCCATTTAATTATTTTTCATTTCAAACATATATTACGCTACTACATACTGTGCACATTGTGCATATATATATAAATAGAATTTCTCGTAGAACCGATCATATATATATATATCATCGAATTTCTCATACGACGACCATTCACATACATATATATATATACAATTTGGTATATACAATTTCTCCTACAATTTGCGGATCATTACATATGCAGGCATTACTGCTTGATCTTGTAATGGTATTCTCCTTTGGGATCTATGACCTGGTCGACCAGAAATCCAGCTATTTCCTCTTGAATTGCTCGTACGCGAGCCGTTGGTAGGAGCTGGCCCCGCATCTCCGTCAGCTATAAGAAGGAGATCAAGATGAATATATTAGTTGTGTGTATATATATTAGCTAGATCATGATAAAAAAATTATGGATAGTGTTCTGGCAACCGTACCCAAAGATTTCTTTTGTTTCTGCTCCTTTCAGACGTGATCATGCGAATGTTCTCGCAAACGTAGTATGCGCATAAACTATTCCCCTGCTCCTGCCTCATGCACTTTACGAGAATAAAATTCAATCAGGTAATAATTAATCAAGCATGATAATGGTATTGAAACTAGAATTAAAGAGATGCACGGACGTAGCTAGCTAGTACTACTTAATTACCATGGGTCGCACCCATTTCAGCTTTTGTTCCCAGTCGCCTGGGACCAGTTTGACGAACTTGGCCCAAGCCCTGCCCGCTGGCAAAGAAAATGAATAAAGGAGTTATTAACTAGTTGATATCAGGAAATGAAGTAAACAGGTCGACATAGTGCGATAATGATTGAAATTACCTGTCGACCATCCCCCTCACGGTTGCGTATTCGGATGGATTCTTATATAGTGAGTCCAGTACTTCAACTTTTCCCTTGTCAACTTCAATGATTAAAAAGATCCAGTGGTAACTGCATGCGCACACGTTTTGTATAATTAAGCGGGCATGTGCATAACTCATCAACTACACTTATTAACATCTAGTAAGCAAAAAATAGAATTTGTAGTACAAGATATAGTAACACTCACCCGAAGTTGTAAGGAAGTAGTATTTCTGGTTGGGTGTTTAGTTGCTTCAAAAACTCTAGCAAGAATCTCTCTGTGTCTTTTCTCGAATATTCATCTTCCCATATCGCTTGATTAACCGTATTTGGGTCAATGAACCCAATGCCATAGCGTCCATCTTTTTTCATTTCATACATCTTCATTCTGCATAATACCACAGAAAAGAATATAGTGAGGATAATTACAGGTAATGAACGAGAGCACAGCTAGCTAGCTAGAGACTTAAATTACAGAAAGAAATCACTTACAGACAATAGCAACTGACGATAGATTTGTCGAGTGCATCTTGATTGAATAACTGAAACAACTCTGAATAATGAATCCACAAATCTTTTTTATGGAAGTAATGCTTTCTCTTGACTTTCACCATGAGGGACTCTTGATTGGTATTTGCTGTTTCTTGCATGTACCACGTATGCAAATTGTACAATCTCATTGGTAGAAGCTTGACATCGTCAGGCTTGACCAGAGGTTTGCCGCGGACATATTGGTATTTTACTTCCTCCTCTGTAATCCTGGGGATTTCCTCAAGGCCTAGGAGTTGTTCAACAGTGACACCGGCCTCTTTAGCCTGCCTTTTATGATCGTCGGTTATTACCAGCCGATCGGCGGTACTCACAGGTGTTTGTACAATGAGCGGCGGGATCGATTGCACTGCCTGTTCTCCCAGCTGGGGAACAGTTTTCCCACTTTTTTTGCCAACTGCTTTGCTCGAGCTCGAGCTCGACTCCTTTGGTCCTGCTAAATATGACTTCTTGATAGACCGCACATAGTCGGAGTCCTTCTGATTGTCAGCCGGTCGAGCCATATCAATAAAGTGTTGTGAGACATGCTCAGGTACTTTCTCCTTTGGCGGCGGGGGCTGTTTCGGTCCAAAATGGGCCTTCAATTGGGCATCCCCTACGGTGTTGAGTTCCTCCTCAGTCAGGTGGTAAGACAACTTCGGAAGAGGCTTGAGGCTTGGACCATATTTGAAATTCTTGCCTGTTGTACCGCTAGCCGTCGTAGCTGTGGCCTTTCTCTTCCGTTGTTGCTTAGGCGACGGAGCACGCTGAGTCGGCGGAGACGGCAGACGCGGTGCCGGACTTGGAGGAGGAGTCGGCTGACGCGGTGCCGGCGGACTTGGAGGAGGAGGAGTTGGCTCACGCCGTGCCGGACTTGGAGGAGGAGGAGTCGACTGATGCGGCGACGGACTTGGAGGAGGAGGAGTCGTTGGCCTTGGAAAGACGATGGAATCCTTTTTCCATAGAATGATACGATGTATGGCCTCTCCTAGTGTTCTCTCCTCGTCACCTCCAAGAATGTCAAGTTGTAGCTCGTGATATCCTGACATCACTTCATCAACCCCGACACGAGCATAGCCAGCTGGAATGGGATTGCAATGGAAGGTTGCTTCAGGGGGATTTGCTAAAGCATAGCCGTCCGCCACCTTCATGGATAAGTTCTTCACTTTCATGTGTAGCTCACAGTTAGTCCTGTCTTTGATATCATCCATAGGGTAGCTAGCTAGCAGTGCATTATCGATATCGGCCGGGGCGGAACCCACGCTGCTTCTCGGCATAGATGGGACGGTGCTATCCAATGCTGGATCGATCTGCTCATGCTGCCGCTGAGACGCCCTTTCCTGGCTGAGTGAGTCGATCTGCTCCTGCTGCCGCCTGACAAATCGTTCCAACTCCAGGTGCTTTGATTCTAGGCCTTCAAGGCGTAGTGCTTCCTCCTTATTCTTCTGTTCCTCCTGCATCTTCTTTCTCGCACGGCTTCTATAGTCGTCGTTCCAATCCGCAAACCACTCAAACCACAGAACAACGCCTTTGCCTCGTGTTCTTCCTGGGTGTTCAGGATTCTTCAGGGCACGCGTAAGCTCGTCTTTCACTCTGTTGGGCGTGAACACCCCCGTTCGAGCTTCTTCTATTGCAATAAGTATTTCGTCTATCGCTTCTTTAAGACTTGCCTTCACCATAACCAGCCCTATCTCTGGGTCCAACTTCCCCCCATGCGCATAAAACCATGTCTTGCACCTGGGGGGCCATGTCAATGTAACTGGAGTGACCCCTGCATTAATCATCTTTTGCACAGATTGATCCCACTTAGGCAGGGCCACCTGGTAGCCACCTCGCCCCAGAGTATGGTGCCACTTCTTTTTCGCAGCATTAATCTTGTTTTTTCTCGACCGTTCCTTAGCTTCTTCCGATTCCTTGAACTTCACGAAAGCGTCCCAGTGATCTTTTGCCTTCACCAGTGCTCCCGTGAATTCTGGAGTCTTTTTTTTTTTGATTTGACGTACTTAGTCCATGCATTTTTCTTGAAGGTGTTGAATGCGATCGCCATCTTTTTAAGAGCATAGTTTCTGACTTTCTTCAGATCTGCATCTGTCAAATTATCTGGTAGGGTGAAATGTTCCATGAGCGATGTCCAAAGCACATCTTTTGCTCTTTCGTCGACAAAAGTAACTCCTGCTCGATCTCCCTTTGCTGGCTTTTTCCATTCTTGAACGGAGATCGGGATTTGGTCCCTGACAATAACTCCGCATTGATTCTTGAACGTGGTCGCATTTTTCCTAGGTTCAAGCGGTTCGCCAGTTGATGTTTTGATGGAATCGATGTTGAACTTTACGCCAGGATCCAACTTTCTGGCCGGGCCTCGAACTACCCTGTCGCTTGTAGAAGATTTGCTCAATCCGGAGGCCTAAAAGAAGAAAGATCGATTCGTTAATACATACAAATCAATTAAGACATGTAATGATCACCGGATGGCTTATATAATAAATATACCTCGCCAGTCTTTGTTATTTGAAGAACATTTTCTTCGTCAACATCGTTGTCGTCGCCTTCATCTATTCGTTCGTCTTCATCAACTATCATACAACCCTCACCGGAATTGTTCAGATATTGCGAGCCGTCATCATCTTCAGGTTCACGCTCTGGGCTCGGGGAGGAGCATATGATGTCGAACAGAGCCTCTTCTCCTTCTCTGTCGGTATTGTCCATAGCTTTTATTTAACTAATCCAGAAGAAAGATAAAACAATTTAGTATTCAAATTAGAATGCATGCAATCAATAAGGAAAAACTGAATCATAGTACATAATATGCATCTCAAATAATTCATATAATATGCATCATCGAATATAATCTCGAATAAATCGTCTCGAATATTATCGAATATAATCTCGAATACATCTCGAGTATTATCACTAGCTAATACAGATCGAATATTATCGAAGAATCTAGTTCACTCGCGGTTCCTGAGGCGCGGGCGGTGGACACCCAAAGAGAAGGAACCATCACAGGATCATAGCTCGGGTGAGATCCCTGAAGAACCTGCCAGGTATTGGAGAACCTGACGTCCAACGCATCCATGTAGCGACGGACGTGCTCGTCCTCCTCCCTGACACGGCAACGTACCACCTCCGGCGGGGCCGGCTGCCTCCGCACCGAAAGTGGCCCACGCGAACGCCACCAAAGAAGCTCCGGGTCGACGACGGGACCCGGGGCCGGGTTCCTCACCAAGCTGCGCGCCCCTGAAGGTAGCACCTCCCAGTGCCAGCCTGGCGGAGCCTAGTCCCGAATGTTGCCCCTCTGAAGCAGGACGTCGTCGCGAACAAGTCGACGACGAGGATGCGGGCCGGGCATCGTTGACTCCGAGAAGAAATTCTATGCAAATTTAACATTTTTTAAATGCTTGATTGTGATTTCTTATATACGAGGAACCTTGAGAATCCTAACGGATTCTCTTAACCTTTAAGGGATTTAAAAAAATGGCGCCATTGTGGATCTGCAGAAAATGGTCCATATTTTTCCTGATCTCATCTACCCTTCTATATGTCACGTTGTAGAGCTAGTGTCAAAGGAAGAAAACCATGGCTTCATCATTAGCCGGAAGTAACAGGCGCATGATGGTACGAAGCTGTCCAAAGTTGTTTTGGAACGGAGTCCCGGATAGGATAATTAGCTTTTTGGTACGAAGTTCAGCAAGAGCCTTCCGAATATCGCTATTTGGAAGGCCTTTGCTGAACTTCGTACCAAAAAAACTAATTATTCTATCAAGAACTTCGTTCCAAAACAACTTTGAAAAGCTTCGTACCATCATGCACCTGTTACTTCTGGCTAATGATGAAGCCATGGTTTTCTTGAATCCTTTGACACTAGCTAGCTAGACAAAACGTGACATATAGAAGGGTAGATGCATAAGATCAGAAAAAAATTGGATCAACTTGTGCACATCCATAATGGGGACATTCTTGATAAATCCCTTAAAGGACTAAGAGAATCTATTGTATACATACATATACTAATTGCAAATACATAAAAAACTTTTGCAAATACAACATTAAAATATGCAACTTTTGCAAATACTAATTGCTATACATTGGATCAAATGTCAAAATTCATCAACTTTTTTCTATACATTGTATTCATACATATATATATATACTAATTTCTATACATATTGGATCAAAATGTAAAAATTCCTCAAATGTCAAAATTCCTTCACTTTTTTCTATACATCTAATTAATCATCTAGTGAAAAAAAATGTCAAAATTCTTGCATCTATGTCAAAATTCCTCAAATGTCAAAATTCCTTAACTTTTTTCTATACATCAAAATTCTTGCATCTAATCATCTATACATCTAATCATCTAGTGTGTGTGTGTGTGTGTGTGTTCATGCATATACGTGTGTGTGTGCGGGGGCTCGGGGAGGGGCCGGCGGCCGCCATGGCGGCACAGGGGGCGAGGGAGAGGGGGAGAGGGGGGGAGCTCACAGCGGAGCGACGGGGCGACGGTGAGGCGAGTCGGGGGCGGCGACGGCGAGGAGCTCGGGGCCGGAAGAGCGGGCGCGGGCGGCGTCCCGGGCGGCATCAGGCCGGGCTCGGGGAGGAGCGGGCGCGGGCGGCGTCGGGGAAAGGCGCGAGGAGGCGTGGGCGGCCGACGTCGGGGGCGGCGACGAGCTCCGGCGTCGGGGAGGCGAGACGGCGACGGCGTGGCGATGTCGAACAGGTCGAAGAAAGCAGAGGAACTGAATTTTTTTGAAGTGTTGTATATATATAAGGAGGCCTTTAGTCCCGGTTGGAGCCACCAACCGGGACTAAAGGTGAATTTCACCAGCCGAAGCGGCGGAGTGCGAACCCCCATTAGTCGCGGTTGGTGGCTCCACCCGGGACTAAAGGGGGGCCTTTAGTTGCGGTTGGTGGCACCAACGGCGACTAAAGGCCTGGCTTCCCGTATTGAAATGTTTAGTCCCACCTCGCTAGTTGAGAGGAGCTCGCATCGGTTTATAAGCCGCGCCGCGGCTACCGTGTCGAGCTCCTCTCTAATGCAGGCCAACTGGGCCTACCACACCTCTGCCGCCCAGTGTGGCCTACTGGGCCGTACGGGCCTGCATCATGTCCCAACTAGAGATTGGGTTTCTAGTCGTATGCAGGCCGTGGCGGCCCAATAGGCGGGCTTTTTTTAATTTATTTATTTTTCTATTTTTTCTGCTTTATTTATTTTCTTTTGTTTCTGAGTTCTTTTATGCTTTATTTAGAGTTTCTTTGTGAATCTTTTTGCTTTAGGTAAAAAAAAATATAAACTTTCTGTTAGTGCCAGTAGTTTTCAAATTTGAATAGTTTAAATTTGAATAATTTGAAATTTGTGTGAATCACTAGTTTGTGAATAACTTTATTTTAAAAGTAGGTTTTTCAGTGATTCTTTTTTTTTTCTGTTTAATATTAGCGTGTTTTATCATTATATTAAATTTGGTAATTCTTAGGTTGTTTAAAAAATGAAATGCCTTAGTAACAGACGAGTTTTCGTCTGAAACCCTGATACTTCGAAAGAGATTGTCCATTTTGTACACGAAGTGCATCCAGTTTTTGCCGTAACCCTCTCAACTTTTTAGCACATGCTATGTGGGTACAATGATGATACCATGCCAACTTTAAACTTTTCAGAGTTCATTTGTAGTGCTTTTCAATTTCAGGGTCATTTAGCTCAAAAAAATCAGTAAATGCATGAAAAATAGCAAATGAAGTCAGAAAGGGTTGAAAATTGATGGCGTGGCTTCGAATGGTGCATACTGAACACACAAAAAGTCTGGAGTTGAAATAAGTTTAAAAAAATGAAATGCCTTAGTAACAGACGAGTTTTTGTCTGAAACCCTGATACTTCGAAAGAGATTGTCCATTTTGTACACGAAGTGCATCCAGTTTTTGCCGTAACCCTCTCAACTTTTTAGCACATGCTATGTGGGTGAAATGATGATACCATGCCAACTTTCAACCTTTTCAGAGTACATTTGTAGTGCTTTTCAATTTCAGGGTCATTTAGCTCAAAAAAATCAGTAAATGCATGAAAAATAGCAAATGAAGTCAGAAAGGGTTGAAAATTGATGGCGTGGCTTCGAATTGTGCACACTCAACACACAAAAAGTCTGGAGTTGAAATAAGTTTAAAAAAATGAAATGCCTTAGTAACAGACGAGTTTTCGTCTGAAACCCTGATACTTCGAAAGAGATTGTCCATTTTGTACACGAAGTGCATCCGGTTTTTGCCGTAACCCTCTCAACTTTTTAGCACATGCTATGTGGGTGAAATGATGATACCATGCCAACTTTCAACCTTTTCAGAGTTCATTTGTAGTGC
This sequence comes from Elymus sibiricus, assembly GCA_039707655.1. NCBI lineage: Eukaryota > Viridiplantae > Streptophyta > Magnoliopsida > Poales > Poaceae > Elymus > Elymus sibiricus. Next base: position 488,369,748 of record CM077671.1, read on the forward strand.
TTTTCAATTTCAGGGTCATTTAGCTCAAAAAAATCAGTAAATGCATGAAAAATAGCAAATGAAGTCGGAAAGGGTTGAAAATTGATGACATGGCTTTGGACATAATATTTCGACGCGTTTCAAATGCCAAACCACATAAGTACACGACTATTACAAAGATTCCCTCCGGTTTGTCCGAAGTGGGACTTTCCAGATATATAAGTCCGGAAACTAACTAGAGAAGCCGGTCACATCCCAGAGTGGGATCTTTGGGTATAAAACTTTTTCTTCGCATGTTGCGTCGTAACCATGGACAATCTTCATCGTTTAACTTGATGCTCGGGTCAACATTCACTCTGAAGGGAGCAATTTCATGAAACTTTTCATAATCTTCTGACATGTCTGTCTTGTCCTCCACTCCCACGATGTTTCTTTTCCCTGAAAGAACTATGTGGCGCTTTGCCTCATCATATGATGTATTCGCTTCCTTATCTTTTCTTTTTCTCGGCTTGGTAGACATGTCCTTCACATAGAAAACCTGCGCCACATCATTGGCTAGGACGAATGGTTCGTCTGCGTACCCAAGATTGTTGAGATCCACTGTTGTCATTCCGTACTGCGGGTCTTCCTTTACCCCGCCTCCTGTCAGATTGACCCATTTGCACCGAAACAAAGGGACCTTCAAACCAAGTCCATAGTCAAGTTCCCATATCTCCTCTATGTAACCATAATATGTATCCTTTGGCCTATTGGTGTTTGCTGCATCAAAGCGGACACCACTGTTTTGGTTGGCGCTCTTTTTATCTTGGGCGATCGTGTAAAATGTATTCCCATTTATCTCGTACCCTTTGAAAGCCAATATAGTCGAAGATGGTAACTTGGGCAGCAAGTACAAGTCATCTGCAACAGTGTCGTCATGCATGAGACGTGTCAGCAACCAACCGGCGAAAGTCACCGTTTGTTCATGTGTAATCCAGTCGTCGGACTGCTCCGGGTGTTTGGAGCGTACAATATTCTTGTGATGCTCGATATACGGAGCCACCAAGGCGGAACTTTGTAGAACTGTGTAGTGTGCTTGCGCCAAAGAATGCTCGGCATATTACTGAATTCTTTCCTAGCGTGCCTTTTCCACCCAGTCTGCCATCATGCCGCGATTCAGGAACACCAATCGGCTTAATGTCAGGAGTAAAGTCAACACAAAACTCAATGACCTCCTCTATTTCATGGCCCTTGGAGATGCTTCCTTCTGGCCTAGCACGATTATGAACATATTTCTTTGAGACTCCCATGAACCTCTCAAAGGGGAACATATTGTGTAGAAATACAGGACCCAGAATGGCAATCTCCTCGAGTAGGTGAACTAGGACGTGCCTCATGTTATTGAAGAAGGATGGTGGGAACACCAACTCGAAACTGACAAGACATTGCACCAAATCATTCTCTAACCTTGGTAGGATTTCTGGATCAATTACCTTCTGAGAGATTGCATTGAGGAATGCACATACCTTCACAATGGCTAATCGAACGTTTTCCGGTAGAAGCCCCCTCAATGCAACCGGAAGCAGTTGCGTCATAATCACGTGGCAGTCATGAGACTTTAGGTTCTGGAACTTTTTCTCTGCCATATTTATTATTCCCTTTATATTCGACGAGAATCCAGACGGGGCCTTCATACTGAGCAGGCATTCGAAGAAGATTTCCTTCTCTTCTTTGGTAAGAGCGTAGCTGGCATGACCCTGAAACTGCTTTGGATCCATGCCTTCTTCTCCGTGCATACGTTGCTGGTCCTCCCGTGCCTCCGGTGTATCTTTTGTCTTCCCATACACGCCCAAGAAGCCTAGCAGGTTCACGCAAAGATTCTTCGTCACGTGCATCACGTCGATTGCAGAGCGGACCTCTAGGTCTTTCCAATAGGGTAGGTCCCAAAATATAGATTTCTTCTTCCACATGGGTGCGCGTCCGTCAGCGTCATTCAGAACAGATTGTCCGCCAGAACCCTTTCCAAAGATTACTTTTAAATCCTTGACCATATCAAGTATATCATCACCAGTACGGTGGCGAGGCTTCTTCCGGTGATCTGCCTCACCTTTGAAATGCTTGCGTTTCCTTCTTACGGGATGCCTGCTCTGAAGAAATCGACGATGCCCCAGGTACACATTCTTCTTACATTTATCCAAATATATACTGTCGGTATCATCTAAACAGTGCGTGCATGCGTGGTATCCCTTGTTTGTCTGTCCTAAAAGGTTACTGAGAGCAGGCCAATCATTGATGGTTACAAACAGCAACGCATGTAGGTCAAATTCCTCCTGTTCTTTCTCATCCCACGCACGTACACCTTTTCCATTCCACAGCTGTAAAAGTTCTTCAACTAATGGCCTTAGGTACACATCAATGTCATTGCCGGGTTGCTTGGGGCCTTAGATGAGCACTGGCATCATAATGAACTTCCACTTCATGCACAACCAAGGAGGAAGGTTATAGATACATAAAGTCACAGGCCATGTGCTATGATTGTTGTTCTGCTCCCAAAAAGGATTAATGCCATCTGCACTTAAACCAAACCATACGTTCCTTGCATCCTTTGCAAAGTCCTTCCACTTTCTCTCGATTTTTCTCCACTGCGATCCGTCAGCGGGTACTCTCAACTTCCCGTCTTTCTTATGGTCTTCGTTGTGCCATCGCAAAAACTTGGCATGCTCTTTGTTTTGGAACAAACGTTTCAACCGTGGTATTATAGGAGCATACCACATCACCTTGGCAGGAATCTTCTTCCTGGGGCGCTCGCCCTCAACATCACCAGGGTCATCGTGGCCGATCTTATAGCGCAATGCACAGCATACCGGGCATGCATCCAAATCCTCGTACTCACCGCGGTAGAGGATGCAGTCATTAGGGCATGCATTTATCTTCTGCACCTCTAATCCTAGAGGGCAGACAGCCTTCTTTGCTTCGTACGTACTGTCGGGCAATTCGTTGTCCTTTGGTAGCTTCTTCTTTAACATTATCAGCAACTTTTCAAATGCCTTGTCAGATACACCATTCTCTGCCTTCCATTGCAGCAACTCCAGTGTGGTACCCAGTTTTTTCTTGTCATCTTCGCAATTTGGGTACAACAATTTCTAGTGATCCTCTAACATGCGCTGCAACTTCAGCTTCTCCTTTTCACTTGCGCAGTTTCTCTTTGCATCGGCAATGGCCCGACCAAGATCATCAGCGGGCTCATCTGATGCCTCTTCTTCAGCTCCTTCCCGCATTGTCGGCTCTGCTTCTTCCCCCATTGTTGTACCATCGTATTCATGGAACCCATGGCTAGGATAGCTGTCGTCATCCTCTTCTTCTTCATTCTCTTCCATTAGGACCCCTCTTTCTCCGTGCTTGGTCCAACAGTTATAGCCGGACATGAAACCGGACTCAAACAGGTGGACGTGAATGGTTCTTGAGTTAGAGTAATTTCGATCATTCTTACAGCCAGCACATGGACAATACATAAAACTATCCGCCCGCTTGTTTGCCTCAGCCGCAACCAGAAAAGTATGCACGCCATTAATGAACTGGGGAGAGCATCGGTCATCGTACATCCATTGCCGGCTCATCTTCATTACACAACACCGAAAAGACCAAATTAATACAAGTTCATACATAAAGTTCATACACACTTGTTCTCATAAAACAACATACAAACTCTCTAGCTAAAGCATTTAAATGCAACAACAAATGCGATCAAGATCGCAACTAAGGTAACAATTGATCCAACAGCATAGTGATACCAAGCCTCACTATCAATGGCATATTTTTTAAATTTTCTAATCTTCAAGCGCATTGCATCCATCTTGATCTTGTGATCATCGACGACATCGGCAACATACAACTCCAGTTTCATCTTCTGTTCTTCAACTCTTTTCAATTTTTCTTTCAAATACTCGTTTTCTTTTTCAACTAAATTTAACTTCTTGACAAGAATATCTATGTCGGTTGCAATTTCCGGTTCACATACCTCCTAGATAAAAATATCTATGTCAACTTGATGGGCATAATTGTCATAAACACGAAATGCAACAAATAGTTATAAAAAAGAGTATATACCACATCCGAATCATAAACCGGACGAGGGCCGACGGGGACGGATATCAAAACCATGCCACTATGTATAACAAACAACCATATAGGTAAGAAAACTATACAAGTAACTATCTAAATCTTACAAACATGATTTTTTTTATAAAAAGGATAAGAACAAGAGGCTCACCAAGGTGGTGCCGGCGACGGGACGGTGCGGGCGATCGACGGTGGTTAGGACGGGGACGGGAAGGCACTAAGTAAACCACACCTACACATGCAAAGTAAGAAGTTAATTTGAGCTCAAATTGCATATAAATCAAATAAACTACACATATAAATACTCCCAAACTAAAACCCACAAATCACTATACTTATAGAGCATTTCAAGAGCTAATCTAGCAATGAGAGATGAAAGGACAAAGTTGCTAACCTTTGTGAACACTTGGATGGATGGGGTGCCTCCAAATCTTGACAAATTTTGGCAAAAATGGAGGTGAGCTCGAGCAAGGGGAAGAACAAAGGAGAGGAAGAAGGGAAAAAACAGGGAGGAGTGTGCTCGGGCTGGCCGGATGGTTCAAATAGGGGATCTTTAGTCCCGGTTCGTGCCACGAACCGGGACTAAAGGTGAGCCTATAGTCCCGGTTTGTGGCACGAACCGGGACTAAAGGTGATCGTGGGGCCCCAGGCTGACACCAGCCTGCCACCACCCCTTTAGTCCCGTTTCGTGTTACGAACCGGGACTATAGGTCCGGAACGAAGCGGGACTAATGAAGCCCGTCCCAAACCGGGACTAATGGTCACATTAGTGCCGGTTCAAAACCAGACCGGGACTAATGCTTTGGACAAAAGGTCTGTTTTCTACTAGTGTTTTCTAGGAATAGAAATCTCCAACTCCAACTTTTCTTCAAAAGATTTCATCATGGCATCAACGATATGTTTAGTAAAAGCTTTATTTTGCTCATAAGCATGGGGTGAATTCAACATAGATTGCAACAAAGAAATACACTCAATCAAAGAGCAACTATCATAGTTAAAATCTTTGCAATCCAAGATAGTGGGCACATCACCAGTTAAAGTTTTGACCTCTTCAAACCCACTTTTATCAAAAATTTCATCAAGATTTTCACCCTCCAAATTATTGGGACGCCTTCTAGCTAAAGTTAACTCCACTTCAGTCCCTTCATTATCAATTTTAATATTACTAACCAAGGAATCAATAGAAGAAACACCAATCACTTTAAGATCTTCATCGTTTTTATAGCGGCAATCACTAGAAGACAATTTTTCTAAGATTTCTCTTTTAGCTCTAAGCATAGCGGTTCTTTTCTTACTTTCATCCATAGAGACATATAAAGCTTTAATAGATTCATCAATATTAGGCACAAAAGCTATCAACTTAAGATTTTCAACATCATGAGAAATTCTATCAATGCTTCTAGAAATATCATCAATCTTATTCAGCTTTTCTTCTATCATAGTATTGAAAGCCTTTTGCGCATTGATAAATTCTTTAATAAAACTCTCAAGACCAGAGGTGTTCCTATTATTATTGTAAGAAGAATTACCATAGGAATTACCATAATTATTAGAGGAATTTCCAGGAAAAGGCCTAGGGTTAAAATTACCTCTATAAGCATTGTTATTGAAATTGTTGCGCGAGACAAAATTAACATCTACGGATTCACTATTTTGCTCAATCAAAGTAGACAAAGGCACATCATTAAGATCAATAGGAGCATTTTTACTAGCAACCAATTTCATCAAAGCATCAGCTTTATCACTCAAAGTACTAATTTCCTCTACCGAATTAACTTTTTTACTAGTAGGTGCTGTTTCGGCATGCCATTGAGAATAATTAGCCATGATATTATCTAGCAATTTGGTAGCTTCAACCAAAGTAATCTCCATAAAAGTACCACCCGCGTCAGAATCTAAAAGATTTCTAGAGACAAAATTCAAACCCGCATAAATTTTTTGTATGATCATCCAAAGATTCAAACTATGTGCAGGACAATTTCTTATCATCAACTTCATTCTTTCCCAAGATTGGGCAACATGTTCATGCTCAAGTTGCTTAAAATTCATGATTTGCGTCCTAAGGGAAATAATTTTCGCGGGCGGAAAATACTTAGTGATAAAAGCATCCTTGCACTTATTCCAAGAATCGATACTCTTGCGAGGCAAAGAGGAAAACCAAATTTTTGCACGATCCCGCAAGGAAAAAGGAAATAGTTTCAACTTCACGATATCATTGTCCACATCTTTTTTCTTTTGCATATCACACAATTCAACGAACGTGTTTAGATGGGACGTGGCATCCTCATTAGGATTACCGGCAAATTGATCTTTCATGACAAGATTCACCAAAGCGGCATTAATATCACAAGACTCTGCACTAGTGGCGGGAGGAGCAATAGGCGTACTAATAAAATCATTGTTATTAGTATTGGAAAAATCACACAACTTGGTGTTCTCTTGAGTCATCGTGACTATGCAAACAAGATTGCAAGCAAGGAAGAGATCCGGCAAGAAAAAGGGCAAACGAAAAACAGGGCAAATAAAACGGCAAATTGGTGAAGTGGGGGAGAGGAAAACGAGAGGCAAATGGCAAATAATGTAATTGCAAGGAGATGAGATTTGTGATTAGGAACCTGGTAGATGATGA